>OY987277.1:10584518-11899108 GCA_963920785.1 Sphagnum contortum
GGCTGTTCTCCACAACAATGTGAAAAGCCTGTACAGCATGCCAGGTGAGGGTGGAGGAGGAGGAGGGGATGGTGGTGGTGGTGGCGGCGGCGGCGATGCTGCTTTACCTCGCGAGTGCGTGAAGGAAAAGACACCAGGCGAGGACGACGAAGACGATGCAGGCCTGCTCAACGACCATTTCAGAGAAACGAGAGGAACAAAACAGATGAGGAAGAGGAAGAAATAGTTCATGGAAGAGGAGAGTTCCCTACTAGAGCTTCCTCTCTCCTTTTCCTCCTTCTCGCCCACTTATCCAATTCCCCTTTTCTTCTCCCTTCCCTGCTCCTCCTCCCGCCGTCCCTCGCTGCTCCCGGGATTCTCATTCAGTCTTCACAAAGACACTCCGCTCTCAACTCAAACCTCTCCTCCCTCGTTGTTCCTTTACCATACCTCCTCCTCTAAATGCACTATGTTCTCCTCGTTCTTTTTTTTCCCTCTCTCTCTCTCTCTCTCCGTGACAGCTGCTGCAGTTTTCTTCTCTTTCTCTCTCTCTCCTCTCAACAGTCTTCTTGGCTCCCTCTCCTCTCCCCCTCTCTCCGCAGCTGCTGCTGCTAGCCTACCTACTACAGCGTTGGCTTGAGCTCCATCTCCCCAGTCTTCTTCTCCTCTCTCTCGAGAAGAGACTCCCTCTCTCGAGACTCAGCAGCAGCAGCTGAGACCACGCCACAGTCTCTGTGTGCGTGCCTGCCTGCGAGGAGGAGGGTCTATCTTTAGACCCACCCGGGACCTATTTTGAGGTGCCAATGTCCATCACGTACAAAACAAGAAGAACACAGGGTCTATCTTTAGACCCACCCCAAGAGGATTTGAGGTGCCAATCTCAATCAAGAACAGGTGAAGAAGAGTCAAGACAGGAAGGGTCTAACTTTAGAACCTACCCACCCAAGAGGATTTGAGGTGCCTATTTGAAGGGTGGGGGAGATGTAGGGGGGTCTATCTTTAGACCCATTTAGCATTTGTGGCTAATCTCTAGAATTATTATTTTTTCCTTGAAATATGATGACATTTTGGCCTTTTTTTCTTTTTCTTTTTTCCTAAAAAATATCCTTTGTAGAACTTTGCATTGGATATTGAATTTTGAATAATTTTTGTAATTGGAAATTTTAGAAAATAACATTATGATATTGAGTTTTGAGTATTTTTTTGTCATTGGAAATTTAGAAAATAACACTAAGATATTGAGTTTCGAGTAAATTTTTGTCAATGAAAATTTTAGAAAATAACATTAAGATATTGAGTTTTTGAGTAAATTTTTGTCAATGAATTTTTTTAGAAAATAACACTACGATATTGAGTTTCGAGTAATTTTTTGTCATAGCTCTATCGACATGCCATGTTAACACATTGTCTACTCAATGTTTATTATGCTAATATCAAATTTTCAACAAAATTGTGCAAAAAAATTGCATATGTTAGTGGAAAGCTGACATTTTCTTATCTTTAGTGTTGCTTTTGTTATAAAATAGTTCTATCTAAGAAGCAAACATTATTTCTCTACTTTACATGGAAGGAGGTGTGCTCTACAAAAAGTTCTAAACAAAGCCCCCATGTTACAAAAGGAGGATGCAATAGGATGCTTGTGAACAATTCATGGAGCTCTTTGGTAGAACAATTTCTCACTTTGACAATGCACATTAAGTAAATCTCTAGCCTTTGCTCTTTTGCCTTTTCAATTCACACCTTCTTGATCCCTTTAATTCTCAACCTCTTTGAACTTTGAAACCTACTAAAATGTGATATACAAAAGATATAATGAAATTGATTTTGTTTAAAATCACTTCTCAACTTCAAAGATATTCCATCCAACAAGAAGAAAAATCAAAAGGGGAAAAGGAAATATTTATTCATAGAATTTGTAGACATGGGATTTGATGGAAATCCACTTCAAACAAATTTGTCAACCCAATTGTGAACACATGGAGATTGTTGTGTCAATTTGAGTGAAGAAAGAAGAAAAGGTCTCGTTACACTTGATTGAGTGGAACAAAAAGGAACAAACACAAACTATAGAATCTATCTTCAAGAATTTTTATTTTTATTTTTATTTTTATTTATTTTTGAGGAATTGGAAAGAGCAAACAATAATGAGAACAAACAAAAAGAGTGATTTTATTTTTTTTAAATGAGTGAAAATGTACAAGGGAAAAAATTATTTGCATAATATCATCCTCATTAATAGGTGAAACACTTCACAAGTCTAAATTGGTGGCAAGTGCAACTAGATACGACGACAATAAGATTGAAAAAACGTTAACACTTTAGCGTTAAGTTTGAATAGAGACATATTAGATTAAAGTTAGGCTGATGTTAGGTTAATGTACAATGACACATTTGATCTAACCCTAATGTTAACATGCTTAACACTCAAGGGCTAAACACCATATGTGAATGGAGAGCTACCACCCACTTACTGTAGGTAGTTACTAATTACCCAAGGAGTGTGAGGGAGAAGTAGGAGGGTTTAATGTTTAAAAAAAATTCAAGATTTTTTTTTTTCCAATGAATTTTTTTCTTTTTGGTGAAGGAAATTAATGAATCTTTTGAAAATTTCAGCAAATATCTTATTTTTCACATGGAAATTTCAATTTTATTTATTTATTTATTTATTTAATTTGACAGACATGTGATGAAGCTGCCCATGTCCACAAGGGTAGTACTTGAAGCTCCAAGAACACTTGTAAACTCTCCACCCAGTGCTACTAACCGTTGTAAAAATTGCTCAATTCGGTAAACGAATGAGAGAAGATATGGGGTGTTTGGTGTAAAGGGATTTAGTGTTGGGTGATGAGTGAATGCAACTAGATTAAGGTTTCAAGCTTAAAAATCTTTGATAGTTGCATCTGGAATACAAAAGTTTATATCATAGGTAGACTGGTTTTGGATGAGAATTCTAGTACTTACATCCAAAACTTCTTGGCACGTAGATTTGAGGATGAAAATTGTAATTATCCATCCATTCATCCATCCAGGCTTTTGTTCTTCCATTGCACTACTAAAGACAGCCACTGGCACACCATCCATTAGATATTTGACATCCAATTGTCAATGAACCTTGAACCGTCCGTTAGATGTGCCTTATGACCCAATCATCAATGAATCCAATCCAACCGAGTCCATGTCAGGTTTCACCTGGGTAACCTATCTTGTCAAAGGTAGGTAGGTTCGATAAGTAGGTATGTAAGTAGGTATGTAGGTAGATATGTATGTATGTATGTATGTAGATACGTTAATGAGAGGTTACTTACATGCAAATGGTTACTACATAAATGAGAGCTATTGTGTTGTTGTTTGTGAATAGATTGTTAAAAACAGAAACCTCTGGTGCTAACCAGAGTTAACCACTCTGGTTAGCACCAGAAGTGGTACTTTGTGGGAAAGTGTTTCTCAACACAGCAACAGAGTTATGGTGGTTTTTCAGAGTTATGGTGGTTTTTTGGTTTTTTAAAAATATTATTATTATTATTATTATTATTTAATGAACTTTGTGAGGCTATCATCCATAAGATGATCTAAATATGAACAATTCAACTTCTTTTTTTTCCTTGAAATACGGTGATTAAGGATTTAATTTTTTTTTTTTTCCCCACAAAAAATCCTTTGGACAGTTTGCAGCCCCTGTTGTTTTGCCACCCAAGTGCCAAAAAAATTCCACCCAAAAAATCAAAAATTAAAAAAATAAAAATTCCAATTTTAAATTATTTTTAAAAAACAAAACTGAACAGAAAATGGTTTTTTCCAAACTGAACAGTAGGCCCTGGATGAAATCACAGCACACTATCTGATTTCATCCATCTCAATATAAAACATGTATGGTATATATATCATAATTTGACATGAATGTAAGTACTAAGGTGTGTGACAAATAGCCATCATGTATATAGAGCCCATGCTAGGCTATGTCCCATTAATCCTTCAACATGTGAATAATTAGTTCCTTTGCTTCATTTTTTGGACTCAATTAAGTTTTAAGTGTGCAACTGATTAAGAGACATCTTTGAATTCTGATGGATGTCTCATCCATTAAAGTGTACATCCACAAACTAAATCAGGTTGTGATTATTGCTATTATCCCAGGATGAATACTTTCATTACTTTGACAACAACCCAATTACAACCTAATCATGTAAGTGGCCATTTTGTCATAGGTAAAGGCTTGAAGAGAAGGGTGTTACCTGAATGAGGAATCTGCCTGAAACAGAGATTAGGGTTTAGGGTTTAGGGCAGATTCCAAATCCTGGTTACGCCCCCATCTGAGGTCCTTAACAAGCTTAAAGAAATGGCGAGGAACCTTGTGAAGTGCAAGAACCCTTGTACAAATGGATGATGCTTGCCTAGCGTGTGGATGTAATCTTACCCTTTTTTATAAGGTGCCCTCCCCCCTACACTAAGAAAATTAAATTAAATTAAAAAAATCGCCATATATTACATTAAGTTCACCTAGGTAGCCAAGTGTAGAAGGATGCTTAAATGTTTATACTTTCACATCTTTTGTGGGAGAATGCTCTTTTTTTTAAAAAAAATTCAAAGGGAATTTATTTTTTCTAGAATTGAATGTTGTTGAGGTAGGATCTCCATATATTTTCATTTCAATATTAGGTGCATATATAAGGAATTAGTCAAGGCACAGAGTTACAATTTGTGTTGAGTTTTCAGGGTTTGGTGCTTTTGTTCCTTGCAATGAATTGTGTTTTTGTTATGTGTGTGTGTATCAATAGAATCATGAAATTCTGGTCAATATTGAAGTTTGTAGAAAAATTCAATCTTGTGATATTTTGCAAGTAGTAGAAACATCAAAAATGCAAAACCATTGTGGTTGGTATGTGATTTTATGCCTTTGCCTTTTGATGGCAATGGCTTATCAAAGTTTTCATGTTCAATTATTCATGTGCCACATTCTCTTACACTTTTAGATGTTGCACTACCTTGGCATGCAATCAATGTTTCCTCACCCATGCCATCTATGCACTTGAACTTGGTGGACCTTATCATGCTTATCTTTTTCTTTAATTGCATTTTCATGTAACGTTTTCTAATGCAACCCCTTTGTTTCCACCGTCTAGGCAACCAAGTTCAAATGACAATACTCATGTCAACTCTCCCACGTCCTTTAAAATGTTGTTGATTTCTTGTCTATTCTTTTGCCTCCAAAGTTGAAAAGGTCATATGATCACACAAGGAAATTTTTGTTTGAATGGGTTGCAAAACTCCTTTGGTTTGAAGATGTTTTTGCCATTTATGGGGTGCTTCACAATGTCAAATGAAAGGTGTGCATCACAATTGATTAGAAGCCTTGCTTGTTTGGAAAGTTCATGCAAAGAGGTTTTTGCATCTTGACAAACTTTTGTGTTTTTTTGACAAAGTTTGTTAGGAGAGGTTGTGGTATTTCATGCAAGGAGTATTATGTGGGTGGAGAAAAGAGGTTGCAACATTAAAAAGCTTTATGAATTCCATTTTTGTTTGTTTTTGTGAGTGTCTTTTTCCATAAATTTTTTTCCTTTTGGAACTAAAAACTTGCATAAGTGCAATGTCATATATTAGTTGTTGGGTTGAAATAATAATTGAAGTGGTTCTAGAATATGATCATGTTCACCACCAAAATTAGAATACAATTAATATAATGTATTCACTGACCTTACATATTAGAAAAAATTACAAAAAAATATAATGTCATGTATTAGTTGTTGGGTAAAAATAAGAAATGAATTGGTTCTAGAATATGATCATGTTCACCACAAAAATCATAATACAATTAATACAATGCATGCATTAATATTACATATTTAAAAAAATTAAAAATATGATATGTACAAGGGGCTTACCTATGTGTTGATTATTAGTAGGTTCAATTATTATTTTTGATTAAAAGTCTAAAAATGTTTACAATTCTGAAAGTTTTGAGTCTAATTCCAATGTTTGGAGAAAAAGGGAAAAAGTGGCATCATGAATGGGAAATTTGTTAGATGAATTAATGAATGTTGCTTAAGATTCCTCCTTGACAAGTTGACGTTAACTTGTTTTTTTTTCTTAATGGTTGTTTGCTTGATAGATATGAATGTGTGTATAAATTTTGAATCTTTCGTCACTACTTATGGCTTCAAATATATGGTACCAAAATTCAATGCAAACATTAAATATAAATTAAGTCTAGGATGCCTTTTAAATGTGTGGATATTAAATAATTAAATAATAATTGGGTGGGAAAAAATAATGTTCCTTCACATTATACTACCCTCAAATAATATCCTTTTTTACACATGTAGTGTCAAATTTTAACATGGTGTTCTCCCTAAGTTTTTTTTTGTCTAAGCTCCAAATGCATAGACCCATGGCTCTCAAATAAGAGACATGAAAAAAACTTTGCAACTCATAGACATGAGAGAAGAGAGATGTATCATGTGTTTTCTTGTCCAAGTTCAAGACACAAAGAAGGATTCATGGGTAGGGGACAAAGAGTGAATCTATTGGTGTGTAGGTTTTATAAAAAAAATTGAAATTTTGGAGAGAGAAGATTTTGGAGTGGAGAGAGATTTGTGGCTCTCACATCCCCATACTAAGTTTTGAGAATTTTCATAAATCCACTCTTTACAAATGTGTTGAGAATCATCATCGATCTGAAAACTCTTGAAGTTGTACATATTTTTGAATCATCATTGATAAAAAAAAACTCTCAAAGTTGCTGCTATTCTTTTAAATCCAGAATTCAATTCCTTTGAATTCAAATTCAATGAATTGGAGTTTCAATTAAATTCAAATTCAAACTTAACTCAATCAGATTTTGTTGAATTAGATTGAATCCGGTTGAATTGAAATCCATTTGAACCAAATTCAATTCAAATTACATCAATTCATACAATTCATTGAATTTTTGGTTGGAACTCAAATTGAAACATAATTCATTCGGATTTCATTGAATCAAATTAATTTGATTGAATAGAAATCCAATTGAACCAAAATTCAGTTTCATTCAATTGAAATGAAATTCAACCAAGTCATATTACATCAGTTCTTAGAATTCATTGAATTTCAAGTGTGCTCAATTGAAATCACTTGAACTTGAGTTCAATTTGTGTTCAATTCAATTCAATTTGGATCCCAGCCTGTGAAATTCATCACATCCCAACTAGTAATAAAATAAATAATGATAATAGTGGAATTAAATAATTAATTAAAAAAAGAAGAAAAAGACCCAGAGCTCATACAAAACAGGTTTGGGGTCCAGGTCCAGTTCTAGCCAAAAGGATCTGACTCATCCCGAGGTCAGTTCCAAGTCAGCAGTCTGAGGACCCAGACCTGGACCCAAATCTGGCCTAGAAACTGTAACCAGACAACACTGGTGGTTCGTACCATGCTCGTATTGGTAGTCATACCAGCCTGGTAGGGTCCTTCGATACCAGCGCATAGACCAGACTATCTACCATGCACATGTGCATATACTATAAAGCAGACCAACACTGATTTACACTCTATATCCGGTATTAAACTAATATGTATGCATTGCACAATTGCTACTTGTGCAAGTGCATACACACATATACAACACCACTCTTGGGAGCACATACTCTCAGCCTGGTAGGGTCCTTTGATACCAGCTTATAGACCAGACTATCTACCATGCACATGTGCATATACTATAGAGCAGACTGACACTGATTTACACTCTATATCCTGTACTAAACTAGATATGCATGCATTGCACAATTGCTACTTGTGCAAGGGCATACACACACATACAACACCACTCTTGGGAGCACATACTCTTACGTACACACACAACATATAACTCATAAGAGCATACACATACATACATAAACCTGCAATTGTGGCATGCCCAGAAAGCCACATCATGTAAATGTAATTGCAACCCAATATATAGATTTCATCGAACTTAGAAGGCATACAAAGCTTGAACGCCATAAAGACTACAAATTGCACCCCAACCACCAATATCCTGAGATGTTTAAAATCATCAACTTCAAAGGCCACACACTAGAATCCACTGATTGGCTTTCAAGGAATACAGCTTTCAGGTTGCATAGCTTCTTGACCTCAGTAATTTCACAGCTTTCAGGTTTCATAACTTCTGATGTATTTGCTCCCATGCATTCAATGTCCACCAATGGCAGTAGTCTCTACACCACCCGCCTAAACTCAACCTGCCGTAACTATGGCCATTGGTCAGCATGGTAGCATGTGTGCCAGACACTGATATACACAGATGTGGGCAATAAACATCCAAGAGATCTGTGACTAGAAACAGAAGGAACATTGAAGCTTGTTCTCCTTGGTTTGTAATCCTGCACAGACAAAGAGAGAAAATTTAACTGCAAGTGGAGAAGCTAGAAAAGAATTGTGTCTTCAAACGTTGCTCATCCTGCCTCTCAAAACATGGAGAAAGAATTCTTAAAAGCAAAACAAATAGAGGAGAATCAAGAAATGCCAATTGCATATCAACTTATCTCTATGACATGTTAAAAGGTCACCATCAAAGTGATAAAACCTATTAGCATGTACTGTAAGTAGTCTCCCAATGACATTTGCAAATAAACTGGTGACTGTGTGGCACTTACCATATACCCACAGATTCTTGAAAATGTGAATTGTAGTACCAGGTATACTGATTAGCCAAAACAGAGAGGCAGGCACTTGAATCACTATTATAGTACAATTTGAACACCTTTTCTTCTTCTGATGCATAGGACAATTTTTGTATCTGGCATGTACCAAGCATCATCCATCTGCATGGAGAATCTCTTCAACTGGACAGTTTTGAAGAATTTGAGGATGATGTTGGCCATCTCCCACAAATCTGTTCCCCCCATTGTTGACCTCAATCCAGGTGCGTCCTAGCTGTTTTCCCACAGTGCTTTCCAGCCTCTCTTGTTGACATTTACACTGAGATCCCATTCACCGCCAGCAGCACAGATATTTGACAGCAGCACATTGCTGGTAGTACATCATGTGCCCAATTTAACCACTTGTTTTGCAATGCGTTGAGCCATCTCCAGATTACCATGGATTCTGCAAGCACCAAGCAAAGCCTTCCACACAGCAGAATCTTGTTTGCCAGTCATCATTTTGATCAGATCTTCTGCTTCCTGCAGATGGCCAGCACGACCAAGAAGATCAACCATGCAAGCATAGTGCTCCACTGTTGCAGAAACACCATAAACTGAACCCATCGATTCAAAATACCAGAGTCCTTCATCCACAAAGCCCCCATGGCTACAGGCTGACAAAAGAGCAACAAAAGTGACCCCATCTATCTCTAAAATCTCTTGACTCATCTGTTCAAATTGTCCAACAGCTTCCTTAGCATGCCCATGCATAGCATATCCTCCAAGCAGGGCATTCCAAGACACCACATCTCGTGTGGGCATCTTGCTGAACACTTTCAGCGCATCCTCCATGCTCCCACATTTGGCATACATGTTAATGAGGCTACTGCTCACAAATATATCAGATTTACAACCACTTTGAATAATCTGCTCATGAACACGCTTGCCTTCTTCAAGCCCCAATACAATAGCACATGCATTTAGCAGCCCCACATATGTAACATGGTCTGGCTTCACCCCTTCTTGCTGCATTTGATGAGATAGTTGCAATGCCTTGTGAGCTTGCCCACATTTCACATGTCCCAATATCATGGCAGTCCAAGAAACTGCATCATGTGTGGGCATCTTGTTAAACACTCTTTGTGCATCCTCAATGGCCCCACATTTAGCATACATATCAATGAGGCTATTGCTCACAAAAACATTGGACTCAAAACCATTTTGAACGATTTGTTCATGCACATGCCTGCCTTCTTCAAGTGCTGCTATACTAGCACATGCATTCAGTATCCCCACAAAGGTGACAGTGTTTAGCTGCACCCCTTCTTGTTGCATTTTTCGAGATAGTTCCAATGCATTTTGTGCTTGCCCACATTTCACATGTCCCAAAATCATGGCATTCCAGGAGGCCACATTGCGTGTGGACATCCTGTTAAACACTCTCTTCGCATCCTCTATGCTCCCACATTTTGCATACATGTTAATGAGGCTGTTGGACACAAAAACATCAGACTCACAACCACTTTGAATAATCTGTTCATGAACAAGCTTGCCTTCTTCAAGTGCTTGTGAGCTTGAACATGCATTCAGCACAGGAACAAAAGTGAATCCATCTGGAATCATGCCCTCTTGTTGCATTTGGTGAAACACTTCCATTGTCTTCTCAAATTGCCCAGCTGTAGCATATCTTCCAAGCATTGCATTCCATTGAAAAATGCTCAATTGTACAGTCCCTGGTGCCATTGCTGCCAGCTCTGCTTCCACCCAGGGGGGATTCAATCTGCCATTAAGCCACAGTGCCTGCTGAGTTGCCTTATGTTTGAAGTCAGGATACCTGGTATGTGCCTACAGTCAGAAACCCAAATCCAGCTGATTAGACATGTGTTTCTCATAGATAGGGTTGGTGTCAACAAGGAAGAAAAAACTTACAACACAACCAAAAAGGGTGGAAATCTACAGACTTTCCGGTCATCAACAAGATGGTTGTGGCAGCAGCTACAATTTGTCCTACCTTCTGTGACCTGTGATCCCACCACTGCGAAGGATCTGCGAAGAACTCCCGCCACCGGTTCTCAACAATCCTTTTCTGACCTGCAATGAACTCACATCAGAAAAAAAAACTATTGAACAACTCACAACTTCAAAAGGGGAAATTCCTTTTCATGGTGTGCCAAGAATTCACAACACTTGAAAAGAAAAGACGATGCTCTTGTGATCATCTTTGTTGCTGCTTGCTTGCATGCTCACTCACATGAGAAGCTCTGCTCTGTTGACTTTGGGTTTGAGCTGGTGTGTGAGCCATCTTGTTGATTTGGTTGCAAAAGAGATAGATCATATACAAGCCAAGTTGAGTCGGTCCACTATCTGTCATCTTGGTATACCAAGGGTTTCTCCTAGGGTTTCAGATTCACACACAAAATGATGAAAATCTGCTCACACGAGAGAGAGAATGCACCTGCTGTTGCACTAGTTGTTGATACAGGGAGATCTCCTCCTCCTCCATCCCAAGAAGAAGCTATGGCCCTGTAGAAGAAGAACCAGCCAGAACCTGCCAAACAAACATCGCAGGTGAGACAACACGGACAGAAAGTTCGACATGAAGAAGAGCAGAAGAAGAGAAAACAAAGCAAATCGATTCCCGAAATCACACCAAGAAAAGAACGCAAGCGATAGACGGCAGCAGGGGAGGCGATGCGGAGGAGATGTCGCATTGCCATGAACAGACAAAAGACCCTAATCGTTTTTTGTCTCGTCGCAAGCGCAGATGTGGAGATGGATTGCGAATCTAGATGTGACATCTAGATGCGTGTCTTTTGCCTTGTTCTATTCATGTTGCACTGGATGTAATTGTTGAGTTTGCAGGATGTTTCAGAACTTTGTGTGGGAGGCGGGGGGTGTTGCAGAGGTGTCACAGGTGGAAGGTAGGGTAGCACAGACAACCAACATTGTTCTGGGTGGTACTGGATCAGAAGACACTCCTGATGAGTGGAATATCAGAGGTCAGAAGGTGAGCTTCTTTCACTCAACTACCAATTGCAAACCCACAAGCCTCTTGTCTGACATAAAGACTTTGTGTGTTGAAGTTCGGCCTGCAAGGTCATGTTCACCTCAATCATGATTCTTGAGACAAATTACATGAACACAAGATGACAGGACCAAATAGCATCCTGGCTTGAATTCAATGCCTTGTGATTATTGGGTGCACGATTTAGCATTAGCCCAAGACTCACAATGCTTAAACATTAGCATTTTTATCATGCATTCTCAGACAGAATATGCTGGTAGTAGCATGATTTGTGGATGCCTCATGTGGATTCTAAGTATTTTGCGTTCTGCCAGATGTGACATTGTCAGTAGTTGGTTTCATAAGTGTTTTTAAAGGACTTGTCGCACAAAAAGAGTTCAAAAGAGTTGATTAGTGTACCTCAATAGTCTTTTACTCTTTGATTTTTGTGTTGAAACAATTCAGAGGTTTGCTCAATGAAGAGAGGCTTGTGTTTGGTGTGTTTCTGCCTGTGGAGGCTTTGAAATGATCCTTTTTAAGGGCTTCTTAATCCCAAGTGGAAAGCTTCTCAAAGCCCACTTTGTACCCAAAAGAACTGCTCTTTATGCTTTCAGTATTTATTTTCTCTTCTGTCTTCCCTGTTTGCTTTGTTTTGGTCTTACTTCTCTGTGTTCCCATTCTTCTTGGTTTCCTTGGCAATCTTCATCTGTATATGGTCTGTCAACCTAGCCAGAAACACATGAGTCATCTGGTTACTGACAGTTGTGTGATGGAAATTCTTTATGTCAGTTATTGTCTGGCATTGGCCTTCACCGGCTGCTGGGAGCTGATGTACATAAGTTGGGATGTTTTGGTAGCTCATGTCCACTACCATAATGTTGCTGTTGAAGGTCATTGAGCATGTGTGAGACTTTCATCATTGTTTACACCAATCAAATTTTTTCTGTGCTTTTTTGGTGTTGGATCCCCTTTTCCTGCCTGATGGTATAGTTCAGAAGTCTGTCTAACCTTGTTCTTGGGTCATCTCTCAATTCTATTCAGGTCTGTGATCCAGCAGTGTGTTAAAATACACTATTATCCATTAATGGTGTAGTTTTGGGTGTTGTATTTGGCAATGTGTATCCAATGGCCCAAGGCTTCACAGCCATTGGCATCTGAGGGGACAACTTTCATCATGATATCATGTCATTGCACTATTGTAGGGCTGCTGTGTATTACAGCCAGTCAGTTGTGATACAGAAGTTGGCACATTTTCCAGCACCTGGAAATCATTGACCTTGCCAGTGCATATGTGTATGAATTTGTTTTCTGCTTCATTGTGTGCGGCTTAGGCTTTCTATGTCACTTGCAATGACACAGGTTTTGGAAATCCTCTAATTTAAGTGCTTCAAACCAGTTGCCTGCTATTTCACTCCTCAATGTATTTGTGTTGTTGCTTGTGCCAAAGAGAAGTTCTCAAAGCTCACCTTTTTGTGTTTCCTTCTTGTTCTAGGGTCAGCCTCTAATCTTGCAAGACTCTTGAGAGCAGGCTGAAGCAGAATGCACTAAATGATGAACCTGGCTGTGAAGAGATGACATGTTCAAGGTTTGTTATGTAGCTGCAGTTTGTGGTATTGAAACCTTGCAAGAGGCCTAACATTGCTTTCAGGGTCTGAAACAAAACATACTCCACCCTTTCCTCTAGATCTCAACTTTGCAGTTACCATTTGTTACAGTTTTGTACTTTGACCTGAAAGCATCTCTCATGCCTCCTATGCTAGAGTTGTAACCATGAAAACAACACTGCCACACACTCAGGAAAGTGTGCATGTCATAACCACCTGATCAAAGGTTCAAAAGAATACTGGTGCTTGAGCACCAGTACCTGCAAATTAGTCAGCAATGTTTACACAAGTCAATCTAAGCTTTTGTCTCAGCATGTGACCTCTATGATTGATCTGCACCAGGAATCTTAACACAAAAAACAGATATGGAGTGTTTCTTGAACATTTTGATGATCTTACACCTGGTGAATCTATGAGGGTTTTGATGATTTCTACACACCTCATGCATCTTCTTTACCAATCTGTTAGACAAAGCAATCACCTCCACACCTGGTGCATTTTCTTTGCCAATCTGTCAGACAAATGAATTTGATCATCTTCACCTGATGCATCTTCTGCAACAGTCTGTCAGATCAAGAAATTCAATCATCTCCACACAGTACATCTTCTTCACAGCTCTGTCAGATCAAGAAATCCAATCATCTCTATCAAGTGCATCATCCTCTTCACAGATTGCATCAGATCAAGCAATTCGATCATCTCCGCATGGTGCATCTTCTTCACAGACCTGCCAGATCAAGAAACTTGATCATGTCCAACTTGGTGCAATTGTCTTCACAGATCTGTCAGACAATGCAAAAGTGGGATTGCCGTAGTGTTTGAGACCAAAATCACCATTCACACAACATGGCAATATGAGGAAGATTCAGTGTTTTGTTCTTCTTCTCATCTGGACTCAAAGAAACCCCACACATTATCCTCTTGGAAATATTTGCCAAAACAGAATTCACCTCCAGAGGAAAACCTCCTTGTTGATGCTGATGGAGTAAAATATTTCCCCTTGGAAGACTATGGATCACAACTGAAATTTGATGATTACATCTCTGATCAGGTAAGCAGCGAGGCCAAGGGGAAGAGGCTGAGAAGCTCTGGTTGTGGTCGAGTGGGATCAGATGATGATTACATGTCTGAGGTATGGGGTGAGGCCAAGGGGAAGAGGCTGAGAAGCTCCGGTTGCGGTCGAGTGGAATCAGATGATGGAGATGGATGCAAGAGGAAGGGGATAGCATCTTTTCCTCTGTCTTCTTCCTCCAGATGCTGAGGTCGGGATTTCAGTCCTGTGCAGCAGCTGCCCTCAGAAGGTGGTGTTGTAGGAGTTTTTGGAGCATAAGCTTTCTCAAAGCATTCCATAGTGAGGCTTGGAGTGACAGGGCCACATGCAGCAGGAGAGGAGAATTTCTTGTTGGAAGGAGACGACGACAGCTCTGTTGTTGAAGGTGGCAACAACAAGCCTGGACTGAAAGCTGTAGCACTAGCACCCAACCTATTGATTTCCAGCTTCCTGAGATTGGCTTGCCTTCTCTCGTGCAGCTTGAAGGATGGTCTGCGAGCCGACATGTCAACCACGGGCTTAGGTATAAGACCTTGAAAGCTGGAGTTGTCAATCTTGGCAGCTTGTTGCCTTGACGGTAGAGTGATGGGGAGCTTCTTGTCCAAGTCGGAATCTGAGACGCCAGTTAGCTTCTGTACCAGCTCCCTGAAGCTGGACGTATCCGCCTGCACAAAAGTGGTGGTTGCAGATGCTAATTCTTTCTCTTGAGGAGGAGCCGGCACTACTGCTTGCTTAGGGGACACGACGAGGTGGCTCCGTGAAGCACAACAGGTGAC
The DNA here is from genome assembly GCA_963920785.1 of Sphagnum contortum. Classification (NCBI taxonomy): domain Eukaryota; kingdom Viridiplantae; phylum Streptophyta; class Sphagnopsida; order Sphagnales; family Sphagnaceae; genus Sphagnum; species Sphagnum contortum. The sequence continues at coordinate 10,599,548 of OY987277.1, forward strand.
CTTGCTCCTCATCGCTGCTGCTGAAGGCCCTGAGGAAGACCCTAGCTTCCGTTTCTTACCCAGCTCATCCACAGGCGAAGAAGCGGAGTCGCCGCCGCCGCCGCTCTCTAGAGACGGTCTGTGAAGGTGGGCCGGGCACCTGCTCGGAGGTGTCATCGGCGGACAAATGAAGGTAGTAGTTCCTCCAGCATTCATTTCTTCTTGCGACGATGGGAAAACGGGTTGGAAAGTCAAGGGACTGCTGTTCTTCAGCTTCTCACTCTTGCACATTCTTCCTCACACTCCCGTCCCCACCAGGCTTACTATGGCATGAGATTAAAGCTCCATCTAGACTCCTCCTAAGCATGAATTCAAAAGGAAAAAAATAATCCGCAAGACGAAGAAGAAGAAGAAGAAGAAGAAGAAGAAGCAAAAGCAGAAGCAAAAGAAGGAAGGGAAAGAAAAAAGAGGCTGCAGGAAGAGGAAGGTAAAGAACTGATCTCCGTGAGAGCCACAGACGACCAAATCTTGCGAAATCGAAACCGAATGGAAACAGATAAAAATCGAGACACTTGAGAAGCAGTCGATCCAAGTGGCGCGCCAAACTACCACAAAGGATGATCAAGAAGAAGCAAGAATGGATGCCGATATCGAGGAGGAGAGAGAGAGAGAGAGAGAGAGAGAGAAGACGATCGAAGAAGACGAGGAGATGGCGGAGTAGGAGGAAAAGGCCGGCGAAGGAAAGAGGTCGGTCGGGTAGGGATGATACTAACGGGTCACCCCCACTGATCTTCGGGATCTGACATCTAGTCAATTTACGAAACAGCAAACAAAAAGTCAGACGAAGAAGCTCCAATGGTGCTCAGTATGTGGCCGTGCAAAACCAAATCAGATGGCAAAGAAAAGTCAAAACACGCTGGTTTAGCTCACCACAATGTAAGTATTGGCCGTGCATTTTTGCACGCTGTGCTGAGACTGGTGAAAAGCACAGCAAAGCTTTTTACTTACCACGTGCTTGTTTCTTGGCTAGATTAGTTTGATTAGTCCAACTGGGTGGCCATCGTGAACCAGCACCCACCAGCGCACCACCTTGGATGAATGGTAAGTGGTCAGGAAACAGTTTTCTGTTGGGTTCCATTTCAGTCGTTAACCATGGTGGGTAGCTCATCTTAGTTGCTTTTCTTTTTTAACCTACCTACTAACAACTAACAACCCACAAGCAGGTTATTAATGGGTAACACTACAATAATAAAAGGTGTCCTTGTACATAAAGTGATTTCATTAGATTTTGAATGAATTCACTGGTTGTAATGAACAAAGCATCAGTGAAAAATAATGAATTCACTAATTTAGTGAACAAGGATTAATGAACTGCACTCACATTTTATAATAGTGTAAGTATTAAAAACAGTCCTTACTTATGTATAGACCATCTACATACTTAAGAGTTGCTTATTTTTTCCCCTATCTACCTATATGATAGACCTATTTCTTACAGAATTGGTTACCAAGGTGAAACCAAACATTAACTCAGTTGAGGTTCATCCAGTGAATGGTGTGTGCTGGTGGGTGCTGGTTCACTGTGGCCCACCTGGGTGGGTCTCTATTAGAAGTCTCCCACCTTTTGAAGTCTCCCACCGTTTGCATTTTTGGTTTTATTTTAATGGGTGTGGTTTGAAAAAAAGTAAATAATTAAACTTGGATGGGAGAAACACATTTGCAGGGACACAAATTGAGCACCGGTTTAAATGATTTGCTTGTTTTCTTTCACTGCATGAAAAACGCTTGCTTGCACCCACCGTCCACTCCCTTCCCCCCAAAACCCAAAGAGAACAAACAGTTGTGAAGCGTCATACTATGGGAAGAAAAAAAGCTTAGACCCACAAATCATTTGAAGTGCCTTTTCAACCCTCTAATAACACAACGGCCAAATGACAAGGCTGCCTTTCACCAAATCTTCTTACTTCAAGTTCATTATGCTGAATACCATAGCAAAGCGGTGGCACGGCTTCAGCACATGTTTGTCGAATCATTTTGAAGATTCCATTTCAAAACAGAATATTCCCCAAAAAATTTACGAAAGATTTTTCAGTGTTCCTAGACCCAAAAAAAATAAATTCTGAAAATGTAAGCATTTCGAAAAATAATATAATTTGTGTTGAAGCACTATGGCATTAGAGGAAATGAAGCAACAGGTGAAGTAATACACACATATGATTTTTTTAAAAATATATTTAAGAGTGAGAGAAATGGCACGATGTTGTAGACTTCACCTACTCCGCGGTCTTGGATCTTGCTTTTAGGTTTGACTTGGACGACTATTTTGAGAAAGTCGAATTAAAAAATAATAACATAGTGTTATGTATTGCGGCTTTAAGTCCAAACACACCACTTTGTCAGGACTAGTAGAAGGTGGCTAAAGTGGTTGTGGAGTCTCATCTTTTCTTGAAGGGACCTTTGATGATGCTCACAACCAATTTACGGTGCTCTTTTCAAATGGGTGAGGAACAAAGATTTAATTTTTTAAATGGGTGAAGAGCAAAGATTGCCGACGAGGAACTTGGATGACTTCAGCATAAAATTTTAATTTTTTATTTTGTTAAATTTATTGAAAAATATTTAACGCTATTGTTGAAAATTTCAAAAGTTTAGATTGTAGGAATCTGGAATTGAACCCGGCTAGAATAAATATGCACATTAATCGAACCTTGGCTTAAAACAAATATGCACATTAATTTGTGAACACACTAATCACAAGGACAATAAGAGAACTTTGAAGGTAGGCCAAATTTAATAAATAAAATATTTTTATGCTGAAAAGTTCAAAATTAAAAACTCATTTGACGAATCTTAAATTTTAAAACAAACTAATTAGTCGACTATTTTGTGCTAAGCTCGCTCATTTATTATAATACGTCATGGTACACTTGGCAGATCCTTTAATAGAAAGCGCTAAACATGAGCAATGAATTAAATGTGACGTTGATCTCGACACTTTTGCAAAAACAAGTGCCCAACTTAAAAATAATTTGTCAAATTGTTTTTTTTTGTACCCAAGTTATGGAAAATATTTTGTGTCTCATTAGTGTCTCATTTTTTAAAAATAAAAATGTATGATGTAGCGGTTAAGAATCAAGTTTATGACTTTAAGTTTTGGTGTTTAAACTTGTTTTTCCTAATTCTTACTCAGATGACTTCCTCAAATGAAAACTCCAAAAAAGCCATCTCGGTTACAGGATGGTGTTGGGACATGCAACTCGGCCTCACTTCTCAAGCCAAGTTGTATAACTCCCCAAGGAGAATGCAAATTGAGCCTATGTTTTTCTAAGAGAACTTGGCTATACTTCCTAGAGGAAAGTTCCCAAGGAAAAGTATTGATCATTGTCCAATTTGGTTCGTTGTGTTGGCCAAGTTGCTTAAATAAGGAAAATAGGTTGAAGCAAGTTGTCAAGTTGAGAAGGGGTATTGGAGCCCAATGTCTTCCTCAAAGAACTTGCAAATGAGCCCAAGAATTCTTTGAGGAACATGATGTGCCCCAAGCAACAAGGAACATGGGGAAACCACATTTTGTCATGAAAACTTGGGCCCGTTTGCCTTGAGCAAGCATGTTTTCCATGGACTTAAAGCCCATTTGTCTCCAAGAATCATTTTTCCTTAGGGAATTTGAGCTCATTTGTCCTAAAAAAACATTCCCAATTGGCAATTTTCATTTTCAATTATTTTTCTTGGATAAAAGCGATTCACTAATAAGTTGGCTATAAAAATATTTGAATGTTAAACCTCTAACAAATTGTTGAAGTTTTCAATCACTAAATCACACTTTTCATTAAAAAATAAAGGATATCTAGAATAATTAAATTAGTTTTCATATCTCAAGGGTGAAAACACATTCAAAGGAATCACCTAAAGGCTGGGCATTGCTTAAAATTGTATTTTTATATGTCTTTTAAAAAAATCGGAAGGGGAAAATAATAATTTGAATTATCAAATTTTTTTGGGAATAGGCTTCATTGCTTGGAAAGTTTCAATATTTGAAATTTGACGCAAATCAAAAGTTCGTTTGCTTATTTAAAACATTCAAACTTTTGGAATGAACCATTTTCTATTTTCTAATGTGCATCATTCCTTCTCAAAATTAAGAAAAAAGATATTAACATTAATTATTAAAATAATAAAAGAAATTAAAATTGATCAAATTTATTTTTACACACAACATTTGGTACAAACTTGTTTTTGGTTTAAAATTTTATGAATTTTAGGGTGTGACTTTAAGTAAAATTATTCATGTATATGTGCTAAAGAGTGTGAACGCATACCCTATTAAATAATTATCTAATTTGAAAAAAATATGTTTATAAAGACAAAAATTAATGTTTTTTAAGGGAAAAAATAATGATGATTTCAACTTTGATCCTCATCTTAATGGTTGTAGAAATTTCATGGGTGTTTGTTATTTTATTCATCTAACAATGTTAGTTTTATTAACTCATCCAACAACACTAATTTCTTTTCATCTAATAGTGGCGACTTGTTTTTCATTAATCTTGCCCTATTACAAGCATGTTTTTTTTTCTACATCAATCAAAGGTTTGTGTGGTGATGGTTTTAAACTTGTATGTGTTGTCGTTGAGTGGTTATGGCAAAGTAAAAGACATTGAATGGTATGTTTTCACACATAAATAAAGAAGATATGGAGGTGACCATAAAATGTGATTTTGTCGCACTAAATGTTAAGTTGGAGTTGGTAAATTCCACGAAGAAAGAAGTTGTAAAAAGACCAACATGGTGGCCCAAGAAGCAAATTGAAGTTGTCTTGATGGCACCAAAAGTGGGAAACATGAAGATGGATCAACATCAAAAAAGGTTTGTGCCTTTCCTTTGGGATCCTATTTATGTAATAATGAAACAACATAAAAGTTTCAAACATACTTTATGTTACTTGTAATTGAAATACAAGTTGCTAAGAAAAATGAAGATCATTTATGAAAATTCTGAATAGAAGCTATTTAGCTAAATGGTTCACAATTATAGGGGAGTTGTAATATAGTGTCAAACAATTTATTTTTATGGAAACAATTGTTTATATTGGGGTGCACAACATTTTTACATCATGTTTAAATTTCATGCATTTGAATATTATTGGGTTATTCAAAGCACATCGAAACAGTACTCAACATGTGTATGTTGCAATAATTTAAGGAATGATCATAACTATTATAAAAAAAGGAACCTAATTTATTTAATTATAATAATAATAATGAACTTAGAGCTTTTTTATTTTGGATATGAAATTGTTTGTGAACCAACTTGGATTAGTGACACACCCTCAAACTCCTTGATAAATTCATCTGCAAGTCCAAAGGTGAAAACAACAGAAGAACAATGAGTTGAGACACATTTTTTGTCTCATAAATGTCTCCTGTACATTAGGTTTGAAAACTTCCAAACCACCTTCATTAAATCTTACTTAGTGACAACTTTCCAACAATATCAAGAGTGTTCATCCCCTCATGATTTTTAGTTCAATGAAAAATTGTTGAATAACTTTTTCAATCTAAGTCAAAACATTATGAAACTAACTTAGTGCACAACTACTCATCAAGGGTTTTCCAATAGTACCAAGAGCATGGCGAGACGCGCCAAATTTGGGAGGTCTCAACATGAAAAACAAAACTAAGTATCTTCTTTCATAGAGAGATTCCATGAAAGGATGGGATGAAATGGGAATCTACATTGTCATGGTGCGGTAATCTCTTCTCTTGTTGTGCTCTTGGTACAATTCAAAAGACCTGGAGGAGTGGGATTGATCATGTTTTGGCATATGGTGGAGAACTCATTACAGATTGAGTTATTCATAAAGTTAGGTGATTAGGGGGTGAGAATGGCCAGTTTTGGTATAATAGGGCATCAAATCTGTAACTGAGAATGAAAATTTTACAAAACGAAGTAGCTGGGACCCAAACTAGTTTTTCCTCCAATTTTGGTGGTAAAGTGGGTCTCATCCTGTCTTTCCTTTTTGCTGAGCGCCTCCACTGCTGCTACATATATTTTCACTGCTCCTATCTCTACAACTCCTATAATTACTCTCAAACCTTGTGCTTTCATACTGAGATTTGATAAAATTCTCTTACTTTGCGGATGCCACTGAAAGAGGGAATATGGGGTGAAAGCAGGCCCAAAGACAGGGTGAAGACAGGGTGACTTTACAAATAACTCTATTGAAGAATGTTTTCCAAATAATAATAACTATTTAAATCAAAATTTAAAAATTATAGGGAAAATTGGGTGTGCTCTTGATATTGCAAAGCCATCAATGAGTAGGATTTAATGAAGATAATTTGGAATTTTTAGACTTAGGGCAACTTTAGACGAGGGTCCAAGGTCTGGGGACCAATGAGTTCAAATAGTGTTATTGGTCAAAAGCTTTAAATTGGTCCCAAGGCCTTTACATGAGGGTCCAAGACCAAAAAGTGGCAAATTGAGGCTAAACCTACATGGCACCTGTTTTGGAGGGAAAATCAATTGGCTAAAAGGAGAGCTCCTGATTTGGAGAACCAAGAATCAGGCTAGGGACCAAGGTACAATCGAACTCAAGGATTCAATTTGCTTCAAATCAGTCCAAATTGGTTCCCTAGGAAATCATCTAAAGTGGGCCTTAAAAAGGTATATGAGAGATATAGAATTGAATTTTAAGTAGGTTTTTGTCATTGGAAATTCAATTAAATTGGGGGAAGGTGGTGCCCAAATTGTTAAGTATGCCTAAAATTCTACACCCAATTGTGTAGTACGTAGTCATTCTGCCAACAAACCCACATTCTAACATTACAAGGTACTTGCGAAGGTGCTTGCTTGAACATTCTAACATTACAACTTGCTTGCGAAGGTGCTTGCTTGCTGCATTTACAAGCCTGCCTTGGGATTTTGTTGCAGTGCAAAATTACAGGAAGAATCTGTTTGCCGGAGCTTCTTCTTCCCAGCATTGCGACAAGGTAGGTGGTGGTGCTCCTCTTCTTCAGCGAGAGAGAGAGAGAGAGAGAGAGAGAGAGAGAAGAGACGGAGGAGGAGGAGGAAAGGAAAGGAAGAATATGTGCGTTTTGTGTGAAAATAGAGACCGGGATTAGGATTGTGAGGAAGTGGTGGTACAAAAGTCGAGGAAGAAGAAGGCTCGAGCAAGGGAGCTTTTCAGTTTGTGAGGGAAATAATAATAGTGGGAAAAGAAAGAGGAGGGAGTAGGGATCTGAAAATGGCGGCTGTTCGTAGTAGAGTGCCTCCTTACATGATCTTGTTGGTGGCCGCGTTTGTACTGGTGGGCGTGGCGGGGTTTCAGACTCTCAAGGAACGCAAGAATGCGAATGCGGTGTCGGCTGCAAAGGAGAACGAAACTGGCCGCCTCAAAAGCCAATTCGAAGTTTGTCTCTCTTTTCCCCTTCTTTGATGTATGTCTCAGTCAATCAGGAAGGAAGGAAGGAAGGAAGCAATTTGTTTCTTTCTCTTGAATCTATTCCCGTTCGTTTGATGTTGTCTACAGACAGAGGTGTTTTCTCTTTATCAGCGTGCATGCATGCGGGGGGTCAAACAAAGAAAGCAGTGGAAAACTCACATGCATCACATTCATGAAAGACGAACTTCCATGAACACTAGCACAGTCGTTACGCCGGCATATGGACTGTTCATGTTCTTGTTTACATACGAAACTGTCCTGACACCTTACTTTAGCATTTGCAAGACAACCTAGGGTTTTGACATGGAGGAAATCGCCAGTTGCATTGAGTCATAAGCAAGGCTTGGATTTTTTGTGCATATTTGCAGCCTTTTTTTCCACGTGAAGATTCATCTTGCAAAGATTCCAAGGTTTTCAGTCTTGGTGAATAGCATTGCCAGATGATGCATCACAACTTTGCGATCGATTTTGAGACTGAAACTTGTGGGTTATGTGTGTTTTGTATGATTTTGTTGTCAGGTTGATCTTGAGTCATATAAGAAGAAGCTGGTCAGGTTAGGTCAGGAGAATGATAAGCTAAGCCGTCAAATTAGCGAGCTAAAGCACTTTCGAGACATCTATGAGGACAGCAAGAAGCAACTAAGTGCCTGTCAAGAGGACAGGAAAAAAAAGGTTGGGACCAATAGGGAGCTATGTGATGAGAAAGACAAGAAGATTCTCTCACTCCAAGAGGATTTGCAGGAGAGGGACTCCCAGATCTCTATTATCAAAGCAGATCTTGCAAAGGCTAGGGAGGAGATTCCCAAAGCTTCCAAACCTGTGACCAAAATGTTGGAGGAAGATGCAGATGAGAGAGTCAAGTCAGAGCAATTGTTAGAGGCAGTTCAAAAGGAGAAGGTTGAGAACCAGATATATCATGGTGAAGGCATTCAGGATGACAGGGGGTTAGCAAGTGAAGAGGACAGTGCTGACAGCAAGGTGGAGGCTGACTTAGAGGACAGTAAAGTGGATGCTGATCTTGAAGACACCAAGGCAAAAACTGCTGATTTGGAGGAGAGTGAGCAGGCAGCCACCAAAGTCGTGGGTGCTGAAGAGGAAGATGATAAGAACTTAGAGAATGATAGCAAGATGGCTGCTGTTGACGCTGTTGAGAGTAATGACAAATCTGCACAAGAGTGAGCATGTAGTACCCCACAGTCACTGTTGTGTGGAAAGTGGGCAAGTTTCAGATTTGCTGAATGCTGAGCTCCATGGCCTCGTTGGAGCAATCGAGCTCATTGACATCTGATTCTCCCTGGATCCTTCTTGAGTCTTGATTGGTTTTCCCTGGTAGTGTAGCAAGGGGGATTGCCCGTGTACTATCCTTCTGCACACCCTCTCTACCACTGGTTATCAAACAAAGGGTGGTCTCGGTCCCCAACTTGCCAGAGAATGTAGTGTTTTGGAATGGGAAAACAGTGTATTTCCCATGCCTTAACAGATTCCTTGATTTGACTATATGAATTTTAGGCTCATTAATGTGCAGGACTAAGATACACCCAATTGCAGACCTTTGCTAGACCATTGAATTTTCTTGGTGCAGAGATTCATTGGAGCATTTTTGTCATAGTTGCTTGTGGGGGATCTCAGAGCCTGTAGTCTGCTGGCATAATTTTTTCTTTCTGCGCATAGTTCCTTCCTATTCATCTCTCATTTGTAAGTGACATCTTATTATGATAGTTTTCATTGTAGCAATGCAATGGTTGATGTTGTTTGAAAGCAAATTCTTGTGTTGCCTTCACTCTCTCTATTCAGTCATAACAGACTTAGCACCTGTTGTGACACTCGCCACATTGAAGCATGTGTTTACAACAAGGTGATCAACAGCAAAATGACAAGACCTGTGGATCCTTTCTATGCAGTAGGTTGAAAACCATATACAATACAACTAGGGTTAGGCTTTTTGTTGAGTTCTGCAGAGCCTGGACTGAGGGAGATTGCAGGAAGTGGGCAAGCTAGACTCAGCATCACATCCAGCTCTGAAGGTAAGAGCAAGACTGGCTTCAAATTTGATGTAATCTGGGATCAAGGATTTGTGTATTTTGCCTCTCCAGTTTTAGGTGCTGTTGGGGGTTGTCTGTTGATAGCTATGTGGTGCAATGGTACTAGTAAAAGTGTCTGTGACTTTGTGATGGTACATTCTTCACATTCTTACTCTTGTAATATGAACTTGTGTCCATGTTATATTGGTTTGTGTTCTCAGCATGTTTTGGGGAGCCAATTGAGAGAACTTGAACCATTCAATGGATGGGAGGTCATTAAACACCTCCCTACAAGCTTTGCAGGTGTCAGAGTGTGCAGTCCTGCATGGTTCACAGGGGGGGGTGCAGGACAAAAGAAATTGACAGTTCTTTGTAGGAGGGTGCAGGATGACAAATTTGCAATTTTTTCATATGATCTCATGGCTGAAGGGCAAGGAATCAAACCAGCAGCCTAGTTCCAGCCACTTTTTGGTAAGGCTTCTTTTAGTTAATGTTTGATTGATTCCAGTGAAGAGTAATTGGAATTGGTATATGGGGGATATTTTTGGAATCCTTCATATGGTCCATTCTAAAGACAATTTCATAAATAACTATCTCATTTTCAAATGGAATTCTTCACATGGACCATTTCAAAGATAATTTCAGAAATAACTATCTCATTTTCAAGCTTGACTATTTCATTTCTTTCTTAATAACTAGTTCCTCTTCCTATTAACTTTTTAAATAATTATCTCCCACCTTTTCTGATAAGTACCTTCATTTTGTAACTACCTCACTCTTTTTCCCTATCCACCAACATGGATATGAAAAACAAATTAACATGTGTTTTTTCATGTACATAAAATGTATATTAATTTAAATTAAATTTGACATTGATATGAATAATGATGAATTTATTTATGGAAAACCATATGAAAACATAAGAAAAAAAAAAAGAAGAAAATAGTTGATTGTCACTGGTAGTGCGCAGCAGTGCGAGGATCAAATTAATTATTATTATTATTATTTTGATGCACAACAGCTGACCTGACAAGCTGTTGGCAACCCCAATTCGAGCTTGTTGGCAGAGAGAGCCAGCAGGAGTTTTCAAGTTTCAAGCTGCACACCACTGCATTTGAGAGAGAACCCGAGGTCTCAGAAGGGGCTGTATACCAGTGAGCCATAATCCCTGAGGTAAATCTTTCTTGTCCTTGCCTAGCAAGGCAAAGGATATTGTGTTTAGATTCAAGTATAGTAGCTTAAGGAATTTTGGCGGCCCCTTAGGTAATAGGTCTCTATTTTTTAATGAGGATTTTTGAAAGATGATATTTTGGCTTGAGTTGAAACTTGAGATTAGTTATTATAGAGTTATAATATCTTGAAGGATTTTGGTTTGTTTGAGACGTTTTTTCGAAGATTATATTTTTGCATGGTGAAATATTTGAGTTTCCATAATCCTTCTTTTGCGTTAAGATACCTTAAATGGCAAGGCCACAGTGTGATACGCCGCTTGCTTATTCCATCATTCCAAGTTCCAACCGTGTGGCAGAAGCTCTTTGCAGGGCTGTGCTCTTATATCCGCAAAGTACATTGGGGATGGTGAGTGTCCTGCTTCAATGATGTTGTGTCAATGTTTGCTATTGCTATTTTGACACTCAGTTATCTTATTACATGTCAGAAAAGGCCGATGCATCAGATACAAAGTATGATTTCGTCCCTTCTGCACAGAGATTTCTCCAGAATCAGTTAACAGGTACCTAACTAGTGATGCTGGTCATGCTAGCTAATTGCAGAAAGCTTTGAAAGTCAGAATATAAAATTTCCTTGCTGTAGGGCGTGCATTTCCTCCCAAATAAATACAATACAGTAGCTGCATTTTGGGAATGTTTCCCCATATGTAAAGCTTTACCCATCAAGAACTAGCCAGTTTTTTCCTTTGTACATTTAGGTGGGTCCTCATGTGAAATTTTGTGCTGGGACCTTTTGACCTTGTAAGATGCCAGTGGACTGGTCCACAGGATCTTATAACTTTATAAGATACCAGATTTTTTATTAAAAAAATAGTTAACATTATTACAAAATGTGAGTGCATTTCATTAATCCTTATTCATTAAACCATTGAATTCACTGCTTTCATACAATTCTACAAAATGTGGGTGCAATTCATTAGTCCCTGTTCATTAAACCAGTGAATTTACTACTTTCATACAATTTTACAAAATGTGAGTACAATTCATTAGTCCCTATTCATTAAACCAGTGAATTCACTACTTTCTTACAATTTTTCATGCACAAGAAAGGTCTACTTTCAAACCCTTCCAGAATTTTCACTTGGCCTTCAGTATCATGAAAGCACCACAATTTCTGAAAGGGTCTGAAAATACTCTTCATATTATGTGTAGGGTAATGAACTAGGGATGAAGGTATTCCTCAAATAAGTGCTCACTTGATTGCCCACTTGAGGTGGAGGTGAGGGGCACTTATTTTGGGAACACCTTGCCTTGAGGATGATGATACTCAATGTAAAGCATCAACAGAAATTGAGAGAAAAAAAGGTGAAACATTTGTCAAATATTTCATTTTTTTAAACATGCACTTTCATTTGTTGTGAAGGATTTTGCTGAAAAAGGTGCCCCTCCCAATACACTAGAAAATTGTCTGCCAATGCTTTATGATAATGCCCTAAGGGCACGGTGTTCTTGAAATAAGTGCCCACCTGAGGTAGAGAGCTAAGGGGCACTTATTTTTGGGGGAAAACCTTGCCCTAGGGCCAGCCAGTTATGTATATGCAAAATTCTTGGCATGTCCTAAAACTGCATTACTTTTTAAAAAAAACCCTAAACCTTAAACCCTAAACTCATCATTGATTTTGAATTATTCATATTCATGGATGAAAGACATTTCTGTTAATCGGATGCATATCTGTATCGAAGGATTACTGTAGTACCTTTACCATTTTGACATAAATTAAATTAAATTTTGTTTATTCAAATTTGAAATTTTATTTTTTATTTGTGCCAAATTTTTAATAAAATAAAAAATTTCATTGTCAAAACTATGAACATTTGTTGTCAAGGTTTGAAGCTTTCCCAAGGGTAGAGTTATAACACTCGAGTGGTCTAAACACACTAAACTATTCCAAAGCAATGAAAATATTGTGTTGTTTATTATGTATAACCATTACTTGTTGAATTTCTCAAAATTAAAAAGCCAAGTGTTGAAATTAAAATTAAAATTTTAATGAATTATTTGACAATTTATTGTCAAAATGGTAAAATTACTTCGATATTTAGGCATATGTTTAGTTATGTACAATGTTTTTTTTTTTTTGGGCAAATTGTTTAAATAGGTGCAATGGTTAGGATCCCCAACATTACTTAGCAATAAATGGCAAGTCTCTTAGAGAGACATTAAGTTTTTTTGGAAGCTTGCCTAATTCTGACAACTCACAAGAGCACATTATTTAAATCTAAGAACTTCGAGATTTTTTCTTTCAAAATATGGTGAATTTTGTGTATTCTTAAAAAAAAAAACCTTTGTTGCATTCATTCGTTAGTCTTTTTTTTGAAATTTTGAAAAAAAAAAAACATTATCTATGCATGGGAGCTACCCATAATCGAAATATTTATACATATTCAACTACAAATTTAAGATTTGTGATTTTTTAAGGTTTGGAGGATATGCATTTAAACTTAAGCCTTGGTCGACATTCTGAGTGAGAACTGACAAAATTGACAATGCATATCTTTTATGCATATCCATGATTTTTTAGTATTTGATAATCGTGTATTAAAGGGGGAATCGTTTTTAAAAAAAAAAATTCAATCGATCACCTCATAGCCTATATTTTTGAACCTTTCAAAAGATTCTTAATATCATTCTGTTGCCTTTAGAGTTACAAGATGATTTGTGGAGCTTTTTAAATCATTCAATTTGAAAAAAATAAAAAATGAGAAAGTTATGCACCGATGAAGTAAGTAAGAGGGGTCAAAATTGAATTAAAATTCTTGAATTATATTTAGTTTGAATACTAAAGTTTGAATTCCAATTCAACTGAATTCAATTTGACAAATGATATTAAGATTCAAATTCAAGTGAAAAGAAATGAAACGCAAATTGATTGAAAAAAGGTATTAAAAAACTACTTGTAAATATATGGTGTTAGGGGGGGGAAAAAAAAAAAAAATCCTTTGAAAAAACCGTGTTATAACACAGCAGTGAAGAAGAGAACATGGTCACAGTGATAGATACCCGCCGGCACAACAGTGGTGAGACCCCCCGGGGGGGCAGAGAAAGAAAAAGAAGAAGATGGAAAAGAGAGAGAGAGAGAGAGAGAGAGAGAAAAAGAGAAGAAAAAAAAAGGGCACGGCCTATGGAATGGTCTAGAAAGAGGGTCGGTTTTGTGCAAAGGAAACAGAGAATCAGCAAATACAAGACAGAGAGAAGACCTAAACTAAGCACGCAGCAATCCGCATCCCCTTCTTGTGTCGCATTGTTTTGCTTCGCTTTCCGTCTTTCTGCACAGGTTTGCAATGGCGACAGCTACGTCGGGAGTGCTTCTCTACATGCCGCTGCCAGTACGGGCTCCAGCAGGAGCTTTGTCTCCTGCCTCTGCTTCCTCCTCCTCCTCCTGCTCCTTCATCCCATCGTTAACTGCCGCTGTCCCTTCGGGTACTTTACTTCCTTTCTTTTGCCCTAGTATTATTATTGCTTCCATTTCTCTCTTCAAAGCTTTTTAGGTGAACCGTTGGTGGAAATAGGTTGCTCGTTGTTTTGTTTTTCCTTTTTTGTGTTTTTTTGTTCCCCCTCTTCCTGCTACTACTGATGTTGAATCCGGAATTTGGCGAAGTTTTGGAAATTGCTTTGGCCATAATAATAGAGGCATGCTAGTATGTGTGTGTGTTGTGCATTTCATTTTTTTATTTTCCTTTCTTGGAGAATTTTGAGCGGACTTTATCCCAAGATAAGCTTTCCCTTGCCTGGAGTCTGGGGTTTTTAAGCAAGGTTTTGATATGTGAGGGACTTACGGCTTGTCAACAGCCTTTTTTAGTAATGCAGGGTTAAGGTCAGGACATAGTAATGCAAGAAGGTTTGGCCAGCCACGCAATTCACCAATCCGGGCACTTGTGCAGGCAGTGGAGTTGACTAAGGCAAAACTTTCCCTTCAATGTCTTTGTTGTTATGTGATTGCACAATTTGATTAGTTTGTATTCTTTGTTTGTACTTTCATGTATTTGTCCTAGGTGGATAGGGAGATTTACTATGGTTGGATTCACTTTTGGCAAAACAGGCCCAAGGCAGATGCTGTTCTGTTACAGAATTTTCTATCTTAATGTTGCAACAGTCTTGAGATTGAATATGAACTTGTTCCCCTATGATTTATTGTTTCTAACTTTTCAAGATATTTGATGGGCTGTCAACAGGTTGTTCCCCAGGCAGACAGAGTTTTGGTACGCCTTGGAGAATTGCCTGATGTAAGTAGAATTGGGGGGTTTGTGTCAATTGTCTCACACAAGCTCTTCTTACTCATGCTGCATAGTTTTCATACAATTACTTCTTTGATTTCAGCCTGTGTTGATCAATGTTCATGATCACAAGAAAACAGCTGTAAGAAAAATTGAGGGTCTCTTATCATCCTGGAAATCTATTTGCAGAAAAGCGCTGGTGGAGTGTTGCTACCAAAATCAGTTGCAAAATTTGAGAATTATCTTGTAGGGGAGGTATGAGAACCTTATACTTGATGCATAGCATTGTCATCCACTTTTATCACAAGATTTTATGAATTTACAGCTCTGTGTGGCTTGTTTGCTAGAGACCTGAGCCCAAATAGGAAATCTCTTTAAGAGAAATGACTTGGATGTTGTACATCTTCCCATTCTCCTCCAGGCAAGAGGATGCTGTAATTAAGTGTTTTACTTTGATGACTCTTAATTAGGACATCTCTGCCTGCCCACCCAGGTTGCCTTTGTGTATAAGCAGGGTGATTGATATCAAGGCCATCT
Source organism: Sphagnum contortum (assembly GCA_963920785.1). NCBI lineage: Eukaryota > Viridiplantae > Streptophyta > Sphagnopsida > Sphagnales > Sphagnaceae > Sphagnum > Sphagnum contortum. The sequence goes on from OY987277.1 coordinate 10,614,970, forward strand.
TTAGTTTGTAAAACCAACATCCAGATGAGGTATATGCCTGAGTGTCTGTTCTGTGACCTAAACTTCTGGGACTTTCAATATCAATGCAGGTCATATCAGTTGGAAAGGAGGCTGCACCCATAGAAAAGGGGCAGAAGGTAAAACTTGGGCACTGCTACATGTGGAATTTTGGCACCAGAGGATTTTAGTTTTGTTAGTGCTTTAGGAGTTCTTTGATGCAAAAGCAGCAGTGCAGCTCTTGAGCACTATCTACATTTGGGTGTTTTGGACTCCTTTGATCTATTCTATTTGATTTGGCTTTCTACAAATATGCATCTTAGTAACATTCTGTTGTGTGTGTTGCTTCAACTATTATGCAGGTCCTCTTCTCTGATATAAATGCTTATGAGGTATGGCAGCAGCACATAACTTCTCTTCTCTAGTTGAGTTACATATCCAAAGCAGCAAAGCTGCAGCTTGTGTATTCTGGACTGTGTTGACACCTTAGGAACTGCTAATTCCTGCAGATTTTACTAACCATTCTTGGTTTTATCCATGCAGGTAAATTTGGGAACAGCTGAAAAGCTGTGTTTTTGCCGCGTTGGTGACTTGCTCGCCGTTGTTGAGTAACTTCACCATCAGTTTTGCTATTAGACAGGAAAGAAGAAATCAGAAATGTACTCCAAGTGGGATTTTTCATCATGATTGTGAATTTCATTAAGAGAGATGAATCATCAGGCTGTCTTTTGAAAAATAGCTGAACACATTCTTCTATGTTTAAAGCTCTCTTGATTGCACTTAAAGTTGTTCAAAGACTTCATCACTGATGTCGCTTTTACCCTAAACCTCTTCTAATTACACACTTCTCTCTGGAACCTAAAGTATGTTGCATTACATAGTCAGCTTTTAGTGGCAACATCCATTGTTTGCAAGCATGATGAGTTCCAACTTGTGGTAGGGCCCTGCCCACCATTCCTAGGGGGGATTGGCCCAGTGCATTCACCCCTATATACAATTGTTTGGAGGGCACTGTTCCTATATTCTATATAGGTTTTCTTTTGACCCAGTGTCCACAACTGATGTAGAGGCAATGGCTTTCATGTGGCACAATGGAGGGAGGGTCGTCATGGAGGTGTACCTGACCTTACTTGGGCCACATGACTATTATGTGAACCTGAATGACTATTGTGTAAATCTGCATGATCTTTACTGCACCAATGACTGATGTTCAGCACAAAGTTATTGCAAAAGGTGAAGCAAAAAAATAAGAGAAAATTTTCATTGATATTTGTTAAAATTGTTGAAGATTGAATCCCAACCAGTGTTTTTATTGGTTTTTAGCACCCCAGTTTGGCTTGCTTTATTTGGGTTTAAAAAGTGAGAGTTGATAGGCCATAGGTAAACCTTAATCTGGTTTGCTTTCTTGTGTTGTTGTTGGTCTTTTGGTGAGGGAAGATTGTAAGGTGAGGGTTTGTAGGAGATGTTTTGTAACCTTTGATGTGCTTGGAGGAGGAGAGTTACAGATTTTGTTGAAGAAGCATTATTGTCCTCAGCAACAAAAGAATGGGCAGGAGGAGCATCACATGGGGTTTTCTAAAACGGTCTTATGTACCAATAGATTGGGCTTGTTTTGTTTGTTTGTTTTGTCCCAATGTTCTTCTTGTGATGAAGGTGCAAAGGAAATGGAATTTGTTCATAGGAGGTTGGCTCTTGTCTGTTTTGGAAAGAGGTCGGAGAGAAGGTTTTGTGGTATTAGTAGGTTAGAGAAGCTCCATGTGATATTATTGTTGATTTTGAGAAGCTCACATTTAGGGGTGGATGAATATGCAAGATGACAATAGTTTCAGTTTTCTACACTATCATATTGATGCATTGTGTGTGGAGACTGACATTCAAATTTTTGTTTCAACGGTAATTGAGTTCAATTATTGTGGCTTCTTGGTGCTATTGTACCGCCAAGCTTTAATTGGAAGCTTGGATGGCAGCTGATGATCTCAAAAGAGGTCGACCATGGTGAATTTGGCCAGTAGTAGTAGCAAGTGGAGGAAAAGGAGAAACATGACAAGCAAGTGAACACAACGAGAATGTTTCTTCAAATGCAACAACGGTAGCTACAAATGAAGTTCTTCTTTTGAAGGAAAGGCAAAAAGGGCCTTTAATTGCAGAGACAAAATCTCCAAGCTTTGATTCTACCTTTCTAGGACAATGTTCATTGACTCAGCACTCACACATTTGCCAATCAATGTTGCTTATTGTTAGGAAAAAAACACATTCTAGAGATTGCAAGGAATGGTGATCAAACATATCATGCATGTCAAGGTTAGGTTATGGGGCAAGTGTAAATATGTCTTTATTTCTTTTTTTTATTGTGGAAAAAGTTCATGAAATGCTGCACTGTTATTGTTCTTGGAACATAATGAAAACTTTCATGGAATTCAGGCTGACAGAACTTTGGACTTGTTTGTTAGTCCTCGGAACATGTAAGGTTTTGTTGACGATAGGTTGCATTCATGTTTGGCATATCCATAATGGCGTACTATGTGAGTATCATGCCATCCATTTGGACAAAGTTTGCCACATTTTTTTGTGCTTTTTTGGAGGGGTCAAGCTCAATTCTTTCAAAAACACAAAAAAATTGTGTTTTGTTATTGTGGAGGAGCCAAACTACTCTGAACACTGAAAGAAGTTTGGCTCCTCAACAAAACCACAAAAGAAAATTGAAGCAAACAAGCAAAGCAAACAAGCATGGAAGAAAGCAAAAAAACAAACTTGATACGAAAGAACAAACAAAAATAATGGAAAGTCGAGGAAAACTCACCTTCAACCTCTTGTCCTCCAACACGGTTGTCCCCTTGTTATCGCTCTCAATTTCTATTCCATTACTCTGTAGAAAAATATGAAATAGGGAAAAAAAACTAGAATCCATAATCTTGTTTGCACTCTTGTCTTCACACCTATTCCTCTATATTTTTTAGAACGTTAATTTTTTTTTTTGGAATCTTAATATCAAACCAGTTTGTTTTTAATTTATGTGAAAATTCAATAAAAAATCAAATGCTACAAAAATTACACTTTTTTATTTCATTTGATGTGATGTTGGAATAGTGTGCAAAAAAAATACATCACACTGTATTAAAAAATGCATATATATATATATATATATATATATATATTGATTGGGATGATTTTTAATATTTATGAAATTTGTAATATCTGTTAATTAAACATTGTGATTCCATATGATTGGAACAGATTTGTGAACCATGTGAAAAGTTTGATAATTATCATATTACAAATGAATTTTTTTCAAGGTGATGACCATAAATATGCGGTAAATTAAATTTTTGATGAACAATCATTTTCAAATGGGAGAGATGACAATAAATGGGAGGTGGGCCATTTTTTAATTTTTCATTTCAAAGTTTTTTTGGTTGACTAATTCAAACCAAAAACTAGTGCAATCTAAAACAATAAAATAAAATAAAATAATTCCATATATAATAAGCATAACCATTATTCCTTGAATTTAATCTTTAATTTTTTTCAAATAATATTAAATAACATTAACTTTGTGAAAATTAAATTATGGAACCCAAACACCAAAAGTGAAACCCAAATTAAATGCAACAAATGTTGAAGGTGTATACTTTAAGCATATGTTATGAATATGCCCAAGGTGGCCCCCTCATAGTGTGTTTTCACCCCATGGCTAATAATGTTCAAATGAATTGGAATGATGTTCAAATGGTGTTTGGCCTTTCATGGGATCCTTCACAACCATTGCATAAGAAAGATAAAACTTGTTTTTCTCATTGGGTTCAATTTATGGAGATCCACACCAATAGGCTTATTAAAGTACATTCATTAATAGAAATATTGTCATATGCAACCAATCATTTTGCAACTTATGTGCAATGAGTTGTTCACAACTAGATTGGTCATGCTTGCAACTACAAATTGGATTCATATTTTTTTTTGCTATATGATTGTGTATGCAATTAACATACAACTAATGATGTATAAAATGGACTATGTTATAAAAAAATTGGCCTACACTAGTACATACATGAGTTAGTATACCCAATACATTTATTTAGGCTAGTATATTATCTATGTTACCTATAGATAAGCATATGTTAGTATACCTAAGTTAAGTTAATATAAAAAAGTACTACAAGTATAATGCTACTATATACATACCTTAGTATAATGTTATAGTAGTATATATGTATAGAATTAGTCTAAAGTTAATATCTTTAATATTTGTAAGTTAAGATATATAATTAATAACTTATTTAGGGTAATACATTTTATTTTAGTAGGCTACACTAGCTAGTTAGTAACCCTAGCCTAGCATAACCTATGGTATTATTAACTATTAACTATAATGATGATGATGATTATAATAATAATATAATTAATTACCCTTTCTTGCAACTAGCTACAATTACAATAATTATAATTATATTAATATACATTAATGTCAATATTAATAATTAATAATATTTTTTATAATATTATTACTTATTAATTATTGTTACCTATAATATCTAATATAATTAGTAGGTATATTATGTTAGTATAACATTTAATTATTAGGTAATAGTTGTAATTAAATTACAATTAAGATGCTACTTAAATTTTTATCCCATTGTTTGTCTTACCTTTCAAGTTCCTAAAATATATAATTAGATGCACTAAAAATATCAAAAAAACAAGTAGCATTTGGGATGAACCAATCAAGTAGGTTTGGCCTTAAAGGCTAAACCCAAAATAAAATCATCCTAAATTATCTACTTACTTAACTACCTAGGCCTACCTACATCTCTACTTAGGCATAATCACCTACCTACCTATTTAACCTAAACATTCCTAAGTTACTTAACCTAAACATGATCATATCTAATACTTAAACCCTTTTAGAAATTGAATGTTAGTTTCATGTATATCGTGATTCTATCATTCAAATTCCTTTGGATTTTTACATCATTCGTGTATACTTTGTTAGAGACATATGAAAAATTGTCATTTGGAATAGTACTTTTCCTTCCCCAACCATGTTTTCACCCTAATCCATCATTCATCCATTAAGGGACAAGGTACAAGTTGAAATTTGCATGTTTTAGGAGCTAATGTAACTTTGCCTAGTCACACTTGTTAAAATGACTTAAATTGAAGTGCCATATTGTAGACCTAAAGTTCATTAGGAATCATTGGACCCTCACTAACACTGAAGTTTAAAATGAGATGAAGTTCCTTACAAGAGGTGCAAAAAATAATGATTCGATCAATTCACTAGGAAAAATTGTTTAATTTAATTTAATTTTTTCAACTACATGTCATTTAACTTTATTACAACTACAAATAATTTTACCATTTAAATAAATTTATAGTGATTACCAAATAAGTCAATGTGCCTACTAATTTGGTGGACAATTGAAAACAACCCTTGATGGGGGGGCCACTTCCAAAATATTCTTTACATCAACAATCTTCCCAATTGATTTATAGTCAAAAGGTCACATGGTTTGGGTCTATGCCTATCCTAAAGGCCACATAGGTTATTGGGGCCTAACTTAACCTAGGTGGCCTATGTTTAAGCCTAACTTAGGTCTCACAAGGCCTAGCTTAACCTAGGAGGCCTATGTGTAGGTGCTAGGTGGCCTAGCATTGCCCTACGTTTAAGTAGTTTATATGTTTTAGTGTCATGTGGCATAACTTAACATTATGTTAAAGCAATCTAACCTAGGTACCATGTGCCCTAGCCTATGGATATGGACACACCATGTGTCATTAAACTATTGATTGAACATATTGTTTGGTTTAATTACAACATAATTGAACTTAGGACTAGAAAATTGATGACATCATGCAATGTTGACAAATGAAGTTCATCTACTTAGAGAAAGACCCCCAGCAGGGGAGGGAGGCAGCAGCCCCATCAAACATTAGAAAAATTCAAGAAATACAAGGGGGGCAAGAAGCACCACACAATGGTGACGCAATCAGCCCCAAAGATGCCTAAGTGGCACCATTCCGCCTTAAAGGCTTGATCAAGCCTAGCTTGAATAGTAGGGTCCCGGGTGGGCCGAAGAGAATTAATGGCCTTCCAAGTGGCCATTCCAACCTCAACGGTAGCAACCCAGGCTTGCTGAAGGATTTTCCTAGAGGAATACTGGTTATCAAAATGCTTCCGGCATCTCTCCGTCCAGAGGAAGTAGAGGATAAAACTACGAAGGATGTCAAGCGGTTGTCTGATGTAGGAGAAGCCTCCTACATGGTACCCTTGGATCCCAGGGGGGTCATCTTCTCTCTCAAAAACAGCTTCACCCAACATGATGAATGGCCAGGAAAGAGTGATGTCATTAGGCGCTCCCCATTTTTCCCAGATGTGAAAGAAGGCCTCCCAAGCCCGTTTTGCAAGGGGGCACTCGAGAAGACAGTGTTGAGGGGATTCAGGGGCCTCCTCTGTGCAAACCTTGCAAGTGGGGAGGATCCCCATGCATTGTAGCCAGGTGCCAACCAGGAGGCCCCGGTTTAAAGTGAGCCATATGAGAGTACCGACCTTCCGGGGTCGGGCATTATGCCAGATTCTGGCTATAACTTGCGTGACGGTGGAATTCTGCAGATTTAACCTTTGAATGAAGGAGCAGATGTAAGCGCTCTGGGTGGGGTTCCTTACGTTTCGGTAACCCCGCTTTGTGGAATAGCCAAAAAAAGGAGAGTCACCCATTTGGGAAGAGGCTTGCCAATGCCACTCTCCCGGGTCCCAGGGAAGCCCATCAATGAAACCGGATTCGAAAATCCAGAGTAAGGGGAGCTTAGTGAGTGATGGCAGCTCCCTGGCAACTTTATATGGGGCTCCATGTCTTTCTTGAAAGAGGACCCTGATTGGGTGATAACCTTCAGGGGAGAGGGTTATCATTTGGGAGTTCGCAGCTCTGATGAGACCAGTGGGGGTTACCCTTTGGAATTCAATGGCTTGCACCATGTTGGGGGTGACCCCGGTTACATGGTATATCCATTCTAGAGTGTTGTTATTTCCAGAGTTTCTTTCGCTGATCCAGTCCCCTGCTTGAAATCGGTTAGTGTAAATTGCAGGATTCCATGGGATGCTCGCTATGATGATTTCTCTGTTGTTCCTGTTGGTGGCGTGGTCGGTCATCCGGAGGGCTTGGAGGCTTTTCCATGCCCTTCCTTCCTGATCCCAAAGATCTTTGAGGTAAAGTGCGGTGTCATCCGCGAAAGTTTGATCCCGGACGCATCCTCCTTTGGGGAGGTGTAACCCTTCTATTTCGTGCTTTGGGTCATCTAGCATATGGCCCAGAACATCCATAGCTAGAATGAACAAGTATGGAGCTAGTGGACATCCTTGTCTGACTGACCTAGCGAGTCTGAAATCCTTTCCAGATTTCCCGTTTACTTTAACTGATGAGGATGCGAGCCAGTAAAGGGATGAGATCCATTGAATCCAGGTGGGGCAGAAACCTAGTTTGGACAAGGTTGGGAAGAGGAAATCCCATTCAATCCTGTCAAATGCTTTTTCAAAATCGAGTAGGAGACAAGGTCCTGGCCGCTTTCTGGTGCCCAGACCAGAGCCTCCTGAGCTAGGAAATTATTATCTAGAATGTTTCTTCCTTCTACAAAACCGGTTTGGTTTGGTCTGATCATGAGAGGAAGGAATTCTTGAATTCTTCTAGCTAAAGTTTTGGCAAGGATCTTGTATATGCTTCCCAAAAGTGTGATTGGGTGCCAATTCCCCAGTTTTGAGTGATCCCCTGACTTCGGAATCAGGGTGATCATGCCCTTGTTAATGTATTCCGAGGTCAATCCTTGTGCTAACATGGCCTTGAAGGCTAGTAGTAGCTCGGGGGCTACCTCATCCACATATTCTTGAAAGAATTCTGTTGGTATTCCATCGTGCCCTGGGGCCTTGCCTTTGGGAAGCAAGGTGATGGCTTCTGTGATTTCTGCTAGGAATAAGGATCGGGTCATGTTGGCATTCATGGCCTCCGTGACCCGAGTGGGGACGCTCTCCCAACATCTCTCTTGTGCCTCAGAGGTGCCCGGGGCGTGTGTCTTTGACTCATAGAGGTTGGCATAAAATCTTGTGATGTAATGAGAAAGGTCTTTCTGGTCAAAAATTGTCCCTCCATCAACCTCTAACTCCTTCAGGAGTGCCTTTTTCTTTCCGATTCAATGGAAATCAAAGAAAGTTTTGGAGCAGGTGTCCCCATACCTGAACCATTTGGCCACTGAAAGGTGACTATTACGTTCAACTGAGGCTTGGAAAACCTCAGCCAACTTTCCTTGCGATTCGGACAAGATGTCCTGCACTTGTTCGTTAGTTGGGTCCCGTTGGAGCTGTTCCTCAGCCAGCTGAATTTTCTTTACGTGCACTTTGACCTACGCCCCTCTCAGGCGACGCCTTTCCTTCGCTAATCTTGTGTTGCATGCCAATACTATTCTAGTGGCAGCCTCCAACCAGGGGGCCCACTTTGAGTCGTTTAAGGGCTTGGGTAGCTCCCCTTCCCAGGCTTGCAGCATTTCAGCTCTCCCTTTTTCATCTTTGAATAGGGAAGAGTCAAAATAATGAGACAATTTGTCAGGTATGTTAGGCTGGCCCCATATGGATAGAACTAAAGGAGAGTGGTCGGGGAATTTTCGAATCGAAGCAGCCGCCTCAATTCTCCCGCCTCTCGAATCCAGGTCCTGGGAAATGAGGAACTTGTCTATGCGTGAGACCGCCGAATGTGTGCCGGATCTTCCATTGTCGAAGGTGAATTCCTTGGCGGACATTTTCCGAAAACTATCAAGCAGCCATGTGTCCATTAAACCATATTGGAGGGTAAGGTGGTGCCATGCAACTGCCTCCCTTCTATGCATCCGACACTTGCCAGCCACCCCTCCTCGCTCAGTTTCTTCCCAGTGGTTGAAGTCACCACCTAGAATGAAATGGTCAGCAACTAGATTTGCTTCACTCAATCGTTTCCACATCGACGCTCTCTCATTTGAGGAACATGAAACATAAACGTTGATGATTGTCAAGGTACTAGTACCCAAGATGTGAAGGGTAATGAACTGTGCCCTACTTTCTAAAAGAATGCCATTGGCACTGATGAGGGGGGCAAGGGATCTGTCAACGAGAATGGAAGTGCCCGCGCTCATTCATTATGAGCGCCCCATTGGTAGGCCATAGTTCCAAAAAAAAACGCCATTCCAGAATTGGATCCCTTTTGTGGAGTTGGAGCAATCTATTTCCCCCAGGTGATGTTTTTGTAAAATTAGTATTTGAGGGGTGGGAACCAGGGAGGAAATCCAGGAGCGGATTTCTTTTTACTTGGAGGAGTTCTTCCCTAAGCCCTTCACATTTAAGGAGGCTACTGTAAGGGGCCTCTTATTCATGAGATGGTTGGTCTGGGGCGGTTTGAATGCCGATCGATCCCTGTGGTAGGAGGCTCTTCCGAAAGTTATCTTTGTTCCGTTCCCATTCGAGCTCTTGCGAGTTGGTGATAGTGGTGGTGTTATGTATGACCACATTGGGAGTCTGAGAATGCCCCAGATCTAGCGGGATGAAACGTTTCTTCTGAGCCGCTTGGGGTGAAGTATGGCAGTTGACAACCTTGGTCTTGTGAACTTGGCATTCTGCCTCGCCCACTCCCTGCTTTAGTAGAAGGCTGTGAGCTGGGGCAACAAATTCTATCTCGTTGTTCATGTTTGAGATTGATTTGAGAGCTTTCCAGTGTAAGTGTTTTTTGTTCTGTATGCTAACCGGATTGGAGCTGGTGGGGATGTGTGCAAGAATGGTATATTCAGATCCGCCCCTGCTTGGCTCCTCTTGCCAGCTCCATTCGAGGCTGAGTTGGTCCTTCAACAGGAGTTTGTGTTTCAGAACATTCTCCTTTAGCCCGATTGCTATGTGTTGGATCAGTTCGTCCATGGCCGGTTTGGAGGACCAGTCCTCTTTCCCGTCCCCTGTGATTCTAATGCCAATTGGAAGGTTAGGGACAGCTTGGTTTTTGGAATGTATTATTACCTCCTTTTGGGGGCCTTTTTCTCTTGTGAGTATTGGCCAGACTCGGGCTCTCTAGACATCCACATTGGTTGGGAGAGGGATTCCTAAGGAGGTAAAGAAGGATGGATGGAGTTCTGAATAGGTGTGACCTCTTTTCCCCCCTGGGGCTATGCTTGCACTTGTGGAAGGGTGAGAAGATTGGTTGCTCTCCGGGCGTATTGTGTCTATCCTTACTTTATTCTTTTTTTTCCCCTGGAATGTCCATCCACCCTCTAGCTCTTTCGGGAGCGCTCGTTTTCCCCGTTTAAAACTTCAAAAGGATTTAGGTCAGCCCATTTTCCTTGCGCTGAATCATTCTTCTCCCCCAAAAGATTGAAACTTAATTTAGCTTTGGAGGTGTTACTCCCATCCGTGCCCTCCACCAGAGTCGTGACTTTTGAAGGGTTCACGTTGAGGTTACACTCTATCTGGTGATGTAGTGAGGTTGACAACTCCCCCATTCCCTGGTTTTTTCCGATTTTAGTGGGAACATTTTGTCTTGTTTGAGCCCCTTCCATTTGAAAAGGTGGTCCAAATTCCCTAGTTGATTGCTTGCTCCAATTCCCTTGTCTGCTTTCATTTTTGTGAGAGTGGGTGGTGGATTGGGTGGCAAATGTATTAGTAGGGCCCCGAGCTACCCTTTCACTCCACGTTTGGGGAGTGCTTGTGGGAGCATTTCCGTTCCAAATTGGGATTTTGGTAATTGTGCAGGTTCGAGCAAAATGCCCAAAACAGCGACATTTTCGACATTGATTTGGGAGGCCGAAATATAGGATTCTTTGTAGTGTAGTATCCTTCGCGGTTGCCCCTTCTGCCATGGAGGGGATACAAATGTATCCAGCAAGTTTGTTGATGTCATGGGTTTCCACTGTGATCATGGGGCCGCGGGTCTTTTTATGTATGAATCTTCTGGTTCTATTTCTAGAACTTCTCCAATTTTGCTGGCCATGATAGTGAGAGCTTTTGTGTTTCTGAATTGTTCATGAAGATTTGGGAATTGGACCTTTATTGTGTGTGAGAGTAAGGTCTCAGCCCCTTGTACACTGGCATCAAAGTTTGGGATGTACCGAGAGAAGGAGAGGTGTAAACCACTCCATTCCACCGCTGCTATTTTCTTGGCAAACTTAGCTCCTTCTTCATCCATGAAAAGAACCTTGAAGAAGCCCCTTGTTAACAAAGTGACTGATGTGTATGAGGCGGGCAAGTGTAGTTTGAGGCAATCTTGAAGTGCTTTGATCGTGGGTCTACCACCCAAAGCTTTTCCGATCACCATTCTTCGTGCTTTGCGGACAGCACCTTCCTACATTTCTAGCACCATTTCCGGTGGAAAATCCGCCTCTAGCTCTAATTCATAGTCTACTGGCGATAATCCTTAGGGTTCTTCACCTGATGGCGAAGTGGATCCTGTCCCGTTGCCTGTAGGCGCGATCAGAGGGGGGGTGGATGGGGCTGATGCTGGAGTTGTTAGTTGCCTTCTTTGCGTGAGCTTTGAACTTGACGCTTTAGCTTTGGCAGCTGAGTGGTCTTGGGCCACCTGCCCTGTTGCAATCGCGTCCACGTCCCCAAGACCAAATCCTGGTCCAATGCTTATAGCTAAAAGATCTGCTATACATGTGGGGGAAGAGGTGAGGGGAGGTACCTGAATGAAATGGTTCGGATTTGGAGTCTCAGTTGCTTCCACCACCCCTTGTGTTGGCATGAGAAGGGGATTGTGTGATTGTGACGGTAGGTGGATGTTCTCATCATTGTGACTACCTTTACTCCTTGATCGAGTTGCTTCGTCAGTCTTTGCGGAAAGCGGTTGCCGCGCTGAACCTCTAATGGTCACCAATACCGCTGGCGCTTTACTTCCAGAATTTGGATTTTTCATAAACGAGCTTTCCAATGAGGGAATGCATGTCCCGGACCGAGTTACACGGTCGTTTGGTGCTTGCAGGCCAATAGATCGTGTGGTTAGAGCGCTTTCTTCTGAGCTGATCGGAAACAAAAGGGCTGGAGTACCGTCATCGCTAGGGTTCAACAGCTTTTTTTTCAACCAACTGTTGCCTTGTCGTGCATTGTGTCCAACCTTCCGGATTCTATCAGCTACAAAAAGATGCTCATTTAGCTTAGAGATCTGTTGGGCTTCTAAATCTGCAGCCCAACTCATTTTCTCCATCGAAAAACAAAGAAGTTGTAACGGAGTAGAATCGAAAAATAAAAAAATAAAAAATTGTTGCCGCAGCTGTTGTTGTCACGACTGTTGCTCCCGCTGCGCGTGCTGCTGTTGCCGCGGTTGTTGCATGTATAGTTGCTGTCGCACCGCGGCTGTTCTCCCTTCCGTCAAGCATTCTGTACCATCCTACACTGACTTAGAGCATCCCCCTGTGTTGTGGACTCAAGAATCTCTCCCTCACCAGCTCAAAGAAAGACCCCAGAAAACCCTAGACCGTCAGGCACTCTGTTTGTGTTGTTCAGAGGCCATGGCCAAGTACGCTCCCTGCGCTGATTTTAGAGAAAGACCCCCAACAGGGGAGGGAGGCGTGAGTAACCAGAGAGAGAGAGAGTCCAGCCTCTCAGAGCTGCACTGTTAGGCCCCAAACCAACGCCGGACAGAGCTCCCCCGTGAAGCTCCAGAGGTGTGTCAAGGCGTCCAGCAAACCATCGCTAGCCACAGAGAGCTCTTCCCCACCGACTCCAAACCATTAGATCAACTCCATCCCTGTTCCACCTGTTAGAACCTCCTCTTCCTTAGAGAGCCCGACCCGCTGTGGTTCTATTTAGAAAGCACCATCTACCCACTTTCTTCCTAACAGCCAGAGAGAACCAACAACAACCAGTCCACCTGCAATCCATAGAGCCTCTCCCTCAGGTCCATTGACCAATTGCAGAGGTATATGAGTGTTGAATGAACCTTCAAATCACTAGAAACTAAAGTGGCTTAAAGTAAATATTGCCATGGTGTTGACACAAGGTTAATGTTTGTAATTGAAATGTCATTTTTTGTTTGTACTTGTCGATTCCAATGGTTTTTAGTTGCAAATAATATATTTTAGTTGTAGAAAACATTTTATGATTCGGTTTGTCATTTCCAGCTACAAATTGTAGTTGAATACATAGTTGCAAATGTGAAGTTTTTCTCATAATGATTAAATTGTTGTTATAAATACCCAACCATTAAAAACTAAATTGTTACCCTGTGGATTTTTTAAGTTTTGTCAACCAACATTTTGAAAGACTTTTAACAAGCCTAGATATTAGATGCAATGTTTAAGCCTCCTCCATTTGAAGTTGTTCTTCTTATAATTTCCTAACATCAAAGACATTTGAAAAGTCCCATATGCCACTTATTTTCTATTGCTTTATTATATGAAATTCCTACCTCCACCCTTTTGAATGAGGTACCCTACCAAAGGTTACTTGTTTGATAAATTAATTTGCTTAGTTCGGTGGGCTGAATTGCAATATGACATCTATGTGTTTCTAGGTTTTCATTGCCTTCCCCCAAACTTTAGAACTAGGTAAGGGGATGTGGTTTTTTTTACCAAAGTCCAATTCAATTTAGGACCACTTTGTATGCTTAAAAGGCCTTGATCTTGCCAACTTATAATGTCACAATAGAAGCTTGAGGTTCAAAGCACTTGGTTTAGGAACCACCATCACCCATTTACATAGAAGAATTGAGAGGATGTCTTCTAGGTTTGTGCTAGGCCCCCACCCCTTTTTGTAAACAAAAATTTATCTATTTTACTTTGGTTCTTGAGTGATGTTCATTTTCTACCCATAAAAACTCCTCATTAAAGTCTTACATTTTCTTACCACCTTTTCAAAACCACCCTTTAAATGTTCAAGAAAAATCATAAAGAAGATATTAACATTTAGTTGGCCACCATCACTCTCCCTAACTAGTGGTAGATCCATCAAGTTCTAGAACCTTAACTTCCTTTGAATGTTTCTACCAAAAACTTGTTCATCTCCTTCACTTCAATGTTTAGACCAAAAGGCATGCCTAATAGTTTGAACTACTCACCATCTTTTGCTCATTTATAGTTGACTTGGAATTAGTTTGGTTTGGTCTCCTTATACTTTTCAACTCCAATAAGTAATAAATTATTCATAATTGATTTTCAATGCATTGATGGTGATGAATATTGACAACACATTAATAGGTTCCAAATGTTCTCTTCACCTCTTACTAAATTGTTTTTTGTCAACATATTCTAACAAAGATTGTTATTTTCCCCTCCATGTTTAATATAACGACCTTAATGTTCCCCATAATTTTAGAAAATTTCAACCTACCATGTTAAGTACCTCCCTAACATGAATGAACATGTAAGGAGCTAGTGGACATTCATGTTCAACCCCTTTTTCAACTTTAGATGTCTTCGTGATGTTGGCATTGATGTAGACTATGGATTTGCATCTTTGAACAATGATTAACCAAAGCAATGAATTCATTTGCCATTCCCATTGCCTTCAAAGTCAAGAATAAAAACTCCCCATTTATTTTATCATATGTTTTGGCAAAATCAAAATTAAGGAGAACCAATGGTTGACATGTGTGCTTGGCTCAATAATGGTCTTTTACATCAAAAACACATTATCCAAAATGTACTTGAATGGGAATAACATTTCCTATTTTAATTGTTGTTAGATTGAAGCTTGAACTTGACAATTACATAGGTTCATTATCTCAAAAATTTGTAACCCCAAACCCAAATCTTAAACTTGTTTTGTTTAAGGTAAAGCATTGGGATAATTGTATTTACCCTGCATAAGCATGACCAACCCTCTTGGATTAATTTTCTTTTTGGCCAAAAAATGTCAAAAGGGGTGTTATGCATGGCTATCACATGATAGATATAACATTGTCATGTGATATGTACATCTAGATTTTGAGGTAATAATTAACCCTACAATTTTGGACTTTAACATTGAGAGTTTTCTTTTGTAAATTTGGACAATAAATTAGGGCCCAATTTTGAGATAACAAGTTTTTATTGTATGTAATTTTGTGACATACATGGGTAAGAGTATTGCTTGTTAGATTTTTGATAGGTGGTGCATTCAAATAATAACATTGGTTCTTTGAAGTTGTTAAACTTTAACCTTTTCTAGTAATTGGTTCTAGAGGTGGATTTTTTTTGTTTTTGTAAATTGAAGAAGACATGATGAAAACTTTGTAGAAATCATAAGAGAGTGAGGGAATCGAAACTTAGGAGGCCATCTATTGTTGTATGGGAAGTAAAAATGGAAGCAATTTGGCATCTATAGAAGAAGTACAAGAAAGACGTACACATAAGGGAAAAAAAAACATGAGAGGTGAAAGGAGGAATACGAGGACACAAGAAGTGAAAGAAAGATTTTGTAAGGGGGGAGACAAGAGAGATTTAAAACAAGGAGTTAGGGGTAAGGAAAAGATGGACAAAAAGAGTTGGGTTCTTTAGGAGGGCATGAGAGCTATTTTGTTGCAAGTCTTGAGAAAAAAGGAAAGAAAGAGAACTACTAAACTTAGGAAAACTTGTCCAATTTGGATTTTGGAAAAGTAAAATAAGGATAAGGAGGTTGTGGGAGTGTGGTGCAATGTAAGAATAGGTTGCTTGCTTGCTTATTGATGGTAATGAGTTGTAAAATTATTAGTGTTTATTGTCCTTGTTTAATTTTAGTTAAACTTTTATGCAATTGTTGTTGTTTAATTAAGATATGTAAAGTGTGAAAGGGGATGAAGGAAAAACTTTAAAGTTAGGAATGAATTGTTTGCTAGACAAGAAATTCATAAATTTCTTAGTTAAAATTGATACTAAAGAGAAAAACTTCAATTTACAACACATAGTAATTTTCATGAATTACCCACAAAACAAACTTGTTGGAAATATTAGTGAGGTTGGAGAGGACAAACCCCACTATCTTCAAGAAATAATGAAATTATATAGATTGGGTGTGTGTGTGTGTGTGTGTGTGTGTGTGTGTGTGTGTGTTTGTTGTTGTTTTAGCTTAACAAAGGGGTATAGTTTTTTGAAAACATAATATTTTTGTTACAATTTGTTTTTGGGAAATTTTTGGCCCAAAAGTGATACACAATTTTTTTTGGGAGGGTGTTGTTATATTTATGTATATTTGCCACAATTTTAAGAGGTCTTTGAAATATTGTTGCTAGTTGAAATTTAGCTAGGGTGCTTGCCACCCTAGTTCCATTTAGAAATTGAAACAAAAACATTACCTTGGATGGGCCTTCTTTTACATGGCATGACCTATACAAAATGGTGAGCCTTTCACAAAACAAAATGTTCACCCATGAGTGTTTTGAATGTTTTATGGTGGGGTTTAATGGCTCGTAATATCACATTACAATTTAGAAAGGGAATGGAATTATAGAGCATTGGAATTTGGTAGCATGTCACCCATGAACATGTTTAGATTTTGTTCAAATATCATACAAACATTCTGTGTGACATTATTTCCTTTTCCAAACAATAAATTTAAATGAATTGTTTTTTGTTTTTGGTTGTGAAATAGGGGGTGGTGTTCAAAGTGTTTATTTGCTTGCTTGTTGGCAATGGGCCTCATTGATTGGCCATAAACCCAAAAATATTCATGTGATGAACCCTCCCAAAATAGTCATTTAAGGATTTGTGTAGTCTATTTGTAAGGCACGTTACTTAAGCCAAGTTTCTCATTCCAACATGGAATAAGAGATTCCAATTAAGATATTCAAAACTCTTCTTCATAAGGTTTCTCCAAAGTAAACATTAAACATGAACAACAAATTAAATATGATACTAGTTTCAATGCAATTCATAAGGCTTTTCCAAGGTAAATATTAAACATGAATAACAAATTAAATATGACACTGGTCTAAACACAATTCATAAGATTTTTCCAAAATAAAAACTAAACATGAACATTAAATTAAATACAACATTAGTTTCAATGCAAGTCATAAGGTTTTTCCGAGGTAAACACTAACCAAATGTAACAAATTAAATGCAACACTAGTTTTAATGCGATTATAGAACAATGCGCACCAAAAAATAAAATTGAATTTGTTTTATTGTACTTGAACTATGATTATCATTTTAATTATCTTTCTTACACAATATTTCCAAGGAAAACTAAACGATATAGTGACACATGTTTGCATTATTTTTGGTGGACATGGTTTGCATGACACACACCAAAACATCAACTTGTTATCAACTAGATCCTAGTATTTTCACTACCTCAATTCTCAATTGATAAATTTAAAGTAACATTTAAAACAATTGTGAATTGGGAGTGGAGAGGGGATATGTTATGACTTCGAGTTTTTAATGTTGTCCATCAGAATGGCTGAATGAACCAACACCTACCAATGCACCAATTGGCCATTTTTTCCATGGGATGAGTTGCATTTTTAATTTAACTTTAGTCAGTTAATTTTCTTGGTTTTTGGCCTATGACATTTTTTTTTTGGTTTGTTTTTTTCTCAACCTTGACCTCCATACTACCTTCCCCCCTAGTTACCACATAGACCTAACTATCTTATTGACTTATCAACCCTACTAACTTACATTTTGGCCTTACCTACCAACTAACAACCAACCCCCCTTCCTACTTAGCTATCTACCTACCTGTCCTTTATTTTTTCATTGGCTAAGTTCTTACCTTTTAGGCAAAAACCTATATCTTTTCTTGGCTAAATATTTGCTTATTGGCAAAACTTATATATTTGTAGGGCTAAACCTTTATTTTTTGGCAAAAATTTTATCTTTTTTTTTGGGGCTAAACTTCTATTTTTCAACAAAATATTTTTATTTCTAAGCTAAAAATTAACTTTCAACAAAACCTTTTTACTTCTAACTAAACTTTTACCTTTCGACAAAATCTTTTTAATTGTTGACTAAAGTTCTACCTTTCGCCAAAATGAATAATTTTATTGGCTGAAATTTTACCTTTCAACAAAACCTTTTTACTTATTGGCCAAACCACTACCTCTTGTTAAAACCTTTGTTTTTTCTTGGCTAAACCCCTATCTTTTAGCAAAATTAATATATTTCTTTGGTTAAACTTCCACCTTTCATAAAAAACTTTTTTTTTTTTGGGGTAAACTAATTTTTTTTTCCGTTAAACTTCTACCTTTTGACAATTTTTAAATACTTATTGGCTAAACCATTACCTCTAAGCAAAATCTTTACATTTTTTTGGATAAACCCCTAGCTATCTCTTGGCAAAACTGATTTTTTGGGGGTTAAATTTCTACCTCTTGACAAAACCTCTTTACTTTTTAGTTAAACCTCCATCTCTTAGCAAAACCAATATATATTTTTGGCAAAACCTTTATATTTTAACAAAAATAATAGCTTTTCTTGTTTAAACTTGCACTTTTCAACAAAACATTTTTACTTCTTAGCTAAACCTCCACCTTTTGGCAAATAAATATATTTTTGGATTAAACTTTTACTTTCAAATGACAAAACCTTTTCTAGTTTTTGGTTAAATCACTACCTTTTTGGTATTGCTCACATATACAAGAATCCTAATTGTATCATGAAAGGTGATGATTAGTATCAATCAGGGTATTGCATCAATGCATTTAGGGTTGAATGGAACTTTAATAGAATTTTGGAAATAATTTGGCTAACCCTTGTTTAAATGAATAAATTTCATTAACCTACCTTAAATGACTTTCATTATTAACTATTGAATATGTAATACGTGCATTTAAAACAATTATGGATTGGAAAATCAAGTAGGTATTGCAAGTTGAAATAATTAACCAATATGTAATACTCGCATCAATATTATACCAAAATCACATGTTGAACATGACACATGTAATATTTGCGTATAAGCGAATTTTGAATTGGGAAAACAAGTAAGTAGGTATGTATATATTACATAATTGATTAAAACAACAATGGACATTTCAAGTTCCATTTATAGATATTGTGTAGTTAGTCAAAAAAACCAATGAAAAATTTGGGAATGCAATGTGAGCACCTATGATTTATAGATTACAAAGAAATAAATGAGTTAATTAAACAAATTATTATTTTCCACATAACCCCACAACACTGATAGTTTGTTTGTTTTGTTTGTTTGCCACAATGAGATCTGGCAGACCACAATGGTGTGCTTATTGTGCACTTGGTATCCTATCCCTTGAGAGCAAAGGAGGGATCTTAGGTTTAGGGTAAAAACCAGAGAAAGTGTCCCCTAGGGTACATTCTGCACACTAGGGGGCCGGACTCCTTCCCTGGAGTGCCCTTATGCACTAGAGAAAACTCCCCCTAGGGCACATTCTGCACTTTGGGGGAAGCCTTCCATGATGTGTAGATTCTTTTAGGGCAGATTCTATTTAGAATAGCACTTTCATTTGTTTTCCAAAAGTGGCACATCCCTTGACATTGGCACTTCTTTGGAGAAGGTTGAATTCTGCAATCTAAGATGCCAACTATAATATGACAGAATTTGCCCTCAAAAATACTTTCCATGGAATTTTACAAGGACAGTCTTAAATGATTAGGTCTTCAAAGACATTTAATAAGAACCTAATGAGATTTGTTTTTGTGGTGAGATTAGGACCCCTTTCTTTCTCCAGTAGAGCAAATCCTTTCGCCCAGATTTGCTCAAATCACACAAAGTTGAGATCATGGTCATGATTGGGCTGAACTACTTTCTTGCATGTGGTTTCGAAACTTAATCAACCTGTCTCCATCTCCTCTGCCATGTTTCTACTCAATGTTCTGTGTGGATCTCAATTGGAGAAGCTGCTTTTGTGCAAAAAACTTATCTGTTTTGCAATGTGGTTCACAATTGTTCATGTATGTATACTACTACTTCATGTGTTAAAAAAGATTAGTCTGAGAGTGAGCAGGATAAAGCATGGAATTAGTTTGGACATGGCAATTGAAACTGTCCATTTCACCATGTCATTAGTTCCAGATTTCTCATTAACTCATTCCATATATAGCAACTACACAACACCAAAAGCAAACAGTTCTTTTCAATGTATGCTTATCTCAACAAAGGCAAGTGCTCTTTGTAACGTCAACTAGAACCTTATAGACGGACCCACTACCCACCAACCACCATTAGTATTATGCTATAAACAAAAATTTTAAAATTCCACTAAATGAACCAGAATGGGGAAAAAGGTCATATAATAAAAAATTCGACTTCTTGAATCAGAATGTTAAAAGAAAAAAGACATATAATTCAACTAAATGAATTAGAATATTAAAAAAACAGTCATGTATAAATTGCACTGTAAATGAATCAGCATGTAATTGCAAGATGCACTATGTAGCAATGTTTTAAACCCTAAACCCTAAACCCAGAAATATGACATAACTAGGTAGCTTAAGCTATTTCTTTTAGCACTTTCTCTTTACAAGCTGCTGTTGATGGTGATGTTGACTTACATTACAATACCAACCTTAGATCAACGTCTAGACCTCAGCATGAATGAATATAAAAGCTTGCAACTCAAAGCAAGAGAAACCCATTAAACAGATTTGTAGTGCACACTATGTTCTGCTACTTGTAGCTTTCTTGTTCAGAGGACTGCCTGTTTGGAGATAGGACTGCACAATATGCCATAGATGTCGCTGGATGGTTGGGTATTCAACCCAGGCATCACCGTGATGTGTCTGCATTCCTCAATTGTCTTGCTTCTTATAGGGTATGTCATAATTTGTCTGATGGGAAATTACAACATGGTGGTGACAAACACTGTTGAAGGATGCTTGATAGAGATTCGTTAAATAACTACATACTTGATTGATGCTCCAAAGAATTTTCAGGTGCAATTTCCTCAAAAGTTCCCATGACTCCTGAGCTTGAGCTACAATGTCATGACCTGGTTTCAGTCAAGTGACTTATATCAAGAAGAATTCATCATACCTAACTCATAGTGAAGAATCACCTCACTTTCTCTTTTAGGCACACATGAAGGTTTATCCATGACTTGGAATAAGGAGCAGTTTATTTCTGTTAGTTGGAGCTTCATGAGGAAACCCACTACTTGTAATGGTATCACTTGATCTCATGTGCTTATAATCAGTACTAATGTGTGTTAGATGGTTGTCGATGCTTTGGAGTTTCTAGGAACCCTAGTTGCAAGTTTCTGGCGGCAATGGTGGATTCAGCTAAATCTGGTAAGTTCAATTCAGATTGCAATTCTTTGCCATCCAAGCTGATGCAAGCCTTCTCAAAATATAGTCCCGGATTTAGATTTTTCAATGTGATTCAAGTTGCACTACTATTATTGAGGGATACGGCTCTGATATTGAACCCATGTTTGATATTGTATCCAAGGCATGGTGACGAGGACGCGGAGCATTGAGTTCATGCCATTCCTCTTATCTCTTTTCAACTTCAAAGAGATTTCTGGTTTGGTTATGCCTTTGTTGGTCATATTGACATCTTCATTATGGTAAGTGTACTTTGGAAGCGTGATAAGAAAAGTTGTGCGATTTGATTTTGTTCACCTAAACCCTAACATCTCTTGCCAGTTCAATTACATGGAGAATTTAGGAGAGCTTGTACAGTTTGAAGTTACAAGTCACTTTAACGAGCTTAACTTTTGTCCCATTTTCAGATCCCAAATGGTCTTGGAGCCTTGTCTGGCATGGCACAACTTCTTCTGTACTTCATCTACAGGAATGCACCTCCAATAGTTGCCGACCACCCGGAACTGATCGAAGCAGGCACTCCAACTGAAACCCAATTATGAAAAGGTACAACTCAGCAAAAGACTCCATCACATTATGCAACACCTCAACCTTGAGATGTCCATATCCAGAGTGCATCAAACTTACTAGATTCAGATGAGTCTAGATAAATCCACCACTCCTAGATACTTGCAATGGTTTGTAGCAAAGTCCAAAACATCAACAACCATCTACCACACATTAGTATAGATCTTCTTAAAGACAATAGTTCTCCATACATGTGTTATGGGATTGAAAGCGATCATTCCATTTGTATTGGGTTTCCTTAATGAAGCTCCAACATTTAGAAATAAACTACTTATTCCAAGGCCTGGACAAACCTTCATGTACTTCAAAAAATAAAGTTAATTAAGTCTTCATCACGGCTCCTGTATGTGATGAATTTTGTGTGATAATTAAGTGATCAGTAGAATATCAAAACCAGGTCACTTGTGATATTGTACACCAAGCTCAGAAAAGGTTACAGCTTGTAAGGGAATTGTAGTAGCTCAAAGTTCTTTGGAGCATCTATCAAGTATATAGTTATAAATACCTGATCTTTATCAAGCATTCTGCAACACTGACTGTCACCACAATTTTGCAATTTCCCATTCGTAAATCATGACACACATCAGAAGAAGCAAGACAATTGAGGAAAACACACCCATGGGGATGCCTGAGTTGAAGACGCAGTCATCCAATGGCATATATTTCTTTCTTAACCCTAACCATAAAAAACCTTACATTAGCCTCCAATAACTAGGTACTGTTGAATATCTTTTAGAAGTTCAGTTCACCAGTGATTCCAGATTTAGTATATAGCAGAGCAATTAGTATAGCCAAGCTAGCAACATCTATGGGCTGAAAGATTGATTGTCCGACACTCATGCATGCGTGTCTCTTTGGCTTCTTCCAGCCATGCATACGTTACATGTCGGTTTGGTTCTTTCATATTGCAGGATCAGGAACACTAATTAGTCTCAATATCTCTACACAACTCTATAAGCTCATAGGACAACGTAGCCTCTCTGTTGTAAGGAAATTGTCCCAACTTTCAATAAATTATTGCTAGATTGCAATTTATGAGTCATTTCATTGTTCCTTGCACTAGTTCGTGTTAAATGCATGCTTGTCAAGTTCAAATAGCGTTACAGTCTCAATTATTTTCAGCATTGGTCTCACAGGTATTAGGTTGGTTATAGAACGTGATGTGTCAATCCCCAGATATGCCATGTGGCACCTAGTATCCAAGGTTTGGCACATCACATACCTATCTCATACATCTCATACCTATCTCATACCTCCAGTTGTATTTTCCGTATTTCTAACATTTTTCAAATACGTGATACTCCGTTTTTTGGCGACATTGGAATCACACAATGCATCACTAACTTATAACTTATAAGATGAGAAAATCCATAGGCGTGAAAAGGAAGAGAAAAATTTCACCCAAAGGCAAGAATACCCTAGTGTATACAGCTATGCATGTGATTGAGAAGGTCAAGCCAGGTAGGTTACTCACATGGGGTGATATTGCAAATAGGCACGTTGCAATGATGTTGTCTGAATCCAATACATCATCATAAAAACTTACCCACAATTAGGAAAACCCTTCTAAAACCTGTACCAAAATCACAGCAATATGCATGAGGAAATTTAACTCGCATCATCATGCATTTAGGATGAATATCAGATCTACAAAAACTGGGATGAGTTGCCAATTTTCTTGAATGGGACAAACCTCATCTGTTTTGTTACAGCAACCATAAAGAAGTAAACGATCAAATATATGATAGCACATTCATGCGGGGTCATACAGTTCAGCATGCACATATTTATGAAATAATGACCTTCCAATTCTCACTATAGCATCATGGGGACTGCTCTATAATTTGGAACCTACGAGTGAACTATGGTGCAGGAGGTCATGAGAAGCTGAGCTGGTAGTTGAGAGAGAATATATTAATGAAGAACTTGGACGAGCTTCAAGTTCATAGCCATTGTTGCCGATCGACTTTAATGCGACTGGCCTCAAACAAAGGGATGGGAAACAAGCACAATGATGAAACACAACAACTAATTAAGCAGCTACGTGATCAGAAATTTTAAAAAAACTTGAAACAATGTGATACAGTGGGGTAAGTTAAACGTCAGACCCAGCTCGTTTGAAGTCCGTCTCCGACTCTCTCGATTTGTCTAATATTCCCCTTGCAATCTCTTGGTTTCCAGCGGTGGAAGTAGCTCATGCGTACTCAGCTAATCAAGAGAAGATGGAACCCTAAATAAATAACAACTTTTACTAGAAAACAAAAACACACACAGTTACTTGAAATCTATGGTGGTTGTGAATCACCAAAAAAAGTGCAAACGCAGAACAAAAGTGTAGCAAGCTGCGCGAGGGACATTGGGTTTGAACCAAAGTGCGCGTTTTATAAGCACGCTGGGTTGCAGGCTTGCATGACGTAGAGAACTGGGACATGACGAACGTGGGGGCTTGGATGATAACTCTGTTGGTGGTGTTTTTTCATTCCTGTACAGATATACTTTGCTGGCTAAGGTGGATGTAATTACATGATTTGGATTTGGAAAGGGGAAGGGTGGGTTGTGGGGAGCCGTTCTTTTGTGTTCTAACTTAGGGCGGTGGGATGTGGGTTCGGATTGATTTTCCTTGAATAGAGTCTGACATTAAGAACTAATTACCTGGTGGCAAATATGGGTAGTTTTTCACTATTGTGATGTATGTGATCCTTCCAAATAGAATATTCAATTCCAACTTACCACTTCTAATATCTTACTTTGTATTTTTTGGGATTAGCAAAGTACTAATTATTAATTTACTAACTGAACCACAATGGTTAGCTCCATTGATTTTGATTTTAAACTAAATCTTAACAAATTAAAATTCTCACAAATGATCTATTTCATTATAATTTTATTATGTGATAATTTTCAGTAATAAATTCTCTTTATTAATTCAGCTGTTTGTGCGTGCGTGTGTGCGTGCGTCCGACGCGACAGTTTTACGTTTTAATTCGTCGGCAGAATCAACCTCTGCATTTTTTATGCCAAAACCGGTTCTGCCAGTGAATTAAATAGGTACCCTGTGAAACTGGGTTTTTACTCCTTCAAAAGCTAGCGGATAACTTTACGAAACAGCAGTAATAAGTAAGTAGTAGGTATCCCATCGTTTGTCGTTTCCTCAGATATTATGGGGCACTAATAAGTAAGTAGTAAATATCCCATCGTTTGTCATTTCCTCATATATTATGGGGCACTGGTGACGACGTGCTACATTTTCTATGGCAGGGGCAGGGCGGCCAGACAGGGCAGGGCAGAGGAGAGGCAGGGCAGGGGGCAAAGCAGGACGGGCAGGACAGGACGGGCAGGGCAAGGGCAAGGCAGGGGGGCAGGGCAGGGGCCAAATGAAGAGTAAAAGATTAAAAAAAAATAAAACTTCACAGTGGCCGAAGGACACGGGCACCCACGGGGGACTTCACACTGGCCTTCGGCCACGGGCACCCACTAGTATATGATTATTGCTCTAACCATATGGCCCTACAGTGCCTTCTAGAATTACACTTTGAATTCATTAATGGACTAGATTTTTGTTTTTAACTTCCAGTAACTGTCCCTTTTGTGAATATTACCAAAGTTTGTTGAGATATGCATACATCACAAAAAGAGAAAACTTAATCATTTTGGTATTGTCTTGGTGCTATGACAGTAGTAATGAGAAATTGATGCCAAATTATAACGTGGTGAAATGGACATCTAAATGGCTATGTCCAAAACTTCTTCCAGATGCTTAACCTGGTCACTCTCCCTCTCATCCCTCTTTTGACACATAAGCAATTGTGAAACACCTTGCAAGGAAATAAGTTTTAGGAAAGCTTCTCCAGTGACTATCACATAATACAAATCTGAACATTGGAGATCAGATGGTGATTTGTTCATCTCCACATGCAAGGAAATATCTCAACTGAGCTTAACGAACTAGTGGTCATGGTCTTGCTGGCTTGCGATTCAAGCATATTCAGGCCAATGTGCATTCTAAAGGAGAATGACTTCACAATCTCACTGGATAATTACAAATTTCCTCAAATATATATTTTCTATGATAAAATCACATATATCTTCCAAGAGGAACTAAGGATAAGCATGACCTTGAACATTTCGCATATCATTTTTTTACCTAGGATAACTAGATTGGAATTTCATGATCTACAAATGGACTTTGCTATGCCCTTTTGCACAAATGAATCATGAAATTCCATTTCTCATCCTACAAAAGTATTTTCCAAATTTGTCATGAATTTTTGTTTTGGTTTTCTCCAAGTTTGCTAATGTCGATTGACACTTCACCATGAGATGCTGGATTTTAAAGGTCAGATGTTCAAATAACCAATTTCTCATCATACTTGGCATGTGATGGACAAAACTTAAGTCTAGATTGTCCAAATGTGTTTTAAACAATATGATCTTATTGAGTGCAATTTTGTTAAGGTGTACAAAAATCTTGTTACAATGTCACTCTTTCTTATTTAGTTTTTTTTATTATGTAAAAACATATTTATGGATGATTATGATAAAATTTAATAATTTAATAATTTAAAATTTAATTCTCTCAAAAATTTTGATGAATTTTTATCCATTATTTTTTATTGAAATCAAAATATAAAAATTAAATAAAACTGCATTAAGGACTAGGCTCTTTTCGTCCAATGTGGTGCATTTAAAAAGAATTTCACCCTATAAGGGAATGTTAAACCTTTGATCTATGTTCATTTGACAACTAGTCAGGTGCCAAAAGAAATTACCATTTGAACTTGAAAAACATATGAATAAAAATACCCATTGGTGAAATTGATTGATTAGTCAGAAATTTTAGCAAATTCCAAGTGCATACTCCATACTTATCCTACTAGTATAATTGTGATGTGGATTGTGCAATGACAACATTATTGGTATAGGATATAGAAATTGTAGGTCATAGAAAGGACGGTAAGTCCTATATTGGGAGAAGGCCTGCTTCCAAGGGCCTCCCCTAATTTGAGAGTCGTATCCCAAAGGGTGTAGGACACTGTTTGTTGGGTATTTGGTTTTCTTAACAACTAAAGGTTCCGGTTTTGTGGAAAAATACACAGAATCAAAAAACTGGTGGTTCTAGTTATTTCGAGAACCTCAAAGAACCCTTGTTTATGAAAGAACTAGCAATTTTGTTGGTGGTTTTTTGAATTTTTTTGGTCTCTTTTGAAATCTGTTGTTATGTACATCAAACTAGCTAGCACTTTCATTCTGTGAGAACTGTGGTTCTTAACCTTAAGAACCACTCAAGGATAACCCAGTGGGGGGTTTGATGCAATTTTTAATACCCGCCCAATACACCATATAGGCCTGAGAATTAAAGGGAGGCTAGTGGGATCTCGCCTTCAAGTGCGTAATAAAGTGATGGACAAGAGTACTTAAGTTCAAGGTGAATGGTGGAAGGAGGTCTATTGTATATGCATCTTGCATGCGGGGAGTTGCATTCAAATACGAAGGGGGAAACCTTGCAGTACTTAAAGTTACCTGGTGGGACTGTGACCCTCTTGTCAGCACATAATTTGTGCCACATAATTTGCCCAGATGTGATCTTGACCATGACCATTAGTGGGCTGATGAGAGCTCAGATATTTCCTTGTGATAGTGATATGAAATTTAAGCAACCAGTCCCCATCTGCTCTGCCATCTTCAGATCGTTATTGTGTAGTGGTGTTTACCAAAGAAGCTTTGCTAAAACTTATCTCCTAGCAAAGTGTTTCACAATTATTTGCCGTGTTCATATGAACTCAAAAGAACTAGTCTCAAAAGAACTAGTCGGAGAGTGACCAGGATAAACATGGAAGAAGTTTGCCTAGACAGATCAATTCAAGCTCTCCATTTGACAATGAGGCGAGGGTTACTACTTTGTAATCCCCCAGTTCTGAAAATACTCCCTAAAGCTAAAAATGAACTACAGTATAAACAGAACATTACACTAGAAAATCAACGGCAACGAACCCCTTCAAGCTCATCTTGGGAATCATTGGTATAATCTCTCTCCGCTGCCACCACGTCAGTTTGTCGATTCCCGCCTCTAACTATCCATTCTTAAGGATATTATAATAGAGGAGTCCCCCATGTGCAGCAGCTGATGATAATTGTTCCAACCACGCCCTATTGAGATTCGGAACACGGAATCGGAACCTAACCCATGCAGCGGTGGATTAAATTAAGTTCCGATTCGACCTTCCAAATCCCAAACAATTGTGGGTCCTCCAAAAACGGACTTGCTGATCATACAGCACGCGATACAAGAGTAGGGGACCCAAAAAAGTTCTGACTAATTAACCGTAAGTTCAGAATAGTGGCAAAGTCTGTATAAGAGGCAGTTCTAATTGCAGTTATTGGAACCTAGCTTAGCTATTGACATTGCAGGATGATGTTGTTGGATGTCTGGATTGAGTTCTGGTTATCAATAGACGCATTTCCTGTATTTATACAGTGATCACTTTCTCTATCTTTGATTAAATATGAGCTGGGGATTTTGGTACGGGCTCCAGAGCAGTTTTCTTAATTGTGGGCATGTTTCTATGTTGTTATCATGCATGTTTAGGTAACATCATTTCAATGTGCCTGTTCGCATCACCCATATATGTGAGTGTGTACTCTGCCAGCCGTCTTGACCCTTTGATCACATACGTGATAATTATAATAGCATAGCATTCCTGCCATCCATCGCCTGAAAATTTCTCTAACTTTTCCTGTCAGCTGTTATATTTTTCATGTTATAAGATGAAAAATATTTTTTCTTTTGTCTGATGCATTGTGTTCCAACAATATTGTCAAACTGAACTGGCATAGTTTATCTCTAATCTACAATATATCATGAATGTATTCATAAAGAGAACAATTTGCTGCATCTGCATAGATACTAGACATATTGGCAAACAACACGTGAACTTGCATTCGTATTCAATGTTGTATATTCCTTACTTAGATCTTGTAAGCTTGCTTGCTGTTGTCCACAGGCCTACGTTTTGGGACATCATACAGAAGAGAGATGTCCAAAGATATCAACCATTCCATACGTGTGTACCCAGCTACTGCTTTGTATGCTATGGGTGGTATACTGACTACCAGACGTCGCACTACTACAAATCCTCATTGTCACGATCAGCCCCTTCGGATGCTTGATAGAGCTCATCTATACAAGTATATACATGGTGTATGCACCCAAGAAAACTCAAGTACTTCACTCAGACAAAGTCTTGACCATGTTCTAGCTTCTTTTCAATCTTTTTTTTGCCTGTGTAACTCATCAAAGTACAATGAAGTTACAGGGGACTCACAGCGAATAGTCATTGAAATAACGCTCAGTACCAACTGCTTTGATCTGATGCAATCCTCATGTCCATCGTTGCAGACAAAAACTTTAAAGCTCCTGGGAGCAGTAATAGTTTTTTTCATTTTGGTTGTCATCATCGTCCTCGAAGTTGTCCATGACAAACAACGACACGAGCTCATCATCGGCATACTTTGTGTTGTGTTTTCAGTTGGGATGTATGCATCTCTGTTCACGGTCATGGTAGATCCTGATTACTACACCCCCTCACCCATCCCATTTCTTCCAAGTGAATAGGCATCATAGGCCACATGAAAGATTCACAATGGACTGTTCTGATCATTACAATTTGCAGCAGCCTAAATATGAAAGAGATTTAAGAAGCCACATTCATGTAGTAAAGCCTTAATTAGGTTGAACCAGATCTACATCAAGAGTTGTTCAATTGAGGAGACAACAGCCCAAATTCACTATCATTTTGCAGCATTCATAGTCAGCCATTCATAAACCCTAAACCTGAGACAACTAAAGTTGTTATATTCTGCTTCAAGAATATGGTTCTAATCTTGAACCCATGTTTGATCATGTCGTGTCTAGGGCGTGGTGATAAGGACGCACAGTGTTGAGTTCATGCCATTCCTCTTATCTCTGTTCAACTTCATAAATGGATTGGTCTGGTTTGGTTATGCCTTTGTGGGTCATATTGACATCTTCATTATGGTAAGTATACTGACAACCAATCACCCCTATCCAAATTCTTCCATACTTCAAACTTTGGAAGCTGCATGCTAAGAAAAGTAATGTGATTTGATTTTGTTTGACACCCGTGTACACAGAACCCTAACATCTGCTCTTTCCAGTTCACTTACATGGGGAATTTACGAGAGCAACTTTGTACAATCTGAACTCACAAGTCACTCTAACTAGCTTATCTTGTGTCTCATTTTCAGATCCCGAATGGTCTTGGAGCCTTGTATGGCATGGCACAACTTCTTCTGTACTTCATCTACATGAATGCACCTCCAATCGTTGCCCAACAGCTGGAACTGAATGAAGCAGGCACTCCAACTGAAACCCAACCACCATCTATACATATTGTTTGTCACAACCATTTTGCAATTTCCCATCAGGCAAGGACGCACACTATAAGGTTTAAGCAAGACATTTTGAGGAAAACACACACATGGGGATGCCCGAGCTGAATACGCAGCCATCCAATGGCTATGGCATATTACATTCCTATGTCCAAAGAGGTAATCCTCTGCACAAAGAAGGTTACAAGTAGCAAAACATCATGTACACTGTAAATGTGTCTTATTGAATCTGTTCTTTAGGGTCTCAATGTTGTTCTCATTGGTTTCTAATTTCTACCAATGTTGGCCATTTTCAGTTTTTGGGTTGGGTTGGGTTCAGAACCAGACTCAACAAGTGTATACAGGTCAAGAAGAACAGTGTTGTATTTAAGGTCTAGATCATTGGGTTATTGCCTTTAAAGTTCCCTCATTACATACAACATTTGAACAATTTTGAATTATGTTGGTATGCATGTTTATACTTGAATAAAGCATGTTATATTGGATGGAGACATTAATATATCATATTTGATCATTTATAATTTTGTCCATCAAATATAGGGACTTCTACATTCATGAATGATGTACATGTATCATATTGAATTCATGAGGATATGTACATGAGCAATTGAAATTGTGTATGGAAATTATATCAACACAATAGCAGGTGTACAATGATAATTATAGATTTATTCTTCACCTTTGAACCATTATTATCTTCACTTGCATCCTTGAGATGAATTTGCAATTATTTTCTAACAATTCTCCCATATTTTGTGTTGAGATGGATTCAAGTTATAATTCTTACAGCCCGATCGCTATTATGTTTTGGCTACATTGAAATTTTAAAATTATCTATTCCAGACTCCAGAGGAAGACCAAATTAGTCTAGTTCATGCAATTTATGAACTGGGTTGGTTTGTCCAAACTTTGATGTGAAGCTTTTGGCATTGAATAAACTCAAAATTGGTACAACTGCATAAACAACTATGGAACATAATGTAACCATTATTCAAGTTATTTGCATACATTAATTTTACAAAATGAATAAACATTTATCATTTTCATTCATATTCTTGAATTTTTGGTCCATTTTCAACAATCAACTTCTAGAAAAAAGCTAGGACCAAAATTATCTTTAAAAAAATGTTGTTACAAATGATTAACTTTACAAGAATAGTGGGGTTATGTATTTGAAAGCTAGTTTTTTCTGTTTCATAGTCTTTTCAGCTCCAAATCAAAGGTGGTCTTTCCAAACTACCATTTTCATATAGTATTGTAATGGAATGCAAGATGTGACCACATGATTATATACAAGGTGTGATTATTTTTCATTCAAGCTAACTTATTAGCCAGTGAACCCAACAATTATAAAGGGCTTGAATATCAATCATAATTTCTAAACATAATTTCTCCAATTGATTTGTTCTCTTCACCAATTTTCAAGCTTGCATCTTGTTACAAGAAAAAGAACCTCAACTGTGCATCATCAAGAATGCCTCAAAAATCATGACCTCTTTTTAAGTGATGGGCATCTAAATTTCCCAAACATGTATTGGAAGAACTTGGTGGAAGTCTGGCCATAATGCATGCCCAGACTTCTTATAGTGGGATGAGTCCAGACATAGTTTACAAAATTGGAACACATTTTTTCCCTTTGTTGTACATAACATCACAAAAATATTTATATAGCAAGGATGGGACATCATGAAAAACAAGCTTGAGATGAATTTAAAATTGTTATCACTAGATGAACAATCAGTTCATTAAATATTGCAGCTCCAACTTTAGAACTCCTTTAAAAGGAGTTCAGAGAAGGCAACTTTGAACTTGGATCTCAACATGAATGCTTTGGGGGGGAAAAAATATGTCATGTAGTTATATATCTCATCTAGTTGTGTATTATGTGATGTAGCTATGTTTCATAACTTGTCACCCTTGGTATATCAACTTGGCGTTTTTCGCACACCAACAATATCATGGTCAAGCACCATGCATTTTAGGGGGTTTTAAGAATAATAATTTATTTTATTTACTCTCTTTTCTAAATGTGTAAATTGTAAGTATAAATACCGAAAGTAAGAGCTAACAACAAGTGAAATCATAATATTTGAATTTGAAAACTGATTATAGCATTTTCAAATTGACACTATATAACCTTGGATTAATTTACATTTTTTTCTCTAGCTGTGGACAACATTTCTTTTGATTATAGTATTCTCTCGAATTTATTCTCTTTTATATATATTTTTAAAAAATTAACTTGATTTTTTTGGGAAAAATCACCATGTTTCTACACATTGTTCAAGCAAGTAGCCATGATATAAAAGGATTTTAATAAATTTCTACTTTCATAGCTTGTTTATAGCCAAGTGGCATTAAATCTTCTAGTGGATGATTACCAATGTGGCAACATGACAAAATTTGGAAAAGAAAACATTGGCCACATGGTTCTAATATTTCACTTCACTTCGTAAAGGAATTTTTCTAAGTGAATATGAAAAAGGGGTTATAATAATGGCAAAAACTTTAATCCAAGGTTATATAGTGTTAATTCGAAAAGCTCAAAGTGCCGGAATATGGGCTTTTTTTTGGAAATGATGGGCTCATGTAGCGACATCAATGAGAATAATGGTAAAGAAGGTGTAGGTTTATAACCAATTTAATAATAATCAATTTCATCATTACACTTTTTATAATCATTTAAAAAGTTGGAATGTAGTAATGTAGTATAATAATCAAATAAACATTTAAAATTTAAATTTAAAGCTTCACTTTGAAAGGGAAGAATTCAAAGGGTAGCAAGTCTGACCTACAATTTTGCACAAAATAGTTTGCTCAGAGTGTGTCAGAGTTAATATGCAATTTGTGGGGGGTGGCAATGTTGCGAAACTATTGCATGCTTGGCATAAAAGACCAATGAAGAATTTGGAAGGTTGATGTGAGTATTACAAGACAAAAAATGACAAAATGCAATATGAATTACTACTGATATGCAACTATTAGATGTTTAAATTAACAATACATTTATTGTTAATGTTTCATATTCTTTGCTAATTGACTAACACAACAAAATTTGATTTTGTAAAAAAGTAATAATATTTACATGAATTAATGCAAAACTTTGAAGTAAACTTAAAATTTAAAAAATTCATTAGGATATTTTTAAAAAACCATTCACTTGTCATTGGTTGCTAGAATACCAAATGGCATAGATTAACCTTTAGTTTTTATGTACACATAAAACTACATGCAAAAACTGCACCAAACCATAAAAATTGTATTATAAACAATGCAAATCTACAAATCCATATTAATATTGAAAAATAATAATGACATGTTATTCCCTCTCCATAAAAGATGTTTTTCTATCATTAGCCTTTTCATTTGTAATGTTATGAACTTGATGATAAATTTGTAACTATTTTGGTCACCTTTGTAATATGGTGATATGTGTACAATTGATGGTGCTAAATGTGAAAATGAATTATGTTGACCACCAATTCATCCTTGGTGATTCCACATTAAAATAATAAATAAAGGTCTCAAAGTTTCTATTAGTAAAATCATAATAAAAAACACACACAAACATTATACATAAGCAAAAAAAAACACACAAATTGAAAGAACTTGAGTTTTTAAAAACTTTAAAAAAAAACCAAAATAAAAGACATGATAAAAATGAAAAATTACAACAAAATGTACAAACATATAATTATAAAAAGAAAAACAGAAAAAAAACACACATAAAAAAGTAAAAAAAATTTTAAAACTCAAAATCAAAAACAAAAAGAAGATAAAAAATTAAGAAAAAAAGAGAAAAAAATGAAAAAAACGAAAAGAACATAAATAAAAAATTAAGAAAAAAAAACACGCTTAAAGTGCTCTTAAGCTTTGTTGCATTTTGGTAACACGGTTAGTTGTTCCAAACTTGCCTACACATTGCATTGTTACATTTTTACAACAAGTTTTGTTGTTCCAAACCATACTACACATTGCATTGTGATCTTGCTTCAAACCAAACTTCCCAACCCCTTACAACAAGCTACAATCTTTCTTCAAATCGTTTTCTTGTCCCAAACTAAAGTTCCAATCACATACTCTTCAAACCCCTTTTTTTTGCTCCAAATTGAAAGACCCAACACACATGAAGAAAAGCAAGGAAAAAGACAACAAAAAATAACAAAAAAACATAAGAAAAAACAGCAAGGAAACAAAAGAAGAAAAAAATAGCAAGGAGAAAAAGAGAGAAGGGCAAGGAGAAAAAGAAGAAAACATAACGACGAAAAAATAATGGAAGAGGAGTAATGAGAAAGAGGAGAACACCCAAGAAGAAGAAGAAAGAGAAGAAGAGCAAAGGGAAAGAAGAAACAATGAGAAAGAGAAAAAAACTAGAAAGGAAATAAGTTTGTGTAAAGCAAGAAGAGAAAAGAGGGCAGTGAGTAAAAAAACAGAGCTTCATCCAACCCATGAAACCCACAATGGATTCTATTGGACTAGTGCATTGGCGAGCCCATCAGAACCAAATAAATCTATAGAAAACATTGTACTATAACTAAGCTGTTTCATGTAACTAAATTTGCAACATTAATAAGTATGCGCACTATGACTACTACCACTCCCCGTCTTTTTCCATTTTATTCCATGTCCCAAACCTCAAGGTCACACACCAATTTCAGAAAACAGAGCGCACGTTGACAGACATGCTGATTCTCTTGCTTGCTATTCACAATATTTAAACAACCAGCTCAATCTCCACTACTTGAAAAAGGTTAATGTAAAAGGCCATTTGCTCCTTGTTCCTCTGGATATAACATGCTAAGAACCCAAGGTCATACAATATGGCACATTTCAAGCCGACATCGCGTCTGGCTATGGAAAACATGTTATGAACACATCCACCACTCCCTGTAGTGCCCTATACAGAAGTATGATGATTAAGATAAAACTACAGCATGCACATTCTGTGTGAGTTCACACATTGAAAACTGTGGCCATGAAAAGCCATTTTGTAAAGGAAGAGCAACTGTATTCTTCTGTACAGGAATTTGTCTTCAGAATGTTGATAATTCTTCCAATATATAGCTTAGTACCTTGATGGTGGGCGGCCGCGCCTCCTTGCCTTGGCTCCTTTTCTGCAATACAGTTTTGAGTCAATCCTGATGGTAAGGGATGCACAGGCAGACAAGGTTACGAAACACAGACAATATAATCAACAACATTAGCAAGACAATTTCCTCAACACATCACACTTTCCACTAGACAGGCTTACTGCAGTCCTCATGAAATCAAGAAAAATCCTAGTGAAGTCATTTGTGTCAGTTTCAGTACTCTGGAGTCACAATCATATGCTCACACCAGTGCAAGTAATGCATATATGAGAAAAACTCTTTGATGTCATTTCGTCGTATCACCATATTCATGTCCACAATTGTGTTAAGAGCTCAGATACCTTGGGGGCTGAGTTGGACTCTTCGTCTTTCCTGCATCTTTCTTTGAAGAGACAACCTTTTGCTTCTTAAGCGGAGATTCCAGGCTATTCAATTTAGATGCTTGTTGCCTTGTCTTTGCTGGTGCTAGCTGTTCTTCTACAACCAATGTCATTTCGACTTCTGCCCACTCAAGTTCTTCCTCATCACCATCATCATATCGGACCTATCACATATAAATCCCACTTTTATGTAAAGAATAGAGGTGCCATCTCATGTACATTCAAAAATATGACTCAGGAGAAGAAAATTCTGAGACGATTTTGGGGAGTTCAATGACAAATGAACTACTTATGATGACAATCATATGTGGCTTTTTGTAATGCTACAATCACACCCCGAGGCTTCACTGCTATTTAGTTGAGCATAAAAGACACAACCCTGGCTACACTGCTCCAGAATGGCTGCTGGACTGCATATAAGACCTGGCATAAGTTGGGCAATGCTTTACTATTAGGTTTAATATGAGTGCTAATCTAGTGGCACAAGTACCTTTACTATCAATTGACTTCACATTTGTCACTGAAAAGTTCCAAATTGGAGGATGCATTAGACTTACAGCTACTGATAGTTTACAAATAAAATTGGACAATCAACTTTAAGACGTAGTTAGTCACTCATTTTAGCTTGCCCCATTAACTTTGCTGTTTGTTTGTCATTTCTTCCTCCACAAGCATGTGCATTTGAGGAAGGAGCGTCTCTTGTATATGTATCTACAGGTGTACTTGAGAAAAACAAACTTCTTTTAATGGTTTAGTCATGATCTGTGAACATCATTCAGCATGGCAACCATGCACCCATGACACATCATTCCAAAAGCCTAGCTTCTCTCTTTCTTACTCCCATTTCCCTCCCACAACATACTCAGTTCAGACATTTGCAATCACAGAAAGATCACATGCAAAATTGGTCAAACGTGACAGATTTTTGATAGAATCACCTCAAATTTGAACCCAGCCACTGCTGTAGCACCGTCCAAAGAAGAAACCAGAATGAATAACTCTCACCTTGTAAAAATTTGCCTTAGGATCAAATCCAATCACTTCTCCACCAAAGTATTGAGTTCCAAACTTCTTCTTTGTCTGCCTTCCAATCAATGCTGCCCCTGCTTTAGCTCCTGCTGTGGCTCCTGCTTTGGCCCCTGCTTTGGCCCCTGCTTTAGCTCCTGCCTTAGCCCCGGCTTTAGCGCCCGCTTTAGCCCCTGCTTTAGCACCTGAAATTTGCCCTGAATAGGATACATCTTGGTCTGTTGTTAAACTGCTTCTCCGGGTTGAAGGCTTGCTTTCAGAAGAACTGTCTCCACCATCTTTTATCTCAGGCTTCCTCTTCCTTCCCACGTTTTCCTTCAATTGTGGCTTAATAGCCTCTGCTTTCTTGGGCCTACCAACCCTTCTGGGCCCTACTTTCTGACTCTCTGGAGTGCCCAATGAACCTGCCTTCCTGGCAGTTGAGACTTCTTTTGTTTTCTCTCCCATACCCTGCTTATTCTTGACAGAGGTTTGCACCTTCTTCAACGGGAGAGTCCTTGTCTTTCTGGGTTTCTGGGCTCTGCCTTCTTTGCGTTTCACCTTCATTGCCTTTGGAATCCTTGTTGTTTTCTTTAGTGACTTCACCTTTGGTGATGACTTAGCTATACCCACTTTTGGTGGTCTTCCTCGTGGCCTTTTAGCTGGACTGAGCAAGCAACCACAAGATTTTACTTGTTAGAATCTTGGAACCACAGAAAAGAGAACAAAATAATACAGGCATGGTGTAAAGGCAACATTATCCCACAAGATATCTGCATATGGAACAATACAAACCCTTGATTGGAATATGAATACTAGTTTTATTAGGTACCAAAGAACCTTCAATGCAAGTTGGAAGATTCTGGAGATTATAACACAAAACCAAAGCCTCACAGTTCTCTTTGATAAATGGCCCATTGATAAATTTCCACCATGGTAAAAGACTGATTCTTAACAAATGTGAGAGATCAGGCAGTGAGATGACAGACCTCACCATAGATGATGGCCTGTTAAAGATGTGCCTCAAGTGGAATATATCTTGCAAATCACTTGTACCATGACAGAATAAAATAGGCATTTCAGCCAAAAATATAAACAGTATGCCTATAGTTATGTTACAGCAGCAGACTAATGCCCTTACATTGTATTTAGTGTAGCAGGAATGCGAAGTTGCCAGACATTGTTCCAAGATTGCAGCAGAAGGTAGAATCAACTCTCCATGGACTTGACGAGAAAACAGAGTCCCCAATATCAGTGGCCTCAAGATACAGCTAGACCCCAACACTCACCTTTTCTCCTCACCAGCAGTTGTGCTTGCAGGAGGTCTCTTTTTAGAAGCAGCTGGAAGAGAGCCAGTCACTGGTACAAGAATTGGCTTGAGCTCTTTCCACTCCAACTCTTCTTCATCAGCATCCTCATACACAACCTGGATGGTCAACAAAATCCAACAACACACTCTGCAATGAGCTTTGACAGATTTCCAAATCACAGCCAAGCCAAAACATCCTGTAGCTGTCAACAATTCTAAAAGTGAGAACCCTGCAAAACAATGTCACACATTTCATGGCATGAACTTCTGCAGGCATGTAAAACATCCTCCAAGATTCCACCATGGAGAAGATGATCTTCGTGGCAGGAATTTTTTGGCGTAATGAAAAAGTCTTGCAAAAGACATGAGGTGCCACTTCATAAAATGCTTTATAGCAGATGATAACATACTAAGTTGGCATTTCTGTATCTTTAAGGACTCCTGTGACCATTATGTGCTGCAGGAGTCATTTCTTGGCATGTGGTGTTTGAAACAAGATTTTTAGGTTCACTTAAATCTTCAGCAGGGATGTAATACATGGGTAAGGTGTAAGGGCAAATGATACCTTGTACCACCTTGTATTAGGATCATAGGCCACTATGTGACCCATGTACTTCTTTCTTGAGAACCTTTTAATAACTGACCGACCTATCAAAGCCTCACCATCTCCATAGCTCACTTCTGTCATACCACCCTGCAGATTTCGAAAAACCATGATGCCATGGTCACTTATTCATAGACAAAACCTTGCATAAAACTGAGTAACATCACTTGGATTACAGCCCAAAGGAAACCATTTTGATATTGTCAATTAATCCAAAAACCAACCTGGTTTGCCTCTTGTGCAATGTCACCATTTCCATAATTTCCTGCATCCTCCACAACAAGGCCAAATTGTTCAGATCTGGGGCATGAAACTGCACAAAAACTCTACTAGGAGGCAAATTATCCACAAATGCCAACGCAAAATCTGTGAGATTAGCAGATACCATCAGGACTTAATTGAACAAATGTACTTTTCTATGCTTGGACATATACATACCAGTATGATTGCAATCAACTGTTGTAATAGTCATGTGTTCAACCACAACTGCTTGCTCACTTGTTACAGTCGTTACCACCCCTGGAGTTGTACATGAGAACATATGCTCATGTGCAATATCCAAAACTTCCTCCAACTCTCCCTACAAAATAAAAACTTGTAGTTAGACCTTTCAATCTTTGCAAACATTGCTAGGGAGAGGGAGAGGGGGCAAAGATGATGTTTCAGACTTTCTTCCCTACTTCCAATAGCCTGCAAGTTTTGTTTCCAAGACACAAACCACTACAAAAGAGGTTAGTTGATGCTTGAGGAAACCCAAAGTGATAAAAACCAAGAGATATTGGAGCT
The DNA here is from genome assembly GCA_963920785.1 of Sphagnum contortum. Classification (NCBI taxonomy): domain Eukaryota; kingdom Viridiplantae; phylum Streptophyta; class Sphagnopsida; order Sphagnales; family Sphagnaceae; genus Sphagnum; species Sphagnum contortum. The sequence goes on from OY987277.1 coordinate 10,654,309, forward strand.
AGGATGAACTCACATATATTTTTTAGTATTGCTAACCACTAAAGCCACTTACTACTACACTCATGAAAGGAAAATCTCTACTTGCTAGGTCATAGATATTGGAGTCATCTCCACCCATGAGCATAATAGACTGTGCAAGGGAGAAATGTAAGGTGTGGAATGTCAAGATGCATCTAATTGTTTCATAAGGGTCAAACAAATTTTAGCAACATATCACACATCAATGCAAGTCGGCAAAACCAATAACACTATGGACCTCCTTGTGCACGGAAAACAAGTTCATGATTGACTATAGCATAAGGGTAAAATTTGAGGGCATTCTTGGTTTTAAGGCCTTGTGGAGAAAGGTGGGGAGCCTAAAGCCACTTTGGACTAAAAAATCATGATCCCATGAAAATGCTACCATTATTCTATTGCGTAAAGACTAGCACATCTTGTTAGTATGTCAACTTGTCTCATCAAGAGGACAGCTTATGTCATGGAAGATTTCTTTCATTATGGTAGTTGTCTTATGTAAACATTATGCTTGACAATGATCCTTAAAATACAAAAAAAATTATATCAACCAAGTCTTTATAACAGTAAAAAACAAGGGTCAAAACTTTTTCGTGAAGTCCAAAAATTAATTTCTATATAAAAGTCACAACAAAAGAAGAGGCACATCAAACCATAGAAATAAGTCAAGATAATAAAAAATAACATAAAGACCAAGTTTCATTTATATTTTAAGAGCTATTGTCAAGCATAATATCACACAAAACAACTTCCATGAATGAAAGAAATCTTCCATCACATCTACCATTCTCTTGACCAGCATTGTTGGTTTTTCAACCCCAAGTGAACCCTCTCAAGTTTCCCGCCCTCATCCAAGGGTCCATAAAACCTGGGAATGTGCTCAAAATGCTACAAGCCTTCTAGTATACAAAAAACTCACGAAAAACTATGCTTGAGCTTGAATGGCCAAGCTGCTCAAGAAGGCATATGAACACCAAATTCCCTTTGCAAGCAGCAGCAGTTCCCCCTATCATGGTTTCAAAAACAAGAGGCCACACAGGCAGAGGAACTACATAGACAAAAAAGATGAAAAAGACACCTTGAGACAAACAGGGCTACAGAATCCCACACCTGCTCCTCGTCCTCCTCATCGATCTGCATCACAGGAAACTCCTCCATAATCGCGCCCGCACGTGAGGGAGGGAGGCTGGGCTTATTTCCAAGTGCGACCAAAAACAAGAAGCAGGTGTACGTAGTAATAATTACGACCTCAGGGAATCGCTACCGTAGTAGAAAAGACGCGAGGAAAAAAAGCTCCCCAAAAAAAAAAAAAAAAAACACATTCGGAAGAAGAAGAAAAAGAAGGCGACAAGACAACAACAAAAAAGAAAAGAACTGCAGACAGCGTTCGAAACGAGGACGCCAAAGAAACCAAACGCAAAGAAGACAATAGCAAACAAAAAAAGAAAAAAAGTAGTACTAGTAGTTACATGTCCGAACCCGAACCCATGCAGCAACGCCCAAAAAAAAACACAAACACACTTATGACGATGTCGTTGCCTACATGGTGCTCACAAGAGAAAGAAAGGAAACCCTTTTGTCCAGGCAGTGTTCTCTCTCCCTCTCTCTCTCCCCCCAGCCTCCCCCCCCCGCAACAACAACAACTCTGGTTCGTCGCGCTTGCTGCTGTTGCAGCAGCTCCCTCCATCTCTGTGCCCGTTCTTCTGCCTCCTTGTGCCTGCGCAAGCGCAGGCGCCACGCGTCGTCCCGAGCGCCCCGGTGTGTCGTCGTCGTCGTAGGCGGGGCCCCGAGACCGGGATCCGACCGCACCCGTCCGGCCCGCGGGTGGGCGAGCCCGAGCACGGGGCACCGGGGGGGGATGCATGCATGCATGCAGAAGTGGGGTAAAAATCCACTATTAAATTATGTCCTAACAATCCAAGAATTTTTTTCAAAATAAAAATTATATAATATTGAAAAATTGGAGAAAAATTTCCCAAAAAATTAGAAAAATTACACTTTCAAAAATGACACTTAAAAAAAACATTTCCACAAATTTCCCATTTTTTTTCAACTATTAAAATATTTTTAAAAATCATCCACCCAAACAAATGTAAGAGATTTTTTTTTTAAATATTATTTTCCTTTGTTTACAAACTTGGTTTCTTTTTTAAGAAAACTTTAATTTGCTATGTATGGCCCTCAAAGTAGAGTTAGTGTTGAAAAGGTCTTGATGAGGGATGGATGAACAATGATGAGTTTGCAAATTTTGTCTTTTATTGGCTCTTCCTCCATAAACATACATAAACTCTTATAAGGGAAGGGCTAATAAGTAGCTTACCTAGTAAATAGGCCTTAATGTAAGCTAGTTTTTCATTTGGTCCCATACTTTGTGGAAAGTTCACAAGGTGCTATTTACTTTTAAATGTTGTTAATTCATTATTTGAGAACTTACACAAAATATTTAGTATTTTTTAATTATATTTATATTTAAAATTTTATATATATAGTATTTTAATTGTTGGTGATTTCAACTTGCCATAAGGGGGAGGGGGCAAAAGCCTATAGCCATGACATATGCTTGTTACCTATCATCTCTCTATTTCTAGCAAGTAGGAGTGAGTTTTCAGCAAGTATTCATTCCTTTTGGGTCAAGCTCAATCAAGGATGTCCTAGTTACTCCAATTGGGAATCCTATGCTGATGAGGTGAAGCAATGGGGCACAGAAACTCAACTATTCTTTTTCTTGACTAATTTTTACACCATAAACATTTGCTATTATTGAATGCATGGTTCCCATCAATGGAACTTTGGGAGTGAACTGGGAACACCATTGGGAACAATGGAAGTAAGTAAGATCTATGATAAATTATAAGCTTGTGAATAACGATTTCTTTTTTTGTTGGCAAGCACTCTTTCACAAACTCCATAATAGTATATAACCGTGATTGGAAATTTTGGAAGCAACAAAAACTAAGGATCGGGTGTTCAAAGAGTTCACTTTCTCAACATATTTATAATTGATGGAAAAATGGGTAGTGATGGATGAATTTCATCCAAAATGACAAGATCAGATGATAAATATATGCAAATCTAATTCATTCTAGATGAAAATGAACGTTTATAAATGAAATTCATCTACGAGGGACAAATTAAACTAAAGGGTTGTTCTGGCTTGTATCGTTCTTGCTATATAAGGATGAAGCAATATTTGAGCTATATTTTCAAAGACAAGGAGTGTGTCACATTGTGGCCTTGCCGTTAACATTAAAAAGCATCTGAAGGCAAAAGAAGAATTATGGAAACTCAAATATTTCACAATGCAAAAATAAAGAAAAAAAACCTAATCTTCAAAAAAAATCCTCTAAAAGAAACCAAAATCCTTCAAGATATTATAACTTTATAACTAATCTCAAGTTTCAACACAAGCCAAAATATTATGGTTCCAAAATCCTCGTATAAAAATAGACCTATTATTATTACCTAGTAGGGGCCAAAATCCTAAACCCTAAACCCTAAACCCTTAAGCTACTAGGTATACTCTATAATGAATCTAAACACAATATCCTTGCCTTGGTAGGCAAGGCCAAAAAATGGACAATTTAAAGAAGTAGTTGAACCACTTTTATTGAGCAAAGAGAAAGGGAAGCAAATGCCATAAGAAGTGGCCATTTTTTTAATTTATTGGCAAAATACTGCCAAAAAGAGAATTTAAAACTCCAAAAATTCCAAAATAAAGTGATTTAGGAGGTTTTCAATAGCTAGCAAGGGGGAAAAAAATTTAGTAAAGATCACAAAATTTTGATATTTCAGTTTTTCAATGTGTAGCCAAAAATATAGAAGGATGATTAAAGTTTTCTACTTCACCTCTAGCATATGTAGCCAGATTTTGCCAAATCTTCCACTTCTCTACATCTTCAAATCAGTGTTTTTTTTGGGTGAAATATATTTTGTGATAAAATATATATGTTAAAATCACAAACCAAAATCTTCCACTTCTTTACATCTTCAACAAGCAATTCCACAAACAACTACCTCATTTTTTTTCAAGCCTAAACTATCTCACTTTTCTTTCCTTGAAAAATCACTACACTTTCTTTCCTCTTTTCTACCCATCAACATGAACATGAAAAGGCAACAAATTAACATGTGTGCATGATATTTATATCAATTCAAAAATAAAATCTAACATTGACATAAATAACGATGAACCATTTGAGAAAGAAAATTTCCATTTCTTTACATCTTCACAAAAACATTTCAAAAACAATTATCGAATTTTCAAACTTAACTATCTCACATTTTTTTTTTGCCCCTCTTTCAAATCACCATTACAACAAAAAAATGTCTCTGAATGTCAAATGATTTCATTAGATTTTAAGTGAATTCACTGGTCTTAACAAAGAAGGACTAGTTGAAAAACAATAAATCAAAGTCAAATGATTTCATTAGATTTTGAGTGAATTCAATGGTCTTAACAAAGAAGGACTAGTTGAAAAACAATAAATCAAAGTCAAATGATTTCATTAGATTTTGAGTGAATTCACTGGTCTTATCAAAGAAGGACTAGTTGAAAAACAATAAATCGAAGTCAAATGATTTCATTAGATTTTGAGTGAATTCATTAGTCTTACCAAACGAGGACTAGTTGAAAAATAATGAATTGAAGAAACACTAATGAATTGCACTCACATTTTGTAACACCATATTTCTTTTCTCTTCTCTACCCATCAATAACATGAATATGAGACGGCAACAAAAAAAACAAGTGCATGATATAAATCAAATTTTATGTTCAAATTAAACTTAACATTGACATAAAGTAAATAGTGAGGGCTCATTGGAAAGAAAGAAACCATACAAGAACATAAGAAGAAGAAGAAGAAGAAGAAGAAGAAGCTAAGAAGAAGTTGATCTTCTCCACTAGATCTTCACTAGTAGTGCGCAGGCAGGAGCAGCAGCAACGCAGCGCCTGCAAAGTTCCTCAAAACAACGCTGATCTGGTAAGAGATTACACAACAAAAGAAAACCTGCAAGAATGGCAAGTAAAGTCAGTCATTCAGTCATGGGAGCGTCAGGAACCAAATCCTATATAGTAGTAATATAAGAGAGAGAGAGAGAGAGAGTTAAGTACTTTATAGTCTTTAAGTATCACGATCCATCCGTGCTCCATGTCGCAACTGCTAATAGTCCTTCTTCCCTGCCACCGTTTCAACAACCACCTGAATTTAATTTAAGCTTCCAACACACGCAAAAAGCCACCAAATTCTATTGACCTTAATAAGTTTCAGTCGCAGTGGGAGGAGGAGCCAGGGATTGAATCTTCATGTCTTCCAATTTCTATTGTCAGATCTCCATTAATTACTACTAGACTACTACTATTGTCAGTACGTTTTTGCAGGTACTCTCTGCAACCATTACCTACCCATTACTATGATCAATGCAAAAACTATTTTTCTTGCTTGAGCATTTAGAGTGTGTTAAGTAAAGAAAAACACAGCACGAGAACTCTGAGTTTGGTCATGCACAGGGTGAGATTTTGAGGAAAAACCTGCGAAAAAAGTACATTAGCATTCAACAGGGGATGCAACGCATAAAACCATCAATTTTGGTGGTAAACTGAGTTTCATCCTGTCTCTTTCCTTTCTCCTGGGGCGCCTCCCGAGTCCCTTCACTGCTGCTACAGATATTTTCACTTCTCCTAACTGTACAACTACTCTAATTAGTCTCGAACCTTGTGCATTAAATGCTGAGTTTCAGCATTTCATACCGAGACTTAATAGAATGTCTTTACTTTGCGGATACCATTTAAAGAGAGGATAGGGCACCCCTTCACTGCTGCAACAGATATTTTCACGTCTCTTAACTGTACAACTACTATAATTAGTCTCGAACCTTGTGCATTAAATGCTGAGTTTCAGCATTTCATACCGAGACTTAATAGAATGTCTTTACTTTGCGGATACCATTGAAAGAGAGGATAGGGCACCCGTTCACTGCTGCAACAGATATTTTCACTTCTCCTAACTGTACCACTACTATAATTAGTCTCGAACCTTGTGCATTAAAATGCTGAGTTTCAGCATTTCATACTGAGACTTAATAGAATATCTTTACTTTGCGGATACCACTGAAAGAGAGGATAGGGCCCGGGGGGTAAAAAGGGGGCCCAAAGATACCCAAAGATAGGATAAAGACAGGGTTGCTTTACGAATAACTCTATTCAACCAATTGGATGTGAATGATAAAATCACACATTTTGTTACATTTTTGTATAATAAAATGTCCTATAAATCTTGGAACATTTTTTTGGAGAGTAACTAGAGGGCATGTTATAGTGCACAATTATTTTTTCCTAGTTGAACACTTGTTTTCAGAGAAGAGAGGTGAGTTAATTGCACAAAAAACCTTCCTCTCTGAATGTTGCATTGATTTGTTTGTTACGTAAAATAGCTCATCGAGTAGCCCATTGGTGAAGAGTTTCTTTTCAAGGTTTTGTGATATAGTCAAAATGGTCATAACCATGAAAATGATTTAGCCATTTTTGGTTACATATTACATATGCAAGTAGAAAAAAAACTATGAAAAAACCATAGATTCTTAGTTACCTATGGGAGCTTATCGGGGGGTTTTTTTTTTCAAATTTCTCGAGTAGGTCCAATGGTGAAGATCCGCAACATATTAGCATAAAATGTCATGGTCCTAGGTAGACTATGGCATTTCTACAAAAGTGCTTTTAAAAGTGGTGATCAAGGAAGTGCTTAGGTTGAGAAGTGGCTAATTTAGTTATTTTTATTCCAAAAAATGACCAAAAAATCAAAATGACAAAATTTTCATGTTTTTTTCATTTTCTGAATTTTTTTTTGTCAAGTTGTGATTTTTTTCTAAAATAAAAAACATTGGAACTTATCATAAAAATTTGGCAATTTGGAATTGTTTTTTCAAAATTTTGCAAGTTTGATCCATTTTGTCAATGAAAAACCCTTTGCATAGGAGAAAATCATGTTTTTCAAGTTGAAATTTGGCAAAAATTTACCATTTAAAAAATGTTGCATCAGTCAAGGTTATCTTGGTTATCTAAACTAGGCTACCTAGGCAACCTAACTAGCTAGGTAGCCTATTTTACATGCTTAGCTAGGGTAGGTAGGTAAATAAATAAATAATATTTTGTGGAATATTTGTTAAGGTAGGTAGGAAGGTAAACAAAAAAAAAATTGGACATTATTTTCTTTAAAATAATTACAAATTATAAGTTGCTTTTGGTTGCCATCTTTCTTTTGACCAATTAAAAAACCCTAATAAAAAAAAAGTATCCAAAACACTCAATCAAACTAGGCATGTCAAATTGACTTGTCAAGTTGTGAAATATCATTTCGACCAATGTTCCAATTAAAATAAATCAAGAATTCTTGTACAGATTCCATAAATTTAAACCATTGAGATACTTGAATGTTTTTGAAGTACTCTAACAAACTAATTCTTGGTGTGACTACTTGGAATATCAATTTTGAATTGCAATTCATAGAGTTTGTCAATTTGGATTGCAATCAACACAACCTTGCCATGCCCATCTTGATTTGTAAGGTGGCATTCTCCATGCATGTAAATGGTCACAAATTTATCAACAATCCAACGAATGTAAAAACAATTCTTCTTGAGCTATGTCACATACAACACTTGTGAAATCATCATGTTTTCCCATATGCCATCAATTGTATTGTTGAAAATTAATGATTCCATTTGTATTTGGTAGACTTAGAATTTATGATTATTAACCATCATAATTGGACATTTTTCACGTAGAATTTCTTCAAACCACTCAATCTTGTCTGTCATGTGATCGACCACCTTTTCATCAGCATATTAAACATTCATGACAAATGTTTTTTGGAAGGTGGTGATTGTTAAAGGCTACACTCATAAAAAAAACAAGGCACTTTCATTTTCAAAGTCATTAGCAATGGTCACATTTGTCTTTATTTTTTTTGGCTTCAACTCATTTGTTTCCTTTTCTTGCATTCTTTCTCCTAATGCGCTTTCTTTAAACAATAATTACACTTAGTTTTATGTTTGAACTTTGCAATTCGTTATGCATGTTTCTTTTTGTTTTGTCAAAATTGCCTTATGTGCACAACTAGAGTTTGGTATGCTAGCAAAAAATGCCTTATGATCTCCAATCCCATCAATTGTTTCATGAATGTGATTCCAATTCTTTTCTTTCAATAACCAAAATGTGAGATTTTCAATGGTTTACTAGTTCAATGGTTCATTTTGTCCCACCCTTCGTGCTTTTGTGTGGCAAGGTATACAAAATTTTAATTGTCATAGTTTGATCAAATAACATTTGGCTCCCCACTATCACTAAATTGACGAGGCAAAATTTCAATCATGCTAATTTGGGTACTGATATTATTGTTTGGCTTCATGTAAAGCTCAAAGAACTAATGAAGTAATAACTAAAGGTTTTCAACAACATTTTGCTCATAAATTGTGCATAGTTATCATCCCATTTGACAAGTAGTCTAGCATGCCATTATTTGTCACAAGAACTTGTTGTTTATAAGAGCACAAATTATCTTGACATATAGTATCTTTGTTTAATTTATTAGTTTGATTATCATCTCCTACTATTTCTTCTTTTATTTCATCAAAACTAGGTCATTCTAATAAAACTTTTGAGTACTAGTAATTTAGGAATTTTCAACATTAAATTCTAAGAAGTGTTTTCACTTCACAAAAAAGGTTTTAGTGAAAATATGTCCTTTTCATTTGGCACGATGTCTTCTCTTGAAATGCTTAGATTTTCAATTAATTTGTCGGATGTCAATATAACAACCTCATTAAGAATGTGGGTCTTTTCAAGGTTGGGGTACCAAACAAAGGAAAAAGGACCCCAAGACTTTCTTAGGGCTACTTTTACAAATACCATTTTCATGAAACAAATTTAGTTGACAAAAATTGAATAGTTGAAAATAAGATAATTCATATGGTGGCAGTGATTTTTCATGTGCATACATAATTGTGCATGAATATTTTGGCTTACAAGGAAAAACATAGAAAATACCAAAATGAGCTTTAAAATTAACTAAATATAGTTTTTCACATGATTATTTCTTGCACATGTGACTTATATTTAGAGCTAGAAATTTTGAACCTAATGAATGTAAATAACTGTGCAAAATGATTGAATAAAAGAATCATTTCCCTTGCAACCCATTGCTTGAAATTTTGAAGACTTTGAAATTGTTTAATGATTTATTTTTGCATCAAATTGACTTAATGAACATGTAGTTGCATAAAGGGAAACATGTCTTTCTTGTAATTTTTTTATGAAATCAATTGCATCATTATTTGAATTCCTTTTGAATACTTTTTAAAAATTTGTAATCAAAACAATTAACTATAAATCAATCAAGGACTCAAAAAGACTTTTATACAACATCCAATAATTATTGATTTTTTAAAAAAAACATGATCTCTTAATCCTTCAATTTTAGGAACACAACAATAAACCACAGTTGTAATATGTTAAACATTATGAAAATCTAAAATTGTCTTTTTTAATCCTTTTTTAATTAGACATCCCTTTTTGGAACTCCAACCTTGAATGAGCCCATGTTATTTTCCTTCCAAGTTTTGAACCTTTCAACCAACTAGTTTTTAAAAAGTTTTCTTAATCAAATGACCTCTCGACATTTCATTTCTTACTCAATAATGGAATGAATGTTGAGAGTTATAATTCAAACAAATTATTGAGATAAGGAAGGTTTGACAATGTCTAACAATAAAACAACTTGGGATGTGGAAAAGGGATGTCAAATTTATGTTTGCAAGCTTTCATACAATAGAATAAAACCATGGTAATGGTATTAAAAAAGATTAGGTTTTTTGCAATATTTACTACATTACAATCATATGTATTGTCATGTGCCTACAATAAAATAGTGTCATATTGAAATATATATATATAATACATATATTATGAATGTCATTCTAAATGTTTCAAAATACTATGCCATTTGTTTTAATTGCAATAGTTTTTATAAGGAATCAAAAGGAATGCATTAATTAATACATTTAATTTCAATTTTATTTATAAATAAGAAATGTTTATATCTATGTCCAATAATGTACATATGATGAACTTGATTAAATTATAAACCATATGAAGATTTTTGAAAGTCACATGAATCCTTTTATGGGCTGTAAAGAAGAGAAATGTTTTTTTGGCCACTTGGTTGATTATTTGGATTCATTGGTTTTGAAATCTATAGTCCTAGGTGTAGGTTGTATATGCAAAAAAAATTCAAGTTGTTTATAGAAGCTTATTTAAACATTTCATGCATTTATGGTTTAAAATTAAATTGTTGATGCATGACAATGTACGCATGAAAAATCACCACCACCATGCAAATTATCCTAATTTGAATTGTTAGATTTTTTGAACAATTAATTTTTTCATGTGTAAATTTGATTTTTGATAGATAATGAAAAAAATCATATATATTTCCTTGGTTCCTTGGGGAGGATACCTTTCCCATGATTGTGCTTAATTTGAATAATTGTTATCCCAATAATTAGGTTAGATTTGAACATTGAAACAATTGAATGCAATTTAAACATTAATGCCAAAGCATTCCTTGTGTGTAGTATAAGACCATGATTAGGACTTACATGTTGAAATCAAGATCAATCTCATCTCAATTCACAATCTTCCATTAACTACATCACCACCACCTCAATTCCTTGTCAAAAAAATCTTAAAGGGCATATCTTCATAAGTTCATAGACCTCTAATTGAATAATCTTATGAGCTTCAAATTGCAAACCTTGTGCAACTAGCTACTTACTCCTCAAAATTCTATTAATATTTTCTAATTCATTTCTAGGGTTTTTAGTGTCACCAACAAATAGAAAAACAATTGCTTTCATGCAAATTCTTAAAATGTTTCATATTGTCATCTTATTGTTGACTATAGTTGCTCATGTTGTGGATACTCATTGAAATGTCATTCTTGTTAAATTTGGATGTTTGAACATTTTCTTATGAAACTACATGGTTGATGACCAAATATTGTTATGTATTAAAATCTTGTGGCCTTGGGAAAAGAAAATTTAGATTTATGAAATGTATTCTAATGAAAAAAAGAATTAATTTTTATTTTAAGATTCATTTTGAAAAATGTGAAAAAGGGATAAAATTAATAATGGTGAAGGAGACGGAGGGTTTAATAATCCCTCCTCCACTCCCATTTTAATTTCCCTCATATGTCCCATATGGTTTCATCATTATTTGTGTCAATTTTTGTCATATAACATGAACATCAAAAGGGCACATGTTACTTTTCATCTTATTTTTTGAATTACTTACATACATATATATGACTACTTGAAGCCATAAACTTTGGACAAATCCAAACAACAAACATCAACGCATGTTTGTGTATATTGAATTTTCGCCAATTGGAACTTACTAGCATAGGGAAGAATTGTCATGCTTTTTGGAAGTGATCATTCAACACTTGAAAAACTCTAGTGAAAGTATTCCACATGAATGGGTACAACTTCCAATTGTATGCCTCATCATTTGCTCTCATCATCAACTTGATTGAAAGCATTCCTCAATCAATTGTGTAACATAAAATGCTATAACAACTTTGGCTTGAATGTGATACATGGACAAGTTGTGTTGGTGATTAGTTGCACCGTTTATGACACCTTGTTGCATTGTTAGTTGCCAAAACAAAACCCAAAATACCAAGTGCTTTCCTAGCATAGCAAATTGGTGGTGTTAAGAGACACTCTACTCAGGTTCCACGACTTTAATGGTGAGAGCCCACCAAAATTTGGTCACTCTCTAAACTAGGTGGTTCTCTTTCTTTATTTCAAACAAGAAATCAAAGTAGAAACTATTCCATCACATCTAGGATATCTTGCCTCTCAACAAGGATTCCATTTTTTCTCCACTAGTTCCATTTTCATCAATTGTTCAATTTCCCCAACCCATATTCATTCAATGCATCATCTATCATTGATGAATTCTTGCTTCGGTTCTAAACTGTGGATCCTTATATCAGGGTTGCTGTGATAGGCTTGGATGATTACAATACTTACATCAAACCATAATTCCAATCAAAAAATCTGAAGTTACAACGCTTGGCATTAATGTTTTGGCATAATATGAAGCAAATGTTTTCTCTCTCTTGCTTGCAAAATCCTTAATAATGCATGACCATTGAATAGGCTAACATAACAGATTTGTTCATCAACATAATATATATTTGATCAACAACTAATTTGACAACTTGCAACCCATCCATGAAAACCATGAACGGAATGGTGAGTTCTCATTCAGTTTCTATATACCCAAAGAGCAGGGACATAAGTAGAGCTCAAAAGAGGATGTTTTTTTTTGACTCATTTGGATGTCAGAACAACAAGCTATCATTTGCAATAGATTTTTCAATGTATGCGAATTTTATGGTAGGCAGCTTGCTTGCTCCATGAAATGTGTGGCGATGATGATGATCTCAACAAGTCACATGAACTGGGGACTCCATGCGAGAGGAGAAAGCATGCTGATAGATCTGGCAGACAAGCTTCCATGGAAGTGCAGTCACCACATTCCCTGATCCATGCCTTCTACTGAGACTCCAAATACACATCTGGTGTGCAATCCACATCCTGGATACCTGCGCCAGTAGACTCAAGAAGTTTGACCAAAAATCCACCCAACCCATCAATTCATTTGATCACTCAAACACATTGTCTCACCCATCTCCTTAATGCAATGCATGTTTTAGAATCAGAGATGTTATACTCTGTGTGTCATGATGGGGGAGAACCTGATCCTGACAAACAATTGCAGTCCATGGAGTTTACAGTTGGGTGCTGGCAGTAGTAGTAGTAGTAACAAGCAAAGTCTCCACCATTTTCATGCAGCTAAGCTGATGTGCTCCTTGATTTCTCTCAAAGGAATTCTCTGCTACCCATTGTGCCTTTGCTTCTGTGGATGTTGTTGTTGTTGTTTTTTGGGTTGGTAGGAGATATTAGAATTGCTACTACCAGTGCAACTCCAGATTGAGATTACACCCAGCAAAAAAAACAAATGCAAACTTGAAATCTAAACCCTAAATGCTCATAATAATCAGCAGAGGTATGGAAACCCAAAAAAAAAAACCAAATCAAGCCATCAAAGAAAGGCTCCAATTTGGCCACAAAACATTTTGTAAGAACCTCTTATTATTATTGTAGCTATTTCAAAAGCTTCAACGAACTTGCAATTTTCATGAAAGCACCAAATGAGAGAACCATGAGTTTATTATGATGGTTTGTTGGCCTTTGCATTGGGTACTGAAGGCAATGCAAGGAAGGATATTGTGTTTTAGATTCATTATAGAGTAAGCTTAAGGGATTTTGGCCCCAACTAGGTCATAATAATAATAATAATAATAATAATAATAATAGGTCTATTTTTATTATATGAGGATTTTTGAAAGATGATTTTTATTTTTTTTGCTTGTGTTGAAACTTGAGATTATTATTATTTTTATAGAGTTATAATAATATCTTGAAGGATTTTGTGGTTTACTTTAGAGGATTTTTTTAAAAAAAAGATTAGATATATTTGAGAAATGTTTCATCCTAATTGGGTATTGAAGAAGTTGTTTTTTTTTAAAAAGTTCGTACACATTTCCAAAAATGAAAAATGAAAACTCAACCTAAAATTATAAACTACAATTTTATTTTTATTTTTATTTTTAGTCAAATATAAAATCACAATTAAAGAAAGCTCAAACAAAAGAACTAAAACAAGCTTTCTTCGACTCAAATTTGCAACATAAACATACAAACTCAAATGGAAGAATCAAAATGCAAAAACTAACTTCCAAGTGTGATAACTAAAGATTATATACCCTATATTTTAGTGTAATGGGGAAAAAAAAAAAGAAAAAAAAGTACCTTAATCCTTTTCAACAATTTTTTTTTTAAAAAAATTTCATTTCCACTTTATCTTTTAATTCTCATTCATCATCATAGCCAAGGTGACCACATCCTACTTGAATAAGAGATTTTTTTAAAAAAATAAAGGAAAAAATAATGATAAGAAAAGAAAAGAAAAGAAAAGAAAATTGAGGATTGATGTGGTGTCCTTTTTTTCAATTTTCTTATGTTGCCCCCAAAAGTGACAATCAGCCACAACTGAGTTTAGCCAAATCTGGCTACAAGACAAATATAAATAAATAAAAATCTAGGAATCCTATTACATGTTGGGTAACCACTAGATCCTATTAGTTAAATATGGCAATTTCAAAAGAAGAAAGCTAGAAATCTGCCCAAATCCTCTGAATTTTTTTTTGCAATTTCAAAACCTTTTTTCTTCAAAATGTGGTGATTTTTTGGGGAATTTTTCCTAAAGTTCCCTTGACCATGTTGCTTGCAATTTTTTTTAAAAATTGCAAAATGGTTGCAAAAGCAATCACTAGGATGACCACATCCTCCAAGAAGAAAGAAAAAAGAAGAAGAAAGAAAACCAGAGGAAAAAAAGAAAAAAACTGAAAAGAAAAAATAAAATAAAAAAGAAAGAAAGAAGGATTTTAAAAAATCCTCCTTGGAAGAAAAAAAGAGGTGAAAAAATAACTAGAACAAAAAGAATTGAAAAAAATAGGGGGAAAAATAGGAAAATATATAAAAGGGGGATTTATTTATTTTAAATTAATTTTTTGAGTTTTGAAGTTTAAGTGTTATTTTTTTTAAAAATTAAGTTAATTTTTTTTCTAAAATAGTGGGCAACCACTTTATGAACACATCGTAGAAAAGAAAAACAAGACATTGTGGCCTTTGCCATTTACATTAAAAAGTATCTTAAGGCAAAAAAAAGAAAAATTTATGGAAATTCAAATATTTCACCATGGCCAAAATATAATCTTCAAAAAAAAAATCCTCCAAAGGAAACCAAAATCCTTCAAAGATATTATTATTATAACTCTATAATAACTAATCTCAAGTTTCAACACAAAGCCAAAATATCATCTTTCAAAAATCCTCATATAATAAAAATAGACCTATTATTATTACCTAGTAGTAGGGGCCTATAAAAATCCCTTAAGCTAGTAGGTATACTCTATAATGAATCTAAACACAACAATAAATGCCTTGGGGGACAATTTTCATTGAATCTTTTACATTATAAAAAAGACTAGATGAGTGGCACTCATGTAAGTAAACAACTTCCTTTCATATCACAAGCTATGAAAATATATTTCAATATTATCCATAATTCACGAAAAGAAATCTTTTCCTTCATTGGGTTCTTTCATGTCCCACTATTTGACAAAAAAGAAATCTTTTTTTTTTCCCTCATTGGGTTTCATGTCCCCACTATTTGACAAAAAAGAAATCTTTTATTTTCCCTCATTGGGTTCATGTCCCACTATTTGATAAAAAAAGAAATCTTTTTTCCTTTCCCTCATTGGGTTCCTCCATGTCCCAATATTTGACAAAAAAGAAATCTTTTTTTTCCCTCATTGGGTTCATGTCCCACTATTTTACAAAAAAGAAATCTTTTTTTTTCCTTCATTGGGTTCCTTCATGTCCCACTATTTTGACAAAAAAGAAATCTTTTTTTTTTCCCTCATTGGGTTTCATGTCCCACTATTTGACAAAAAAGAAATCTTTTTTTTCCCCTCATTGGGTTCATGTCCCACTATTTGACAAAAAAGAAATTTTTTTTTCCCTCATTGGGTTCATGTCCCACTATTTGACAAAAAAGAAATCTTTTTTTCCCCCTCATTGGGTTCATGTCCCTCCCCTTCCATGTGTAAGAGGTTAATCACTTTTCTTCTTTCTAATTTGGTAACAAATTGCTCCATAAGATGACACTTCACCAAATTGTTAGTATGAAAGAAGCCTAAATCCAAGGAAAGTTTCAACTTTCAAGGGGGAGGAGGCCTTTATCATTGCCACGTTATGTAAAAGAAAAATCAATCAACACAAGAAGAAGAAGAGAGACATTACTACCCAACCAGCTGTCTCCAAGTTTGAAAGAGGGTTATGATACTTTTTTAAAGCCCCTCAAAGGATGGATGGATGGATGCCACTTCATTTTTCATCCACATCCATGAGTCTCATTTTTCCTTTTCACCAATAGGGATAAGCCCACCCCAAAACACAAAAATACATGAAACCATGTTCACATTAAATTGGGTTCTTGTGGTCGTAGTATGTATGCCACTGCATCTTTCATCCACATTCATGATTTGCATTTTGCATTTTCATCAATAGGGATACACCACCCCCCCCCCCCCCCCCCCCCCCAAGAACACAAAACATATGAAACCATGTTCACACTAAATTGAATTTTTGTTGTCATAGCATGTTTCATCCACATCCATGTTTTCTCATTTGCTTTTTCATTGATAGTGATAAGCCCCCAAAACACAAAAAACATGAAACCGTGTTCACACTAAATTGGTGATTGTTTATGATGGTTAGCAATTCTTTGCATGTCCATGAAGAAATAGATTATAATAGTACCTTTACCATTCCTTCATCTTCTTGCCAAATTTTTATTTATTTACTTATTATTTGTTCACTCTTGCAATTACAATTAGAATTTCTTAAAAATTTGGCATTTCCAAAAACTTGACCATATATATATATATATATATATATACCTCTAATAAATGAAATAACCATGCATAATAGACAACAACAAAATTTCTAGAACTTTTGGCATTGGGGATAGCTAATTTTCATCATTTAAAAAAAAAACATAACAATGGTTTTTCCCTCATGTTATACATAACAAATGGAAAAGTTACGATAACATTCAAATCACTACAAGTTGTGATACATGAAGAAAATACCTCCAAGAAAGGTGCTTGGTTTGTATTTAGTAAAAACCCACAATCCAATTTCCTTGAATTTTTTTTTAAATTTTAAAATCTCGTATTAATTGGTCATCCTTATAATGGAACATAATTTCCTTAAGGCAAAGTATTTTTTTGGATTTCTTAAATAAGAAAATCCTAAATGATTGTAAGGAGTGTCTTGTTACTTGGTAGCACACACAATTGGATAAAAACTCTTAGTGACGCACCCACAAGCTCCTGGATAGATTCAAATGTGAATATGAAGTGAGAACAATGGAAGAATAAAGAGTTGGGGCATGCTCCCTAACTTATAGCACTTCGAGGGTAAAGGGGCGTGCTAGAGCTCTGGGATGAAACTAGGAAGAATGATAAGCAATCAATCATTCACACATACCTGCACAAATCAAACAACAAGTTGGTTAGTGCATAGCTGGAGCGCTTTTGGTGCTAGGACGAACCATGGGCAAACTCGTATTCACAACACTCACCACGGCTTGAACTTGGGGGAAGCCACCCAAGGGTGGTAGACCCTGGTTTTTTACAATCAGGTTTTTTAAGGTTTTAATAAAAAAACCCGATTGTCTGAGATCGCACAAAATCGGGTTTTATTTTGAAAATCAGGTTTTAACTTTTAATAGGGTGCGGACTGCGAAACTCTGTGTGTGTTGGAACTTGGGTTTACCGTTTTGTTCTCTCTTTTCCAAATCACTACTACCGGAGTGGAGAGCTCTTTTTCTTTTAAGGAAGATCAGCAGTAGTATAGCTGGTATACTTCCATGGCACCATCCACTAACGGTAAGTTGATTGTGATTTCTTCTTTTTTCGAGTTGTTGTTGTTGTTTTTTCCCCCCTTCCTTGTCTTCTTTCCCTCTTCTTTGTTTTGATCTGATATTTTTGCCGGTTTTTGATGAAAAATGCGATGATGGGTGCTGCAGATGAGATCTGTTTTGTTGTGAGCGATGCTTGTGGGTTAATTTGGGTCATTTTTCTTTCCACTCAAGCTTGCTGCGTGTGAAGCTTGTTTGGGTTTCTGTGTGTTGTGTGCCTTCTGGGAAGGGTCTGGAAGAGATGTATACCTCGCAACCCACTTTGTGTTCAAAACTTCAGAACTCTGAACTTCAAGGCTATGAACTTCAAAACTCTGAACTTCAAAACTTGGCAATTGGCAGTTTGGCTTGCACTCAAGTGATCATGTCCGACATTGGTGTGGAAGAGGAGGTCATCGTCATCGACATCGAAAATGACATCGCCGACGACAGTAATATCAACGCAGCTCCTAGCGCCAGCACAGGCGGCGATCCATTAGACGGCAATGGCAATGACGATGCTGCAGTAGGAAGGCGTAAACGTGGTGGGCAAGGCAGTGACTTGTGGAGTCTCTACACCGACGATGTCAACTTGCACCAAAACAAGTCGACCGTCTGTAAGCACTACCGCATGCTTGTGAATCATCACAAGAAAAGTGAATCGGTGAAGGTCCATCTGAACAATTGTGCTATGTTCCGCAAGCTCATGAACGGTATGGAGGAGGACAAGCGTCCCGATTAGTACATGGCCAACAAGAAGTGCATGAAGCCCTTGTTGACGGCAGTGTCAATGTCGACATCTTCAGTAGCTCCCAGTTCTTCTCATCAATGCTCAATCAAGGAATTCGCCATACCTGTTGTCAACAAACAGCAGAAGGTGCAGTTCCAAAAACACATTGCAATGCACTATTACACCACAGGGTCGTCGTTTCAACGAGTCGAAAACATTCATCTGATCGCCACAATCAAAACCTTGTGCCCTGATGACGGTTTGCTCCCCAACAGAAGATAGCTAGCGACCTCTCTGCTCAACGCCTTCCACGAGGATGTCAAAACCAAGGTCGCTATGGGCATGATTGGTGCAACTTCCCGTCTGATCAGTGATGGTTGGTCGAATGTTAACAACGATGCCATCATCAACTACATGGCGACGTCGCCCGAATTCGCCATGTTCTGGAGTCAGTATCGACAGGCCAACAAGGGCACGATCACAAGTTTATTGCCGACGACATCAAGCGCGTCATTCGTGAAAATCCATCCACAATATTTGCTGGTGCAGTAACCGACAACACTTCTACGAACAAGAAGGCGTGGGGCTTGCTGTAGATTACCTTCCCGTCGCACTACTTCCAAGGGTGTTGTTCCCATGGCCTTCATCTATTCGTCAAGGACGTGTTTGCGGCGACAAAGACAAAGAAAGCCGGCCAAGTCGAGGCCACCTATCCTGACCAATACCCGTTCGAGCTTGTGCTAGAATTTATTGCTTGTTGCAAAGATGTCATCAAGTACTTTCACAACCATCACGTCACCAAGGCTCACCTACGAGATTTGCAGCTCTCTGTCGGTGCTCGAACGTTCGTACGAGTCGCTCCGACTCGCTGGGGAACAATTCAAGCCATGTGCCAGACCTTATTGGAGTCGGAATGGCACCTACATGTCATCGTCACAGCTCGCAACTTTGTGCAAGGTACATATGCCCAGAAAAATGAGAGATCAAAAATTAAGCAGATCGTGACGGACGACGCGTTTGTGAACAACCTGCGCAAGGCCCTCGCCATTCTCTCCCCGATCGACGCTCTGATCGTCAAATATCAATCTGATAAGGTGCCCATTTCCGAGGTGATGCCCGATTTCCACAACCTACCCGAAGAGTTTAAGAAGGTCATGTCCAGCAACATTATCACACGCTAGGAGTTCGAGTACCTGGTTATCCTGGCACAACAACGCTTCCAGTTCATGTACGGCGTTGCTCACGGTTTGTCGTATATGCTCGACCCATGACACATTGGAGATGGATTGCCTGCGGACTCACGAAGCAGCCTGGAGGAAGTGTTGATCAACAGTCCTGTCGACAATGTTACGCCCATTGACGACGGCCGCAAGGAGAAGCTATACATTCAGTTCACGGCGTACTTCATTTCTGCAACAAAGGAGAGGTGGGCGAACTCCTTTCATTACCAGATGTTGTCCAAGGGATCGAAGACCGTGTTGCAATACTGGCAGACTGATGGATGTCAGTGGGTAGATTTGCAAAGCGTCGCGGTCCGTCTCTTTAGTATGGCGACGTCTAATGCGGCGTCCGAGCGAAACTTCTCAACGATGGGCTTCATCCATTCCAAGCTGAGGAATTCCCTGAGCACCAAGACTGTTGAGAAGCTCGTGTTCATCAAAAGCAACATGGGTGCATTCTACAGCTGTCCGACGAACGACAACTATACCGGCGAAAGTGATTCCGATCATGCTGGCCTCGATTAATGTTAGCCGGAATAAAACCCGATTTGATACAAATCGGGTTTTATTCAATTAAACTTTAAACCCAATTTGTCGAGCGGACAAAATCGGGTTTTTACCACCCTTGAAGCCATCACCTTCCCCCTTATAGTATATTTTGTGCATAGCCATGGGACCAGCATCCAAATGGCATTTTGTCTCTTGGGAGTCCCGAAATTCCCAAAGTTTGTCCTCCTGTGACTTTGGGGGCCCATAACTTTGTGTGCAGATCTTCGATTGATATGAGGTTTAAAGCAAAGTTGTAGCCTTCATCAAGAGATTTCCAACAGTATGTCGCAGGCCACCTGCACGCAAGGAAATCGAAACGAGCTCTCGACCCTTCTTTTGGCCATAACTTGTGTTTTAGTTATCCAAATGGGTCATGTGAGACCATTTCAAACATCTAAGTTCTAAGAACTTTCCAATGGTATAAGAAAATCTTCAATCCAATGAGTTTTGACCCCTGCAATCACCCCTTAAAAATTTGAGAGTTCACTTGAGAATGTGAAGGTTCATTCTTTCACACTTTTTTACATTCCCGGAGCATGAAATGTGACTCCCAAGTTTAGTTTTAGCCCGCACTTTTGCAAACCCTTGCTTTGGTCACGAGCCCAAAGCTAGGGTTGCGACACCTAGTTACATCACATATCTTGTTGCCTTCTAACAGTTTCATATATCATTAATACCTTTTTGCACATTCTTGATCATTACACTTGTTAAATCTCATAATTCATTGTCTTATGTGTCCCATACAATGCAAGCTTGGTGCATCTATACAATTGGTTATGTTTGGTGATTGGTTTGAGTGTATTTCTTGTTGTGAATTGTGTATTTATGTTGATGCCTCAATTTTTCATGGTAACTGGTGAGCTCAAATTAAGTCCGTACAACCATTTTGAAAAACCCTTCGGTGTGCTAGTTTTGACACATAAAAAAGTTTGATCAAATTTTCCCAATGTTTGATGCAAGTTTGAACCTAGTATTTAAAAAAATTCTAATCCTTCGATTTTACTTTTGACAATATTTTTCAAATTCAAGAACCTTTGGGCTCAATCTAAAAACAAGTTACGATTCCATGCACACTTTAAAGAATCCCCAATGATGGAAATTTCATAATAATATAAAATTTTACAACAAGTTAAAAACTAAAAATTTGTGAAGGTATTGAGCTTTATAACAAATTTTTAAAAAATCACATACATTTGAAGTTCAAGTTACTTAATAAGTTTTCAAGAAAACTTCCATGTACGTGCATCCTTAAGAACTTAAACTATTTTCAAGGTTTTGATTTTGTGTCTCATCCTATCAAAAGGTTAGTTCCATAATTTAGTCCATGTGTCGGTTCCACAAGAAAGATGTTAAGTTGGGTCTGGGTCACTTGAACTTGAAACCCCTCATGTTTAACAACTCCAAATAGAGGAGCTTGCCAACAATGGTCCACACAAGTGTTGTGCGTGTAAATGGTTTAGGACTTACACTCCGTGTGACTTTACAAATAATTTTAGTATTTACACTTACACTTCCCTAAACCTTTACACCGGGGCTTGTAAGTATATGTGACAAATATTTAAACTGGCCTCATGTAAGTGTAATAAAAATTGGACATGCAAGTGTAAATGATTTACACTTGCACTGGATTTACACGCCGTATATATGGCTATGGCTATTGACACTTACACACACAACACTCGTCCATACCCAATCTCCATGCATTCAATCACACAAACAACATGCATCATGCATGCCCTATGGCTTAATTTTCTTTTACCTTCACCGCGACTTGTGGCCTCCTAGTCATGGGGGGGGGGGGGGGGGGGGGGGATTTTTTTTTTTAATTTTTCCATTTTTTCCTTTGTTCCCTCTATGTTCCCTTCAAGTTCCCAATGGGTTCCCATCAGGTTCCTTGATATTGTTTCCTAAGGTTTCCAATTGTGTTCCGCACACATGTTCCCAAATAGCACCTCACTAATTCAATCCCATAATATTTTGCCCAAACTCCTCCCCTTACTCACCAAAGTAGTTGGGCCCAAAGGAAGAGGCACTTCATCTTTAAATAGAATCTTCTACCTATTTTGGGGAGCCACTATAATTTCCATTTTTTAAATTTAATTTAAAATCTTTTTTTTTTTTGCAATGGGCCAATCAAAAACCAACTCATTGCAAAAAAAAAAAAAAAAAAAAAAAAGTTGGACTTATGAGCCACACACCCCCCCCCCAACTAATTAAAATTTAACACCTATACAAGTGTCACAAAGGTAAGAAAAAGAGTGTCAAGACCCCAAGACAAAGCTCCCTCCTAACTTCCTTACAAGTGTCAATTTTGAAGGCTTATGTGCTATACTTCAATTGGTTCACTAAATTTTATCAACTCTAAAAGTCGGTGGGGTGGGGAAGCCAACCAAACAAATTCAGTAGTGTTCTCTAGTTTTCTTATGGAGTGATTTGATTGCAGTTGTTGTTGTTCCAGTTCGCCATCGCCGCTGGGATTTATGTGGGGAAGTTGCTGCTGGTTGGTCCTTTCAGGTACCACTTCGTACTCTTGTAACTGTACTCTTGTCAAAAAATCTCTTGGTCTTCTTACCCCTTTGAATGCAGGCACTCTTCCTGCCCCTGTGATGATGATGATGATGATGATGTCAAATGGATCCCGGATCCCAATGTTTTGAAAGAGTCAGAGATCGAGAGAGATCGAGAGAGAGAGAGAGATGTGTGTGTGTGTGTGTGTGATATGAATAGGATTTTTTTTGTTGCAATTGACTTTGAAGATGGAGTTTTTTGGTTCAATTTTGGGTTGTGGGGAGGAGTTTTGTGCTTTTGAGAAAAGCTGAGGTTTTTTTTTGGGTTGAGTTGCTTCAATGGGTTTTGGAGGAGAGAAGCGGGGGGGAGGAGTGTGGAGTTTTGAGCTTTTGACAGAATTTGAGCTTTTTTGTGTTTAGGTGCTTCTTCAGGGGATGTGGGGAGAATTTTTGAGCTTTTAGTGTTGAGGTGCTTCTTCAGTGGGGCGTGGGGGAGGAGTTTTGAGTTTTGAGTTTTGGACAAAATTTGAGCTTTTTGTACTGAGTTGCTTCACTGGGTGTGGGGGCGTTTTTTCAGCTTTTGACAAATTTGAGCTTTTTGTACTGAGTTGCTTCAACTGGTGTCGGGGAGTTTTCAGCTTTTGAGAAATTTGAGCTTTTTTGTGTTTAGGTGTTTCTTCAGTGGGTGTGGGGAGAAGGTTTGAGCTTTTGACAAAATTTGAGCTTTTTGTACTGAGTCGCTTCAATGGATGTGGGGGAGTTTTGAGCTTTTTACAAAACATTTGTGTTTGGGCTCTTCTTCAGTGCATGTGAGTCAAGAGTTTTGAGCTTTTGGCTGAGTCTTGCTCCTGTGACTCTCGCTGTGTCTTGTGATAGAAACTCAGCTCCACAAATTTTACAGTTGGTTTCCAGGGATGGGCAAGGCAGATCTCATTCCAGGTTTTGTCACAACTCTCTCCTACTACTCTTTTGCTTTGGGTGAGCACTGAAGTAATGAATCTATGATGAGCATGGCAGCCAGTGGTGTTATTATCATGCAAGTTTGAAACTTGGTGGAGGAGGACTTTGAATCAATGTCATCGCCACAGCGATCTCCCAGTCCATGGGGCAGTCTAGAAGACCACTTTTCAATGAAAAAGTTCATAGTCCCACACAAGGGTGCAACTTCAGATGTTCTAGAGGCATGGCGTGGGGCTACCTTTGCATTGAATGGAACACGCCGCTTTCGAAATGTTGCTGACCTCAAGAAGAAAAGAGAAGCAGAAGAAGCGAGAAAGGTAACAATAATAATATTATGATCATACCCAAGTCTCCATTCTCTTCCTCTTTTGCATCTTGTTGTTTGTTTCTGTCCCCCTTGCCTGCCTGCCTGAACTCATCAGAGGAAGAGGATAAAATATTTTTATGGGATCTGTTGTGTGAGTCATGTGGTGTGCTTGTTGCAAAAGCAGCAGCAGCAGCAGCGACCTCGAAAACTTCCAGGTTGGAGCAAAATTATTGCAGTCTCTCTACTCTCACCCAATGCAAACAAGAAGGGTAAGAACAATGGCTCAAAGAAATCAGCCTTTGATATCGATGTCGCAGAGCTTGCACACTTGGTAAGAGATCAGGACATAGATGCGCTTCAAGAGCAGCAAGGAGTGAATGGCATAGCTGAGAAGCTCCATACCTCTGTTGATAAGGGACTGTGCAGCAATCAGCTGAAGCAGACGGAAGATGTTTTTGGAGCTAACAAGTACACAGAGACACCACCCAAAGGATTTTGGGTGTTTGTGTGGGAAGCAATGCATGACTTGACTCTGATCATCCTCGCCATCTGTGCGATTGTTTCCCTCGGGATCGGAATTGTCACTGAAGGCTGGAAGGAAGGATGGTATGATGGATCTGGAATTGCTTTCAGTATTGTTCTTGTGGTGTTTGTCACTTCTGCAAGTGACTATAAGCAATCACTCCAGTTCCGTGAGCTTGAGAATGAGAAGAAAAAAATCTTTGTCGAAGTGGTTCGTGACAAACGTAGACAGAAGATCTCCATCTTTGACTTGCTTGTGGGTGATATTGTTCATCTGAAAATCGGTGATCAAGTCCCTGCTGATGGTCTTTACATCTGTGGTTCCTCTTTGACAATCGATGAATCCAGCATGACTGGTGAGAGCGAGACCAAGATCAAAGACGAAAACAACAACCCCTTCCTTCTCTCTGGAACCAAGGTACTAGATGGCAATGGTAAAATGCTGGTGACAGGAGTTGGCATGAACACAGAATGGGGGAATTTGATGGCTACTGTTGGTGAACCTGTTGATGATGAAACCCCATTGCAAGTGAAGCTCAATGGTGTTGCCACACTCATCGGCAAGATTGGTCTGGCATTTGCACTCATCACATTCTTGGTGCTCTTGGGTAGGTTTCTGTACACGAAAGAGTCATTGGGAAATTGGTCAGCAGAAGATGCTCTGACAATTGTGGACTATTTTGCAATCGCTGTGACAATCATAGTTGTGGCTGTGCCTGAAGGACTCCCACTGGCAGTTACCCTTACGCTTGCATTTGCCATGAAGCAGATGATGGCTGATAAGGCATTGGTACGTCACCTGGCAGCTTGTGAGACCATGGGATCAGCTACAACAATCTGTAGTGATAAGACCGGGACATTGACATCCAACAAGATGATGGTTGTCAAAGCTTGGGCTGCAGGAGCAGTTCGTGAGATTGAAAACATGAAACGAGATTTGCCTGATGAGCTTCTGCGCACTCTTCTTCATGGAGCTTTTCTGAATTGTGATGGGGATGTTTCAGAAAAGGATGACGGCTCACCTCCAAGTTTTCTTGGTAGTCCCACAGAGACTGCAATCTTAGAATTTGGTGTGAAGTTGGGTGGGAAGTTCAACACAGTTTGCTCCGAGTGTGAGAAGGTGAAAGTGGAGCCTTTCAACTCCACGAGGAAGAGGATGGGAGTTGTCGGGAAAGAAGAAAATGGTGAGTTGAGTGCTCACTGGAAAGGCGCATCAGAGATTGTGTTGGGGTTATGTGATAAGACTGTTGATGCAAATGGCAGCATTGTGGAGCTTGACGAAACAACACTCAAGGATCTCAATGGAGTCATAATGAGCTTTGCGGATGAGGCTTTGCGAACACTGTGTTTAGCCTTCAGGAAGGTGGACAGGGTTCCAGGTAGCAATGAACCAATTCCGGACAAGGGATTTGTATTGGCAGCTATTGTGGGAATTAAGGATCCTGTGCGCCCTGGGGTGAAAGACGCTGTAAGGCTTTGCCATGAAGCAGGCATCAAGGTGCGCATGGTAACAGGTGACAACTTGAACACAGCCGTAGCCATTGCACATGAGTGTGGCATCCTCACCGAAGATGGAGAAGCCATTGAGGGACCAGAGTTTCGCAAGTTGGACTCTGATGCGAGGAAGAAACGCATTCCCAAATTACAGGTTGAAAAAATCAGCCATGAGAACCTCAGCTCTGCATATGACTCAGACTACTACAGAGAAGAAGAAGCACCAGGCTTTTCTTTCAGAATTGTCTTTTTTCTTCTCCCTTGGTTTCAAGTGTCAGGAGTTCAGGGTTTACAATTTATGGGTTTTCAGGGTGTATGCAAGGGTAATGGATTTTGTGTGAATTTTTTTTCTGGTGTTTTGTTCCACTGTGCAGGTGATGGCAAGGTCTGCACCTTCAGACAAACTGATATTGGTAAGGGACCTTAAGGAGATGGGGGAAGTGGTTGCTGCAACAGGAGATGGCACCAATGATGCTCCTGCACTGCATGAAGCCGATATTGGATTAGCTATGGGTATTGCTGGAACTGAGGTGAAAAAAAACACTGATTCTCCTAGAAGAATCCTTGGGGAAAAAAAAAACTGTTCAATATGTATTTTATATTTCTCCTCCACATTGTGATGAATTTGCATCTCTGCTGCATCAATCCTTTTTGGAGCTCCTCCTGCTGCTCAAGTAAAAGAGCACTCAGTTTGAAACCCTGCCAAACCCTAAATCCCACAAGTCCTAAAAAAGGTTTTTTTTCTGTTTGGTTGGAGATGGTGTCATGATCACAGGTGGCAAAAGAGAGTGCAGATGTGGTGATTTTGGATGACAACTTTTCAACAATTGTGAATGTGGCAAAATGGGGTCGCTCAGTGTACACCAACATTCAGAAATTTGTGCAATTCCAACTTACTGTCAACCTTGTGGCGCTTATTCTGAATTTCTCCTCTGCCTGTATTACAGGTAAAAACACATTTGTGGTGCTTGATTTTTGTGAAATGAAAATGGCTCCATGGATTTATATTTTGGAGATTTTCACTAAAGATTTTTTTTTCACAATGACAACTGAGTTAGACTGGAGTTTTGTTTTTGTCTTCTGTGGTGGGTGCACACAGGGTCAGCACCTCTCACTGCAGTTCAGCTACTTTGGGTGAATCTGATCATGGATACATTGGGTGCTTTGGCACTGGCCACTGAGCGACCTTATGATGAATTGATGAAGAGGAAACCCGTGGGGCGCTATGCTGAATTCATCAGCAATGTGATGTGGCGTAACATTATTGGGCAAGCCGTCTACCAGTTGGCTGTTCTTACCATTTTACAATACATGGGAAAGGAGATTCTGCATCTGAATGATAATGATAATGATGCAGACAAGTTGTTGAACACCATGATCTTCAATGCTTTCGTGTTCTGTCAGGTGGGGGTATTTTCTTTCCTTTTTTTCCTTTTTTTGCCTTTTTTTTGTTCTTGATGAGATCTGTGTTGAGTTTTGTTCGCAAATTCCTCATCTAAATACCCGCATGCACAAGTCTTGTCAAAAGCAGTGATGTTTGCTTTCCGTTGCAGGTGTTCAATGAGGTAAACGCACGAGAAATGGAGAAGTTGAATGTCTTCAAGCACACTTTCAACAACAAGGTTTTCCTACTTATCATTGGGTTCACTGTTGTCTTCCAGTTCATCATGGTCCAGTTTTTGGGCAAGTTTGCACATACGGTTCCATTAAGCAAGGAGCAATGGTTGATCACAGTGTCGATTGGATTCATGAGCTTGCCAATAGCCGCAATTGTGAAATTGATCCCTGTACCAGAGAGCAGCTCTGGTGCTTCTTCTCAAGTGGAACAACTCAGTGATGAACGGCAACCTTTGCTAGGCAACACCAATCACCCAGTTCCAAATTCCTCTCCTGAAGATATGGTCTAAGAAAGAAATATGTAACCCCACCCACATTCTGTCTTTGTTAAGCCTTACTGCTGTTGTACCTTACCCCCCCCACCTTAAGGGTCCTTCCCAATGACTAACCAGATGTGACATGGTAGTTGCTGTTGCTGCATGACCACAAGTCTACAAGATGTTTTATTGCTGATTTCATGAGGGAATGACCTAGTGCCAGAGTTGACAAAATGTGAACAAGATTTTGTAAAGCCTGGACTGAAGACAAATTAGGACAGAAGCTTCTTTAGCTCAAAGAAAATGTAAGCTGAAGTTGAAAGAGTCCCTCCATCTCTGCTTGTGGAACTAGGACTATATTATCACGACACATATGTTAGTATGCAGCATGGTGGGAACTTATTTATTTATCTTCAACAATTTGTTTCTTCCTTAGCAGAATTGAGTTTATCTATATTTTGCATGCCGCATTTGTAGTATCCAGTGACCTCTCACTGGTTACCAGACATAACCATTCCTTATCAGAATTGAGATGCCCTCTTTTCATCAACACAGCGGTTATGAAATTTTGTCCAAGTGATGAAGGCTTACGCAATTATTGAGCCAATGAGAACTGCACGGTGGGTGCAGGGTATCCATTGTGTGGCGCACAAGTGGATGTTAGGTCACATAATTGAAGTCTGGTAGGCTGAGACAGCATTCTGTCAGAAGTAAATGGTTCTACCAGGGCTTGTTCCAGAGCATAACTGCTGTTCCCAACTGTTCCTCACATGTGGAACTGGCAAAAGCAAACCTGGAACCAGCAGATGACCACCCTAACCCACTTAGGAAAAAACCTAAAATTGCAGCTGAATGAGATGACAAAACCAGTTAATGGAAAAACCTAGCTGAACAGTGGATAACTGTGAGCTACAAACTTTGTTTACCTTCTTCTCAACTATTCTAAAATTCACAACCCCACTTGAAAAACATCATATGAACATGTAGTAGTTCAACAGTTTGGAGTGGAGGCTGCTCAGTCAAAAAGAGGTGCATGCGGTGCATTTCCCTATACACCCCTTTTTGACTGCATGCACCCCCCACCTGCCCTCCAATCTAACAACTCCTAAAGAAGCAATTCCACACATGAAGCATCACAAGAAATATTGCAGTAAAATCACATTCCATATATTAAGTTTATTAAATTTGCTTCCAAAAACAACTGATTTTTCTTCCTAAGCTGCAAAACAAATCCTCCATAGTGTGTAAAAACTTTCAAACATCTTAAAAGACTTTTCTATCTATTAACTTCTTCCCCTCACAAACAGCTCAATGTCTAGTTCAGTTTTATGCAAAATTAAAATGACTACCACAATTCTATGCAGCCTTGAACATAATTAACACCCTTGTAAAAATCTGTGTCTTGAACTTTTTGGGAATTCTTTTGCTGGCAAGATCATGGAAGACTGCAGCTGGTAGAACCTAACTCTGAAAAACCTCTAGTCTCTTCACCAAAGCTATGAAAGAGAGAAGAGAAGAGGCATGAAAGATCATTACTTTACCTTGACACAGTATTTTCAGCTTTCTAGTTCAATGCTGCTCAAAACAATGAATTAGGAAATCAAGAGTGGGAACTCATCAGCTGCACGCCTACTGATACCCAGCTCACAACACAAGGACTTCAACCCAGGCTCCTCCAGTAAGCTAAAGCCACAGATGCTGTAGTAGGAATGTAAAAGATCTGGAAAACCAGTTTGGCCCAAGGTTGGTGGATATTTGCTGAAGCCACCATACTGCAATCAGAGACATTTCATTACAATTCACAATTTGGCTTCCAATGGTGCTCCTTAGATCTCAATAAGTTCAAGAGTTTGATTCAAACCTGGGGGAGTGAATGCAATTTATGTCAGTTCAGGTGGACATCATAAACTGCTGTTGGAAGATTTGCTGATATGCTTGGATTATATTAATTTGGATATAGATAATTGACAATCTGGTGATGAAACTGATGGCCCAGTTAGAAGAAGAGAATCAGAAATTTGAGCAGGCTAAAAAGCACTCTTGATCGCACACATGTGAGTGTACCTTTGTCTGACAAGAAAGTAGGAATGATCGTAGTGAAGCTTTGTCACATAAATTGTATCCACCCAGCATCTGCAAGGACCCACCCACCCTGTATCCATATATAAGAATATATGCAGGTTGGCTAGCAAACTGCTTGCATGTGAAAGCCACTACAAGGGAAGTCTATAATTATTCAATCCTCATCTCAAATGGACACACGAACCAACCATATGATTGTCATAACGTCTCAAATTCTTGAACAACTGGCTATAAATTCAAAAACAACCTGATGCACTGAAGCATATGCAGAATAGGACACAAAGCTGTTTTAAAAAATGATCAACAGGTCATAAACACCCACATACTGCATTAGGAAATGGCCACATCCAGTCAACATCTTGGGGCAATTGGGTTCTATTCTCACTAACCAGAATGCATAACAGCTGTCAGCCTCCTTGTTGGCTCTTCCTTGAAAACCCCCAGTTTCTGTTTGTCTCTGCCTCCCAAATAACACATCCCACATTCTCATGCAAAGTCAGTTTCTGACATGAGCTCCAGAACATGGTACACAGTGGATTTGAAGATAAACCCTGTAACTTCTCGAGTAAACCACAGAAACAACATGGTACAACAGTATCTAATGCTCTGAGCTAGCTCCCAATCTTTCTACCCACCTTGCAGGCTGTTTACTGAAGCATTCAAAGCTGGTGATTCTCCAGAAGAACACAATAGTTTCAAGAGTCAAGGAGAAGACCAGCTGTGCCATTAATAAGTGACCAGTTAAATTGCTCATTCTTATTCTCAAACAGTTCATGTGTTCATCTCAGCTCCATATCACGTAGTAGATGAGAATCTGGACAAATACAGTAATACAGTGAGAGAGTAAACCCACCCGCAAGCACCACCCTATGAGGCTCTCATGACCAGGGAGAAGTGCCACAAATTTATTGCCATTTTCAGATTTAGGAGTAAGTTGTCCAACAAGCTTCAAAGTTGCTACTGCACAATACGTCGCACCCCCTGTGTAACACGTACAACCAAAAGAATGATACAGTAGATGATTACAAGAGACATACAAACTCCACACCAAAATTTCCATGATCAATGCACACTTTGGACCTCATGGTCAGGAAATACACAGGTGAGTATGCTGGACAATTTGTACAAAATCTCATCAATTCCTGCTATTGGGTGTAACATTGAACAGCTGCAAATTCAAGGGCTCCTCCATATATTGAGATGTGAAGTAAAACAGTGGAGATCTCACCATGTGGTTCAAGACCTGGGCATAATCCAAAGCCGCCATCATATGACTGCACATGCAATGACATTTATGCACTTAGCTAATCATGACATCTCTCTTTAGATGATGGTAGTAAATCTTAGCAGTTGGACTAAAATAGGTCTCACCCTAAAATAAATTTCCTGGTAAATGCATGTCATAGGAAAACTGAAAGAATTACATGCACTTACCCTTTATGTTCTTACAAGTACCTTGAACTCTAACATCACAGCTTTGCATAAAGGACTTGATCGATAGGCTTTCACCCCTGAACACCTTAGTGCATATTAAAACACGTCAAAAATCTTAGTTCTAGAAGGTCAGTGTATGGATGGGTACCTGACAACTGAGAACATATTCAAGAGCCTTCTCTAAATCCATGGCTTCCTGGTCATCCAACATCATGCATATTGCGGCTGTGACCTCCTCAAACCCACACACCCCATGAGAAAACAAAAATATATACTTCTTTTGAGTTCCCCTAGCACGTAGCAAGGCCCTTCAGGCATTGAGCAAAGGGCAGGGGCAACATTCAAGGCCATGACAGAATTCCATTAGAGATCCTCCTCTCTGAAGGATTCTTGTGCCACTTTCAGACCAACAATTCCAGAGTTATATTGGTGTTTACATACACACCTTTTGACCTCACTCCCCAAAAAATAAGAAAGTAAGGTGAGGAACAGAGATCTTCACCTGCACAAAAACTGAAACGTACATCTTTCTCAGCTCCAAGGTGGACAGGACAAAAGCTGGCCAGCACATCCACCATCTGCTTTCAATATAAGTGTCTGGGCTTCACCTTATATATAGAGTGTACCCCCCTAGCTCCCACTACCTTGGAGTAGGAACAGTTGTGAGAATGGCCATCATCTGCAAAATATTTATTGTATGTGTCCATCTGTAGCCAAATGAGACTTGGCATCCGCCAATGTGAACTTATCAACCTCCCAAATGGAAGAGAGTCATGGACAAGAACCCAATCTGCCTGTGGGGAACTGGTTGCCACCCATCTTTGCAAAAAATAATTTAACACCGCTTCTTAACAACAAACTGTCAAGAACAATCAATCCATGGATATTACAATTAAGGACTAGGGACTCTAATTGCTCTGCTCTAACCTGCCATCAATCTGCTGAAGTGCTTGAACAGACTTGAGCACCGACTTGCGTGCAACAGATGAAAAATCATCGCCAAGGATCCTCAGAATCGCCAGTGCAGAATAGGTTACTGCCATGTGGCCTCCATCATACAGCAATGGAGGAGCCTGGAAAATCACAATGCATTCTCTAAAGGAACCCTCTCACTCTTCTCCCCTTCCCAAACCAGAAATGATGCAGGACGTTGCTTGTGTTGAACCCTTTAATAGCAACAGGAACTGTAGGTCTGACAATGACAGGAAAATGCTTGACTAATTTTGGAAAACTGGAAAAATGGGACTAGGGAGAGGTAGAGGAACCCTACCCCACATGAGCTGAAGTGCAAACCAATTGACGAAGAGCCTCGGAACCCATATAATGCCTCTGCAAGTGTCACCCCGATGGAGTTACAAAGTCAATATGCCTCATACCGATAAATAGTAACCCCATGTTTACTCAATGCTACCAAACATATCACTGATCAACTCAGAAGCTCAACCAAAATTCTAATGGAAATATATGGAGACACTCGTTGTAAATTCCAAAACCACGAGGACACAGTGAGCCAAGTGTCACTATGTTCACAACAACATCCTACAAAGAAAAACTGTCATCTAACACAAGTATGAAGCAGCCAATGGTATCTGCATAACAGCCACCTGTATGAATAAGATTCCAGTCAAGGGCTCCAGGTGGCAAAAACGGGCAAAGTTTGTCAGTACTATTCTCATTCGAGCTGCAACAAACTTTCCTTTTAGCTTGTCCATGTACAAGCAATCATCTAACCCTAAGGCACAGAAAGACAGCCTACATGTAGAGGAATATATTTTACCGCTGCAGAAGATGGTTGAAGTCTAGGAAGCTTAGAATTACCATCTTCAAAAGTAGAGTTTCCATCACCATTGAGGGGAAGAACTTGAAGTCCATAGACCCAGTCAATAATATCTTTTGCCACCACCTGCACTTCAAATGCAGCAGCCCACCTTGTCCAACGCTCAATATCACCCATGCAACTGTTCCCACTTCAAATGATACAAATTGTATCTGATTACTGTACAACTAAATGAAAAAACCAACTACCAACTCTGAACATATTTGCACATGAAAATCCTCTGTATAGTTCAAACTTGGACCATTCTGCTGCATCTTGTGATAATTACACGCACTGCAGTCCAAATGGCCAAGCGTTTTACAACTGTAGTCAAATCAAATCTTCAAAGTCCAATAAGGCTGAGAGACTCAGAATGCCAATCACATCTTTCAATCCAAGAAACCCTGATGTCTACAGTTAGGTTCAGAATCCAAAAGCACCGCAGTCCAATCGGCCACGCGTTCTACAACTGTAATCAAAACCAAATCTTCAAAATCTGATAAGGCTGAAAGACTTAGAATGCTAATCACACTGTCAATCCAAGAAACCCTGATGTCTAGGGTTAGTGCTCAGAATCCAAAAGCAATGCAGTCCAATCAGCCAAGCGTTCTACAACTGTAATCAAAATCAAATCTTCAAAATCCAATAAAGGGTTGAGAGACTTTGGAATGCTAATCACATCTTTCAATCCAAGAAAACCCCAATGTCTAGGGTTAAGGGCTCAGAATCCAAGCCCCCAAGGGTTAGGGTATATGACCTAGATAGAAGAAAACCTGGTCTTTGAAGACAAATGAGCGACACGAGTAACAAAGAAGAAAATGAAAGAAGAAGAAGAAGAAGAAAAAGAAGAAGCTTGCCTGATGCAGCGCATTCAGAAGATCGAGCGCAGAGACGGCTAAATAAGCCAGAACGAGACGATTCGTGTCTTGAGCTTCATAAGGGGAAGGAAGCTCCTGGAGCATGGTTTTGAAATATTCCACATGGTCATCTATGGCAAATCTGCCACCGCCATAGCTCACCACTACATCCTCCTCCTCCGCCATCGCTCTTCCTTCCTTTCTCTCTTCACTTTCATGTGCGCGGGACTGCTTCTGAGTGGGTTTTTTGGCCAAAAAAATAGTTTTAATCAGAACCTTTTTTTTTTAGGTAATCAATGCTCCCATTGGGGTCTGGGCGGGTTTTGAAATTTTAAAAAAATTTAAGGTAATGTAGATAAAGGTTTAGCGAAGAAAAAATAGTTTTTTTGGGTCAAATAAAGCCAATTCCATGAAAAATTATGTATTACTAGTGGGTGCCCGTGCCCTTCGGACATTGTGAAGTCCCCCGAGAACATTTTCAAAAAGATTCAAATTTTTTTTAAATGTTTTATAACGAAAATAATTTTTAAAAAAAATTGGCCCCCCCCGCTCCCCTTCCCCACCGGCCCCCCCCCCTCTCCCCCCCCCACCCCTGCTAGCAGGCAGTTATTTTCTTCCTTTAATAGCCAGTTCTACCATGGAAACTCTAACAGGGTTGTGCAGAACAGACAACCCTGTAACAAACAGACACCACCACTATTGCCTTTATATATAAGATATAACAAGAAAACCCTACCGTGCTAGTCTACCTCAATCATTATGGTACGTAATGTTCTCATACTTAATGTGGGATGAAAGGAGGTTAAATAAAAATCCATTGGGATGAAAACCTAATGAATTAGCGGATTAAATCATCGAATGCATAAAATGATAGAAGATAGGTTAGTTGATACAATTGTTTTTGGTTTTGTGTATATGGGAGTGTTTGTGTTGTATGTTGCAAGTTATTTTAACCAAATGTTTTGTGGTGTGCGCTTGCTTTGCGAAAGTCCAAAACAACAAGTGTGATGAACTATATTTGTTGTTCTTCAAGTGGTTTGGAAATGGCAAGCTTTACAAAGAGAAGTAGATAGATGAATGAATGTTCATTAGTGGTTGTGAATTGAATGTTTGATGGGAAGAATGCCCTCAACATTTGTTTTAATAGGTATTTCAACTCCAAGTATTCTTTCATTGCATATTAGAATGGTATGAATGAACAAATAAATAAAGATGTTGGAATTGATGAAACTCCGTAAGGGACAATGTTGGCCGATTTGAGAGAACATCAGTCCAAGGGAATTCAATTGAGGGAGGCATTCAAAAAGCTGGAACCTTAAGCTTGGGAACTCTAGGGAATTCAATATTTGAGTCATGTCAAGAAAATTTGGTGTTGTGGGACATTGTTTCTTCTCTGTTAAATTTATGAAGGAGTTGTTAGGAGAGCATATGTGGGATTTTAATTGGGGAGACATTTAGAAAATTGAAACCCTAATCTTGGGAGCTCTGGGGAATTCGATGTAGTTGGGGATATTATCTCTTCTCTGTTAAATTTATGAGTGAGCTATGGAGAGAACCTATGTGGGGTTGTTGTTGAAGAGCCAATTATGTGTAAGACCAAGATGGCTTATTGAAATAGTCTAGAGAGATTTGATCCAACAATCTCTACAAAACATCATTAGGTAGAAGATAGGTTCAACAACAAAATAGAATTCATAGCTAGTTTGCAGAAATGAACTCCAACAAATGTTATGGTTTGGGGAAATTTTAGGTGGAAGAAGTGATCGTGAGATTGAAGCAGCAAAACTCTAATTCATGGACCTATGAATCTATTATGAAAAAATGACAACTACATGTATGGAATTCTTGAGGTTTTAAGTTACCTCCTTTTTTGTCACACTAGGTCATTATATCTCAACAACCTCATGTGCATGAACAATTTTGCAAATAGAGGGATGTGAATTATTAATGAATAAATTTATTGGGGCAACTATTGATAGAAATTGAACTTACATTTCACTTAGCTTGCGGCAATGGTTTTGATAATCCATAAAATGAAGCAAAATCATTTTATCACCATTGGGGAAAAAAAACATGTTTTCAAGGGAAAAATATTGTCCCACCAAGATCGCCACCCTCTTCCCTTCAGGTGAAAGCATGGTATTTTGTACATACTTGTTACCTTGTCAAGGCTAGATCAAAGTAGCCATAAAATAACAATAAAACACATGAAAAAATTGGTTTACATTGAACATATATATATATAGTTGTTAATTGTTGTGCATTGATTTTCAACTTTCAAATTGTTTCAATTACTTTTTTGTCTACTTGTTTGAAATGCAAGTAGGTTCAAACTCTATTTTATGCAATGAAAGACTCTTATAAAATATATGTAGATAGGATATAATAGATAGATTTTATAGTTTCTATTATGGCCACACCTCAAAACTATAATGATATTTATATCCCCAAAGGTAATAGAGCAACTAAGTTTTTAAAGTAAACTAATAGTATCCTCGTTTACAAATTTACCACCTAAAAAATGAGGATACTTTTAGTCTACTTTTTTTTTTAGATTGGTCTTAATTGTTTTGGAAGTGAATACTTATAATAATAATAGAGGTGTGAGATGGTTTACAATTATATTTCCACCCATTTTTATGCTACTTGTTTGTTTTATATGCATGATACAAGGTAAATATAGAGACACATTTTTTTTTGGTTTACTTTACCATTTTTTACCCCTTCACAATGTCAAGATTTTGTAAAACAACAAATTCATATGCAATGCAAGTTTTAATTACACAACAAAAAGATAGCAGGGTTCTTTTCTTTTCTTTTGTGAGTAAGCATGAAAGATAAACTTCTTCCCAACAACATTATGAGTTTCTTTCTAAGGGTGCATAAAGGTTCTTCCTTTAATATAAAGTTGTGAAAAAATATAGAGTTTCAAAGGATGAGAATAAATGAACAAATGTATTTATTCAATTTTGATAAACACACGTATTAAGAAGTATTGGGAGTACAATAGGAAGATTTTCATGAAAGAAAATTGGATTCAGTTCATATTCAAGTTAAAATTTAATTTTTCCAATAACATGCAACAAACATAGAAACAAGTTGAGTACAAGTGGGACAAATCACAAAGAAATATTCAAGGAAATGAAAAAACTAACATTATAAGCACATTGCACCCCATTAAATTAAAGTCCATGGTAGGATCAATTCAATAATCTTTATGGTGATAGAGCTAAAAGGAATGGTGTGTTAAAGGGTGTTAAGAAAATGTGAAAACTTGTCACAAAGAAGTTGGATTTGTTGATGTCAATGATAATGACATTGTATGTGAGACACAAATATTCCACATTCTTCACAAAATGATGATGAAACACAAGGTGTTGCTTCTTTTACTAATGTTGATACTTCAAAAACAAGGGTCAATAATTGACTTGGGATTTAAGGTAAAAACTAGCTAGAATGGATCAAAGAAAAAAATTTATTGCGTGTAGAAGATGTTTTAATTATAAAAATAATCAAAGATTTCGTGCAAATTGTAAAGGGGAGAAAGAAAATGAAAATGGACATGACAGTGAAAATTATTGCTTAAATGTTACAAAGTGAAAAAACAAGGAATTTTTTTAAAGCTCAAGTGGTAGCTTTGTTGCTAAAATGTTGAAGTCAACAAAATAACATTGGATTTAGTCACAATTAGTTGCATCCAATTTAATTCAAATTTAATAAGGTTTGATTCTAGTTCAATCATTGGATTTATAGAACTCAACTTTTTGTTCCGTTTGAATTTAGAATAGATTGCATAATATAATCACCACTCAAACAACTTTTGTTTAATTATTTCTCCTTTTACTTTTACTACCTTGCTTGCTCTAAAATACAATCTCTTTACACCAAAACTCACCAATGGATCCACTTGATTTGTTGAATTTGCAACCCCAAGTTTTAGTTTTCCCTACAACTTGTAATAGTTATGCAAAACACAATACATTGTGATAATTTAGAGTTTTTCTAAACTTTAGAATTGAAATGTTTTAATTTTTTTCACTTGTTCTTTAATGAACCAAAACATTTTTTATAACAACTTTTTTGAATCCATGTTTTTCTCATTATGAGTTTTCCATTTTTTTGCAAATAGTTATGAATAAGGTAAGCCAAATGAATAATCAAATATTGTGTGCATATGGTACTTCAAACATTAACCATTGGTTGCTACAGAATAGCATGGGTTTTCAAATCCCCATAAAGATTGGTGTAATAAAACTTATGAATCTTACACTCAATTATGAGATTAAAAAATAGACCAAATTATTGGAATATCATATCATATAAAAAACAACCCACAAGGGGTATATTACAAAAGTATAGCCAAGAGGCATAATCATAACTAAAATGATGTAACTATTAGTAATGCGTTTATCCATCCAATTAAAATTGAATTAGGGAGTAACCTTTCAACATTCCCTTTTAAACCTTAAAATCATTTTAATTGAAAAAATCATCAATGAATGAATCATCCCCTCATTATATCTTAGGTTTGCAACCATGAACCACTACTTGTGCTTGCATATTTGTCATGGATTTTTTCAACATAGACTTCTTTTTGTTCCACAATAGAAAACACACCAATTGAATTTCTATATTTCACATGTTTAACTTTTGGAAGCCTTTTAATCAAGAAGTCACCAAACATTCTTTTAATGTTGCAATATGTGAGGTGCACTTCTCCATTTTCCATTTTTTTTCAATAAAATGATGTTGCAATTCAATGTGTTTTGTTATTACATGAAATTTGGGATTTTTTGAATGCAATCACATTCAAACAAGCCATGTCAAACGACTGATCAAAAATTTCAAACATATTTATGTAATGCCACTTTAATGTCATGTTCATCAAGGAAATTTGTGCTAAATGATTTATATGAATGTTGATTTTTTTTATAAAAATAATTTAATTTATTAAATTGAATTTTGGTTTTAGTATAAGACTTTTGAACTTTAACACCCCAAAATTAGTTTTATAAAACACTAGACTAAGGACTCTTTTAATGAAAAAAATTTGATGGGATTTTTTTTGAAATGATGATAACCTAGCATCCACATATGAAAAACACTCATAATTTCAAAATTGTGGTATTTGAAAATTTTAGAAATTCAAAATATAATTTTCAAATTTTAAGAATCATTTGTTAGGGTGAATGGGCCATAATTTGTATGATATGAACAAATTTTTAGCTTATGATGCCAAAAAACTAAAACTTAAAGTAATTATCATATTTTAGCATGATTTAAAATTATGATCATTTTGAAAAAGCAAACATAGAATTTGGAAGAATTTGTACACTTGTAGAAATTTCATATTTATTCAAAAATAGTTAACACATGTAATATAATTTATTGTGGGAAATTTTTATATTTTAAAGAATATGTTGCCAAAAAAGTCCTTCAAAAAATCCTTTTTATGAAAAAAGTTCAAATGTTAAAAAAAGGGTCCATTGTGGTTGAGTCCTTTTGTCACCATTGACTCATTTTGATTATGATCACACCCATTTGCAAGTGCAATACTACTTTTATTATTTGAAAATTTTATTGTAGAATTGGTTATTTTCAAACCCAAGTTATTAACTAGCATTTGCAACCAAATTGTTTTTTTTGTAGCTTGTTTTGTAACCATATATTTAACTTCAATGCTTGATAAGGCTACTATTGGTTGTCATTTACTTTGCCAAGAAATTGTTCCATGACCAACACGAAGATTTATCTTGTGGTTGATTTGCAAGTGTTTACATCACCAACCTAATCAACATCACACCAATTTACAAGATTTAGGTTTTGCAAACTTTAATTCTTTTACATGTTCCCTTTGAATTCAATTCCAAGAAAATTTGTACCTTGTAAGTATCAAAGATTTTTTTTTATTACTCCCCAATGGTGACCACCAAGAAAAGACATGAATTGAACGACAATGTCAACAACATAAATAATGTTGGGTCTAGTACATACCATGCAATACGTTAAGCCACCAACAACATTGGAATAAGTTAATTTACTTGTTTCCTGCTTTACATAAAATGCTAGTGGCATTTCCTTTGAAAGCTTGATTTTTGGTTGCACTAGGGTTGAAATTGGTTTACAAATATCCATGTTGAATTTCTTTAATATGTCACTTACATTTTTTTCTTGTGAAAGAAACATCAATCAATAATTTTGATCCCGTATAATCTATATTCCAAAACAATATTGAATAGGATCAACATTTATCATATGCAATTCTAATGTGAAATTTGATTTTGTGTTCTCCAACAATGCAATGTCATTGCTCATCATTACACAATCATCAACATACAACCCATGAAATACAAGTAAACTTCCCTCATGTTTGATGTAGACATTTTGATTTACATTAGGATTTTCAAGTCCTATATTGATTAGGTAAGAATTGATTTTTTCAATCCATGTTCTAGGAGATTGTTTAAGTCCATAAAATGTTTTTAAAAGCTTGCACATTTTTTGTTATTTCCCAAGATGGACATAACCTTTTGGTTGATCCATATAAATTTCTTCATTTATAAAACCATACCAAAAAGTGGTCTTGACATTAATATGCTAGATCTCAAGATCTAATTCAACTGCCAAATTTAAAATGACTCATAAAGAAATCATTCTGATCATATGTGAAAAGTTTCATGGTAATCTGAACCTTTCACTTGTGAAAAACCTCTTGCCACCATTCATGGCTTATATCTTTCAGTTGTTGTACTTGCATTACACTTCTTCCTAAAAAACCTAGTTGTAATTTACAATGTTTCTATTGAAGTAGGAAAATCCACAAGAATTTATGTTTTGTTCTTCATCGAGGATGCAAACTTATCATTTAGTGGTTCACCCCATTAATTTGCTTCAAGACTAGACAATGTTTCAACAAGTGTAGTTGGTTTCATTATTTGAGTTATAAAAACGAAGGCATATGTGATATAATCTTTTAATCTTGTTGGAGGATTTTGAGGTGTATTGGATTTTCTTGGAATAGGAGTTAATTCAATTTGTTATTCCACATTGTCAATGTCATTAAGGTTATCAAGTAATGCCATTTCAGTTTTAAAATTTCATATCAAAATACCTTGTGTTTGACTTGGTGTTGTTGGCATGATTATTGTAGGTTGATTTAGTAGAGGAGCTTGATTAACATGTATAGGCATTACTTGTGGTATGCCTTGGAATTGTGTTGGGTCAAGTGGGTATTCATATGTTCCATTTTGTTTTTCTTTATATTTGATGATGAGCTTGGATTGATTTTCTTTGTGAAAATTCTATTGATTTATGAATTTATCATCCTTGCATTGTTCTTGAAATTTGAAGCAAAAAAGTTTCATCAAATATTACATCATTGTTATTGAGTAATTTTTTATTTTGTGTCATAAAAATTGTAACCTTTCATTTCATCACTATAACCAATGAAGATATTTTCTTGACTATTAAAAATTAACTTTTGTCTAAGTTCTTCTGACATGTGGATGTGAACATCACAACCAAAAATGTGAAGATGTCTAACATTTGGTTTTGCTCCATGCCACAATTCATATGGACTCTTTTGCAAAACCATGTATGTGGGAGAGTGATTTTATACTAACATGTTGCAATTGCTTCCCCCCACAAAGAGTTTGGAAGACCAACATGTTTCAACATGCTACGTGCACTTTCAACTAAAGTATGGTTTTTTATTTCCAACGCATCGTTTTGTTTAAATGTATATGAATTTGTGATTTGTCTTGCAATTCCAAATTGTTCGTAAGTTGCATTAAATTCATGCGAAACATATTCACCACCATTAATGTCACTTCGTAAACACTTAAAATTCTTCCATGTGCATGTTTCTACCACTATGAGAAAATAGGTCTTTTGCAACTAAGTTTGCAACTACAGTTTTGAGTTTCAATGGCCATTTGCAACTCA
Organism: Sphagnum contortum; assembly: GCA_963920785.1. Taxonomy (NCBI): domain Eukaryota; kingdom Viridiplantae; phylum Streptophyta; class Sphagnopsida; order Sphagnales; family Sphagnaceae; genus Sphagnum; species Sphagnum contortum. Next base: position 10,696,279 of record OY987277.1, read on the forward strand.
CCATATTTCTATAGTTTAAGTATTATTAGATGAGTTGCAAGAATTGTAATGACACAATTCATCGTATATGAAACCAATATACATATGCAATTTGTGCAACTATGTTGTAACTAAATCATTGTAACTATTATGCCACTACGTTACAATTACTATGTCATTATGTTTTAACTATTATGCCACTGTGTTGCAATTACGTAGGAAACAATGTGTTGACATGACGACAATGTGTTCACAAATCATCAATGGAGATGTGACAATTCTAAATTTGTTTCAATATTAATATTTTTATTAATTTAATTTATATCATTCAACTTAAGGCTAATAAGATGTTGACACGTGATGCTTAGGTCAATAACTATGTAGGCTTAAAGTAGGTAGACATTATATTACCTAAATTTCTTAGGCTAGTTAAGTAGGTAACTAGGTCTATTTAGATAGATAGGTAGGTTTTAAATAGGTAGGTAGGTCATTTGGAATAATCTTATTTTATTTTGGGTTTAACCTTTAGGGTCAAACCTTTTTTTATTAGCTTATTTCAAATGTCATTTATTTTTAATACTTTTAATGTACTTAGTTATATACTTTACACTTGAAAAATAAGACAAACAATATGGGATAAAAAAATTAGTTGCATCCTAGTTGCAATTCATTTGCAACTACTATAATACATGATAATGAATAAACACTTAAGTTTTCAAATAACTTAACATTTAAATACATTATCCCTTTGCCTTTCAAGTGGATTTTTAAAAACAAACCTTGACTTGGTGCACCCATGGTCATTCAAATTGCTCAAAAAGGACACATAATGAGGAAGATTTGGTTGTCAAAAGTAAATGAGGTCAATGTTTGGTCATTGACCTAATTTACATTTAAACATTTAGCATATTCATCTTTTTCATGGTTCTTCTATGTTTTTCTTTTTACCTTTGGAGTTCAAATAATTCATGTACATTTTAATTTGGTACATCCATAACATTTTAGATCATTGAAAATGAACAAGAAACAAGGAAGATATAATATCTTTAAATAAAAGGTCATTTTGTTTACAAACATGTTTTATATTTTTTCTATGTTGTTCCTTTGCTTTTAGAGTTGAAACATATAATGTAGAGCTCTCTTTGATGTTTGGAATAAAATATTTTGAGGTTTACAAAAGAATATTTGCATACATCCCAATGGACTTGAAAATACAATGTTTACATTATTTCAATATCATTTCAAGACTACACTTTTAGTTTCAATAAATTATATAGTCTATAGGTGGTATCATAACATGTTGGTTGCAACATAGTTGGTGACTAGTCATATTGAAGTTGAACAAAAATCCCAAATTAGTAGTATTTACATAGTGAAAACCAAACTAGTAATAGTTGTATCAATGGCAAGTTTAGTTGAAAATTAGTTGTATAAAAGTTGAAAGTGCCATTTTAAATGGATAGTGGAAATGCAAAGGTGTGGTTTGATCATATGGAATATTTGGAATAAAAAAACATGGTTATGTGAGGTATTTCCACCCCATATACTATTTTTTCTCATTGGATCTTTTGTAAGGACTAAATTCCTAGGTGTCGAAACCTTTGACGTGAAAGCATGGTGAACTCCTCTTCATTAAGAAAAGTTATGTGCACATGACTTTGTTCCACTATAATCCTTACTCCCATAGGACAAAGATTCCCTTCGTTTTAAACTTTGATTTTAAAAAAATCCCTTGTGAATTTTTTGTGGAAATCCAACAAGTATCATCTTTAATTAACATTTGCATTCCTGATGCAACTATTTGTCCAATTGACAAAAGATTCTTATTGATTTTAGGTACATAAAATACATTCTAAACATTAATTTCATGATTTATAAATGTACAAATGTATGGTGGTGGTACCAACTCCAATAGCATGTTGAATCCTCTTGTCACCCATGTACATTACATGAGTTTTAATCAAAGGAATGTACTCATGAAACCACTCTTTATGTGGAGTCCTATGATGAGTACATCCTAAATCCAACAACCATGTTTTTGAATCTTGAATAACAACCAAACATGTTAATTTTTTTTTCAATATTTCATTTTCCACTATCACATTTGTATGGGTAGAAGATTGGATTGTGTTGGCTTGATCCAAGGTTCCAATTTTTTTTTCAACCCTCTTTTCATGTTTACAATCATTGATGTGATGTCCTAATAAACCATAATAAAACAATTGCCCTTTTTATTCTTTACATTTTCATCCATTTGATTATTGTTGGTTATTCTTTGCTTTTTCTTTGCAAAATGTCTCTTATTGTTACTTTGTTTGTTGTTTGTTTGTCCTCGAGAAAAGAATGCAGTAGGTCAAGTGGATCCTTGTTTGTTTTCATTCACAATTTATTCTTCTTGTGATTTGGTGATTAGAATGGGAAGTGTCAATGTTGACATGTTTCCAACAATTGTGAAAAATGTTTTATATGATGGAAGCAATGCTTTAAGAAGTTGCATCACCACCTCTTGGTCATCCACAACTAACTTAACGGATGCCATTTGATTCAACAAGCCTTGAAACTTTTCTTGAACCCAAATAATAGTCTCGATAAGTTTTTTGAATTTGAAAAATATATTGCTCTAGTAGGTAACAACAATAACAAGCATTTTACCAAAGGGGACTAGCACTTACATTTTGCCGGAATCTTGGTCGCTTGTAAGGGATGTTGAGGAATTTTGGCAGAAACTTAAAGGTCACAAAAAATTGACATATGGTGGAAGTGTAAATATTATGGTTGTTTATTTGACCTAAAGATCTACAAAATTGCATATCACAAAATCAAATCCAAATATGGGAACATGATTTTGGGAGTTGACAATTTCACTCTCGACAGTAAAAATTGTGAAAAGATAGTAGATTTTCCTTCTTGCATGACTAATGCTATGATTTTTATTTTCACCATTTTTCTTGTTGATATATTCACATGTTCATACATTGTTTTAAAAAAATCCCGCGTTTTTTTTGCTTTTGTTAGATGTTGAACAATTGTTCATTGATTGTCATAACAATTTAGTAAGACATATGCAAGTGTTTTTCCTTCTTGAAATTTTCAAGCCCTTTGTAGAATTTCATCAGTAGGTCCAAGATCTACATTAGTTCCATCAATTATGCCAATTAAATCACTTTTCAAAAATATTACTTGAACTTTCATTTTCTAAAAAAGATAGTTTGTACTAATCAAATCTTCATTGTTATATGCAAAAAATATATGAGTGCGTGCCATATTGTGAGATCAAACATTAATATAGTAGCAAGATGCGAGTCTCCCTCTTTTGAACCACTGTTAAGCTTTCTTGCAAACCTACCTTTCAATCATAAAGTTTTATCTTTTATGCTTTGATATCATGTAGTAAAACTTATGAATTTTGCATTCAATTATAAGAGAAAGATCAAATTATTGAAAAAAAATCATATAAAAGACAATCCGCAAGGGGTATATTATAAAGAAATAGCCAAGAGGCAAAGTTTTAATTAAAGAAATATGACTCTTTGTAATGTGTCTATCCATCCAATCTATCGATGAAGGAAGGTAGTTTGTTTTGTTTTGCAGTTACGACATCCACTGAACTAGTATGCTTCAGATAGTGTTCTTGGTGGCATTGGAAAGCTCTCAACGAGGAGGGGTGCATGGGCTTGGTTCCATATTGTTTGGACTTGCGATGCACAAGTTTTTGAATATTGAATGATTTCTTCACAGAAACTTAAATTAAATTAAATTGTAGCTGAAAATTTTGGATTTAATGGAATTTTATTTGGTAAAGATTTGGATTCAGAATGTGGGGGAGATATTGATTTTTTAAAAAGTGATTTCTGCCGCTGAAAATTCAAATAAATTCCCAAAAAACCATGTTTTGGAAAGGAAAAATCAGTTGAGGACGTGGTAACACTTGGGCCAATGGGCAAAATTTAATTTGGCGTGAAACTCAACTCACCAATTCTATCGTAGAATCCGCAACGGAATTATTTCCCAACTCAAACAAAATTCTATCCTAGAATCCGCATCCGAATTCTTGTATCGGAGTTATCCGCGTCAGAATTCCAACACGGCGTGTCGAAAGTGAAGGGAGCTGGTGACTCATGGCACACGAGGATCAGAAAAAAGTGGAAAAACAAAAAGGAGACCACCCAGCTTAGCCCTGTCCGTTATCCCTTGCACAATCCAATGGAGACGAAGAGCAGCGCTAGACTGGGTGCACTCTGCGACACTCGTTGCAAGAACTCGCATTCTCTCTGTCTCTCTCTCTCCGCGCTGGAGCTCTAGCTTTAGACGACGAGTAGTGCTCGCTCGCTCGCTCGCTCGCTCGGCTGCGTGAAATTTTTGCCACAAAATCTGCTGCATCCTCTTCTTGCGGATGCGACCAACAAGCATTCATTCAACTTTTGTTGAATAGAGCTTTGGAAATACTACAAAACCATCAGACGAGAGCGGGGAGGGAGGGATATTATTTGATCACCAATTCTGCTTCTTTTTTGTTTGTATAACTAAGCTTTGGCTATGGCACAGTGTGTATTGAAAATGCAGCAAGCATGCGCAGTTCCCGGAATTTTGTGCAGTGCGGCTGCTTCTTCTTCGGCTTTTTACAATAATAGCTGCACATCTAGCTCACCGCAGTTGTTAAGTCTCCCAGCGTGTTGTAATAGAACTACTCCTACTACTACTACTACTACTACAGGTGGAGTGAAGCAGCAGGTTTGGAGATTGGCTTCTTCTTCTTCTTCTTCGCAGATTCAAGGGACCTGCATTATTGTCGTATCTCAAACTATCAAGCTGCATACAAGGCGACGGTGCATCCTCTCAGGTAGGGTTTTGGTTTCTCGACTCCTTTTGCCGTCTCCCAGGATGCGTGGAGCTGTTTGTGTATATGCAGAAGAGTTGAAGAAAGGTAGGCAGAGAGAGAGAGAGAGAATCCCGGGGAAGATAACTTTAGTTTTGTTCAGAGAATGTTCATCATCTTTTGTTGTTCAGATCAATTTCCATGACTGCTGCAGTGGCAGCTATGTCGAAGATTATATCCAGAGTATCTTTCCAAAACACAGAGATTGATTGCAAACTTAGTGCAACATGTTGCAATGCCTTATTGTCAGAAGACAGTTCTACAATTGGAGTTCTGTGCAGGAATTTGCACATTGCACATCTTCTTTTGAATCTTCCAGTACCATCTTAGTCAATTGCTGCTGGTTTCACATAGCTCATTTTGTGCATGTGTTGGAGCACTTGTGGGGATTTCAGAGATAATGGAAAAATCTTGGTTCTGAATCCTGACCCCATTTGCAGTGCGTGCTACCACTGAGGGTGAGGGTGACAGTGCGGGAAGCAGTCAAGAAAAACCTTATGGACTAGGGGGCCCTGGAACCTTTTTTGGATTTGGCAGGTTGCAAGAGCTTCAAGTGGGTCGCCTGGCTATGGTTGGTTTTGCAGTAAGTCTCTCTTTGAACTTACACAACTGACCAGTATATAATCATCTTTGCTTGAGTCTTATTCCCCAGATTTGTTTTCCCAACATATCCAGAAGTGATGAAGAGGTTTAACTCATTTGATGAATTTTGCTATATCAGTAGTTGTTTGTGAACAATCTCACAATGCGTATTTGCATGACTGGCAGCCCTGGCCGGTTATAACTTTTCACATCACAGAGGGAAAGAAGATGTGAATAGAGTGCAATCAGAGTTTCTGAGCTGAGAACTACTCTCTTTGATGATTTCATTGTCCTTAACTAGTAATGCATTTTTAGCACATGGTACTGTACACAACAGAGATTCGGACATCCTGAAAGTTTGCTTCTGTTGAAGTACTCTTGACAACTAAGTGTGATTTGATCTCATGCAAGCAACATCTGCATCCAGGGTAAGTGCATCACTGGAAGTTCACAAAGAGCTCTCATGTCCTTTGATGGAAGGAACTCTTTTGTCCTTGAATGTTTCCATGTGAGAGACTAGAATGAGACTAGACACACCTGGAGGAGGTAGTGGCGCATAGCTTCTCTAATATGATGTTAAGATAGTTAAGAAGGAAATGCAACATGCGTTTCAAATGCAAATTCTGTAACTTGCAGGCTGCAGTAATTATGGAGGTGATCACTGGAAAAGGTGTGCTAGGGCAGCTGGGGATAGATCCATTGGTTGTGCGGTTTCCATTACTAGCTGGCTTCCTGTTTCTGCTGGTGGGTGGCCTACTGGGTGGCTATGTCGTGATCAATAATCCTCCAGATACATCCAAGGCTCCTCCAAATGAAGGTGCTGGACTTCCACGTGATCCTCTGAAGACATTTGATGCCAGAAATCTTGACCCACTAACAACATACACTCGTGGGGGAGTGGTGAACCGACCAACTGGGCAGGCAGGATATCATACACCCTCTCTCTCTGGCAATCAGTTCTTGAAGTCTCTTTCTTTCCTTCTCTTGGTATCTCAAGCAAGGTTGTCTTTGGTGCCTGGAGTTTCTTTGTATTTTTTGGGTTTTCGGTCAGCATATGATGGATTGCAGAGGGATGTTAGGCATGTTTTAGTAGAGTTTGTAGCTGTTAGTGAGTGTTACATTAGATGTAAATGTATCTACATTTTTTGTGCAGAAGGGACGGGAGCCATATGTGTCTGATCTTGACCTTCCACCGCCTCCATCGAAGGAATGAGATCATCAGATTGAAGCTCACAAGTTACATGTCTCAGAGAAGAGCATATAGGTAACGTCTTGCCATGTCAGAATGATTACCTCACAAGAAGTCCAACAGTGATGTTGATGAGCTTGAAACTTTTGTACAATTTCCATAGAAGTTATTCTGGATGCAAATTCCTGGATCAGCTCATTTTCCCATGCCATGCATATCATGCTGTTGAAGGGATTGAAGACTCATCCTTCACCACGTATGGATTTCAATCTTTTAGTATTCATTTCATCCTTTGTGGAAATGCATGTGGAAAAGACTTGTTAGAATCACACAAATACTCTGATGAACTTTGTCTCTTCCACAAGGTCAATTCCAAGTGCAACTCTCTTCTAAAATCTACATGCTATGGTTGTGAAGCTAATCAGTCATGCCTGCCTGCCTGCCGCCAATTCCCTTGGTTACAACCCCTTCGTTCAGGCTGAGGCATTGAACTCATGCCAGATTGAGCTTCCTTTCAGTGCATTGAAAGGCACCCACCACCACCATGCATGCATGAGAGAGGCAGCAGAACCAGACTCTTAGAAATGCAAATAAGAGTCATAGTCCAAATCCATCGATGCTACTAATCTTTAGTACCTTCTTCAGTACCAAACGTACTACTTAGCAGCAAGAAGCTCTGGGCTGCTGCTTTCTGGTGGCACAAGCAGTCATCAAAGCAGATTTGTGACCATCAATCTGAATTGGACAAATCTGGCTTTGAAGATTGTGGGTGTTTGTGTTTGGGTTACACAATAGTCCTCGTTTTCAATCTCCATCATCAATAATCTTTTTCAAGTTCCATCATCAATCTTTTTTTGTCATCAAGCTTCATCATCAAGCTTTCTTCTTCAGACTTCATCATCAAAATCTTTCTTCTTCAAGCGGCATCATCAAGATCTTTCTTCTTCAAGCTTCATCATCAAAAGGCTTGATCATCACCAAATTTTGTTTTTCAGGCTTGATCATCATCAATCTTTTATGAGCTTTTTTGGCATAACTAATGAGAAAGGGATTAGAGAGTTGACCTTGAAGAAGAGATCTCTCTCTTGCCGTTGTGTTTGATTTGCGCTTGCGTCTGGGCTGATTAAAGATCGTATTCCCATTTCAAAAGTAGAGAGAGAGAGAAAATTCCTAGCTGCTTTTTTTTGGTTTTGTTTTGTCCGTGCCTCGTCTTCTGAAAAATGACCGAGTAAAGAATCTTCTGCCGCTGTTGTGTGTCTCCAATCCGCCGGCGTACATCGCTCAAGATTCCTCGCAAGGAATGGATCTGCCACGATGAAATCAGAGACACTGAGAGAGAGAGAGAGAGAAGGCGCAAAGCAACGGTATTATGCAACTTTATCGCATCAGCAAAAGAAAGATGTGTGGCTCCCACAGCAACACATGCCGTTCTTGCTTGCCTCACATATTCTAGCACCACTCTCTCACACAATCCAAACAACAAAATCGCAGAGAGAGAGAGAGAGAGAGAGAGAGAGAAAGAGAGAGCAAAAGTGCATCAAAACAGTGAAAGCCATCCATCCTCCGCAAAACAAACAAACAAACAACAGTCACAGATTTGTGTAACCGACCGAATTCGGATTCCGAGAGGCAGGAAGAAGAAGAAGAAGAAGAAGAAGAAGAGGAGGAGGAGAAAGAGTAATCTCTTTACCGTGTTTCTGAATCACTCACTGTAGTGTGTGTGGTCTTGGTGTAAGAGCTGGTGGAGATGGCAACAATGGCTCAAACCATGTTGGCTTGCAGTGGTAGCAGCAGCGGCGGCGGCGGCGGCAACAACAACAGCACCAGTTATCGCAACTCCCTTGGCACTACAGCTTTTGTTCCTTCATTACAACAACAGTCCAGGAGATTTTTATTGCAGAGAGTGGCGCTGCTTCCGAGAATCAGTGCCGTGAAGGCTCCTGAGGAATGCAACGAGGAGGAGTGTGCACCTGCGAAGGAGGTAATAACAATACTCTTCTTCTTCTTCTTCTTCTTCTTCTTTTGTTTCCTTGTTTTCTTCCTCCTCCTCTTCTTGCTTTCTCGCCAGCTCCACCACGGCAAAGTTCTGTTGTAAATCTTTCTGATTTTTCCGAGTAGCGTTTTCAATGCCAATTTTGTGCTTGAATTCCTTGCAAGAACTGCAATCTCTTTGCAACTGAAAGGTCTTGTGCAAATAGAGGCCAGTTATGACCAGTTTTTGCTGTAGTGAAGAGATGGCAGAGCTGAAGAAAATATCTATCGAGAGGTGTTGCAACCAAACACAGTTTCATGATGGATTTCAGGGATGTGTTTGGCTTGATTTTAGCATTCAGACCTTTGCATCTGTTTTTTTTTTCAAAAATCTTGGTCTCTCTCTCCTTCTCCTTCTTCTTCTTCTCCATGAAAAGCAACATCTTGGAAATGTGACCATCACCCAATCCCATGTGAAGAACAGCAAGCCCATGTGATGTGGCTGCTTCTACTTGTGGCAATATCATTCATGAAGGATTTGTTGTTATTATGATTCTGTGTTGATGATTTGCAATCAGAACATTCTCAAGATCTGGCTTCCAACCTAAATCCTATATTATAGCAAAGTCCTTAAAATTTTCTATTGCCGCTGTTGCCACCTCACGTAGCATTCACTTGCAGGTGGGGAAGTTGAGCCTGAAATGGGAGGCTGAAGAGAAGACCAAGGTTATAGGGACATATCCTCCTGTTGTTGCCCAGAATGAGAAAAGGTGGACAGGCTATATTGAGAAGGACACAGCTGGACAGACAAACATATATGCCGTTGAGGTTAGTCAAGAAATGCAAGCTCAAGTTTTTGTATTTGTCACTAATGTACTGACATGAGAAAATTCCAGAACTCGCCACTCTGAACATAAGGGTGATAAAAACATCTGTTGCAATTGGATCATGGTAGTTGAAAAAATGGATTCTCAATTCCTGTCACAAAAAAGTATCAGAAGGAAAGGCAGAGAAGGGGCCTGACCTGACCATTTTATCTCAACAGTCTGCAGACTCATAGGAATTCAACAAAGTGATCAAAGAATGCAACATACTCAAAAGTATCTATGTAAAATTTTGTGTTTCCCATATGAAGAGAGTGTTGCAAGCCTCCACTGCTGAATGAACTGATTGTTCTTCAAAACTTGAGATACAACAGTTGTGTTAGGTGCTTACATACTGGTGGTGATGTATTTGGTGGGGACAGCCGACTGTGTATGTGGCAGAGAGTGCCATCAGTACTGGCAGTGCTGGTGGGTCTGTTGAGGACAGTAACAATTCACTAGCTGTTGCTGTCGGGTTGGGACTCATTGCAGTTGTAAGTGCATCTGCAATTCTTCTTCGAGTTGGGCAGAATACACCTACTTTACAGGACTCATCCACATACTCAGGACCACCCTTAAGCTACTATGTTGCAAAATTCAGCCCAACTGTAGTAACTGCACAAGCAGCAGTGCCAGAGGCCCCTGTACTAGATAACTAATCTGCAAAGTGTTTGCAATGTATCTGTGGAGCTTTCCAGCAGCTTCTCTTCGTAGGAAATTGCAGAATGTGGTCTGCAGCCAATCTGTTTTTCGCAGATAATCCCTTCCCTTATAAGATTTATGTTGAGTTGTTTAGGGTGAATGCTAGCTATCATTGTAGGTGACCAGTCGACATTTCATTATTTGGTAAACCCTCTTTACTGAGCTTTGTTTGCTTAATCTGAAACTGTGTTTTGCAACAGCCACAGAACCCAGGTAGGAATCACCAAGTTTTGGTTTTAGGAGAGATGTGGGATGGGATTACAAATCATATTCATTTACGGCAGTAGATGTATGAATGGGTTTGTATTTGGTTTCTCTTGCTGCTGTTGCTTCTTGCATGCGTGTTAGTGAGTTGCTTTGAAGCATATGAAGATGAATCCTTCTCGCAAGGTGTGATGACAAAATTGACGCTATTAAGGCTATGATAGCGATTCAAGTTTGGTAGTCATAAAAACCGTGTATGTGTGCATGTGTGCATTTGTGTGTTTTCTTTTTGCTTTGTCCTATTAAGAAATTGGCTACAGTTCTCGGGTTTGTAACTACTGGTCATTGCCAATTCTTTGAAATTTTCTTGAAAGCAAACAATGACGATGTTTTAACGATTTTCGTCTTTTAGCCAAAAAGATATAAATATAAATATGGGTTTGAAATTTCCTCAAAAGCAAGGAGTGATTAATGTTCATCCATTTCCACGAAAACTTTAAAATGTAATAAAAAAACATGGTTTGAAAATTTCCAAAGAACATTGTTGAAGGATGATGTAATCAGGTTTCAATGTTCAGCAATTTTGCCTAAAATGCTTTTTGAATATAGGCTAAAACATGGGGTATTGAAAATGAAAATTTGCAAAAAAGCATGGAATGATGGATGATGATTCAAATGTTCATCCTTTTTGCTAGAGAACCCTTAAATGTAAAAACCATGGGTTTGAAAACATGGGGGAGGGGGGGGGGGGAGGTGAATTTTGGCCAATTGGCAAGAAATTAAAATCTAGTGTGATTCATACAAAGGATTCTTGTGAAAAAAGTGTGCCAAAAAGACAAAATAAAAATGAAAAATTGCCATATTTAGACAATAGGTTCCAGCAAGAAGTAGGTTAAATGTGGGAAAATAAATTAATATAAATAATTAAAATATTATTTTAATTATTAAAAAAAACCCTCTCGTGTCTTTTTAAATTTTTATCAAGACTTCTCAGAATTTTCAAAAAGGCATAGAATGGATGTTTTTGTTTGGGTGTTTCATTGTGGGGTAAATAAAGCCCTAGGACGACAAGGGCTTTATGAAAATAAGGGACCCTGAGGGTGCCTTAGAGCCAACCAAGGGAGTCACAAATTTCTGTAAAGCTCTCATCCTAATCTATCTATGGGATTTTAAAAGATGGTGTAAACAATCAAGAGCTGCTTGTTATTTTATTTTATTTATTTTTATTCTATTTTCTCGTGATAGCTGGTGAGCACCTGTCAAATACTCTCCGGATATCAAAAGAAAATAAATAAATAAATAAATGGTTGCCAAATTTTTTTGAAAAAAACCTAAAAGCTCATGTCTACTTCGCTTTGTGAAAATAAGGGACGCTGAGGGGCGAGAGAAAGAACCGAGGGAGTCCCAAAGGTCTGTAAAGCTCGCATATAATCTGGTCTACGGGCTCTAAGACGGTTCTAACAATCGAGCACTTGCTTGTTATTTTATTTTATTTTATTTTCTCATAATACCTGGAGAGCACCCTGTCAAATACCCGCCGGATATCAAGAGAAAATAAATAAATGGTCGCCAAACTTTTAAAAATATCCGAAAGCTCGCCATAAAACGCAGCCAGCCATAATACGCTTTGGAAGAGTGTTGAAGTTAACACCTCCACCAAGTCGGAACTGGTGCCTACGTGTGAAAGGGTTTTTTTTTTTTTTTTTTTTTTTCCCCCTCCAAATTTTTATGGCTACATGCTAGATATGAAAGTAGGGGGGGAAAAAAAAAAAAAAAAGCCAAAACAAAACAGAATCTTTCTATATATTCTTGGTTTACTACCTACTGGAACTTATCATTAAAATATGGCGATTCTGAAAAAACAAATTCTTCGAAATCTGGCGAAAAGAAAATACTGCTACCTACCAACCAAAGCCCCCCCCCTTCCTCTCTCTCTCTCTCTCTCTCTCTCTCGTTCTGTTCGCGGAAAACAGAAAACTAGACTTGGTTGTGCCATGCGACGATGCCATCGCAGAGTTGTCGTGCCAGCAGCGATGGCCACGCACAACAGCAGCAGCAGCAGTTTCGTCGTCTCTGCTTCTTCTTCTTCTTCTTCTTCTTCTTCTTATTATTATGTTGTGTTGGGGAGATGAAGCTCCGACTGTTTCGTGACCATCTCGGCGGGAAAGAAATCGCGGCTGCTCTCGCGTCTCAGTAGCTCCTCAGGGATGTACAACATTTCTATCTCCGGGGTGGAAGTGATTGCTTGCTCTTGTGTGTATGTGTGTGTGTGAGAGCGCGCGCGTGTGTTTGCTTCTGATTTTTTAGGGCATGACGTACGTGGAATGATTGAGCAAGTGAGCGTAGAATAGGACTGAGGCATTGGAGTGGGAAGGAGGGAGATAGGGAGGGAGTGAGGGAGGGAGGAAAGGGGGTGGGTGGGCGGGAGAGCGGAACAGAGGAGGTTAGTGAGGTGCTGGTGTTGGTGCTGGTGCTGGTAGCAGCGATGAGGAGAAAGTGGAGGTATTTGTAAGCCCACGGGGGGAGTAAGGCATACCCTAGTCAGGATCTGGGAAGAATGGCGAAGCGAGTGTATCAAGTCTGGAAAGGTAGTAATGTAAGTGTGTCAATCCAACCCTTCTCCTCTTGTCTCACAGTTTTTTCTTTCTTTCTTTGTGTATATGCATTGAAGCTTTTTTATTTTCTGCCATGCATAGATTGGATTCATTTTGTTGCTGGGATTTAGGGTGGACCCGACCAACCAATGTGGCATCATCCAGGGTGTCTTCCTTTGGCTTATCTTTTATTATATTCGCAGAGTGGTGGCAGATGAACTGGGGTGGCTCTTGCAGAGGGACTTGTAAGGAATTAAGTTTTGGGTTGCAGGGGGCATCTTTTGAAGTCGAATCAAACCCCATTTTTTTAGGTTTGAATGGAAGAAATGGAGAGCTGATAGATAATGTAGAGGGAGTTCATGCTCAGTAGAACAGAGTTACATGTGCACAGACACCCCCACCCCATCATTATTTGGTATCTATCAAATGGTATTTGATCATCAATTGGTATTTATCCACACATACCATTTTAAGGACTGAGTGTTATCCTCCCACCACCAACAATGGACACAGATTTTTCTTGGGTTTCACGTTCAGCTTCCAAAATCATAAGGAAGAAGAGCTTTCTGATCAGGGGCTCCACACAAAAGGCTTGAAAAAGGAGGAAGCAGGTCTGTGGGAGGGAAGCACAATGCTGTGAAGGTGTCACATTTCGGAAAACTGAATGCTGCCCCATAAGATGCAGTTCGGTTCCTCCTTAGGAATGTGAGGAACTGGGGGCATGTCTTATGCCTCAACCCTGCTCAAGGTGTAATGTGTTCAGAGGAGGAATGATGATACTAACTAACAACAGTGCTATCTGGGATTGTACTTGTTTTGCAGAGGTTCTTTCTATGTGGCAGATTTGTATTTGGGCCAGATGTGAGATCGTTGGCAGTGACAATTTTCTTGATTGTAGCTCCGTTGGTGTGCTTCTGTGTATTTGTTGGTCGCCACCTCCTTCACCACTATGGCAATGCTGGCATTGCCATCATCGTTGTTGCTGCTGTCTACACTGTTTATGTCAGTTCTGCTATCTTTTATACCCTTGACAGGAAATGTGGTGTCTGCTTATTGGCCCAAGAATTGTGGGTGTATGGTCATAATATTATCAAGGATGTGTTTAGTGTCTGGATGTTTGTGTGGTTTGTTCTCACAAACATAAGGCTTCAGCAATTGAATAGATTCTGCTGGTGCTGGAAGGTCCTAATTAGAGTTCTTGCTTGTCAGATCTTTTTCTACTTTGCCATCCAGCTTGCCTAGTGTGGATTCTACAGTTTCCAAGGTGTAATGTGCCCCAAAAAATGGTCTGATGTTTACAGCATTGGGCTTGTAACCAGGTGTTGGTCCTTTTGCTGCTGACATCTGGAAGGGATCCAGGGATAATTCCTCGTAACACCCACCCACCAGAACTTGAAGAAGACTTTGATCCAGCCACCTCACCAGGTGACAGGGCAGGACAGACTCCACGTTTGCGGCTGCCACGAACTAAAGATGTGATTGTGAATGGGGTGTCAGTGAAAACAAAGTACTGTGACACTTGCATGCTGTATCGCCCACCCCGCTGCTCCCATTGCTCCATTTGTAACAACTGCGTCCTCCGCTTTGATCATCATTGCCCCTGGGTTGGACAATGCATTGGCCAAGTATGATTCCTTCCTGACTGTCTTGATCAACTCTAGCCCCTCAATAGACCCCACATTTTGGATTGACTGCATGTTCGAAGTAGTCATCGGTGTTCCACTTCAGTTGCTAGATTTTTGTGGGTATTACTGGGGGCGCATTCACTTCTAATTGAGAATATTCCACTCTGATTCACCTTCAAAGTCTAGAGGTACACATGGCACAGATGAGTGGATTATACTGTCTGACAGTGCAAGAGCAAGACATTTGGATGGCTGTTTGGATGAGTTCAAACTAACACGAGTTGGGGATTTATGTATGGGTGCAGAGGAATTATCGATTCTTTTTTATGTTTGTGTCTTCAACGACATTGTTGTGTGTGTATGTTTTTGCAATGTGTGCTCTGTATATCAAGATATTGATGGACACAGAACAACGCACTGTATGGAAAGCTTTGGCTCGGTCACCAGCATCCATCGTGCTCATGGTGTACACCTTTATTTGTGTTTGGTTTGTTGGTGGACTGACAGTTTTCCATCTGTATCTTGTTGGCACAAATCAGGTCCTACATTTTTCTCCTTGTTTACCATTGCCTCTCTATATAGTGGCCACCTGTGGAAGCTGACTTTGTGGTAGTCTGTTCTGTTATGCATTGCCTCTGTTTCCAATGGAATGTGTCCAGACTGAGCCATTGCTACTCTCAGCATACTCAATCAATGTTTCTTAGTTCCATTGTATCTCTTTTCTTGTGTTCTCACAGCATTACGCCCCTTGCACTGCAGACAACATATGAGAATTTCCGGTATCGGTATGACAACAAGGTGAATCCATACAATGAGGGATATCTGAAAAACTTCAAAGAGATATTCTGCAGTGCAATTGCACCATCAAAGAACAAGTTCCGAGCCAAAATTGATGAAGTAGCACCTGGGCAAATGGGCGCTCCTGCACCGACAATGGAAGCAGGAGAGGCTGTCACTTCTAGTAGTGGTAAAGGACCTGACCTGGAGCTAGGATACAAGGCCACATGGCCTGGCGCTGAGGAAATGGTTGCAGAAGGAGGTGAATTGGAGATGATGGGAGGACGGGTGAGCACTGGGAGTGAATTGGGGAATGGGATGGATAAGGATGGATTTGATCCACATCATATGGACCAAGGCCGTGCATCAGTCATCCACCCTCGGCGTTCAAGTTGGGGACGCCAGAGTGGCAGCTGGGAAATCACACCTGATATGCTGGCCATGCCATCTGAGGGCACCAATCATGTCAATGGTGGTGGAGCTACTCCCCCAAGCAAGCAATAAATGTGCCTTGCTTTTGTTGATCCTGGGAGAGAGCACGACTGGTCAGAGCTAGGTGGTGTGGAGAGAGTGGGTGGGGATTAAGGATTGGTTAGAATTCCCAAGAAAGGGTCAAAGGGTTTGTAAACATGAAGTCATGTAGGGGAACCTGCTGGATTAAATTCTGTCTGCAGGCAGGTCCATGTTCAGAGACCATGTTTGGAACTACAGTCCATCAGGTGGAGGACTATGTATGATGCACAATCTGTACACAGGCTTTGGAGCTTGTCCAGCATTGGAAGGACTGGAACTAGGGACTGCATGCATGAAAACTCTAGCATCTAGTTAACAGAGCATATCACAAGTGATCCCTTCCTTTCATTCCTGGAGTAGCTATGAGACAACCTGGTTGGCACCTTGCAGGTTCATCATGATACATTTCCATCTCAGGCCTCCCTGTGTTTGGCACAGAGTTGGCTGAACATGCAGTGCATAATAAGCAATGGGAGAGATCTGTGTTGTTGATGAGAATGAATGTAATACATGAAGTATTGAAGTTATGAACCCTGCAGCTACTTGCAGTGCCCATTTATGTACAAAACTCTGTATACAACTTTTGTCCCTTAGGAAACTGATGCAATTTGCAGATTCTGCAACTTTTCACCCAAATGAAAAGGAAAACAAAACATTTCTTCAGGAATTTCAAAGCTTGGAATGATCTTACTTTTGATGAATAAAAACAAGATATATATGGGCCAGGATGCTGCCTTTCTTTTACTTCCAAGTTTTAACTTGGCTATGTCTGAATTTTGAAATTAAGAATCTAGGTGGAATATTGTCTTTGAAGACTTGCACAATACAGATGCAAATAAGTTGAATGCAGTCTTGAGGCAAATAGTATACAAGATTCAGTGTTTGGATATGCCTGCCAGTGATGCCCAACAGGCAGCCTGCATGGTGGATACTATGTTCTATCTGGACAAATCAAAACAATGTCACAGATCCTATTGTGCCTTCACCAAGGCCATGTGCTCAGCTAATGCTTTCCAAATGCATCATTTATGAAAGCAAACCTGAAATGGTGTGGGAACAATGCTACACACTTGTGGCCTTAATTGTAGCCACAGATCTTTGGATGTGTTGACAAGAATGGTAGCCAATGTGGGAGAACACTGTTGAGCTTTTTCTATTCTATAAGGAACAACAAAGTGTGTCCACATACTATACTTACCTTCCACCTGAACATACAAGGAATCAAAACAGTGGAGAGAAATTTGAAAACTTTAAGACTTACTTGGGCTTTCCACAAAATGCTTTTCAACTCCAAAAGTAACAACTTGATTGAATAGAGAATCCACACAAAAGATCTGAGGTGGTAATCAGATGAACATTATGTTAGTTCCTGCCAAACCAAAGCAGACATGACAAGAGGAGTGTGGCAATAACTTTGTATGACCCACCAAGTATCAGATGTCATCTTGAATAGCAGTGACTGATTACTAGCTGCCATCCTTCCCACTGACTCCTCAGCTCCTCAGAGTGCCAGTCAGATGCTCATAAAGAGATCAACATTTGACATCAAGAGGTTGAATAAGCATGAAAAGCATCCATTGAAGGATGATTAAACAGAGAATGAGATTAGCATCAACTTCTAAGATTTGAACATCTGAGGTGTAGTAAGGAGGCCTTTCCAGACTCATTTTGTCAAAATTATAGAAAAGAGGGTAGTCTTCAAAGCAAAATTGGCTACCTAGTCATTCATTTCCTTCCAGCCAAGTATAGTCAGTTCAGTAGAAACTGTTGAGACAAGGAGGCCAATACAAACTTCCCCGTCCTTCAATTAATCCTCATCTCCACCATCTGCTGGCCTGCCCTTTGGTCCACCTGCTTGTTTTGCCATGATGATCTGATCTACTCGAAGAACTGTGCAGGCAGCATCAGTGGCCAACTTAAGTGCCCAATATTTGGTGGTAAGAAGATCCCACACATCCTCAGCAGTCATATCTTTAATCCCTCCTTGCTCAACATCAACACCAGCCTTCAAGTTGCCAGCAACATGTGCAGCATAGAGGGAGGATATAGTGTCAGTTGAGTTCAGTCCTCCATTCTCAGCCAGAATCCGTGGTACCACTTCAAGACTTTCAGCAAACTTCTCAATTGCATATTGGTCTAGTCCTGTTTCCTTGGCACCATAATCCCTTAACCTTCTGGCCAACTCAATTTCTGTTGCACCTGCCCCTGGAACAATCCTACTGTCCCGGCACATGGCCTTGTAGGAGTTGACTCCATCATCAACCGCTCGCTCAACATCATCCAACACACTGTCTGTGCTACCCCGGATTACGACCGTGGAAACCAGGTTTCCTGACTCCTCGTTCTTTACCACTGTCACTCTTGTTCCGCCAATCTCATCAACCGAAATGGAGT
Organism: Sphagnum contortum; assembly: GCA_963920785.1. NCBI lineage: Eukaryota > Viridiplantae > Streptophyta > Sphagnopsida > Sphagnales > Sphagnaceae > Sphagnum > Sphagnum contortum. The sequence goes on from OY987277.1 coordinate 10,714,548, forward strand.
CAGCATAGCCAAGCTCATCAGCTGAAGGCTGCCCCAACTTCACCAAAGCAACTGCACCAGTTGTGCGACAGAACCTTCGAAGCTCAAATTTGGAAGAGATTTTTATCACCATTAACTTGTACCGCTCGCAGAAATGCAGAGCCATCTCACCAATCGTCCCTCCACTGACTACAACAGAAGCTCCTGAGGAAGCTACTGCTTTGATAAGCTCCTCAATCTTGGCCTCCTCAGTCTTTGCATAATTTTCCAACTGGTTGGCACTGTTGATGAGAACAGTGCCCTTGGTCTCTGTTGCTGATGTGTCCACTCCTGCGCCAAACACAGCAATCTTCGCTTTAGTTGCTTTCTTGATGGTACCTGCAGCTTCACTCTTGAGGACCATCCCCCGCACCACACAGGTATCATGGATGCCACCTCCAAGAATCTTTGCAACACGGACATTGTCCACATTGAAGTTAGCTGGATTTGCAGGGCACACTTGAATGCACGCCTCAGCAATAAGCGGACAAAGAATGCTCTCCTGTCCATACTGCTTGCTGGCAACTGCAGATACCATGCGCTTCACCACTTCCTCAGTCTTGCGTACATCCATTTTCTCTGAGCCAGCCTCCTCTAACTCCTGCAGCAACTCCAGTGCCTTCACATTAGCCTTGCTATAACCCCCAATTATCTCACTGGGGTGTAACCCTAATCTGATGAGTTGCTCTGCGCCTTGAAGAAGCTCTCCAGCAAAGGAAACCACCAGATTAGCTCCATCTCCAATCTCTTCTTGCTGTGCCTTGGCAGCCATGACCAGCAGTTTCGCGGCTGGGTGCTGCACCTCGAGCTCCTGAATGATGGTGCCTGCATCATTGGTCACAAACAGCTTGTCCAAATGATTGATCACCATCTTGTTCATCCCATTTGGTCCAAGAGAGGTCGAGGTGATCTTGGAGAGCTGGATACATGCTTCGATGTTCTTGAGAACCGCTTCTTCCAAACCAGACATCAGCTTATGGCCTTCCTTCAGCATCGTCTGCATGCCATAGCTCGGCAAGTGGAAGGATCCCATTGTCTCGCACGACCAATTGATTCCCCTAACAAGATGACAGTGAAGGAAAAGATGCTGCTGCTCCTCCTCCTACTTCTTCTATTCAAACAAGAAGCACACAAGTCCAAGACCGAGTCTACAAAAGAAAGAGGCAAAAAAGAGAGTGAAAGACAGGAGATTGAAGAAGGCAAAACCAAAGTGAGGATTCGAGCAAAAGAAGAAGATACTGCTGCTACGGCTGCTGCTTCTGCCAAAAAGCCTCAAACAAGAAAGCACACAAGTCCAAATCTAGGTCTACAAAAAGAAGCGGGAAAGAAGAAAGTGAACGACAGGACGTGGAAGGAGGCGAGACTGAGGATTCTTGCAAGAAGAAGAAGAAGATGTTCTGCTGCTGCTGCTGCTGCTTCTAAATGTTTCAACCAGAAGAGTGTGAACAAACCAAGAAGCACACAAAATTACGTCAACAAAAGAACAGCAAGAAATGAAATCGTGAGACAAACAACAAGGCAAGAAGAGCGAGAAATGGAGAAAGAGGGAAAACTCCACAGTAGAAGAACCGATAAGGAAGCAAATGCAAAACACCTCGAGAAGAGAAGAGAAGAGCAGAGGAGATCGATCGACGCTAGAGAAAGCAGGGAAGGAGCGATAAAGAGAAAGCGGCAAGAACTGCAGGGACAAACAAACCCTAGAAACTGCCAACAAGCTGGGAACGAACCTCCGCGCCAGAGGAACAGACGTCAGCCCGGGAAAAATATTCCCAAATTTTTAGGGTTTTGGGCAGTTGGACAGAACAAAAAACTTTAACCTCAAAAAACAAAATTCATCTCTCCAGTTTGACCCGACAACTTTATAGTACTTGTAACTCAGTGATTTTATTTGTCTTGTAGCCAGATTTGGCTAAATCCTTTTGTAGCTAATCGCCATTTTCTGGAGCAACATGAGAAAATTGAAAATAAAAACACTGTTGTCACTTGATGTAAACTTCACTAATATTTTTAGTGGCGAACATTTTGCCATTTTTGATATAAATGTATTTTTGAAATAGAAATAATTCTATTATAAATTCTCTGTTCTTTAAAAAACTTCGCCAAAAATAATCATAAAAATTCTTTTAAAATCGCCCCAAAAATCGCCACAACTGCCTACAACATGCAATGGTGCTTAAAATTTTTCTACTTTTATATTTTGTGAATATTGTCAAATTTGGCTAACTGTTTTTAAGGATGATCCACCACTTGAGCAACATCACAAAATTGAAAAAAAAAAAAAAGGAAAAAAAAACCCATACAAAGTTAGAAGTTAGAACATATTCATATATATGAAATTGCAAAGGGATTTCCACAACAACAATTTGAAGGTAACATTAAACACCACAAATGACAAATGCTCAAAAATTGCAGCAAAAGTAGGTTTGCCAGATTTAGGGTTTTGGGCAGTTGGGATAAGAAATCATTAGAAAATTTCAGCTCCTCAGATTTTGAATTGACAAATTCTCTGCAACTTGTTACAAAGTTTTACCACATATTTATATCTACAAAACTTGCAGAGAAATCTTCACAACAACAACAACAACAACAGTTCGAAGCTTCATTTCATTTGAGCTCGTCTTTCTTATGAAGCAAGCATCCAAGCTGAAGGTGTAGAGAAGGCTTCACATAGAGGGTGTAAAGAAGGGGGGAGAGATGTGGGAGAAGAGGAAAGAATTTCTCTACTTATTTAGAAACTCTCATCCTAGTATTAATCAATCTAAATGAAGGAGCATGTCAAAAGTCACAAGAAGAAATTGTCTTCTTGGGTGCTCAGCTTAACACCCAAGTTCCAAATTTTCCTCGTTCAGAAAAAAGTCCACAATCTCTCAGCAATGAACACATAAGGACTCTTATGATGTGGAATTCTAAGCAAATTGTCACATTCTAATAGAAAATTTGTTGTCCTCTTTTATGGAGTTATTATAAGTTACTATTGTTTTTGATTCAGGGGTTTAGCAATGGACACTAACTTCTGCTGCCCTTGAATGGAGTACTCTTCCAAGGTCAGATTCCATTTGTGTTGCCATTTGCAAGAAGGTACCCACTGTGTTGTGTGTTGCATTGTGTGTATGCAAGCATGTGCCAGACACAAAAAATCTACTCAATCATGTCAAGAGGAAGCAGGCAGGTACTTTGTTTGTCATTATTGCATTTTGGGGGCTGCATTGCCCTGCCTTTGCACAATTGCACCAGCTGACCATTTGTAGCTGAATATAAAAGTTTGAAGAAATTAAGAGTCTAGCAACTCAGTAGGTGAGAAAATCTGTGTGCTTGAATTTGATGCACCACAAATTCCTTTCTAACTATTGCACAACAGTAAGCCCTGTTCATGTATGCAGCTTGGCTTGCAGTGTCTGCATAGTGGTCTACAAAAGTATATGAGTTTCTACAACATTTCTGCTACCTTAGTAGAAGAAGAAGAATGCACAATGTCTATTGACATTATTATTGCAAGCAAATGCAGTTGAAGGTAAGGGACTTATGTTCTGTTGGCTAATTACAGGTTTGTCCTTGGGGCTCAAATCATGCACCTTTTAGCATTGCAATCCATTAAGAATCTTGCAGTTATTTGGCAGCTGTAACACTTCACCAAGATCACTGGAATGAGATTGCAGAGAAAATCCCATAACAAGACTTTGAAGCTAATACAAACAAGAACAAGTGCAGTCATGTAAAATAGCATGTAGGAACTTGTGTGAGAGGTTGATGGCATGCTACGGCCTGTAATTGCTACAAAATTTTCTTTCTTATATGTTGCCAGGATTCTTAGCATATGCATTTTTCAACTTGATCTGATAGAAGCTTGAAAGTCAACAAAACAGAGCTTCCAAATTCCCAAGAATTCCCCAAAACATGCCACCCAAATCCACTCCATTTCTGGAACATTAGCTGGCCTGTTGAGTTTTTTCACACCAATGTATCAGTCCAATCTCTTTCAATTGGGTAAAGGCGCGAATCATGAACCAAGATATGCCTGCTGATGCACTATTGGTGGAAGAGAAGAAATATCTAGGTCAGACCTACTATCCCAAAGAGGAGACTGCCACCCAAAATTTCTCACGACTGCGATGAGACAAAATTCATTTCCTCCAGAAGTGTCAATAGAGCATCTAATAGCTAAGCAGAATCCTGGCAACATATGCTAAGAAAGAACAGTATTCTTGAATGGAGGTTTCATCATCCAAAAAGTGTTCAAGCATATATATCCATGCTACTTTAGTGGTGAAGAAACCAAATGAAGTGTAATGGAGCTAGGTCCAGAAGACTGCACTTCACTCATCCCACACATGTATTGAGTCTTGAGAATAGTGTATGAACCAAATGTGCCCACCTCCACAAGACTGATCGTTCTCTTCCAGCCTCCAACTCTCCATCACTTCAGGATGGTAGTGTTAAATTTCCCTACATCTGGTCTCACACATGCCAGCCGACATGCCTGGCGGCAATCCTGGAGACAAAAGGAAAACAAAAAAAACTGGAGAATTGATCAGCCACAAAACCATGCACACCTACTCACATCATTCAATGCGTAAAACCAAGAAAAAGATCTCCATGGATTGATGGAATCAGCAATTACACAGCCAAAATGATGTGAAATCGATGCAGCCTGTAATATAGACAAAGATTCAAGAAATCAACATTCTGCAAAGTCTTTTTCTAAGTCTACTTGCAAGATCTGTCAATCCTGACGGAAACACCTTCTACAGTTTGCCAATTCTCATGGTAAACCTGATTTGACAATCCAAACACAGTACAGGCTCTGTAAGACATTTCTGCTTCTTTGTGATAATGCAGCCACTGCTGCTTCTGTTTTAGGAACACACCTGATCTTTGTCCCTTCTATTCTCCATCAACTGATAGTTCATATACTTTCTATGGGAGGAGTGTCTGAGTTGTAAATGAAACTACTTGCATCTTGCACCATCAGAGCCCATATGGTAAATTGACAACTGACTAACAACCACATTACTACTTTCAACTGAAGTTGAATCAGTTTCAATTAGGACCCAAACCATAGGGAAGGCAGAACAAAGGAACAAACCAGCAGCACTCTGCTCCAACAAATCCAGTCCATCATGCTTAAGAAGACTTTCTTATCAATTTCAAGGATGGAGGGTGAGCGAATCTGGGCAAGCAAATGACATACAAAGAAGTACAGACCTGGTAAGCATTACTGGAGTTTGCATTCTGGCTAGCCCTCTCACAAGCTGCACCACAACCTGTTTCACATGCATCCTGAACTGAAAGGTAGCAGCAAGTTGTGTCACCCTGTGTGGCCATGCTCTGTTTGCACAAACTTTCTACCTGTAGCCAAGTAGGACATCATTACACATGTTAGAGCAACTCCACCAGCACTGTACAGCAAATTTTGGATGAAGAAAAGTCAGGGCATGCCAGATTGGCTCAGCAAAATGGTGTTGACCCAGCATTTTTGCACAGGATGCTGAGGCTGGCAAAAGCCACAGTAAAGCCTAACACCTGTTGTTAATTGGCTAGATGGTTTGTTGGTCCAGGTGGGTTGCTAATAGCAGTCTCCCACCTTTTGCAGTCCCAGTTTCAGTTTTATGGGTAACGTTGGAAAAAAGTAAGTAACTAATCTTGGATGTGAGAAATATTGTTTCAGGGCCACACACTGAGCATGGGTAGAGCTGCTCTTAGTTCTCTCACGGAAACGTAATTGTTTTTCAACAAACAATTCACAATTCGTTTGTTGAAAAACAATTATGCTACAAGATCACTGGAATTTGTAGAATGACAATGCAAAGCTCCTGCATCATCATCATCATCATGCCTTCTCCAGACTCGCAACATACAGTGAGAAAAGAAAAGTCACTTGAGAGATCTTGTTCTATTTGTGCATCCTTTTCATAGAAGCCAAAAGAAAAGAATTCCAAAAAAGTTCTAACCCTCCCGGAAGCAATCAATGCCTTCTCAATGCGAGAGGATTCAGAGTCACTGCAGACTTTTTGTAGAAGGAAATGCTAGAGAGAAACTCCCAACTATTCCATCTTATTATTAGTGTAATAAATCCATGCATTCACTGCAGGACATACATGCTGCTGCCTTTATACTGCCTTTGATGTTTCTATGGTTCTATCACATGCGGTGTGTTCTGCTGTTCAGATCAAATACATACAAATCGGAAGTACAGAAGCAACATTCTTGAACCGGATGCGGTGCCAAATATCGACAATTACGTGTTTTGGATACAGAAGTTATTTGCAATTCCGATCTAACCAGCGAAATTTGACACTTGAGGTGGAGCTGCAGTTTCCTCGTACCTGAACAAAGACGCGGATCGTAAAGCGCCCTACGTGTTCCAGCGCAGTGATTCCCTTCACTGCTATTCTGCGGTAATCTGTCAACTGATCCGCCATATCCATCGCCTCCACAAGATTGATAATTGCGATACACAGAATAATGTCACTCGGAGATATGCACTAAACTCTAAACCTGCCCGCACTCTTTCCTATCTACAACTTGCTTCCATTCTTGCTCCTCGTGCACACTCTGTTGTAAGTACCAAACAACTCTGGTTCGTTTGAAAATATAACAAGAGATCGTATTTCACTTTCCATGACAGGAGACCTTATGGCAAAACTCTTGTAATAAAACACAGAAGGGAAGCTCGAAAGCTAACGTGGAACAATCTGTGACCTCTCCGCCTCCAACCTTTTTTCTCCCGTTGTTTCTCTCTCTTATTGGACGCTACACACACTAAAAGGGAGCTTTCTTCTTCTCTACCGCAGTACAAGATTGGCAGCCACTTCAAGCTCACAAAAAGGGGAAGCTCTGCAGACAGTCCACGACAGACGAGATACCTTCAAAAAGGCCCGAGAAATTGGGATCGACACGCGAGGAGCAGCGCCTCACCCGCCTCCATCATCACCGCAATTGCCCCCACCCCCGCTTGTAGCGCGACGCGCACTCTCGGGCGCGGGAGCCGGGAAGGAAGAGGACGACGCTGCTACGCTGCACATTCCGCATCATAATGGTCGTCCACATCCAACCGTTACGCCGTCATAATTTGCAAATCCCCACCCCTGGCTTCCCCCCTCTAACATTATATTCATGTACAAAGGTTGTTGAATAGGCTTATGTGTAGAAAAAAAAGGTTACAGCCAATGACATTGCTGGATTTGGTGGTCTCAAATTTCATTGGGTTTATCCATTTTAAGAAAATGGATAAGGGGAAGGGATATACCTTTCCCATACTTGATGATTATACATGGGATGTTGTTTTGAACGGTATTGTAATTGCCATTAGGGTTTGGAATTTATTATTTCAAAAGTGAAATGGTGAATTTTTAAAAAATTATGTATGACCTTTTGCTATAATTGTTTAAAATTTATTGTTGTAACTCTCGAAAAATGAAAAAAAAAAGTTTAAGGTTTAAGGTAAATATATGGGACATTGCTTTGAGCCGGTATTGTAATTGCCATTAGGGTTTGGCATTTATAATTTCAAAAGTGAAATAGTGGGAATTTTTAAAAATTATGTATGACCTTTTGCTAAAATTGTATAAATTTATTGTTGTAACTATTGGAAAACAAAGAAAAAAACAACTTCAAAGTTTAATGCAGAAAAGTTCTTTCGAGGTGATGCGCTCCTAGGCTTCTTGATGGACTAAAATGTGAATCTAAAGTGTAAATAGTGGAAGAGCAAAGAATCAGGGCACGTTCGTTGGCTCGCAAGGCATTTTGGGGGTAGAAGGCGTGATAGAGCTCCAAGATGGGACTAGGAAGAATGATAAGCATTTAACACTCACATAGATTTGCACAAACCAAATAACAAGTTGTTTAGTGCATAATAAAACACTTTTGGTGCTAAAATGAGCCACAAGCAAACTCGGATTCACAAGACTCATTATGGCCCGGACTTAAGAGAAACCAGCACCTTCCCCCTTATAATATATTATGTGCCTCTCCACAAGGCCCATGTCCAAATGACATTTTGTCATGGGACTCCCAATTCCTATTTCCAAGTCCCGAAATTCCCAAAGTTGGGACTCCTGCAACTTTGGGGCCCCATAACTATGTGTGCAAAGCTTCGATTGAAATGAGGTCTGAAGCAAAGTTGTAGCCTTCATCGAAATCTTTCCAATGGTATGTCGCACGCCACCTGCACGCGAGGAAATCAGGTTGATTCCTGACTTTTAGTAGTTAGGATTCAAATTGCCAATTTGACTCTTGACCTTTCTTTTGGCCATAACTTATGTTTTAGATATCCAAATGAGTCATGCAAGCCCATTTTAACCATTTAAATTTCAATAGCTTTTTAATGATATAAAGAACTAATCCAATGGGTTTTGATCCCTATAATCGCCCTTTAAAGATTCGAGAATCCATTGGGACTTCAACTCTCAAAATGGGAATTCACTTGGGAGTATGAAGTTTCATTCCTTCATATTCTTTTGCACTCTCGGGAGCATGAGATGTGATTCCCGGGTTTCCCTATTGGCCCACAATCTTGCAAGCTCTCACCTTGGTTACGAGCCCAAGGCTAGGGTTGCGACACGAAGCAACAATGTGTTCCATGGAGGCGGTTTCAATGAAAGATTGAAAGTCCATTCATGCAAGTCCTTCAAGTATTTTATTTGACGTCCTTAAAAACAACGAACAAATTGATGAAAATGATGCAACTATTATTGAAAACTTTATTGGTAATCAATCAAGGTTTTTTTCTAATTATAATTTAAAATGTTGATAAAATTAATTCTTATGGGTTACATAATAACAACATAATGGTAACAACAACATTATAATGGAAGTAGTACAACAACAACATGGTGGTAACAATGATAGCATAATGACAACAACAACATTAACGCATCAGCATGGTAGTAGAGCACCGCGGCAACACAACAACAAGAATATAGTAACAACATCACACCATCATAGTGGCACCACAGTAGTGACATAACAACACCACCACCATAGTAACATAATAACAACGTAATGGTAACACATTAGTAACATGATGGCAACAACATAACAACAAAAACAACCATTTAACAACAATGGTGGCAACTAATGAAAGTGTGCAACCTTTGAATCTTCTTTGAAGTACACTGTTGAAATTTGAAACACAACAATAAAAATAACAATGATAATAGCAATAGCTATGGAACATGGACATTTAAATATTGTTGCATGATTTCAAGCATGGAATCTTTTGGATCAATGTTGTCATCCTCCTCTTCTTGTTGTTTGATTTCATGAACAAAATGAATTGAAAATAAAGGTGTAACAACATTCACTTCCATTGTTTCCAATTGAAATTATTCATTGAAACTCCTTAAAAACCTTCTTTTTAACCAACCTTTGCAAATCATATTGTCCATGTTCTCCGCATGTTCCTACTCATGAAACTAGCCATACCTTGTGTAATGTGTATAACTAATGATGATGCAACAAGAAATGGCAACAAGCACAACCATATGATGAGAAAAAAAGAAAATGCTTGAAAGGGGAAAAGGAAAACAAAAAAAAAAGAAATGATGAAAAAGTTGTAACAATAAAAAAACAAAAGATGAAAAACAAAATAAAAATAACAACAAAAATGATAAGAAGAAAAATCTATAGCACAAACAAAAAAAAGTAAAATAATAATAAGTGGAAAAAAATGATGAAAAGAAAGCTATAGCAACAATGGAAGAGAAGAAGACGATGATGAAAAAGAAGAAAGAAGAAAGAAGAAAAATGGAAAAAAGGGGATTTTTTTGGAAATCTAGCAAAGAATGGGCCAATAAAAAGAAAAAAAATAACCCACCTCAATGTTTGGTTTGGTTTATGTTAAAGGGTTTGGGTTCATCCTGAAACTGCCAAAACAATATCATCCACAACTGGTGCATTGGCGGGTGCTGGTTCACTGCTCCTACATGTACAACTATTATAATTCCTCTTGAACCTTGTGCATTAAATGTTGAGATTCAGCATTTGATACTAAGATTTAATAAAAATATCCTTACTTGGCGGATACCACTGAAAGAGGGCTTAAGGAGTGAAACATATGGGATTGTTGAACAATTATATTATGGGATTATTCATTGGTTGGCTTTAGGGCAAGCTCGTAATTTTACACCTCAACATCTTCCTTGAAAATACAAAAAAGAGACAAATCCCTAAGTTTTAGTGTGTAATATAAGGCCCAAGGAGGGAGGGTTAGGAGGAGGGGAGCTTTCTCTAAATGAGGGACCTATAGCATGAGCCTATATTTGAATGCTAGAGCCTTGCATTTGGAGAAAAAAAACCCCACCCCAAGCCTTTACTTGATGAAACCAGTTTTGGTGTCTTTATATGTGTTCACACTTGGTGCTAAGGAAGACTCTAGTGTTGAGTTCCCTAACACCATACTAACCATTTAAAACCTAAACCTAATTGTCATCAAAATTTTATGTGAAGCTAACATTCATTGAACATTAAACCATCAGCCATTTAACATTAGATGCCACCTTGGATGCCACCTAGATTTTCATTTAAGACCAACTTAACATCAAGTGTGAATGCACCACTATTCAGGTACCTTTTTAGGGTTTTTCCTCTAAAAAACTGATCTAACCACCATGGTTTAGCTAGGGAACTGAAACCCAACAGAAAACTGTTTCCCGATCACTTATCATCCATCCTTCATGGTGTGCTGGTGGGCGCTAATTCGTTCACTGTGGCCAGTTTATGGCCTTTGGAACCGGCCTTGGTAGAAGTGATGTGTCATCACCCTACTGGACTTGACCTAATCCTAGGTGGAACCGGGGTATGGCAAGGCCGTGCACCGGTCCCATAGTATGTACTATGTACCTTCAGTAGAGGACCTGGTTAAATTTTATTTAGTTAAAAAAATAAAAAAGATGGGGAAATAAAAGGATTTAGAGTTTAGGGTTTAGGGACACCCATGATGTAGGAGCCCTTCTGTCCTAAACCCTAAACCCTTGGGGTAGAGCCCAACACACTAAAAGGCCCCCAAATCCAAAAGTGTGGACAACCCCAATGCCCTGGCCCCCTCATTAATCATGGTAAGGCCGGCCATTTACTACGGTTAATTAAAGGTGCATTAAAAGCTAAGGTCCGTTGCGAAATTAACAAGGCGAATGAACTGGGATTTGTCGGCTTACTTGGTTTTTTTTTTCTTTTCTTATTGGTCGATAGCTCAAACTTTCAATCGTGGCCCTTTTCTATTGGGTAGGACGTCCAACGTTCTCTGTCCTAACGTCATTTATTACGAAAAATCGAATTTCCTGACGTACTGCTCAGGCTCTTTTATAAAAAAAAAAGTTGGACAAAAAAATAAATTTGGGTCGTTTTTCGAGGAAAAAAATTGGGACATTTTTGTTTTTTCCTATTGTTAATTTGAATAAATTTGGTAATTTCTTGGAAAAGAAATTCGCCGTATTTTTCGATTATAAAACCCTGACTCCTCCTGGTCGGAATTAAGAAATTATTTAAAAAAGTAATAATAGTAATAATAATAATATTATTATTATTATTATTTTGTGGCTAATAATTAATTTTGTGGCGGGGGGCCGGGTGAAAAGTTTTCTCTTGTCTTCTAGACGCTTCCGCTCCTCTCGCGAAAAGACGGAAAAGAAGCGGAAAAGAAAGAACGGCCCGGGCAGGACGCTTCTAGAAGCGAGTAAGTTAAGCCTAAGGTTGTTCTCTTCTTTGGCCTCTTTGCTTCGTCCCCCCGCCCTAAAGAAGGAAAGAAGAAACAGGAAATGCAAAAGAAATGGTCCCTGTTTGCTAGGATGGTTCTGGAAATGTATGGAGGACCGTCCGATGGTAGATCGGAGACCAACCTTCGTTAACCCCCGCCTTTAACTGCGGTTAGTAAACGGTTACCGCCGCCTCACAGTCGTTACAAAGAAGCGCGGACATCGTTGTCGTCATTATCGTCGTCTTCCCCCGCGCACTCCACTTGTTCTCGCCCGCGCTTCGTGCTGTTGTCTTTTTCGTTTTCTTCCGATTTGTTCTCTAGTGTCGCTCTGGTTTGGTTTTGTGGTTCGAGTGCCAGCGGTAAGCTTGCTATTGAATCCAATTTTGGCGCATTTGGTGAGGTGTACTCGATCTTGCAATGGCTGGTAAAGGTGAAGGACCTGCAATAGGCATCGATCTTGGAACCACGTATAGCTGCGTCGGAGTCTGGCAGCATGATCGCGTGGAGATCATTGCTAATGACCAAGGAAACCGAACCACTCCTAGCTATGTGGCATTTACGGATACCGAGCGTCTCATTGGTGATGCTGCCAAGAATCAAGTAGCGATGAACCCCATAAACACCGTCTTTGGTAGGTGTTGTTTTCTTCCTCCTTCCTACTTTAAATTCGTTTGGTTCCCCTGATGAATTTTCAGGTGTTCGGAAGCTTGATGTGCTGATTTTGCCTCCCTGTCCTGCGTAGATGCGAAGAGATTGATCGGAAGAAGATTCAGCGATGCATCTGTGCAAAGTGATATCAAGCTATGGCCCTTCAAAGTCACGCCAGGAGCAGCCGACAAGCCGATGATCAGTGTTCAGTATCGCGGAGAGGAGAAGACGTTTGCCGCAGAGGAGATTTCATCTATGGTGTTGATCAAGATGAAGGAAATTGCGGAAGCTTACTTGGGCTCTTCGATCAAGAATGCCGTCGTGACAGTCCCCGCCTACTTCAACGACTCTCAGAGACAAGCTACCAAAGATGCGGGAGTGATAGCCGGCTTGAACGTGATGAGGATCATCAATGAGCCTACCGCAGCTGCCATTGCGTACGGTCTGGATAAGAAGGCGACCTCTGTGGGTGAGAAGAACGTACTCATTTTCGATCTCGGAGGTGGCACCTTTGATGTCTCGCTTCTCACCATCGAAGAGGGTATCTTCGAAGTGAAGGCCACTGCCGGCGACACCCATCTGGGCGGAGAGGATTTCGACAACAGAATGGTGAACCACTTCGTGCAAGAATTCAAGAGGAAGTACAAGAAAGATATCAGCAGCAACCCTAGAGCGCTTCGCAGATTGAGAACTGCAGCAGAGAGAGCGAAGAGGACGTTGTCTTCTACAGCACAGACTACCATAGAGATCGATTCCTTGTACGAAGGTGTGGATTTCTACTCTACCATCACTCGTGCTCGATTCGAGGAGCTCAACATGGACATGTTCAGGAAGTGCATGGAGCCGGTGGAGAAATGTCTTAAAGATGCGAAGATGGACAAAGGTGCAATTCATGATGTTGTTCTCGTTGGAGGGTCTACGCGTATCCCTCGAGTGCAGCAATTACTGCAGGATTTCTTCAATGGCAAGGAGCTCTGCAAGAGTATCAACCCTGATGAAGCTGTTGCCTATGGAGCAGCGGTTCAGGCAGCTATTCTGAGTGGTGAAGGGAATGAGAAAGTGCAAGATCTTTTGCTTCTGGATGTAACTCCTTTGTCTCTTGGGCTTGAGACTGCAGGAGGAGTGATGACTGTTCTGATCCCAAGGAACACCACCATTCCCACCAAGAAGGAGCAAGTGTTCTCGACCTATTCGGACAATCAACCTGGCGTGTTGATCCAAGTCTACGAGGGTGAGAGGGCGAGAACTCGTGACAACAATCTGCTTGGCAAGTTTGAGCTCTCGGGAATCCCGCCTGCTCCACGAGGTGTTCCTCAGATCACTGTCTGCTTTGACATTGATGCCAATGGCATTCTGAACGTTTCAGCTGAGGACAAGACCACAGGGCAGAAGAACAAGATCACTATCACCAACGACAAGGGAAGACTGAGCAAGGACGAGATCGAGAAGATGGTGCAAGACGCTGAGAAGTATAAGGGTGAGGATGAGGAGCACAAGAAGAAGATTGATTCCAAGAATACTCTGGAAAATTATGCGTATAACATGAGAAATACCATCAAGGACGAGAAGATTGCAAACAACCTCGACCCTGCTAGCAAGAAGAAAGTGGAGGATGCAGTTGAAGCTGCTATTCAATGGTTGGACCATAACCAGCTTGCGGAATCTGATGAGTTTGATGACAAAATGAAGGAGCTCGAGAGCATCTGTAACCCCATCATTGCCCGGATGTATCAAGGTGGTGCTGGAGGACCTGATGGACCTGCACCATCTTATGGTGGTGGTGGTGAAGATGATGCTCCCTCTGGTGCAGGTCCCAAGATTGAAGAGGTGGACTAATATGTGTCTTTGATCTGTATTAAAACTGCTGAGGTCAGGGAAAGTTTTGTAGACTGCATTTACAGGTCCCAATTTTCTAACTGAGGCTAGCTTGTTCTCTGCTGCAAAGAGAAGAAGATCCAGTTTTATAATGATGGGTGTCTTGTCTTTCGAGCAAATAGGGGTAAAAGAGACAGAACCAAGTTCCAATTTTCTGCTGTTCCAGTCTTGTTTTCTCATTGATAATAGGGAAGAAAATAAAGCCAGGTCCAGATTTCTGTGAAACCATTGTTTTGTTTTCTGTGTGCTGCAACAAGGAAAGATGATAAATTCAGTTTGGTTGTCTGCTGAACAATATATCTTGTTTGCCTGAGAATAAATTCAGTTCAAGTAGAGTGCTGAAGGAAGAGTTTTGTCAGACATGAAGAGCCTCCTATAACCAGAATATAGTCCCATATGCTGTTGCAAACCAAAACCTCTTCTAGTCAGCTGCAATATGTGTAGTACAATAACACGGCATAAATAGTATTGTAATCATCCATGTCATTGCAAATAGACTATTGAGACAGTAGAATTAACAGTCGACTATGGTGGCCAGTAAAACCTATAAAAACTGACACTAACAATTGGTGGCATGCACGTCAAATGCATGATAAGTACAGAATTGAAACTTTAGGGTGCAAGACATTATATTCTATTTGCCACGAAAAAGTGAACGAACATGAAAAATCATAACCCATATCAAATTAAGCACTTACAATTCAACTACCCTACATATAACTCACAGCAACCTCTGATTCAATTACCAATGAAATAAGCAAAACAATATTACTACATCAGGAGCATATATCTACATATTTCTGATCTTAAAGAAAACTCTGATTGATAACAAGATACTATGCCCAGTAAACCAATTTTACTATCTCTCTGAACCAATGTCAAAATGCAGCACTACTTTCCACAAGAATCTGATTTAAAGTAAGCAAACCTTGCTCAGTAACTAGATATTATGTCAAGACAACCAGTTTTTCTATGTCTCTGAATCAATGTCAAATTGCAGCTTGATTTAAGTCCACAAACATGATGCTATTGTATACACCCTGACAAAAGACCCTTCAAGCAGAAACATTTGCTCCATCTCCCCAAGAAAAACGAGCTTTCCAACAATTACATAAATTAAATGTTATTGCTACTTGTGTATGTGGACAATATATCTGATCGACCACCAGTCATCCTCTCTGCTTTTCGCCCTCGCTCCCCTGCTCATCTTTATCCAAGTTAGAAAATGTGGCAATGCTGCAGATTTCAAGACCCTGCTCCTACTAAATAGTCAACCTGATGGTTACCATGACTAAAAAATATAAGTCACCTCCTTACATCCAACATGCCAAACAAACTGAAAATTGACTTCATAATTCTGCAGTACAATCTGGTAAGTAGTCCAACTGCTAGTGATATGTGTGCCAATTCCCTTGGTGGCTTATTGATTGTCATCTTTTAGAGCTTAACAAAAGTAGTCTGGAACAGCCCAACACTTTAAACATAGGAAGCAGTTCAGTGGGGTTGAGAAAGGGCACCTGTGCGAACACGGATTATGTCTGCCACCGGTGACACTGGCACAAGCATATCACAGAATAAGGCCAACCAAGACAAACAGAAAGAGAGACTATCTTGTGGCAGTAAAAGATGGCTCATTAAGGAAGGTGACTGAAAGAATGCACGAAGACAAAATGAGAGAAATAATTGACATTACCAAATATCTTTCCATCTCCAATTTCTCCAGTCCTTGTTTCATCAATAATGGTATCAATCACAGATTCTACCTGTGCAAAGTCAAGTTTCAAGGTCATAAACTGGAGATTTTGAATCAGTCAAACTGACAGTACACGGTGTGCAGGGTTCAGCTGCTAGAATCAAGTACCTGATCTTGAGAGACTACAATCTCCAGCTTTACTTTCACAACAAAAGCTTCTTCACAGAATTCTGAGCCTGCAAAGAACCACAAGTCACATCCCTATTAGCGTATAGCCTACCAACTCACAGCTTTGGAAGGATGCAAGAGAGGCTAAGTTCAAATACAGCTTGGGACATTCACAGACAGAAAATTTACAGAATTCAACTGGAGGTGGAGATTAATGCATCCAAATCTTGGGGTCAGTACTGGGTTTACTGGCAGAGATTGCAATCAACAGCAATCCATAAACAGATTGCCATTTTATCTTTCCACTAAGTCTCCCATATATAACTCTCATGAGTATCAAGAAATCTCCATACTCATGATTAAGCTATCCAGGAATCGGAAAAATATTCCTGGGGTACAGAATCTCCCAAAAATGTACAGTGATGCCAGGGGTTCTGCAGGCAAAAAATTGTCCACAGGGCCTATACCATCAAGATCAATCATAAAGAAAATATGGTGTGTTACCAGCTTGTCGCTCACGAGATCCTCCCTGTGCCCCAAATCCTTTGACATCTGTCACAGTCACACCTCGAATGCCCATCTTGATAAGTGCCTGTCTTCAAACATCTGTTATTAGAAAACTGAGACACAGAATCTGCAAGGACGCTTTGGCATGACAAAGAGATGTGCATAGGTAAGTCATGGCATTTGCAGAATGTTCCATTCCACCACATTGATCCACAAAGCATGGTGAATTCAAAGAGAGCAAGAGCTAGGAAAGACACAAAGAAAGCTTATGTCATCATCTTCATGTCAAGGCCAAGATCCAGGGACAAAGTGAGAAAGACAAGGAATACCGTGGCCACATGAGGGAGCCGCCATGGTCTTCAAAACAGAACCGGTGAAGGGCACACATCATTAGAATACATGCCACAAACAGAGTCCTTGATTTATTTCAGTATGTCTATGCACCCTTGCTTCACCTACAGTTGTGGAAATGTATGTCAAAGCTGACCTCACAAACTTGACCACAGCTGAAAATCTACAACTAAAAAACAAACCCCTAATCAGAACCTGGAGTTTTGTCACTTTACAATGGCCTCTGTCCTCTGTTAGAGCTTGGAAGGGGAAAAAAAGCCCTAGAAATTTCTGCACTGTACCTAACAGTCACAGAATAAGGGATGAAGCTAAAAATCTTGGGCAACATAAATGCAAACACTTGTGTACCTGAGAATTGCTTCCACTTTGTAAAATTCTGCCTTTGGCAAATAACCTGCCAGAAGTCAAACCTCCTCAAAACCAGTTTCTTTTAAATTAAGCTGAGCTGATGTTACAGGATCATCAAACCTTAAGATCTCTCTCTCTTTTTGTCATGAGTGTCCAGTTTGCTGATTGGTATTTCTCCTGCAAAACTGGGTTTTCCATTCATGTGCAAGGCTTTCTTAATTTCAGTAAAACATGGAATGCTTTCATGATTTTCCAAATCCTCGAATGCATAATAGAAGATGCTTTCAAACCATAGATCTAATACAAATTTACCTTCACCTGAAGAATTGCCATTTTCAACTTCTGCAGAGGAAGCTCTGATAAGTTTTGCAGTAGTTGTCTTTTTCACCACCATTCTGCTCCTTGAACTTTCTGCAGAATTTCTCTCTTCACTTTCAATTCCCACAGGACAGAGAAAGTTCCAGAAAAAAAAGAGCATGTTGACATGACTGTATGTCCTGGCGGCTATATATTTGCATCTAGGGCTACTCTGTGCTACGTTGAGGTGGATACTTTGTGCTAACCGGGATCAGCAGGGCCATCGTGGTCTCCCGAGGTCCACTAAGGACTCACAAATCCACATTTTGTGTGGCCGTCCTTACCAAGATAACAAATATGCATGAAACGCGGCACAAACCTCGCAGAAGTTGGGAAAATAAGGCCACTTGCAAGCGCAACCAAGAGTGAGTGAGCAACTAAGCCATTGCTAGAGTCCAGGATTAAATACATGAAAATGAAACAAAAGCAAAGAAGTACAATGCGTCGTCACTCACCGAACATGGATTCCAAGTTAGGTCTGTAGTAGATACGAGCGCCATTCTCCAAGCGGCAGGATCTTGTTCCTCCGAAGCTCTCAACCGGCGCTGCTACGAAGGCGCCGGAACACTTTAGAAGAAGCGAAGAGACGTATGATGAACTCGTCGACGGATTAGAACATGACACAACTTCCCGCGACGGCACTGACGCCATGCAGAGTTTGCAGGTCGTAAAGAGAGCCATAGTTTTTTTCAAAAATAAAATGCACACGACAGCAGGAGAATAAAAAATAAATTCCAATGAGAACACGAAAATACGGAAAATGATGGAGACAAAGAGCAAAAAAATTTACATAAAGAGCAACAAACGAAAACGACGAGAACGACGAACGAACCGACGACAACAACAGCGACAAACAACGAGCGCCAAAACAGCGAAAGACCGTGAAAGGATCAAGGAAACCCAGGTCCCGAACGGAGCTTCTGCTTCCAAATCGAGATCTTGAACAGCCCTGTCACGTGGAAAGAAGCTTGTCTGTCCGAGGTCTTGTAACTTTGGCCACCACGTAAGACACCCAACTAGGTAACACGTAGGGTGTGATCGAGGTCTTGAGTCTCCTTTCTTTCACCCAGCCCCCAATAAGGCAGAAGTCATCCCCTTCTCACCTTTATAGGTGGGCCAAATGGGGAGGCATGCCATCTTTCCATAGAATTTTCTATTTTGGGGAGCCTCGATGGCTTATTGCCAAAAAAAAAAAAAAAAAAGGACTTGCGAGGCACCCCCAACAAATTAATATGAAACAGAATAAATACCCCCAATTATACACAGAGGGTGTTGAATAGGCTTGTGTGTAGGTGTGGAATAAGAATGTTATGATATTTTGACCAATTTTTTTTTCCAGGCCAATAGGATTGCCGGATTTGGTGATCTGAATTATTTTTTCTTAAAAGTGTCTTGAGTGAAGTTATAACATGAGTGAATATGGGGCCTTGATTCTTGGTGTAAACAGATCTGCCACCTCGGTTGTGAAGTCTGTAACAACGGGGCTTTGTTGCCTAGGTGGCAAAGTGGCACAGCCAAAGAGGCGTCGACAGTAGTGTGGACCGGAGGTTGGGTTGTGGCGGTGCAAAGGAAACGAGAAACACGAAGAACGCGACGACAGAGAAGAGGGAGCGCGCGCGTCTGTCTGTCTTTCTGTCTGTCTGTGCACACGAGCGAGACGAAGCGGGATTGTCTTCTTCTTATTCTTCTCCGCCTCGCCATAGTTGCGGAGCTCCCTTTCTGCAATCCCTGTCCAGTATGAAGATATCGGTGAAGACTCTGAAGGGGAACCACTTCGATCTGGATGTCAGCCCCTCGGATACTGTATGTCGCTCCTTCTTTCTAACCCTATTTTTCTAGGCACTGTTTCTGTCGGAGTGTCTCTTGATTAGAACAGTCGTGTGTTTCCGTGCGGGGTGGGGATAGGATGGGATTGAAGCTCAGCCCCTCCTTTCTTCCGCCGCTCAGCCTTCTCCGGTTGTTTGCCGGACTGCCCGTTTTAGGTCTTCTTTTCTGTCGTTTGATTTCTTCAGTGTTAATCTTCTCCTCCTCGTCGAGCTTTCTTTTTTTCTTCTTTTGCCTCTCAATAAGAGTCGAACATCTTCAGCAACCGGAGATTGCAAGGAAAATGATGTCTGTCATTGAAGATGTCCCTGGTTTATGGCGGCAGAAACCAGTTCATTCGGTGTTGAAGTCTAGGGTTTCTCATGGTCGGTCAGTAGTCTAATCAATCCCCCCCCAGTACACACAGATTTGAGAGTTCGTCCTGATCTTCAGCCGTTTAGTCTCGTGACTAGCATTCCTCTTTCACATGGAGTTGTGGGGTACTCTGTGAATGGCACACATTTCCTTTGTAGCTGAATGTGAAAGTGAGTGGACAGGAAGTTGAAATTGAGATCTAGCTGCTTGCTGTTTCATCTTACAATTCCCTCTTCCAACTTGCTGAGTATGTGGATGTCAAAAGTTGTCTCTTGAGGGTACATGCACTGTGTGAGCCAATTGTTGGGATTTGGGCGATTTAGGTTCTATCATGCCATTAGGGTTTGTGGTGATACTGTCTGATGGAGACACATAGCAGCATAAGACATTGTGTTCTTCTGGCAGCTTTGGTTAGTGTGAGGATTCAATTGTGCCAAGAGTTATACGCTCAGACCTGGACATGCATGGCTTCAATTGTGGTTTGCAGGTTATAGCTGTCAAGAAGCAGATTGAGGAAAGCCAGGGTAAAGATGCATTTCCCTGTTCACAGCAGCTTCTCATTCATCAAGGGAAGGTTCTTAAAGATGACACAACTATGGATGACAACAAGGTTTCAGAAAATGGTTTCCTTGTTGTCATGCTGACTAAGGTACATCTGATCATAATGTGGATTGTGTGATTCAGACACAAATGAGTTGATTTCTCTTGGTGACATAAGACTGATAGTGTTTTTGCCAGGATTGGTGTGAAGTTAAGATTGGGATTGAAAAAATGTATGGCAGCAATGAAGATTTGTAGAGTTCCATTGGCTTACATAGTCTTATGTGTCTCCAGACAAAGGCACCAGCAGCTCCACCTTCATCCTCGTCAGGAACTGTTCCGGTTTGATTCTTCCCATAATTATATCCCCATAGTCAATTGAAATTGTCCAGTACATTTGTTGTGCTCATATCGATTGCAATGTGAATTCTTGTTTGAATTCAACATTGCCTTCTTCTTACTCCTCTGACACAAGTTTTTCCCTCAGTGGACTGAATAGCTCATGCACAGCAGGTCTGTTCTTAAATTACCACTACTGTGGCTGCAAGTGAACTGATTAAACTCTGTCTTCAACATTGGTTGATTTTAGGCACCTGCAGCGGCTGTCCATCCACCTGCTCCAAGCCCTCCCCCTCCTGCAGCTCCAACTCTCCCTGCCCCTTCTCTGTGAGTTGTCTGTTCTTGAAGAATCCTGCCTACCTTTGCATGTTTTGCAACTTTCAGCTGTGAGAAAGTGAGAACTGGTATTATGTTTAGTTGCAGGTTATGGAAACCCCACATAGATGATCCTTGGCTAGGCACCTTTCCTTAGGACTGGGTTCCTGGAGTACTTTTCACCTCACCTGCTCAGACATCTTCATATTATCTGGAATGAATGATTACAAACTCAGTCTGCAACTGGAGTGCAGCAATTATACTGCATCAGGCAAGGAGCATATGTTATTTTGTAGGATTGTCAGAAGTAGGACTGGTATGGCCTAACTTTTCTATGCTGTATTCTTATCAATTACTTCCTGCAACAGGGCACCTTCTGCTGCACCTGCTGTCGCTGCACCAGCTGCTGGAGCTCCACTGTATGCATCATTTCTCATTCACCTTAACTAATGGACCAAGAGGAAAGGATAAACAGAAGCTCGCAATCTTTTGACGTATGCTGAGATCTTAAGCCAGTGATTGTCATTGAGTTGTATCAAGCCAAAACCAAATCACTGCTTGTTCTGAATGAAGTACCTACGTCTGCTTTGTGATTGTGCAGTGGTCAGGGTGACGTCTATGGTCAGGCGGCATCAAATCTTGTTGCTGGGACCAACCTTGAGCAAACAGTTCAGCAGATCATTGACATGGGTGGGGGTAGCTGGAATCGGGACACTGTTGTGCATGCACTGCGTGCTGCTTTCAACAATCCAGAAAGGGCAGTGGAATATTTGTACTCTGTAAGTCATGAACTCAGTTGCAGTTATGCCTTCATGATCTATCACAGCCAAATTTTAGCAGTGCACACTCACAGGTGATCCTTGTGTGGCTGTTATAACAGGTCAACTACCTGTGGCCATTTAATATTAAGGTTGCCTGACATCCCATAGGTGCATCTGAAGATGTCACCAAGAGGATGTCTCAGACTACCCTGATTATAGTGAAATAACGCTTCTCATCTGTAACTCTCTTAGTTGAATTAGCAATTTGTAGCTTCCCTGGTCAACTTTGTTCAATTGTTTGTTCTTTTGTCCTAGTATCTGATGCACACTTTGCTCATTTCTCTATCTTTTGATCTTTCTCAGGTTGCCACCCTTGACCTGGCTTCTGGCCCAGTCTCAGTTGCCCTTCCTATGCTGGAGCACCAGATTGATTTTGACATCCCCCAATATTAGTCTACGTCTCTGTCAGAATTCTTTGCTGGTTGCAGCCTCTCGAATAGAGCATTCCCTGAAAGCCTTGAAAGTATTAAATACTACTGATCCATGAGGAATGCTTATTCAGACACTACAGATTTTTAAAAATCTGAGATTTATGAGGTGTGGACATGAAGAACTGGACCAATTAATGGTGAACTTCTTTTCCTTCAGTGCTAGCCAACATCAGTCAGAGTTTTTCTGTTGCTTCTGGAAATGTGATAGAAATGCAGGACGCACTTTATTTTATTATTGTTTGTCCAAAACTTTGAGCAGATTTTTGCATACTTATTATCTACACCTGTCATCCATACCTGATAGAATCATTGAGGGCAGCTAGTCACTGCCATTTGTGATGGAGGTGATGGTCTCATACTTTTTGAGGGACACTCTCAAGGTCATGGCTGCCCTCTTTCTTGTCATGTCAGTTTCGGTTTTACTGTAACTGACACAATGTTTACCTTTCAAATATTTATTGTGGAGCTTCTCTGCAATCTCATAGATATGTGATCTGTTCCTTTTGTGAGAAACCTACAACCCAGGGTCCAAATATTCTCTAGACATGGGCATTCTTCTGGCAGGGCTACCCTCTTCAAGGAGGAATTTTTACTTCTGGAATTTCAGTGTTGGAGTTTTCCAAATTCTTTTTTACAGAGTCTTTGTAAGTGGGAATCCTTTTTAAGTTCACTTGGTCTTCATTTGTCTTCTCCCTCTTGTCCAGAATATTCTGTTCTTTCTCCCATGTGCCTTCACCTGTGTTTCTTTTCTCTTTTTTCCCTCTATGTTTTCCCTTCTTTGCTGTAGGGTGCTGGCCGGTATTGTGGCTTCCAGTTGCTTTGAGACTTGTGACAGTAACTTGGCGCACAGTCTAATGATTACACTGGGTATATAGTAGGGAGCTGATGAAGTCAGTGGGTAAGTTATAGTGGAAAGGCACCATATATTTTACTGCTGATGGTCTCTGGACTAGTGAGAGACTGTCACTGCTGTTTGTACTGCTAGTTTTATAGTTCATTTCAAACTATTTCTTCCTGTGCATTTTCGTGTTCTCTATTCTTTTATTCGGAGGCTTTTGTTGACTTAAAGAAGATTTTTTTTTGCCTCTTTCTGGTTCCTTCCTTTTGGTCATCGTGCTTCTAGACAATGTATTGGTGTCCTCATGGATAGTAATTGCAAAGCTAGTTGGAAAATTTCAATCTCTTTTCCTATAGGTTTTATTTTTAAAAGTGTCTTTTGAAGTCCAACACCTGCCCTCTTGTGTTTCAGTGATTATCCCTAGTTTGTAGGTCTGTGGATGATCTTTTTGTCTTTTGGCTTTCTGAACTCGGAGAGTTTTATGTACCTGGACAAAGACAGTGGCAAACCCTGGAACATCTTGTGAGTTTAGAAATTGTACTTCTAACAGCTTTTCTTGTAACTTCTTGGATTTAGCTATAACCCAAAGTCCTAGAGGTATTTCAAGTGGTATGTTTGACAAACATATTCAACTGGAGAATGCAGGCATTGACATGGTCTGTATGCATCATGCTCATTCCAATATCTCTATGACTGCTAAGTTGGGCATTTCAAAATTCAGTTTTGAAGGTTCTATAGACTTTGTGGTTAGTTTCCTTCATTTCTCGGACGGTCAGTTTTACTGTCCTTCTGAAGATTAAAGGCTACCCTCTAAAGATCCTCTTAAAGAGAACTTTAGAACTAGAGTTTTGCTCAATAAAGAGGAACTCCTTTTTAGAGTTTCAGGATTTTTTTGGTCTTCTGAATGATTTTATATAGTCTTGTAAGTGTGGAATATTTTTAAGGCCAATTGATCTTTGTTTGTCTTTTCCCTCGTGTCTGTTATATTGTGTATTTTTGTCCTGATGTGCCTCCTCTTGTGCTTTTTTACTTTCTTTTACCCTCTATTTTCCTTTCAGTGCTAGCCAGTATCATGGCTGAGTTACCATTGCTTCTGAACTTGTGACAGAAACTTAGCACACAGGCTAGTATTTACACTGGCCTATACCCTCTGTAGAGAGCTGATGAAGTCCATGGGTAAGTTGTGATAGAATAGTCGGAGTCATACATGGTCATGTTGATGGTCCTTGAACAAGTGAGAGACTGTCACTGCTTACATATTGTGAGTTTGATTGTTCTTTTCACACTAGTTCTTCTGCGATATGTATTTCCTTTTCCGTGTTCCTCAGATATTATCTGGGAGTTTTTCTTGGACTTAAAAGGAAATGTTCTTCACCTTGTCCTGGTCCTGGTTACCTTAATCATGGAGATTTCTCAATACTCATGAGAGTTTTTCTTATGGCAAGGCTACACAAGCAATGATAATGGATAACCTCTTATCAGTCACTTGCTGAATCAGGTCCTCTGCCATTACTCTGTTGACATGTACCTTGAAACAGGTCCTATATTTTTCCCTGATGACATGTTTAGATACAAGTCTGTGAGTGACCTGTATAGGCACATTGGCCTTGTGAACATGTTGGTTTTTGGTCTAAAATTTAAAACATGCAACTGACATTCTGTCTTCCTGGGCCTTTGGGTTGCATCGGTTCATTTCTCTGGAATCAAAACCCACTTTTTTATGCTTCCCTTAGACATATTGGCAAAGTGTTTGTGTCTAATGTTACACTCTCATCTTCTTGCCTTTGTGCCCATTTGCAGGGTATACCAGAAGCTGCCGAGGTGGTTGTCCCTGTGGCTCGCCCTTCTGCACCAGCACCTGGAGCTGCAGCCACAACTGCCCCTGCACCTGCCGTGCCTGCAGCACCTGCTCCAGCAGCTCCTGGAGGACCTAATGCTGCTCCATTGGACCTCTTCCCTCAGGTTTGATTTGTCCTAGTTATCACAAGAAGGATTGCAATTTGGGACAGAGCTGTATTGATAGTACTGCAAGTGCTAAGGTGTTTTACTGGAGGGACATCTATTAGGTACTCACAGCCATTATGGTAAACCAACTGAAGTCATTCCATCTCATGACTTGGTTTTACATACCTTTGGTTCAGGGAATGCCTGGTTTGGGTGGGGGAGGTGCTGGAGCTGGAGCTCTTGACTTTTTGCGAAACAACCCCCAGGTTATCATCCCTTCATTTTATATGCAGTGCAACTGAAGACTGAGTAGCAGCTTTAAGGTTTCAGTTAGCAGTTGTCAGCATAGCAAACAAATTGTGGTGCATTTGGAGTGCCATAGGTCCTAATAGGTGTATAGTTGAAGATATTGAAACTTGGTGGCTTGGTCTAATCCATCTAATGTTATACCCAGTAATGTGAAACAGAAACTTACTGCTGGATAGTCTGGGGATTGTTTATCTTGGTAGCTTCATAGTGTATTGTACCTGATACTGCAATACTGCAATACTGCTTACTCTTCTCTCCTTTTCTTCTGTGGCAGTTTCAAGCATTGAGGACAATGGTCCAGGCAAACCCACAAATCCTACAGGTTTGTCTTCCAGTCTTCCCAATCTTCAGTCTGTCTTTGCTGCATCTCTTCTTTATATTCCAGTACTTCATATTTGGAGGTCTTTAGCATCTGTGGCAAAGGGGTCCAGGACACAGTATGTGTCATTGTTCTTTTCTGTGTTAGCAACTAGAAGAACCCCTGAACCTCTGGGATGTTTGGTGAATGGTCACAACAGCCAATGCTTCAGGAATTGGGGAAGCAAAATCCTGCCTTGCTGCGGCTCATCAATGAGAATCAGGCTGAGTTCCTCCGTCTTATTAATGAGGCAGGGGGTGATGGTGGCGAAGGGTGAGTTAGAAGATTTCTTTCATAAGGCCTTTAGTGTGAATGGTTTCCATTTACTTGTCCTATCTCACAGTATTCATGGGATTTGTGGTTATCTATGTATGTGTCAAGTCAGAGTGACTTCAGAAAGCATTCTGCACTATTGTAGGACAGAACATCACATTCCTCTAAACTTAAGTCTGGAGAATGCAGGGACATTCTTGGGCAGCTGGGAGCAATGCCACAGTCAATTAATGTGACTCCAGAAGAGAGGGAAGCCATTGATAGGGTACAGTCCCCATTCTTCATGTGCACTCATTTCTGATTGTTGGACTTAAGCTTCTGTGCTGAATAGTGATGTTTGGCACTGGCTTGTATTGTTTAGTTCTACTCATAGCTGTCAAACAAGCAGGTGGTTTGAATGGTGTAGTGTGAAGATGTTACCATGTTATCTTTATAAGAAATGTGGTGTCTTGAACAGCTTGAGGGCATGGGGTTTGATCGAGCACTTGTGATTGAGGCTTTCCTGGCTTGCGATAAGAATGAGCAATTGGCAGCAAACTATCTTTTGGAGCATGCTGGTGATTTTGAGGACATCTAACAGTGTAGCAAGCTGTCTCTGACAAATCTGTACATTTCAGGGTCCCTTTCTTGTTATGAAACTTCTGATTGCATGAGCATATTTTTTTTCTTTTCCTTCATAGGTGCTTTCTCTGCTGGGTTTCAGTCTTTTCTGCACAAGCAGTAGAGGGGCAATTATATGGAAAGTCTTCACTTCTTGTCTTCCAAGTTCCAGTAGGGTAGTGAATGTGTTTTGATTACTGGGGTGGAAGTGAAAAGATGAATGGTGCCCTTTGTTGGATATGCTGTGCAGGTGCCTGGTTCATTAATTCTGTATTGTGAAACTCACAATCATTGTGGCATGCATAAGGGATTTGGCAACGTTAGGATACCAGTAGTACAAGGAGGAAAGGCCTTATGCTGGATACCAGTAGTACAAGGAGGAAAGGCCCTATGCTTTAGCATGAAGTCTACAGTCAAGGATATGAGTTAGGAGAAGGGCAATTCTCTTTTTTGTGGTTTCGATCATATTATTGTTTGGTAAATGTAGTAAATAATGTGTTTCTACAAAGTTCCTTCTTAGACAGTGGGGGTCAAACAATTAGTGGGTAGAAGTAACCCCTGAAAGTTGCTTTTGTTTTTTCCTGATGCAATACTGTCAAGGTGTTGTGTCTTCTGTATGTTGGTCACAGTGTGTAGTGAGGTATTCCAAATACAGCTTGGGCCCATTAACACTTTGGTATTGTGGTCTTTAACTAAGCTGCAGTAAACTATCACCAATCAAAACATTAATGCTTTTTGTGACTCTTGAGCAAATGAACATGGGAGTTATGATGTTTTACTTCCAAGTTATCTTTCCCCCGCCCACTCTGTTTCAGTCACAGTTCACTACAGTGGTTGTTATGTGTTCATAAGCTTTGAGCTTTGCGTGGATCTGTGCTAGCTATTGTTTGATGATATTCCATTTTTGCATACTTCGTTTTCTTCAATGTGGTGTGATTCTCGTAAAGTAGGGGTCATAGTGGAAGACTTGAAATGTCTCATGTTTTCTCTCATGTAGACAGTGGACTGAAGACTGCAAAATTCTGCTTCGCAATGGAGAGAGATTGCTTCTGCAAATTGGGTGCATGAATACATCTACGTGTTGTGAACCTTTAGGTTGTTAGTTCCCCTTTGTTCTAGTTTGCTTTTCTCTGCTTGGTTCTTGAAATAGGACCCATTCTTTCTTTACAGTGGTCTTGCATGTCTATGGGACATCCTATTGACAACCTTTGGGACACCAAGCTAGCAAGCCTAAGTTTCATCAGCTTTTGAGTTGTACTGGTATTGGATTTGAATTTCATGTTATATATATTCATAATTTGATTAGTGCAAAATGTTTCAAAAAAATTATTTATTTAATTCTTTATGAACTCTTTTTTTTGTTGAAATTGTAATAGATTAAAGTCCAACAAATGTAGTATCAATATTAAGAATAGTAAAACACCAATACCAACGAATTTATCATAACACTAAATAGATTGAAACACAATTACAATGCAAAAGCAATAGAAATATAATATCATATTAGAACATGAATGCGATATCGAATTGATGCACATGTAAAGTTTGTACACAATAGTTTGTAACCATATTGTTGCTTGCAATATTACGTGTCCTACACTCAAAGGTGTGCAAGCAATACAAATATGGTATAGGGATGATATGGCTACAATAGAAATACAATACCATAAGACAACTTGAATACAAATGGAATGCGTACAATTACAAAATTTGTAGCCATATCGTTGCAATGTTACATCTCTTATATTCAAACAAGGTTCACATGCAATACAAATACACTAGAGAGGTATTACCATTATAGTATGAAAATATTACAAACATAATCTGATGATGAATACAAATTATATTATAAAATTAAATGGTAAATCAAATCATTATTGTTGTAACAGTGGTCAAATTTCAGTTCATATAATCCAAGTTGTTTCAAAGTCTAAAATATAGACTTAAAAATAGTAAAACCTTGGGCACATTGTAAATGTACCCGAAAAACATTAATACAATGGGTTTCAAAGATAGGCATATGCAACACATTTAGCCAAACAAATACATTGACAACTTCGATCTCTCTACCAAAATGTAATGGCAAGTGTAGAATACTAAAAGTCAATTCTTTGGACAAGGCTAAAGTAGCAAGAGTTTAGGTCCCACACAAGTGCTAGATTCAGAATTAGACCTGGACAAAAATTCATTTTTCATTCATCATAGATGAAACTCATTCATCATTGCTGACATTTCATCCAATAAGTGAAGTTTATTAGGGTAGGGTATATATGGATGTATACACCCTTGACCAATAATGGTTCTCAAAAATTAAAAAAACTGGGTTTGTTGGGATTCAACAATTGCTGAATTTTTCAAGAACTGATAATTTCACTTAACCGGAGGGGTTCTCACTTTGATTTTCTTTTGAAAATGAAACCTATTTGTGTGAGAGGGAAGTAGGACGAATAGGAAGCGTAGCTGAACCTGCCGTCATACAACATTTCAAGGGTCCATTCAATCCAAAGATAGCTACAAGTTTTCAATTTCTTTTACTTTTATTTTTCAGTTTATCACCTAAGGCACGTTGGATACCTATCTATTTAAGTGCCTATTTAGGTTAGAGGTCTATAAACCCAAACAATTCTCCAATTTCCTTCTCTTTTTGCAAGTGCCATTCATTCCAAAGAGACTCTCTTTAGTCATAAGAGGGTTTTGTTCGGGTTTAGGGTTTGAAGTTCACTATTATTTTTTAGTAGGACCCTATTTCATTCCTACTCCCAATTTGTTATTTATGGAGTTTGTTGCACCTAGTTTTGACTCAAGCTCCTCAAGTAGTGACAAGGAGCTCCTTGATGAGATTGATGCCAAACATCAAATTGCAATGCAAGCCGCATCACATGCGTCAACACTTGGGAGTTCTTCACACCAACAGGGTTGCAGGAGGGTGGTGGGCAATATGTGAACCCCAACATAGGAGTGCAAGACATCTTGACGACCATGCCAGGCACGTCAAGTTTGTTCAAATCCTTGACCAATTTCAATTTGACTAAATTTGAGGAGTTGGCATAGCTTGTGGTCCCACCATCATTCGTCATGTGAGGTCCACTGGGGAACCACACCACATTTCTGGGCGACCATCCAAGTTGACCCCCAAATAGCACTTGCTTAGCTTCATATTGTATATGAAGCACAATAATGTCACCAAATATGATGCATTCCTATGGAATTGGAACAAGAGTGCAATAAATGATGATGACATCTTTATTGCATCTTGCATCTTCTGCCATTGCTGATGAAATCTGATGGCCCACTATTGAAAAGCATAAGGTCTTAGCTACGTAGCTTACATAATCGCAAGGTTGCATTGGATTTATTGATGGTAGTCTCATTAAAATTCGTAAGCCTTGGAATAATCCAACCCATTGGAGTTGGTTTAATGGGCGAAAGAAGATGTATTGCATGAACAACACAATAGTGGTGGACCACCATAGGTTGTTCATATATTTGGACCCCGGGTCATTCCATGGCGTCAATATCTTGTGACAATCAAACATCCACACAAATTGGCTTCAACATTTTGTTCACATAGACACATACTTTGAGTACATGTTGGGTTACCCAAGGTACATGGGCGAGGATATGTTTGTGATGCGACACATTGGGAGGTGTGAATTGGCACCTAGAGCTAACCTTGCTGCAATTGTAGCTTATAACAAGATCATGTAATTTTTTTTCTTTTAACCACCATCTCATTTCATTTGTATTTAATATGGTTTAGGACTTTTAGGGTTAGAACTTACATTTTAGGATTTTGGGTTTGGATTTAGGTTGTTTTAATGTTTAAGTTGTAGGTTTAGATGTTAAGATTTAAGGTTTAGGCTTAATTTTTAAGGTTAAGTTTTAGAGGTTAATGTTTAGGTTAAGGTTAAGATTATACTATTATTTTAGGTTTAGGCTTTAAGGTTATGTGAAAAAGTTTAGGGGTTAGGGTTAGGATTTAGGGTTTATGATTTGGGTTTAGGATTAGGTTTTAAGAACATTTTAAAGTTTAAATTTCAGTGTTTCGTTATAGGGATTAGGGTTTAGGTTAAGGTTAGGATTAGGGTTTTAGTTTAGGTTTAGGTTTTAAGGTTATGTTTTAGGGTTTATGGGTTATGGTTAGGATAAAGGGTTAGGATTTAGGGTTTATAGTTTAGGTTTAAGTCTTAAAGTTAAGTTCTTGGGTTTTGGGTTTAGGATTAGGTTTTAAGAACGTTTTAAAATTAAAGTTTTAGGGTTTAGTTATAGGGGTTTAAATTAGGGTTTTAGTTTAGGTTTTAAGGTTATGTTTTAGGGTTTAGGGGTTAGGGTTAGGATTTAGGGTTTATAGTTTGGGTTTAGGTCTTAAAGTTAAGTTTTTGGGTTTTGGGTTTAGGACTAGGTTTTAAGAACGTTTTAAAATTAAAGTTTTAGGGTTTAGTTATAGGGGTTTAAATTAGGGTTTTAGTTTAGGTTTAGGTTTTAAGGTTATGTTTTAGGGTTTAGGGGTTTGGTTTAAGATAAGGGGTTAGTCTTAAGTTTGAGTTCACTGGTTTTGGGTTTAGGATTAGGTTTTTAAAACATTTTAAAGTTTAAAATTCAAGGTTTAGTTATAAGGGTTAGGATTAAGGTTTTAATTTAGGTTTAGGCTTTAAGGTTATGTTTTATGATTTAGGGGTTAAGGTTAGGATAAGGGGTTAAGATAAGGGATTAGTATTTTAGGGTCTGCAATTTGGATTAAGTTCTTGGGTTTAAGATTAGGTTTTTAAAACTAGTTTTAGGGTTTAGTTACAGGGGTTAGGGTTTAGGTTAGGGTTAAAATTAAGGTTTTAGTTTCAGTTTAGGCTTTAAAGTTATGTTTTAAGGTTTAGGGGTTACAGTTAGGATAAGAGGTTAGGATTTTGAGTTTAGGACTTAAGGTTAAGTTCTTGGGTTTTGGGTTTAAGATTACGTTTTTAAAACTAGTTTTAAAGTTAAAATTTTAGAAGTTTAATTATAGGGGTTAAGGTTTAGGTTAGGGTTAAGATTAAGGTTTTAGTTTAGATTTAGGCTTTTAGGTTATTTTTTAAGGTTTAGGGGTTAAAGTTAGGATAAGTTGTTAGGATTTAGGGTTTGCAGTTTGGGTTTAAGTCTCAAGGGTTAAGTTTTTGGGTTTTGGGTTTAGCATTAGGTTTTCAAAACTAGTTTTAAGTTTAAGTTTTAGGGTTTAAGTTAAGGTTAGAATTAGGGTTTTAGTTTAGGTTAAGGCTTTTTAAGGTTATGTTTTAGGGTTCAAGCTAGGGTTAGGATTAAGGTTATGTTTTAGGTTTAGGGGTTAAGATTAAGATAAGGGGTTAAAATTAAAATAAGGGGCTAAGATTTGGGGTTTACAATTTGGGTTTAGGTCTTAAGGGTTAAGTTCTTGGGTTTTGGGTTTAGAATTAAGTTTTAAAGCTAAATTTTAGATTTAAGTTTAATCCTTAGATTTCTAGTTAAGGATAAATTTTAGTTTTAAGTTTTTCTAGTTAAGATTTAGTTATAAATTTTAGGTCAAGTTAAAATCTGATTTATATTTAGGGTTAAGGGATTTAGGGTTTCAAACATCTAGTCTAAAATTAGGGTCTCAGATTTGGGGTTTCAATTGATGGTTGGATGAATTTTCCTAAAAATCCAAGGTTTCTGATTTAGGGTTATAGATTAGGGTTTCAGAAGTTAAGGTTTAGATTTTAGTGTTTCATGTTTAGGGATTTTAAAAATTAAGGTTTCATATTAAGGTTTCAAAAAATTTGTGTTTGGGTTTCAAAAACCAAAAACCAATGTAGTTTTTCAAAATATTTTTTTAGATTAGGGTTTTCAGATCTTGGACTTAACCATAACAAAAACAATGTAGGTTTTAGGATTAGGATTCACATCCATGTTAATGACAAATACCAAATACATACTTAGTTTGTCTTCTATATTTATTATGTACTTGAGGTAGCATTCAAGAATTGGTGAAAAGTTTTAGGATTGCATTTTGCTTATAAAAAAAGTCCAACCATAAAAAATGGAGATGATTATTGAAAAATGCGTGAAACAAATGTTTAAAGATTTGAAATTGTTAAATTAGAATAAATCTTGTATGCAACCATCCAATTTGTGACTATATGCAATTAAATGATATTTGTAACTATGTTTTGTCATTTTTACAACTAGTCATTGTCTATTTCAATCTATTATTTTTCTTTCCACTATGGTATAATTAATTTGCAATTATCAAATTTTACATTCTTCCACGTTGATTAAACTTTTGAGTTTTTCATCCAAGGAAAGGTCTCTTTGCCTAATTAGTTGCAAATTAGTCTCAACTTGATTACTTCTATGTGATGTACATAATACCATTAAGGTGTTTTGGAATATATCAGGGGTATAATTATATATTCATGAATTTAATTATTTTTTATTTGGGGCATATTAAATATATAAGTTGCATATATTGTGATTATATAGACTAAGGAAGTTCGTAAGTAAATAATTAAATAGTTAGGTAAATAAGAGTACTTATTATATGTCATATAAATAATAATTATTACTAATTTTAAGTTGATTACTTAGTTCATAGTAATAATTAGTTAATAACATTATTAATAATTGATTAATAGCTACTTAATACTCAATATTTAAAACTAAATGTATATAATTTATTATTTATTTAATAAAATATTTCTAAATGAGTAATAACATAAAATATGTTATTATTGGTATTAATTAAAATGAATAATTAGTAGTACGTATAATAGTAAAAAAATATTCATATAAAATTATTATATTATTAATTACTGAAAATAAATATTATCCAATAACTTATTAATTTATCGAAATATTTTAAGTTACTACTAGCTACTTTACTAATTACTTGGTTATTATTAATAAATATTTAGCTAGATAATAAATAATAATATAATATAAATGATTAGTTAACAAAGATTATTTAAATTATTGATATTCATTTACAAATATGTATATTTAACATATAATACGTTATACTATTAATATTTATTATTTAATTCATATGTTCACAAAATAAATTAATATTAATATTAATTTAAAAATATTTATTAAATTTATTAAATATTTATATTTACGATTATTCTAATAATTTAGTAGTTTATATATGAATTTGAATAGTTCATGTTATTACTAGTTATTACTTCGTTAATAGGTAGTAATAAATAGTAGGTAGGTTGGTAAGTGGGTAAATAATTAGTTAATGCTTAGTTAATGATTTATTTATAGCTATAACTAGTTGGTTAGTTAACTATTAGATATATAGTTTACAAAAAAATTAAAAAAGAAAAAAGATATGGGATAAGTGTTTTAGTTGCAACTTAGTCACGCACTAGGCTGTAATAAAAAAAATTATTCCATATTTTGTCTTCCATTTCCATCGTGTTAAAGTATATAAGGAAAGTGTTTTGCCTTATATTTTTATATTGAAAACATGTGTAATTTGGGATGAATCAATCAAAGTGGCTTAACCTTAAAGGTTAAAGCTAATTTTTTTTAAAAAATTACATATCTACCTCTTAATTTACCTACCTACCTAATCCTACCTACCTTCTTTCCTACCTACTTACGTATTTAATCTAGTTACAAAGGCTAGGTTAAATATGTTCTTAAACATGGCCTAGGGACCTACGACCTATGTACAACCCATCCTACATAAATACCACCTAACCTACATATGACCTCTCAATTACCTAGTTTAGCCTTCATATGACTTAGGTAGGACGTTAGTTTGTAAGTTATGTGTGATTGATGTATGAGCTAGCCTATAGATGTACAACATCCTAATTTACATACATATGACCTAACTTATGTACATACAACCTAGCTTATGTACATATGGACTAGCCTACATATGATGTCTTGGCCTACATACATACAATGTCCTAGCTAACATATGTATGACTAATGGTAGGTATAAGGGTGTACCTAGGAATACCTATGCATACATATGAATAGGAATAATTTATATGTGTAACCTAAACATATGTGTTTATGTATAACATAGGTGTAGTTGTGTGTACATAAGCATACCTATGTGTACCTATGTGTAACCTGTGTACCTATGCATAACATAGGTGTACATATGGGTGGTTAGGTGTACATGATTGACATATGCATATTAGGTAAAAAAATTATATTGTGGCACATCATCCATTGAGGTTCCTTTGTACTATTCGATTTAATGGTCTAGATCTACTAATATCCCTTCATATAAAAGAATTGTTGTAGAATGTTCTAGTGGTTTAGAACATAATTTCTAATAGTGTAGTGAATAATTAAGTTTTGCCATTTCCCTAACTTTCTTTATGTCCATTGTATCTCTCTTTCTAGTTTTCTTTTTAAATGTTTTTTGCAACTCCACAAGTTGAGACACTTGTTGATCATTTTTCAAACCCCATATTTCAAACATGTTATTTTGTGAAAGGGCTAATCTGGCCATCTTGTTCAATGGTAAGCTTGGCTTCATTTTATGTGAACCTGTAACTTGATGGGTAATTTCATAATTACCTTAGTAATTTGTTAGAGGTAACTTGATGTAATTATTTAATTACTTAATTAATTATACAAAAGGGTAAATGAATGGTCATGGTGCATGTGCACCATGTGATGTCATTCTTGTAATTAAAGGTGAAATCACATGGAAAATTATGTGATGTCATTCCTTTTAATTAAATGTGGATTCACATGGGGGACCCATGTGATTTTGTTTCCTTTAGATTAATTAAATGTATAATCTCATGGGGAAACATGTGATTTTGTTTCCTTATGATAAATTATGTGGAGGATAACTTTTGGAAGTTCCTTGAGTTATTTCCTTAGGATTAATTAAATATGGAATCTCATGCGAAACATGTGATTTTGTTTCCTTATGATTAAATTATGTGTAGGATAACCTTTGGAAGGTTCTTGCCTTGTTTCCTTTGGGTTAGTATATAAGGAGGTGTTTGTGACCTTAACACACACCTCCTCCCATTGTAAAAAGTTACAATTTGAATACAAAGTTGTTATGGAAGTTTTGATGTTTAGAAAGGCTTTTGGTTTCGATTGTTTTGATGTTGAGTGTGTGAGGTTTGTGGTAGAAGGATGTTAAGCTCACTACCCACGCATAGATTCATGTCTTGATGTTGATTGTGTGAGGTTTGTGGTTGAGGGATGTTGAGGCTCACCACCTACGCATAGACTCATGTTTTAGTGTTGATTGTGTGAGGTTTATGGTAGGAGAATGATGAAGCCCATCACTTATGCATAGACATGTTTTGGTGTTGTTTGTGTGAGGACAAAAGGTGGATGAGAAAGTAGATGTGCAACCAATAACATAGATCTCCATAACTATGTGACAAAACACATAGTTTCGGTCCCCAAACCCGTCCGTGTCTTACAAACCCACCTTCAACAACCCAACTCTTGCATTTTGGTGTTATATTTGTGTTGCCCTAGTCTTATTGACATCTGCACTTGGTGCTCATCTCCTAAATGGAAATAAATGGTGGTGGGTCTCATATTGGATTTTGTTTTGGTAAATCCAGGGAGTAATTGAACTTTGAAAAATAGGGCAATGGTCATTTTAAGTTTAATATTTGATAAATTAAAAAGTTGTGAGTAAAGGTTTGCACATCGTGGTGGTGGTCATGCAATATGTTGGATATATATTTGATGATTCTAGTGAGTATGTGAACTTTGTTAGTCCCTCCCATTCTCTTTGTGTCTATTGTGTACTTTTCTCTCATTTTTTTCAACTTTTCTTTTGCAACTCCACAAGTTGGGTAACTTATTGCCCTTTTTTTGAACCTTCAAATTTTTAACTTTCCATTGCCTTGTGAAAGAGCTGATTTTGCAATCTTGATGGTTAGCTTGACATGAAGGTCGTTGTATGTGCAATTTGACCATTCATTTCTTTTTGAATTCAACATGTCCAAATGTTGAATTTCTTTTTCTACCAACCTCAAATGCCCACCTTCCATCTACTATAATTTTTTTGGATCATTGAACTATGGTAGCTAAATCAAATGCTTCAAAAACACCAAGATTTGAAAGTTGGCCAAATCTCATAAAATTGCACCAAATTCAATGGTGGGGATTTTTCATTTCTCACCCACATTACACATTTTTAGTACGAGAAGATTCAGATTGAAGTCCCCTACAACTCTAGCAAGTCGGATTATTTTTTTAAGTCACAAAATTCCAGCTATTGGGAGCTTATATGGTTGCAACTCCCTCCTGTCACTTGGCACTGCCCGTTTGATCAAAGCAGGTCAAACAATGAAGGGTTAATTGTAGCCGCCCAAGAATATTTCTTTTCAAAAAGTTTTTGTAAAATACTCGTGAGTCGTGACTAACTTTTGATGATGTTGATTGAGTCAAGAATGGGTTGGTGACAGTAAGGTGCTATGAAATCTGAAATATCTCTTTGGTACCTGACTGGCGTCACTGACGCAATAAATCTTCAATCTGGACTACGCCAGCGATGGACTGGGTCGCAATTGATTCCCATCCAAGTGACTTGCGTGCTGTGCCCACCAAAGCCTGCTTTCTCAACACATCCACAAGTCATTCTGTTGTGTAAACGTGTGAGGCCCAGGAACCCATCAGTGCTCCCAAGCGTGTAAGTCGTAAGTCTATCGCACTGTTTGGGGGGGGGGGGGGGATACTTAACTTTCTTTTATAAAAAAACAAACGCCCCTATTTTCAAACATTTCAGAATCGGAGAAACTCCGGTTCTCGATATTTCAAACCTTCAAGAACTGCCAGATTTCACCGACGAACCAGTGGTTGTTGACGCTCTCAAATGTGTTTGTGGACAGTGAATGGGTTCCATATCAGAAAAACTGGGTGTTTGCTGTTTTCTGAGAACCACGATTTATGAGCCTTAAGAACCGCGGTGATATCCCGGAGTAGCTTGTTGCAGGTTCTGATACCCCACCCAAGAACGATCTACATGCACATTAGATGTCCTTGGAGATTGCGTTTTTCTCTGCCCACACGTCATCCCTAGACTTTCGCTCCAAATCGGTAGGTAGCGGGGCCAGCCTTCAAGATTCCCTTTGTTTCCTGGCCTACAACCAAAGTTGAAAGAGTCAGGTATATGCTTCTAAAGCTGGGAGCATCTACCTTCACAATACGAGGTACATTCACACATTTCAAACCCATGGTCCCATGCCGCACCCGCGCCGTCCAGGGGCGTGGGACCAAGCATACATATCCTCTGTGTGTGTGTGTGTGGTGTATATAATTCCCAAATTTCCACGCTTTGTCTCAGTCACTGGATCTAACATATTTGTACAGCAAGTCAATTTTGCATTGTATCTGGAGGTAACCTTATAAGGCATATTTTTTAATCCAGGAGCAGGGAGAGCATTTTGTTTCCCCCTATTTTTTTCTCAGTGCTCCTTAGAGTGCATGGTGCCTACATGTCGACCAGAGTGAACTACCATCTACCTAGGAACATTTTTTTCTTTTTCTTTTTTTCAGTGAGGCCTTTTAGTGGCTATATGCAATGTGGCAGATGTTAAATTTGAATTCCCAAGGCCATTGAATCCAGGATATTCTTTCCAATTAGGCTGTGTAGCCAAACTGGTGATTGTCTGTGCAAGAAGATTTAGCCAAATTTGGCTATAGACCAGGAATGAAAATAGAAAAAATTTGGTATCCTCTCATATATTGGCTACCTGCTGGAATCTATTGTAGACATCTGGCAATTTAATCTTTTGAAAATCTGGCGAATTTCAGATTAGTTTTTTACAAAAGTCCTACATATGTGTCGAAATCGTATTTTCAGGTTACAAAATTGAGAAATTTTGACAGAAAAAGAAAACCCAACGCCTCAAACACCACCCCCCCCCCCCCTCCCCAACAAAAAAAAACGACTGGCCTTGATACAGTCTTTAGAATGGGATAGTTATAATAACTAGTGGGTACCCATGACGGTCGGACACAATCCGCCCGTGCCTGCCTTTTTTTTTTTTTTCCTTCACTTGGATGGGGATGGCCTTAAGACTCCCATATATTTTATATTATTTCCAAGAATTCAAGCAACAAAGTAACTCAATTGTATTGGGTAATTATCTTTATTCCTCCCATATATACTCAAACCATAGTTAAATGGGTTGCAAGAATTGATGGTGGGATACAAAAGAAGGTGAAAGAACCACAACCCAAACCCCCACTCTACCCTTCACCCCAAACCCATCCCCCAAAAAACCTAAAAATTTCAAGCCTAATACCCTCTTCTTCTTTTTTTCAACAAATTCTTGATATATTGATACTTACCCAGAAAACCTAATTTTAGAAGCCATGCAAGTCCTATTAGGAGCCGCGACTCTCTTCTTCTGTTGTTGCCGTGTTGCTGCATTTGGCTCTCAGGACCTGGGTTTCAGGACTCAGACAGACGGACGCGGTTCCCTTCTTCTGTTGCTGCCGTGTTGCTGCATTTGGCTCTCAGGACCTGGGTCGCTGGTAGCCGGTGGTCAGTTATCTCTGTGGCCGGTTCTGCCATAGAAAATGCTCCCAGAACGTCGTCGGACGCACGCACGCAACAAGCGACTTTATATATAAGATTAGAAACAACGAAAGAAAATTTGGGGTTTATACCAT
The DNA here is from genome assembly GCA_963920785.1 of Sphagnum contortum. Taxonomy (NCBI): domain Eukaryota; kingdom Viridiplantae; phylum Streptophyta; class Sphagnopsida; order Sphagnales; family Sphagnaceae; genus Sphagnum; species Sphagnum contortum. The sequence continues at coordinate 10,753,769 of OY987277.1, forward strand.
GGTACCAGCAAATGGTATGGTGCTGGGTTTACCCATGGCCACACATATCTACACCATATCTACCTCTCTAGAACATACTTTTTTCCACTCCCAATTTATTGGTTACAACCGTCCATGTAGCTTCATTCTCCCTCAAGCTACTGGAATCATAGTCACCATCGTCAGCAAGTAAAGATTATTTCCCTGCAACATGATCACTGCAATAAAGCTCCATATGGACACTGGGTGAAATCAGCAGAGAGGAAACGCGTAAAACAAGGATTGTCACAATACTGGAGCCTGGACGGAACCAGTAAAGCATGTTTCCCGATCAACTTTAAATAGCAAACTTTATCCTCAATTCTGAAAAGGAAATAGACTTGTGTCCAAGACAAATTAGTGATGGGGGATCGGCAAAGCGCTTACTCTGTCATCAGTCGTGGCACAATCCTTCTAGGAGGTTCTACGAGAGGAGAAAACGAAGAAGAAAGATATGTGTGAAGAAGAGTTCTTGAAGAGGCCAGAGGAGAAGCAAAGGATAAGCCAAGGAGTAAGAAAAGAGTGGGGAAATTTCAGGGAGGCCATTAAGTAGAAAGGAATCAATATTCCGGAGAGCTACTGGAAAAATCAGGTTGTGAGATGTATTTTGCGATGAAGACAATTGATAAGGTGTATGCTTTTGAGAGGGCAAAGGACTTCTAGCAGGTTTTTGGAGAGCTAAAAGTGAAGAGGAAACATATAGAGGAGAGGAGTTAATGAATGGAATTTGACTAGTGGGAGGTATGGAAAGTTCATTCTCTCAACGCGAGGGAAAAGGTGTTGATGTTTCACAAGGGCCAACAAAAAAAAGAAAAGGAAATGTTTCCATCCATGGTGTGATCAACACACCTTCAGTCTCTGGTGAAACTGCTCCTTCAATCTCTAGACAAGACAACAATGTGGTGAATCCTCTTGCTTTTATGATTGAACTCGTTTTGCACAAGTCTTTTTCTTGGGCTTTCCATAGATACATGTTGAAATTTGACATTAGTTTATGAGGTTCCTTGTTGAATACCAATCATTTTGCTTCTTTCCATTGCATCATTTAAATCAATCGATATGAAATGAAGTGATATCAAAACATGCTCTTACATTTGGGAGTCACTTTGCTATAACAAGTAGGATTGGTGAAAGGAAAATTTGCCAATTGGCATTGACTATGTTCACATACAAAATATATAAGGTTTGCAACTTTCAATGTAGATTATGAGTAGTTCTAAAATGGTCTAAATCCAACAACATAATTATGAAAGAATTTTTTTGTGATTGTGTCCTAGTTGCTTAGGAATTGGAGCCCTTGGTGGTTAGAATTCGTAGAAAACATAGCAAAATGAAATGAACCATATTATTAGATAGTTTTAATTAAAGAATCCAAAATTTGAAAATTCACATTCTCACCATTAATCCTTAAATTTATTGGCATATATGCCATCATAACATTATGTGATGATATTCAATTTTTGAATTATATTTTGAAACTCACTTTATATGCAAATCATCTTTCTTTGTGACTCTCTTTAATTTTCTGAGAGGAAACTAACAAGCCCAAAAGAATTGAAAATATCCTTGTAAAATCAAAAGTGAAATTTAAACAATGTTGCAAGATGAATATGTTGTTGTTTAATTCATGGATTATTGTCTTGTTCTAGTTCACATTTTCAATTAACTATATCAAATATCATGATTGTACATTTGATGAATCTTGCATTTTTTCTAACTTTATGTATAACAAAATTATTTTGAAGACTTATTCGATGAATCTTTTTGACATTGTCTTTTTTGTTTTCCTTTGTAGACATATCCAGTGCATGATTTAAATCCCGACTGCACTTCAAATAATCCGAATTTGACCATAATTTTTTTCCATGGGATTGCTTATGGGATTAATGATGAATGGAAGGAAACATGGACAACACGATCCATTGATGGTAGAGAAGAATGCTGGCCACAAATGTGGATCCCGAAGGACTTGAACGACAATGTTAGAATTTTGTCATTGTCATATGATTCTAATGTTGTGGCAAGTGTCCACAATGATGTGACTCAAATTGGCAAGAACCTCGTTCAAAGCTTGGTTATAAATTCAAGGTGTGACTATCTCCCTATTTATGGACATCTTATTCCTTGCCATGTGTTTCAATTAAATATAATGTTGCTTGTGTTTTTGACATTTTTCAATAAATTGTTCAATGTGAGACATTATTGTGATACACACCAAAACTTGAACCTTGTGGAACTTTCAAATTAATTGAGGAGAACATGAAATGGGGCTTTCATGTTAATTGTCATTTGAAAATATATCATTAACAAAATATGTGTTCTTGCTATGAAGCCATGGGAAACCAATTTGTTTGTAATGGCAATTTGTGATGGGAATTTCTTAAAGTTTCATCTTTGGTAATCAAAATAAGTTCAATTACATATATAATTTACAAAAAGTTTGAATCCACTTTGTAGTTAGATTTAATTTCAAAACATATATCTTACTTCTAATCTCCTACATTCTAATATTTGAATATATTTTTCAATGTAACACGTAAAAGATGATTTGGACATAAACACATGGAAGTATATGCCTACATGCTTATTGGAATAACTTATTAACCCAAACATGGTTTGAACATTTTTACAAAGACTCATGAAAACAAATGAAAAATGGAAACAAAACCTACAAACAAACTTGTTATGGACTCATGACTTACATTAATCTATTAATTTTGACAAATTGCACCAAACACAATATAGGATGGTGTGATTTTTTGAACACATCACATTAACATTAAAAATGTTAATGGTGCATTTTGTAGTTATCGAATGCTTTGGGACAAACCGGTGGCAATTGTTGCTTACAGTTTTGGAGGTCTTGTATTCAAAAGCTTAGTGGTTGAAGCCGACAAATATGTGCACCAAAGGCTAATGAATAATTTAGATATTGAAGCAAAAAAATATTGTGAATTGTTTTTGAACAATCTTAAAGGTGTGGTGTTTTATAGTGTACCACATGCTGGTGGTCCCCAAGATCTATCAAAATATTTCAAATGGCAATGTCAACAAATTGCCAAGAATACAACGAAATTAGGTCTTTTGGAAAATATGAAATCTTTCAACCCAAAAATGGAACAACTTTCAGTGGATTTTAACAAAGTTATTTGCAAAGACCTCAACATCTATGCATTTAGTGAAGGATTAGCTATTGACAATATATGGGTAAGGTTTTCATATAAACATATTGACTATCCAACTAACTTCCATGGTTGAACATTTTTTATGTTATAAAAACTTATGTTGGTTTGTTGAATAACTTGAGAAACTAGTAACATTAGTTGTGAAATTAGTCTTAAATTTCTCAAATTTGTTGAACTAAAATAATTTTGCACATGTACAGGGAATTTTAGTGCCAATGGCTTCAGCTACTCGATTGTCAGACAATAACAATTACAAAGTTGAAGATGCTAATCACTTGACAATTTGCAAACCACCAACAAAGGAACATCCAAGCTATTACATATTATTGGAATGTTTAAAAGTTTTTATGAAGGTAAATAACACTGATTTTACCTCTTGGAATTTTGTATGTTCATATAATTTTATTATAACATTATATCATGTCACGTAAATTGCATGCCATATTTGTTACGGTTATGTTATCCAATATTTAAAATAACAAATTATTTGTTTATGAATTTTGACAGAAACAAAACACAATACCTATGCCACCGTTACCATGTTATGAGGTGGCATTGGAAGATAAAGCAAACAAAATACATTGTTTGTTCCAAAAGGAATCTATTATTGCATTAATTGGAATGGGTGGGATTGGGAAGACCACCTTGAGTAGAAAAATGTATCATTTGTTCCATAACCAATATGACAAATCAAGCTTCTTGGAGGATGTGAAATCAAAAGACATCAACAATGTCAAAAAACAACTTCTACATGATTTGTGTCATAAAAAATTATGTAAGGATCAAGACCTAAGTAAAGAAGACCTTGATGAAATCAAACAATGCATGATATCAAAAAAAGTTTTGGTGGTTGTGGACGACGTTGGTAAGAATTTTGGAATCTTGTTGCAACTTCTTACTGACAAAGATGTCACTAATGTGGATTACAAGAGCAAAATACTTGTAAATTGTCGAAATTGGCAAATCGTGAAATATCATGTAAAAGAGTCTGCAAAAATGGACATGACATTATTGGAGGAAGAACAAGCAAAGGAACTTTTCATGTTCCATGCATTCAAACATGCAAATCATGTGACAAATGATATCAAAAATATTTCTATGGAGATTGTAAAATCTTGTGAAGGGCTCCCTTTAAGCCTTGAAGTATTGGGTTCTTATTTGTGTGATATTTCAACTTTGCAAGTATGGAAAGATGCATTGCACACGTTGAAAAATGGGAGAAATATAACAGGGGGTTTTGAGGATGAAGTGCTTTGGACAACATTACGTATTTCTTATGACCAGATGGATAAGGACCATCAAAATATGTTTTTGGATATTGCTTGTTTCTTGGTTGGTTTCAAGGAAACTACATTCTGTCGAATGTATTGGAATGTATATGATTCATGTAGCCCTATGCTTATATTACAAAATTTGAAAGAAAGATCTTTAATCAAATGGGCAGAAGATGGAGGCTTGTACATGCATGAACAATTACAAGACATGGGTCGAAATATTGCAATGAAAAAACCTATGAATCGCTTTATGTGGAAACCAAATATATATTTGCAATATAATCAGGTTCGAACAACATGTGCTAATTCAATCCTACATTTTTTAATTTTTTTTGGTCGAAATACCAAATGAAATCATGAGTTTTAATTTTTTTTAAAAGATAATATTTATGTCCTTAAAAACATGGCATCATAATGAAGTTTTATGTTTATTCATACTGACAATTATTTATACTTTATTGAATGTGATAGGTACCGGTGATGGAAAATTTAGAAGGCATATCTTTGAAAGAATGTGAAGATTTGCCCTCATTATTCCTAAATGGATCAAAAGAATTTCACAACCTTAGGTTGCTTGACCTAACAAAAGCTTCAACAACTACGGTGGAAAATTTCATCCAAAGTCGAAATTTGAATAACCTTCGATGGTTGTGTCTCCAAGAATGTAGGATCCAAAAGTTGCCAAGTAATTTGTTTAAATGTTCTCGTTTACAAGTACTCCATTTGACAAAATGTGATCATCTACAAAGTGTTTTTGATTTTTTTAACAACCTTAATTCTTCAATAAATATTGATATGAAAAAATTACCTATAGTTATTAGCCTCCAAGAACTTAATCTATCAGGGTGTTCAAACTTACAAGAATTACCTATATCGATTGGCCAATTGAATGCACTCCAAGAGTTTAATTTATCGTTGTGCTCAAGATTACAAAAATTACCTATATCAATTGGCCAATTGAATGCACTCCAAAAGCTTGATTTGCGGGGGTGTTCAAGGTTGCAAAAATTACCTACATCTATTGGCCAATTGAATGCACTCCAAAACCTTGATTTGTCGGGGTGTTTTAGCTTGCAAGAATTACCTACATCTATTGGCCAATTGAATGCACTCCAAAACCTTGATTTGTCAAGGTGTTCTAGCTTGCAAGAATTACCTACATCTATTGGCCAATTGAATGCACTCCAAAACCTTCATTTGTCGAGGTGTTTTAGCTTGCAAGAATTACCTACATCTATTGGCCAATTGAATGCACTCCAAAACCTTGATTTGTCGGGGTGTTTTAGCTTGCAAGAATTACCTACATCTATTGGCCAATTGAATGCACTCCAAAAGCTTGATTTGCGGGGGTGTTCTAGCTTGCAAAAATTACCTACATCTATTGGCCAATTGAATGCACTCCAAAACCTTGATTTGTCGGGGTGTTTTAGCTTGCAAGAATTACCTACATCTATTGGCCAATTGAATGCACTCCAAAACCTTGATTTGTCAAGGTGTTCTAGCTTGCAAGAATTACCTACATCTATTGGCCAATTGAATGCACTCCAAAACCTTCATTTATCGGAGTGTTCGAGGTTGCAAGAATTACCTACATCTATTGGCCAATTGAATGCACTCCAAAACCTTCATTTATCGGAGTGTTCGAGGTTGCAAGAATTACCTACATCTATTGGCCAATTGAATGCACTCCAAAACCTTATTTTGTGCGGGTGTTCTAGCTTGCAAGAATTACCTACATCTATTGGCCAATTGAATACACTCCAAAACCTTGATTTGTCAAGGTGTTCTAGCTTGCAAGAATTACCTACATCTATTGGCCAATTGAATGCACTCCAAAACCTTCATTTATCGGAGTGTTCGAGGTTGCAAGAATTACCTACATCTATTGGCCAATTGAATGCACTCCAAAACCTTCATTTATCGGAGTGTTCGAGGTTGCAAGAATTACCTACATCTATTGGCCAATTGAATGCACTCCAAAACCTTCATTTGTCGAGGTGTTCTAGCTTGCAAGAATTACCTACATCTATTGGCCAATTGAATGCACTCCAAAACCTTCATTTGTCGGGGTGTTCTAGCTTGCAAGAATTACCTACATCTATTGGCCAATTGAATGCACTCCAAAACCTTCATTTGTCAAGGTGTTCTAGCTTGCAAGAATTACCTACATCTATTGGCCAATTGAATGCACTCCAAAACCTTCATTTGTCGAGGTGTTCTAGCTTGCAAGAATTACCTACATCTATTGGCCAATTGAATGCACTCCAAAAGCTTTATTCATTAAACAAAATTAGAATTATATATAATGTTGAGAGGTATAACATGTAATATTTCAATAATTTTGAATTATTTTACAAATTATATAGATAGATTTGGGTCTCGAAACAAAATACTTTCTAAAAACAATGAATATTCAATTGGTTTGTAATTGTGCCTTTATATTGTAATGTACACCAATAATTTTATTTTTTTAAAAATAACCTTTATTTGAAAACATTTTTTTAATTTTTAGATTTAGTTTATAAGTTCAACTTATTGTTGTCAAATGATTAAAATACATTTAGCCCAAACACAATTTGAAAAGAATAAAGTTTTATAACCTAAAAAGTTCATTATCATTAACATTATCATAACATAATATATAAATGAATAAAAATGTTAAATCATATGATGTGAATTCCATGACTTCAAAAACATTTGAAAGTTTTAATGACAAGGATTGCTCCTTATGGTTGCCTTTTTATTTCAAGGAAAATTTCACATTAAATTACTATTTTGTAATCTTTTTATTATGATTATAGTGATGCTTAGAAGCTCTACAAATCAAAATAATATTTTGTCAAGCAATTCAATCATTAACATGTGCACCAATTCCACAACATATATAATGATAAGTTTGGATGTAAAACATCATTTGTTGCAACTTTTCAAGGTTTAGTCCCAATTAGGGTTCCAAAAAACAATGTTTAACTTTTAGAAGACTTTCAAATCCAAAGACATAAAGAGGAATTGTGGAAAATACAAAATTGAAATAAAGACATAGAAAGGGAAATGGACATAAATGAATTTGAAATAGAAGCATTTAGAAGGATTAAGGTAGAAATAGAAAGGAAACAAAAGCACATGGACAATTTTTTTTAAAAATTCAACATTCCAAAAAGGGAAATCAAATTTGATATCCTATTTAGTTTGCATTTTAAAATTCATGATTATTTGCAACATCATAATGGTAGGTTTGAGAGCGGGTTTGTGTGGATGTTTGGGTGTGTTTGTATGAGGTATGGATGTCTTTGATTATATATGTTGTGGTGGAAACTATTCAACACATAAAAAAAAATTTGAATGCTCATGTGGCAAAGGCACCACAATAATAAAAAGGAAGTCACCATATTGTGGAGTCCACCCAATTGAACACCATGCATGTTACCTACAACCACCAAATTTTTATTCATAACAAAGACAAGACTAAGTAACACAACTCAAATGAAGAAGGTTTAAAGAAAGTGGTTTTGCAAAATGAAAAAATCTTAGCTTGCTTGAAATCAATTAACATGCATGCCATGCATAATGTCTTGAAATGTTGGCAAAGTTCAACGGTACCATTAATCCATTAATCCCTTATATTTTTGGATCAACTTCAACTACATCCATCTATGTGGATTTGGACTTTCCATCACATCAACCTAATGTACCCTTGAATCCCATAGCTAGATTTACCTTGTTGGAGAAGCCCAAAATTAACATGCCCCCATACTATTTGAGGAACGGACATGTGGGTCCCAAAGTGAAACAACAGAAAAATAAATGAGTTGGGGCATATTCCTTAATTCACATCATTTCAAGGGTAAGAGGGCATGTTGGAGCTCTAGGATGGGGTTATAATGAACTCACAAGCAAGAATTCAAGATGAAATCAACCTACACGACCAAGGAAAGAGGATGGTTAATGCAAATTGAATGCAAGTGGTGTAGCAGACTTAGTAGGCATAGCCTCAAGCACAAGCTTTATGTGATTTGTGACCTTTGGGAGGAGGCATCACTCCCCTCCTTCCTTTGTGACACTCTGCAGGGCTACATCCAAATGGCACTTTTTCTCGAGATTCCCAAAAAGAAATCCCAAAATTGGGACCCTTATTATCCTGAAATTTTGGACATTCATATCTTCTTCAATTCAAGCCTTTTTTGGAGCACATGAGGAAACTATTTTATAGCCCTCAAATGATATTTCCAACATTATATTACATGCCCATATCGAAAACTATTTGACCCCTATTCTAAGGGGATTTGTGGTTGGGAGTCAAATTCCCAATTTGACTCCCACCCTTTCTTTTGATCATAACTCATGCATATCATGTCTAAATGAACATTAAGAGGACACTTTGAACATCTACACTTCAAGAACTTTCCAATGGTATCACGGGGGCCAATTTTGTGTTTTTTTAATTTTTAAAACCAAGGCTCTAAACATTCGGGACTCCCATATGAATACAACGCTCAAAGTGGGAGTGCACTTAGGAGTCATTGGGTTTCATCCTTTTCACTTTCCCCCATTTTGTGAGAGTGTTTTTCACACCCAAACACATTCTCTTAGCCTCATGGGTCCTTGCACTCCATATTTACTCACAAACTCAATGTAAAGGTTGTGACAAAGACAAAGGAAAAATATTTTTGCAACACCAATCATGAAACATTTAAACATATGGTGTCCATTATGGAGATGGAATCAAAGTAACAATTAACTCTAATACAAACACACGTGTAAATCAATGTTGGCAAGGCAAATAAAATCAATATTAGTAACCTTGAAATTGGTGGGAAGCTAAAAGCTATAAGTGAAAAGTTCAAAACAAAATTTAAAAAGATTTTATACTTATAGATTTTAAAATCACCATCTCATCCATGGTTCACAAATTTAAACATTTTTTTGCCTATGATTTCAAATGTGAAATCTATTCAACATCCTTGTAAAAAATTTGTTAAGATAATTGCAATTTTGAACAAAATAATGTATTTAGGTTTTGTGGAATTAAACTTTTTCATCAATCATCTCTATTTCCTTTTCAATCCACCAATTCCCCATTCCATTCACATTTTGTACTTAAGATGCATTAATAACATCACGGTCAACATTAAGGTTTATTTTGCACCTCCCAATCTTTTCAAGATTAATGTCTTTTCACCTAAGTAATTAGAATCCCCCAACAAATATTCAAAGTTTTCATCATCATGCACAAAAAAATAATGTTCATTCTAATGTAGTTTAAATTTGCACAAGATGGTAACATCAAGGTAAAAACCTAGATACCAAAAATCTAAGTAAATGATCAAGCCCTGATGATCAACAACCACAATGATGTTCATTAAATAAATATTTTTGCACCCATTGAACCAAATCTTGTGAATCACATCATTCCAATGTTTGTGAATTATGATGAAATTGCCATCAATAGACCTAATGCAACCCTAGAACTCTAGTATGGTGGTGCCCAACATAATTCGTTCATGTATTATGGTCCATCAAGTCTCATCCCCAATTGCAATCGTTGATGCAAGAACAAATGAAAATGGCATCGGATGAAAGCATGATCAAATATACAACAAAACTAACTATGAATAATTACAATCATATTTTTACACATAAATGCAAAAAAATAGAGTTGAAACCTTTTTAATCACTTCTAAACCATCATGATGCACAATATTGAGTTTATAATATGTTGTATACAAAGTTTTAAAAACTTTAGTGTACTAAAAGTAGGTCAAAAGTATTTTTGAAATCGACTAGTAGAATTGTGTTCAAAAACACTTTTACATTAAAAGATTGATAAATTATTATTTTTACGTGGAAGTTGAAAGTGCACAAGTAAATTTTAGATGGTCATTAACCAAGAAACTTTAAAAATTCAATATTTCATCTACTTGAAGCCTATTTTGTTTCTTGGGCTACCAAAAATAAATCAATCGACTTGCATTTTTAGAAATCTACTTAAATTTACTTTAAACATGTGATTCTTCAATATCATTAACATAAATTCAAAGAATATGTTCATATTCATCATTAAATAACATAATATTTAAAAAATTGATATGTTAAGGCTTGATTTATGACTATTTTATACTTTATTGACAAGGATCACAAAATGTATATTTCATCATGCTTTCACCGCATCATCAACAACTACATTTTCTAACCAATTCCATGAAAATGCATCATACATGCAAACATTGTCACATTTCATGTACAAAATGAATTACATAAGGTGTTGTTTAACAGTCAATTTTGAAGGACACCCCATTTTAATGTGGTGATCACTTGTAAAACCTAATTCTTAAATTGAAACCCAAAACCAAAACCTTAAAATTAAAACCTTAATCCTAACCTTTAAACCCTTAAACATTAGTCCAAACGTTAAAGTGAACCCCTAAAACAAAAGCCCTAATCTTAACCCTAAAACTAGAACCCTAAACCTACTCTAAAATTAAAACCCTAATTTTAACCCCCAACATTAAAACTTTAATCCTAACCTATAATATTGAAATTTTATTCCAAACTTTAAACTTAACCTTTCAAATTAAAACCTTAATCCAAACTTTAAATTTCTTTTCTAAAACTAAAACATTAATCAAAACCCTAACTCCAAATTCAAACCTTAATTCAAACCTTTAAAATGAAAGCCCTAATCCAAAACTTTAAAATTAGAACCCTTAATCCCAACCCTGACCCCAAAAATAAATAAAATCCAAACTTGAACCCAAAACTTTAAAATTAAAACCTTAATCATAATTTTAAATTTAAACCTAAAATTAAAGCCTTAACCCTGATGGTAATTGTTACCTTAATTTTAACCCATAAAACTAAAACCTTCACCCAAATCCCCAAACCCATATCATAAAATCAAATATTTGATCCAAACCTGAAATTCAAATTAGAATGCAAACCTTTAAACAAAAAATTTAAGTTAAAACTTGAATTTGGTCTTCACATGTAGATTGGGCATGGCACACAACGATGGACACCACTTGTATTGCCAACTTGTCCAACTCAACGAAAGTGAAGTTGGACAAAATGTTGAACAACACTAGCATTGTTCACATAGTAGTGAACACATCCTAAACTCCCACACCTAAATCCATTGATTGACTAGCGCCTTTTTCCAATTCATTAGCATTGAACATGTGAGATGAGTTGGCAGTAACAATTACAATTGCAAAAGCAAATTATTTCTATATATCCATGTCTACAACACATCTCGTTATCGCTTGCATCGCATCATCATTTGAGGATGAGGAGCTAGAACTATATTATGTAAATTTAAAATTATTTCCTACAGGATTAGACCCATAGCTTAAAGATGAAGCCTTGATTTCCAAGTGAAAAAACTCTCCCATAAAAGAGAAATGAAAAAGTAAAAATAAGTGGGAAATGATCCCATTTATATAAATCCCCACCCATAAAACAAAACATATGGGTTGAAAACAAACCTGTGTAACTTTGTAAGTATCATAGGTCAGTAGGTAGGGTACTGTATGTGGTTACTGTGTAGGTAGGTAACTAGGTACAGCGTTCAGTGGCCACTAGGTAGGTGGATACATGGTTAGTACATTGCTAGTCACCACAGTCAGCAATGTTACTGGATAGAAGTGTTTCCTGTTCACACATCATTCATCCCTCATGCTGAGTTGGTGGGTGCTAGTTCACCTTGGCCTTATTACTATTTAGCCATGTAAAGACCAATGTTGGATGCTTATTCCTTTTCTTTTCAAATAGCCGATGGGTCGATTCTTTTGAAATTTTTGGGAGATCACACAGGTTATCAATATCAAAAAAATGGAGATGGAAACAATACATCCATTTTCTAAATCAACCTAACTACTAAAACCTGTATGTCAAAGCACGTACAACAAATAAATGCACACACTATTACACATGCACATGTTTCGGGACATTCTTCTCATAAAATCCGTTTTCAAATTTCATATTGTGTATATAAATATGTGATCAATAGTGCATCTCCAAAATTTGGTGCGGCTATTCAAGAATAACGTTTGATTCAGTCATTTTGTTAATGGTGCTTGCCACTGATGTTTTTGAGTAGTTGCATGTCTTGAGGAACATTCCACATTGCATGTTTCATGTTTGAGTGTTTCCAATAGCTTGCATCAGGTTGTGATATCATGTTCAAAATTGAATGTTTGTTAATTTTTTTCAAATGAATATACGTTCCCAACTGTACTACAACTATTCAACATTCCACAGTTCCAAGCTTTATGAAAATGTTCGCAAAAACCTCCAACTACTGAACATCTAACAAGTTGCATACTACATCTACACAACCCCCGAAATTGCTTTAGTATATAAATATGTTCCCCACAACATGTCTCACATGAGCATGTTTCAAGGGCTACCACATTACACATTTCAACTGCTCATGTGTCCTGGGGTAAGCATGTTCCACAAAACATGATACACCACTTGCAGGGACCAAGCCAGTAAACTAGGTGAACCAGTACCCACCAATGCACCATGCAATAAAGCAAACTATGGGCCTCAACCCCTAAAGGACGCAGTGGACATTTACATCCATTTCCAGAATTTTCAAGTGCCATAATCTTGGGGAATTTTATTTTTTTTGAATTTTTTTGGCACCAGGTGTCTAATGAAGACTGATTTTGTGCAGAAAAATTTAGAATTATATATGCTAATCTGCCAACTTTGAAATGGGTTTTACCCATGAGATTTGGGCTCTAGGGGCTGGGATAGGTGCATGTGGTTTGGGGCTTCACCGCTTCTGACAGAACAGAATCTGCTCAAATATATCCCAGCAGGAAACAGAAGCTCACTCTAGAAGTATTTGGTTAGGAGGGCTTGAAGGGGCTTCACGGTAGAGAAAGTCATAAAAACTTTGTGGAACTGGAGCTCCCATTGATTGTGAATACTCAGATACTAGCTGTGCTCGCGGTATTTGATGCTTCTCATAAGCTTCTAGTGCACACCTGAAATGAAACCCAAAATGTTTTCAATAGAAGCAATTGACCACTATTGAATCAGCTGAAAAAGACAGGCAACTGTGAAAGATTCTCAACCAAATCCACATTCGATATTACAAACACAAGAGTATTCCAGAGACTTCCAAGTCCAATACTTAGTCTGTAGCATCTGCAAATATCAACCTGTGACATTTTGCTATCCTTTCCTTGCTGTTCCCTCTCTGATACATACTTATTTTCAGTGGTACAAGCCCTCTGAATCATTGTGCCCAAGGTTGGCAACATGTTAGCACTAGCAAATGGGTGAACCATGTTCATTCTTAATGTTACAAAGAGAAAACTCATGTTGACAACATACAGCCAGTGGTCTTCCCCACATCAAGTAGATCGGTAATGAAGAAAACCTTAAATTGGAAGCTGATGACAGCTGCAGTGCAAGTTCGAAGCCATCCTCAAAGGCCAGATTGGCTCCCTGTCCAAACTGTGGCATCACAGCATGAGCTGCATCTGCACAGGTAGACCACTTCCAACAGAGATTTCAAAATCCTGGCAATCTCAAAAATTGATACAACAGGTATTGCTTGCACAGGCTTGCCATCAGAAGAACTTTGGAAACATTTGTTGTTACACCCTGATAATTTTGATGCATTCCATAATACTCTATCTTGCATTCTCCCAGCCTAAATTGCTACTGCAAGACCTTTCTTCCAAAAAATAACCCAAACATATCTGACAAACATGTGTGGAACACATGCCATCAACAAAACATGATGCATTTTTGAACAGCTGAAATTAGGCCATCATGAACACCATCAATGTCAATAAGCTTCACAGGAAGAACTAAGGACATTTACAGTCAAACGTACCTCCAAGGAGAGCTAACCGTCCACAAGTCCATTCTGGCAGTACAGGTAGATCAAGCACCCTTCTCTCCAGTATTAGCTCTGCATCTGTAGCCTGAAGCCATATTCACAGCTATCAGTTTCTCTGATGCATTGAAATCTTAAACCTAGTTGCCAAAAGATGGTCACTAGAACAGAGAGGCAAGCAAAAATTTGTCAAAGTGATAGAAGCTCAGGTATTACACAGCAATGAAGTATTGAAACAGACCTCGAGAATCTTGAGGGCCACATCCCAGCCCTCCAACTCCTGTCTCAACCTGGCTTTTGACTCTGCAGAGTCTTTAGACCGCACTTTAATGCGACCATCTGTGGATTCATCAGTCACACTGAAGGCCCAGTAAAGCTTCCCATGAACACCATTGGTGACAAACATGGTTCGTCCATTTCCTACTGCCAGCATGCTGCCAACCTTTAAGCCCTGCACACGCAAATCTCTTCTTCTCACTTTTCGTGGAAATGCTGACAAGTATGGTTTGGTTCAACTGAGTTTGAGAAGGTTTTTCATTGAGTATACACTAATTGTTGGAACTCAATGCTGCAGAAAAGGCAATTGACTCTTCCTGTAGATAAGTGCAGGTTCAACTGAATGTAGGAATATCAACAAGAGCATGGGAACACTGTGCTCAATATCCACCCACCAAAGGCTACATTTGATTCAAATACAGGAGAATACTTTTGATAACAAATCCTACAAAATTGGGGAATTGGGGGAAACCAGATCACTGCAAAGATGTTCATCGATCACAGCACGCCAAATTGTGCGCCCATGGTCACGTGGTGGTGTTGGACCAAAAACCTTGGAGCGAATCACAGAATGGATTCCATCAGCTCCTATGACCAAAGGGGCCTGCTCCCCAGATTAACACCAACTGTGATTCTTTTATTCTGGTTACACCTGACAAAAAAGGATAGACTCTGAAACTACATTGCCAAGAATGCATCAAACTCAATTCACAGTGAAAAGATTCTGAATCTGTACAACATAGATAAGCTGATTTCACACAAATCTAAATCATATGTAGAAGAAGTACAGTTGAAAGGGGGCCCTTCATCTACTATGTGCTAACATGCTTACCTTGACACTAATATACTCATCACCTCTTTTAAACTGTACAGTTGCATCCTCCTCATCCTGTGCACTTACAAACCACCTCCCTTCGGACCTTGGTTAGAAGTGGGTTGAGGCTTTTCAACTTGCAAGTTAAATCATATTCATACCAGAATCAAAGCAGGTAAACATTTATAAACAAAATTGAAGGAACACTTGCAGGAAACATTAAACAATGATAAATAAAATAAATAATATAATGGAGACAGAATACCATTGCAGGGCACGTGTGCCTGGAAAAAGGAAATTAAAAGGAAACATGGAAAATATCTTACCTGCATTACATCCAAACACTCATAGCCCATGTGCTTGCAATCATCATCTAGAGCTTCTGATAGGATATTAAGTGCATTTTTCCAAAGAATGCCGATTACTGGTTGCCCATATGTCTCCTCCATATGTTCCAGCATCTCCAATGAGGTTAGTTGCTCTCCACTCTTCGGATTAACAACCTGTGCAGGCATGCCCACTACGCCTGCCTCCCGTATCTATGCATCTTTGGAAACAAATCACTAACTACTCTAGAAAATTGCAACATTGTCAGTTGAACATTGCAGATGTGATGACTAATGAACATTGAATGAGGCGTCTTGTGCAACCAACCCCGATGTCTCTTTGTTTGAAAACTTCTACCTTTGCCAGTATTTCTGGGTCAGCCTTGCAGAGGGCTCGGCAACCATTTGGGCACACTGATATGATTGTGCCCTCTCCCCCTGATAGTCTAGTGCTCCTCTCATACACCTGCCACAATGGAGACCTACCTTAGAACTCACTCCCAAATGGGCTTACCATCCCCACAAGCCACATACAACAGAGTTGCATGACATTGGGAAGAGATGAACATCCAGAAATCAGACAGCCACCTCTTGACATCTATTTCAAGAAAGTCCTTGAGGTTCCCAATGAAATGAGTATGCACAATAATAGTGTAGAGTTGAAAATGAAAACAGAATCTCTTTGTAAATCAGTGCCTGAGACATGCAGACGACCGTTAGCATCCTAATGTTACTGCCTGCAATATGAAGGTTTGCGATTCCAGGCATAATGCGGCAAATATGTTTCCAGTTTTGCGTAGCTGACCAGATTTTCATGTGGAGCTCTAATATGTCTGAGAATTGTTCGAGTTCGAAGTGAGCTCGGGTGCAGGTTCGGGGACTTGAGCAGAACTTCGGGATCCTTGTGATACAAGACTTGGCGATAAAACGAGAAATGCAACAACAATTATATGCATAAGTCATGTCACGCATCTTCTCCCGGCTACTCATAGACATAAAATAGAGGGCAACATCAGATCGATCATCGAGACATCAAAACAGCGCGCACCGCACATCACTCTCGGAAGAGAAAGTTTTCCTCGCCAAATTCATCGATTTGTGTCCCAGAACGGTAGCAGCAGTTGCTCCACCTGCCTGTCTTTGATTTCGACAAACGGCAATGAACGAGGCATTCGGAAACCAGAGACACAGGTACAGAACAGGACATCACAAAAGACTGACGCGAGGGGGCCAGGGATCGAATGAAGAAGAGAGAAACAAAGGCCACACCTGCGCATCAATTCCAACTTTTCGCAGCTGAATAGCGGCAGCGAGACCTCCCAAACCTCCTCCGACTATCACTGCCTTGTCGACCACAGGTTTTCTAATTGTGTCCACTGCAGCAGCAGCAGCAGGAACACAAGCACAACAACCAGCCGACCTGAGTGTACACAACCCGTATTTACCGGAGCTTCCGAACCCTCTTCGATTTGCGAACCACGCAGACTTCTTACAGCAGTTCGGCACAGGCAAGCATACCGGCGGCACCAACAGCATCGTTCCCGCTCTCGATCCCAAATCAATTACTTGCTGTTTCGCAATTGTGCAAACGATAGATTGTGTGGGGGCACTGTGTGAGTGTGCGCGTTGTGTGTGTGTGTGTGTGTGTCTTCGCTCGCGGGCGCGCGCGCGGGGACTTTCTTGTGTCAAGTTCTTCGTCTTCTCCGATTCGTTGTTTGCCCGAATGACACGTACTCGTTTTTGGTGGTGCTTTTTAGCTCCACACCATTTGCTGGTTAAGACTGAGGACTCAAAGACCAGTTTTTTTGGTTTTTCGGGTGCGAATTTTTTGTGTTTTTTTAGAAAGACAATATTTTGTGTGTTGTTCAAGTGGTGATCATCATCCATAACTATATTTAACCAAATTTGGCGATATTTAAAATACGAAAGTAAAACAAAAAACCTCAAGCACCCTTTCATGTTGTAGGCAATTGTGGCAATTTTTTGCAATCAAGTCCATTGTGTCTCATTAGATGGCATCTTTTAAATTGACAATACGCTTTTTAGACTAGAGTTAATGTTTCCCCATTTTTTCTTAAGTTTTATGAGCTTTTGTAGTCATGGTCATTTTTCTGTTTAATAACTCAAGTTGCTATATCTCTTTGCTAGATTTTTTTTTTTCTGTTATTCGCTTCCTCTAAATTGTGTATGATTTTGGGGATTTTGACTATTTGGGATGTGCATGATGTGCGGTTTCTATAAAGCATTTGATAGTTTGTTTAAAGCCAATGGTTGCAACTAACAACAATGATTTACACCTATCAGCACCCGTAGTTCAACGGTGCCCAAATTGTTCAAGAGCTGCCAAGTATGTCAAAAGTCAGCACGCTTTTTAGTGCAAGGGATAACTTGCCATTTACCATTGACATATAAAAATTATGAGTCAAAAAGTTGTTGTATTATATTACTTTGTAAAGGTGTAAATTATGATCATTCATCATTAAGTCATTTTCAAAGTATTCCAATTTTAAAAAAATTAAAACAAGGAAAAATTTTGGTTACAATAATTTAGAAATGTTTTGGAATATTCTATATCCATTAGATTCATTTTAGACTTATTGAAATGTTCTCATAATATATTACAAACATTCTTGTATAAGTATACCAAACAATTTTAACATTAACTTGACTTACCATGTGAAACATGTATCATTGACTATTCTTAAAATGGGTTGTTTTTATTGTACTTGCATTTAGGAAACATCTTCTATTTTCAAGGTAGAACATTATGTTTCACCTTGTTCATGAGTAAACAAATGTAAGGTGTCATCATGTTTTAGTTCATGGAAAAGTAAAAGAAATAGAAAAGATTTTTTGGAGCGAAAAATAATTTTTCAAATTGGATTTATCAAACTTGAATTATAGGAAAAAAAATACAAATTTTAAAAGTATTATTGCAAAAATCAAAGTCAAATTACAATTGTCAACAATTCAAAATCTCAAATCCAATTTTGTGATAAATTCAAAATCCGAGTTTTTAAAATATGAAAATTGCTAGATTGAACAAGATACAATTTTAAATTTAAAAAAGAGAAATTAATCGTTGAAAGTTTAAAAAATGATTTAGAACAAGAACATGTATAATCTTTTGGAGTATGTTGAAAAACACCAAATAAACTTGTTTCTAAATCATTGACATTGTTATGTTAGTATAGTTGGTGAGGTTCTAAAATTGGTGTCCACCCACATGTGCAATTGTTGTAGGTCCTTTGTCACATTCCACCATCACATCAAACATCCAATGAAGACCCTCCATCAAATTCCAATATGTTGTTTATTAATCTTTGTTGACCTCCTCCACTTGCAAGCTTGTAGCAATAGCAACAACCAAAAGGGAACATGATTCATGATTTTTTGTTCTTCTACATAGGCCTCCTCGAATGTTAAGCATGATCAACTTTCATCTTTCTAGAGATTATGGGCTACATTGCTTGACTTTGAACATTTTTATCATAATGATATAATTGCAAGAAAAAATTGTCCAAAGATGCAAAATCAATAACATGATAAAACAATATTAAAAAGAAAGATAAAACCAATACTTACTTTGCATACATCTTCACATCATGATGGCAAGAAATTATCATTCCCTATTTAGTAGGGACCAAAACATCAATCATTCTAATGATAGTCATCCCCTACTAGTTTTACTAGTGAATTCTTACCTTTCAATTTTGGGATATCTTCAATCAATTGCATGTTAAAAAATGCTAGGTGTTCTCCAATAGGAAGTGTGCTAAACCACACCTATAAGGTATTCAACTTTGATTTTAGTGTCCAGAGCAAAAGGTGAGGAAATGAATTAGGAAAAGTAGGCCAATGTGATAGCAAAGTTTTTGAATGTGTGGCTTTGTTATTCTAATTTAAAAAGTTAATTTACAAGAAATTATTTCATTTTACTCATTGAAAGTTCATTTCACATTCAAAATTCCTAGCTTTCACATGGATTTTTTGACCAACCACATGTCTGCATATACTATATATAGGGTGGTTTACCAATATTTCTATCATAAGCATAAGGGAGTGCACTTTGAATAACATAGTTTGTTAAATGCAACAATGTTTAGTTAGTGTAAAATTTGAAAGTCACAAATGCCACTTTCGAGCCACCTAACCATGTTCTCACCCTAATGTTACAATAAAAATACAATTTATGAATAAATGAATACAAAAACACAAACACAAACAAGTCAAAATACATTTGAAGAAAATGGGGAATAACAACTTACTTTGTAGGAGGATAAAAATCATCATTTTTTTTGGTGACTTGCAACATGAACTCACAAAACATGTTCACCAAGTACTTCAAATTGATTTCCTTTAAATCACCAATGGCAAATTGAATGTTAATATTTTCATGTATTGGCATTAGGAGTGAAAGATAGTGGTTGCCCACATTTCTAAACAACAACTTAAAACTCAACCCCTTGTCTTGGTGTTTCAACCTCCTTTGAATCAAGGTTCCAAATATGAAAATTTAAGCCGTTTCATCCACATGATCGCCCAAATTTGAAACATCTGCACTTTCCTCGCCATGTTGACACAAATTGACAAAGTTTTCATCAACTAGAAAATTAAAAATAGAGGGGTGCAAACAATATACAATGAGCCAACATGATTACTTTAAAAAAAGGACTCCATGTCCTTTTGCCCAAAAAGAATTTTTTCATATAAATGAATTTTGGAACAATTTTTTTTTCAATTTGTTATAATAAATACTTATAGGTGTCCCAATACATGACATGTTTATTTATTTATCAATTTTGAATAAATATAATTTTTTAAAATGTTCTAATTCCTTGTAAATTTAATGTTCCATCTATAAAATGATAACAATTTCAAATCATAACCAAAAATTCATATTTCACATTTTTATGTTTTCTTTTATAATAAGTTACAAATTTTCTTAACACATTATGTAGATTATACCTCATTTATATGTGGTAAAGGACTTTCAAAGTCTTAAAATTCTAGGTCAATTTTGGAAAGTTTTTTAAAATTTTAAAGTTTTAGAATTCCACATATTTTAGGGTACGAAAGTTTTTAGAATGTGGCTAATAGGTCTTTATCCTCGTAATATTTTTCCTATCAGATTTGTGTTTTTATTATATGAATCTTTTGCAAAATTGATTGTTGTTTAACACCATAGGTGTTCATTTAAAAAATTCTTAAATCACAATTTAAACTTAAAAATTTCATCAACTTGCTTTAAATGAAAAAACATAAATATCTATCCTATTTTGACTATTTTTCTTTAAAATCTAACACCCTTTTTCATTTGTTGGATTGTAATTGCACCTAGAGGCTCAATAAGTGAATTTTTTAAAATAGATGTAAATCAATCAACTTCCAAATTTTTTGTAAATTTTGTGTTCACCAAAAATGTTTCTAGAATCCTCTTTATGGAAGGCAAACATAGTCAACTAATAAAGCCATGGAAAATAACAATGTACTTTAAGATAATAGGTAACATAAATTTGTCGGGAAAATACCAGACACAAATCAACACATTATTTTTATAAAAAAAAATCATACACATCAATTATAACATTACAAAATCCACAAATATGAACTTCGTAGAAGATAAAAAAATTCAACAAACAAACATCACCTTTGAATTGAAACCCCAACATGCTTTCATGGACTTATCAACCCAATCAAAGTGACAACACAAAATTCAAATGGATGTTAGTTTGTCACTATCATTGCAAAAGAATTTTAGATTAAATATAAAACCCCAAATACCCCTACAAAAACATCAAAGAAAAAACCAACAAAAAAATAATGACTAATTTGAAGTTGCTAAAAAATGGCAAAGAGAAAAATGTCATCACAAAAGGATATGTTGTAAACAACATTGAAATTGAAAAATAATAAAATGAAGAATAAACACATCCAAATCACATTAGGAAAAAAAATATTGGTTGCAAAACACACCACATTACATCAATTTAAAACATTGATGAACAACATGAACAAAAGAAATTACAAAGCAACAAAGAATTTTTTTTGAAAAATATTAAACTACATTGAAAATAGAAAGCAAGAGAAAAAGAAAAAGAAAAATGAAGGTTGTGGCAAACATGTTTAACTTGATTGCATAGAACATAAAAAGAAACAAATGTGTTGGATGTTGTTGAGAATGTTCAAAAACAAAAACACAACAAAATGAAAGAACAATGTGTAGAAAGGTTGGTGATCAAACTTTAATTGCAAGTTGGACAAAGATTGACAATCGAAATATGATCACAAAGTAGATAGGGTTCAATGACCTAAATTTGATGGCAAGTTCTAAACAAGTCCGCTCCATGGACCTAGGCCCCACCCAAAAGGTCCCTTGGTTTAAACATCCTTATGAATGAGTTTTATCACTTTTATGCTAGTGATATTTGAAAAAATAAATTGGGGTTCTATGTTTATCCCAAAAGTTGGCGAGGATAATTCATTAATATATTTTTCTAAACTCATTTCATGGAAGGGAAGGGTAGGTTTAGAAAAAGTTATGTATTTTGAACCCGTGGTTGTTGCCCAAGTTCCCAAGTTTGAAAACAAGTTAGATAACCCCTATGTGATTTCCCTTTCGTTAACATAAAACTCTAACATAAAAGTATTGTGAATTAAACATTAGATAAATGAGGGGAATTGGGAGACCCTCATGGAAATGACCATACCTTAAAACCTGGGATTCATAAGGAAATTCCATTGTCCTAATGTTGTTTATATAGTTCAATACAAAGATTTGACATGCATTATTTTCAACGTAAGGTAAAGCCTTTTGTCGTGGGCTGTTTTATTGAACATAAACACTTATTCCAATTTTTCAATCTTTTTGCCTATGATGCCCATTGGGTGTCATAAGAAAAAAAAAAGTTAAAAAGAGGGGGTGTGTTTTGAAAAATGGATGCCTACTCCACAATTTTTCAAACCCCCCCTAAATAGTGAGGAAAAGATAGGCTTGGTAACATGCCCTCCATAGTTACACTAAAGGAATTGAAGTAGGTCTTTGCATGCTCAAAAACTTAGATGGATGATATAGTGCACTACTACACTACTTTGCATGTCACGTATGTAGTTAGGTTTGATATGAATGTTGTTGAGGGAAGACAAAGTGCAAAAGTTGGGAACTTTAAAAGGCAGTTTGGTGCCAAAGAAACAAGGAGAATTTTGTTGTTGCAAGTTTAGTGATGAAAATGTCACAAGTACGTAATTATAAATGTAAATGGTTGGTAGATAGTACATAGGAAATGATTAATGGGTTTTAGAGCATGCTTAGTAACAACCCTCTATCATTATATAACACACCCAATGTGCATTATTTAATCCTCCCCCTGCCAACCCATGAGCCTAAAACAATGGATTGTACAAACACTATGAGAAAAAGGGGTGTTTTACAACCGGCCTTGCAACTCAATTTTTGAGATGTGTCAAACACTTGCAACTCACTATATTTATATGATGTGGGTGCTAATGGACAAATTGCATAAACTCATTCCAACTCACCATATATACGATGCAACTTTGTGTAACTTTGTCAACATAACCCATTTTCAATTACTATGCAATTCCATTATAATTGCACCCATGATGTCATGTTGATGTCATTAATTGTCAACCATCCATTAAAATCTGTCAAGTGGCACTATGAAAAATTTTGGACATAAAATTTGGTTTTTTTTTTTGAAATATTGATCTCCATCATCCATTATGATTGTTAATGATGGTTCAAAATTGTGACACATGGCATAATAATAAATTTCCACATGGCATATTAATTGTATTTTGGAAAAGTAAATAAATATATATTTTAGTAGCTAAGTAGGTCATACATAACCATAGGTTGGTAGGTCCTAGTTATTTTAATTAATTAATGAAAAAATTATATAAATATTAAATATTAAATATGAACTTGGGTAAAAACATCAAAGTATAAATACACATATCCATATGTACACCAAACTGAATTTTTAATATAACATACACATTGGTTTTAATTTCATGTCTAAATTAATTTTATGTATCCAAATAATAGATTAGTTAATGAATTTAGATAATAAATGATTTGGTAATTATCGATGAATTAATAATTATATTAAATAACCAATTTAATTCATTTTGAAATATTTTTAATTTGGATAAATATTTATTTGATTATTATTATTTATTAATTAATTTTTTAGTTGACATATAATTACGTATGTGAATTATATATATTTATTCATATTAATAGTCAATTATTTAGTATAATCAATATGTTCATATAAATAAGTGTATAAAATATAGCTACTATTTAATAGGTAAATTATTGAAACAATATTTTTTTATAAAACATTACATATGAATATGTATCAATATTAGTTATAAGCAATTGCATTATAATTATAACATAGTTGAACAATAATACTTGAGTAATGGTGCATTGGTGGCCCTACTAATTGTATTAATGAAAATCATAGTTGAAAACTATTTGCAAATGTATCCCATAATGGGTGGGTGGAAATGTGAATACATGGTATGATCGCATGTATGCACATTGTACACTAGTTGCAACGTAGTTGTTACTTTAGTGGCATAATTATAATAGTTCTAAAATAGTTGCTATGTGTAATTTTAATGCAATTCCTAAAAAAATCAAACATGGTTGATTGCATATGTATGTACGATGTATATAAATTACCATATAGAATACCCATTTTCACTTCACTTGCTACTATAATATAAAACAGTATTTTTTTATGTGGCAATTTATTTATTAATACCTCATATTTCAAGGGGGATAGTTGCACAATATTGTAATACCTAATGGATAATTCCATAATATATGAATTGTTATTTGAGCTTTAATTTCAGGGTAATGTGATTTTGAGAAACACGATTTCTCATAGTGAAAGTGAGAGACTATTTAATTTTCACCACATGAGTCAATCATTATAATTCACCAATGAAAGAACTTATTTATTGTTATAAAAAAATCATTTCCTCCTACATATATGTGCTCTTGCAAGGCCTTGTCAACATGTGCATTTTTACTAACTTAAAGAAAATTCATCATTCACAATAATTTTTTATAAATTTTCATCCAAAGAATGTTATAAAGGTTAATTTATTAACCCCATTCGACATGTTTTTTGTTGTGTGTTACCACATCAATGCCTATACCTATCTATGTCCACCAACAATACATCAAATAATAACAACCTTCATATTTGGTGCATCATAACCCAAACCATCACCTTATTTAAAATCACCTTGAACTAGATAAACATTAAATGATATATCAATTCCTCCCTCGTGCAATCCTCAAAATCCTATGTGTTTGTTGATGACACTACATTCCACCACCTATAAGATGTAAAAAACATGACTCACCAACACAATGTTGAATCGCCAAATGTGGTACAACCACATACCACCCCATGCCTTAGAATGAACTTCCGAGAGCACCTATCTCCAATTGAATTGAAAACTCCCATGGTGGAAATGCTCCTCACCAAAATTTAATTGCCACAAAAAGTTCATGATTTTGCTTTCAAATGTGAAAGATGCAAATTTCACCAAAAGTAATGGAAATCAATTCATAAAATAGGAAAATTAACCTTTGGACCTACAAAACTTGTAATCTTCAAAATGCTACACATCTGCTTACTTGTAGATATCTATAAAAGAAATCCAATAGCGTAAAAATCACTGCAATCAAACACCCTATGTGGAAGATATGAATTTATGAAAAAATTCAAAATGATTTTTTTGGGGTCCAATCTCAAAGAATTCTCCGAATTTTTTCTGATTATAGGGTTCAAAATGTCTAGTGCACAGTCACCAATATGTTGTTCAACAACCAACCTACCCATCCACTGACTAACCATTGTTCATCGACAAGATGAGTGAATTTTTTTGTCCAATTTATGGATGGAAAGTTTTCCACATGGATGAAAAAAATGACATGGCAAGTTCATATTCGTGCCGAACCTTACCACCTACCAAACCTATTCACGAAGCTTCTAACCTTCTGAAATTTTCGAACCTACAAGTTTGAGAAAATAAACTATTCTATAATT
The DNA here is from genome assembly GCA_963920785.1 of Sphagnum contortum. Lineage (NCBI taxonomy): Eukaryota > Viridiplantae > Streptophyta > Sphagnopsida > Sphagnales > Sphagnaceae > Sphagnum > Sphagnum contortum. The sequence continues at coordinate 10,779,612 of OY987277.1, forward strand.
ATATATATCTTGGCCAAGAAATGGAATCATATCTATCCAACATTGAGATTACCATAAGTGATACCCATGCTTAACAAACTTTTTGAAAAACCGTACAAGGAGTACAAAGAAGGTATATTACAATGAATACTAGATAACACACATCATGTTAATGCCTACCAAATTGTTGTTGACAAAGTAACTTGAATAAAAAACTTCAAACATTGAATGCAACCAAATGCCAACCTTTTCATGTTGGGAAGAACATTTTCAATATATCACTCTAGAAAGGACATTTTCAATGTATCACTCTAGAAAGGAAATTTTCAATGTATTGTACTTTTGGAAAATGACATATATATTTCACATTGAAGTAATTTCTCAAATGTTGCTTCATTTTAAAAAGCACATACTTTGATTTTCTTACATTTAAATTAAACACAATGTCAACAATAGAAGAGATAACAAATAAGCTACATGACAATTGATTAGATCATTGAATTACATTTGCATAAATGTGGTTCAAATGATCAATCTTCATTAACTCACTTATCTCTTATTTTGTATATTCGCAAATCACTCTATCATAAGGAGGTTTTTATCATACAAAATATATGGCATGAATTGATTTGTAGGGTCTAATGATGTTAAAATCCAATAGTTCATGCTCATATATGTGGAAATATTGGAGGCATTTTTTTCCTAGCCTTCTACTTCCATAATATATTGAATATCGATGATATTCATATCCTTGATGTTGTAGATTTGTCATTTCACATCCATGTGTTATTACCTTCACCATATTGCATTGTCCATAAATATCATTTTGTCATTATTAAAAATAATTCTAAGTATTCATGCCAATATTGATTTTCATTCTGTGTTTGTACAAATGTTGAACAATCAATGGGTTTTACCTTTTTATTCATGTGGGAATTACTTTTTTTAATGGTCAAGGGGGATGTCTTTTGAATATGTTTGATTCAATTTGATTTGGTTGTGGAATCATGGGAAATTTTTTTTTTGTCATTTTTAGAAACAATTTGTGGAAGCATATATTCATTGCACCTTCTCAAATTTTAATATTTTAAATATTTTCAAATTGGATATCTTATATGTTATACATTGTAACTACCATGAAATATGTGTGGGTTTTATATTTCAATAATTAGCTTGTAAAATCAAAAGTTAGACTAGTTCATGCTTAATAAAGAATGTTTTATCATTATCAATTCCATCCATATCATATTGATAATTAAAATTTCTAGAAATAGGGGTAGCTGTAAAAATGATGTTGTTGGAAAAGCCATCAATATATCCCTTAAACCATAATGACCACTAATGAATCTGTTGAAATTTATAACCACGTATAAAGGAGTTACTATGAAAGTTCAATTGTTTGTTTTAGAAAATTTAATCTATCAAAATTTTGTGAATTATCCATTTGTCATCCCATTGATGGGCCTAAATTTCACTATTAGAAATCTTGGATTTTCAAACGGTCCAAGTTGATTGATTGGTCTTTTTTAATTAATGAACACGTACAATACATTTTGACTAGAGGCCAAAGGCTTGAATGACATGTGTATCTTTTGACCAATCAACATGGTTGAAATGATTTATTTGACTATTTATCAACTAAACATCTAATCAAATTGAATAAAAAATTGACAACCTTGGTCAAAATGGCCATTAACATTTAGTCAAATAGAATATATAGTCAAGTTGGAAAAAAACACATGGCATTTTTTATCAAAATGGCCAATGGAATTTTAGTCAAATAAAACATTTAGTCAAAATGGCCAATGTTATTACTATAAACCTACCTACCCCACCACCCACCTATTACAACCTATTTACCTACCTACCCACCCATTAACCTACTTACTACAACCTATATATCTATTTAACTACCTATCCACCCGGTTACTTATGTACTTCATGGTCTTGTAATGATGTGTCAAAATAAACATGTTAAATTAAAATTTGGACAAAATGTGATCACCTTTTGATGGTGTGGTCCATTGATTAAGACTTGGTTTACCAATGGGGAGGTCAGGGGTTCAATTCCTAATAGTTGTAACCTATGCACATGCTTAAGGGGCTAAGGTCAGTAAGTTAAATTAAATAGGTTATATGAGGCTATGTTAAGTTAAATGAAGTAGATAGGCTATGCTAAGCTATCACTTACCTATTTGCATTTTAATGACCTACCTACCTACTTACTTTACACATTATTTTTATTATATATATATTTGACTAGTCAAATGGTTCACTATCCATTGGTCAAAATGATCGGTCAAATGGTCTTTACTTTGTTAGTAAAAAAGACCACCCCAATCACATTGGACGTGTTAGAATTGATTTGTCCAAAATGATAAAAGGTTCTTTTGACCTTGTCCAAATTTGGTTTTTTAAACAAAATTTCCAGTTTAAAAAACCAAGAATTCTAGTAGTGTTCATGATATAAATTTTCTATGCACATGACCTTCATGCCTTTGTATAGTTTCAAAATGATTGATGTTAGAGTTCGAAACACATTGCACCATGTTGATATTGTACATCTTCACATAAAGGTTTGTTTACATATGCATCCTTCACAAAAATTGTATTCCATTCAAACAATTTAATTTTTAAAAATTATATTATATCATATGTTAGTTAATCATGTCTTTTAATTCATTGCGATGAAAAATGTACATTGCTACATCCTAAGAGTTCTCAAACAAGTTAGTTTGTAAATTTGACAAAAAGTTAATTTAAGTAGATTTAATTTTTAATATTTTTATTCTTTGTAAATTATTGAAAAATTGAGCATATTTCATTTATTTATGTACTTTCATTTGTTGTATGTCAAAAGAATTTACATGGAATTAAATATGTTCTCCATATGTTTTCCATATGTTCTTGCCAATATATGTTTTATGGTCTGCGTTGGAAAAGACAAAATATGTTTAACATTAGAGTTGTATACAAAGGTCTGTCACTTGTAGGTGAAAATTTCTTAAAGTTGTCTTATAAAAACATAATATTTACTCCATCAAAAGGTTGAACTTTGAAGATTCTAATTTTTGAGATACATTTCTATCATCATGGTATAACCCACCATTGACATTTCATCAGTAATGAAATAGACATTTTAAAAACCAATATTCAATTTTGGGAATCAACATTTGATCAATTGACAAACCTATCAAAGAATTTGTAATCTACTTATTAATATCATTGCACTTGTAGTGAAAGTTCAAATTTTAAACATGTCATATAGAGAGTTTTCTAAAAATGTTTAGTTATAGCTTTGATTATTTGATAGTTTTTGTTCTTGAGGAATACCAGATAATAGATAATTATGAACTCATCACATGCTTATGAACATTAGAATTATTTCATTTTTAATTGAGTTATATCAATTGACCTTAATGAAATAGGATTAGGAATATCAATGACCATGTAGTAAAAAACATAGGAGCAACTATTTGGAATGTGGAAAATGGGGTGTAAGGGTGCAAGTGTGAAAGTTGGGGTGTGAAGATTTTAATTCAGGTGTAGAAATAAGGTCTAAAGTTCATAGATTTTTGGCACATTTATTGCAAGGGGCTAGCATGGACCAACATATATGATGTTGTTGCCAACTAAATGATGATGTGGCAAATGACATGGCATATTGCACTACGGCAATGGCATGGCACTTTTGTGGCATCAGGGGGCCAATGTTCTTTGAAGGGAATACACATCTCATTCCCTCACGGGGTTGTCTATTCCCAACAAAGGAACATGCCTTTCACATGCCTTCCTTTGACATTTTGGAACTTACATTTTGGGAACAAATTAGTGTAATAATGGATGTAGTTGGGTGGGATGTACAACTCTAATCTTGGCCCCAATATGATAACATGTTTAAAGACATCCACAATGTTTTATAGAATGGATGTTTCCCATGAATCACCTAGTGATTTGGATTCTCCATCAATTGTAGCTACAAGTGGGGTATTGGAGGCTTAAAGTCCAAATGGAGAAGGCTGATGAAAATATTTGATTCAACAAAACAAAAGTACAATCACATTTTCAAGGTGACATCACTTTTTTCAAACTTCCTACATAGGTGTTGCCAAGACTTCACAATTGAAGTCATTGGTGAAAACACTAAAACAATCATGTAGAACATGGGTGGGATGGCGACTATTAATCATAGGTCTAACAACTCTTTGACCTTAACTTTAAACTCCTCATCCATAATGACACTACATTTTCAAACTACCCTTAAGTTCCCTATCGTAAAAGTTTTTTAAATTTTTGCTAACATCCACCTTTGTTTTTAACAAGGCCTCTTGATCCTCCACATTGGACTTTAAGTTGCTAACAATAGTGGCCATGCTTTTTGATTGGGATTGCAACATTTCATATTTGGTTTCATGGGGTGTTCAAGAGTTAGAATAGGTGGGGGTGTAGAAGGTCTTGATGATAGCCCATGTGTCTCATTAAACATAGGGCTAGGGTTATGTGTAGAATTTGGAGAGGATTGAGAAGAAGGGCTTGATGTACCTTCTATCATTGATTGACACCTTTTCAACACGTTCCTTGATGCATGCTCATTGATTGTTTTGAGTTGTGCTAAAAAATGATCAGATTGTAAGGCAACTCTTTCTATGCCCTATTCATTTGATGTGCCAATCTTTAATTCCTTCAAGCATTCATGTAGCCTATCCTTCAAACTTTTAAGATGAATTTCGAAATCTAGGAATTGTTTTTTATAATCCTTGTACACAATTTTCCAATCTTGACTAGGTATAAACTATGTCACATTGTTCCTATTCCAACTATAGAACATGAAATGGTGCTTGTATGATTTAGCCATAGAATTTAAGGTGCAAAAAATCCATAATACACCTCAGGTTTTTGTCCTCCTAAAGTAGCCCACTAATTCAAGTTCACTTTCTTGTGTGTTAAAACAAAATCCTTCCATACGTACAATAAGCATTGAAGGTTTTCTTGAAAAACAAATTTTTTGAAACTCTTGGTTTGAATCCAATTTTTTTCAAAAATTGGATGTAAACAACATTGGTTTAGAATTAGGACTAGAAGCTTTGGAAAATTTATGATAGTGAAAGAGAGAGAATTTCATTGAGAGATAGGGTTCCAATAGAGTTAAAAAGTTTGATGATTAAACCTAAACACACATAGTGAACCTCAAATACAAAAAAAATGAAATCGAAGACTAAAGTAAAAATAGAGAGCCAAGGTTCTGACAAACAAAAGAGTGTGAGTCATTGATAGTGGGACTCAATAAACATACATATCAATCACCAAGGAATTTGAATTTTTAAATGTTCAAGAGGTTCAAAGCTTTGGAGGTGCTTGATCTTTCACAAGTTGATGCACTCATGAGATCCCAAGTGTCAGTATAAGCCCAGAAAAAAATAAACTTTAAGGTTATGATTATAAACCTTGTAGAACTAATGTTTGCAACCCTCCACATTTGATCCAACTTTCATATTACATTTTCATCAAGACCCTATCTAATAACTATCAAACTAGAAGTTGAATTGGGCAAGACATCCAACGGTGGGAGATTGAAGAGAAATGTAAACCCTAACTAGAAAAAGAAAAAAGTCTTTTGATTAGTGTTGTAAAAGGGTGAAAGAGAGAAAGAGATTATAACAAGTATGATAGAGTGTGAAAGAGAAGGATTAGATGGTATGAGTCAATTGATCAAAAGTTTAAAGAAAAACAATGAAAAGAGTCGAAATTCTAATAGGTTTTAGAGAGAGATAGAAAAGCCTAAGGTAGTGTGAATGGGTTCGGATACGCTAACATTGAATGCATGCATAAAGAGAGTGAGAGAGAAAGTTTAAGTTTTAATAGATTACAGAGGGAAAAAAAAAGATGAAATACTAACATAATTGAGAAAGTGAAAGTGAAGGATTATGACAAACTAGTGAGAGAAAAGTTTTGATAGACTAGAGAGAAAGATAGAGTGAGGATGAGATTTTGAGATGCTTGAAAGAGTGAAAGAAAGAATCTCGAAGCGGTGTGAATGGCTTGAATGCAATCACACACAAAATGAGAGTGAGAGGTTAAGTTTTAATAGTAAAATGAGGAATATAATAACTTGAATTGAAAGAAAATTTTGGCATTTAATCCAAGGTTACAAAAATTATAAGTAGAATACATCATGGGTCTATCGTGGGGTTGGTGGGATATGTGTGCTACTAAACATGTTATCTTCAGAATCAAACCTAGATGATAGGGGAGTGGGTTCAATTAGGTCTTGGGGTTCCATGAACTTTTGCAAGGTTCGAAGTTCACCTTCAAATCGCATTTAAGGGGATTGCCTTGGGGTATGACTAGTGGCTACATGTTGGAGGTAAGATTTATATTAATCATAATTACCTCCAATGTGTTCCGAGGAACATTTTCACCCACAATGAAAAACCAAGGGTTGTTTATTCAACAAAGCCACGAAAACATTGATGGGTCAATGGCAACAAATTGAAAATGTGTGCAAGTACTATGGAATTTGGGAGAGGAGGCAACAATGTACACTTTGTTTTCAAGCATGTTTCTAGGAATGGGTTTTGGGTACACACAGGGTCATTGGGTTTTCTGGGTCAGATTAGGATTTGCAAGATAATATGAGGTAGTTGCTTTTTTGTGGGATTGAATTAATTATGTTTTAGCTAGGGTTTGCACAAGGTTACAAATTTTGCAACAAATAGTGCAAAGAGATGAAGCAAACATGGAAAAAAACCACACATAAAACCAAAATGTTTCCCAAATTGTGAAGCTTTTTGCACAATCATAGAAAACTTCATCCTTGCCTACTATGATGATGGCTTTGGAAGGTTAACCCTAACCTAGCAGGTGAGCTACAATGAGACTTGCGTGACTGTTGATAACACTATAGAGCTTCCCTCTGTTGATGCTCCTCTTGCACGACAACCCTACGTCAATAGTCCTCTTGCATGACGATCTCTTGCATCATGATGATGGTGAATGGGGTGCGAGTAGGCCTTTTGGGGGTTTTTGGCTCCTCTTGTTGCTCCAACCTCTCATTAACTCAAAGAATTTGCACCTAACCTACTCACTCATGACCTTCAAATTCACTCATTTAAAAATTCTACACCTCACATTTGCAACTTCAAACATTTATCATTCACAATAGTCGTTGTTTATTCATAAATTCTACACCTCACACTCATAGCTTGAACCTTCACACTTGCAACTTGAAACATTTATCACTCGTGGATGAAGCTGCTACTTTGTCAAGGCACATGAGAGATGAAGACCCTACTATCAAGGTGCATGGGAGGGAAATAAAAAAATATAGGGTGAAACTTTGGGAAGCACTAAAATTGGTGCATTTCCAAGTTCACCCTATATTTTTTCCTTTTGTTTTCGATTCACACTAGCTTTTTGATTACACCTTAAGATTTGGCCCAACTCAAGGTGACAACCCTGAGTTTTGGTGACTTTACAGATAACTTTATTGAATGATAATCTTTTACTTATTGATTCTTCAAATTTTTGATAATAGGTTATCAAGTGTGTATTATGGTTAGGGTAGGACTATTGTTGGACAAGCATTTGGACAAGGGTAAGCTTCTAGCTTACCCATCTATGGTGGATGGGTAAGCATCTAGCAATTGCAATTTCACATGTTAATAGACCAACACCTCATAAAACAGTTCACACTTGAAAATTTTAGCCCAACTATAGGTGAATGCATAAATTGAAAGTCATCATTTAACATATGTTCAAATATATTATTTGTAATTGTATTTGAGTTTCATTTCATTGGTGGTTCTTTGGAGGTTCTTCGGTCAATTCCATACCCATATACCTTAGTCTAGTGACCGGAGGTTAAGTAAGTGAAAAACATAATATTTCATTTAACTGAGTTTTTAAAAATGTTTACAAATACTTATGATTCTAAGGTCTATTATTTTCAATTTTTTGAAATACCCACAACCAACGATTCTTTGACCACTTAATTTGAAACAAAGCCTACAATTAATTCCATGCAATTTTTTTAAAAAAAACTGCCCAACACTTGTTTAAACATTTAAACTTGATTTCTTTGTCCTAGGTCTTGTGAACTTCGGGAATTCTTTAGTCATGATAGTGTGTTTTTTTTTTCCAAGCTAACATCCTCTTTCTAGTGGGAATAAGTTCTTTAACATGTATTTACTAGTTACTCGTATAACAAGGGACAAAGGGAACATGTAATAGAGATATCCGTAAAGTCAGGAACAGACAGCACCAAATTTCATGGAATTTATCAAGGAAACTTCAGCCATTCATCCATTGAAATTTTACAATGATACTTTGTGGATGTTCATCCATAAAAATACGCAGGAATTTTAATGGAGTGAAATATGTATGGACTTTATTTGGTGCATGAAATGAAATTGTTGATGATATTTCCTAGATGAATTTTATGTCATCGTAAGAGATCATGAAGTTTCATTCAAAGAAGTCCATCCATTCATCCGAAGACATAGGTTTGTTTGAATCCCATTTCTAAAATTTGACAGCCTGAGAAAATTGGGCAGTGTTGTGTTGAGGGGCAGACACTTGGGCAGAAAAGGAACACATTTCAAGCATTTGGGCAGCCTGTAAAATTTTCAATTTTGGGCAGTGCAGTGGAGTTGGGGCAACTTGATAATGTAGAGATGACAATTTTCCTTATGTCCAAAATCCCACTACCAAACAATAGGAACATATTACTGGTTGCTCTTTGCATTTTAGTGTGCTTGGGAATTGGAGGGTATTAGGGTTTGAGTTTAAAGTTTAGGGTTTAAGAATTTTAGTTTTAGTTTTTCTTTATAAAATAAGGTCTAAATTTAGGGTTTTAGTTTTAGCTTTTTGTTTTGGTTTCCACTTTAACTACCTACTCAATTTTGATTGAAATTAGATTTTTGATTTAGCATTTGATTGAGTTCATTTTGAGCCTAGGATTTTAATTTGATTTTGGGTTGAACCTTGGGGATGAGGTTCACTCTAGAGTTGTCCAATCAAGAAATGTTGTAGGTTTGGAGGGTCTTAGGGTTTGAGTTTCAAGTTTAGGGTTTTAGAATTTAGGGTCTACAATTTTTAGTTTTAGTTTTTCCAATGTTTTAGGTTTCAATTTAGGGCTTTAATTTGAGCATTCTTTTTGGGTTCCACTTTAGGGTTTCAAATTTTTATTGAACTTAGAGTTTTGGTATATGCTGAGTTCACTTTGAGTTTAAGGCTTTTAATATGATACTAGTGGGTACCCGTGACGGTCGGACACAATCCCCCCATGCCTGCCTTTTTTTTTTCCTTCACTTGGATGGTCTTAAGACTCCCATATATTTTATATTATTTCCAAGAATTCAAGCAACAAAGTAACTCAATTGTATTGGGTAATTATCTTTATTCCTCCCATATATACTCAAACCATAGTTATAGGGGGGAGGACCATGGGCTTCCTCCCAAGTAGTTAGACACCTAAACCCCTATTCCAATGTTGGAGTCTTTCTTCTTCACCCATTGGCTGGTATTATGCTAAAAGATAATTTGAGTTAGTTTGGCTTGACCTAAGTTTCCAAGTATAGCCTGTTGTTAATTAAGTTTGCCTCCATTGGTTAACCCTGAGGACCTATGAGTTATGACTGAATTAGTAATTCTGGCCATTTTGGGGGCGGGGGCAATTGTATAAGAAGGTTGCTGCATTTGGCTCTCAGGACCTGGGTCTCAGGACCTGCTGGGCCGAGTGCAGTTTAAACATAGAATCTGTCAGAGGCCGGTTCCGCCATAGAAAGACTCATCGAGACAGAGTCCAATTCTATGGCGGAACGTCCGTCTGTCCTGCCGCGGAACGTCGTGTCAGACGGACGTAGTGAATTTATATATAAGATTCTGTTTACATTTATAACATTTTTTACTTTAGGGTTTAAGGTTGAGACAAATGCTAGGGATGACAATCAATTTGGAATTAACCCAGCAAGAAATGGAGTGGTGGTGGTGGGAGACAGATTGCATTTGGAGTCAACTTCTGACAACCCAAATTTAGATTCAGGGTTTATGAGTTTTCATTTAAAAAAATCAGGTTTCAATTTAGGGATTTAATTTTAGCTTTCGATTGTTTTGATTCCACTTTAGGGTTTCAATTTTTTATTGAAATTATAGTTTTGGATTAACATCTGAAATTAATTTTGAGTTAAAAAATTTTATTTGATTTTTTTGTTTACATTTATAAGGTTTATTGGCTCGACCCTTAGGGAAGGCGACATTACACATTGGTGTAATACGTAGGAATAAAATTTTGGTTTAAAACTTGACCCAATGTGAGTGACATCAGGATTACTTTGGGCATATATGATGTATGTATGGGTATGTCCCAATAGAAGTGCATACATCAAGATGAGAAGTTTTACATTTCATAACAGAGCATTCAATTGCACCAGTGAAATTTTTCAAATCCCAGAACATTTTCAAAACCCAACAACTCTTGTGATGGCCTCTATTAGAACCCACCTTCGGTTTGAGAGCATCCTAAACCTGTGATGGAGAGACTACAATAGCTAGCAAAAGAACAAAAATGTACAAAAAAAATAAAATCCATTGCAAGGACAATATACACTACATGGGTAATCTTGAGGTCATATCCACACCCAGACATTCCACCCACAATGGTACTTGGTAGGATGAAACCCGGGACTACAACTACTATTTTCAGCATCAACTAGCTGTCTTCTAGATGTTTACCTCATCCACACACCATATTGGTCAGCATTAAGCATCTGACTGCAGAAGCATGTAGACAGGTCAGTAATAATGGGCAACTTTGACAATGTACAACTCTCATCAAATGATGCATGGTCTAAAATGATGCTTCTTGTGATACTGCATCACTGGTCAGTGAGAACCCACCAGCATCAACTTCAGGAATGCTACACAATGTTGCACTCTGATGCCACTCAAATTTCTTGTCAATTAAATAAAAAATTCTAGTCTCTGCAGCAGATGCTATCTATTTACACAATCATGAGTCACTGCAAAGAACTCTGTGATATCCTACATCACCTGAACACACACTTGATTTGCGAGACTATGTCATGGACCTGAGAAGTCCCTATCTAACCTGATCAAGAAAGTCTTCCAACATTCGGTGAGCAAACTGTGGATTTGCCTCCTGGTTGCAGCAAGCAGAGAAATATAAGACTAGCCAGCATACATAAAAATACAACTGCCCAGCTGAGACCGTCAGAAGTGAGAGAAAGGGGCCCATGACCTGCTGTAACACCCATCTTGCACTCCTCCCACACAGCATGCTCTCCAGAAGCATGAGGGGCAACACCTGCTTGGTACCCACAGAGATCCCAAAACATCAAAACACAGAACAAGGTATCTGGCAAGGTTACAACAAAAAGTTGAACTCTCCATCCAATGCATAGTCGGCTCTGTGTCATCATCATCGAGGCCTCTCAAACCCGGATGTCATGTGTTGATGGAGACCTTTACAACATGAGGAAGAATTACAAAACCTAAATCATTGCTTCTTGCTCCTCAACACTACAACCTTGTCAAAGGTTCCCACTGCAACAATCAGGGGGAACAGAAACTGGAGAAAATTTGGCAATCCAGGTGGGGAGGACTTGGTAAAAAAAGGCCTAACCTGGCTCTGCATTCTTGTGACCAAATTGGAAGCCCGTGCCAATGCTGCAAATCCCCAGTGGTCCCTCTCCATAATCGTTACCCAGCATGCTGTAATGTACACACAGGATGCTAGTGCATCAACCACATGCTCCAAGATCACAAAGACTGCTATCCTTGAGGCCATTCCCCAGTCACTGGCATCAGCATCCTTGAAAGGAGCCAGAATAGAAAATGGCATAAATAACAGTCGAAACACTAGCTGATCTGCTGCCTCAGTCTTCATCACTCCACCAAATGCAATTGTCATGATGAACAGCCACAGTACGTATCGAATCCATTCATGGAGGAGTCCAAGCCATGACAGGCGAAGCAAGCCTGTTCTAAATCCAGCCTTGATTGTCTGCACTGCACTGACTCTTTTCCCAACATAAGTGCTCACAACAGTGTAGGCTACCATCCCCAAGAGAGCTTCAGGCTGGAAATGTATAACTGCATAGGAAGCTGCAAAAACAACAGCAAGGACTCCTAACAACATAAAGAGCACTGTTAACTCCACATGAGACACCTCTCCTCTGTCCACATTTCTACCCCCCATAAACCTAACAGAAGGCATTCCCACTCTAACTCCGTGAAGCAATGCCTCCATTTCCAAGCTCTCATTCTTGCCCAGGTTATCTGCCTCAAAGACATCTGCAGGACTGGTTCCACAACCTCCTTGACATCCACATTTGCTTGCCATTTCTGTCTGTGGTGGTGTCACTCCTTCTTTGGCCTCCATGTTTGAAGAAACATCAAAGCAAGTGGAAATTGTCTACAAAGAAACACAGCATATACATGGTACACAAAAGTGAGAATCCTCCTCCCAACCTGGGATGTAAGGATCCAAGTTGAAGAACAGGTATATTGTGAAACTGCTGGGAGTGTACAGTTTACACATGAATCTGTTTTTGGATGACTTTACCATGTTCAGCAACATGCAAACTCACATTCCCCAGCTAGACAAATGTTTCGAGAAGTGTAAGGAGTTTGGCATAAGCCTCAATCCAGAAAAATGCCTCTTTCTGGTGTTCTCTGGAATCATTTTAGGCGTTCATAGTTTCCAGGGAGGGGCAGTTAATGGACCCAAAGAAACTCAAGGCAATTGTAAAATTGCCACCCCCTTACCACACCACATGGGATTCAGGCTTTTAATGGGCTGACCCAATTCTACAGATCTCCGTGAAGAACTTTGCATCCATTATAACAGCAGATGTGCAGGATTGGAGTGGGGGAGTTCAATAGACATAGGGAGGGGGGACTTACTTCTGAATTTTGAGATGGCAGAGGAAGATCATCAGACTTAGACTGCTTGCCTCCAGATTCATACATGACCGTTCTGTTTATCGCTTCCACGAGGCCTTCCGTCACAGCTTCATCAAGAGACATGACATATGAGGCAAGGTAGCGAGCCAGTAGTCCATTGTCTTGGGAGGCTTCTTCTTCATGAAACCCTAGTCTGGAAACCCTAATAGTATTCTCTTGAGAGGAGGAAGAAGTATTCTTCTTCTTCGCCAGCTGCTGCTCTTCCGGCGTTTTGAGTTTGTTGAAATGCTGCAGGGAAGCATGGGTACTCAAGGAAGCCAATCTAAGACCAGGAATTAGGGCATAGCCTTCAATTACAGTATCATCGAGCGTGGAAACAAGTGTTAAAAGCAGAAGCGGAACCCAGCATACACGACATACACTTCCTGCACGCTTGAACACATTCTCCACACTCTCTTCCCTCATTTGCGGCCTCTCCCTCCTAACAGCCGCCATCTCCTCCTCAACCCTAACAGAGTCTCAACCAACCTATGTTACAAAACACACCAAAAAAAACGAAGAAAAAACATGCTTCACATCGCTAGGAAACGCAACCCGTAAAAACAAAAAAAACCAAACCAACCCAAATCAAACCACGCCAAATTTTTCAAAAATTCTCAGAATAAAGAAGAAGAAGACGAGAATAAGTATAATAAGAGGCAACGAGAGCAAGGAAGAAGAGGGAGGAGTGAGGAGGGAACAAGAAGGTTCCAGAGATTCAGCCACCACCACCACCACCACACATGACATGAGCTTCGAGTGATTCTTCTTCTTCTTCTTCGTGGTCGTCGTCTTCACACTTTTGCCACTTCCGTTTCCACACGCGTTTTGTGTCCAGTGATTTACATTTACGTAAGGCACTGCCTGGACTTTTCCTTTGTATTTTCCATTACCTGCCTGAAGAAACCTGTTCTCAGCAGGCGGGATCTTCTGCGGTGGAAGGTACCAGCCAGGTTGTACTGGGATCTTCTGAACAGCGGAAGGTACAACACATACCTGGTTTGGCTCAGTGCAATGGTTTTCGCCCCAGCATTTTTGCACCATTTGCTGAGGCAGATAACAGGCACTGCAAAGCGTACTTGTTTCGAATTGGCTAATCATAATATTGGTCCAGGTGGCTTGTTATTAGAAGTCTTCAACCCAAAGGCACTCCCAGTTTTAGTTTTAGGAGTGGGGGTGAGAAAAAGTAAACAACTAAACTTGGATTGGAGAAATAATTTTGCAGGGTCACATATTGAGCATCACTGGAGATGCTCTGACCCACATGGATTCCCCACCATGCAAACCACTTGGAAAGGCACTTCTCTTGTTATTGAATACTTCATGTTTTGCCATTGGGACTATATGTCAATAACATTTTCCTAAAATCCCCAAAGTCCTTCAAAACTTCAAATAATGAGAGTTTATATGCCTTTCTTTCCTATTAAATTCATAACCTTTGGAAATCTTCGTTTTTTCCATGCAAGTTCATTATATTGTAAGCTTTGAAGACAGCTATTTCATAGCAATATCAAAGGTTCTAAATCATCCACATTTGTTCCTTCAATTTGACTGTTATAATGTTGAGAATCGTTTTGATAATATATTTTTAGTTCAAACTCATTATAAGGAGTTTCAATTTTCATAAACAAGATTAGAAAAATGTGATATATGTTTAGAAGTTGGCAACTCACTAGATATTTGGATTGCTACATAGGCCCATAAGGAACCCCCATAGCCAAAGCATCAGAGAAAAAGGATACAAAGAGATGTTACTTGGTTGTGAACCAAAGGAAATGTTTTCAGCCTCCCACACACAATAAACAGGCATTTCTCCCTCCGACATTGTCCCATCCTCATGCTATGAAATATTGTGACATTTAGCCCATTTTAGATGATGGTAAGGCAATCTCCCTCCATGAAGTGAAAATGCTTGGATGAGATGTCAAGAGAAGAATCAGATCAAAAGAAACAAAGAATGGTGCAAGAAAACCAAAAACTACATGAGAATGTCTTTTAGGTGTTTTAAATATATGGAGTTGCTATTGTGGAATCACATCTAATTATGGGATGTACATTTATGGGATTGTCACAACAAGCTCACTCAGGTGTTATATGTAAGGCTGGAAACTGTACTGTAGAACAAAGAATCTAAGACAAATCAATTCTGTGCTAATTCACTAATGGATTCCACCAACTTCTTGTGCAGGTGAGTTTTGAGAACACATTACCTCTCGTATAAAAGTTTTCTGACTTCAAGGTGTGCTTTTCTTTGAAGTGCTCATCACTTCCAAGCTTTGATTAAAGATAAGCAGCTTGCGACAAATGGCTCCGATTACACCATTCACATGTTTTCAAAGCAGACTGCAAATGATCAAGGCTGAAGGGATGGAAAACAAGTTGGTGATGTGATGAATAGAGATTTTGACTATGGCTTCTGCTATAAGGGTCCAGATATCTGCAATTCCACCTGTTTACAAATGGGTATTGTAAGCAAATCCTCAAAGAGGCAACCGCAAACCAGGTGGAAAAAAGACATTAATTAAATAGTTCTAAACACTCTAGAAGCAAGGTGCAAATGAGTGGGTTATGCTTGCAACCCAGACTCCATAGTGTGCAGGCATGTACAAATTGTGGGGTAGCATTCCTTCTGATTGAGCTCCAATTGACTGTTGGTTGTACACCCACAAACATCTGCAATGAGTCCCCCAATCTGCAACATGGCCATAGAACTCTAAAAATACAACCTCAATAACTCGTCACTTTGGAATGCCAGTGAAAAGCAGATATTCTTCTGCTGCCCTATGCCTCTGACAGTAATATTGTGTGCCAACAAAAGTTCCCTGTACCACATAAGCCCACACCTACCTGACAACGTAGTAACAGCATCATACACAAGTGTTCAAGCTGTGCAAAATCCTTGAACCTAAACTCACCCTCATTTATCACTTCCTAAGATCATAACACAGGATCTCCACTAGAAAACTCCATAACATCCTGGAATGTATGTCCTCCAGTGTATCTTTGAAATAACCATAGCCAGTTGCAAGGTTGCCATCCTGTGCATGTTGTCAGGTTGACAAGTCCAGTACATTAGTGTTATTGGATTCCCAAATGTCACCAACAAAACCAACAAGCATATCATATGCAGAATTCACAAGAAGCAAAGCCTGAAGTGTAAGGTAGGTGAGAGACGAATCCTGTAATCACTGTCGAAGAGTACACCCAGGTGTGCATGGTCAAGAAAAAAGTTCGGCCACTGTCCCCTTCTAAAACCACAGCAAGAAGAGTAGAATCAGAACTGTGCCAAAGGCTGATGTCCATCCTTCTTACAAACAAGATTGTGTGGTGAAATTGCACTGTCAAAAGCCAACAATACCACCTACATCCTATACTCCAATAAATGTGAACCTGCAGACATTATAGGAACAAAATATGCCAAGAACAAGGAGCACATATATACAACCAGAAAAATGCTGTGAGGCCCACTACCGCTATTAACAGTTAAAACATGCCACATCTCGAGTGCTAAGTAGTGTAACCAAACAAACAAATGACCACAAAATGCCCAACCTCGGGATAGACACCTCCAAATGACATGGTAGCAAATCCCAATACCACTTCAGACACAGCAAATTTGCCAGAACCAGCTGCAATTAGTAAATAGAAGTCGGTCTCCAAAACCAAGGATGCATAAAACTGCCTATGGATCCAAAGGCTTGTATCAGATTTTGTCTTCCATTTATTGGCTGTATACAAAGTCTCTTGCACAGTAATCCACAGGATTAAAAACAAGCCACAAGAAATGTGTCTCCTACCTTTACATGATGCTACTTAGCTCTCAGCTTCTATGTGCGTTCAGACACTTTTTACAATGATTATCATCTCTCATCAGTTAAAACACAACCTGACCAGCACACTACAGCTTGAAGCACCACATTTGTGATGTCAAAGGATGTCTGCTCTAAGATAGAGCACTGTGATCTTACCAGACCAGGAACATCAGTGGCAGCCGTGAAACCTTGAATGCTATGTCAACCTGTAGAACAAATCATTTCCTGTTTCTCAGCCCTTAGTGATTCTGAACTAAAACAGCTTAACAACATCAGAAGCACCCTAAAGAACAACTACAACCAAAAAAAAAGAAAAAAACTTGTCTGTCAGAGATGAACAATTCTTCTCAAGATCTGCACTTACATGTCACCCAAAGCATCATCAACAAGGAGTCCCGCCAGCCAGCCAGCCGCTCCATTCTAGACCAGCGGGCAGCAGCAACAACAGCTCTGCAAGAGCAGCGGCAGCAGCGACCCCCTTCCTTTTGGGCAATCAGTAAGCACAGATCACAAGATCAAATCAACAGACAGGGAGGAGGCGGCCATTTTAATCTGAACTGCAATGATCAGAACAAGCATCAGCAAGCTGATCAATTTCACCATGAAATTCTCCCTGGATTCTTTGGCGGAGTTCATAGACTTCCTGCTGCATCAAGAACAGTCGCTCTCTTAACGTCAGATTCTCATCCTCCAATTCGGCTATATGACTGTCTTGCCTTGCAGCCCGTTCTTCCAAAAGCTCCTCAGGCGTCTTCTGCGGTAAAGGAATAGTCATCTCAAACCGGCTCACATCACGATCCAGGCGTTGCTCTAATTGACGGGCAGACTCTGCACTGGATTCATGTACTACTGCGGCCGGATCATCGCTCAACATGTCGTCGAGCTCATTGTTGTCGATGGTACTTGAGCTGGACTGCTGGACATCAGTAGGCCGAAGATGAATGAGACCAGTCATGGAACCATATCTGTTCCCGACTCCAATCTCTGTCAACGGCTCCACCATACCTTCCCGGTCAGAAGTGGCGGGAGAATAGGAAGGAGTGGCAAGAAGGGAAGAAGAAGAAGTTGCGGCGGCGGGAGGAGAAGAAGCAAGAAGAGCAGCCGAAGAACCTTCAGGTTGTCGAACTCGCATTAGATAGGAGCTATCGTTAAAAGGAGCTCTAGGAACGGTCATAGGAATACTGCTGCTTCTCTTCTTCTCTCGAAAGTACTTTCTAGTCTTCAACCGATTCTGCCACTGCAATTCGCCGAGTCTCGGCGGATCATACTCCTGATGATGAACATATCCTCCTTGTCCAGGCCGGGTTATATTCTTCTTCCTATATCGTTGATTGCTTCTGAAACCCTTGCCCTTCCATTTTCGCTTGGAAGAAGACGATATCACACCCGACGAAGGAACACTCGAACCGACGACCTGCTGTTGTTGCTGGTGCTGGTGCTGGCGCCGCTGTCCAGACGCTCCCATGGCTGCCGGCGTCTCCATGCCAAAGCTTTACACGATTAGATACCAAACACGAATAGGCAAGTCGCCAATCAATCACAGAGCGCAGGACGCCGTGTGGTTTGATTATATTGAAATCTCTTTCTCCTTCTTCTTCACACAGCAGCTACTATTGGCACAATAATAGCACGCCGCGAGAGTACTTGTCATAAAAGACCAGGATACGATGGTATTTGGCTTCCAAACCTCGACAACACGCATGCAATAGCAGCAGCAGCCGCAGACAATCAATCAGACACGAGACTGCAAAACCCTAAAATCCCCCGGCAGCCAAAATGACGACACAAAACGTGCCACTTCCCAACACCAAAACGCTCACAAGCGGCAAAATAGGTACCTACCTACCTACTACAGAGATTTTGCGACCTACTTAGCTGCATTATGAACTGCTTATGGACTTTACGCTCCGGAATGCGCTTCCCCCTACCTACCTGCTACAGAGATTTTGCGACCTACTTAGCTGCATTATGACCTATTTAACGGACTTTACGCTGCGGAATGCGCTCCCCCCCTACGCGCATTCTGCTTCCTCCTCGTGGGTTACTAGGGGAAGGCCAGTAACAAAGGGCCAGCGTGAACGAGCAGCACCCACCAGCGCACCAGTTGGCAGTTCTGTCCACTGAATGGGGTGGGATTTCTCATCCAATGGCTGAATGTGCATTCCTCAATGTTGACTTTTTTGGTGCTGACTCTTCCTCTTTTTTTTCTTTTTTTTTTTTTAGGTGGTGGTGGTGTTTTTTTTTTTTTCCAACTCTGACCTCAGCTGCTGGGCTGCATACTACCCACCTTCTTGGCCCTACTTACACCTAGTTATTACTAGTCCCGAATATAAGTATTGCCTGCATGGGTTTCATGTACCATGTAGGTTTCAGTTAAGCATGTGGGTATGGTAGGATCAAACACTAAGGGTAGTGTGAGTTTTAAGGTTTCATGTAGATATTGCAAAGATGGGTCCCATCTCCGATGTGAATTTTAGGTTGACATGCAAGTATTGTAAGGTTGAGTACCATCTCCAATGTGAAATTTAGGTTGACATGCAAGTATTGTAAGGTTGAGTCCCATCTCCAATGTGAATTTTAGATTGAAATGCAAGTATTGTAAGGTTGGGTCCCATCTACAATGTGAATTTTAGGTTGACATGCAAGTATTGTAAGGTTGGGTCCCATGTCCAGTCTAGGTTTTAGGTTGGTATGTAGTTATTACAAGGGTTGGATTTACATTTTTAGTCTTGTTATTGGTTTGGATTGTGTAGATATTGTTAACTTATGTTTCATGCATAGTGTACTTATTGATTAGTTCATGATAATTTTCAAAAAGTTGACAAAAATTTCCATGAAAAAATAAGTGTATCGCCCTTTTTATTGCATTAGCAATAATTATTAGGTGCCACAAAAATTATAATAGACCTTTGAACATTCTAGAGTTTTGTACCCAATTGGGTTGAATAGATCAAACTAGTGATAGTTGTTGGGATTAGGTTCCAATGATTTATTACTAACTATCTTTGTTTAAATAACTTAATATAGAACAAACTAAAGTTGTTGATATTCATTTTTTTTCTCTTGATATGCATATATTGGACACAAAAATAACTCAATTGTTCACAATAGTAGAATATTCCTTCAGTTGGTTACTTGGTGATGACATTCCCCACAAGTATTCAAAGTGGGTTTGCTAAGTAGATTGCTTACCAAAAAATGGACTATAAATACTTTCATTGTCTGAACATGGTGATTCTAACCAAAAACTAATTGTCTTCTATAATTAAATTGATATATCCATCTTCAATCCCCCCAAGCCTTCATTTTTTTTCCTCTATTTTTTAAAATGTATTATCTTTCAAGCTTACTTTGTTCTTCACTCGCTTCACTTCAACAATTCACACTTTTTTTCCTATATATAGTTCATTATTTTCTCATTGTTTTATTTATGTGTTTTTCTTGTGATGGTAACATTATGTGCACAATATTTATTAATAAAAAGTATCTTGCGAAACATAAAATAATTTTGTCATTGGGTGGGCTTGTAACAAGGAATTCTTTATGTACATTCTAATGGCAGTTTTATTGGTAAAGACTACACAAAAGAACATACATGATAGTAGTGCATCGAGTCTTCAAAAACTTGTGTAGGATGTTATTGCATATAATTAATAAAATACATTGTCTATAACAAAGAAGGTCATTGATGATCATCATTAGGGAAATCACATCAAAAGAAAAAAGTTTGATTTGCAAGAAAACATTAACCCATATGGAAAAGGTCACTAGCAAACCATTATAGTAGTGTATGGTCCAAAGGGCATTAGAGAGAAATTGGTGAATTTGTTCATTGTTTTAAGTAGATGATAATTGTCATGGTCATAAATATAATATTGAGAACTTAAAAGATGTTTTAATTGATGTACTTACCAATTTGAAAATGAGTCAAATGTTGTTGATAGGTTTTTTCATACCATACCCATTGTTCAATAACATCTTCCTTCAATTGAATAGGAGCCAAAAGTTGGAACTAACTATGAATCCATTTTCAAAACAAGCTCTAATGTTCACAATTGTGAATCAAAGGTCACAAGCTATAAAGATGGCACAAAGGTTAACACAATTCATTCTCATGTTTATTTCTACGACTACCAACTTGTATAATTCTAAATCCACTATGGAAAATCTATGTACAAGTTTTTTTCCTTAAAATATTTGTTTTTGCCTAACCATAGTTTCTATGAAACTAAAGCTTGTGGTTTCAATTTTTTTGAATGCACATTGGTTTTCAATACATAATAGTTTACAATACAAAATGGTATTGGTTTTGAAAAGATGTAAATTCTAGATCCTTGTATATTTTTTCTTAAATTTTCATAGATGAACAAAAAAGCTTCCTAAAATTGGTGGAATATTTTCTATGTTTGGACCATGTTGTTCATTTTTTAATGAAGTTCAATTTGTTACTTCATTTTGTTTTCAACTACGTCACCTTTCATTATATGTCTCCTTGTCAATCATTGTAATTCTACACATGCTAGTTGACATGGACAAACTTTTGCTTGGTTTTCCCCTTTTTGCTACATGATTTTTTGTTTTGTGCATGGTTGCTACATTTTCAAGGCCATTGTTAAGTTATTCAAGTCCCCAAGTTATCACCTAATATCATTCAATCATTTTTCATTTTGTGCTTTCATTCACCTACCACATTCATTCATCTAGGAATCAAGTTATTGATACCATTTTTTCAATTTTAGTTTCATCCACTTCTCATCCCATAATTACATCCATTCATCAATTCATCCAAGGTGTCCATTCATTGGAAATTCATCAAACATTTATTTGTGTTTCATCAAATTTTCCATTTGTTCATGAGTTTTTACATCCATTTTTCATCCAAATTAAAAAAAAATCCCACCTTGTGACGCGCTCCCAAGTTCTTTGTAGACCCACTTGAGGGTCCAAGTAAGCGGCAATGCGGAAAGACTTGGAACTTGGAGCCGCTCCCTAGCTCACAACACTTGGAGGGGTAGAAGGGCGTGTTGGAGCTCCGGGAGGGGACTAGGAAGATGTGACAAGCTTTACTCACTCACACGGGCCTGCAAAAAACCCACACAAAGTGGTTAGTGCATAGTTGGAGCACTTTTGGTGCTAGGACGAGCCACGGGCAACACGGACACACAAGACTCACCACGGCCCGGACTTGGGGGAAGCCACCACCTTCCCCCTTATAGTATACTCTGCAGCTCTCCACGGAGGTGGCATCCAAATGGCCATTTTTCCCGGGACTCCCGCATGCGAGTCCCGAAATTGTCCCGGGTTGGAGTCCCGGGACTTTGGACGCCGATATCTCCCGACTGCAGAGTTCGATCGTGACGCGGTCTGAGGCAAAGTTATAGCCCTCGTCGAGAGATTTCCAACGCCGTGTCGCACTCTCCAATCGGATGTCGGGAAGACCTCGATTCTTGATTTTTAGTGGTCGGGAGTCAAACTGCCACTTTGACTCCCGGCCCTTCTTTTGCCCATAACTTGCCTTTCAGATGTCCAAATGAGTAATGCGAGCCCTTTTTAGACATCTACGTTCCAAGAGCTTTCCAACGGTACCAAGAGCGCAACAATCTATTGAGATTTGACCCTTCAACTCGCACTCTGAAGTTTCGGGAGTCCACCGGGACTCCCTCTCCCAAAATGGGAGTTGCCTTGGGAGTGTGAGTGCTCACTCCCTCACACTCCTTCGCACTTCCTTAGACTCCCGGGAGTATGTGATGACTCCCGGGCTTCCTCTTGGCCCGCACCCTTCCAATGCCTTTGCCTTTGCTCCCGGGCTTCCTTCCTTTTGACTCCTGGGCTTCTTTCCTCTTGACTCCCGCAACCTTGCAACCCCTTGCCTTGGTCGCGAGCCCAAAGCTAGGGTTGCGACACCTTGCTTGCCATTCACGCACCTAATAATGTTCATGTAGATTTACCTAAAGCTTCACAAAAATTATTATTAAATGAAATAAAGATTTCATAAATTTATAATTTCTTAGATTTAATTTTGTTGATTAATATTTAAATTTTCACATGTCACAAGATTACAATGAATCAAGATTAAGGATTTAGATTAATAGGTAGATTAATAAAATGTAAATTCCTTGGCAAAAGTTTAATTTGCACCACTATTAGAAAAAAAACAATTTTTTGAAAGGATAAACTTGATTGAGATGTTCATATTGACCAAAGGCAATGTCCATCTTGATTAAGAGCATGTGTTGTTTTTATCAGTGCAGTTGATTAAGTGACATTTTTTACTAGGTGTCAATCCAAACATCTAGTTTTTATTTTCTAGAAGGTTTATCAAAATGGCTAAAGTATAATAAAATTCACCAATATATTAATTTAACACTAACTTGACCTAGGCCAAGGCTTTTTATTTAATATTCTAATTTGCCTACTAACTAGGCCTATTGTTCCCTATTAATTGAGTGCACATTATAAGAAATCGCAATCTATCAAAACCAAATTACTCTACAACTAAAACTAAAAAAAAACTCATATACAATTATTGTGAAACTATTTTTTGGGTATTACAACTATAATGCAATTATCCCCCTAGAAATATGGTTTATTAATAAGTAAATTGTAGTGTCAGAAAATTAATTAGTTGTATTTAATTATAAATGAGTTGAAAATGGGTCTTCTATATGATAATTTATACACATCATACATACATATGTAGTCAAACAGGTTTGATTTTTTCAAGAATTACATTGTAATTGCATGCGACTACTACTTTAAAATTGTTGTAAATGTGCCACTAAAGCAACAACTATGTTGCAACTAAGTATAATGTACATACATGTGATCATGCCATGTGTCCACATTTCCACCACCCATTATGAAATACATTTGTAATTAGTTTTTAATTATGATTCCCATTAATTATAATTAAGTGATACAATTAGCCCAACCACTAGTGTGTCATTATTGAAATATTAATATTCAACTATATTATGACTATAGCATAACTACCTATAACTTAATAAAGATATGTACTTATCATTTATTTAAATCTTCATCATATGTGTTTCATTTTAAATGATTTAAAATGTTATGGGAATGTTACCTCAAGCTTTAGAAATTACCTTTGAAATGTAAAGGAAAAGGAGTAGTGAAAAAATAACATGAAAAGAAATAAGCTTTCTAATTTACAAACACATTTTTTTCCTTTTTTTCCTTTTTGGACCCCTCCTACTTTCAAACCTCATAACTTTCTTATTTCTTATTCATTTAAAACAATTTAAAGTGTTATAAAAGTGTCACATGTCTACAAATCATCTTTGAACTTTAATAACAATAGAACAACATACAAGGATTTTTTTGTGTTTGGGAACTAGCATTTGTAGTGGTTTTTTTAAAAAAGTTTTCAACCATCTCTACTTTGAGGGGCCATAACTTCTTCAATCCTATTCCATTTTTTTATGATTTTTAATGCCCCAAAGGCATTAATAAAAAGGGTTCAAGTTTTGTTTAAACATTAAAAACAATAGAGCCCTCTTGTTAGATCTAGCCTGCCTTGAGCGTTGAAATGTGATAGTTGCAACTCAATTGCAACTTAATTTACAACTAAGGAATAACTAAAAAATTTAACCCATATGTTTTGTTTTTTAATCCCATATTACAAACTATATTAAACGGACTTGTTTTCTCATATTCTCATATTAAAATACAAGTGCCATTTTAGGATTAACTTTTTAAAAATTTAACTAAGGCAGAACATAAATATTAAAAAATAAATTTCCATGGTTATTCTTCTATTTTTTTATCTACCTATGAACCTAGGTAGGTAGGTAGGTCTTAGATAAATACGTAAATATGTAGGTCTTAAAACCTACCAACCTACTTACCTATGGTTTGTAAGCTTTCATTAAGTAAGTTATTCAATAAACCATGTTGCATCCTTATTTAGTTTAGTTAGGTATAGTTTACTTGCTATTGTTTTAAACATTTTGAAAAATCAATTCATGCTTTGTTTGCATGAATTGATTTTCTAATGACTGTAAACCCTTTGGGGCCTTCATGAAATATTTCAAATGCTACAAATTCTATCATTCCATGAAAAATAGGTTGCAAATGCCAATTGAAAACAATTGTCCAATTTATTTTTCATTTTTCATAACATGACTTAGCGGGTATGGAAATTCAGAGAGAACAAGTGGTCCCACTTAGCGGGTATGGAAATTCAGAGAGAACAAGTGGTCCCACTTAGCGGGTATGGAAATTCAGAGAGAACAAGTGGCCCTGAAACTCTCTCTCCCACATTGATAGCCACATATGGGGAAAATGACAGTTTAAAAACATAAATCTATCTCAATCACCAAGTTATTGCAAAGTTCCTAACTACAATGATCTTATCATACAATGATCACTTTGTTAAAGAAGCGAACTAATAATATTTCCCTCATCTCAAAGGTACTTACACTAATTGGAAAAATCATCTTAAAATACAATTGGACAGTTATTCTGAACCATGGTTTTGGAAAGTAATGAGAGGCTTCCTTGATTATGATTAACCCTAAACCCTATCATGCATTTTTTTTTTCAAGTGAGTCAAAATTGCATGTAACATGAATGAAAATAACAGGCAATTTGTCTTATTTGGTGTTTACCACTTTAGTGATGACATTTTGTGTTTAGGTTTTATTCTTCTTGGGTGATTATTTACTTTTATGAAGAACCTCCAGCTTCGTTCTATATAATTCTGATTCCTCACATAAATGCAACCATTTCTTCAAAGAAATAAATTCTGAATCTGGTTTCAGTTCTCAGAATCAGACCCAATTCTGGGTAACTGACAGGCGACTAACTGCCTGTCAACCTTTAGTTAGCGTCTGGTTATAGTCGTCTTTTTTTTCATTACCCAAGCAGAGTCACTGCCCGCTCACATTCTTAACTAAATCAAAGTATAGCGAAAATAATAAATAAAATCCAGCATTTCTCTTGTGAACTGAAACTTAGTTTCATTTCATGAAAAGGCACCCAAATTTCACTTCCTTCATGACTATACTCAAACTGCTGGGGATGAAATAGCTACAATAGGGTCAAAACTAGGGCCCAAAGACAGGGTGACTTTACAGATCATAACTGTCCACTAACCAAAGTCCGGGACGACCTAACTAAGAACCAAATCTTACCAAGAAATAGTTGGAATTAATTCATTGTAATTATGCCAATAGTTAAAGTTGTCAATATCATACTTGCTTGGCAAATTGAATTATGGGTAACTTATTTATAGAAATAGAAATATCAGGTCACAGAACTTGATATATTTCTTTATTCATTTTTTTCGTCTAAACCAAAATACTAGTGAGTACCCCGGGTCAACATCTCGTCTGACACGAGCGTACGTGACCGGGCCCTACCCATGGTCCATCAGAATGGAGCCGGTGGTCACCGGCGGAAGGACGAAGCCAATGGCCTGCTCATGATAAAGCCCGTCGTTGCTCTTTGGCGCCGCCAAAGTACCATTGCTCACAGCAAGCGAGGAACTCATTCGTCGCGCTTCTCTTCTTTCTCTTTCGCTCTCGCTGGACCAGCGTCTCTTCCTGCACTGGTTTTGCTACGCTTGCTTGCTTCTAATTACCATGCTGCTGCTTCTTCTTCTTAGAGTAGGTTAGCTTTGCTTAGCTGCTTGTTCAATTTCTCGATCTCGAACTCGTCATCTTTGTGATCATCAATCAGTCAATCAATCAATCAGAATGTCGACCTCTGGTAACGGAACATGCCAATGCTGCCCACGGTGTTCCTGCCGCGTCACCTCCACGTGAGTAAAAATATTTCTGTCATCTTCTTCTGCACCCACCTTCCTTCCCATGGAGCGCTTGTGTTTGTTTGTTTGTTTGTGCGCTGCATATACAATTGATCACTGCTGTTGTTGAGATGATTCTCAGTATACTTTTCGTTGATTCTTCGAAGGGTAGTAATGCCATGTCGATCATGCCTTGCATTCAAAGGGGATTTTGTTTTTTCACGACGCATGTGAATTGCTGGCTGTCTCTCTGTGTGCAGAGGCAACACGAACATGGGGTTGGAGGCCGAGGCTGGAGCTACTGACATAAAGAGGTACTTACCAGTATCTTCATCACAAAAATCTCTAGTCCCGCCTATTTACTTTGTTACGTCTACATAGTCTGATCATGCATGTTGTCCCCTTGTTCCGCTCACACAACCTTAACAACTCGTAAAACTCTGCACTGCACGTCGTTTGGAGTGATACACTTGTATTCTAGCTAGGAGAGTTGTAGTAGTGTTGTTTAAGCCATTTCGGTTACTGCTGGTTCTTGCATAAGAATGTCGAGCACCTAGCTGCTAGCTAGGTACCTCATTGATGCTTCCCGCATGAAGTCTACTGCTGCACGAAGGACTGACTGCATGCTTAACAATGCCCTCTTGACTGATCACTGCATTCTTCTTCTTTTTCTTCAGCTTCAACCTAGTGGCTGAGCTCGAAACCACCACCAGCAACAACTACACCAACAGCGCCGCCGCCGAGGTGGTCGATGAAGGCAGCAACAATACCAATAACAACGACAACAATGATGAAAAACGCATCTCGTTAGCGGAGTCGGCTCGAGAGACACGAAGGACTCACGCCGCCGCCGAGGCGCTACCGCTGCTAAGCAGGTCGGGACCGGCAATGGATCTAACGAGGCGTGAAAGAAACACTAACCGGAAAGAAATTGGGGTAACAGTACTAAGTGCCCGGACTAAAAAAATCACCGGCCTGCCCCCCTACTAAGGACCTAGGGTCCTTGTGCAGAATCTCCAAAGGTCACTAAAAAAGGGTCTGGTGTTTTGTCTTAAGGATTTTGTGATGTAGCCAATTTAGTGACCATCGTCCAGAAATTTATTTAGCCAAAATTTGGCTACATGTACACCAGATATGAAAATTTTAAAATAAATAAAACAGAATCCTCCTTTAATTTTTGCCGCAATAATGGACTGGCAATCAGAACACCCTTGTGTTCCTTGTCCAAATCTCCAAAGGTTCCTACTTGTCCTTGGGGACTCTTACAATGATATGTTTGGCCTAATAATTAGGCCCCACAAGTCCCTAAGGATTTTGTGATGTAGCCAATTTATTGACCATTGTCCAGAAATGTATTTAGCCAAATTTTTGGCTACATGTATACCAGATATGAAAAAAATTCCTAAGGATTTTGTGATGCAACCATCTGCAAAATAATTTAGCCAAATTTGGCTACATGTATACCAGATATGAAAGGTTTGTTTTTTAAAAAATTAAATCATTCCATGTTCTTGCCTACCTAGGGGGAACTCACCATAGAAATCTTGAGATTGGAAATTTCAATTTTTTATTGTTTGAAATCTAATCATTTTGGGTCAATTTTTCCATGAATAATCCTTTGTTTATAATTTGTTTTATTTCTTTTGTGATTTTTTTTTTTTTTCAATTTTTTCATGTTGTGTCATTGGTTAACATCCCAGGAGGAATTTAGCATTAAATGGAAAATAGGTTTTTTAACTAGTTTTTTTATTTTTTTACTATGTCGACATAGTAAAAAACAAACCTAGTTTAAAAATGCTAACCAAACTAAAATCAGAGTCTGAATGTGCTGGGAATTTTTATTTTTTTGGGTTTTTCAAAACTTGGTAAATTCCAAAAATTTCAGGAAAAATTTGGGAATATTGCAAATTTTTCTTCTTTTCAAAATTTGGCAAGAATTTTCCCCCAACAAAAAGCATTGTTTCATATAGATTGGAATCATATTTCCCAGCTCAAAGTTCGGCCAAAAATTGCCAATAAAATAAAAACACTTCAGGCCAGGGGTATTTGAAACATTCCAAACTCAAAGAACCCCAGGTTACGGGCCAGTGTTTTTTAATTCACTTTGGTGATGTTGCTCAAGTGGCAATTGTCTATAACTATATTTCACCAAATTTGGAAATATTCAAAATATAAAATTAAAATATTTAAATTCCAAATTATTATAGGCAATTGTAGGCAATGTTTTTTTCCAATTTAAAAAATTCCATTATTCAAAATATCTTTCAGCAAAATGGCAAAAATACGCCACCAAAAGATTCAGTGTGTTTTTTCATTTATTTATTTTTAAAATTAAATTAAAAATTAAAAATTAAAAAAAAATTGCCCTTAAGAAATGGAATTCTCCGAAAGCATTAATTTGTTGCCACAATGTGAAAAGCAAATGGTCTCTTTGGTTGACAAAAGCAACTTCTAGGGAAAGGCTTTTAAATACAAAGTGAAATACCTTGAACTACTGTTACACATAAGATGCCATCTTGGTGTAAACAATTAGATTAAAATTTTCAATATAAAAAAGGGGCAAAGAAGAGGAGGCCGACAATATGTGGAGTGGAGCCTTCTTTTATAAAGGGTGCATCATGGTAAGCACAAACCCTTCTAGCAAAAGTCTATTACATGATCATACATATGGAATTTGTGCGAAGGATGAAAAGAAAATAATATTTTGATCTTTTAGTGACAAGATTTGGTTGCGGATCATTAATCATTCCATATGGTTAGGGGTGAAGGAAATTGTAATGGTTTGTGGTAGTCATGAGTTGTGACATTAGAGGTGTTATTTAGAAATAAAAGTCAAGGATGGCCAAAATAAATTAGCACCCACAAAACTTGGGTTGATAGTGATTGAATTGGGGTTTCTTTTCATGTGGTTATTGTAACTTCTAGCTAATCACCCTTAGTTAACACTATAATCTTATACGAACAAGCTAATAGGAAGCACTCCAAGTGTCAATGTGATTTGTGTTTCACATTTTTGGGTCAAATTTTTAATTTCAATGTGGAAAATGTTCAATTGTTTTACACAAATATGTTGTTAATATAATATAGAAACATATGATACGATTTATAATGAACTTAATGAATATAGAATGTTCAAAAATAATAATTAAACAACATAATGCTTGTTTTTTTACAATATAATTATTGGGTGAAATCACACTAGGGTGACTAAGTTTCAGTGGATTAGAGTTCCTTTTCAAAGTCCTTTTTAAGTGTAATTGACAACTGGCTTAAAATATAAATATTTAGATTATGTTGAAAATATTTTCTTTTTAATTTCCAATTTCAAGTCATGAAACTATAATATGTATTAAAAAATCATAATTGTTTTCAATAATTGTTTTTTAAATTAAAATAATTTTTGGGATTTTGAAAAGTCCATAACATAAAAAAATTAAAATCATATTCCATTCATTCAATGGATCTTTAGTTGTTTAAGCATGATTCATCCAATATCCCAAAGTTTTAAACACATACACTAACACATTGTGAAAGAAAATCCATATCCATGAGTTTTGTACAGTTTTAAATTTGTTATTAAGATTCAAAAGTTCATTATTCATTAAATATTTAGGATTTTAATGTGTTTTTTAGTGTTGTGCTTTCCTATTTACTTACTTACCGAGGTAGGTAAGTAGGTTTTACTTTTTTACCTATCTATGTAGGTAGGTGGGTAAGTAGGTTTTAGGTAAATATGTAAGTATGTAGGTTTTTAAACTTACCAGCCTACCTACTTATGGTTATGTACGACCTACCTAGCTATTAAAATAAATATTTATGTATTTTTTCAAAATATAATTAATATGCCATATGGTAGTTTTTTATAAATCCACATGTCATAATCTCAAACCATCATTAACAATCATACTGGAGGATGAAGATCAATATGTGAAAGAAATTAATATTTTTATGTCCAAAAAATTTCATAGGGCCACATGTTAGATTTTAATTTGTCCATTAGCACTCACGACATATAAATATAGTGAGTTGCAAGTGTCCAATGCAACTCAAAAATTGAGTTGCAAGGCTAGTTGCAAATTACCCATTTTTATCATAGTGAACAATAATCATGATTTTGTAGCATTGGAATGTGTTAAGTGATCCATGGATCCATTTTTAAAAAAATTCATGCATATTTTTGTGTCAAATTTTCATATTTATTTAAATATTCAATTTGAAATTTTTCAAATATTAATTTGCAATGGCCAATGCAAGGATAATCTCCATGATGATTAAATTGAAATTCATTTTTATTAACAAATTTGTTTGCATGTGTTGAAAAATAAAATGTTGGCATAGTTGAAAATTCTCTACAACTTCTTAAATCTAATAAACAACCTAGATAAATTATTTGAGATTTTTTTATTTCTTTGGGTTGCTAGGTAAAGACAACATCATTTGCCACAACCAAGTAAAATCCACCTAGTTCTTCACCATTCGAATTCAATCTTTTACCATGCCATATGACAATGCTAAGGCATCAACTCAATTGATCACAACTAGTTTGGATTGTTGTTTCCACATTGTTGTAAAATCTTACTTTGTAGTTAAATTTCTCGAGTTTAAGAAAATCCATATATATATCACACTTTTCATGTTCATATGCAAACTTTCATTGATGTGGGACAACAATTTTTTACATATTACTCATGGTTGGGTGAATTTACATGTTGGGACATTTTTGTCTATCCAAGAATAACAAAAACCATAAATTAACATGCTTCCATAGGTTGGTTTAAAAGAATATAAGCTTTTAAGAATAGTTCAGCGAGGCATAAAGACAATTTTTAAAAGACGCACTTTGCTTTTGATTTGAAACATGGCTTAAATAATCTCCTTCAAATGGAAATTGTATTTAGTGTTAAAGGACCAAGGTTGAACCTTTGGTGGATATATATATATATACTAGGCAAGTCCACAAGAGTGATAAGAGTTTAGATTCTTGATGTTGGGAGCACAATTATATGTGGATAATGTTACTTTGAATTAAGAAAGAAGGCAAATGTGTAGAAATTACACCATTTTTCAATTGTAACATCCGTTGAAACTAAGGGTAACCAAACTAGTTATGAAACTTTTTTTGTAATTAATTGAACATATATTTCTATTTTTTGCATAGGTTATTATTTCACTTTTTTTTATTTATATAATGCCAAATTTAAACATCAATGTTTTCAATTGTGCCAATTTGTTTTTGTTTAATGTGTAGCATTAGATCCAAAATTATTTTGATTATATGGTTTTCACCCCTATTAGCCCCAATTCTAAGCTTATCTTCTTGCTTCATTATGCCCTTCATGGTGCTATATTATGAAATCATTTGTGCATCATGAATTAATGTTCATGAACTCATGATAGTTATTAAACATATCACAAACCTTGTGCAAACTTATATATATATATATATATATGACTTGTGGGAGTATGTGGATCGTGAGCTCAAATATGAATGTTAATAGTGAAATGTGACTCCTTTTATTTTTTTGTACTAATCAATATAAATTAAGATGATTGCAAAATACAACTTTATGAATGTCCTTGCATCTTTTCTTTGTATCATATTGAGATAAATTAGTGTTTCATTTTTTTAGGTTGGGTGCAATTCAATATATTGAAACACTTCATTTTGCCGTAGTCGATTGCATCCTCCTTTTAACTTGTGGACACATGATAACAAAAACTTACTTGTTAGTTTCATAATTGGTTTTATTAGCCCAACTTTCATTCTCTAACTTGTGGTGAGTGGGGTGATAAGTTTAGTTTATGTGTTATTGATTTTTACATTTCTCAATGTGTAATACTCCAATTGCTAGATCTAAAGTTTCTTTGTGTCAAGGATCAACGCTATTCAATTTCAAGGGTAGTTGTGTTTGTTAATTAATGCAACTTACTTATTTCTTTGTTTAGTCATTTCCATCATTGTTTTATGGATTACATATGATTTTTTTGGACACATGTTTGCACAAGTTGCCTTATCAACCAAGGGAGGTAGTATCACAAAAAAGATTCAGTCCTTCTATGGAATCAAATAATGCAACTTCAAAGTCTTAATGCTAATTTATATTGGTCTTTCCCATAGACCAAATAGTGGTATGTGAGTAGTTGCAATTCTTGAAGTAGTTGGTGTGGATTTTATGATAATTATTCTCGAGGGCACAAATGGTAAGGGGGATGTTGTTGTGGACACATGCCTCACATTATTAACTCTTGGCATAAAATATCATTCATAAGATTTTTCAACTTGTTGTTATTGGCCATTGTTTTTTTCATCATCCTTTAAAAATTGTTATGGAATGTACTTCTTGGGATATGAATTATATCTTTTACAATCGTCATATCACAAACATGGGGAGGTTTTAGGACGGGTCTACCATTCACAAATGAATCGATCACTTCATGCATGTTTTTGTTATAATGTTTCATAGGATTCAAAGTTCTTTTTACTTACAATGTGAAGTCCCAATACACTATTTTGTGTTTAGTTCCATTCATGTAATCAAATAGCCAATTGAAATTGTCATACACAACCCCCTAATTTGTTTTTGCAAGTCATGCCATTCCGCATCAAATCTTGCCACTTGAATTGACTACATGTGTAATCTTCTTCCACTTTGATGTTGTAACTAGTTTCAAATTGGTCATGAGGATTAATTGAGTCCAATCCTACAAGGAATTCATCTATCTTTGTTTGTAAGAGGACAAATATTTATTGGTCCTCCCAATTCAATTGTTGAAGGACATTTTTTCAAAAAACAAAGATGTTGCACCAAAAAAATGGTGTTGACAACAAACTGTACAACAAAACTTAGTGTTGGTGTGTAGAACAACGATGATCTGAGTGTATTCATGACACATTTACAATGATGGTGCACCTCAATGGGCATACAACAACAATGCACAATGCATGTATAGTGAGCTGCAAGCTTGTTTGTTATTTCTATAAATCTAACACAAATGGTGCAAAACTTGTGTAAAAGAGACAATTTAGAATGTAGAGGAATTGTCATGTAATGTTTTGCATTTAATATGTTATGAACCAAAGGGAACTTTTAATGTGGGAAAGGTTGGCTACCAATTTTGATCGGTTATTGAGTTTTGACATAGTTATCAAACTAATTATTAATAATCCATTGATTGGTTCTTAATTTGTTTTAATAACTAGCTAATTGCTTGGTATTGAATTTTCCAAATTTAATAACCTATGTGGATGACCCAATTATCATCCATGTAGTTAATCAATCTATAAATGTTAATACAAAAAAGAAAAATAAAAAAGAAAAAAAACTATTATGAAAAAAACCCATGTGACTAATGTATATCCAACATGTTAACTAATTGTTATTAATCTATTATTTGATACAAAAATTTATTGCATAATCAACAATTATTTCCCAAAAAAATTTTGATATTGATAACTTATGTCATCCCAGACGACAACAATATTATTAATTAATTAATTAATAACTGAAAATTATCTTTAAAAAGAAGTAACTAGCCAACATTGGTGGCCACCATGGACAAGATTTCTTAACACAAAATTATTACTATTATTATGATTATTATTTGTCTTGTTACATTAACATTGGGTTTAAACTTGAAATATTAATTAAGTTCAAATAACATACTTGATGTCCAATGTGGGTGTTTAATTAGTGTCCCCCAGGCTCAATTTTTACAAAATGCAGAATTTTCACCATAGTAAAAAACAATGGTACAAGTCATGTAAAAAACGTTGGCATCTCAAATGAGACCTGAAGCCCAAAAAACAAAGTTAAGTATAACCTAGTAGGCATCTGAAATGAGACCTGAAGGAAAAAATGTTGGCATTTCAAAATGCCACCTGAATCCCGCGTACTCGCCGTGGACTTGGCCTTCGGAAGTGCCGGGGTCCTCGGGCTTCGCGTGGCGGTGGGGGTGAAAGCTCGGCGACGCTCTGCACCTTCTTCAATCTGTCCCTGCTGTTGTGTTGCAGACCGAATTTGATCGTGGTCGTAGTAGTGACAAATCCGAAATGCCGTAAGCTCATAAGCTCCACAAATAAGTAAGTTTTTTTTCTTTTACAGATCGGTTTGTTTGCAATGCATGTTGTATTTGTGGACAAACATGCATAGATAGACAGTCTAAAGGCAGAGACCAAAAAAATAAGAGACGGCATTTTTCTGTCTTTTTATCTGTCTGTCGGTAGAGTTTTTTCATCTTCTTCTTCTTTTTGGCTCTCGGTGTGTGGTTGCAGTATCAACAACACGTACGAGTCATAGAGTGAAGGACTCTGTACACCTCCGGGACTCGATACGCACTTTCAGTCTGTGGATTCGATCGAACCTTACTGACTGAATTCGGGACTTTTCGGTGTAAGTAGGCACGTTCTTTCTCTCCCGTGCTTGCTTGAGAAAAAATAAAATATCGTCAAGCCAAGCATTCGTTCTACCTTTCAAGAGGATAGATATGAGAGTTTGCGTCTCAATTTTGTAGGGTTGCATGTTTTGGCTTTTTTTCTTTTTGTTTTTCCTCTCTCCTCCTCTGCCAGTAATCAGGGCAGGCTTCATGATGTCTTGATGTCTCTGATGCACGTGAATGCAATCTTCGCTTGTTTCTATGATGTTACTTAAAGGCGAATTCTCTAGCATTCCAGTGTTGGTATATCGCACTTTTTTCTTTCCTGTCAAATGTTTGAGTCAATTTCAACACGTATGACTCTGGTCAAAGAAGTCGCCCCCTTGGGGACATTTGACACTAACATGTTCATCGCAATAATTGACAAATTTTGCTCAAGGAAATTACCAGAGTTTGTACGGTTAGCTGCACACTAAGGACATCTTTCCATTAGGCTGCTGTGCTCACAGTCATCTCACAACTCAACTAGTCAAGCATTCACCAATTGTCTGAGCTTTGAGAGATGTGAGTCCAACTGCGACCCACCATACAATGACATCTGTCCTTTTTTTCATGAGAATATGTGTTGCCAAAGTTCTTAACACGATATTACATAATTTCACCACAGTTGCAGGTCTCCAATGGACAGTGAATGTCCCTGCAACAAGGAACAAGGCCCTATGTCAGTGGCTTTCCATTATGCTGCTGTGATCACAACAGCCTAATGGAAAGAGACCCTAAGTGCAATGTATTGTTATCATTGATTTGTTGAGCTTGTACATACTTGTAAATGAAATCAGTGAATTTTTCATATTTTTACTTTTTTGATTGAGTGATGGTTGATACTGAGAGAGAAACACTCACAAGAGTAAGCTTGCACCTCTGAATTTGCTGAAAAGTGCTACTGTGGATCTGGTTCTGTCATGAAACACAGCTTAGTTCACATGGTTGAAGTACAGATAACAACCAAATAGGAGTGTCAAAATGGGCTGCTTGGACCCCCCACCTGACATTCTTGACAAGATCAGATAATCAGAACCTTTTTGTAAACACAACAACAAGATCTTCATTGTAGCACCTATTCTCCACATTAGAAAGGTGGCTTAGCAGCTTCAGCATTGTTTCATCCCTGCCTGGTCTGTGATAGGGTTACCATTGCTTTCATGGTGAATCAAAATGACAACCCCAAATGCATTGAATTCCCTTGTTTAAAGAATCAAATTTGGAAGCACCAAATTTGGAACCATGTTACCAGTTAGATTGGCTTGAGGCCAAAATGTGGTTGCTACTGCCTTTGCAGAACATGTATTGCATAAACATATCTAGTGTAGTTCTCAATTGACTGGTACCTATCTAAAGGAAGTAAATGTATCAGGTGATTGATGCTGACATTTGACTTCTTGTGTTGAGCAGGTTCAAACAAAGTTTGCTGCCAATACATCATGAGAAGCATTATATAATATCTGAGATGGAAGTCTCTGCACAAGCCCTTAGCATTATCGACAAGGTTACAAAGTTGCAGGTTGATGTTCGTATCAATTCCCAGCAGTGCAAGCGGCTTGTGGACCGCTTTGAGTACATTGGCCAATCAATCACAAAATGGGACAGTATACATAGTGCTGGTGGTGATGAGCAACCTTTACAGGCTTGGGATGGAGGTGAGGTGCAGGTGTCAAGAAATTATGACCAACTCTTGGTCGTGCTCAAGAAAGGGGAGGCCTTGGTCATGGAATGTTCAGGTCAAGATTTGAGGACGAAAGTGTTTCTGAACACTGACAACCGTCATGCATTTGCGGAGATCCATAGAGATATTGACACTTGTGCGTCCTTCTTACACATGGATGATCTTTCCAGCCTGAGAAAAGGGTCGGGCTTTTGCACAATGACAGAAGAGGAGAGAGCAAATTGCCTGACCACTGATGCAGGGCAAGATCTTGGGGAAATCTTGCAGTTGGGTTCAGAAACCATGAATGGCTCTTGGGAAGGACCTCATGAAGGAGCAGAGAAGCTTATGAATGCAGTTAAACACAAGATCGAGCGTGGAAGGTATGATCAGGAGAGCAATGGTCTGCCTGATGGTGTATTCATAGATGCTTCAGATATGAAAATTACTAGGGCACTAGGGAAAGGAGCTGGCACTATAATCTCTGAGGTTGATTGGCTAGGTTGCAAGCTTGCTGCTAAATATTACTTCTTTGTCCTACGTGAAGTGAAGCAGTTGAGTAAACTCCGTCATCCACATGTTGTTCAAATTGTAGGATATTCAAAAATTGGAGACGGTGATGTCATGATCATGGAATTGATGGACGGTAATCTTGAGGATTTAATCAAAGATTGTATGCAGAAGAATGGTTCTTCAAACAGTGGGCCTTTTTCACAAGAGGTGACTTTGGACATCCTATATCAGATTGCAAGGGGTATGCAGTACTTGCATGATCAAGGGCTTGGACATGGACGATTGAAATGTTCAAATGTACTGGTACGAACACACAACAGTGACTCTATCGAGGTCAAGGTTGCTGATTTTGGGTATGCAACTAAAGTAAGCAACAGAGCAATGGAAAGGACTTTTTCTGGTGTTGAGACAATTGGACAGATGGATGTACTGGATTTTGCACAAATTTGGTGTGCAATTGCTTCTGGAGTCCTACCAGCTGATGACAATTGTGATTGGAGTAATAGAATATCATTTGGAGAGCATGGTCCTCAATTTGCAATACCATCAGAGAGGTTGAGTCCTGAACTAGAGGGGCTTGTCAAAGCATGTCTGAATAGTGTTGCTACAGAAAGGCCAACCTTTGAGGAGATTTGTCTCTTGCTTGATCACATTAGAGCACCAAAGCCTACTTACCCAGGACCCCAAAAGTCACCAGCCTGGAGCCTAAAAGGCACGTTTGAGAATGTCTTGAACAAGGTGACTAACTTCTGGAGGCATAAGCCTTTAAGCAAATGCAATCTGGCACCTATGCCACATCTCAGTGAAGCAGATGAGGCCCAACAGGTGTGTGTGGATTTGCCTTCATACCTAAGGATCAGGCAATCGTGCATAACTCTCCTGGGGGAAATTGGTCAGGGAGCTTCCGCTACAGTGTACGAGGCTGAATGGATGGGTGTCAAATTTGCTGTGAAGTCAATTTGTGCAGAAATGCACAGCATTCAGTTGCAGAGAGAAGTTGGTGTTTGGATAAAGTTACGACATCCCAGAATTGTGCAATTGATGGGGTTTTCAGTAGCCAAAAATTCAAGCTTGATAGTAATGGAGTTGTTGGGTGGTGATCTTCGGAAGCTGATTGACACTCGAATGGCCTCTATGAAGGAAGGAGGACCATTCATGAGGAGGGAAGCATTGGATGTCATGGTCCAGATTGCAGAAGGCATGGCATATTTACATAAGCAGGGGATTATGCATAGAGATCTCAAGTCCTTAAATGTGCTGGTGGTTGGTCAGTCTCGTCCTATCCAGGTCAAAATAGCAGACTTTGGTATATCTAAGTACATCAACACACCATCAGAGACAGGAGCTGTGGGGACAGGTTTCTGGCGGGCTCCAGAGGTGCTGAGTGCATTGAGAGATGGGATAACAAAACCCACTTACACATCCAAGGCGGATGTGTATAGTTATGGGATGACATGCTATGAAGTGCTTACTGGGCTTATTCCTTTTGATGGTCACCCACGAGCAGACTACTCCTTGGTGATTTCAGGAAACAGACCTCAACTACCCAAATATGTAAGTGATGATGTGGCAGATCTGATAACAAGATGTTGGCATCAGGAGCCTGAGCAACGACCCGAGTTTCTTGATATTTGTCACAAATTGAGGTCGTTGATGAAAGCAACATGATAGTGTATTCCTGATGACAGGTATCCACTGACTCATTGTCTCTAGTGCAAGATATGTGGCTTGAAGGCCGTCAGCAGGTTGGAGTTGTACGCAGTAAATAAGGTTAAAATATGCTTGTTGAGAATCACGCAAATCACCTATCTCTGGTCCATCTAATCTCGGAGCATTTAAATTTTTGTCTGCTTCATTTATCATTTTACTGATGCTCATGAGATACACAGTATCATTCTCAATTGCATCTATGGAACTACATCCTTGTGCTTTGGATTGAGTAGGCTGAGAGTGAAATTTCACTGTCTGTGCACAGGTGATGGTATTACCTATCTAGGCACATAATGGCCAGTGGGAAGGAGGGTCCTACATTCAGCAACGCAAGGATGAAGCAGTGGAATCCTTTGTGCAAGCCTTTTATGCTTTGAGTCTGAAGTGATCTCTGTTGGCGAATAGAAGATGGTGGCAACAAACTGCTGAGAGTTGTCAAGCGCTGAGAGATTTGGGCCAGAGAGAACGAGTACCCACCAGTGGACCGTGAAGGATGGATGGTAAGTGGTCAGGAAACAGTTTTCTGTTGGGTTCCAGTTCCCGGGCTAACCATGGTGGCTAGCTCAGTTGCTTTTTTTAGCTACCTACTTATTCACTTGTTAGTAGGTAGGCAGCAAAAACAACCCTCACCTACATATAAACAATCTACTTACCTTGGAGTCACCTATTTTCCTACCTATCTACCTATATATAGGACGTACTTCTTATTGCGGAGGTGAAACCGGATATTAACTCAGTTGAGGTTGATCCACAACTGAGCCATAATGGGCATCCAGTTCATGGTGCACTGGTGGGTGCTGGTTCACTCTGGCCAGAGAATTGCTATGAAATCCTCACAGAATGGTGTGAGTCTCACAGTTCTGTAACATTGTCAACTGCAGGGTTCCTTTTGACTGAAACCAGGATGCGGTATTAGTTCAAAGTTTTTCAGACTTCAGAGGGGAGATTTTGGGCCTGGTTAGACAAGGTTGTGTCTCCATAATCCATCCATAGATTCTAATGATAATTCAATTCTCACAAGTTCAGTCCTAGGATATATACATATATAGGGGCCCTGAAACACAACTGCAATGCATCAGGGCAATGAGGTAGAAAGGTGAACAAAGATGTTCTAGAAGGAAAGTTAAGGAGAAGTTTATTAAGTTATAGGACACAGATCCACTACTAGTTTCCACAGATATCAGTAGGAATACCCTCTCTACTATTAGAGAGCAAGAATTGTTGATGATGCTCAGGTTGTCACTAAGAGCAAAGAGTGAATAGTTGCCAATATGTGGGTCTTGATTTGAAGTAGGGACATGATTTTTGCTCTGGAGACGATGAAAATATTCAGCGGGCTGTAAAACTCTCTGCATTGTCACCATCACGCAGGTGATCCACAAAGCGAATTACAATAGTTGAGGAGTAACTATGATTTGTAGACTGCAGATATTCATTAACCCTAACTGATCAAGACTTCTCCCAAAAGGTGAGGAAGAAGAAGCTGGCTGGTGGGGATCACACTAGGTTGAACCCTAGTACTTTTGTATTATGGTTTGTGAAGAACAATTGGAGAAAAATGTCCTGGTATGCCAAGTTGGTGTTGGGTGGTTGCTTGTGTTGGATGGTTTTTGCAGTTCCTTTAGCTATGGTTTGTCGATGAAGCTTGTTAGTAGTTGTGCAGCACCACAAGACTTCCGACTCATCCCAAAATGACATGAATTGAGCTTTCTCATTTTTGCAATAGATCAAAAATGTTGTGTTTCTCACTTTGTACATTACAATAGTAACCTTTCAGGTTCAACAATAATTGAATTAATTTTTTTTGTAAATGTCAGATTTTCTAGAAATTATATGTTTGGAATGTCAAAATTTAAGAAAATTACAAAAGAGGGAAAAATACCAAAATTGGTGGAAACCCATAAGCTTTCCTACTTCAAGCCAGTCCATTTGTGTCCGGTATCCCATTATTGACAACATAATTTCTCTATCCTATAATTGGTGGAACAATTTGTGTCGTCATTTTTCTAAAAAGATAGAGTAGGAAATGTTGGAAAAAAACTCATTTTGTTGGAGGTTCAAAGTCCAAAGAACCTATCAAATAAGCTTCCTGAAAAGGTTCTATATATATGTGTATATTTGGTCCTTCTCTTTCTCAATTATTGCTGAACCGAATTTTGAAATAAAAGAATTATTTGGCACCTAAGTGCCAACCCTGAAAAGATTTTCTATATATGTGTGTATATTTTGGTCCTTCTCTTTCTCAAGTCAATAGCCATGTCAAACACTAATTTGAATATTTCTCTCTGCTTATGGTTTTATTCTTGTTGCACGCATTAAGGTTTGGGGTGGTAGCATGTGTCATTTTCTTACCCTCATTATAGGCTAACTAGTGGGTACCCGTGACCTTTGGGCACTGTGAAGTCGACTTGTTTTTTGTTTTTTCTTCTAGAATTTTGAGGGAAACAAAACAAAACAAAAGCGCCAAAGTCGCCATAGTTACAGAATTCGTTCTTGGAGATCACCAAAAAGAAACAAAACAGGATTTTATGAAATTTCTATTTTCCCGTCCCGCCTTTAGCCAATTTTCACCAAGCTATGATTTTCTTTTCTTTTCTTTCCTTTTTCTTTTCTCCAAGGATTTTTTTTGTTTCTCTTTTTTCTTCT
This sequence comes from Sphagnum contortum, assembly GCA_963920785.1. Taxonomy (NCBI): domain Eukaryota; kingdom Viridiplantae; phylum Streptophyta; class Sphagnopsida; order Sphagnales; family Sphagnaceae; genus Sphagnum; species Sphagnum contortum. The sequence continues at coordinate 10,821,079 of OY987277.1, forward strand.
TATTCTTTCCTTGAACAGATTCAAGCCAAAAATCCTAAATAAATAAACTTTAGAAAGGAAAGACATAAACCTCATAATAATGACTCCTCCATTTTTTTATTTTGAAATACACCAAAAGAAAAAAATCAAGAAAAAGAAACTATATACATATATATAGACTTCTGAATATTTCTCTATTATTAAATAATAATATTATTTATTAGTAGTAATAATTATACATGTTTTACAAAGTACAACTTCTTCCGGTGTCATGGTAGAATATTCATTTATTTATCATTTATTTTCATAATTACTCAAACGATATTATTATTATTAAATTGGTTTGCTGATTTCTTATGATTTCTTTTGGAAAATTATAAAAAATCGTCAATAAAAAGAGCTAATTATTTTATTCAGTATAAATACAAATATCTTAAAGTTCGTTGTTTTGCCTGTCGGTTTGAGTGTGAAGTTTGCATTTTAAATTAAAAAAAACCTTCAGAAAACGCTTGGATTATTGGCGAGCTAAATTCAAAATATTTTTGCGACCTCAATCAATTTGTCTTTTGCTCCACTTTTTGGTTTGGCCACATGTATGGAGTAGAGTTTGTTTGAAATCAACTTGTTTCTCCCAATGTCCATCCTTTACACAACTTTCTTTTCTTTTCTGTCATATAGACAAATTTTTGTTGTTTTTTCCATCCTTTATACAAGTTCATTTTTCTTTTCTTTTCATGGGTTTCTTTTCAAGGTGTTTTGGAAGTGGTTGTTGTAAATATTTATGCATGCGAGGTTCAAAATCACTTGTGTGTCTGGGTGGTAGCATTTCCAAAATATGGGCACACAATTGTCAAGGTTGGCCCACACCACCCCCCCCCCCGCCCCGTTTCCCAAACATTTTCGGAAAGTCCCCACCCATGAACCGACCCTTTTTTTTTCTTTTTGGCTGCAACGAAGCTTTTCCTATTACAAAACATGGGATGAGTCAACCGAGCTTCTCATAATGTAAAACACGGGATGGGACAATCGAGCTTCTCCTATTATAAAACACAGGATGGGACAATCGAGCTTCTCCTATTATAAAACATGGGATGGGTACCCGTGACCTTCGGTCACTGTGAAGTCCATTCATTGAGAGCCAAAGCGTACCTGCTCCCTGACATTAATGGTAGGTACCCCACTGTTGGAACACATTTGGGGATCGTCTGAAAGCGTGGGGAGCATGGGAGCAATGTAGCATAATTGATTGCCTCTACAGGAGGTAAGGTGCTCTTAGGAAGGGCTAAATTCAGGCCAAAAATTAGTAACATCCTATTTTAACCAATGAAAAGTCGCGTAAACATTTGGATAAACTGCTACTATCGCCATTCGTCCTCCTCCTTCCTCCTCCTCTTCCATCATCTTCTTCTTCTTCCGGGATGAGGAACTTGGATGGATGGATGACGGGATGGATGACGATACGAATGGATGGAAAGGACCACCACCACCAGACAGACTAAGGATATTATATAAGTAGATACATAATCTTCTAGTGATGATCGTGCACTTAGAGAGAAATGACCAAAATGTGCAAGTATTGAACATGAACTTTTTTAAAACTCATTGAATTTGCTTTGTAGACCTTAATGTCATGGAATGACCTTGCATTTGAGCATTATGTTAGGTGTGTTGCCTAGTTCACCTTCACAAATGCACCTAATGTCATCCCAACACAATGTGCAAGGGCTTCTTAACCATTCCATAGTGCATACACCCACTTTACTAACTTTGTTATCAACTCATGGTCATTGTGGGAGTTGCGCTACTCATGGTCATTGTGGTGTGGTTTCACAAGAACAAAAGAACGACAATGAACATGGTGTTGGCATTGGTGCTAGCAAAGCATGGTGCTAATGTTGGAATTTTTTCTTTTTCAGTATATAATTTGTTTTTGTATTATTGTGTTTGTGTTAAATGCAGACTCAAATAAGAGTGAGCAATGGTGGAACAAATTAACAAGTTTTAGTTAAAGATGGCATGGGGGGTGAAGGAGATTTGGAAGCAAGGGTGGTGGGACAAGAAATGCAAAGTATCAGCTGAAATGGCATGGAAGGTGAAGGAGATTTGGAAGCAGGGGTGGTAGGACAAGAAATGCAAAGTATCAACTGAAATGGCATGGGAGGTGAAGGAGATTTGGAGGCAAAGGTGGTAGGAAGGAAATGCAAGTATTAGCTAAAGATGTGGCTACATTGGGTGCTCTTGAAATTATTCAAGAACAAATGCAAGTGTGGGTGGGGACGTTGGAGAAACATTTGTTGTAGATGTAAATAGAATTGATACAAATTTGATTATTATGATGATAGAAAAACAAGAAAATGTAGTTCATATTTTAGTGCTACAAGAAGAAAAGATAAATGAGGATGTTGAACTTCATGCCCAAATTGATGGAGGTAATATATTAAACTTCCTTTATAATTTATTGCCTCACGCATCTTGCCAAGTGGAGAGGATGGGTAGGGTTTTTTTTTTGGTCAATACTTTTGTTGTGATATTGATTTTGCTCCTTAAACCCCACCTTTGCCCCCACCTTCCTTTTCCATGTGAGAGGGTGGGTAGGACATGTTTTTTGGTGAAAGACTAATAACAATACCCCAAGCCTTTATAAGTGATTTTTTATTTAGAATTAGCTTTTGAACATTGGGTTTTGGCAATACCCTCATCTCGTGTTTTGGATCTTTTATCTTTCTACACAATACCCCCACCTTCTGTTTTTTATCTCTATCTTTCTACGTAATACCCTCATCCTTAGGTTTAAATCTTTTATCTATTCATGCAATAGCTTCATTGTACATGGGCTAACTTTCATCCATAATGTTAATTTTTGTTTTTGTTTTTTTGGTTTCAACACTAGTAGAAATCGGTGATTTTGCAACCAACGAATTTGCGACTAGTTGCGACTATTTGACATTTACAACTACTGTTGGTTAAATCTACAACTACTATTTGCATTTGAAGCCGCTTGCAACTACTCTATGACTAACTTACGACTAATGGATTATTTCATCCTTTCATTTGGATAACTTTCATTACAATTTCCATCCAAGTATGTAGTATATACGGTTTCATTCGATGGTTTCCTGATCGTGTGGGTAAGGAGTGGCCATGTTTTTTCTGATTAACTAATGGATTGTTGCCACATGGCATGGTCTCTAGTATTTGGGAAACCAGATTGTGATCTTGAATTTTCTAAATCGAATGGCCAAGAAATGGCCACGTCTTTGTGTTTGGCTAATCGAAATGTGCCACGTGTCTCAGTATGAGCATTTTCAGCTGTTGAATCGCCATGTATCACATGGTCCCACTATTAGGTTAGGGTTTAGGGTTAGGGTTGGGGTTTAGGGTTATGGTCCCACTATTAGGGTTAGGGTTAGGGTTAGGGCTAGGGTCGCACTATTAGGGTTAGGGTTAGGGTCCCACTATTAGGGTTAGGGTTAGGGTCCCACTATTAAGGTTAGGGTTAGGGTTAGGGTTAGGGCCAGGGTCCCACTATTAGGGTTAGGGTTAAGGTCCCACTATTAGGGTTAGGGCTAGGGTTAGGGCTAGGGTCCCACTATTAGGGTTAGGGTTAGGGTTAGGGTTTAGGGTTTAGGGTTTAGGGTTCATCTGCTTTGTTCAATGTGCTATGTAGAATTGCCAAGAGTGCTTGTCAACAACAGATCGATCAACAAAACTCTACAATCACTGAGAAACACATGCACAAGGCAAAGAACTGCATATTCCAAAAGGAAAGTTACAAAATTGTGGGAACATTTTCCAAGGTTCAGCAATAGCAAAAGAGCATTGTGCAACAGAAAGGTGCTTTTCAGGCCTCGACTACCAATTGATGCCAAAGAAGAAAATGTCTGCAATGGTCTGGCTTGAGTGCTATCCCTTTTTCCTTGTCTGGGTTCTCGAATTCCAGAACACTCTGAGATTCTTGAAGACTCCAGGGCGTAAGACTGCCCCCACATGTTCCTCTCTTGCAAAACCCTGAGCTCAGGTGATGCTTGATTGCGCATACCTGATCCTCCTATGTAGTTGCAAGACGAATGCTGGGCAAATTGAGTCTGTAGTCTGTGAGACTAGTACTTCCTACAGTTTTTCAAGTCAACCTGACCTATACTTGTTGGAAACTGCCTGTGCTTTTCTTGAGCCACCTGATGTGAGGGTGGAACAGGTATAATTCTGGGGTGTATGGGTTGATGCAGGGTTCTCAAACTCTCCGGTGTTCTCTGAAGTGTCCATTGAAATGCATTGAGAGCATTGTGCTGCTCTGGACAGAGCACTGAAAGCAGAGCCTGCACAAAGATGAACACAAACAGCTTATCAATGTTTCCATTGTAGACTTGTGAGTGTAGAGCATTGGACAAACATATGAAATTGCAGCTGAAGATATGAGACATCTTCACAATCAGAGACAAGTACCCAGTCAGACACCTGTGCAGAAAACAAGAATTCAGAAAGCTACAGCACAAAGAAGGAAAGTCTTTTCATGCTTTATCAGACCAAGCACACACACAAATCTCACATGGAAAAGATACAAACCAAGCCAAGGTTGAAAGAAGCAGGAAAGAGAGCAGCCTAGACCTCAACAATGGAGCATAAGCATAGATAAAGTTGGGCTTACAATTTTAATGAATGGAAAACCACTTTCAATTCCAATAGTTGCTGCCAATGCTGTCTTACCACTGCAGGCAAGTAAAAAACATGTGACAGTATACATGTTACTTCTTATGCTGAAACTGAAAATCATTGCCACTTACTCTGATTGCATGAAGCAAGTCAAACAAGCAGAAATGTCTCTTCACATATGGATATTTGCAACTTGCTCATTATGAAAGATGAAGGAAGGAGAAAACACATTTGAAGCATGACTCTGTCCTTGATGCTTCAAGCATTTTCTGAGCAAAAGCACCAGCATAGAACTCATAGCAACTGCCCTTAGCATGGAACTCTTGCAGCCTCTCACAATGCATTGAGAGGACTGCACCCAAGAAAAGATATGTACCTGCCACCAGGTCCTTCAAGGAGGCAAGTGAGCAAAGGTGTTCTCTCACTTTGAATGATACTTGCTCCACAAAAGTCATGACTGTTCTTTGAATATGTGCATGTCTCTCTCCACAATCCAGCATCCCATTCAATCTGTAATGCCCAAACTGAATGAGTAATCCTACTAAGGTACAGTGCTGCAGTGTTTACATGACATCCCCCCAAGACAAATGAGAGTGCCATAAGCAATAAAATCTTTACTGGCTGTTAGACACAAAACCAATCTGAAAGCAATTTGTTTGAAAACAGTCAAGAAAGATGAACCTGCACATCTCGAGAGTGTTGATGGCTGCACCAAATGCAGGTTTCACCTCATTGAGAGCTGACATGAAATCATCCATGGTCACTTTGATGTTGTCCTCAACTATTTCCCTTGAAAGGTCTGCAGCACTCACTTGCCTGAAGCAATCACAAAGCAGGAACTGGGCTTAGCAGAACAGAAAGCAACCATGAATTCAAGAGTGTCTGCAACTCTTGATTACTTGCTTCTTTACATTGTCAGACTTACTGTATAATCCAGGCAACCAACTAGCTTAACACATGAGAGGTGTGGTAAAGGTGGCATGGACTGGTCTGCTTCTAATTTCAGTTGACTGGGTTGTTGCTGGTACTGCTAAGCTAGAGCAAGATAGGCTTGGGAACGCATTCTTGATTTTGCCAAAATCTAAATTTCCCAAAATAGAAAAGGATGTCACTTGAAAGTTACAAAACCTGTTGAGAGCAAAAGATGTTGCGCTTTTAACCAGCCCTTCCAACTCTGCTCCACTGAAATTCTTTGTTTTTGATGCTGCACAAACCATAATGATTCATAACCAGCTCACCACTTCCTAAACAGCAACTGCACAAGTATAGAGGCCTCTGAAGAAAGCATCAGCTTGATTGAACTAGCTTCAATTTGGTCTAATAATTCCTTAACAGGGTGCTAGATGAAACAAACCACCTGTAGTCAATGAAACAAATGCATTGAAATTTCAACCCACACAAAATTGCCAGATTGACCAACAGAGGAGTCTACCAAGTTCTTTCAAGTCAACATCAGCGCACACTTTTGTGACCCAAAAATGTACACTCACCCTGTTCTTGACCTGGACTGTTCAAGGCCAGTGTGCACACAAAACCTTGAGGCTATAACATGCATCTTCCAGAGAACTTTTTAACTACGTCTCATGGGTATCACAAAAGGGAGATGTGTAAACAACTCACCCCGAGTCTTCTGATCATTTTCAGCATCTGCAAAGAGGTCTCGAACATTTTTCTCAGTCTCTCCCACAAATTTGCTCAGAACCTCAGGCCCATTTACAACCTGCACTCAAGGGATGGCCACCTTTTAGATGTGCTGATTGCTATACCCAGACATTGATAGTGCAAGCAATGCCAACACGGTATATATCTCCAAAAGTAATGAGAAATTCTCCACAATTAATATTGAAGTCAACCTGAATAGAGTAGAGAGAAGAACTGATAAAACGGTTAGTAGGTGCATTGGCCATAATACAATCTTTCAAAGAACCAATGCAGCAGGTTATTATCTCAAGACACCTATCATTTGACCTTCACCTTTGAATAAAGTAGGCGAAACCTTCAGAATTTTGTTTTGCTGAAGCATCTCTCGTGAAATGTTCAAGGGAAGATCTTCAGAATCTACAATGCCTTTCACAAAGCCCAAATACTCAGGGATGATCTCCTCACAGTTGTCCATGATAAAAACACGTCGCACATACTGCTTAATATTGTTTTGCTTCTTGCGCCCATCAAACATATCAAAGGGGGCCTTCTTGGGAACAAACATGACTGACTTGAACTCCAACTGCAAAAGCAACAACAAACCAGTCAGGCCTCAAGAGTTGTGTACATCAAAGACAGCACATAATTACTGAGTAGCTTCATCTTCTGAGGGCAGTTGACACATACCGCATCTCCAAGCTTGGCAAGGCAATGCCAACAACTGTTTGTACATTTCTATTCTCCTTCAGGCCAACTAGGTGATGCCAAAATTAATGCACCACATATTTGATGCCTATGTTGTCCATGATCGAAAGCTATTGTGGCTTGTGTTTAACTACCAACCCTAGATTAAAACTGGGACTTCAGCCCAAGGCCTCCTCTTCATCATCATTAGAAGGCCTTTGAAGCCCTTCAGCAGCCAGAATTGCATCAGCCCAAGTTAGTTCAATGGCACCTACAAGTGTAGTGTCACTTGGTGCATCTGGAATTTGGAGTGGCGCCTCTGTATCAATTACATTATCAACAGGGATATGTATCTCTTCATTGTTTTCTACTACCACCCGCTTAGACCTTGGCTCCTTGTGAAGAACTATTTTCCACCATGGTGTGCTAGGTTCGTGCGCATAGAAAACTTGTTGCACTTGCGCGGGAAACACATATGGTTCATCTATGTTTGCCTTCAAGTGGCGGAAATTTGCCAATAAAAAACCATCTTCATCCCATTTGTAGGTTGGATTACCCCATCTGTCAGACCCATGTGTAACCCAATCACATTTAAAGAGTACCACTGGTTGGGATACAGGTCCATAATCTAGCAAGATTATGTCCTTTAGTACCCCCACATACTGGATAGAGCCAAGTGTAGTGCCTTCATGTGTTGCTTGTGGTTGTTGGAATATGGACGCAACCCTTGAATCATAATTTGCCATTGTGGTTTCTGCACCACCTTCATTGACCCTATAATGATTTCCATACGCCCTCATTTTAGTGTACCTTAAAGCAAATGGCTTTGGCTTCATTGACAAATGTAGTACATCCTTGTCTTCAATTGTGCCGCCATTTGCAATGTGGGTTCGAATTGCATTTCGAATCCAACTGCTCAAGTTCAAGACTTCAGTGAGTTCAACTGGAAATTGGACGGGTGTACCAGCTGTTGAAGTATCTATCTGCCACTGGTTTTCAAATTCAGCTCGCATCTTATTCACTCGAATTTGCTCCTCCTCATGTTTCCTACATTCCTCATCATATATCCACCAAATTAATTTAAAGTTTAAACACATTAAACCCTGAATCATAAACCATATAAACATAACATCCATTAAATCTTAAACAATCAACCAAAAATCCATTAGCATTCAACTTTATACCCTAAAATCAAAACCCTCATCCCTAAAACATAACCCATAAACCTTATAAACCTTAAAACCCATTAAACCCTATTAGGGTCTAAGGTAATTTACCTGACCCATGGTGCTAAGCATGACGTATTTGTGAGCACATATTGATGTGCTAGATCATTGGATCCTTTTGGCAAAATGAATTTAATTTCTGCACCTTCTAACACTTCACCACAAACCCCTTCTTCTTCATATGCATCCCATATACGGCCTCGAACATGCTTGAATTCTTGCATATATTCTGTGACAAACCCAATGGTTTCGTCATAAATGTAGCCTTCTGCCATTGATGCCTCAGGTCGGGCCTTATTCCGCACATAAGCTTTGAATGTCTTCAATGCACACTCAATAGGGTACATCCACCTAACATGCACTGGGCCGCATATGGCCAGCTCGTCAACCACATGCAAGCATAAGTGGGTCATGACATCAAAAAATGCCCCGGGCAACTCCCATTCAAGTAGGCACAATGTAGTTGCCACATCTTCTTGCAATGCAGGTAATTCTGTTGGATCCCACACCTTCACACATATTTTACGAAATATGCGACTTAGGCGCATCAATGCTAGCCGAACATGGGGATCCATTAATCCTCTCAAAGCTAAAGGCATTAATTGCTGCATCAACACATGCCAATCATGGCTCTTCATCAACCCCAATTTCCTATCCATGATGTGCTTTCCCAATGCACCACAATAATCTGATGGTACTTTCAAGCTCCCTAACCTAGACATAAAAGTTTTCAACTCTTCCGGCTTTAGGACATATGGGGCGACAGGTTTCAAAATCTTGCCCAAATTATGTGGGTCTCGTTTCAGCCACAAATGTGGTCGAACCCCACATACTTCCATGTCTCGGCGCACCTTGATTGTGTCCTTTGTTCCAAATAAAAATTTGATTAAACTTTCACATACATTTTTTTCGATGTGCATCACATCTAATGTATGTCGAATCAATAGTTTCTGCAAGTTCAACACCAATATGATTATGGTTAAAAGCAAAAATTGACATACTTATATTTTGGCCTTGAGCACACTTGCCCTCCTCCAATGCACCTACAAGGGTGCATGCATTCAGTAAACCCATAAAAGTGACAGGGTTTAACTCCACAAATGCCCCTTGCAGCTGTTGGAAAAATTCCAATGCCTTCTGCCCTTGACCACATTTCACATGTCCAATATCATGGCAGTCCAAGAGACCATATCATGTGAGGACATCTTGTCAAACCCCCTCCAAGCAGTTTTAAAACAGGTCTTAAACCACCCAATTTTTTTAAAATTTAGACATTTCCAGGTATAAGGTGTCTTGAGTCCAGAATCATTCTGGTGCTTCAGTGTGCCAAAATACCAGTTCAATAAAAAATCATGCATCAAGGATCCAGAGCTGATTTTTAGCATTCAACTCACTGCAATAGATCACCAATACACCAGCACTTGATCAAAACAAGTGACATATTGGCATATATGGAGTTTGTTCAGAAGAAAGAGGTCATGCCTGCAGACTTGTAAGCCTGATCACCTGATTACCTTTCACTAGTGCGATACTAAAATACATCAGACAGCCAATACTTACTAGAGGCCCATGTATATTCATCATGTTCAACCATGGCATGTAGGGCAATCACCCATTGAATCTTAGCCTGCCAGGACTGTAAGCCCCTTGGTTTTCACATGTTAAAAAGTCCATGATCTGGTTGATCCAGGGACCACTAACACATCTCACACAAGATATTTTTGCCTTTCCTTAAATTTTCCCTGGCTGGTGAACAAGGTTGCTTCCACAAGACATATATGGGTTCAGTCTCATAATTGCACACTTCCTCATGCATAATTGCATGGAAGAAGACTACTTTGAGAGACATGCAATGAGAAACTGGCAATTTGGATGGTGCATGGTGCTATTGCAGCCATTTCTATTTCCACCCATGCAGGTTTCCAATAGTTGCCAGAGTCCCTGCCGTGTCTTCTTATGTGTGAATCAGGATACTTTCCATTTCCTACAACCACTACAAATGTGATCAACCATGTACTCAGCAGTGCTTGCACAGACCATGTTACGAAAAACAAACCAGAGAACTAGAGTGACCTCCTCTGCAAACAAGAGAATTATGACAGAAAAACCCACAGCTCACATGGGTCATCACCCAATGCATATTGCCATTGCCATAACAATATTCTATTCAAAAAATTGAAAACACAAATTTCACATGGGTTATCAACCATCGCATACTACCATTGACATACATAGTGTATTCTGCTCAAAAATTTGAAAACACACATTTCACATTAAAATGCAGGTCATATGGGTCATCATCTAAGTCCCACTTCCATAGCCATAATATAAACAAACATAATGTTCACATGGGTCATTAGCCAAGCCCACTGCCATAGCCATTCCAATACTCTAAGGGAAAAAGATAGGACATACTCTAATCATGCACCACACCCGGCAAGCCAAGGCCTACTACCATAAGGAAAACATACGTTGTTCAAAAAACATAGAGATTCTAGAGGTCACTGCTAGCCCTGCACCAGCTGCTCCACCCAATGTCATTGGATCCAAGAATGAAGTCTTCAAAAAGGAGTCATTGAACCACTCTACCCTATCCAAGGTTTGTTCATCTCTGGAGTCATCAAGAACTGGGTCAAAGGCTCATGGTTCTTCTCCCAGTGAGTCCACTGTATCATCATCACCAGTACGGTTCAGAAAAGGAGAGAGAGAACAGTCAAGGATTCAACTGGGTGGACTAGAGAATTTATCTCCACCAAATGAGGGTGTATTGCAGCAACATTCATGGTCTGCAAGCCCTAAAGATGGGGAAGATGCATCTCATCAGTTCTCATGGGATGAAGGTGAGTTTCATCATGCTGGGGCTTGGCATGGTGCCAATGTTTCTTGAAAGCATGACCACAGTTGTGGGGCTCATGACGAGGAATGGAACTGGGATGAGCATAGGGGAGCAAATCATGGGTTCGCATATGACAGTCATCAGGATCGCAGTGGACAACGTCCTGATTGTAATTGGGACCAAGATGAACTCGATGGGCAAAACATAGAAGACACAATGATCATGGCTCATCAACCAATGCCTATTGCCATAGGAAAAAATAATATTCTGTTCTGGTCGTTTTAGTTGAATATTGGGGACTACCCACAGAGTGGCAGGCTTGGATCTGAACTTGACATATGATGGTGGCAACTAGGTTTACAACCCCACATTATGGGGAGTCTACTTGTCAAGATACACAATAGATTGGGAGAGTAGATTTCTTTTACACTTACGTCCCAATATGGAAGCTCAAACAGGGCTGAACGTCACTTGATCCCAGTTTTGCGGGAAGGGCATCCTTTCGCTCCCAAAACATTTCCTTCTGCCACCCAATCTTCAGTCCTTTGTGCTCGTCTTAATGTTTCAGTGGCTGTTGTTGTCCGAGGCCTCCTCCGCAACTCCTCTTTATCATCAAAATGTTTTGCATTAGGATGTCTTCTGTAAGGGTGATTTCTTTGCAACCATCTCCGGCTTCCTTCAAATATAGGTTTCCCCAGCTCTTTGGACCACCGACTTACTATGTTGGAGCCACATGGAGGGCATGCCTTGTAACCTTGGTGTTGACAACCAGAGACTATCCCGTACCCTGGGAAGTCATGTATTGTCCACATTAAGATTGCCCTCATAGTAAATTGCCTTCTCCCTGGAGGTTGTAATACATCCACACCCCTCACCCCCTTCCATAACTCAGCTAGTTCTTCAAGCACAGGGGCTAGGTACACATCAAAATTGCTACTTTTCACACTATCTGGACCAGGGATTATCAAAGATAACAACAAGAAGAATTTTTTCGTGACCAACCATGGGGGAAGATTGTAGTTCAAAACCAGTACAGGCCAAGTTGACCATGTATTACTTTTCTTCCCAAATGGATTCATTCCATCTGTGGCGAGCCCCAACCTTACGTTTCTTGGTTCATTAGCAAAATCCGGAAAAGTTGCATCAATATGTTCCCAAGCCCTGCTATCAGGCACATGCCGGACTTTCCCATCCATGCTCCTATTTTGGCTATGCCAAGTCATGAGCTCAGATGTCCCTGCAGCTCGATACATGCGTAACAATCTGGGTACTAATGGAAAGTGTCGCACCACTTTTACTGCCACACGGGACTGTCCATGTTCCTTAAATCGTGCAGACTCACATTTCGGACAGGTATCCAATGTCTCGTATTGCTTACGAAACAATACACACCCATTAACACATGCATGGATGTTGGTGTAATTGAGTCCTACCTTGCTGGTTAAGGTTTTAGCTGCATACATTGTTGGTGGTAAGCAATTGTCCGGTGGCAGTAAATGCTTGTGAAGCAATGCCAATAGTTCATCGACAAACTTGTTTGACACTCCATGCACCATGCACACATTCATCAAGAGGAGTGTTGCTGCTAGCATTGAAGATTTGGCACCTTTGTATAAGGGTTGGCATGCTTCTCGAAGGCGTTGAGCTTCACTAGCTACATCATCATGGTCATCTGCTACAAGCCCTTCATCATTGTTCCCTGTGTCCTGTTCTGCACCAAGGTCCCCATGCGCTGCCATGCTATCAGGCACAGTTGACAGCTCTTCCATGATTTCACATACCTCATGCACCATGCCTAGCCCCCCCACTCCATCTTCCCCTGAGTTCAGATTCAAGGCAGCCTCCTCCATACCTACTTGTTCAACGTTTGCACTTGGGAACAAATCTTCCAAAAGCTGCCCCACATGGACACCCTCATCCACCAGTTGCATTGGTGTTTGTGTTGAAATTCTACTTGCTGCAGCCCACTCTTCGTCAGAGTCATCAAGAGGGCCTGGGCCTTTCCAAACCCTAAACAGTGGGTGCCTACCATTCAGTATCAAATGCCCACGAACTGTGGCAAGCAAGACTGACTTAACCTTTCCTGCACACCTATTACACGGACATCTCATTCTCGTCATGCCATGGTGTTCGGCCCATTCTACCTCTCTGGCCCACATCTTATCATCTCTAGCTCTAAGCCGGAAAGGGTCATCTAACCTCCTACTACTACATTGGCCACTTGGCATTCTTTAATAGCTTGAAGAATAACAAAAACTCACTGCAGTTGGGTTACTTCTACCAACTGAATATACTAGAGGATGCTTGTGGTATGGAAGCAAATACAAATCCCCGTGCCTCCAAACCACAACCAATGGAATTTTTTTTCCCCAGTAAGACAAGCTCCTCCCTCCTAAGATCCAAGTGCTTGCAACTGAAAGCTTCCACAACAATTATCTTCTTCAACCCCTAACGCATCCAAGAGGTTGCAACCAGGACCTTGCACGAATTGCATATGGTGCTCCAAACCAGAAGACCATAAGATTTTTCTTCAACATTTAGTGTTTAGGGTTTAAATAGGACAATGTTTTAATCCGAAATCTGTGACAACATGGATTTTTAAGTTCGGCAGAAACAGCCACAAAACTCTTTTTGCCTGAAAGCCTAGGCCAACAGTCACTATTTATGTAAACCCCGCCATTTCCCTGGCATTTTCTTGTTTAAAGTTCGGCTTCAATAGCTACAAAACACATTATTCCTGAAAGCCCAAGCCAACATCTATTGTTGGTGCAAACCCAGGGCATTTTTCCATATTGTACTGGAGACATGGAAAGATTTCGTGTAGATCAGTCTTATATTGTTGAGACCCCGCAACTGAACCCTTATGAACAAGCACGAGCTCAACGTATTGCTGAGCTCCAAGCACGACTAGCTCCACTAGAATGTCAGGCTGCTGAACTGTGAGCTTATAGCATCCTTTCCTTACCTTTGCAAACACGTGTGGTTTTGAAATGTAGGTTTGTTGCAAACATGTGTGTTAATGTTTATGTATAATATACTTGTTCCACTGTAAGATCAGATGCAAGGAAGGTCGAAAATCTACATGTGTGGGTGGGACAATCCAAATAGCCAAGTACTTTCGTTAAGGTTTCTGTCACACAGTGATGTGTTTGCATCCTTGAGGCCAGTGCACTGCCCTCTCATGTTCTTGTTAGTCTAAAGTCTGTATCTTTCACACATTACTTGCACAGGAGTGGAGTTTGTATCTATCATAGTGCTAACCATAGTTCGAGTATTTCGAAATTGTGGCATTTGTTGTAGGTGGAAAACTCCACATAAGAAGAAGGTTAAGCAGCATCTTGTGGATAGAACAACGTCACAACCACGTAGGAAGAGTGATAGGATTGGTGCAAGACCAGTAGCAAGCATGGCAGAAGAGGGGGGATCATCAATGTCTGCATCAAAAAGCGAATGTGACACCAGTAGCAATGAAGAGCAGTCTGAAGAACAATCCGATAGCACTAGCTCTGAACGGCAACAACGAAATGTTCTGCTCAAAGAAGGGGTGCATTCATTGCAAAAGGCGTATTCAACAACCAAGGAAGTGAAAAACCTTGGCAATAAACGAATGGCAACAAGGACACCAGACCAGGTTTAAAGCAAAGTCTCTTTTTCATTGTTTCATGCAACTGGTTTGTTTCTGGAAGTTGTTGGTAGGTCAAGAACCAACGCTTGTCCAGATTAAGTCAAGACTATTTACTTATTCCCTAACCAGGAGCAGAGTTCTCATTATCTCTGTTTTTGTTTCTTCTCGTATGGATGGTTTGAATATCTCTTCCGTGTTAGATTGTCTTCCTCCTTTTGTTAGACCAACCACCATCTCTGTCATCATTGTTGAACCACAGCCAATCCTCTCTATACCCTAAACATGCTGAGGAAAGTTGCCAAGCAGACTTGCTTGTTACAACCAACCTTGCCTGAAGCCAACTTCCTCTTCACGGGAACTTTTCCTTGTTTTAGTAGCACACAGCACCTCACCAACCTTCTAAACAATCAAAACCATTAAGGTTTTTACCCACAGCTTTTAAAGCGCAACATGGATATGTTGCAACCACCAAGTGGGTTCAGCAAGTTGACAGTCCTGCCAGCCTGCATGCTTGGTCGGATGTAACCCACAGAACCAGGAATGCAAAATGCAAATGCTGCAATTTAAAGAAGACAATTGACATAGGAGTCAGGATGAGTCCAGTTGAACTCAAGAAGGCTGCCATAAATATGGTCCACAACTCCCAGATACAGAGCTTTAGAATCAGGGCTGAAGGGAAACCCTGGCCAATTCACCAAAGAGTCTAATCTCTTGTCACTTTGCATAGTCCTGCGTGGTGTCAAACACATGCTTCAAGTCTGCAGGCTCAGCCATAGCCAGAAAACACCCCTCAGAAGTAAAGCAGAGGGAGTGAATAGCACCAATGTATCCCTTTAAAAATGATAGTGAGGACGCAAGGTTTTGAATGTCCCACAGACAACAGGTTGTATCTTGGTTCAATGTCACAAAAACCTAACCATCTGGGTGCCATGCTGATGCAAATGAATAGTCTAAGTGACCCTTCAAAGTTGCAATGACCTGCAATTTTCAACACAACCTTTTTGCAGGTTGTTGTTATGGGACTCTGCTTATAAGGACCATAACTTTCAAGCAGCCCATCTACTGAGCTACTTATCCTCCTTTTGTAACCAGGAGGCAGCTTGCTTCCCTGCACAAAAGATGATGGGGTTGTATCTATATTGCCAACAGAAACAAAAGTAAACAGTGCTTCCAAACCATATGAGTGAAGACAAATAGAGCTAATCATTTTGCCCTGGTCTTTTTGTGTATGTTTTGTTATTTTTAATTTATGTCTTCTCGGTCCTCTGTCTGTTATGTTCTTTATTTCATGGTGTATGAAGACACTTTGAACTGAGGGGGTCCTATGGCTACCTGCATTATGTCCTGAAACAGTTTTGGTAGGTCCTCACCCTAAGTGCATGAAGGTGTTGGTGGTCTTGTGCTTTAAGCTTCTCTGCACAAGGTGTGATGGATTGTTGTTTTGTATTTCTGAGCAGGTTCAATAATAAAACTATAGAAATATGGTCATTCTACTGGAAGTGCATTAGTTTCTTATGGACATAATTACACATTGCACATGGACAGCTTTTGGTTTGAACAGATTGCTCTCTCACTGGTTGTAGTTGAGGTGTTATGGTGTTTGAATTAAGAGTCATGATTTCTCCTTGTGATCCTAGTATTTCTTCAAGTGTGGCATCTCATATTGGTTATACAAGGTTTTGTAGTATGTTGAACTCAGGAACTCTTAAGCTTGTTGCAGCTTGATCAAGGATGTTTTTGACTTGATCAGTTATATCTCTTGAGTGCTAGCGAACATCAGGACCAAGCCTTCCTGTTGCTTCCAGAAAGTCAGTAGAAACTCAAGATTTTCATATGTTTTCAAATTACTGACATGGGATTAAGTACCATGATTGGGAGCAGAGAGCAAATTCAAAAAAAGGTTGTACAACTAGTCCTTCACAATGTGGTCAAAGGGGGGTGAAAAGTTGCACTCCACGGCAGGCAGAAGAATATTGCAGGCCGAATGCACAAGGTGGGCCACCTCCAGGATATGGTGGGCAACTATGGAAATTAGTTGATAGACAAGCAGAATGCATGCCACCACTTGGGCAGTGTGGACACATGGGGCAATGGGCAAGGGGACAATCAAACTGCCCACCACCACCACATGGGCACTATAAGCAGCAAGGGCAGTGGGCTGCTAGCCACCAAGGACAGTGGAATAACTATTGTGAAGGGATGGCAACAAACCACCATGGCCATGCAAATTGGGATGGGCCTAGTGGTTGTTGTAGGGGTTCCATACATGCCGGATGGGCTAGTGGGTTTGGTGTATATGAAACTAACATTCAAGGGGAAAAAACGCCTGCAACCACAAAGGAGCTACAAGAACCATCTAGTAGGTCAAATGCTACCACTAGAACACAACAACGGGTGGCAAAAAAGACCATAGAATTTGAGGCAGAAGAGCGGAAGAAGAAAGGAATGCCACCTCACAAAGTGGAGGTGACAAAGCATGGCAAAATTGATGGGTCATGCGATGGTAAAAATGACTGGGATAATGCAATGCGGGGTCTTGCACCTCGTATCCTAAATATGGCTGTTGTTAAAGTGGGTGAACAAAACCCTGTGGACATGGCTGAGCTCCGTAGGCAACTTGATGATTTATTTGAATATATCCATCATGAGTTGAGTGCCCGTGGCTTTAGGGATTGTGTCAGACGATTCATGAAGAATGAAAGATCCCGTCTTAAAAAATGGTATCAAAAGGATGGGCAGACTGGATGCCCTCTTGGTGTGGATGCTGACCAGTGGGCAGCACTTGTTAAATATTGGGAAGAACGCAACACACAAAAAAAGACCTCCGAATTAACAAGTGCAAGAGGTGCAGTCACAAAATTAAGCAAATATGGTCGTGGTGAAAAAGATGCTGCTGAAGCCAAATTGGTATGTGTTTGTTTAAACTTGATTTTTTTGCCTCTGAAGATGTGTATACATTGTTGACAATAGGCATATGAGTCATAGAATGTATAATTCCATACCCCTAGAGCTCTATGGATGCATTTTTTGGGGTTGCAGAAAAAGCATGCGCAGCGCAGTCCATCATTATCTGAGGTGGCAGCTACAGAGGTAGCATCAGTTGGCCCAAATGGAAACCCAGTGAGTTCCACATATGCATATGAATACATTCTTGTAGTTGTATTAAGGGATAAATTACAAACAATCTTAAATTAGTGAAATTAGTGATGAAATTCTATAATCAATGATGTTTGTTGAACTAGGTTGTAATTATGTTGGGGAATGTATGCAAATTTGGCAGGTTTCCAGTTCAACCATTCTCTCCTCACGAATTGCAACAATTGAAACAAAGTTACCAGAAATCCTAAAGGCATGTAACTCAAATGCTCGGGGAATTGAACAATTGAATGCTCATGTGGAGTTGTTCATGACAAAATTGCTGGCACAGTCAAATGCAGGAGTGTTAGGTGCAAGTTTGACAAGTCAAGGAAACATTGCAGGAACTACTGAACTTGCCACACACACCGTAGACGTGCAAACAGCTAGAAAGTGTACAGAGCTTGGGGAGGGGCATGGTATTGAATGCCCTATAGAAATGCAACCATCCATAAACCCTACTGGACTTTTGGAAGGGCATGCCATTGAGGACAAGGGTAGAACTAGACATGGGGATATTGGCCATATTACAAAGGTGCACATTTGAACTTTCCTTCACTGATGAAAATTAGACATCACTGTAATAGAATGATGTGGCATGCCAAAACTAGACAATAGTCAACATTTACAAATATGTGGATTGAAGGAATTTGGGGGGGGGGGTGATTTGGGTGGATTTTAGGCTAAAAAGAAGAAGACCACACTTGCAGCACAAGTTGGTGTTAACACTCGGGCACGGTCTGCTGCAAGTAAGGTCACATACACACAAGAACAGGTGAGATCTGAAAAAGTTGATGCTATGTGTGGCAAAAATCTAGTCAGAATAGTCACAAAAGGTTAAATTCTATAACTATGCCTTGATCCAAGTCTATTGTAGAAATAGTGAACGTGTTGATTTGGGTGTGTAGTTTCAGGTAGGGGATTTAGTTGCATTGATAGATCCTACCAAAGAGGACATCATTGCAACAGGTATGATATCAGGGATTGGTGGGCAAACATGTTTCCACCATGGCACCGTTATTGAAGATGGGTGGTTTCGGGTGCAACTGAATGAAATCATGGCAGGCAAAGGTTTCACTCCATTGCTAATCACAAATTTGGAAGATGATCCACCACAGTTGATGTTGAAAGATGTGATGGGCACCAATTTGGTATGGAAAGGCCAATTTTTGCAAAAGAAGTAGTGAGTAGTTGTTGTAAACTATTATCCTTGTTGTTAGGGATTTTTTATTGGGTTTCATACTAATGTAAGGGAATTTTGGTGTATTTCACTCATCACAAGGACTTAGCTTGGATGATTGAAATATTTTTCCTCTTCAAGTACATTTTATCAGCCTCAAGTCCTAGTTGGCTGCATGTGTTTTGTTTTTTACTTGGGAGGTTGCGGCTTTGCTACGATATAATATGTATTTAATCAATTTAATTTACACTCAAGGCCTTCTCTGGTTCCATCTTATTTTGAAATGTGATTAGCAACCCTAGTTAGCACTTACTATTGGTTGTCCATGCACAAGTTGATAGTCTCATCAAAATGAGATGTGTCCAGAGAAGGTGGAATGAGCTGATTGCCAACTTGCGCAGCTTTGCAAAACATCATGGGAATATGCATGTTATAGCCTCAAGGTTTTGTGTGCACACTGGCCTTGAACAGTCCAGGTCAAGAACAGGGTGAGTGTACATTTTTGGGTCACAAAAGTGTGCGCTGCAAGGATATTTCCTAGTTATTCACAGGTATGTCAATGGGGGATCTTAAGTTTGAAAATCAACAATGCTTGAAGCCTTGGTTGGGAGATTCTGGAACTGCAACTTGACCGTATCACAGCTTGTGGAAGCTGCCATGTTCAGCATGGATCAGGCACTGTAATGTGCTTGTGATAGCCGAATGCCACTAATTCCATCTTGACATTCTCTGAAATTATGTTTTTGTGGGTTGTAGGTGACCAGAATGATTTACATATCATAATCTTTGATGAGATTGATGCCATTTGCAAGGTATGTCCTTCTGGACCATTTTGCAGTCTTGAAATTATGGTTTTGTTACAACAATCACTTCCTGGTTAGCACCTCTGTAGTTTGAAGCTCCTGATCTCCTACTCAGATGCAATGAGTTATTTTCCCCCAGATAATACAATCCAAGTCCCTAATTTCGTGCAATGCCAGGATTGCATAACACTAGTAAAATGTATAGCATGGTTTTCTTGGACGTTGTCCTGACCAGATTATGTGAATGTTGGTTTCTGGGGCTGGGTAAAGTTTCCAACCCCTCTATCAGTAGTAACACTGGCATCATGGTTCTGGTTGGTGTTTTGGACATATTACAAGTCATAGAATTGAGAGTCAATTGTTGGTACTCATTCCCCTACATAGTTGGCGATTTTGAGGATCTTGTGGCCAAAACTGATGTGCACATTTCTTTGGGACACAGACTAGAGGTTCTACAAGGGATGGAATAGGAGTGCATGACAGCATTGTCAATCAGCTGCTTACAAAGGTACACACATAATGTGGACATGTGTTACCATTGCTACATTATAGGAGATTCATAACAAGTTTTCCACTACTTTGCTTTTGTAGGTGCTTGCAATGAACTTCTTAGTGTTGATACTGTGCACAATGAAACTGCACACATGGGAGAAGAGCACAGTGAACAATTTGTCCATACAGAGCAGGTAGCTCCATATGTTCAGAATTCTTGTTAATCTCTACTAAGCCTATTTTTTACCTTCTAAACCTCTTTTTCTGAAATCTTTCGTTGTGACAATTGGCCTTGTATGATGAAGTAGTGCATGGACTCAAAAAGCCACAAGAAATATTTGCTCAGTCATGAGTCGGACACACATGGTGAAAACTCTTCATATTTTTTTAGTTTACTGTTTGAAGGGAACCGCGTGGACTTCTGAGTTCCAATTGTCTGATGATAGTAAGGCAGAGGATGACAAGGATGGTAAACAGTGTTGCCCTTAGTCTCCTAAACGGTCCCACTTTGTTTGATGATTTACAAATTGTACCCAACTGTAACAAAAATAAGCCAGGATAATTTCTGGATGTGACTTATTTTTGCTTGCACTAGCCCCCCTTCCATCAATTTGGGCTTGGATTAAGCTGACACTTTTATGGAAGTGCAGGTGGCAGGGCCCAGGTTTCTTTTGTTCTATCATCTGAGCAAGCACCGAATGTGACTCTTTGTGAACCGAACATGCTGAAAACAAGTGTACAGGTATTGACTCCTGATGATTGGGTTGCAGATGAGAAATATGTGGACTTTCAGGAGGATGCCCTTTCCTCTTTCCAATTCCAAATCATGGATATCAAGATTCTTGCTTCTAGTTGTGCTAACTTCTATCGTGTCTTGGTTTTACAGTCACAGCCTTCTGACAAGAGACCCATCTGTCAATCCAGATCCCGGCTGTCCTTGAAGGTATCTTGTCTTTTCTCACTCTTCTCAAACTGTTCGTCAAGCTTGCTTTTGTGTTGGGTTTTGTAACAACTTAGATTTTGCACTCTTAGTTTGACATTGTTTATTATATTAAGATCCCATGCTATAGAAAGTTGCAATGGAATTTCTGATAACTGGGTGTTGAACAGTTGAAAATGAGAAGGATGTTGCTACTGTTGATATGCCCATTGAGCAGCATGGAGAAGCTCAGCACAGCAGCCAGGGACATGATCAGGTAGCATTTGCCTCTTAATCTTAAAAAACCTACCAAAGTTATCAAATGTGTTGGAAGTAAGAGATCATTTTGTGACTCATCTTTCTGATAAGCATTGTGTTTGTACTCACCTCTTGGTTGTGCAGGTAGACCCAAACTTGTGTGAAGATATTGTGTTGGAATCAGCTCCCAGTAACAGTGGAGTCACTCCTATAAAGCAACAAAAACAGCAGAGAAGACCATATGACAGAAAAAAACAGTACATCAATCCTTTGGGTAAAATTCACACTCTCTCATATTCTTTTCCAAATTTATACAGGTATACAAGAGTGAATCCTTTGTGCAATCACCATGTACCACTGACAATCATGATAGTGTGCATGTTTCGGTTTGGGAAACTGGAGCCCCCTTACACTTTGATTGAAGTGTGCAGAGGCAGAGACAAGATGGCAGGGTGGGAAGCGCGTCAGTACACGAATCAAGTCAAAGCCTCTAGAATGGTGGAAGGGGGAGAGGATGCTGTATGGTCGTGTTCATGCTTGTAAGTTCTATTCCCTAAAACCTTTGCTCAAGCTCTATGTGAATCTAATGACAGGATGGACAAAATCAACAGAGTTTTTGTGAATTGGTGTTTCAGTACAAAGCTGAGATTTAAGTGTGTGTGACAACCCCAAACAGGTTGATGTGTTTGCTTGTGGCAGCTCTACCTACATTGATAGGCATTAAACATTTGTCATTGGACATACCCCTAGGTCAGTTAGAAATCTTCAAGTGCTGGTTGTTTAGGTCTTCTTAATCCTGAGCTCAAACTTGCTAATTTTAAGGCAGAGTGTTCAAATCTTGGAATTGCTGGACAGATTGATGGTGTTGAAGCCCTCAACAACATTTTGCTCATTGGAATGACAAACAGAAAGGACCTCCTTGATGAGGCTCTGTTACGGTAAGTATGCTTCTTTGAGTTTTCATTTCCCATGGATAGAGACTCTACAGCATTACTGTTGTGCAACAGGATAGCTGTATGTTGAATGGAACAGGGATGGGCATCCACATGAATTCAAAGATGTTATTGCTTTGTAGAGCAACATTGGGTTTTGGTTTGACCCTATATTTTGTTGCAGGCCAGGTCGTATGGAAGTGCAAATTGAGATTGGACTGCCAGATGAGAAAGGGCGGTTCCAGATCCTGAGCATCCATTCTAACAAGATGAAAGAGAACTCATTTCTCAGTGCTGATGTTGACTTGAAAGAACTTGGTAGACTCCTCTGTTGGTCAATCTGGCAATTTTGTGTGGGTTGAAATTTCAATGCATTTGTTTCATTGACTACAGGTGGTTTGTTTCATCTAGCACCCTGTTAAGGAATTATTAGACCAAATTGAAGCTAGTTCAATCAAGCTGATGCTTTCTTCAGAGGCCTCTATACTTGTGCAGTTGCTGTTTAGGAAGTGGTGAGCTGGTTATGAATCATTATGGTTTGTGCAGCATCAAAAACAAAGAATTTCAGTGGAGCAGAGTTGGAAGGGCTGGTTAAAAGCGCAACATCTTTTGCTCTCAACAGGTTTTGTAACTTTCAAGTGACATCCTTTTCTATTTTGGGAAATTTAGATTTTGGCAAAATCAAGAATGTGTTCCCAAGCCTATCTTGCTCTAGCTTAGCAGTACCAGCAACAACCCAGTCAACTGAAATTAGAAGCAGACCAGTCCATGCCACCTTTACCACACCTCTCATGTGTTAAGCTAGTTGGTTGCCTGGATTATACAGTAAGTCTGACAATGTAAAGAAGCAAGTAATCAAGAGTTGCAGACACTCTTGAATTCATGGTTGCTTTCTGTTCTGCTAAGCCCAGTTCCTGCTTTGTGATTGTTTCAGGCAAGTGAGTGCTGCAGACCTTTCAAGGGAAATAGTTGAGGACAACATCAAAGTGACCATGGATGATTTCATGTCAGCTCTCAATGAGGTGAAACCTGCATTTGGTGCAGCCATCAACACTCTCGAGATGTGCATGTTCATCTTTCTTGACTGTTTTCAAACAAATTGCTTTCAGATTGGTTTTGTGTCTAACAGCCAGTAAAGATTTTATTGCTTATGGCACTCTCATTTGTCTTGGGGGTATGTCATGTAAACACTGCAGCACTGTACTTTAGCAGGATTACTCATTCAGTTTGGGCATTACAGATTGAATGGGATGCTGGATTGTGGAGAGAGACATGCACATATTCAAAGAACAGTCATGACTTTTGTGGAGCAAGTATCATTCAAAGTGAGAGAACACCTCTGCTCACTTGCCTCCTTGAAGGACCTGGTGGCAGGTACATATCTTTTCTTGGGTGCAGTCCTCTCAATGCATTGTGAGAGGCTGCAAGAGTTCCATGCTAAGGGCAGTTGCTATGAGTTCTATGCTAGTGCTTTTGCTCAGAAAATGCTTGAAGCATCAAGGACAGAGTCATGCTTCAAATGTGTTTTCTCCTTCCTTCATCTTTCATAATGAGCAAGTTGCAAATATCCATATGTGAATAGACATTTCTGCTTGTTTGACTTGCTTCATGCAATCAGAGTAAGTGGCAATGATTTTCAGTTTCAGCATAAGAAGTAACATGTATACTGTCACATGTTTTTTACTTGCCTGCAGTGGTAAGACAGCATTGGCAGCAACTATTGGAATTGAAAGTGGTTTTCCATTCATTAAAATTGTAAGCCCAACTTTATCTATGCTTATGCTCCATTGTTGAGGTCTAGGCTGCTCTCTTTCCTGCTTCTTTCAACCTTGGCTTGGTTTGTCTCTTTTCCATGTGAGATTTGTGTGTGTGCTTGGTCTGATAAAGCAGGAAAAGACTTTCCTTCTTTGTGCTGTAGCTTTCTGAATTCTTGTTTTCTGCACAGGTGTCTGACTGGGTACTTGTCTCTGATTGTGAAGATGTCTCATATCTTCAGCTGCAATTTCATATGTTTGTCCAATGCTCTACACTCACAAGTCTACAATGGAAACATTGATAAGCTGTTTGTGTTCATCTTTGTGCAGGCTCTGCTTTCAGTGCTCTGTCCAGAGCAGCACAATGCTCTCAATGCATTTCAATGGACACTTCAGAGAACACCGGAGAGTTTGAGAACCCTGCATCAACCCATACACCCCAGAATTATACCTGTTCCACCCTCACATCAGGTGGCTCAAGAAAAGCACAGGCAGTTTCCAACAAGTATAGGTCAGGTTGACTTGAAAAACTGTAGGAAGTACTAGTCTCACAGACTACAGACTCAATTTGCCCAGCATTCGTCTTGCAACTACATAGGAGGATCAGGTATGCGCAATCAAGCATCACCTGAGCTCAGGGTTTTGCAAGAGAGGAACATGTGGGGGCAGTCTTACGCCCTGGAGTCTTCAAGAATCTCAGAGTGTTCTGGAATTCGAGAACCCAGACAAGGAAAAAGGGATAGCACTCAAGCCAGACCATTGCAGACATTTTCTTCTTTGGCATCAATTGGTAGTCGAGGCCTGAAAAGCACCTTTCTGTTGCACAATGCTCTTTTGCTATTGCTGAACCTTGGAAAATGTTCCCACAATTTTGTAACTTTCCTTTTGGAATATGCAGTTCTTTGCCTTGTGCATGTGTTTCTCAGTGATTGTAGAGTTTTGTTGATCGATCTGTTGTTGACAAGCACTCTTGGCAATTCTACATAGCACATTGAACAAAGCAGATGAACCCTAAACCCTAAACCCTAACCCTAACCCTAATAGTGGGACCCTAACCCTAACCCTAACCGTAATCGTAACCCTAACCCTAATAGTGGGACCCTAGCCCTAACCCTAACCATAACCCTAATAGTGGGACCCTAACCCTAAACCCTAACCCTAATAGTGGGACCATGTGACACATGGCGATTCAATAGCTCAAAATGCTCATATTGAGACACGTGGCACATTCCGATTAGCCAAACACAAAAGACGTGGCCATTTCTTGGCCATTTAATTTAGAAAATTCAAGATCACAATCTAGTTTCCCAAATACTATAAATTATGCCATGTGGCAACAACCCATTAGTTAATCGGAAAAAACATGGCCACTCCTTACCCACACGATCAGGATACCATCGGATGACACCGTATATACGACGTATATACTACATTTAGGCTCCATCCACCATTTGATGACGTCATGCTGATGTGATTGGTTTTTGCGACTATTTGTCGTTTGCGACTTGTCTTATGCGACTAACAGCAATATAGTTGTAAAATGTCGCTTGCAACTAAAAATTAGTCGTAAACACCAGTCATAAATCAAGGGATTTCTACTAGTGCAAATGTGGTTGCCCCTCCCACGATTGCCATAGAGGGTGTCCATTGGGCAAGGGATGGACCCAAATTTGCTTATAGGGTTGATGGGTGTGATGCATCCTATACAACCAAATACAACTTGGTACGACATTTGTGGGCACACCACAATGTGGTTATGGAACTGAATAAGCCCAGATGCCCATTTATTTGGGAGGAGGGCCCGAGGGTTCAAGATCACACGGCCATGAATGCACGAGTTTTGAACAACCCCCACTAGTAGAAATTGGCCAAAATGTAACCATTTTATTCGCAACTACATGTGACTATTAATTATCTATAATTACATTTGAACATTTTTGCAACTATTTTTTGTGTTGGTCGTATTTGCAACTATGTTGCAACTAATTGCGACTATTTTGATGTTCATCCTTCTATGTGAACAACATTTAGTTTAGTTTTCATTAAGAAGAACAATTTGCATCCCATTAGTTGCAAATGTGATTAATTTAGTTGTAACCCTATGAGTATACAAAGGTGTATTTTGTGAATTCTAAGGAATATAGTTGGGTGTATTAGGATTTATAAATGTCTAATTTGAATGTATATAAATAACCATATTACATGTGTATTCAAGTATTATTATTAGCATAATTGGTTTCAATATTATGGTTACACTAATTAGTGTATATTTTGAATATATTAAAATTTCATGTAAAAAATTTGTTAAATATACTCTGCCCATATTACAAGTTTATCCAAACCATCTTATTATAATTTTTTAAATGATTACAAATGACATTTATTACTATTTATATTTATTTTATATTTTATATTTGTATTAATTACATGTAATAATTTTTTAAATTTCAATATGATCTTTGATTAACATTTTATTACATAATGATCATAATGATGATGATATTACCATGATAGGAAAAATAATTATATAATTATTGGAATAGTCACTAAAATATAATATAATAATATTATATTCTTTTCAAAATACTAATGTGTTTATTATGAATTAATTTTTTATTATCAAAACATCAAATTTTGATTATAATAAATCATAATAGTTCTAACAAAGACATAATAATATGTTATAATAATAATAAATATCTGACCTAGGCTAGCTACAAATTATATTATTATTATGTTTAATCATAAATGATTTGAAATTAAAATATTTATCCCATATGTTTTGGTTTTCATTCTCATCTTGAAAAGTATATAAACAAGGTGTTTTGTCTTTTATATATATAAACATGGGCGTATGGGATGAGTCAATAAAAACAATTTAACCCAAAATAAAATTAAATTTTGCATGTATTTACACCTAACTACCTATTTCCCTAACTTACCTACTTACCTACTTAAGTACGTATTTGGCTTAGACACGTAAATAGGTCCTATTTAGATATGTGTTTAGTTTAAATGGGTAGGTAGGTACCTAATTCGACCTACATACTTAAATATTGATTTAAATTTAATTTGGACAAATTCAATTAATATGCCATGTGGCAAAATTATATTACACCACATGTCACAATCCAAACCATCCAAATATAAAAATTAAACGTCTTAAATTATTTCAAAATAATAATAATAAATTAATTATTGTGAGTTGGACACGTGGCAACACATAACTTATTTCCACAATTTACCCAAAAAATAGCATTTTAATTATAAGCAACAATATGTATATGACTAGTCAAAAGTTGAAAGCATATTTCTTTCATTTTTTTTTTCTTCCAAAATTTGTTGTCATTTGCAACTAGTATCAATGCGACTTGTCCAAAACGATGATTAAAATTTTACTTGTAAATGTTGTTTGTAACAAAAAATTAGTCGTAAGGACCAGTTGCAAATGACAATTTTTTACTAGTGCCCTTAGTTCACTTTCATCACAATGAAGAGAAGGCCATTGTCCGGGCTAAGAGGTGTGCATTCCTAGAGTGGGATAGGCTCCAAAATGATTTGCGATACACACCTAAAGTTCTTAAGATCACACTTGTGAATCTAATTTCTAGCTACATTCTTCTACTTCTTGGCATGATTACATGGGGTGTGGGGTCCACCCCTCATTATGCAAGCCAAGGTGGAGCACAGTGAGGACCTTGCAATTGTCATTTGAGTAACTTGAGTTGGATATGCAAAGGCACTCAAAATCGTTTAGATGGAATGTGATTAATCTACATCCAATAAAACAATGCGGCATAAAAAGATTGGCTTTCTTACGAAATACTATGATTTTAAAATGATTCATGGCTAGTAAGTTTTAGCAATGTCATACTAAGTTTTATTTGAATTTCAGGTTTTAGGATTCATGTGCAATATTTATTGTATTGTGTTATTTATTTAAGGTTCAAAGCAACACTAAGGAGGTGTTTGTGGCTGATGTTGTGGATGCGACATTGGCCAATCGTGGGATAATTATGAATTGGCACACCCAAGATATAGAGGTTGCATTAGTGCGGTACAAGAAGGCCAATAGGATCCCATCTACCTTTAATAGTGACACATATAGCCCATAATTATCCCCATTTTGATTAGGATGTTGTTATGGACTTCAGGATGTTAGGTTAATGTTTTTTTAGGCAACCACATATTTACCATTATCACATGTTCCCCATTTTAAGGTGGGGTTGTTTTGGACTTGGGCATTGTTTTTGCACATTTTTGTAACACATTCACCCATTTTTTTTTTGTTTAAAGCATTTCACTTTCATCATACACCATCTTGTGTTAATAGTTAAACTACATTCTCACATATTCTTATATGTATGTTTGATGAAATTATCAAAAAAGTTATTCTAGTCATGCACTCAAACAAAAAAAACTTTTTTTTACCCCCAAAAAATAATAATTCAAACCTAGAAAGAAAGCAATACCCTTGTGAAGGTATGTAAACACCATGGGTGTAATTGTTTTGGAGGAGGTTATCCGAAGGTTGTTGTTCATGCCCAAAATTATTACTCAATGCACATGCAATACCCCTATTGGGGTATATTAGGAAGCCCTTGGCCTGCATAACATATATGTATAAACTAGAGGGGTATTGCGTAGCCATACCAAAACCTAGAAGGAAAGTAATACCCTATTTGGGGTAATCTACAAACACCCATTGGTTTATGCTATTTTGGTTCATCGTATGCCTAAAACTACTCAATTCACATGGGATACCCCTTTCAGGGTATCCCATAAAACCTTGGGGCTCCATAACATATGTTTTGGAATTTGGGGGGATTATTGCATAGCCTTAACAAAACTTAGAAGGAAAGAAGTACCAACATCATTTTGTAATAATATCGTAAACCATGAAACAAACAAATGTTTTTAAAATATTTATTCCATGTTCATTATATCATGTCAAATAGTGATTCAAGTAAATGAAGGTATTGCAAAGTTCTTCACATTGATGGTAGAAGGTGACTTGAACAAAGTTATCAAATTCAAATGTAATATTTGCATCATCTTGGGATATTTGCATTCACCATGAAAGTTAGAAGGGTATTGCATAACCACCAAAACCTAAAAGGAATACAATACCCTCACCATACTATGACAATATCCTAAGTCATGATACAATGAAAATATTGTCAAGTTGGTCACATTGATGGTAAAAGGTGATAAAATTATCATTAAAATGAAGGTATTGCAGTTACACTTCAAAAATTTATTGAAGTAAAACCTTATAGCATCTATGTGGCCAATAATGCAATACCTTCATTTACATATATCAACAAATTTGCATTGGTCCATTAAACAATTATTATCATTTGTGAGTTTGAAAATGTCTTTCAACTATTATTAATGTTTTAAAATAATTTACCAAATTAAAATAATTAGGTAAATATTATATTTATAAGAATGTAAAAATAATAATAAATCCACATATTAATTAATTAAATATATCATTATTTGACATATTGTAAATAATTTTTACATAGAATTAAAAAATTACGCTGACTAAAATGTACATAATATTAGGTACTTATATTTCAAAATTCAAAGAAAACCTCAATTAATAAACCCTAAACCATGATTGAAAAAAATTAGGGTTTTTATTGAAGGATTGTTTTTCTGTTCCAAAGAAAGAGAATAGCAAGGAAGAGGATTTTGTTGATGCCCAAGTCGATGAGTGGTGCCTATGGCTTGCTTGGCAATATTCATCAATGAATGAATACATTGTTGTGTTGTAGGAAATTCCATCTGCGTTTTAGATGCAACATAGCTTACCAATGCAAGAGGTCTTGATTTTATAAGGAGGAAACAATGGATGTGAATGGCAAGTGAACTTATGCAATGGAAGATTCTATGATGGTTGAAAAGCATTTATAATGGACCATTGCCTAAAAAACGGGGAACATTTGGTGTTTACTTTTATCATCAATGATTGTTTTGTTGTGCATATTTTTGATGAATTTGGTTTTGAAATAACAATCCCTAGAGGTTTATCAAGCAACGGATAGAGGCAACAACTTCACTATATTTAATCAAGGAATGATTATGACATCATTGAATAAGGGGTATTTGAAAAAACAAAAACCACCTAGAGCTCAAATGCATGAAAATGGAACTTCTATGTGGGCATGCCATTTTGGTGCTAGTAAAACATATGGAGGAGGAGAACATGTGAATGTTAAACACAATCTTGCATTGAAACTCATAAATGAATCAAAACATGGATATAAACCTTGTGGTATCCAAGCAAAAGATATTTATCGTGGACAGGAATTTGGGAATTATTGTAACATTATAGGTTTCCAAAACCACATTCTAATTTTCTATGTCATTGTAGCCTTTGGTTTGACTTATCAATTAGCAGAGTTTGCTAAAACATGGGGGGGGGGACATTTTGTGATAATAATTTAAGAGTGAAATGTGATGGGAAACCATAGCTAACAAAATAGATCAATGTTGCCATCTAGCTCAAACAAGAAGGATTTGTTGGGGTGTAGGTGAAGGAAAGGAATCTAGCTAGTGTTTTATCAAAGCTACCATCATCTTGGATGTGAACGTTGATGCAATACTTTTTGTTAAGTCTACCATTGGTAGGGCAAGGCAAAAGAGACTCTCAGAAGACACTAGTAAGATTTGTGCCACTTTACAAAATAAAGAATCGTACAATGCCAAGGATGAGGAAGAGGTGTTATTCCACAATGATAACATAACACACTTATATGGTCATGTATTTCTAGACAATGGGATTAAATGTTGTTCAGAACATGACATTCAAAGGTTTTCATACCCAGCTATTTGATAGTCCAAAATTATGATATTAACATCAAAAAAATTGAAAAAAAATCACTAACTACAAGCATATATTCTTTAAAAAATACAAACCAATCAATTATTTATTTGTCTATTTATTTATTTATTTCTTAGATGAACATTTATTTTGAAATATGGATTACATACATAAATTAAAATTACAAATATTTCAAAATCTTCAAAGCAGGACATGAACATTTCATAGATCAATTGCATCCTTGTTGCTACACATGGATTTTTTCTTTTAAATTTGTTGATGTCATTGGATTAGTGATCATCCACAAGAGGACATAACCTTCCATTTTGACATGCACTAAAATAATTTAGGTACAAGTTAAAGTGAAAGGTAGAAATTACATAAGAAAGAATGCTCAAAGATAGGTTTTCTTTTTTTCAATTTTGTGATGTAGGTGGACTAATAATCATCCAGATAAGGATTTAGACAAATTCCGGTAAGTAGCACTTCGACTTAGTAATTGTATGTTCTCAATTGTTGGTCTTATGGCTAAAATGATTATATGGAATTATATGGCAAAGTGAACCACACCCACCAATGCACCAACATGGATGGTAATGTAGTAGTATTACTATTGTTGAAGCCTGGCAAAAGATGCACATGTTCAAGTTGCTTCTTCTTCTTCTTCATGTTCCCAGTGTTATTGAATGGATTGCTCATGCTAGATTAGGGAAGATGATATTTGCTTGCCTTCTTTTGATTATTGCTATGTTTTTTGGATAGTCGAGTCATGTTTAGCTTTTTGAGGTGTCAAAAACATTGCATAACAATTTGGCCTTCACAAAGCTTTCAAATTGACACAAACTCTGGCATAGCTTCCAAGAGCTTTCCAACATTCTCATACCTAGCTACTTGATATTCCAAATCATGCCCTCACCATGATTTGAAGGTTTCTTAGAAGCTTCCGAAAGCAAACCCCCCTTTCTGTGAATTATGGAACAACTTGAGCATTTACTCCTTGTAGCCAACTATAAACTTTGGAACACTATGGAAATTAGCCGATTTTTATTTGTTAAATTTATTCATATACTATTTTTTTTTCTTCTTCATGTGCTGACAATGATGCTAAGTTCTTCAAAGAAGGTGCAATAGGAAGAAGAACAATATTATTTATTGTTTGAATTTCAAGCATCACATTACAGAACCAAAAAATGTCACACCTCCAAGTGTGTAACTAATGAACCACATCCTTGAATGCACCGTCTTGCAAGGCCAATATCACATACATTTTTGTGGGTGGTGGATGATCCAAGGCCCACAATAGCATGTCAACATGATTCATCACCTTCACACTATTGGTATTCCCATTTTCATTATACCCTACAAGCAATCCATCATAAGCAGAATGAACAAAACATAAAAATATAGTCCAACATAACACCATCACACATGATTATTCAAGTACTTCCATGAACCTTCCAAGGCATAATTTATTTCAATCTAGAGATTCAAACTTAATTGATTTGAATCAATTGGGTTAGTTGACAATGGATTTGTTCACAAAAAAGAATTCTTGATGGAGTTTTCAACAAATTTGATTTGTTCATGAATTAAATTTGCAACTTATATTTTCACAAATATCTTGAGAAAATAAGACATGGGTACCAATTTGTAGAAAACTTGAAAAAAAAAGTTCTTGAGCAAAGAGAATATATGGGAACCCATTTGTATAAAACTTGAGAAGAAGTATGTTAAACAAATAAGAGATGGGTATCCATTTGCAGAGAATTTGAAAAAAAAGTCTCATCACAAGTCAAATCAATGGGTGCAACACACAAATTATAAATTTTATCAGGCAAGATCAGCTTACTGGAAGAATGATCACCTACTTTTGAGTCTACTGGGACCTCTTTATCCATCAAGTTGACAATGTTAATAACTATTTTTTTGGAATTTTAATTTTTTTTATTAAAAATAAAGTTCATTAAAAAAATTGCACTATACATAATCATGGGTTTATATATTTTTTTAAATTAATATATAATTAATAAATTCCTATATCATTTAAAATAAATATGAAGATATTCCATGTATTAAAATAAATGAACAATATAATTCGATAATATAATTATATATATATATATTACTCGATATGTTACAAATAATAATATATTTAGACCAATAATTAAGTAAATATTATACATCATAAAAAATAAAATTCACGTAAAGATTTATGTTATATGTTTATGAAATATAAATTATTACTAACATACTATATAGTCATTTTAGACCATAAATTATTTATTATATGTCAAAATAAATTAAAACAAATTTTCAATCATATGTTGGATAATATGTGGGAAAAATCATTTATTATTATTACGTGAACCATTAAAAAAAATCATGTGTTTTAATCTTATTGTTAAATTATAAACTTTATGTTTTTTGTTTTTTGAAATTATGAGTTTAAAATTTTAAAGGGAAAAATCAAGAAATGTGCAATGAATAAATGTTAAGCATGAACTTTAATTTTTTCATTTTGACAAGCTATGAATTTATAGCATTAAGTAGTAAATTTTGCAATAAACCCTAAACCCCTCGTATCATCAATGTGACCAATTTCACTTTACATTCATTTTTATATATATTAAATCATATTGAAAAGTGAACAAATTATTTTTAAAACATGAATTTCATGATGTATTGGTAAGGAATCAAATATTTAAAAAATATTTTTATGTTTCATGGTTAATGGATTATCACAATATGATACATGTATTGCATTTAAACTCCATAATTTAATTCAAGTGGACCTTCTATTATCAACATGACCAACTTTGCAATACCTTCATTTATTTGAATCAATATGTACGACATGATGTATTGAAAATGGAATATTTTATTTCTTAAAATGTCCTTTTGTTTCATGGTTTAAGGTATTATCCCAATATGATGTGAATATTACTTTCCTTCTGCATTTTGGTATAGTAATGCAATACCCCTCCAAATTTCAAAATATATGTCATAGAACCCAAAGGATTTTTGGGATACCATACAAGGGGTATTGCATGTGCATTGAGTATTCCTAACCATTAGCAATACCCCTTTGATAATCTAAACCAAAATAATTTAGTCCGTGGTGTTTATTGAATGCCCCAAGTAGCCTATTGTTTACTTTTAAATTTTGGTAGGGCTATGCAATAACCCTCCAAGTTTCAAAATATATGATATGGAGCCCAAACTATTTCAAGGTACCTAAAATGGGGTATTGCACGTTCATTGAACATTTTGTTTTATGAACTTGTGTAACCAAAAAGAGAGAGGGCGCCAATCTTACAACAGACACCTTAGATGCACATCAGACACTCTTGCAAACCATGGTTCCGTATTCCGACCTCAATCGTGATCTCAGAGTTCGCTCTCCCTCAATGCTCAAAAAACGCCTTCACAACACTAAGACACAGAATCTCATACAATTCACAACTCCTCACTCAGATTCAATTGTGCATCGGTCTCTCAAAACACAACTCTGGCTATGGCAGCAAAGCTCAGATTTTATTCATAGAAATATACAGATGCATATCATTCTGCGTCAAATGCGTCTGCAATGACATTGTTCTGTTCACACAACACTCAGATATCACAGGTTCTCAGTTGCAACAGCGGATCGATCTACTGCACCTCGTCCATCAGACTTCTGGTACTACCCTCTCAGCCTCACACAACAGCCTAACTTCTGTTTCTAGACATCCGATCATACTCTGCTGACTAGCCTCAAGCGCAGCGGAAAATTGATCAGTTAACCAACAGCAAAAATTGTACCTACTCTCTGTCTTTCTCCTTCCTTCCTCCATTCACTCATACCACTCCCTTCTCTATTCCGCCTGCTCTGTCTTTCTTGAATTCCCCCTTCTTCCTCCTTGGATCCTCCTCCTGGTCTCTTTGCCTTCTCCTTCACGCTCAAAACCGCAATCCTCCATAATCTCAGCACCGACCTTAATCATAATTCGGAGCTGCCATTCAGCCTCCATACCCATTTAGTACAGCCGTCATCCAAATCTCTCAGTCCAACACCTCATTCCCAAACCAGCAAAGCTTCCCATGCAGAAGTAAAGTAAAGGCAGCTGCCACAGAAACAAAACGGCTCAATTAACACACAACTTAACTTCCCTGATCAGTGACGTCCAGAAGTTGATGTAACCTAATTTAGGGTTACACTTGAATACAACATACATTAAATGCATATAAATTGAACTGGAGCTCTATATTTCTTTGATTATCCATTTGGTTTGCAATACCCCCATGGAAAACACACTTTAAACAGAACTTACAATACCCTTATATAAGGTGTATCAAATATTTTAATTGTCCTTTTATTTATTTGTTTGAGTGAATAAGACCAAGCTCCATGCAATACCTTCATTTTATTCTTTCCTCATCATTGTGGACTGTTGGGGGTTTATTAGAGTGGTAACCATGTAGGTAGGTGTAGCCATGTAGGTGGGGTTTAGTAGGTACCTACTTAAAATGTTGTTGGTAGATAAATAAATGGGGGCTAGGTAAGTGGAGATGAGAGCATCACATTTTTAATTTATAGGTGAGTAGGTCAGAGGGGGATAGTGGGGGGTAGTAGGTGGGTGGGTGGGAAAAGTTTCAAAAGAAAAAATAAAATAAAATAAAATAAAAAATAGGTGGGGGGCAAGGAAAAAATAAAGTTGCAAAAAAAACTAAGATCAAGGTTAAAAATGGGCAAACCAAGAAATCAACTTGGGATGGCACATGGATAAAAAATATAATCTTATCATTTCACCATCCATTCACGTTGGTGCACTGGTGGGTGTTGGTTCATTATAGCCAACACAAAGAAATGTTTTTGGAATTTTTGCTTTGGAGATAAAATATTTTTGCCATTTTACAAAAATAGACCAATGGAATGTTTTAATTGCAAAAATAATAAGTGACGAACTTCATTGCAATTCTGAGTTAGGCAATGAATGAAAATTTCAAACTACCCACAACACATGACATGTTACATGCACGTTTACATGGGACCCATTTCCCCTATTTTCCCAATGAATTTGAAATCATTGTCACAAAATTCATGCAAGTGTAGGCTAGGAAGTTTCAAATTGTAACTTCATATTGCCTCTTGTTTGAAGTTTTGCCACATAAAGATTTAATGTACTAATCCAAATCTAGAACCAAGATCCTCTAATGATGATTGGAAAATCCCCCCAAGAAGCTAACCAACCTCCCATTATTCGTAATGTTGCATTGAGATTACAAATGGCAATGTGCATCAAACAACCTTCCCATTTCATGTTGTAAGCCATAACATTACATTGGCGAATCGATTTATCGAAGTTTTCCCATCGAAGAGATTTCAAGGAAGAATACGTTGTCATTTATTGAAAACAAAACCTACTTCCTCGAGAGACTTCATTTCATCTTGTGAAGTTTTGATGTAGGTATTACAATTATGCAATGCATATTTGAAGGGATTTTGGAAGTATTGTGATTACTTAACATTTGGATCAAGAAACTCAAATATTATAGTTAAGGCAAACTTTCAATGTGTGTTAAAAACTCTATATGCAAATATTGGGGTTAATATAAGGTGGGTTTGGTTTCATGATGCAAAATATTTTAGTTGGAACAAATTTCCAATGTGTGTTAGGATGATTATATGTAGGTATTGTAATTAATGCAAGGTTGGTTAGGTTTCATTATGCATGTATTGCAAATGGAACATTTTTCCAATGTGTACTAAGAGGACTATATGCATGTATTATTATTGGGCCCAATGTCTAATGTGGGTTAGGGAGGTCATAGGTAGGTATAGTCATTGGACACAATGTTTAGTGTGGGTTAAGGAGGTTATATTCACGTATTGCAATAATTTTTTATATACAATTTTCATGGCCTCACATGTAAGCATTGCATTTCAAAGGGGGCCTTTAGTTTAAAAGTCAACTTATGCGATTACCACTACTTTCAACATGGCCCCATATGTAGGTATTGCATTTCAAGGGGGTCTTTTAGTTTAAAATTGAGCCTATGTACCCATTGTTATTTTCACAATGGTCCCATATGTAAGTAATGTAGTACCTAGGTGACTACGAAAAAAATTATATTATTTTCATTTTGCCCAAAAAATAAATAAATTACATTGAAAATTTTGAAAATTCAAATAAGGCACTAGACTTGCACCCATGCCCTATCCACTAAAGTCACATAAACTTTGATCAATCTAACCAAAAGTACAATAGGAATTTTTGAAAACCTTGCTAATTTTATTACATTTGTTCTTGATATGTCAAAATTTTAAAAATTAAAAATTGAAATGCCGAATCAAAAATTTCAAATTATATTAATTATCGAATATTAATGTGCCAAAGCCACCAAAATATTATGATATTAAATTTCAAGGGGGTCACTTTGTTTAAATGAACTTATGCAGCTATTAATATTTTATACATGGCCTTTCATGTACGAATTGTTTTTTAAGAAGGCCCTTTGATTTATATGGAAAATGATAATTATTATACACACAGATTTTTAATCATGTCCATTTTTTAATGGTTGAATTGTCACCCCCACACGTGCAGTTAAATAAAAAATTACATGATTTTGTGGAAGTTTTGTAAACACACATACACATTGTCAAATGTGATTTCTAGGAGATTGGAAATTTAGGTCAATTTGCTTGACCATGCATAGGGATGCACATGTTATCGCCACTTCACACATCTTCTTGAGATGGACTACAACTCCTATCACCACCTTACACATATTTTTGAAAGGATTTATTTTCACTAAATTAAATTTGAAATTATTGTGATATTTTTCTTTATAGTC
Source organism: Sphagnum contortum (assembly GCA_963920785.1). NCBI lineage: Eukaryota > Viridiplantae > Streptophyta > Sphagnopsida > Sphagnales > Sphagnaceae > Sphagnum > Sphagnum contortum. The sequence continues at coordinate 10,858,862 of OY987277.1, forward strand.
AACGAATGAAACACATGCTGAAATTTCCTTTGTCTAAAATTCATCCTAGGCTATTGTAGCAATGTCATCATCATTGTTGTCATCTTCTTATCAATTTTCCATTTGCAATAGTAATAATGGATTTTTGGTTTAGATTATTGACATTTTCAACCTTTATTCTATATATATTTCTAGTGATGCTACTTTATGTTTGCATTCCACTTTTTGCTTTTATAACAACAATGTTGTTGTAATTTCTTCAAAATTTTCAATCTCAATTTTTATTTTTTATTTTTTTGTTGCCTAAATACGTTGCACATCTTTTATTATTTTGCTTCAATGTTGATTTTATAGAGTTGCTTCCAAATTAATTAGGTTAGCACTACAAAAAGGTTAAATGTTAGAAAAAGATTAACAAGTAAAATTGTACTTGGAAAAACAATGTGAGGTATTGTGCCATTGCCCATGATTGCAATTTGCAAGGTATAACCTTATGCAAGTCTTGCAACACCCTAAAACTTTGTCATGACTAATGTTTGGGTATTGCATATTATGGTGACAGCACAATCAAGTAGACCACAAAAGTAGTTTTCTCTAATTCGAAAGTAATGATTTTCACATCTAAACATAAAAGTAGCTCAAGACTCCTCTTATCATAATGGAAAACCATGGAGCTTCAATTAACATCATAAGAATGTAAATTTCATAAGAATGAAAAGCAATTGTTTCATAAAAGTGTTTAAATAATGTGTTTGAAAATAACACTTTTAAATATGTTAACCTTACTTCATTTCCAAAAATCAAATATAACATTCATAAATTATATGTTTTCACAAAATCTATGTTATACTTTAAACTTCCATTTTGTTTATTTTTTATTTGGACATTGTTTTAATCTACTTGCACCTACTTTCATTCATAATAACCTACTTGACTATTGATTAAATATGTTTTTATCATTTTTTTTTCACATAAAATCAAAAACCATACTAACTTCAATATTTTTACCCACCCAAATTATGTGTTTGATAATTTCATGATATATTTTAGGATACTCATAATTCAACCTAGGAAAGTACACTAATTGGTCTTTTTTATTATACTTTCACCCATTAATACAAGATTTGAAATGGCATATGTAGGTAATTAAATTCCAACAAAATCGAATGACTATTTACTAAGATTGCATTATTCATACCCATATTTTGATAGTTAGAAGAAAAAAACAAAAGCCAATATCCACATAAATGGCATATGTTCATCTTAATCGTGCTTTAAGTGAAATCGTAACTCAAAGTGCATTACCTATCATTAAAAAATGAAAGGTATTGAAAATTTTATGCATTATCTACACATGGGTGGTAATAAAAAAAACACCATGTATTGGTCTTTTAGTCAACACTCACTCCAAAAAAGTAATATCCGCATTTTAAAAAATAAATTGAATGCATGCAAATATTGAAAGATATATTTAAAATCTTGTACATGGGCCTTGCCAAAAATGTTGTATTGGTTTAAGTCCCTCTTAAATGAATCTCCATTCCAATAATACAATACTTCCATTCAATGTTAGGCGAATATGGAAATTAGAGGTGGCCAAAACACATTTTATTGGTTGAATGTGGGTATTGCAAAAAGAAAATTCTAGCATGGGTTTTATGAGTCCTATGTAGGTATTGCATTTAAAAAGCAAAAATCTAGCATGGGTTTTATAAGCCCTATGGGGGTATTGCATTTGAATAGAAAAAATCTAGCATGGGTTTTGTGAACCTTATGCATGACTTTGGTGTACTTTGGACATAAGGTGTAGATAAATAGTTGTGGTGTTCAAGCGAAAGTATGTTGAATTTGATCACAAGGTTGTCCAACTACATTGGGAGGGAATGAAAAGTCATTTGGGAGTTAGTGGAAAGGATTCCACTATGAGACAAGATATTTGAAGTCCATGATTATTGTGAAATGGGGGGACTATTATACATCTTTGTCAAAATAACAAGCCCTCATAAAATGATTGTCATCAAAGTTATTAAAATACTTATAAATCAAATGAAGAAGAATGGAAACAACAATGAGTTAAATGGAAGGCCCAAGGGGTTGAAAGAGGTTACAGATCAAGAAATGTTCATGTAATTCATCCTTTAATTGTTGCTAAAATGTAACACATTGTTTTGAATGACTACAACAAGGTAATCATGTGTTCCATTGCACATAAACTCCTCACCCAATTGATGAAGAGAAACACACCATTGAACATTTAACATTTCAACTTGAAGCTTATAGGCAATGGGAGGTTGTGTCAAGCTCTCCTTAGCATCCCCTTAATGGCTCATATAAAGAGGGTAAGTTAAGACCTAAGCTTAAAAGTATGACATTATTCTTAGCAATGGAAATTCCATTCATATTTTGAAAGAGCAACTAAATATCAAAAATGACATCATTGGTTAATGTGGTACTTGAAAATGGTTTTCTATCTATGGGAATTGTTGAGCACCCTCACCTAAAGCTTCTCAAGTAAGTTTTTATTGTAACCTCAATTTAGTCCTTGTTGTGCCCATTTGGAACTCATCTTCATCATGCACAATAATTATCTAATAATTATTTCATTTTTGTTTGTTTTGTTTCAAACTTGAACCATGGGTAAACACATGGTGAAGATTGGTTGTCTATGTGAAGTTTTGCAACTTTTGTTGTGTTCATTTTTGTTGTATTGCATTTTTTTGTTTATAGTTTCATTTATTTAATTTTATGCTTTTGCTTTTGCAAGTCATTGGCGAGAGAAACAATGATCTAATCGTTGTTGGGTGTGGAATAATGAAGGCCAAAGATCTAGTCGTTGCAACTAAGGAATATCAAAAAGCATGGTGAACAACATACAAACAGAGTTTGCACATATAATACAAAATATGAAACAACATTTCATTGGATATCACCCAATGGTCATTGATTTTCACTACATTAACATTATTGAACATTGGTTTCCATTTTCTTTTAGTGAAAACACATTCCACCAACTAATAAATGGAAGAGAATGAATTTTTTCGATATGAATTTCTTTCCATCCATGAGTAATGGTATTTTGCTTAATTTTAATGCACTAATAGAATTGTGTTAAATGCAAAAGCTAGCAAATGCATGTAGTTTTGATTCATAAGTTGTTATTGTTAAATGGTGGAAATTAGTGTGAAAATGTGAAACTTTGAATCATGGTTGTGTTGTAGTGCAAAATTAGGTTGCCACACAAAGGAGCTATACTGTTTCTGATTCTGATTTTTGCAACCATCACTAGTTTTTGGCTGCGCATTACTCTCATTTACTGTAGGAATGCATGGCGGCTACTTCTGGAGGACTAGGAGGCTCATCGCGCGTGAGGAAGACGGCGCGGAATTATGGTTAGGGGAGGTGCTGCAATTATGATTTAAGGCGGTTGAGAGTGCATGACGACGGTGGGAACCGGATAGAACGGGGTGGCTGGAGATTCACGAAGCTTCAGGAAGAAGCTAACATAATTATGGGAAGCAATTTGTGGAAGCACTGAGAAGACAGGAGCATTCTGGGGGACAGCAAGTTAGAATGTGAGTGAGAGAGTGGTGAGTGAGGTGTGTGTGTGTGATGGACAGATAGTGGCTAGGAGAGAAAAATCAGGAAATCTGTTTTTGGGGAAGGAAGATAATTTTTGAGGAGTATGATCCGTTGATCTTTAGGGATATTTGAGAAACAGAAGAGGATCCTTGTGGAGATAATAATGAGAAGCTCTGTTAGCTAAAAGAGTTTGGCTGAATGCTAGAACTTTCCGTTGCGCCTGGTCATCAGTCAAGCTGCTGTTGTAGAAGAATTTGAGGGAGAGAGAGAGAGAGAGTAGACAACACTGGGAATTTGGTGTTTTGTGAACAATTGATGGAACGAAAGCTTGTGCTTTCGAGGAATGTATATAGTCTGTAATGTGATGAGGAAGTTTCCCTAGATGGAGTCTGTGTGAATGGTGCGAGGCAGGAGATGGCTATTGTAAAATCTGCCCTGTTGATTGAGTGTGTGAGCAAAGCTCTTGTACGTCTTTGATCTTGTAATGTTTGTCTGGGAAAAATCAGTAGGCAGTTGCTATGCTGTGTCTACGGCCTGAACTGTGTGGAGTAGATTTGGGAGAACATGGACGCATGGGTTCGTTGAAGGCAGTCAACGTGCTGTTTGATATTCGGACCCCGCTCTTTTTGGTTACAGTGTTACCCTAGGATCCTATAGAAGTAAACTGTGCTTTTAATTCACAAGTTTGTCTAGTCTAGTTAATTTGATGTTCTTGGTGTTTTTTGTAAGTGGTTTACAATAATCAAATGACATTGAATGTGATTAGGTGGAAAATAGGAAGTTCAACAAGTCCAAGTGTTACCATAAAAGATTAAACCCTAATTTTACAAGTTTAATTGGAACACAAAGGTTGTACAATTATAAAAATGGTAGTGAAGATCACCATTTCTTGGCCCAAATGTTAAATTTGAGGAAAGATTAATTGCACATGATGTTCAATGCATTGAAAACATCATAAATGTTTAGTTTTGCCATGATGAGAATATCAATATTCATGAACTAAACAAATGGACTTATAATGGCCACAATGTAGTACGAATATGTTGCCTTGAATTATGTGTGATTCATGTTGCCAACGATGGTGGATGGTAGAATGTAGAACTAACAAAAATTTGTGATGATGTGAGACTCAAGGTTTTTGATCACATAGACGTTCACCACATTGTTGATGCACATAAGGAAGTATTGAATGTTTGCCTTTCAAAAGTCAAGAACAATGAGAAACTATGAGAGATGACATTGCCAAAGTTATGTCACTAAAGGGACATCTTGTTTTTCCATAGCTCTAAACCTTGGGGTCAAAGCCACCTTTTGAATATGTAATACTACATTGTTGGAAAGGAATTATGTCCTGACAATGAATTTGGTGTTGCACTATAGGAACCTAAAGGATCTTTTGTTAGCAAGAACATACATGGAAATAATAGATTGTGGCAACTCCATTTATAAGGAAGTTTTTTGGCCAATTGAAATTCGATGTGGTTGCAACATGGTATTTACTTATGGCATCTTTTGTTAGTTATTTTGCTACCATTAAATCATCTTAATTATCTTTTCTTGCAAAAAAAATTGTTTTGTAAAGGAATCTTCATATAGATAATTGATTGTTTTCTCCAACTGTTTTGCATGTTTATTTTTCCTAAAAGCTTTTTCCTAGCTCCATGTTGATAGAGGTCATGAATTTGTTCTAGTGTGGATAATTGCCCACATTGACCGTGCCACAAAAACTACCAAATCCAAGTGCATGGACTATGTATTAGATAAGAATGTTTTGTTTATTATTTTAAATTAGGAAATACTTGGAAAAAATACTATTTTTTTCCTATGTGGGTTCGAAGAAACTAGGGTGGCTTTGAAGCACAATCTTGATTATAGAATTCATTTAAAATTGTTATGATTGGTTTAAAATAATAAAACCATATTATACATAAAATCATTTTGGAATCATATGTTGTTTACATCACATGATTAGTTTCCTACTTTTTTTGAAATAAATTAAGAAAATCTTAACATGATTGTTCTCAACTACAATTTTAATTGTGATGAGATTTTGCCCCCAAAGCCTATACAATCTATAATTTGTTTTTTGGCATTACATTTTTTTCAATGATTTGATCTTTTATTGTTGTTTTCGTTGTTGTCATTTCTTGCATTTTTGAAATCAAGGTGCAAGTTTTTTCATATGGTAAATGGTTCCATAGCTCAATTTGTAATCCAAATTAAAAATAATCATGAATTTGTAGCATTGGAATGTGTTAAGTGATCCATGGATCCATTTTACAATAAAATTTCATGCATATTTTAATGTTAAAATCTCATATTTATTTATTTATTTAATTAAAATATTCAATTTGAATTTTTCAAATATTAATTTGCAATGGCCAATGCAAGGATCATCTCCATGACGATTAAATTGAAATTCATTTTTTTATACCCATTTATTAACAAAGTTGTTTGCACTTGTTGAAAAATAAAATGTTGGTGGAGTTGAAAATTATCTTCAACCTTTTAAATCTAATAAACTTCCTTATTTTTTCATAGGATAATATTTTTTTGTTGTTTAGCTAGGAATAGTAACAAAGTCATATTTTTATTTAAATTTTTGAAATATTTTATTGTAATCTATTGAAGTCACAATGAAAAAAATCATTTTTTTTAATTTGATTTTTTTGGAAGAACGTCAAAATCAGCTTCCATAATTACTTAAATAGAAACCCCTAGTTGAATTTATTAAAAAATTATTGAAATTCCTTATAAGACCAAACAAAAAATTGTTCCATGTCATTCAAAAAACTAATGTGGAAAGTTGAAGAGTGTGGTCTTTTATGGTCGTTATCTACCTACCTACTTAATGTATGTAACGAAATATGAATGACCACAATAAAATGTCTATTAAGATCCAAGTTTGAAGTTAATTCACATTCATTTGCATGTGTTTTTACAATTCCAAGTTTAACCTTGTCATGTAATTGTGTTTCCATTAAAATAATTAAACCATGATAGTTTTGAGTTTTTTAGTTCACATTTTGTTTATGTCATCCTTTTTAAATGTCTCATGAAAAAATGGATGATGAAATCATGAGAAATGTGAATAATTTTATTAATAATTGTAACAAACTAGATCATTCTCAACATGTTTTCTACCTTTGGAGAGCTTTTATGCACATGTAAGATGAATATGATGGTTTTGTCTATATCTAAAACATTTCGACAAAAAGATTAAACATGTTTCATTAGTCAATTGGCTAGTAATGTTTGGGATTTGCAAGGAACTTTATCAAGTCCTAGATAAATTATTTGAGATTTATTTTACTTCTTTGGGTTGCTAGGTAAAGACAACACCATTTGCCACAACCATGTAAAATCCACCTAGTTCTTCACCATTTGAATTCAATCTCTTACCATGCAATATGACAATGTTAAGGCATCAACTCAATTGATCACCACTAGTTTGGATTGTTGTTTCCACATTGTTGTAAAATCTTACTTTGTAGTTAAATTTCTCGAGTTTAAGAAAATCCATATATATATCACACTTTTCATGTTCATATGCAAACTTTCATTGATGTGGGACAACAATTTTTTACATATTACTCATGGTTGGGTGAATTTACATGTTGGGACATTTTTGCTTGTCCAAGAATAACAAAAACCATACATTAGCATGCTTCCATAGGTTGGTTTTCAAAAATATAGTCTCTTGAGGAATAGTTGAATGAGGCATAAACACAATTTATAAAAAACACACATTGTTTTCGATTTGAAACATGACTTAAGTAATCTCCTTCAAATGGAAATTATATTTCGTGTTAGAAGATCAAGGTTGTGTGGCACGAAAATAGGTCGCCACACCAGTGTGAACACTTGTTGTTTTTAAGGTTTAATTTTGCTTTATTAGCCGTCATGATTTGGCGGCGAGGGTCTCTCCATCACTGCTGCATGGAAGTGCATGGGGAGATTTCTCTCTCTAGGTGTGTGTGAAATTTTGTTCAGGGAGGAAGGCGGCGCGAATAATGGTGAGGAGTGGAGCTGCATTGATGAGTTGATGAGGAGGAAATGACGGTGGAAAAGTGGAAACTGACAAAGGAAAGAAGGACGATGGAAGCTTGTAACGGAAGCTAAGGAAGAAGGTAGATGGGGGAGTGAAGAGGTGGTTTTTTTGGAAGGCAGATAGACGGAGGAAGAAGAGTTTTGTTGTACAGAAAAGATAGGAGTTTGGGAGAGGACTAGTGTCGCAACCCTAGCTTGGCCAAGTGTGGGGGTGAAGCCCAACACTTGGAAAAGTTGGGGATTTGGAGTCCTCCGGGACTCCCGAATGTTCAGAGCTCGACAGCAAGGGGCAAAACACCTCGCATTGGGGTGTTCTTGGTGTCGTTGGAAAGGTCTTGAAACTTAGATATCGAAAATGCCCTCGCATTGGCAATTCTGACATTTGCAGCTCAAGTTATGGGCAAAAGAAGGGCCGGGAGTAAAATTGGCAGTTTGACTCCCGACCACTAAAAGTCGGGAATCGATGTCTTCCCGATGTCCGATTCGGGAGTGCGATACGGAGTTGGAAAGATCTCGAAGAGGGCTACAACTTCGGTTCAGACCTCGTCGCGATCCAACTCTGCAGTCGGGAGTTATGGCGGTTCAAAGTTCTGGGAGTCCCGCCGGGACAAAATCGGGACTCCATTTCGGGAGTCCCGGGAATTTGTGCCATTTGGATGCCCCCTCCGTGGCGAGCTGCAGAGAAGTATATAGGGAGTAAGGTGGTGGCTTACTCCCCAAGTCCGGGCCGTGGTGAGTCTTGTTGTCCAAGTGCCCGTGGCAAGTCCCAACACCAAAGGGTGTCTCGAATGCTAAACTAACCTCCCGTGGTTGGTTTTTGGATGCAGATTCAAGCTTGATCTTCTAGTCCCTCTTCCTAGTCTAATCCCGGGGCTCCCAACTCAACCCTCCACCCCTTTCTAGAGTTGGAAGCCGGGAGCGTGCCCTTCGGTCCCAACTTCCGCAACTTGACATTTGGTGAACCCTCAAGTGGGTTCACCCCGGGACCAAGGAGCGCGTCAACTAGTTACTGATCTCTCTTCTGCTGTGTTAGTAACTAAAAAATGGCCAGCTCCATGATCTGATTAGGGGAGGATTGATTAAGCGGCGATGCTGTAGAAGGAGGAAACCTGAGCTGTAGAGATGTGCGTAGAAGCTATGCTTGTAGAAGATTTGGTAGTGGGATTTGGGAGCAATGGATGTGTGCTCATCTTTGGGAATGAGCAGAACTGGAGGTGTAGAGACTATGGACTTCAATTAGGACTGATGTAATATTGTCTATTTGAAAGAAGAGAATTTATTCACACTCGGACAGAGTGAGCTCTTCAGAGGAGTCGAAGTTGTTGTTTGACCCTTCCTTTTTGGTATCAAAGCTAGTTTCGATCTTGTAGCTTCGGTAGAACTGTGGATGTTTAGATATAATGATAATTGAAATATCATGTCTTCATCTAGTGCAGATGTGGATGGTGTAGAAGAGTTGACACGGGGGATTCGTTAACAACAGATCGTCAATAGGTTCGATTTTCTGACTAGGCAGAATGGACCACAGAGAGGAGCGGTAGTTCTGCATTTTCTGGGTTTTGGAGTAGTGACTCTCGTAGGAATAGATCCAGATGAAGCTTGAGTTGGAGACATTGCAATAGAAGTAGCTCATAGTGGTTTTTATACTCGTGTTCAAGTTTGGTTGAAGGTGAGAAATGGAGCAAGGGGATGGGCGTCAATCTTAGAGCTACAGACACAATACTACTACACTTCCTACCTTGCGTTAAGTAACGCCTCTATTTGCTGAGAGGCAGCGTACTGTACTTAGGTTGGGTGACATTTGGATTCCCAAGCTTGCTGCGTCGCTTAACCATTTTGTCAGATTGTATATTCTTAGTGTGGAAGATTTGTTTCAGGTCGGAGATCGACTACTCAGGGTGGAACATAGTGGATCAAGATCGCGCCTCATAAACTGGAGGATATGGTGCAATCAAGAGGAAGGGTGGCAATTTCAACAAGAATCTGCAGATGAGCAATTTTTTTCCACTTTTGCTTCTAATGTTACACCGCTGAGACCAGTAGCAGAGGGAGTTCAATCTGAGTTTGCAGAGTGGTTCGGATAACATTTATTTTTCTCAAAGATCAGACATGAACAACCGAGACTGAGAGGCTGGTCAATTCTGTTGTCACCCAATTGTGGTCTAAGGACCAGTGTGTTGTTAGTAGTGTTGCAATTTTGGTTTATAGTTGAACATTTGCAAGATGACTAGTCCCCAGGGAATGGATGAATTGTTCTGGGGACGAGACCATGAGGACATCAATGACTGGGCGGAGAGGTTCACGATGGCGGCTAAAGTGCGCGATCTGAATGCAGACAAGCTCTTCAAGATCGCCAAGCTGAATCTGAGGGGTAGAGCTAAGGAGTAGTTCAAAAAGTTGCAACTGACACCAGTTGATTGGGCTAAGTTGAGGACGTTGATAGTGCAAAAGTATGGAGATGTGGACACTGACGACATCAGGATGAAGCTTGATGCCATTCAGCAAGAACCCAAGGAGAGAGTTCAAAAATATTTTGAACGTCTCGACAAACTGTTTCAAAAGGGCCGACTACAAGACGCTGAGCAGAAGAGAAGATTCTTGGCCAGATTGAGGCTAGAGATTCGAAAATTATGTGTGGTGAGAACGTTTGTAGACATTGAAGAGCTAGTTGGTGCTGCAACGGAAGTTGAGAGAATTCTGGGCGAGCTTGGGGAGACTCCGTTCGAACCTCTGAAAGAGGAATAAGAAGAGGAGTCTTCGGAAACCATCATGGAGAAGCAGGTCACTGCACTAAACAACACCCTTATCAATTTCTTCAAGGGGACTGTGCATAATCCAGAAGCATCATCGTCTTCCACTGTGTTTGGAGGATGCCAAATCTGCAAAGGAGGGGACCATTTGGCCACCACCTGTCCAAGGTTAAATGAAGCACGGCCAAAATGTGCCAAGTGCAATATGCCTCATAGGACAGAGAATGGTGGAATAAAATGTACCTTCTGCTCAAGGTTGGGGCATTCTGAGGACAGATGTTGAAGAAGCCCAAGAATGGGAAATCGCAATCTAGAGCAACAAACTTCTTGGAGGTGTTGCTAAATGATGAAGCAACGATCGAACAACAGCTTAATAAGCTATGTGGGAATGAAAACCTTTTCTCTTACACCCGAATGCCTAGAAGGATAATCCCTATTGATATAGCACCAGGAGGGACTGTGCCGACCCCTGAAGCTCTAAGAGAAGAAGTTGGTGCAAGCCGAGATACTTCAATCAGGTCCAAGATTCTTTCAGACTTCATAAAGGGAAAGATTTCCCTCTCACCTATGGAAACCATTCTGATGATTCCAGGGGAATTAGAACACCTTGAGAGTTTGGTGAAGTTGGCAAGGAGAAAAAGGGACTAAGAGGCGATTGAAAATCAAACGTCAATGGTTTCTGCGATTCCATCACTAAGGAAGATCTGCATCAACAAGACCCATCGAAGCAAGACTCTACATTTGCTTGTGGAGATCAACAACCATGTTGTTGAAGGCCTAGTGGATACTGGAGCTTCCATGTCTGTTATGGCTGCCGCTGTAGTTAGAAAACTGGGCATGATGCCATAGTAATGACATTCGTCATTTTGCACTTTAAAATTCGCGAATTTATGTGGTAAAGCACCTTGTCAAAACATTCTTCAGCGCGAATGTTTACCGAATGTTCACCGGTTGATCTATAAAATTTGTTAAAATTCGTGCTTCTTTGGGCTTCCATAACATTCCCGCACTAAGAATGTCATAACTATGCATGATGCATCTTGTGACAAGAATTGAAACTTACAAAACCGTGTCGGGAGTTGTTACACAAGTGCTAGGTCGGATTGATGAGATACCAGTAAAGGTAGGAGGCGTACAGTGTGCCATGACCTACATGGTAGTGGACACAGACAGTTCTGACGTACTCCTTGGACTGGACTTTTTGATGAAAATTGGAGCGGTTGTGGATGTGGAACGGGGTCTGATACATGTAAGACATGGTCCCGGAACCAATGTGGAGTTGTTACCATTGACGATGGTGAATTTGTTACAGAGGGTGAATTCACAAGGTCTGGTGCAAAAGGTGTCAACCATCGGAAAAAAACACAGGTTGATGGAGATTTTGACTGGATGCCAGATCATGATCGGGCAATCGTGACCAGGGGTGATGATGCATTTGCCTCGAATTCTGATACTGGTACTCATAGCAGCGAGCATTGTGACTCGGAGTCTAATCAATTGAAACAAATTGATTGCGAGGATGAGTTTAGAGATGCTGGATTGGAGGAATTGGTGAGGTCGGAAGGTCCGCAAGAAATGCTGCAACTGATACTACAAGAGCAGGTTGACGGATTCATGGAAGAAGAAGTCAGGGATGCGGATGATTACGCAGACTAGATGAGATGGGTGTCTAATGCAGAGCAAAGCAGACATGCCATGTATGAATCCACACATGATACAAATGTCCCACTTCTGCTGTAGCAACCCAGTCGAGACCACATGACCTCCTCGATTCCAGCGCTACTGTAGACTGTCCAAGTGAAAAATGGCAACTCCGATTGCAAACCCCCTAAGCAATTGGCACTATCTAGCCATGATGAAATGGACACTAGATGGAGGGAGATCTGTCAACGAATCAAGATTGACATCAGCATGGATAAGGGGGAATAACAACAGTTTTGGGAAATTCTGGAGCGATACCAAGACGTTTTTGCTTGGAACAAGGGTGAACTAGGCTGCTGCACCATTGGGGAGCATGTTGTGGATATGCAAGGGTTCCCGCCTTGCAAATCATCTCCTGGTCGATTATCCTACTGGGAGGAGGCAGAAGTAAAAAGGCAAATTGATGTCCTGGTAGATTTGGGTAAGATGAGGCCCAGTAACTCTGAGTATGCCTGTCGGGTAACTCTACCAGTGAAGAAGGATGGGAGCAAGCGTTTTTGTGGAGACTACCGACCACTCAACGCACAAACACGTCGAGATTCATTTCCAATGCCACTCATGGAGGATGTGATTGATCAGCTGGGAAACTCATCATGGTTCACTGCCTTAGATTTGCAGTCTGGTTTCTGGCAAATTCGAATGGCCCCAGAAGACATGAAGAAGACAACTTTAATCACTAAGACCGAATTGTATGACTGGACAGTGATGCCATTCGGCCTGAAGAATGCAACGAGTACGTTTACCAGAACTATGTCGGAGGTCTTTAAGGACTTGGGTAGCAAGTTTCTGAAGGTATTCGTTGATGACCTCAACGTGCACAACGAAGGTTGGGGGGAGCATCTTCAACATCTGGATGTAGTTCTCTGGAAGCTCAGGGAAGTGAATCTTAAACTACACCCAAACAAATGTTGTTTTGCTGCAAAGACTATTACATTTCTGGGCCATGTGGTTAGCAAGGAGGGCACCAGCCCAGATCCTGGCAAAATTGAAGCAGTTCTGCATTTCCCACAACCGAAAACAGTCATAAACGTCAGGTCGTTCTTAGGTCTGATATGGTACTACCGAAAGTATATTCGAGGATATTCGAGGTTGGCTAGTCCTTTGTTTGAATTAACGAAAAAGGATGTTGTGTATGTGTGGAATGTGGGCTGCCAACAGGCATTCCACGCACTAAAGGCAACGCTTGTTGATGCGCCTATACTCACACGACCTGATTTCATGAGAACATTCTGTCTGGACGTTGATTAGTCACCCAAAGGTGTTGGAGCTATCTTATCTCAGAAAGAAGGGAGGTTTGAGAAGGTGGTGGCTTATGCCAATAAAAGCCTAACTGAAGCACAGAGAAAGTTCCATCCCATGGAGGGGGAATGCTACGCACTAATCTGGGGTGTCATGCATTTCAGGCAGTACTTGCATAGGAACCTATTTATTCTACGCACATATCACAAATCATTGGAATGGTTAGCAACCGTGTCTGACGCGCATGGCAGGAGAGGAAGGTGGGTTGACATGTTACAGGATTTTAGTTTCAAAATAATACACAGACCAGGACTCAGGCATACAAATGTCGATGCTTTGAGTAGGAATCCAGTTGGACCAGTCACAGATGATGATGACTTCAGTGAAGAGATCCAAGACATTGGAAGTACTCTAATTGACACACCTAAAGGAGAAGGGGAGCTTATCTTGGTGCAGACTGGCGCGGAAACAGAATGGCTCGGTGTTAGGAGAAAGGACAGGGAGTTTGTGCAACATCACGCGTGTTGTTTTGGTATCAACCACTGTAGACATGGCAGCAGCCATCAGCTGTATATGGTAGACGTTGTATCAGAAGAAGACCTACCCAAGGAGTGTGTTCCGGATGCAGCAGAAATTTCAAAAGGAGGTGAGCCTGTGGAGGACGATGAGGTGAGAATGGTGTTGAAGAGAAGGAGGCCCCAGTACTTTGACAAGCGACAACAATTGGACCTGGTGTTGGTGGCTCAGGAGCTTTCCGAGTTTGGCGATCACACTGAATTTGGGGACCATGAATTGATTCCTGTAGCATCTGATGATGAGGAAGACCGTGAAATGGATGCGAGTTGCATTGACATTTGGAAAGATGCAGTTTGTTTGGGGTTGTTGAAGGAGGGTGTATTGCTAGATACAGTAGACCTTGAGGAGAGCAAGAGGGCCAGAAAGAGGGCAAATAATTATCATTGGAAGGAGCAGAGGCTCTACTTCAAGGGGCTATTTGTGCCCAAGCCAGAGGAAATAATGCCACTTGTAACTCAAATGCATGAAAATCTGGGGCATTTTGGAGAACAGAGGACGTTAGCTGAAATCCGTTGAAGGTATTTCTGGCACAATCGGACGGAGGATGTCAGGACAGTTGTCAGAAGATGCCAACAGTGCCAATTGGTGAGGAGCACGGGTAGCATCTGCTCTGAGGATGAGGAATTGAAAAGCATACCCATCTGTGATCTATTTCATACAGTTGCCATGGACACTGCAGGACCTTTGCCTGAAACCAAATCAGGAAACAAGTACATTCTGGTGGCCATCGACCACTATTCTAAATGGTGCGAAGCAAAGGCAGTTCCTGATCATGGTGCTAAAACTGCGGCCAAGTTCTTGGAAGATGACATTATCTACAGGTATAGAGTCCCCAAGTTTGTGCTTACTGACAATGGTGGAGAATAGGCTGCAGAATTCGATGTGATGTGTAAGGACTACGAAATCCAGCATCAGCACACTGCACCTCAATGGCTTCAATGCAATGGGATGGCGGAGCGCTTGATCAAGACTATCAAACATGGCAACATTGTTCTTGCTGTAACACCTACAAATGTGGATTGTTGGGACGAACATCTAGCCAAGATTTTGTTTGGGTACAGATGTGGGATCCAGGCTAGCACTAAGTTTTCAGCCTTCATGATTCTGACTGGTCACACACTGCGTCTTAGGGCAGACAATTACCTACACGCTTTGACTGATGTGACTGAAGATGGTGTTGATTTGGAAGTTGCTGCAGCACAATTTATGAAGAAAGTGGAGCTCATTGCAAGCATCCACGAAAACGTCTTGCTCAATGCGGAGCAAGCACAGAAGCAACAAAAAAAGACTTATGCTACCAGGAAAGGTAAGCATCTGTTTGAGGGTCTGGTTGCAGGAGTGACGATGGTGAAGATGAAGAAACCAGGAAAGAAGATAGCCTTGACCGCAAGCTGGGAGGGTCCATACCAGTTCATCGGGCATGCTGATGGGAAAGGTAACTTTGATTTTGAAGAGGGTAGTCGAATGTGCATCATCAAGGATGCTGATGGACACCAGTGGGAAAGGTCTCGTCGGGATCTTCAGATCTATCACGTTCCACCAGATTGAATGAAGCTGAAGGATTTAGTTTTTTAAATAATAGAGGGGTTACATGTTAGAGGATCAAGGTTGTGTGGCACGAAAATAGGTCGCCACACCAGTGTGAACACTTGTTGTTTTTAAGGTTTAATTTTGCTTTATTAGCCGTCATGATTTGGCGGCGAGGGTCTCTCCATCACTGCTGCATGGAAGTGCATGGGGAGATTTCTCTCTCTAGGTGTGTGTGAAATTTTGTTCAGGGAGAAAGGCGGCGCAAATAATGGTGAGGAGTGGAGCTGCATTGATGAGTTGATGAGGAGGAAATGACGGCGAAAAAGTGGAAACTGACAGAGGAAAAAAGGAGGATGGAAGCTTGTAACGGAAGCTAAGGAAGAAGGTAGATGGGGGAGTGAAGAGGTGGTTTTTTTGGAAGGCAGATAGATGGAGGAAGAAGAGTTTTGGTGTACAGAAAAGATAGGAGTTTGGGAGAGGACTAGTTACTGATTTCTCTTCCGTTGCGTTAGTAACTAAAAAATGGCCAGCTCCATGATCTGATCAAGGGAGGATTGATCAAGTGGCGATGCTGTAGAAGGAGGAAACCTGAGCTGTAGAGATGTGCGTAGAAGCTATGCCTGTAGAAGATTTAGTAGTGGGATTTGGGAGTAGTGGATGTGTGTTCATCTTTGGGAATGAACAGAGCTGGAAGTGTAGAGACTATGGACTTCAATTAGGACTGATGTAATATTGTCTATTTGAAAGAAGAGAATTTATTCACACTCGGACAGAGTGAGCTCTTCAAAGGAGTCAAAGTTGTTGTTTGACCCTTCCTTTTTGGTTATAGTTGAACCTTTGGTGGATATATATACATATATATATATATATATATATTAGGCAAGTCCACAAGAGTGATAAAAGTTTAGTTTATTGATGTTGGGAGCACAATTATATGTGGATATTGTCACTTTGAATTAAGAAAGAAGGCAAATGTGTATAAATTACACCATTTCTCAATTGTAACATTCATTGAAACTAAGGGCAACCAAACTAGTTATGAAACTTTTTTTGTAATTAATTAAATATCTATTTCTATTGTTTGCATAGGTTATTGTTTCACATTGTTTTTTTTATTATGCCCTAAATTTAAACATCAATGTCTTCAATTGTGCTTATTCTTTTTGTGTAATGTTTTGACATTAGATCCAAAATGATCTTGATATAATTTTCACTCCTAAATTATTAGCCCCAATTCTAAGCTTCTTGCTTCATTATGCCCTTCATGGTGCTATATTTTGAAATCATTTGTGCATCACAAATTAATGTTAATGAATTCATGAAAGTTATCAAACATATCACAAACCTTGTGCATATATATATATAAATGTACTAATGGGAGTATGTGGATCATGAACTCAAATAACAATGTCAATAGTGGAATGTGACTCCTTTTTTTTTTTTGTACTCATCAATATAATTTAAGATAATTGTAATATATAATTTTATGAATGTATTTGCATCTCTTCTTTGTATCATATTGAGATAATTGTTTGTTTCTTTTTTTTGGGTTGGATGCAATTCAATATATTAAAACACTTCACTTTGTCATAGTTGATTGCATCCTCCTTGTAATGTGTGCTTTACATGATGACAATAACTTACTTGTTTAGTTTCATAGTTGGTTGGGTGGGGTGACAAGTTTAGTTTGTGTGTTATTGATTTTTACATTTCTCAATGTGTAATACTCCAATTGATACTTCTAAATTTTCTTTGTGTCAAGGATCAACATTACTCAATTTCAAGATTAGTTATATTATTTAATTTTGCAATTCACTTCTTTCTTTGTTTAATCACTTACACCATCGTTTTATGGATTACATATGATTTTTTTGGACATGTGTTCCCAAAAGTTGCCTTACCAACCAAGGGAGGTAGTATCACAAAAAAGTTTGAATCCTTCTATTGGGTCAAATCATCCAACTTCAAAGTCTTAGTGCCAATCTACATTGATATTTCCCACATACCAAATATTGGTGTATGAGTAGTTGCAATTCTTGAAGTAGATTGTGTGGATGCTACAATAATTATTCTTGGGGGCACAAATGGCAAGGGGGATGTTTTTGTGGACATATGCTTCACATTATTAACTCTTGGCATAAAAGATCATTCATAACCTTTTTTAGTTTGTTATTATTGGTCATTGTTTTTTTCATTGTCCTTTAGAAATTGTTATGGAATTGAACTTCTTGGGACATGAATTATATCATCTGTAACCATCATATCATAAACACAGGGAGGTTTTAGGATGGGTCTACCACTCACAAATGAATCGATCAATTCATTCATGTCTTTGTTATAATGTTTTGTAAGATTCAAAGTTATCTCTCACAATGTCAAGTCCCAATACTTTATTTTGTGTCTAGTGCCATTCATGTAATCAAATAGCCACTTGAAATTGTCATACACAACCCTCCAATTTGTTTTTGGAAGCCATGCCATTTCACATCAAATCTTGCCACTTGGATTGACTACATGTGTAATCTTCTTCCACTTTGATGTTGTAACTAGTTTCAAATTGGTCATGAGGATGAATTGAGTCCAATCTTGCAAGGAATTCATCTATCTTTGTTTGTAAGAGGAGAATTATTTATTGGTCCTCTCAATTCAATTGTTGAGGGCATTTGGTATGAATTCTTGATGTGAATTCCTATTATGAAGGAACTTCATTATCAACATCATTGAACAATTTTTCAAGGAACAAAGATGTTGCACCAAAAAAGTGGTGTTGACAACAAAGTGTACAACAAAACTTAGTGTTGGTGTGTAGAACAACAATGATCCGAGTGTACTCATGACACATTTACAATGATGATGCACCTCAATGTGCATACAACAACAATACACAATGCATGTATAGTGAGTTGCAAGCTTGTTTGTTCTTTGTATAAATCTTACACAACAAAAAAGGTGCAAAACTTGTGTAAAAGAGACAGTTTAGAATGTAGACGAATTGTCATGTATGTTTTGCATTTAATATGTTATGAAGCATAGGGAGATTTTAATGTGGGGAAGATTGGCTACCAATGTTGATCAATTATTGAGTTTTGACATAATTATCAAACTAGTTATTAATAACCCATTAATTGGTTCTTGATTTTTCTACTAACTAGCTAAATTGATAATTGCTTGGTATTGAATTTTCCAAATCTGATAACCTACATGGATAACCCAATTATCATCCATGTAATTAATGAATCTATAAATGTTAATACAAAACATTAAAATAAAAAAAGAATTTTTTAAAATTAAAACAACCCCTATGACTAATGTATAACCAACATGTTAACTAACTATTTATTAATCTATTATTTGATAACAACATTTTATTGCATAATCAACAATTATTTCCCCCAAATTTTTTTGATATTGATAACTCATGTCATCCCAAACAATAATAATAATATAAATAAATAAATAACCGGAATTTAAAAAGAAGAAGAAATAACTAGCCCACATTGGTGGCCACCTTGGGCAAGATTTCTTAACACAAAATTATTATTATTATTATTATTATTAGTCTTGTTACCTTAACATTGGGTTTAAACTTGAAATATTAATTAAGTCAAATAACATACTTGATGTCCAATGTGGGTGTTTAATTAGTGTCCCCCAGGCTCAATTTTTTCAAAATGCAGAATTTTCACCATAGTAAAAAACAATGGTACAAGTCATGTAAAAAATGTTGGCATCTCAAATGAGACCTGAAGCCCACAAAACAGAGTTAAGTATAACCTAGTAGGCATTTGAAATGAGACCTGAAGAAAAAAAAATTGGCATTTCAAAATGGCACCTGAATCCCGCGTAGTGTCGGTCCTTGGGCTTCGTGTTGCGGACGGGGGCGCGGGGGGGAGGAAGAAGCTCTGCTCGACGCTCTGCAACTTCTACAATCTGTCCCTGCTGCTGTGTTGCAGACCGAATTTGATCGCAATCGTGGTAGTGACAGAAATCCGAACTTCCATAAGCTCACAAGCTTCACAAATAAGTAAGTTTTCTTTCTTTTACAGATCGGTTTGTTTGCATGCATGTTGTATTTGTGGACAGACATGCATAGATAGACAGTCTAAAGACAGAGCCCCAAAAAAAGAGACGGCATTTTTCTGTCTTTTTATCTGTCTGTCGGTAGAAGTTTTCCAGCATCTTGTTCTTCCTCTTTTGGCTGAAGGGCGGGTGTGGTTGCAGTATCAACAACACGTACGAGTCATAGAGTGAAGGACTCTATACAACTCCGGGACTCGATAAACACTGTCAGTCTGTGGATTCGATCGAGCCTTACCGAAGGAATTCGGGATTTTCCATTGTAAGTCGGCAAGTTCTTTCTCTCCCTTGCTTGCTTGAGAAAAAATAAAACATTGCCAAGCCAAGCATTCTTTCTACCTCGCAAGAGGATAGATATGTTGAGAGTTTGCGTCTCAATTTTGTAGGGTTGAATATTTTGGCTTTTCTTTTTTGGTTTTTGCCCTCTCCACCTCTGCCAGCAATCATAACAGGCTTCATGATGTCTTGATGTCTCTGATGCACGTGAATGCACTCTTCGCTTGTTTCTATGATGTTACTTAAAGGCAAATTCCTAGCATTCCAGTGTTGATATATCGCACTTTTTTTCTTTTCTGTCGAATGTTTATGAGTCAATTTCAACACTATGAGTCTGGTCACAGAAATGGTCCCCTTGGGGACATTTGACACTAACATGTTCATCACAATAATTGACAAATTTTTCTTAAGGAAATTACCAGAGTTGTGCAGTTACTGCACACTAAGGACATCTTTCCATTAGGCTGCTGTGATCACAGATATTGTGATTACAGCAGCTTGTTGTCATGTTTTTTCAAGTAGCTGTGCTCACAGTCATCTCACAACTCTACTAGTCAAGCATTGACCAATTGTAGGAGCTTTGAGAGATGTGAGTCAAACTGTGACTCACCATACAATGACATCTGTCCCCTTTTTCATGAGGATATGTGTTCCCAAAGTTCTTAACACGATTAATTACATAATTTCACCACAATTGCAGGTCTTCAATGGAAAGTGCATGTCCCTGCAACAAGAAACAAGGCCCTATATCAATGGCTTTCCATTACACTGCTGTGATCACCCTAATGGAAAGAGACCCTAAGTGCAGTGTATTGTTATCATTGATTTGTTGAGCTTGTACATACTTGTAAATGAAATCAGTGAACTTTTTATATTTTTTCTTTTTTGTTTGAGTGATGGTTGATACTGGGAGAGAAACACTCACAAAAGTAAAGCTTGCAGCTCTGGATTTGCTGAAAAGTGGTACTGTGGATCTGGTTCTGTCATGAAACACAGCTGTATTGATTCTTAGGTCACATGGTTCAAGTACAGATAACAACCAAATAGGAGTGTCAAAATGGGCTTCTTGGACCCCCCACCTGACATTCTTGACAAGATCAGATAATCAGAACCTGTTTGTAAACACAAGAACAAGATCTTCATTGTAGCACCTGTTCTCCACATTAGAAAGCTGGCTTAGCAGCTTCAGCATTTGTTTCATCCCTGGCTGACCTCTGCTAGGGCTACCTTTTGCTTTCATGGTGAAACAAAATTGCAACCCAAAATGCATTGATTTCTCTTGTTTAAGGAATCAAATTTGGAACCATGTTACCAGTTAGATTGGCATCAAGGGCAAATTGTGGTTGCTACTGCCTTTGCAGAACAAGTATTGCATTAACATATCTAGTGTAGTTCTCAATTGACTGGTACCTATCTAAGGGAACTAGTATGTATCAGGTGATGCATGCTGACATTTGACTTCTTGTTTTGGCCAGGTTCAAACAAAGTTTGCTGCCAATACATCAAGAGAAGCATTATATAATCTCTGAGATGGAAGTCTCTGCACAAGCCCTTAGCATTATTGATAAGGTTACAAAGTTGCAGGTTGATGTTCGTATCAATTCCCAGCAGTGCAAGCGACTTGTGGACCGCTTTGAGTACATTGGCCAATTAATCACAAAATGGGACAGTATACATAGTGCTGGTGGTGATGAGCAACCTTCACAGGCTTGGGATGGAGGTGAGGTGCAGGTGTCAAGAAATTATGACCAACTCTTGGTCGTGCTCAAGAAAGGGGAGGCCTTGGTCATGGAATGTTCAGGCCAAGATTTGAGGACGAAAGTGTTTCTGAACACTGACAACCGCCATGCATTTGAGGAGATCCATAGAGATATTGACACTTGTGCGTCCTTCTTACACATGGATGATCTTTCCAGCCTGAGAAAAGGGTCGGGCTTTTGCACAATGACAGAAGAGGAGAGAGCAAATTGCCTGACCTCTGATGCAGGGCAAGATCTTGGGGAAATCTTGCAGTTGGGTTCGGAAACCATGAATGGCTCTTGGGAACGACCTCAGGAAGGAGCAGAGAAGCTTATGAATGCAGTTAAACACAAGATTGAGCGTGGAAGGTACGATCAGGAGAGCAATGATCTGCCTGATGGCATATTCATGGATGCTTCAGATATGAAAATTACTAGGGCACTTGGGAAAGGAGCTCGCAATATAATCTTTGAGGTTGATTGGCTAGGTTGCAAGCTTGCTGCTAAATATTACTCAAATGTCCTACCTGAAGTGAAGCAGTTGAGTAAACTCCGTCATCCACATGTTGTTCAAATTGTTGGATATTCAAAAATTGAAGACCGTGATGTCATGATCATGGAATTGATGGATGGCAATCTTGAGGATTTAATCAAAGATTGTATGCAGAAGAATGGTTCTTCAAACAGTGGGCCTTTTTCACAAGAGGTGACTTTGGACATCCTATATCAGATTGCAAGGGGTATGCAGTACTTGCATGATCAAGGGCTTGGACATGGACACTTGAAATGTTCAAATGTACTGGTACGAACACACAACAGTGACTCTATCGAGGTCAAGGTTGCTGATTTTGGGTATGCAAATAAAGTAAGCACACAAGCATTGGAAAGGATTGGTTCTTCTGTTGAGACAATTGGGCAGATGGATGTACTGGATTTTGCACAAATTTGGTGTGCAATCTGTTCTGGAATCCTACCAGCTGATGATAATCGTGCTTGGAAAAATAGCATATCATTTGGAGAGCATGGTCCTCAATTTGCAATACCATCAGAGAGGTTGAGTCCTGAACTAGAGGGGCTTGTCAAAGCATGTCTGAATAGTGTTGCTACAGAAAGGCCAACCTTTGAGGAGATTTGTCTCTTGCTTGATCACATTAGAGCACCAAAGCCTACTTACCTAGAACCCCAAAAGTCACCAGCCTGGAGCCTAAAAGGCATGTTTGAGAATGTCTTGAACAAGGTGACTAACTTCTGGAGGCATAAGCCTTTAAGCAAATGCAATCTGGCACCTATGCCAGATCTCAGTGAAGCAGATGAGGCCCAACAGGTGTGTGTGGATTTGCCTTCATACCTAAGGATCAGGCAATCGTGCATAACTTTCCTGGGGGAAATTGGTCAGGGAGCTTCCGCTACAGTGTACGAGGCTGAATGGATGGGTGTCAAATTTGCTGTGAAGTCAATTTGTGCAGAAATGCACAGCATTCAGTTGCAGAGAGAAGTTGGTGTTTGGATAAAGTTACGACATCCCAGAATTGTGCAATTGATGGGGTTTTCAGTAGCCAAAAATTCAAGCTTGATAGTAATGGAGTTGTTGGGTGGTGATCTTCGGAAGCTGATTGACACTCGAATGGCCTCTATGAAGGAAGGAGGACCATTCATGAGGAGGGAAGCATTGGATGTCATGGTCCAGATTGCAGAAGGCATGGCATATTTACATAAGCAGGGGATTATGCATAGAGATCTCAAGTCCTTAAATGTGCTGGTGGTTGGTCAGTCTCGTCCTATCCAGGTCAAAATAGCAGACTTTGGTATATCTAAGTACATCAACACACCATCAGAGACAGGAGCTGTGGGGACAGGTTTCTGGCGGGCTCCAGAGGTGCTGAGTGCATTGAGAGATGGGATAACAAAACCCACTTACACATCCAAGGCGGATGTGTATAGTTATGGGATGACATGCTATGAAGTGCTTACTGGGCTTATTCCTTTTGATGGTCACCCACGAGCAGACTACTCCTTGGTGATTTCAGGAAACAGACCTCAACTACCCAAATATGTAAGTGATGATGTGGCAGATCTGATAACAAGATGTTGGCATCAGGAGCCTGAGCAACGACCCGAGTTTCTTGATATTTGTCACAAATTGAGGTCGTTGATGAAAGCAACATGATAGTGTATTCCTGATGACAGGTATCCACTGACTCATTGTCTCTAGTGCAAGATATGTGGCTTGAAGGCCATCAGCAGGTTGGAGTTGTACATAGTAAATAAGGTTAAAATATGCTTGTTGAGAATCACACAAATTACCTATCTCTGGTCCATCTAATCTTGGAGCATTTAAATTTTTGTCTGCTTCATTTCTTGTTTTACTGATGCTCATGAGATACACAGTATCACTCTCAATTGCATCTATGGAACTAGATACTTGTGCTTTGGATTGAGTTAGGCTGAGTGAAATTTCACTGTCTGCACACAGGTGATGGTATTACCTATCTAGGCACATAATGGCCAGTAGGAAGGAGGGTCCTACATTCAGCAACGCAAGGATGAAGCAGTGGAATCCTTTGTGCAAGCCTTTTATGCTTTGAGTCTGAAGTGATCTCTGTTGGTGAATAGAAGATGGTGGCACCAAACTGCTGAGAGCTGCCAAGCACTGAGAGATTTGGGCCAGAGAGAACGAGTACCCACCAGTGGACCATGAAGGATGGATGGTAAGTGGTCAGGAAACAGTTTTCTGTTGGGTTCCAGTTCCCTGGCTAACCATGGTGGCTAGCTCAGTTGCTTTTTTCAGCTACCTACTTATTCACTTGTTAGTAGGTAGGTAGCAAATACAACCCTTACCTACATATAAACAATCTAGTTAGCTTACAGTCACCTATTTTCCTACCTATCTACCTATATATAGGACCTACTTCTTATTGCGGAGGTGAAACCGGATATTAACTCAGTTGCGGTTGATCCACAAGTGAGCCATAATGGGCATCCAGCTCATGGTGCACTGGTGGGTGCTGGTTCACTCTGGCCAGAGAATTGCTGGGAAATGCTCACAGAATGGTGTGAGTCTCACAGTTCTGTAACATGGTCAACTGCAGGGTTCCTTTGGAGTGAAACTTTGGATCCGGTATTAGTTCGAAGTTTTTCAGACTTGAGGGGAGATTTTGGGCCTGGTTAGACAAGGTTGTTTCTCCATAATCCATTCATAGACTCTAATGATAATTGAATTCTCACAAGTTCAGTCCTAGGATATATACATATATTGGGCCCTGAAACACAACTGCAATGCATCAGGGCAATAAGGTAGAAAGGTAAATGAAGATGTTCTAGAAGGAAAGGTAAGGAGAGGTAAAGGACACAGATCCACTACTAGTTTCCACAGATATCGGTAGGAATGCCCTCTCTGCTATCAGAGAGCAAGAATTGTCGATGATGCTCAGGTTGTCACTAAGAGCAAAGAGTGAATAGTTGCGAATATGTGGGTCTTGATTTGAAATAGGGACATGCTTTTTGCTCCGGAGAGGATGAAGGTATTCGGTGGGCTGTAAAACTCTCTGCATTGCCACCACCACGTAGTTGATCCACAAAGCGAATTACAATAGTTGAGGAGTAACTATGATTTGTAGACTGCAGATATTCATTAACCCTAACTGATGAAGACTTCTCCCAAAAGGTGAGGAAGAAGAAGCTGGCTGATGGGGATCATACTAGGTTGAACCATAGTACTTTTGTATCATGGTTTCTGAAGAACAATTGGAGAAAAATGTGCTGGTATGCCAAGTTGATGTTGGGTGGTTCCTTGTCTTGCATGGTTCTTGCACTTCCTTTAGCTATGGTTTGTTGCTAAAGCAATTTGTTTTTAATTGTGCAGCACCACAAGACTTCCGACTCATCCCAATATGATATGAATTGAGCTTTCTCATTTTTGCAACAGATCAAAAATGTTGTGTTTCTCACTTTGTACAATAGAATAGTAACCTTTCAGGCTCAACAATAATTAAATTTATATTTTTGGTAAGTGTCATATTTTCTAGAAATTATGTGTTTGAAATGTCAAAATTTAAGAAAATTACAAAAGAGGGAAAAATACAAAAATTGGTGGAAACCCATAAGCTTTCCTACTTCAAGCCAGTCCATTTGTGTCCGGTATCCCATAATTGACAACATAATTTCTCTATCCTACAATTGGTGGAACAATTTGTGTCATCATTTTTCGAAAAAGATAGAGTAGGAAATGTTGCAAAAAAACTCATTATGGTGGAGGTTCAAAGTCCAAAGAACCTATCAAATAAGCTTCCTGAAAAGGTTCTATATATATGTGTATATTTGGTCCTTCTCTTTCTCAACTCAATAATCATGTCAAACACTAATTTGAATATTTCTCTTTGCTTATGGTTTGATTCTTATTGCACACATTAAGGTTTGGGGTGGTAGCATGTGTCATTTTCTTGCCCTTGTTATAGGCTAGTACATAATGTTCTAGTGATGATCATGCACTTAGAGAGTAGTGACCAAAATGTGCATCTATTGAATATGAACCTTTAAAAAACTCATCGAATTTGCTTTGTAGACCTTAATGTCATGGAATGACCTTGCACTTGACCATTATGTTGGGTGTGTCGCCTAGCTCACCTTCACAAGTGCTCCTAGTGCCATTACCCAACATAATGTGCAAGGGCTTCTTTAACCATTCCATAGTGTGTACACCCACTTTACTAACTTTGTTATCGACTTTGTCTTTTAAATTAGTTGCTAGGGTGGGTGTGAAAGCTACTAAATCTCTTTGTATCTTCCTCTTCTAAATGGTGACAAATCTTGCAATTTTGTGTACAATGTTCATTTGGTTTATGAGCTTGAAAAAGGGGAGAAGAAAAATAAATTGTCACATTTCTTTTGGATTTCAAGTGAAATGATGAAGTGTTGTTTGCAATTCTTTCCAACAAACGTGACTTTGACTCATATGGAAATCTCCCATACTTTGTATTTGCTCATGAATCTCTCCCTCGCTATAAAGCCCAACTATATGTCATTAGATTTTCTCTCGAATTCAAGAGCATGATGAAGGTGCTTGCAAAATTCTTTCTAGCAAAGTTTGATTCAAATATGGAAATATTTTTCTTTGAAACCTATTCTTCAAGAATCTCTCTACAAGCCCAAAATTGTTGTCACATTTTTTTTTTCCTCTTGGATTCAATTAAGACTAAATAGTGATTTTTTGAGTAAATCCTTGATCTTTGAATCTCAAAATAAGTTCATGTGGCACTATTGCACCTTAAGGTTAGCCCTTTTGTTTACCCACCCAAAAGGATCACCATGTATTTTAATTACACATTCTATAACAATTAATTACAACAAGGTGGGGGGTGAACATAACCTTTGCTACCTACCATGGAATGAGGTAGAATTGTACATTCCTTGCCACAATACTCTTTTGTCCTATCCTACTCATTCTTGCTACATATTAATGGATTGATTTCATTTTGCATCGAGCTTACCCTTATAATCTTGAATATGTGAAACATCAACAACTATGACATTATGCCTCCTTCAAATCCACCATATCAACATCTCAAACGAACTCTTGTTGATAATGCATATTATTGGAAACCCCATGTGGAGGTGAATGTAAATATTTTAATACACATCTCCATTGCATTCCATTTATGAATGGATTTCATCCTAGTTTTTTTATTATCATGCATCCATTTATTTCATTCAAATTGCTAAATCATATTCATCCATGTCAAATCAATTATATTACCATCATGCTCTAGGTTTAAGGTCTTTATGTTCATGCACAAGCCATCTTTCACCCTCACATTTTAAACAAAACAACTTCTTGTGTTGGACTATGGTGCTTGGATTATTACATATATGTAAAATTTATTTCAACCTTGAAATACAATATGTTGGATTTTAATTTATCTTAATCATTTTTTGGGGGAAATGTAGGTTGTCCATGATCAAGTTCAATTTTTTTTGTCATGCATATTCATTTGAGGATATCAACACAAATAAAAGTTAAAACACAATAATTGATCTTGTGGTTTTATGATCAATCTTGTGGAAAATAAAATTAGTTTCATCCACTTTTCTTCCAATAATTACATCCATCCACCCACTTCATCCAAGGTGTCCATTCATTGAAAATTCATCAAACATTTATCCATGTTTCATCAAATTTTTTGATTTGCTCATGATTTTTTTACATCCATTTTTTCATTCATGCAACATTCATCATTCATTTGTCAAACATCCATGTGCTAATCATCCACTTTTCATCCAAAATTTAAATTTGTCTATTTTGCTTGCCACTAATGCTCACATGTTCATTGCTCATGCTCATCTATTCACCTAATAATGTTCATGTAGATTTACCTAAAACTTCACAAAAATTTATTAGTTAATGAGATAAAAATTTCACAATTTTGTAATTTCCTAGATTTAATTTTGTTGATTAATATTCAAAATTTCACATGACAAGATATTACAATGAATCAAGATACAAGGATTTAGATTAATAGATGGATTAGTAAAATGTAAATTCCTTGGCAAAAGTATAATTTGCATCACTCTAAGAATTTTATTTTATTTTATGGTTAAACTTGATTGAGATGTTCACATTGACCAAAGGCAATGTTGACCTTTATTAGATGTTTGTGATATGAAAAACATGTGTTATTTTTATCAATACATTTGATTAAAGTGACCTTTCTTACTAGGTGTCAATCCAAGCATCTAATAAAAACAAACAAAAAAAAAAGAAAAAGATTTATCAAGATGGCTAGGGTTTAACCAAATTGGCCAATATACTATTTGACATTAGCTTGACCTAGGCCAAGGCTCCCTACCTAGTGTTCCTAACTTGCCTACTAACTAAGCATATGGTTGTCTATTTAACATGACCAATTAGCCTTCTTTAAAAACCTAGGTATTGACCTTGCTTAGCATAACTACATAGCCTACTAATTGAGTTTAGGCTACCTATAACCTAACATAATTGATTGGCTAGCCTATTAATTAGGCCTAGCCTAAATTCCTAACATTGGTTAGGTTAGGTTAAGTTGTGTTTGTAATGAATTGCCACTAGGGTATGTTATCAATTCATGTCTAGTGATTACTTAGACACATGTTTATCATGAAAACATTTGGATTGTGCTAGACTATATGTTATCACATGCTATGTTGCCCACCTACCTTACCTATATGTAACTACTTAACAACCTACCTACCTACCTATCCTACCTTACTTACCTATGTACCCTACCTTAAGCCCTAAACCTTTTAAAAATCCATTTGAACATGTATAAAATATATTGATTTTGTTGAATAGATATTCGAATAAACTTTAACATTATACTTTTATTTGCTTCATTTGAACAAGATTTGAGATTAAAAATGTGTGTCAATTTTTGGATTTCCTAATAGTTTCATAATTATTAAAAAAAAAACAAAAAGTTGCATGTTTTTTACTAACAAAAGGTTGCACGTAACTGGATGGGAAAAACATCAAGCATGCCTCCATGAGGTCTGGAGTTTGAACTCAAGCAAATAATGTATATGAATTTTGTAAATGGTGTTGTGTATTGTGTATTGTGTACGCGTACATCATAAACATATGGTCATAGATAAAACACCTATGTACCTAGTTTTTTACAACATATCATGCCACATCACTTTCAAAGATGTAACATAATGATGACATGTTGCCTAAATTAAATGATAGGTCCAATTAAGAATTTTTCATTTTGATTAGTCAAAACATCCCATGGCCTCTTGGTAAAAAAAGACACTAATCAAAATGAGCAACATAATCACTGGGTGAGCATGTGAGCTATGAGTTGTGAGTATGAGCAATCAACATTTGAACCTAACTTTTGTGACCACAAAGGGCTTGAATGACCTAGCACCCACTAGTGCACCATCCAAAAAATCATGTTCTAGGATTTCATGGATGGGATGAAACTATCCCCCATGGGTAAATTTGCTTGGTTAATATTTTTGTTTCTTCTAGTCCTTTTTTTTCCAGCCCAATTTCTATTCCCCAACTCAATTTTTACTTTTTTTTTGGGACAATTTTTATTCCATTTTGTTTTCGGCCCACCCCCAAATCAAAGTTTTTTTGGGGAAGCTCTTACCTACACCCAACCTACCTATCACCCTTCTTCCTACCAACCCACCTCCTTCCCTCATGCTACCGATCCCTCCCCACCCCGCCATTTACGTTCACTTCTAGTCCCTGCCAATGCTCTTTTCACCATCGCCATCGCCATCACAAGAGGGGCCCAAGAGGAAGATAAGACAAGCTTAGGAGTAAGGTAAGATGAGCTTAGGAGCAACATAAGAGGAGTTTAAGAACTTCAATGCGGTGGTAGAAGGTAAGTAAGGATTTTATTTATTATTAATTTTTTTCCCCCTTTTTTTGCTATTAAGAATACAACGGCAATAGTGTCATCATCTTCTTTTCTTTGTCTTTTATTGTCCTTTTTTCCTTCTTTTTTTGCAAAAAGGAGGACGACGACACCGTGTGTTATCATCATTTTTTTTTATAATGTTGGCTTGTAGTAGCACAAAAAGAAAGATGACAAGTAGTGTGCAACTACTCATCATCCTTTTTTTTTTCTGTTGTGAAATAAAATGATGATGACATTATTTATTTATTTATTTATTTTTGGTGAAGAAGATGACAATGACACCATGTGCCATCATCATCCTCTTCTAGTGTTGTCTTACAAGAGCGCAAGAAAAAGATGATGACATTGCATGTTGCTTGTCGTTTTTGTTTTTTTTTGTTGCAAAAAAAACAACGATAACATTAATGTTGTTGTTTAAAAAAAACAAAAAACTACGAAAAGGACCACGACAACACCATGTGTCATCATCATCCTTTTCTAGTGTTGTCTTGCAAGAACGTAAGAGTTGCACTGCTCATGGTCATTGTGGTGTGGTTTCGCAGGAACAAACGAATGACAACGAACATAATGTTGGCACTAATGCTAGTTGTTGGTGTTAATTGAGCATGGTTCTAGATGTTGGTGCTAGTTGAACATGGTGTTAGCATTGAAATTTTCTTTTTTTTGGTATATGATTTGTTTTTGTATTGTTGTGTTTGCGTTAAATGCAAACTCAAACAAAAGCAAATAATGGTCGAGCAAATTAACAAGTTTCAATTGAAGATGGCATGGGAGTTGAAGGAGATTTGGAAGCAGGGGTGGTGGGACAGGAAATGCAAATATCGGCTAAAGATGTGGTTGCATTGGTTATTCCTGAAATTGTTCAAGAACAAGTGCAAGTGGGTGGGGACATTAGAGAAGCATCTGTTGTAGATGTAGATAAAATTGAAGCAAATTTGGATAAGACTATTTTGATGATAGAAAACCAAACAAATGTAGTTTCTATTTTAGTGTTGGAAGAAGAAAATACAAATGAGGATGTTGAATTTCATGCCAAAATTGATTGAGGTGATATATTAAACTTCTTCTATAATTCCTTCCCCACACATCCTGTCAAGTGGGGTTTTTCTTGTCAATATTTTTGTTGTAATACCTTTGTTAATTTTGCTCCTTAAACCCCACCTTTGCCCCCACCTTCCTTTTCCATGTGAGAAGGTGGGTGGGGCATTTTTTCTGGTGAAAGTCTAAAAGCAATACCCCAAGCCTTTGTAGGTGACTTTTTAATCTAGAATTAGCTTTTGAACATTGGGTTTTGGCAATACCCTCGTCTTGTGTGTTTGGATCTTTTATCTTTCTGCACAATACCCCCACCTTGTGCCTTTGATCTTTATCTTTCAATGTAATGCCCTCTTGATTAGGTTTAAATCTTCTATCTATTTATGCAATACCTTCATTATACATGGGCTAACTTTCATCCATAATGTTAATTTTTGTTTTTTTTGTTTTTTTGGTTTCAAATGTGGTTGCCCCTCCCCAGTTGCCATGGAGGGTGTCCATCGGGTAAGGGATGGACCCAAATTTTCTTGTAAGGTTGATGGGTGTGATGGATCTTATGCAACCAAGTACAACTTGGTACAACATTTGTGGGCACACTACAATGTGGTTATGGAGCTGAATAAGCCCGGACACCCATCTATTTAGGAGGAGGGCCCAAGGGTTCAAAATCACACAACCATGAATGTGCGGGTCTTGAAGAACCCCCACTAGTAGAAATTGGTCAAAATATAACCGCTTTATTTAAAACTACATGAGATTATAAGTTATCTATGACTACATTTGAACATTTTTGCAACTATTTCTTGTGTTGGTCATATTTGCAACTACACTACAACTAATTTGCGATTATTTTGATGTTCATCCTTCCATGTGAACAACATTTAGTTTAATTTTCATCCAAGAAGAACAATTTGTGTCCCATTAGTTGCAAATGTGACCAATTTAGTTGCAACCCTATGAATATACAAAGGTGTATTTTGTGAATTCTAAGGAACATAGTTGGGTGTATTAGGATTTATAAATTTATATTGTGAATATATATAAATAACCATATTACATGTGTATTCAAGTATTATTATTAGCATAAATGGTCTCGATATTATGGTTACATTAATTAATGCATATTTTTAATATATTAAAATTTCATGTAAGATATTTGTTGAATATATTGTGTCCATATTACAAATTTGTCCAAACCATCTTATTATACTTCTTAAAATGATTACAAATGACATTTATTATTATTAATTTTATATTATATACTTTATATTTATATTAATTACATGTAATAGAAAATTAAATTTCAATATTGTCTTTGAAAATAATTAATAATAATATTTTATTACATAATGATCATAATGATGATCATTTTAAAATGACAGGAAAAATAAATACATAATTATTGAAATAATTACTAAAACCTAATATAATATAATAATATTAAATTATTTTCAAATGATTAATGTATTTATTAGGATCTAAATTTTTTATTCGTAAAAAATAATAAAAAAATTATAACAAATCATAAAAGCTCTAATAAGCGACATGATAATATATTATAAAAATAATAAATATTTAACCTAGGCTAACTACAAATTACATTATTATTATTATTATAAGTAATCAATTATGAAGTATTACTATATTATAATAATTACCAAGAAATATTAATATGTAGTTTTAATTTTTTATATTTCAAATTCTTAATTAATATTTATTATTTATTAATAAGTCAATGATTATAATCAATTACTGATATATAATTTGTATATTCAGTTTTATTATTTTATAATAATTAATGTAGTAGTTAGAATGGAAATCTAATAAATTATCATACAAATAAAAAAATATTTTGAAGGAAAAATATAAAATAGTTATTGTAAATAGTTCATAAATAACTATAATGAGTGAAGTAATAATATGAATAATAAAAATAAAATAATTGGCCTTGGCCACCCACTACTTACAATAATGATTGAATTAATGTTATTGTTACTATTAAATATTTGTATTTATATTTATACAAATGAAAATATAATGAAAATAATTATAATAAAATAGTTAGCCTGGGCTAGTTTTAAATTATATTATTAGATTTTTAAAACTAGTATTCAATATTTATAGTTAATAGTCAATAATTAATAATTACTGAATATTTCAATTATTGTGTTCATTTATTTGGTTATGAAATAGTAATTTACTAGTTATGAATAATTAGCTAATTATCTCAATATTCGCCAATTATTAGTTAATTAAATAGGTCGATAGATCATTATAGTTAATATATAATTAAAATTAAAATTATCACTGTTTATTTAGCTAATAAATTAAATTAAATTAAATAATAACTACTAATATAATTAACTTAGTAATCATATAAGATATTGCCAAAAAATAATTATTTTTAAAATTTGAAATTATTTATATTTCCATCATCGACTATAATATTGTGGTATGAATAGTGAAATTATTCAAAGTGTAGCCTATGATAATTATCATGATTTTCAACATGTCAACTTCATATTTACACAAAATTTCATTTCAATATTTTGAGGATTATTTAGTGATGAAATTGACCTTAGGGTTAGGTAATTTCCAAAGTTATATACTAAACTTTTTGTATCAATAAACTTTGCATGCCACTTATGTTGCAATGTGCAGGTGTGAAAATTCAATTCCTCCATAAATGACAATAACTTAACCATTCAACATGATTGCAACTTTGCAAGTTCAAATGATTTAATTTGTATGTTTTGATCAATAAGTTTTACATCAAGCACACATCTAGGTCTTGATCACTTGCTTGTATGTAAGTCCTTTTGGTAAGCATGTTGGTATTGGTTTGATGTTTGCTATAAAGTTGAAGCACCAAATATTGCTTTGTGCAACTTATATCATGAATTTGCCATGGAGCCAAAAACACCATCAAGTGCTAATAATGTCCATGAGAGCTAACCAACTCAAAAAAAGATCTTGGTTTGTTGCATTTTTTCTGCACAAAAAAATTGCCAAAAAAAAACAAAAAAACAAAAAAAAAATCTTTTGGAGAAGAAAAATTTCAGGTTGTAATCAAAAAAATAAATCCAGTAGCCTTATATATATATATATATAACGCCCATATCCAATGGAACATGTTGGGAACAAGTTGGGAACAACTGAGGCGACGTGGCCTCATCACAGGGCAGTAATTTTTGGACGAGGTCCTGTAGTAAACGGGACCTGTAACGGGACCTCGAAACCCTAAACCCTAAAAACAAAAACCTAAAATTCGATTCTCTCGCAAGTGTTTGTTCTTTCTCTCTCTTCTATCTCTCTCTCTCTCTCGCGCGCGCGCAGCGGCTGCAGCAGCTCCTTCGTTGTCGACCGGCGCTCTCGAGCTTTGCGTCCATCGCGTCGCTGCTGTGTTCTCG
Source organism: Sphagnum contortum (assembly GCA_963920785.1). Classification (NCBI taxonomy): domain Eukaryota; kingdom Viridiplantae; phylum Streptophyta; class Sphagnopsida; order Sphagnales; family Sphagnaceae; genus Sphagnum; species Sphagnum contortum. Next base: position 10,893,208 of record OY987277.1, read on the forward strand.
GGAGTGCGCATTGCAAACGTTGCACGTCTTCAGCAGCCATGGTGGCCGTGAAGAAGACCAAGAAGACGCAGGAGAGTATCAATAACCGGCTGGCGTTGGTGATGAAGTCCGGCAAGTACACGCTGGGCTACGGTACCACGCTCAAGTCGTTGCGCGGCGGCAAGGGCAAGCTCATCATCATTGCTAACAACTGCCCACCGCTTCGTAAGTCAGAGATCGAGTACTACGCTATGCTTTCCAAGACCGGTGTGCACCATTATAGCGGTAACAACGTCGACTTGGGCACCGCGTGTGGCAAGTACTTCCGAGTTTGTTGCCTCAGCATTACTGACCCCGGAGATTCCGATATCATCCGCTCCATGCCCTCTGAATAGGTTTGGTTTTTCCCTAGGCTGGAAAACTGGAGTCGAGATGTTTGTTTCTTTGTTTAGAGTATGGGTTGGTGTGGGGGCGGCGGTGGCGGCGACTTGGGGCAAAGGCGATAACCCCTTCCTTAGGTAGAGAAGTGGTAGTGCGATTTTTCAGAGTTATCGCAGTGATTGTGAGACATTTTGACCTTACACAAAACCATTTCGCATCGCCAAATTCTATCAGCATCTGTCCAAGTCTAAGATTTTATCTCTGCAGATTCTCTTGTTCTCGTGTGGTTTGTGAACTTGTTTTTTTAAGGTTGGGGAGCTTTTCGGATGTAAATTTTAAAGTAGGCATTGGATTTGATTGAGGATAAAGCTTGCAGTTCAGCATGCGACTTACCAAACCCAAGAGCTTCTTTTGCGTTTGCACAGAATTGTCTTACCTGCAAGTTTTATACTATAAACATCTCAAACCTTGGGAGCTGTCTCACATCAGTTCTCATCTTATGGATTGACACAAGCGGGACCAAAAGGTTGGTGTCTCAGCATTTGTTGTTGCAGAAAGGTGCCCTGGAGTCTGTTTCAGAGTTACAGTTTCTCATTGATCTGCCAGTAGAATTTGGGTGAGCAATCAACAAAGTTGCTTGGCTGTTTGATACATTCTTTATTTGGTAAAACCTTGGAACCTCATTGTTGTGGCTTGTTTATATGTGAGTATGGAGATTTTTAAATTGTCATTATGTTTTGACACATTCCGTGTGGGGAAATGTGGTTCTATGTTTTTATTGCAAACTGCTTAGTTAACTTTGTTGCTGCCTCTTATGGTGTTTCTCCTTCCACATGTTTAGTCATGAAGGAATCAAACATGTTGAAATTTGGAAATGCAAGTAGCCCAGGGTTTGCATGAACAAGTGGAAGGCAAGCTGCTTAATCACAAAGAGCTGGTCTCAGTCTTTTAGGATGAAGAGGCAAGTGCTAACAACCCTCAAGGGGATGGCTACTTCCTTCCCTCTCCCCCACACCACATCTAGGAGTCACCCATAAACCTAGGGCACATGGACTCTTCCCCATCCCATCATTGGCATGCTTTCTGAAGCAACCTTACATCCTGGTCTGTCAATTCATTGAAGCACCAACCTCCCACAACCTGTAACTAGGTTAAGACCTAGAGGACTATGGCTGCCTTCTGCAAAGTAACATGATGATGTGCAATAGTAAATGATTGATAGCTGTCAGTCTAGGAATGCCTGAAAGATCTTAAAGCAACTTCAGCTGTAGGATCAAAGCACCCCTGTAATGGGAAACAATGCTTCTGCTTGTGCAATTGTGACAAAATTGGGATACTCAATAGATACCTGCTCCACAGTCCAAGAAGTGTTCAATCAAGTAGAATCAAAAGCTGTGAAACTGATCCAAATTCAGATAAATTGCCCAAGTTGAAAGCTATGACCTCTTTGAATGCTATTGCACTGATAATTTTACAGGTTCGTAGGTAAGAAATTCAGGTAACTGCATCAGTAACTTTCCCTGCAGACAAATCAAAAGCTGCCAAACAGCTCAAACATCCATGACCAATGGAATCTGCCAGTATGCACTTATATGAAGGCAAAATCAGCTTCTACATCAGTCCACACCTTGATATTGTGAAATTTTGGGATACAACAGCTGTTTTCTAAACCATATACAGATCTACTAATCAAGACACACTCCAGCCTCAGTATAAAATTACATCCCACCTTTACTAAACAACCTCAGTCGGTGATCAATCATCATACCCAATAATTTGAAAAATCCCCATAGATAAGTACACTGCAGCAGTTTATTAAGCACAAGTGAAAGCCTTTGTCCCCCTGTCTTCCTGCATATGACACTTTCCAACTAATTTTACCTCTCAGCTCAGCATCTCATATGCACAAAAACTGAGTCTACTAACTCTCTGCTTCATTGGCCAGCAAGCCTTTTCAAGCGTTGAAAGGCCTGTTGCTTGATCCATGCCCGGTCAAACGGTGCATAAGCACTGATAGCAGGGTCAAATCTGCACAAGAACAGAACAGACAACCAGCTCTGATGTTTAAGTCACTTCACACAACTGGTGATACTGAACCACAACACTAAGAAGCTAAACTTCTGAAGATGCCAAACTAAGCATTTTGATTTTGGTTGCCTTTTTAAGAACAGCTGGAATTTTAGAAGGCCAGCACATCTCTGCTCTCCAGGTTCAAAGGATATTTGATGAGTAAAATTGTCATATAACACTTATATACTAGTCTAAAATTATGAGACAATTAGCAAGAAACCAGTGCAAAAATCCTTGACAAAATCCAAGTTGTTTTACACCTTGATGAACTCACTCATGTCTGAGAGTAAACCCTAGTGGAGAAAAGGAGAATTACTTACACAAGAGCACTCATGTCAGTGAGAGCTTCAATATATCTGTACAGGTCAGCTATGTCATATGTGATGTTGCGAAGATTGGGGTTTGAGTCTTTCAGCCTCTTCTCAAAAAGTCCACAGATGCCTGCATACCAGACCAATTCTCACTTTAGAAACTCATACATGTAATAACAAAATTGTACTGTGGACATCACACAACTATCACTGAAACCTTAAGAGATCCACACTGTTATGATTGTTGCCAGAGGAGCAAAACAACAGAAACTGCATTGTATTCCTTGTGTGTCATGCAACTTGGTTGTCCACACTTGTCTTGATCAGACATAAGCTCAATTCACAAACATGTCCTTTGCAATCAGGTACTATGACGGACAACAAAAGCATCTCCCCAATTTATCGTGGATATGCTGATCTTTCCCAAAGTCTCTGTGAGAAATTAAGACTTTTATACACCCCCAAAACAAAGTCTGAATTTGGTATAGAAATCACAGCAACTGCCAATTATCTGAAGGAGCCAGCTAATCAAGTATAAAGAAACACACCATCCATGGCAGATGCAATGGAATCATAATCCATGAAAGTACGTGTAGCTCTATTTCCTGGCTGCATTAAAATGATTGTGTGTCGGTTGTTTGCCTGCCACATATACACATGTCACATTCGTCAGCACACTTTTCTTTCATAATGAGTATCTTCATCTAACTTTTGAGTATTTACACTATTGAATTTCTCTCTCTACCTGTTACAGAATCAGAATCACAGCATATGAATGGGTGTGTGAAAGAAAGAAAGCATATGACATATTTTTGAATTTTGGATTCCTCAAACTTCTGCCCATGCATGAGCTGCACATTCCTTTAACACACCACCCAAATCAAGAGACAGGCACAAAACATAATTAAGCATACCACAGTCTCATCTCACTAACCCTGCAATTAGAATTGAGTGTGCAACAGCAGCTTAGACAGATGTAGGGTTAGAATCAGCAATGAGATAATTGTCAAGATCTTTGCTCCATGTCAGTACAGGAGCAGACCCTCCTCCAAGCAATAAGCACACTTAGGATTTGACCACTTAGGGTTTGACTACCAACACACACACACACACACAGACTGAAAAGAGAAACAAAATCGAAGCTCTTCAATCAGGTGGCAAAGAAACGGCAGCACACATATCTATTATCTATCTATCTATCTCAGCAATCAAAAGCATCCTTGTACTAAGTTTCTGAATCCTTCCATGTCCAGAAAGCAAGTTGTTGGGATCCCGACAACAAAAACCTAAACGAAGTCATCACCACCACCACCACCACTTAACATCTATGCGTCTCACCATCCTGGACAAACAAAAGCAATGAGTGTAGAGAAACGTTCCAATGTGTACCATGACGACAAGCTTTTGCTGCGCCTCCTGCTGCTCTTGCTCGCTCTCCTCTCTCTTCCTCGCAAAGCTTCAGAGCGAAACAACTGTGCAGTCGATTGCGCAGCAACAGCAAATAGAATAGATTGTCGCCACTGAGCTCATCACCGAACGACCTAATGGTGCATGCAGAAATGAGCACAACAAGGGCTTATGAGCGCGCGCAGTTCATTCGACCACAGGCTGTTTGTCTGTTTCATGGCGAAAGCAATAGCCTATTACCGTCGTCGCCGTTTTATTTTGGTCCCGGAATTTCGCCATTTTTCGAAAAATATAAAGATAAACATAAATAAATAAAATGCCCCAGCCCAGTAACATCTAGATTAAACAAAGGCCGACCATTCGCCAGTTTTCGGCGAAAAAATAAAATGGTCATATTTTTTATACCATTGGCTTCCAGCATGTGCTGTCGTTGTACCCTGGGTCCGTCATTTCGACACTAATTATATTATATATTCAGAAATGTTGAGTTTTTATATATAAATATATATTCAGAAATATTTTATTTCCTGAAGGAAAATAAAAAGAAATAATTTTTAGGGGGTCAATTTTTATTTTTCTTTTTCTTTTTCTCAACAAAAAAAACTTGGGAACTTTTTTTTGAATTTTTTTGGATGTAGCCAAATTGCAATCATCCATAAGAAGGTGTCAATATTCCAATTACCCGGAGTCAGCAGATAATCCGGGTATTTGAAAATGGTTATGTGAACAGCATTAAATTGTTTAATTAATTTACATTGGGTGTCACAATTAAGAATTAAATTAATTTTTCACAATCTTTATAAGTATTTAATAGGAGTTACATATTTTCACAAATATTTAAAAAAAGAGTTGATAAATTTATTTCACAAGTGTTTTAAAAATAAAAAAAAAGTTTGGTCTGGGATCTGGTTCCTTGAGTTAAGTACCCAACCAAACACATGCAGTTCAGTAATCCATAGCTGTATGAATCTCAGAATCAATGGACAACAGAGCAAAAAAGAAGGAAAAAAACGAAGATCAAGTTGAGACTGAACACATTCCATCAAAACATAAATAATCATTTCCGTTACCATCCTGCTCATGTCGTAGCAGAAACTTGAAGCTTAGAAGATTCGCCTGTGAATAGCATCATCAGCTCTGCAAGGCAAAGCTCAAGCCAAAGAAACCCAACAAAAAACAGAAACTTGAATCTTAGAAGATGCGCCTGCGAATAGCATCATCAGGGCTGCAAGGGCAAAGCTCAAGCCAAAAGAAACCCAACAAAAACAGAAACTTGAAGCTTAGAAAATACGCCTGTGAATAGCATCATCAGGGCTGCAAAGCAAAGCTCAAGCCAAAGAAACCCAACAAAAACAGAAACTTGAAGCTTAGAACATACGCCTGGGAATAGCATCATCAGGGCTGCAAGGGCAAAGCTCAAGCCAAAGAAACCCAACAAAAACAGAAACTTGAAGCTTAGAACATACCCCTGCGAATAGCATCATCAGGGCTGCAAGGCAAAGCTCAAGCCAAAGAAACCCAACAAAAACGAGTCAACGATAGAAAAACTTGGCTATCAGATTTCAAAACTATTGATCCCTAGATGCCATTCCCAACCACATCCAGAAACTATCATTGAAAATGGTTGTTAGAAAACTTGGCCATCAGATCTCAAAACTATCAATCCTTACCAATTGAGTCCCAACTGCATCCAGAAACCATCGTTGAAAATGGTCATCAGTGTGGAGAAAGGTTTGCAAAAAAAAAAAAAAACAGGACGCAGGAAAAGGATGTAAAGAGAAGTGGCATGCTCACTTTTCAACATGATGAAATGGCAATCTGCATTTTCATGCATTATACCTGCACAACTGCACTGGTTAGCCATCTCTACATTGCAGCCAACATGGGGGAATGATAATTCTAACATTCAATCCCAGTGTAATGTGTAGCTGAAAATGAGATCATCTGTTTTGAATAGCTCAAAGGGGCACACCATTACCTGCAAAATGGCTTCTGGCAATGCGCCTGACAGTATTCTGTTACTCTTTTTTCTTCCTACTAATGGTGGCTTTTTTGCATCCTATAAAAGGGCTCCTGCAAATATTTCCAGAAAGCTGGTTGCAAACAACCAGCACAGTAAAAATGTTTTGATACTGGAATATATCAGAAACCAGACTAGAATCTAACTTGAGATGGTCATGTTGCAGGTGTCCCCATGGTGACAAATAAAGCTTCAAAACCAGTAGAGATCAAACTATCGTTCTACAGAGTGTTCCATCATTACATTAGAAAAAGCCTGGTGTAACTCTCAATCTACAATTGCTCTGAGGAAACAGTCTTACAAAAGAGACTCCTTGTGTAGATGACAGAAAGCTGCCCTTTTTTTATCTTTTAGCCCTGCCCTCTAGAAGGGGGAGCTTGAGTTCTTCTCCTACTTGGGCCCGGATTCTAAACCCTCCCATCTGAAAGTAGGGCCATTTTGAAGCTTTATGGCTGCTCTGAACAGCAAACACACACACACACATAGTGTAGCTAAGGATACCACGGATAGCAAGAATGGTTTATACATATGGCCCTTCATTGAGCCTACATTCTGAGGCAACCTTCTGCAGGCTTGGCTTTTGCAAGCAGTGGTAGCAGGCCTGCTCAACTCAGTTATTTCCCCTGAAGGTGCACTCTTCACCCATGTTGGTAGTTCCAAACTGACTATTTCTTCTGTCCTTGACTTGGATTCCCTATTTTGTTGTGTCCATTCCCTTGGCAGGTCTGGTGGGATGTTGATTGAGACAGTTTGCACATCCTCTAGGTGAGCAAGCTTCATTCTCACCACTTGGATTGACTTGAAGTTCCCCCGTGCAAGTGCAGACTTGAAGGGAGTCTCACCAGCATCATCCTGCTTGTTGAACCAGGCATGCAAGCCAGACTGCCACACAATAATAGGTTCTAATCAGCAAATTTGAGCCAGTCAGGTTCTCTCAACTATCACATGAAATACCAAAAAAAAAGAGCAAATATGTGTACGATACTAGGAACCAAACAAAAAAGAGTTTTAAGGAATGATGGAACCAGCAGTACAAGCTACAAGACTCACCTGACAAGGGTCACTGGTAAGAGCATCAACAACTTCTTCGCTGTCTTGCATGTTTGCAGCAATGTGCAAGGGGGTGAGTCCTGCAGGTCCATTCACATCCGGCCGGAATCTACTGGCCCAATGTGACTTAAATTGCAGCTTTCTCTGGAATAAGCTGAATTCTGATTCATTTGCACGGGCAAGAGATGAAGGCACATATCCTAGCAACAGCTCCACCATGGGTCGGCACTTTCTTTGCACTGCCCGGTGTAATAAGCTTACTTCCTCATGAAGAACATCGGAAAGCTTCGTGAATGCTGCCTCCAAATTGTTGACTTCAAATAAAATGTCCAGCAGCTTTTGGACCACAGCACACCAATTTCTTTCCACAGAGAAAACCAGAAGCAGCCTCAACCTTCTGGAAGAGACCTGGAAGGAAAGAATCCAACACATGTTTGGTCACTATCTGTGAAAATATGGGGAAATGAGGGGACTATTAGGATAGACACATATACAAACAGAAGGAAACTACACGAGCTTATGTCTGCTTGAAGAATTCCTCCCATGAAATAATCAAACCATCATGTGTAATTCACAAACTCACTACACCGTTAAAGCTTAGCAGATATCAAATGCCAAAGCATGACAAGACTTGACTGCATACCAGATCAACAACAGGGGGATCCTTGAGATCCTGAAAGCAGCTCCTCTGGAAAAACCAGCCAAGCTCATGCAAAAAGCAAGTGACCTCCTCCTCTGCTACCAAACGCATTGTCTCTGTACAGTCCAGGACATCAGAGCTTTGGAACCCTTGTCTTTGTGCTGCTGCACCTGCCAGTGAGGCAGCTACTGCAATCTCATCTTCAAGAGTGCAAATCTCTGCACACACCGGGCCATCAGCAATGATGACTGGCTTCCAATCTCCTCCATAATTTCCACATTCCACCTACAAGCCCATCCAGTTGAGAGAACATACTTAAGGCATTGATTGAACACCTCACACACCCCTACAACAAAGAAGCTGCACACCAACCTTGCCAGAACAAACCCACCAAAAATTGGGTATTGGAGGACAAACCCAAAACAAAAAAACAAGTCCTCCACAGAAAGGATGGCTACTGGAATGTTACAAGTAAAAAAAACTTCAGACAAACCATTATTACCTCCACAAAACACCGACCCACAACACTTTGAAGATCTGTATTGCAGGTAAACACACTGTCGAGCTGAAACAGAGCTTCCTCTGTCTTTATCAAGCTGGTTTCACCACTACCCATAAATGGTTCCTGTGCTTCTTCTTCTTCTTCTTCTTCTTCTTCTTCTTCTTCTCCCTGCTTTCGATCGTGTTTCTCTATCTCACTTGCAGCAAAGTGCTCAACTTCCTCATCATCATCCACTTGCTTGTCTACTCCAACTTCTACATTGGCAGCAGCTGCTGGTTTAATTTTAGTGTCATCATCCAAATAAAGATCTCCAACTGCAGCATCACTCTCAGGCCATCGACTTCCCTCTCGCTCCATGCCAGAAAGTTCTTGCCATATGAACCTTCCTTGGTATGCACAACATAACCTGAAGCAAGGGTCATCATCACATTATGGAAAAACTGTTGCTGTTGATGCAAAATAGGAGAAGCCACAAAAAAAGAAGGTAAGTTCATCTAAAAGTTAAAGTGCAGAAATATTCCAACAGAGAGTGTGCTAAAGGGGCGCTGACATAAATGAAACAGGCTAAAACCTAAAGAACCCAGGAAGAATCTGGCTAAAGATAACAACAAGAACCAGGAGAGTTATACTGTCCCCAGTAGCAAAACTATTGCATCATCTTTGTATACCTGGTCCCAGGCTGTGTGAAATTGAATCCCTTCAAAACAAGCGTATTCTGTTCACCGGCCACAATGGCAAGGGGTCGTACAGCCTGAATGTATGGGTAACTCACAGGCTCAGCAACTATGCTTTCGAGAATGTCACCTGGAAGAAGAGCAGCATATACAAAATACATCCCACGTCTGTCAGAGACAGTCAACAGTACCCATCATGCCCAGCAAAAAGGCAACATTGAATATGTCTAATGTACCCTGCTTAAGGTATAAGTCTTTCCCACATCAAACCCAGTCACACCACCAGGCCAATGGTGACGATGGAACTTTTGGAATCCTCCAAGGATGAAACTTCAGGTTGGCAGCACTTACCATCAACAACAAACACCTTCTGGTATTCTGCTTGCACCAATATACGCCCCTTGCACCAGAAATTATCATTGCAGAGACTGAGCAGTTTCTTCACACTTGCAGCTAGGTCTTCTTTCAACTGTAATGCAGAATAAAGAATGTTGAGAACTTGTCTCCAATCTTGAAATTTGGAACAAAAAGCTGTACATAGATTTCTTTCCCCCACAATTTTCTTGAAGTTCAACAACCATATCATCAAAACCTATCTTGCTAGATTTGCACCCTGGTTCCGATTGGCAGATGAAAGGCAGCCAGGAAACCACCACAAAGGCATTATTCTTATGCATAAAGACGCACCTCCACCCATGCAGATTTGGGCATTGACAGGAAGACAGTTAATACAACGCAACCAGGCTTTATATAGCTCTCCAAATCTGATGGTCGGTGTGCCAGCCACTCATCAATCTGGAAGGCAAGGACAAGGAGCAACATATAATCACAAAGAGTAGACACAGCTGGGTTGGCTTTCAAGCATAACACCTATGAGGTTCAAATCTGGAACCACTTGCAAGGAGCTACGGCCTAGCCACTAGTCTTGTCAGTTTGATGCTGGCTGCTGTATATGGGGACAGAAGCTTGAGCACCACACAGACATACCTGTGCACGAAGACCTTCAGGAAACTCTGCAGGATGTCTGTCAAAGAGCTTGAATGATATCCGGTGGTTGCGATCCTGTATGATTGATGGACACAAATCAATGCATAACAACAAAGGCGTGAATAATAATAATACATGGCATCACTGAGGCAGAACAACAATCTGCTGACCCTGGACATGATACCCTAGACACCAACAAGTTCCCTCTTATCAGAGTAGCACTCAAGCAAATTACAGACTAAGCAATTTCACATGCTCACATAAGTAGGTATTCAACAAGAATCTTGAGTAGAATTTCAGGTTCTTTACATTGAGCTGCAAAAGGCAGCCATGTTCCCCAACTCATTTTGGACAACAGGGTTTTTTGCACAGAATTTGTACCTCCCAGTCTGCACTTGAGCTACCACGTGACTGCTGGTCAGATCCTGATTGTGATACATCACCAGAATGCTGTGGTGGTGGATGTTCCAAATCAATTGAATGGTGGCTGGCATCCGACACATTCTCAGGAGATAACCTATTTTTAAGGTCTGTAAGGACCATTCCTAATGAGTGCCCCTCAACAACACCTGCTGTCAAATTTACAGTGACATCCTCATCTTGAATCTTGTCACGCATGTCACTTGCAGCACTTCCATTCTCAGTGGTTGGATGTGGAGGGAGCAATTTCTGCACTTCTGATGTGAGAACAACATGCCTAGCTGAAGAAGATGAGTGGTTTAACTTGGGCATTGACTGATCAGCAACTAGCTGCTGCAAAGTCATGGCCAAGCTTGAGGGCAATTGAGCAGGACCCTTGGGCACAGAAGATATTGGTCTTGCAGAAATAGATGGAATCTGAGAGATGGAAGGTGCTGAAGAGCCAGGCTGTCCAAATCTTGTAGAGGGGCTGGCTTGGCTCTTCTGTGCTTCAGTACTGGAAGATGCCAGTGTTAGAGGTCCTGGACCAGATCCTTCTTCTCCCGGGCAAGAAACTGGGTTTTCCTGTGCATTCCTTCCCATGGCTGACAATTGCTCCTTCAGGGTACTTTGCAGCAGTCGTGAGAAAGCATCTGTTGATGGGCTGGCTAGTTTCGAGAGAAGGGAGCCAGTGTGGATGGCTGAATCAGAGCTAGATCCAATTGTTGATTGTGGCCCTGCAAGCTTTGCCTCTGGCCTATGAACCCTGTGGTCAAGGTTGCGATTCAATTGGTTCCATGATGGTGCTATTCTGTTTGAGTCCTTCAACATTGATGAGGTAGTAGGGTCTGCATTCTTTAAGACTTGCAACAGAAGGTTTTGATTGTTTGGTGCACCATTGGCCAGATCCATGGAGCCTCCTGTTGCTGCAAGCAGCACAATTTCAAAAGCCTAGTCAGTGGCTCTGTTGCTTGCATATCATGGAAACCCCCAAGACATCTGACTAAACACAATGTGTGCTCCATACGAGACATCCTCTGTTGACAAAGTCCACAAGGTTCAAGATCTGCCTTTTGTGCATGTCCAAGGCAAGATATTGCAGTAGAGATACAGCTGCTCTCCCTCAAACAAAACTCCTACTGCAATTTACCAGTTTATCCTACAAGCCTACAAATCACCAGCTCAGTGGTAGCCACTGCATCTTAAGTGTCAAGACAGGTCTCAGAAAATCTGCCATACCAAGACAAGAAAGGGACAACAAGTCGAATGTGAAAACTTTGACACACAGAGGTTCTTACCTTGAAGATGACTTAAGATATTCAGAAAGTTGAGAATCTCAGGGCCTTTGCCTGGCCGATCATCTTCCACCATCAAGCCAGCTTGAGCAGCAGTTGCAGCAGCCACAGCTGAATCAGGTTGTGCCTTCCTCCGTCGCCTATTGTGTCCTGCCAGTCGTCTTCGGCAGCTCCTTTTACCTTCATCAAACTCTGGCAAAGGATGAAATCTGCAGACAACAATATTCCCTGTCCTTTATGAAATGAAAGCATATGTGGACTGTGTAACCCTAGATCTGAGTATTCAAAAACTTCATTGCACAGTTACTGACCATGACATAATTTCATCTACCACAAGAGTGACTCCTGACTGCTGAAAAGATCAAACTCATCACACAATTTTCTTGCCCATGATGCAAGTCCTCGGTCTAGGTTTTTTTTTTGGTTTTCAACAGCAACCATAACATCAGTCATATGGTAGGTACACCTTTTGAGAACACCACTATAGCAAGGTTCTACCACAATAATTCAACGGATAGGAGGAGATCTCTGAAGGGTTTGCATAGAGGGGCAGATGACAGTTGTGACAATGTGTAACAACATCAACCTTACGAAGATGCTGTGGGGCAAGGAAGAGACCTGCTGCATTGCTGACAGAAGCGCTGCATGCTGTGTGAAACTTGGGCATTTGCTGCTTTGGAATGCACCTCGCAGACTTTGTGGCGTTGGTGGTACTCTTTGGCTTTGCTGAGATCTGCAGTGCATTCATCCACCTGGCATGTTGGGAACTGGGACTGTTGTGGAGAGGAGGAACGACAGCGCTTCCCATTCCGTGATCCAATGATGTCTTCAGTGTGGGAATACAGACTTCCACCTAGCTTCAAGCTCAGCTGTCCATCCTCCTCCTCTGGAGAGTCATTAGCTCTCCTCACTGAGGACATTCTGACCCCATTTCGTGGGTGGTGTGATGGCATTTCTCTGCCAAAAAACGTTTGGCTTCTAAGCTCTGATTCTTCATCCTCTTCATCATCACAAGTAGTAGCTAAATTGCCAGCTGCTTGTTCAGAAGTGACTGACAGCCTGCTGTCCAACTTGAAGCCAATCCCAGCAGAATTCCTTGACCCACAGTGTCCATTCTCCTTGGGAACATGTCTCATTGGGTGTTGCTCAATTGCTGAACCTCCTTGTAGTAAGCCTCTAGAAGGAGAAGCAGCAGCAGGTTGTGCCCGAAACCGAACAGAATCCCAGCTCCAAGAGCTTGAATCCCAGCCCACCTCATGAGGTACACATTCTGCTGCCTGCAGCAGACTCTTCTGCTTACCATTAGCTGAAGCAGAAGGCAGCACTTCTGGCTGCTGGTCACCAGACAAACTCAGACAATTCGAATGCATCATCTGCATCCCCCCAGCACCACCTCCTGCAGCAGCAGCAACCCATTTACACCATTCAACCCTAGATCATCCAGGTATCAAATTTCAGGCTCCTCCTCCTCTTAGACTACACATCCAGGCATCCATTTTGGCACAATTTGTGTGAATGGGTGGGGTGGGTATTGCTCATTCTTCACTCTCTGCTTCTCATTCATCTTCTTCCGTTTGTTTTGGATTTTTAAACACGGGGAGGGCTGTAGGCACAAAACACTTGCAAAAACACCCCCCGCCCCCAAAAAAAACGGTTTCTTCTCATAAATGACAAAAGAGACAGTCCAAATCTCTCTCTTTCTCTCTCTCTCTCTCACCTGAAGGAAAGAACTGGTGCTGCTGGAAGGTACGACTGCCTACGGTGATTTGCCCGGCATCCCGATCCATTTCTGCTTTCTCAAATTTGCATGAGCCAATTGGAAGGATTTCCCGCCGCACAAGCTCGCCCTTCACATGAACGCATACCCCTCTGTCTCTGTCTCTGTCTGTCTGTCTGTCTGTCCGTCTGTCTGTCTGTCTATCTATCTGTCTGTGTCCCTCCACAGTCCCGCTACCCACAACCCCCGACACTCATCAAACCACCGAAAACAAATCCCATTTCTCCTCTCCTCATCTCATCTTCTTCTTCTTCTTCTAACTCTTGATCCACTCAAATTCAGCCATCTCCATTTCAGGGAAGAAGAAGAAGAACCCATTGCCTCCTCACACATCCTCCGGCCTCCGAATCCTTGACATTGAAAAAACTAACCAAGAACTTCTTGTTCTTGTCCTTGTTGTTCTTCTTCTTCTTTCCCCTAACGAATCAGCCAAGGAAAATTCCTTTCAGCAAAAGGAAAGGAAGGTGCAATTCACGCAACCCTGAGACGCCGAGAAATCCGGCGGACCGAAAAATTACCAACTCGCCGACATTACCGCAGATGACAACAAAAAATTCTTGCCAAAAAAATAAACAACATAACACAACATAACATAACATGACATGACATGACATTACATAAATATTAAATAGAATTTCCTCTCTGTGAGATCATCAACATCAGAACCATCCTCCTCCTCCTCCTCCTCCTCATCATCATCATCATCAATCATTCTATGCTGGTTTTTGTGCAGGGTAATAATAGTGCTCTTTGCTTTTATGCAGGCGTTTAAAATTTTGGAAACATTTGCTCTCATTTTTGTACTGTGATACCCAAGTTATTTGTTTATTTCCATGTGAAGATTTTCCTACAAACAAGTGCGAATGCTCCCTCTCTGCCTCCCTCGCTTCCTTACTTCCTTCCTTCCTCCCTCCTTCCCTCCACGAACAGAACTTTCAAGGAAAGCAAAATGCAAAACCACCACAGAGCAACAACAACCCAAGTGGTGGTGGTGACTACTTCAAAAAATCATTGAAAATTTGCCCAAAAAACTCTTTGTGCTGCAGATTGTGGTACACAAGATTGTTACCAAAAAAAAAAAAAAAAAAAAACAGAAATCCACATGAGTAAGGTGGCTATGGAATCCTGATCCTCTCTTCTTCTTCCTTCTTCATCATCTTCATCTTGTTCTTGTTTTTCTTCTTCTTCCTCCTCTTCCTCCCCCTCATCATCATCATCATCATCATAGTCATCATGGCCATGTTCATCATCAAACAAACCATGAGAATGATTGATTGACATGGTGGGAAGTTATTTTGGTAATAATTTTTTTAAGGGGTTTTGTTTTGTTGTGGCTATATATAAATAGATAATAGCCAAAAGGGATATATTAAAAAGTAATCAAATGCTAAAATCAACTGCTTTTCTAAATAATAATAATAATAATAATCAATAGTCAGAATTTGACCAAAATTCAAGAAAAATCGCCCAGATAGAAATATAGGTAATGGTTCAAATTAGGGTAGCCAAAATACAGAAAAGTACTTTTTTTTTTAAAAAATTACTTTCATAATTTAGCTCTGTAAGCCCAAATTTGGCTAATTCTTCCTGTGGATCATTTTGCCATTTTGGCTAGCATCATAAAATTGACCACCGCCCACGCCTCCGCCCTTTTTCAACACCCCTGCCCCCCAAGAAAATTTATTTTTTAAAAAAATTAATTAAAAAATTCATGGGTCCTTAAATTTTCGTACGAGCACGGGTACGTCCCCCCCCCACCCCCCACCCCCGCGCGGGGACACAGTACTGTCAGAAGTGTGAAAAGCGTGTCAGGGGAAGAAGGACAGTTGTCGCACACTTGCGGAGAAATTAGGTCAGAAAGAGTACGAACGTACGGGGCACCAGCAAAGTTTTTCTATTTTTTTATTAAAAAATTAATTTTTCTTTTCCGTACTTCATTTCCGTCGTTTTGCCCTTTTTTTCCTTTTCTTGAAAATTTCGTCCTTTTTTTGGTTTTTAAATTTTTTTTGTTTTTTATTTTTTATTTTTCCGATTTGTTTAAGTTTTAAAGTATTTTATTTTGATCATTTTCTATTTTATTTTATTTTTTTGTTTTTTTGTTTTTTTGTTTTTTATTTTGATTTTCGTTTTTTTTGTTTTTTTGTTTTTTTTGTTTTTTTGTTTTTTATTTTTTTTCTTTTTTTGTTTTTTTGATTTTTAGGTTTTGATTTGTTTTCTTTTTTTCTTTTTTCTTTTTTTAAATTTTAAATTTTTTTTCTTTTATTTTTATTTTTGTTTTTTTTTCATTTTTTTCTTTTTAACGTTTTTTAGTTTTATTTTTTGCTTTTGTTTATTTTTTGTTTTTGTTTTTGGTTTTTTTTTCCTTTCTGTTTTCCTTTGTGACGCAACAACCCATCGGTATAAAAGCAGTACCTGAAGTGGACCCCAGCGGTCTCTACCAAGACCTGCTGGCTTGATTTCCATCACAACGTGCTATTCAGTTGTCGTACCCCGTACACAAAGGGGAAAGCTTCAACACATTCGTCTATTTGAATAATTCATTCATTCATTCATTCATCCATTCATCGATTTTCGAAGATTTCATGGTTTGAGAATTCGCATATTCTCGAATCTTCTGCATTATTCTCCGTTTTATTTTCTTCTCTTTCATCCAATTTTTTTTGTCAGTATTTATTTATTTATTTTGGGTCGAAAATGTCAACATTTTTTATTCATTAGTATTGATTCATTTTGAGGATTCCACGGCTGAGAATTGGAATATTCTCGGATATTCCTTCAACATTTTCGTTTTTCTTCTTCTTTTTTACCCGATTTTTTTTTCAAATATTTATTTAATTTGGTTGAAAATGTCGACATTTTGGTTCATTAATTTTTAAGGTATATAATATTGTAGATAGACCAATAGAGCTCATGTATTTTGAAAGTTGGAATTTGCATTGTTTTGTCTTGTGTAAAATGTCCCAATATGAAGGGGGGGAAATTTTACAACCCTTTCAAATAAAAAAAACAAATTTTTAAAAAAAAAATCAACCTTGCATTTTTGTTGGTATATTGGATTTCAATAATTTTATATTCCATGTTTGCAAATCTCTTTCAAGCTTTTCTGAATTTTTTTTTTTTTTTTGCTTTTGGCTTTCATGGTACATGAAAACATGTGATAATATATAGATGGGGTGCATGGTAGTGCATGTATTGGGTGTGTGGGGGTACCATCTATAAAGTTAAATTGTCATATTCTTTATTATTATATTATGGATGGAAATAGATCTTTTTAATAATAATTTATTAGTTTAACCTTATAAAAATTTGATTTGTTCACCTTATGTGTGTATGTTTTTATATCATCTTCCAAAAGATAAAAAGTTTATGTAATATATATTGGTTTGGGGACTACTTGGGGGAAACATTTTGTTCCTTAAATAATAGGAGTGATTTTGAGTCTTGGTTTTCAAGCTTAATTGTCTTATTGGTTGATGTAAACTTGTCAAACTTTGAATATTAAAAGAAAATGTAAGTGTATAATATTCATATTACATTTGTGCAAGTGTAAAAATAAATATAGTTATATAATTTTACATGATCCAATAGAACAATGTATATAAAAATAAATGTATTTGTATTATTTTATATGGCTATGTAAAACAATGTAAATATAAAACAATGTAATAAAATGTGATTTTTACTTGAGGAGGGGAGATTTCATAACATTTTCAATGATAAGCCAAGTAAATGGCCTATATTATATATATATCCACAACTAATTCACGTGACTTCGCAATAAAGTATGGTCATTGAAGGTATATAATATAATCATTTATAAACTAAGGAAAACAAGATTAAAACCTTGAGTTTGATCATAAATAGGGTGGAAAAAAAAATTAAACCTACTCAAAAAAGAATAATAATAATAATTAACATTCAAGGGTGGGGGTAGCTTAATTTTTGTGGTGAACTAAGTTTCACTTGTCTTTCCTTTTTTTCAAAAGCCTCCACTATTGCTACATATATTTTAATTGTTCCTACTTGTAAAGGTATTGTAATTAGTCTTGAACCTTGAGCATTAAATGTTGATTTTCAACATTTCATTCCTAGATTTAATAAAAAAATCTTACTTTATCTATACCCTCGGAAAGGCCCAATGACAGGGGGGACTTTACAAATAATTTTAAATATTTACACTTGTACACCCCAAAACATTTACATAGGGCCATGTAAGTGTATTTGATAAATATTTACAGCAGTCTCGTGTAAGTGGGGGGAAAAAAAAAACATTGCAACAAGATAAGTGTAAGTGTAAAAAAATTGGATGTGTGAAATGTAAATGATTTACCTTTACATGGGATTTACATGCCATATATATGACTATTGACACTTTCATGCACAACATTGGTAAGAAAAAAACATTGCAACAAGATAAGTGTAAGTGTAAAAAATTTGTATGTGTAAAGGTAAATGATTTACCTTTACATGGGATTTGCATGCCGTATCTATGACTATTCACACTTTCGCACACAACATTGCTAAGAACGGGGAATGTGAACATAACTTGGGTGGAAGTCACAAGGTTTGTAGACCCCAAGCTATTGTTCAACTTACATTGAAAATCATTTGCATCTTTTGAATAGTAATTGATATTCCTTCATTGAGTAAAGTGATCAAAATTGAAAAGTGGATGACATTGGAACCTTTAAATGTATCTCCAGTTTGTTGAAACAAACATGTGAAAATTTGTCAACATTGGTTGTGTAAACGATGAATTTTTTCTATTCTTACAAGGAGGAATTGATTTCATGTGTTGACGATGTCAAAAACCTTGTTTTTCAAATGATATGACCTTTAAAGCCTCTTCCTCTTGTGTAAAAAATTGATTGGTGTACCTATTCACATGAAATTAATAATTATCATATCCACTAAGTTGTAGACCTCGTCTTTAGAATGTGGAAGAAGGATGTTGGTGTAAATGGCTACATATCACATAAAAGTTCCTAAGCAATGGATGTAGAAACATGACACATTACATCATGCATTACATTGGCACATGGTATTTTGGGTTCTAATGCCCTTATTACTACAGGAACATTTTAAGAGATGGATACTCAGTGGATCAATGGATTGAATCAACACATATTAGAGAAAGTTTGTTATTCAAATTTGGAGAAACCCAAACTTGGTTCAAAAGGAAGTGGAAAAGATTGTTGGAAACAAATAAAACATGTGGAAAATGAATTTGTTCAAACCAATGTTCAATGGGTATATCTTTTACCTAAATATAAGCACCAAGTATGAATAAAATATATGATTCACCCTGAACTCCTTTTTAAAATCAATATACCCATGGTGTGCGTACTCAAGGGTTTCTAACTCTAAGCAAATTCACCCTATGCAAAACCTTGGGATATATGCAAAACATTTATGTCTCCATCAGAGGACATGTGTCAAAATTTGGATAAATAAGCTATGAAACACATATATATATATCAAAAATCGACTTGTGGGTGTTTCCAATTATGCCAATCTATTGGAATGTGGGGCACGGTCACCAAACCAAACACACAAATGGATGTTTATTCATCCACAAAAACCTCAACAATCATTTTTATATCAACATTCTACCTGTCCATATGTTTAGCATTAAACATTTAAACTCCATCATTGAACAAATCAAAGGTTTTTTTATGTGTTTGTGAATGTTTGCATTCAAGGATGAATCAAACTTTTTTTTGGGCATTTTTACATGGTCTAATATGGGATGTTTACATGATTTCATTGGGTTTGGCCTTTGGAAATGGTTTCAATACTTCTAAAATGTGGATTTTTTCTTCAATATTAAATAAATAAATAATTTCCATTTTTTACACAAAAAGGGGTATCGGGAAAGGGGTTACCCAAACCTTTACTCAACTACTAGAAACCACAATTTTTTTGTACCCAAACCTCATCTTGATGAAAAAAAATTATGTTAATATTACTTAATGGCCTATATAACAATGGCCTACATATACACCTTTATTTGAGAAAATATAAATATATATATACATGCATAAAATTAGTTCAAAGATGAAAAACCATGAACGGGATGGGGTGACAACGTGTCCCAAAAAACAAGGATGCCCATTTCAAACATGAACCAAATTGTGGAAAAAGAATCGTCATTAATTAAGCAAAATCATGGAAGTGAAATATGAGGTTACCATAGCCCAACTCCCTAAGAATATTGTTGCAATGGTATTAACAAATGAAATAAAATCAATGTCACTACTTAAAGAAATGGGGAAAGAAATTTGGCAACATGTTACATGATGCAACATTACATTTAACAAGTGGTATGCATGGCATTAAAACATTTTAAAAATTTTCATTTTGTAGCAAAATGCAAAAGTTCAAGGCATGTTTCCTAGCAAGAAAGTGTGTGAGAGATCTACGGGATGGGATTAGGATGAGCTATTAAGTTGAGTTCATGAACATGTCAAACTACACAAAAAAAAAACAAGGATATTACTACATTTGGATATAGTCACATTAATAGAGACCAAATCAATTGTAACCAATGCTTAAATTTTCATGTTTTCATTTCAAATTGTACCAATGTTGCAAGTCATCCAAAAGTACTCATAACAAATTTTTAAATATAATATGGAAACATATAATATGATTTTAAAAGAATTAAATGAAGAAAATATTTAAAATCAATCATTAAACATTATAACTAATGTTTTCAAACATTGTAAAGATCCATATCTATTTGAAGATTCTTGAAACATGGCGTATTTTGAGATAGGTTCTTTAAACATAATAATATATTGCAACATTTTCCTAGGTCAAATTTGAGTTTTTTCAACTTTCAAATGAAACATTCCTAAAATATTATGAAAACATTATAGATTAAATAGGTGGTTATAGTTCTAATTATTTCATTTGCACCCATTTTGGAATCAATATGGTGTACGGACAAACTATGAACCAACTTGGATTCACAAGATTCATGTTAAAAGGTACAATTTTAATTCATAATTATTTAGTTAGGTTAATAAGACAACCCAACAAATTTAAAAGATATTAGTACCACTAAGTTAGGAAGTGACACCAACTAGTTTTTAGAAAGTGGTAGTTGGCAAATAAGTTGTCACTAATGTAAAAAAATTGGATTATATTTGGAAAGAAAGACTATTTTGTAAGAGGAAGACAATGGAAGATAGGGAGGATGAAGGAAAAGGGAAAGGAGGCCTTTTCTTTCTTTGGTTATTGATTCTACACTTCTCTATTATTATGCCTTGTGAGTGGAGGAGGTTTGGGATTTTCTATGTATTTTGCAATTGGGAAAAGCAAAGGAAACATGGTTTTGGGGTCTAAATTCCAAAGAAGGTGTTGTATAGGGAGAGGTATGATTCTTCGATGGATTTAAGAAGGAAGTATTGATAATATTAAGAGGAAGGAAACTAAGTGGCCAATCTACCACTATCATGGTTGCAATTATCGAAAATTACAACAATAAATAAGGTTTGGAGGTACCTAAGAAACGTTTTTTTGGTCACTTACTTGTTTGAAACTTCTTTTTTTTCTTTGAGTTGTGAAATATTATTTTGGGCCAAGTGATAATTCTACTATAGGGCAAAACCACCATTAATGGACCTTGATTATCATTTTTTTCCCTCTTTTTTGTTATGTAGCCCATGGTTTCCACATTGTTTTCTATTTATTTTATTTCTAGAATAGTACCGTGCATAATTACCACATATAGTTTACATTTTTAAAATTCCTTTTCAAGTGTTATTTTATATGTATGTTCATGAATAGTTGTAACATTGTTTTATTTGTTTATTTTTCTCTATATACCTGATAGTTAAAAACATTTAAAAGTAACTATTGGGCTCCTTTGTCTAGAGCAATTTCCAACTCACCATGACCCAAAATTCGGAGGAGGCACCATTTTCCTCCCTATAATATATACCCTATGGTTACCCATAAAGTGCCAAATCAAAAAAAAATTGGGATTCGCATTTTCCAAAACCTCCAAATCATGAATATTGCCATTTGAAGGGCTCACAAAACTTCTCATTTTGCATCCAAATTGAGAGTTTTTTTAGTCAAATTCATAGCCTTGAAACAATCTTTCTAAAAATATATCAAACTTTTCATTCAAATTTGATTTGACCTTTCCAAACATTAATTGATTTGTAGTAATTTTCATTCATTACCCTTCAAAGGGTCATAATTTTAATAACAAATTCACTATTTTAAAAAGGTTATTTTGACATGTTTTATCTACTTATAATTAATTTCACTTTTTGTCAAGGTTTTGAGTTTTGGCAACCCCACGTATTCCATGTGATAAGGAAGGCCACATGATGGATGTGGTGGACATTTTCAAAGAAATATAAAAATTAGGATTAAAGCCAAATGTTGTGTCATATTCTATTTTTGTCCAAGGCTATGGGATGTTGAAACAATTGAACGAAGTCACTAATGTTTTCAATTGTATGCAATGCAATAGGTTTGAAGTATAAACTCCCACTAGATTCAAGTTCATGGAACTTTAATTTCATTATGGTGTATGAAAGGATTCGAGTTTTTGCAATATGTAATGGGAAAAAAATATGACATGTCACCTCGACATTGTAGGTGTTGACCAAACATAATATTTTGTATAAAGCTAGAAAACACATTTATATGGTGATGGAAGTTTAATAAAGAATGTGATGGAATACATACGAATGGTAGGCTTGGAACTAGATGTTGTAATGTACCTAACTTTTATCCATGTCTATGCAAAGCAAGGATTGGGAACAAAAGTTGAAAAAACATTCATGTCCTTTACTTCATGTTATAAGCCTAAAAACCTTGTGCATGTTTATTATTTTGACTATCTAAGTGCAATGTGGATTACTAATGGATGGACTTCAACTATACATTATATTTTTCAATGATTTCATAAATGCCCATAACAAGTAAGGAACATTGGAGAAGGCACTTTCAATTTTGCATCACATGACGGATATCGATAGGTCTTATATGTCCAAATTGGGGAATAATATCCATAAGAGCCCATTTTGTACTTATCAATAATCATCTTTTGGGAACATAACCCATGTACATGTTTATTACTTTTTTTTGTTAGGATGACAATGCAATAAATTTATTTACACATCATTAATGGAGGTTTCACACAAACTAAACAATATGTAATTGTTGAAAAGATGATGGAATAGACAAAGAAAGATTGTATTTATTTGAATTATATCTCCTTTGGCATTTTTATCTTTGGATATAATCAATTTGGTCTTTCTTGTTACTAGCATGAAATGGTTGTTCAAGTTTTCATGATCTAAGTTCATACATTGCTCGAGTTTTGAGTTATCAGGATGTAATATACATAACATGTACATTAGGGTTATTATATGTATTACATGCCAACATCATCTCACTTTGATGTGGTCAACCACATAAATAATCATCTTTTTTTTGTTGTACCAATCTTGTTAGTTCATTCATTGCAAAATAATGTTTATGCAACAAGCTTCTTTTCATTTTTAGGATCCTAAAAAATTGCCTCAAAAGAATTGTTCTAATTTTTATTTGTTTTGTTTTGTCACCATATGTCTTCTTGAAGAATGTTTCACCATTTGTGTCTTCATGTTTCACAATTGATAAGGTTGTGTTTGTGTGTAAAGCAATCTAGAATGTAAAGTGCAAGCCAATAGTGAAAATATATAACTTTCTACTTAATACATGTGCATCAACAAAAATGTTTGCAAAGGTAAAAAGGTTGTTCCATGATTCCAAGTAAGCTTAGGCCTCTACTTCAATATTTTCAATATTTTCATTAAAATGTACATTAACACCCAACGACATAACCATGGTGGGGACCATGCATATGTTGTTTATTTTCTACTAATTGCCATTTTATTTCATGAAACGATGAATGATAATTTTATTGCTTTCGTATCAAACCTTGTTCATCCTACCATTTGTTGTTTAACAATCAATTGCATAGGGATGTCACCATTTTTTGTCACATATTCTCAATGTGTTACTTTGCAACCAACTTATTTCGAGGACAAAATGAATAGCTCATATCTTTTCCAATTTTTTCCTTAAATAGTCATTGGATGTTTGCAAAAATAATACTTGATGGAATTTGACAACTAAGCTATAATTACACCCAATGTATGGGTACTTAACTTGAATGCAAAAAAATTGTACAATATGATGCAACATGTAGGATGCAAACTTGATGTTGTCGTGTACACAAGTCTACACACGACTTACTTCACATTGAAAAATCCATTTAACATTCAAAAGATTCTTCTAAACATGCAAAAGGTGGAGTTGGTTGAAATTACTTTTTCATCCTTTCAACCCTGAACCTTAAAAAAAACTTTCACTTAATTTTTTATTCTATTTTCTATTTGAATATATATATAAATTTCAAGTCCAATTTTAAATGTCATACATCACAACAATTTGTTCAATATTCAAATAACATCTAAAATTCTTTACATATATATATAAACAATACAAATGTAGTTCTATTCCCCAAAATCCATGCCACAACAACCTTCCATTACTCCACAAAATTTTAATGCATCTATCCAAATTTAATAAACATTTAAATATAGTTGATTGTCACAACTAGTAGTGTAAAACAACACATAGCCCAAGTTTATATTATAGGTATTTGTTTTGGGAATGCAACCATGTTCTATTGTATTCATTCTCAAGACCTTTTTAACCCTTAAATGTCAAGGAGTCCACCAATTTGGTCCACCCACTCCTAGTACTCTCGGTTAGGAGCAATTGTTTCAAATTTTGACACACATGGGTTGTAATGACGACACCATTGAGTAGGGCCCACCCTCGTGATGAAAGTTTCTTGTCTTTAAGTATTCATTATAAAAATTTGTGTGAACTTCCCAACATGATAGGAAGCTACAGGTAACTTTGTGCAACAACAATGTGAAAGTACATGAAAAGATTTAATGCCCAATGTTTTAACATGTTGAAAAGTGGTTTTGAATCAAATGACGGGAATGCCTTTTATGATGCATGCATGTTATCCACAACCATTTTTTAATAAAAAACAAAGCACATCATCTTGATGAACAAGTCACCAAGAACTTGCAATTTTGAAGTTCACCTAAAACTAGAAAGTTTAAACTTTCAAAGGTTGGAAATTTGCAATTTTCACTCAATTTTTTTATAAAAAAACCCAAACATTCATCTTGAAGTCTTCTACGACTCCACTAATTCACATTTTCAAAATTTCAACGTTTTGCATGACTTTTAGGTGTGTTTGTGGGGCTTCGTTTATTTTTTTGGATTAGGGGATTCATGTTTTGGTCATATGACAATAAAAGTTGAATGGTTTTAAAATGTGGGAATTGACTTAGGAATGTTGGGGTTTCTTCCCTCGCACTTTCACACACATGTGAGTGTGTTTGAATCAAAGGATGCTTCAATCTCATTTCCAACTCATTTTGCTTATTGTCCCAAGCCTTCGGCTCACAACCTTGGTCATGAACCCAAGGCTATGATTGTGACATTAATCATAGCAATGAGCAAAGGTTTTTAAATATTTCAAAATGTTATTTGATCATTTTTAACTTACATTTTTTAGACTATTCAAAGAACTTGAACATATGAAAGCCTAAGGGAAATCATTCATTTGTATATTATATGAACCATGTGAAATAAAAAATTTCATATGTTATAGTAAAACCATGTTATAGTAAAATAAAAAAATTTATTCAAATTGATAATTAAAAATATATATTCTAATTATCACAATAAGTTGCACATTGTTTTTTTTTTGCACCCTATTTGTGAAAACATGGAAGTAACTTCATGGGGGAAAAAACAAAAAAAATTAAAAATCAATAAAAATCAATAACGAATGAAAATATTCAAATGTGGGTAAAAGAAATTGTAGTTGGTATCATGGTCATTGCAAAAAACAATGAAATATAGTCTTAAAGATTACTTGGATATTATCCATCTACATTATATTCCAATAAAGTGTCCTTGATGAAAGATGTTGTGAATGAAAATGATCCCATTGAGACAACAAAAAAGTTGAAGCATTCATATGGTTGGTTTTTGATGATTGGTGAGCTAATGCATTTTGTTTTACTAAATAGGTTGAATACGATCAATACAAATTAGTTATGCTTTGATAGAGAATTCGACCTATAATTGTTTATAATGTAACCAAAACAAGGGGCAAAAAAAAAATTAAATTGAAAACCATGCAAATAAAAAAAATGGTTGTTGGGTGAAAAAATCAATCAATTAGTTTTATCATAAAATTATGGTTATTTTCAAAATCAGAATATGATTAATATATCTTATGCATTAATAATAAATATTCAAAATTAGAAAAAATATGACATATGTACAAGAGACTTACAACATGTATTAATTGTTAGTAGGTTCAATTAATGAAATGGAGAGGGTGTAATTTATATTGAAGGTTCAAAGTAAAGAAAGTAACATTGATTAATGAGGTGGTATTTACTTAGCTAGAACACTTGGAGTTAATGAAAGCTCAAATGCAACAATTTAATGATGGACACTAATTTGGGTTGTAATTACACCTTATCCAAGTTGATTTTGGAACCCAAGAACCCCATTTTTTTCTTTTCATTTTTTCCCATGAAAACAAACCAAATGTCCATCATGTATTGATATGACTTTGTGGGTGCTAGACATGGTTTTCATCATCAAACATGTGATTTTGCATCAAAATGTTTGTTGATGTGTTCATAAAACTAAATTTGAGCATTTCATGCATGTGATGATTTTTTAATTAAACACACACGCGCACACACTCACCTTCCTTCCTTCCATTAACATTCCTCATGCTTTCAATTCAAATTTTAAATTTTAAAAATATATTCATGTGCCAAAATTCAATGCAAACATAACAATTAAATTAAGTGTAAGGTAGTTTAAATATGTGAATGTTATAAATTTTAATAATAATAAAATGTGAAAAACTAAAATTCTTTTCAATAATAGTTCCCAAGAAATACCCTTTTTGACACATGTAGCTAAAAAATTTAACACATAATGTCCCGCTAGGAGCCAAGTGTCCCATATATCCATTCAAATTACTATTTTGATGCTCATAGTACCAAAATTTTAAAAGGTTGTCAGTGGTTCACACACACACACACCCACACACACACACACAAAATGAAAATCTCATAAATATTTGATTGAAAACTATAATAATGAAAAGAAGGAAAAATCAAAATTGAAGGAAATACAATTTAAGTGCCAAAATGGATTTAATCTTAAATACTGTTACCAACGATAAACAAGTGGTGGGTCTAAATAAAAGTTTAAAAAGTTAAGCAAAAGCCAACCCAATTATATTACTCTATTCAAGATGGACAAATTTAACATTTTTAAAGGGCTTTTAAGTATTCAAAATCCTTTAATTATGTTGGAATAATCATGCCACAAAAAAGAAAAAGAACAAACAAACAAACAAACTTGCTTGTGCAAGCAACAACTATTTAAACTACAAATTGTGATTTTTTAAAATTTTGCAAATGATGGTTTCAAAATTGATTTTCAATTTCAACTACATTCTAATGAAGTTGCAATGTTGCATTGCCATTGATAGAAGTGGGACTAGGGAAAATGTCAAGTTTGATGGGTCCACAATGACAACATTGACCTATGTTCAAACTATGACCTTGGAAATAACAAATTAACCATGCAAAGCAAATAACCAAAACATTGAAAGGAAAATAAATATGGGAGGATATGCACATACACGAGTACATAATTCATGAAATCAACTTTTCAAGCAAATGGAATGCAAAAACAACATGGATAGCATAGTACCTTTACCATTTCGACATAAATTAGATTATGTTTTGTTTTATTCAAAAATTTGAAAGATTATTTTTTATTTATGTCAAAATTTTAATAAATACAAAATTCAATTGTCAGGGTTTTAAATCCTAGACATTCATTGTCATGGTTTGAATTCTCGAACCTCCAAGGACAAGGTTTTACCACTGAAGTGTTCTAGACACACTAAATTGTTCCATAACACTACATATATCTTGATTATTATTATGTATAATCATTGCCTGCTAAAATTTTTAGAATTAAAAATCCAAGTGCGGAAGTTAAATTTTTAAATTTAATTAATTATTTGGCAATCTATTGTCAAAATGGTGAACGTAGTACGATAACATGTGGGTTTCAATACATTCATCATCATGAGAAATATTTGAAAGAATTAATAACTTAAGGTTAATAAAATGGGTGAAAATGCACCCAATGAAAACCTATTAAAATACATGGGAGAATGTTATTGAAATTGGAAGTGCAATTCACATATTTTTAAAAGAATGAAAGTATAATCAAAAGAGCTTGGACTTCACATTTAAGTGGTTTAAAATAACATTAATCAATGATGTGGTAAAAGTGGGATTGGTTATTCAATATTTTTTCACAATTTTTACATTATTTAAACAATTATTTCAAAAAATTAATTACATTTTCTAGAATATAATTTATAGTATTCAAAAGTTGGCAACATTCTAACAACATAAACATTAGCCCTTTTGTGTGTGAGATTTTGCATTATTGCAAAAATTTGGAATTTATTGTTGAAATTTCAATGATTTTTTGGAAAATAATTACCAAAATTTTGAAATTTTTCTTTTGTATATTTAAAATCACCACATTTCTAATATACATGGTTCAAGAAAGTAAAAATAAAAATTGTAATGTTGCCACACCAACAATCATCCACAAGGAGGCTTAACCATGTTTGGATCTAGGCCAATTATTAAAGTAAAAAAATATTTAAATCTTTTTATGTATTAGCTAGTTGCTTGCACAATTTATATAAAAAATTGTGATTTCAAAAAAATCATCGAGTTTTTGGTGATTTTTTAAAAGGAAATATTCACCGAAATCATTTTTTATGAAAGAATTCAGCAAATGCCAAAAAATTCCACAAAGCAAAACACTAGACCATTCAAGTACATAGCCCCAAAAACATATATATTTATAGATTCTTTTCTTCCATTTTTTTAATTGCAAATTGGTTTATGGATGATTGCCACCTCATATACATCACAAAATTAAAAATAAAAGAAAAAACAATGATAGACAAAACTAAAAGGAGTTGTAAAAATAGTAAATTTCTTTGAATTTTGATTCCTAGAATTGTTATGGTTCTATAAAATTGAAAATTGACCCTATTATATATAAATATATAAGGATTTTTTCCAATTTTTTTGGTTGCATGCTAAAACCTAATATAAAATATGTTGATTTGGAATTTTTTTTCTAAACATATGGCAAACTTAATCCAAATTTTCCATGAATTTGTTTTCTTGAAAAGAAAAACTTCAAGTGGAAAAATAGAAATTCATCTAGATTCTATAAAAACACCAAGGTTTGTATATTGAAAAAATCATCTTAATTCCTTAAATTCGAATTTTGCATATTTCCTTTGCCTCAACCCTACCCAAACACAATGCATACTAGAAGTGTCAAGAAGGTAATTCATTACAGTCTTTCAACTATATCGTAACTTATCCTAGTAAGGACATACTACCTTCATCATTTTAAACTTGTGTCCACCACTCTTGTTGTTTTCCATGTTGTAATTTACTACTACTATTTAGCAAGTAATTCCAAAACAAAAATAAATAAAATAAACCAAAAACAACTACAATCTTTAATATCAAAAATAAATAGTTCATTTATAAGTTTGCAAAAAACACTTAAGGCATCTACTTTCCTTGGAACACAAACCCCATGATTTGCATTCCATAATCACCAAGTACATATCTTTTTCCCACCCTTCTCCAAAACCAACATAAAGGGAGTGAAAAACTTAAAAAGTTATTCACCACCCATAAGCCCATGGGTCACCTTATCTTCTCCTACAGTTATGGTTACTTATCCAAATCACATCCACAAGTTCCCAAATAATGAAGAGGTTATAGAGAGAAAGCCTCTTAGTAACTTCCTAGTTACTAGTAGTAGGTGTAGATATTTACCATCTCCTTATTTGTAGAAGGTGAAGCCATTGGAATAGTTAGCTTCTAGAAGGGATTGGGAACTTACCATCTAATAGTATAATGACCCACCATTTTGTTTGTTAATGTCAAAAGTTTCTTTTTTGAAAGGAGTTTGTCATTGCATTGGATTCATATCATCCACCAAATTGAATATTGACTTCTTGGACATGTTCATGTCCAAATTCCAATGTGACCTTTACTATGAAGACTAGTAGCAAGAAGAATCTAATCGTGTTGCAAAGACATTGAGTTTTCCATTCGTTTCAAGGCAATGATACAACATACCATGTATTTAATGTCAATCACGTTGCTATTGTCTAAAGGTGGTTGAATATTATAATATTGGTCTAGTATATAAAGAATGGCCTCTTTTAAAACCTTTGTATATGCATGTAGGTATCACAAAATCAATGTTATGCATGTTTATGGTTTAGGAAATACCTATCATCTAAATGTAAATGTCATCAGGGAATTTACAATCCATGTAATTGTATGAAAAATCCCTCCCACATCTATGTACATGTGAATATATAACATTAAACATTAATTGTAAGCATGTATAATCATGTTAATTCATTTGGTGTTGTGTAAAACTATTGAAGTGTATGTATACAATTGACACTTAAATTACATATAGTGTAAATAATGTAAAATCGTGTAATATTGTGTGTGTAAATAAATAAGGGGAAAAATGAATGCAAAACATGGAGACATGGTGTCTATGTTCATAAGTATTCGCATGTGTCTCGTTAAAAAAAACCCCCAACACACCTTTAAAACTTATATGTGGACTCACATAAATTGACTCTTTCGTACTCTTTTGGCCTTTGGGGATAGGGTTAATTCATAACTTTTATGTTGAGTGAAATTTGTGTGGCTATTCAAAACAACATTATTTGGCTTATTTTGGCAACATGGTAAGTTTGTAGTGCCATAAGCCTTTTAATTTATATATATGTTATGGCATCTTTTTTGGTCACAAGTTGTCGTTTATAACTCACATGTTTGATTATTGATAAAGGCCTTTTTTTATAATCACAAGGTGTCATCTATTAGTTTATGACTCATATGATATTGTTATCAATAGAAAATTTCTTGAAAAATATGGAAAGAAATACATCTTTTATCAAAATGTTGGTC
Organism: Sphagnum contortum; assembly: GCA_963920785.1. Taxonomy (NCBI): domain Eukaryota; kingdom Viridiplantae; phylum Streptophyta; class Sphagnopsida; order Sphagnales; family Sphagnaceae; genus Sphagnum; species Sphagnum contortum. The sequence goes on from OY987277.1 coordinate 10,923,895, forward strand.
ACTTGTTAATAATATTTTTGCATTATTGTAAGTTTTACTTCCTTTGAAGATAACACAATCTTTGATTGGATGACAAAATCACACTTATATACATTATTTACACATCATTTGGACACACAATAATGTAACAACCTATTAGGTTGATAAAATTATAAACAATATTTTGTGAACTTGGTGAATAATTGACACCCTAGGCAAATAATAAAATTTCATTTCTGAAATGAAATATTAAATTGAGTAAATGGAAATGTCATTCCCATGTAAGGTGAAATTGTTTGGGAATCAAATAAATACATTAACAGGAATCCCAAACTTAGTTCAAATTTTGGAAATTGGGACTCCTTAGATTTTTATGAGGCATTTCAAGGACTGAATTTCTTTTGAATCAAATAACTTCTTGGAAAGATTTCAATGTGACTTATAATTTGATGGGGTCATATTGTCAAAACATACATAACAATTGCAAGTTATGGTCATTTGAAGTTTTCACCCAAAATTATGAATGAATATTAGAGTCTTGGGAATTTGCCATTTTCATGTAAGTGTTATATGGCAATTTATAAAGGTATATTATGAAAATCATAATGATGTCTCTTTTGAATTTGGGCTATAGTGAGTTTAATGTGGATTTATTATGAGTTTGTGGCATGTCCATGTCCCAATCTTGACTTCAATTATAGAAACACTCTTTTTGTTTGGTTTGTGTAATTGATGTGACCATAAATAATCTGAAACTTTTGCATTTTTTAACAATTTAAGCTTCAACGCATATTACAAAAATAATATTAATTGAAGGCAATAAATTCCAATTAGTACCAAATCCTATATGTTTTGCTTTCCTTTTTTTCTTGGACAATCATGCCCAAATATTAATGAAAATCCCTTTATGTGGACACCCAACCAAATGTGCATTTTAATGATGATAATTCTTTTGTCAGTTTAGATGAAATTTTAATTTTTTTATGGATATGAATATTCCATGATATCGTTTGGTGTTTTTTGATAATATATTCATACCACTACTATATTGAAATAAAAACATTTTCACTAAACATGAAGAGAATTTGAAAATAAGACGTAATAGCCTCTTCACCATGTAATTATTGTCCCTCAATGATTAGGGATATACATTTTAGATTTGTATGAAATTTCAAAATAATAACAATATCAATGATTGTTTAATGTCAAAGTTTTAGAATAAATTTCCACTACCCAAATTGGGTTATATATGTTTAAAATTAAATAAAATGGCCCAACATTAGGTTGTAGTACTTTTGTTGCAACAATAAATAAAATGTAGGGTTTAAACAAGTGTTGGACCGATATATATACTACAACATGGTTATACAATATTGTACCTACCACTAAGGTTGGAAAGTCAACAAATAAAATTTTCAAAAATAGAATTGTAATAAAATTTTGAATTCCTTACCTTCTAGTTACTAAATAATGTCCTTGCCACTATATTACCTCTATTTATTACAATATAATGGTGCATGTTGTGTTTTTATTCTTATAATGAAAATTGTGAAATATTTTAATAGTGAGTTTTCAAACCCATTTTCTTGAAAAAACAAATATTTTGGCAAATTTTGCAAATGCTTAGCGATAGGTGTTGTATTGGTATGAACATTGGTATTGAAAAACATTCTAGTTGGATGCATATGTGACCTAATATTAACTTGGTATAGGAGCTAAAATAATATTAGGTATATTGTAGTAGCTTTTCAAGTTTAGCACAATAGTGCCGAATAATTAATATAATTTGAAGTTTTTGTTTTAGCACCACAAATTTGTATTTTGAAATTTTCGACATATAATGATTAAATACAATAAAATCACATAGTTCTCACAAAACATTTGTTGTTCTTTAAGTTAGACTAATAAAGACAATATGGTTTCAACAAGGAGGGCATTAGTTCAATTTTCAAGTTTTTAAACATAAATATTTGTTTTTTAAAATTTTGCCAAATTGAAAATAATATAATTAGTGCTGAAGGTGAAAAGGTACTATGGTCAATATACATGCCTTATATCAATACCACCTTCTATCAATACCTACACCATGTTTATACCTATTATATATTAAGTCAAATTTAACTAATACCAATAGTTGACTAGTATGAAAGTGTGAAAAACCACCCAATACCAATATAGACTAGGTATGAATTAACAAAATTGTAACACCGAAACTATTTGGTATGTTTAAAAGTTGATGCCAATCCAACACTGATTTAAACCCCATGTTGTTGAAAACATCTTCAGAATAAAGGGCTTAAAGCAAGGTGGTAGCATTTTGAAAATGTCCTTCGTCTAAGGGTTCTACATTTGTCATAAGACATGATGCTTATGATTTATAAGGTAAATGATTAAAATCTTGTCACAATGTCACACTTATGGATGATTATGATGGAATCTAAAATTTTAATGGTTTAAAATATGATACTTATGAAATATTTGACATTCTTTAACTCATTGATTTTGATGAGGATCAAAATATAAGGAAAAACAAAATTGCAATAAGGACTACTAGGTTATTTTTGTCATCAATTGTACGCCTTAAATGATTTTCACCTTGATGTGATTATCATGAATCTCAACATACATAGATGCAAGGTGTAGGATATGGGAGGATCTTACATGTAATGTCCCTCCCACTTATAATAGTAGGTGTAGTATCCCTCCTTTCAAAAATAATGGATATTTGAGGATGTAAGGCGCCTTTTAAATACATTAAAAACAAATTGAATGTTTTTTGTGCATGGTAAAGCTTGAGGATTGGGGTGTTACCAAAATAACGGACCTATTTAAAGTAGGAATTGAAGGTGAATCCCATATTTTGGTAGTACATTGGTTTTCAACTTTACCGAACATAAAGCAATTAAGAAACAAAATTTCCCATTTTTTCCATCTTTTGCTAAATAAAATATTTCTTTCCTAATGGGCATAGGTATATTTTAAAATACTAAAATTATTGTTACATTTCAACAATAATGTTTTGCAGCATTCACCGTAGTTATTTTTGGACTAATTTTGTGCTTTTTAAGTGGAAAAATGGGAATTTTTTTGTTTTCTTCCCTAGTGCAAAAATACATTTGCCATAAAAAAAACTTTAAGTTTTCTATACCAAAACATTGAAAAGAAAGCCATTTACACAAATAATGTTTTGAAAAATCCAATAAATGAAAAACAATTATAAAAAATGTTTTGGACGTATATCCATTAGTCAAAATATTTTGGTTTGAGTTGTTTTTAGAAATTAGGAAATATTATTGCAATTATTGGCAAAAAAATTCATCTTCAATTTTATGAAATATTTTGTCCAACAATTGAACTTGCATATTGGAGTTTATTGAAATAACAAAAATATAACCATTTTTTTCCTACAAACAAAACAAATTAAATTAGGATCAATTCTTGATTGCTTTTATCAAATGATAAGGAAGTTGGCTTATTTGAGATGTGGAACAATGTTATACTTTTGAAAAACATCGTCTTAATGGAAACATACATGCAATAGAGAAATTATGTCAATTAATTAAAACTTGGTATGCCATGAGTGAATATTTAAAACAAGAAATGAATCCTAATTTTAGGATGGATGATCCTTTAAATCATATACATATGAGGTTTTTTTAGGGTCTCAAGGAAGTACATCCTAGGTTCATCAATTAATAGGTATTAGAGGATTAATATCATAACAAAAAATGAAATATTATGTCAAGCCTTCATGAAAATTATTTTGAATAGGTAGATCAATAATTTTGGCCTTGAGGATATTCCACATTTTTTATAATAAAAATCCCATGTTATAAGATGCACCACCTTGTAAAAATAGAAAAATATTCATCACAAATTTGAAAACATAGTTCAAAATATCTGAAATTCCACATAGGATTGCAAAAATCTCAAATTAAAAATTAAAAATGTACAAATGAGACTTGCAAACAAAAGGGAAATTGGCGTATAAGGTGTAATTAAAAATTATAACAACATCAACTTGAGAGCAATGTGAATTAATTTGAAATTTCAATCAAAAGAAATATAATGTAAAGAAGGCAAGACATTGTGTAGAACATGTGGATAATTTAGATCGTTCAAATCCAAAACAATTTGGGCACTTGAGATTGGACAACAGGTTGAATGCACAAAGAAGACTTAGGATAGATGAACAATATCCAATAAAAAGGATCCAACGTTTGGAATCGATTGTGTTGACAAGTTTTTCAAATCCATTTTTGGATATTTCAATTGGCACCTTTTTCACATGCACTATTTTAAAACATAATGTTGTCCTTGTGACCCATTGTTGGATCATAATGTTGACATTTTCTCAAGTTTTATTGGATCATAATGTCAACATTTTTTCAACATTCTTTTTTTGATGGGTGAAATTTTTCTTTAAAAAAAACATTAAACAAATCCTAAGAAAAATATATGTTTAATGTTATATATTGCTAAATATCTCCGACCAGTCCCCAAATGGAAGATATTTGGTGATATTTTCCATGTCACAAAATATTTATCACTTTATACTAGGTATAATGTACTAAGATTTTAAGATTATTTTGTCATCATTCGTTTGTGGCCAAATGTGGCAAATTTTTCTTATGGAGTTTCACCATCTTAATAATGTTTTTCAATTTGGGACGCTGGATCCTTGATAATGGAGGGAGAACATTGATAAGATGGGATTGAGATTCATCGTTAGATCCATGAAAACTAATGGAACATGTGACAAGATTAGATCCCCACCATTGGATCAATGTTAGAAAAAATAATTGTATAATCTAGATGAATGTACCCAATGGGCAAAATCAACTCGTATTAATGGATTATATAATATTTAAAACCTAATGTATTTCATGTAAATCATTTGGATAGTTGATATTTTTTATAATTGTGAATTTGAAACATCAAATGGTTGAGATGTTTGGGGAATGCAAATGGATTAATAGAATTGTGGAATGTGAAGATGCATACATTAGAAAAAAAATTGTTGTTTGTGATCAATTTTTATAATTAAAATTTATCATTTGTAATTGAAAGCAATTCCTTTATATAATTCATGCAATTTTGCTTTGTGGAAGTGACATATTCTCTAGATTTATCTAGAGTCTACGACTTCAAGCCATGTATATTTGTGTGCCTTAACTTTTTTACATACGAAAGGACACATCTTTGACTGTTAAATATGAAAAGACAAATTGTTTGATTTTTATTCTCAAAATGCCTTTAGTTGTTGCGCATTTTGTCTTCCCTATCTTTGGGCCTTGCGCATTTTGTCGTCTTTGCATAGGTGAATAAAAGATGAGATAAGGACTTAAACTTATGGGTATTTTGATTTAGATATTCACGTTGTGATTTTTATTGCGGATGAAGTTTAGAGGAAGTGAGGCAATGAAGAAAAAAAAGCAAAATGGTGATGGCTACATTGTTTGTTGTAGCAATGATGTCTGTAATCTAGATTTATTCCTTTTTTGCAAACATAAAAATTGAGGTAAGCCATAGTAGTAGACAAATGGGGAATGGTGCAAAACCTAGACCATAAGCAACATATCCAAGTGCATGGAGAGTTGGAGATAAGTCAAGAAGCAAAACTAAACAAAAACAAGCATCGTTGGCAGAAAAAAAATTTCACATGTTAGGAAAAAATCAAGCATAAGCAAACATTTATTCTTTTTTTCTAAGTGTTAATGAAGCACTTACTACCAACCGACCTATGCCTTTGCGACCCCCTCCTTCCCTAACAACTCAAGTAAAACCTATCTTGAAGCCACAAGTACCTAGTATTGATGTTATTATAACAATTAGACCAAAAACTTCACATGCAAGTTGTAATGAAGTAGCGAGTTAGGGACTTGTGTTGAGAGACGTTGGAGTGGGGACAAGAATTACATCATTGACTTAAGCATGTAAATCTTGCCACAATAATTATAGTTGCCATGGTTGTGCCTACCAAAGCTTCTACAAAAGCCCCCCCACCTAAGGTTGGCACTTAAAAACCTTTGATGAAAATTATTTGGACTTTTTTCTTCTCCATGGTAATGATTTTGAAATGTTTTTTACTTGGTCTCTATTTTCAAAGGGTAAAGAAGATTGGTGCAAGAAGGCTAACAATCCCTCTAAGAGTGTGAAGAAAACAATGATTGCTTGCAACAAAAAATCTTTGGATGTTGTATTTACAGATTTGAACATTGACATTCCAGAAGCACCACTAGTTCGTAGGGTGGCAAGAAGACGAATAAGGTTAGGTGGAGAACCATGTGTTTAGATGTAACAAAAATAACAGCTCCCGTATGAATTGACATACTTGAAGTGGGCAAGGACAAACTTTCATGCCAAGAGTTGGCTCAAAAACTTGCTATCAATGATAGTGAAATTATCAAGGTTCTTTTTTAAAAAGGGATTGCCACCATAGTGAATTGGACATTGGACCAAGAAATCGTCAAACTTATTTATCAAGAGTTTGAGGTAAAAGTCGTGGAAGCTAGTAGTCTCAAGGTTCAAAATATGGCCAAGATGACAATGGAATTTTTTTATGTTGAGGACTAGATCATCTCATTGTTCGCCCATTAGTTGTCACTATCTTGGGCCATGTTGACTGGTGCAACTTGAAATTTGTTGCAAATTGGAAAGATTTAATATTGTGATGTAGTGTCTACAATATGTGGCTCATCTAGCCTTGTCATTTCTCCATATGGGAGCTTGCAATTGAGTTAAACATTTTTCAACAATGTGTAACTATCATAAGTTTTTAAGCAAACAAGTTGTGTGTTTCTTTGTGTTATGGTAGGTTATTTTGGGTCACCAAGGTAGTAAGAGAAAAACAAGGGAATGTTTTGTTCCAAGGAAATGATTGGCACTACCGAAGTGATGTTATATCTTTTGTTGTTATGTTGGTAAGGCAAGGATTCATCATGTTTTTCTGTTAATTAGCTTGTTGTTTGATTAAAATAGTTTTTTTTATAAGAACTTATGTATTGCCTATGCAAGTAGACATAAAGTAATAAATGTTTTTACTTTCTTTGCATGTAGTCACAATTGAACCATTTATAGGTTAATAAAGTTGCTTCTTTTTGATCTTCAATTCCTTCAAGCTTGTAGTTGACATTACTGTCCTTTTTCTTTCCATAATTGTATCAATACTAACCCTATTGCATCTTTCCAATCTTAGTCCTTTTTTGCATTGATCTATTTGTTTTAGAATTTGTGTTCCATGGATGTAACAATATTGTGTGCATTTTCGTCCAATGTTGGTGGAGCAGTTTTGGGGTTACCATTATTAGACTCGTCAACAATTCTAATCGTGTCAAGCATGATCATCAAAACAAGTCTTAAAAGTGGCTACCAAAGGTATTTTCCCTACTTTCATTTGACCATCATATGTTGTAAGAATGTTGAAAAACATCCTTATTTGATGCAAACTTTGGTAATCTGCAATTCAATTTACAAAAAACATCTTTTGTAACATTATTTCCATAAGCTTCACTCCTAAAATCTTTTTTCATTGTAAGTTTTCTATATTTCTAATGAACAAAAGGTCTTGATTTGTCATGCTTACAAGAACTCATGGACATGAGTTTACCTTAGTTAATGTTTGGATATGTTTGTTAGAAAGTGTTGTAGGTGTAAAGTGTGGAGGTATACAACTAGATCCTAAACTAGTTGTTCAATAGACAAGTTGTTGAATGCATGGCACATTGATAATGTTTCATATACATAATTATTACACAAAATATGATTTGCCTTGAAGCCATTAACCACAGGTGTTTTCAAGGGTTTGGATTAATTGGCATGTTATGTCATTAATACATGAAGTCAATGTGAAAGGAGTTCATGAATTGAGGGGTTGCAGGATGGGGTCTACTATTCACCTTAATTTGCAAATTGAGGTGCTCTCGACAAGTTACAATTTGGACATAATTTGAATTATAATATTATTATGGATGTATTCAAATAGAAGTGGTAATGGTGGTTGAACCCATAATTTATTTTGTAGCTCCGCATGAGTAACTATAGTATGCTTCTTTGACTTAGTTCCTTTAATATCACTTCCAAATCCAAAGGGATTTATGCATGCAAAACCTTATCATTATGCATAATTAAAAATCATTGTTATGTTTTCAATTCATTGGTGGTGCATGGCTAACATGTGGAGATCACAATATTTGCATGCAAGTGGATCCATGGTTTGGCGTGAATGCAACCCATAATATTGGAGATGTTAAGCATTAGCAGTGCACAAGTAACATCCAAATGTGATTGAAAGTTTTATCCACATTGGTAGTTATTGAACTCCTTGTTTCATCAATTCTTGATCCTTCTTGCTTTGGATTCAAGTTGAATACTTTTGTTGAACAAAAGAAATGTGCCAATGTATTACCCAAGGATACTTTCACCCCTTTTGATTAATCCAAAGTTTTTTTCCTCGATCACAAGGTTTTAATTTAACCTTGAAGATCCAATTTTTGTTAGTGAACCATTGAGATGGCACCTTGGGATGAAAAAGGCATGTTTGTAAGTTTTAAATCCTCTTGCATGCTATAGTGAAACTTTGTTAAATTACAACAAGGTTTTGCATTGTTTTAACAAAACTACGTTTGGCTTTGGTTCCATTTCTTGTTTTATGATGCAATTAATCTTCATTTACTTGTGTTATTTCTTCATCTATGGCATTAATGTAAATTTCATTATGCCTACTGTATTATTCACATTTTCATTCCTTTTCAATGCAATTTAGTGTTTGCATTTATGTGTGTTTTGATTTTATGTTTTTGTGTCATTTTGAGAAGTTTTTTCCATGAGCTTCTATGACATTTTAATGTCAATAATGTGTTTGGTAATTTTTAACATGCATTGTACATTGATAATCCTTGTATTTCATGTTGTTATATGTTATCTTGATTTTCTTTCTGAATGCATTTTGTTGCATCAATGTGTTGACATGTCATTCCCTTTTTAACAATGTGAAATTGGCTTTCATACTTTGTGTGTTGATTTTATGTTTCAATTTATATTTGTTGTATTTTTTGCATAATCTACCAAAGATTTTTATGTTTGCTTAAATGTTATTTGTTATAAATATAATATTGTTTATGTTGTTGTCGTTGGGTTTTTAATATGGTTTTATGTATACCTATAGCGTGAAATGAGGTCGCCGCACCAGTGTGAACGCTGGTGAGCTTGGGATCTAGGTTGGATTGATTAGCCGTCTTGTAGCTACGACGGCTCCATAACTACTGCATGAAGAATGCATGGGGGGATCTATTGCTGGATGGGTGTGTTGTGTGGATCAGAAAAGACAGCGGCTGAGGATAATGAAGAAGAATGGAGAGGAAGGTGGGAGTGGCGGCGACGGATGCGTGGGAACGGAGTGGAAGGAGCTCCGGAAGGCTTATGGAGGAAGTTAATGGAGGTTAGTGAGGACAAATGAGGTGGGGAGGTTTTTCGGAGATTTAGGATCGAAGGAGAACATTGGCGACAAACAGACGGAAAGGGAGCAGAGAAGAGAGGAGGAGAGCAGCAAGCAATTAGAGAGAGGTGGAATGATTAGTAATGCTGGAGGGCCGAGTGTGAGTGATGGATCTGTAGTCGCTTAGTAAGAAAAATCCCAAGGTCTGATTTTGGCAAGAGGGGTAATTTTGGTAGTATGATTAGCTGATCTTTAGAGATATTTTGGAGGCAGAAGATTGGCACTCTTGTGAGGATAGGCATGAGGAGTTCTGTTAGCTAGGAGAGCTTGGCTAGTTGCTAGAACATTCCGTTACGCCTGGCACTAGGTCAAGTAGTTGCAGAAGAATTCGGAAAAGGCTAGACCGCAATAGGAACCTGATGTTTCGTGAACATTTTGTATAAAGAAGCTTGTGCTTTCGGGTGATGTATGTGGTCTTCAACAGGAAAGCTTCTCTTGTTGGCATTTTCGTGAATGTGAAAATAGGTGATGGATGCTATGAGATCCATTATGCTAGTCTGTGGGAGTAAAGGGCTTGTACGTCTGTGATCTTACGTTGCACCAGGAAGAATCAGTCAAGGGGTATCAGAGACCAGATCGAAGGTTTTGGTTGAGTGAAGTAGATAAGGAGAACATGGTCGCTTAGGGTCGAGTAGATGGTCAGTTTGCTGTTTGTTTTCGGACCCTCTCTTTTTGGTTACATACCTTTTACAATAAGGTTCTTTAACTATGTTTTCATATGAATGTAAGTTTTGAACATTTGATTTTGAGAGTTTGATTCAATAGAGTTGGGAGAATGTTAAATAGGAGGTCATAGGAGAAATCAACATTTAGGAAGCATGGGTTGTTAATGCATTTGATGTTTGATGGCAATACAAAAAAAATCACACATTTTTGTCAATCGACAATCTACATGAAACAAATCTTATTAGTTTGGTTAATTCCTTTTTAAAATTTGTGTTGTAAGTAGGAACAAAAAATGGAAACCTATACCTTCCAAGCAAGTTTGAAACATTATTTTGTTTATTTTTTATGTGTATTCTTTGGTGTGTTGCACATCTTATCACAATTTATTGTATGTTTTTTTAACAACATTGTAGTTTTTTTTAAAATTTAAAATTTATTTATTTTGGCAATAGGAAGGATTATTAAATGTTGGGAAAAGATGAATGGGATTGCAAATGTCATAGAAATATCCATATTTTCCAATACAATACTTGGCAATTATGTGACAATTTTTTCTTGGCACCTTTGCAAGCAATCATTTTTAAAAATATAATATTTGGCAATTATGTGACAAACAAAATTGGGCACCTATGTGAGAGACAAAGGAGGAGTCTAGTGCAAAATTCTTTGTTTAATTAAAAAAAAGTTTTCAAACCACTATATTTAGACATTAGTTCATAGCTTGTTGCTATAACATAACAAGTTTTCTAATTTTTCGCTATTTACTTTTGTGACCTATAGCCAAATTTGGCTAAGACCTATTCTAGATGGTCATGAACCGACCTACCTCACAAAATTAAAAAAAACAAAAAAACCTTATCATCTTTTGTGTGGTGACATTAGGCAAAAATCAAAATTTCACTTTTCTTTTGGTCAAATATACCCTTGTTTCTCCCCCAAAATCCCCCTAAAAAATCGAAATAAATTCTAAAAAAACCATCACATTTCTACACATTGTTTTAGCAAGTAGCCAATATATAAAAGGATTTTATCAAATTTTTATTCTCATAACTTGTCTATAGCCAAACATGGCTAAACCTCCTTATAGATGGTCGCTAGTAGTGGTGGCAACATCACAAAATTTAATTTATACAATAAAATTAAAAAAAAAGAAAAAAAAAACTGCAGGCCTGCATAGGTACAAATCAATATATGTATTCTTAATTTAAAAAAAAGCTTCTTTAAATATATATTTTAAAATTACGGGAAAAAGCCACGTCACAACAACTTTTGAACGGGCACCAGCCTGCCACCTCCAACAGTCAAAAAATAAAAATCCCCAACATCGGTTGATAACAACCGTCCGAATAAAAACGGAGTCAATTCTGCGCCGTCCGATCTTGACACCTGTCCCAGTTGTTCATTATCTTGGGCGTAAACCGAAGCCAATGGAAACGTGTGTCGTCTTTCTCTTGAAGCTTCTTCCTCTCGTTCTCTATCTTGTGCGGGCGATTGCGATGCTCTCCAAACCCTCGTTTCACTTGTTGCGCTCCAATTCCCATGCTTTTCCAGTCGTCTGTCTTCGATTATAGCTTCTGAAGATTGCACGCGTTTTCCTCTCTCTGCTCATTATTTTTTTCCCGGTAGCCGTGAAGCTTGTCGTAAGATTTCCGTTGATTTTGTTATTTCCTTGACACTACACTCCTCCTTGTCTGTGCCTGTGAATCTTTCTTTCTTGCCCTCCGTAGTTTGCTATCTTGTTGCTTTCCCTTCCAATGGTGTGGGGAATTTGCTTGTTTCCTCGCAGAGGTCTGCTGATCGATCTGCTCGGGTTGTGGATTCTGGAGGAGCTTTATTGACGCCCGCCCGCCCGCCCGCCCGCCCGCCCTCCTCTCTTGGAAGTGTGTGCAGGTTTGAGTGTTTATTCTGAAAAAAAATTGGTCTGGAGTTGGTTTGTTTGCGATCGTCGGTCTCCTCGTTTTGACGTTTGCTGGAAGCATCTATTTGCGGGGGATTTCTTGGTTCTCAAGAAGGCTTCTGCGAATCCTGTGACTCTGTGTCTGTCGAAATGGACTCTTCTTTCTTAGCTGTTTCTGGGCAGCAGCAGGTAGTGCATGGGGGGGCATACCGAGATGGCATGGTGCCCCAGAAGCGGAAGTGGAGGAACAACAGCGGGTCGAACCAGAGGTTTAGGAAGAGGAGTAAAACGCAGCAGCAGCAGCAGCAAGGTGAGAAACTCACGGTGGTGCGGGCTGCTGGTGTTTACGACCCTCCAAGGTTGAAAGATTTGCAGCGTCAGAACCGCTTGAAGACAAGGAAGTACTTTCCAAGGAGAAGGAAGAGCGTGCCGAGCGCTCCTTTCAATAACAGTTCGTTTCTGATGAGAGTCCGTCGCTCAGGGGGTTTGGCCTCAATCGTTTCTCCTGCTACTCCTGCCTTTCTTACAACCCCTGTCTTTTCTCCTGCACCTAACTATGGTAGGGAAGGTGGTCTTGTAGAGGAAGTGAAAGATCTTGGTGTCAATGGTTATGGATCTATGGCAGGTTTTATCCATCTGCGAGCATTTGATGACGATGATGATGACGATGAACAACCAACCAGCACTGCTACTACTGCAAACGAATCCAGTAGAATGGTCATTGCTCAGCCACCATCATCCAGTACTAGTGCACAGTCTTCCGTCCAACAGCTAGAGCAGAGGCTAGAGCAGCGGTTAGATCGTGATGTTAGCCGGTTTGAAATGACTTACCCTTCTTCCACACATGACATGAACAATTCTTCTCAGCTCTTGGAAGTACGTCTTGCAGAGCAAGAAGGCCATATTGCATATCTGGAGGACGAGAACCTGACATTGAAAGAGCGCCTGTTCTTGATACAACAAGAGCTCACCGAGCTTCGACAAAGGGTGGTACAGGGAGGAGTTGTGTCTGCTGTTGTAGATGAGCACGATGATGCATGTTCTGATTATGGAAGTTCAGATTAGGTCAGTCCCAGTCAAGTCAGTTTTGAACAATGATATGGTCTTACGGTTAACTTGTGCTGCTTGGCTCTAAGGTGGAGCTTTTCAGCTGGGGACAGACATGATGCGATTCGATTGCTTTCCATTGTTGGAGGACTGGAGGAGTCCTCTCCCGTAAGGGGTTCACATGCTTTTCCATGTAAGTGGATTGGGCTGGCCTGGTTGTTGCTTACTTTTGCATCTGTAAGCTGTTTCAGTGAGTGGAATCTGCTTCTTAGAGCTGTTGCTGCCACTTCCACTTCTAGACAAAAGCAGCTGAAAGTCCTGGGATGATTTTTCCTACAGGTGATTGTTGTAGCCAGCAACAATGCTATGATTAGCTTGGGGTCATCATCTGGTAAGATTTACCTCTGGTTTATAGTTGAAGACGTCTTCACCATCTTGCTGGTTCTCAGCAATCTTTGTACAGAAAGCTACATTAGCTGGAATTCTTAATGGTGCTGTATTAGCTGAAGCAACAACACATGAACATTTATCCAAGCTTTTGAAAGGAGTAGAGAAGAATGAGAGTTTATCGTGTGAAAATATGAAAGCTTGTTTTGAATATATATGCTATGTTAGTATTGTATGCAGTTGACTGAGATTATGAGCTTGATGTTTGGTAGGTGGTGTTTCTTGGTTCATGGTCTCAACTTCTCTCTCTTCTTGCTGTTTGCATGACTCACAAAAATTGTTTTTCTTTTTGCTTGAGCAAAGTGGGATGTTTGCATAGGAAAGAGTGTTTTCTGCTCGTGTGATATCTGTCCTGTCTTTTTAGGGGTGAAAGTGCATTCACTTTCAGCTTTGTTGTGTACTGGATTTGATGTGTAGCAGGCCTGAATAAAAGGGAGATGGTTGATACTGCTACCATCATGTAAAACAGTAAGCACATCATTGGAGTATTCTGATGGAAATGGGAAGTGTTTCACCTGAATGTTCTGTTATTTGATGATTGGTACTACTGCTACAGCTTCCTCTCAGCTGCTTTTATTTCTGCCTAGGATGGTCTGCTTTCCTGTTGGCACAAAGAAAGTTGCTACTTAAAGTGGTTCAGAATGGATTTTGCAAATAATGATTTAGACCCATTTGTAAGTAGTTTTGCCTTCATTGTATTTGTGGAGATGTCTCTGCAATTCTTAAGATGTATGATGCTTTGAGTGTGGTCAGGAAGGTATAAACTTGGGCCCATGAGCACAGGACTTCTAACTGCACTTCCTGGGTTGTGAAGCATTGTTCCAAACTGCTAGTATGTGATTGCTGACTTGAATTGTGTGAGAGGTGTTTATTTTGCAGAAGAGAGGAAGCTTCAGAAAGATGTTCCACAGTTATCTACTTTCTCATGTGTCAGGTTTATATTGGTTTTATAGGGTACTGTGAGTAGACCTTGTACAGAATTATTTGCACATATGAAGTGTCTTTCATGTACACATTGAGGCCAGGAAAAATATTGCTCATGGATGAAATAAAGTTTTGATTTTTGCAAATGTATATACAATGTTCCTGCTGTTGTTCTGAGTGCTTGATGCTGATTGATTGATAGCTTCAATTTTGCATAAAAGAGTATGGTGAGCTTTTCGTGCCAAGTTTCTCTAATCACTGTACACCAGATTACGTACTGATTTAATCTGGATCACTGTACACCAGATTACATACTGATTTAATCTGGACAGAAATAATGAATATTTTCGCCACTCATATTTTCATTCAATTTGATGAGAGATTGCTTCCAGGTTTATCACCAGCCCAAGCCCCTTGTGCAGAAGAGCTGGAAATGCCAGAGGACCTGGTGGACGATGGAAACCTTTTAAAAAGCCATCCTTGTGCAATGAAACTGGCAGTGGAAATGATACATACATTATTCTTTCTGCTGGTTCACTGTGACTTCAAAAAAACCTTATCCGAGGTAATCCTGAATGGTTTGTTGCATTGCACATGGCAAAGAACAACTCTTGCAAACTACCTTTAGTGTCCAAAAGCCCAAGTATGAATAACATCAATTAGCAAAGCTCTGAGTGTGTTGTCTGATTATTGATTTTGTAGTTTGCCTTCGGTGTCCAAAAACACAAGTATGAATAACATCAATTGGAGAAGCTCGGAGTGATTATTGATGTTTGTTCCCTAAGCTGCCTAACCTGGACTACTCCTCAGGGCTTTTAAATCTGAATCTTTTGACCTTGACTTCTTCCTACAGAGTGACCTCTTTCACAAAGCTCACACAACCTGCCACCACCTGCCAGGTATGCTCAGCAAACCCACTTTCACTTGAGCATCTCATCAATTGGGTTGGCGGGATGTTTCTTTTGGGGCTCCA
Source organism: Sphagnum contortum (assembly GCA_963920785.1). Taxonomy (NCBI): domain Eukaryota; kingdom Viridiplantae; phylum Streptophyta; class Sphagnopsida; order Sphagnales; family Sphagnaceae; genus Sphagnum; species Sphagnum contortum. The sequence goes on from OY987277.1 coordinate 10,939,324, forward strand.
TTATCCTTTGTCTTGCAAAGAGCATAAACCCTAAATAGCATTCAATTTTTAGTACAGTTAAAATCAGGTGACTGTCAAATATATATTGCTGCTTCACGTCCATTTCTCTCAACGACCAATGCCCATTATATCTCAGTTTCGAAAACAGTCTCGAACTGAGATGAGAGAATAAAACTGTTGGAGCATCAATCAAGTCTTCCTAGTATTTAGCACCTTCTGAGTCCTGCCGGTGTTGTTGCCTAATGGTTACATAACGTTGCTTCTTAATGGTAGCCGCCCAACAACTCCAATTATCACTATACTTAATGATGCTTGTACCAAGCCATAACTTTGTAACTGAAATCTGAACTAGGTACATCTGAGCAACCAAGAGAAAAAAAGGAAATCATTAACATCTGGTTCATTGTTGGGAATCCTTTTCATTACTGCAGTGCGTACTCTCTCTCTCTCTCTCTCTCATGTCACATCCCACCGGGGTTATTGTTTACCACCTACCGAGTTTGGGTCCGGAAAGAAATGAAAAGAAGGGAAGAAAATATGAAATAGTGGTGGCCATCAAAATGCTGACCAAAAACCTTAAAACTTGAGTACTTGCCTACGTCTGGTTTGCATACAAGCATGATGGAGAACAATTTCTTTGATAGGTTTCAAGACAGAACATGTGTTGTAAAAAATCCGCAGATCTTTAAGAATCAACCTTTATAAGACGTTTTTGTTATTGGTTTTCGTGGTTGAGAAATTTCTACCGAAATGTGTTTGTAAAAAAGCCAGCAGATGTTAAGAACTAATACAAATGCTTGTTGTGGGTATAGTTGTTAGAGATCAAGAAGAAATTTGTGCCATCAAGTTGGTGTCCACTGACTGGCTAGGTAGTCGGTCTGACTGACTTGGGGGGAAGCTTGCAGAGCCAGTACAGTCAAGAAAACGCTCAGTCAAACTTGTCATCAGGTAATGGGTAGGGTATTTGGTCTTATATTCATTATTATATATGTATGAAAGGATACTATTATGGTCTCCCATCAAAGTTCTACAGTTCCTTGCAGGACTTTGGTATACAATGGGATACAAAAAATTTCACACACACATCTACATAATTGCTGCATCTGATTTGCTGCTCGTGTTTCGTATGAATACTTTATTTTTCTCAGCATTTCTGTATTTAATTTGTTGCTAGTGTTTTTAGTAGTGACCTCTCTTGCTTCCGAAAATGGAGGGTTAAGATTTGTTGGCTCCACCTCGGAAGGTAAAGGGAGAGAGAGAGACAGATAGATACTCCTGAAGCATGGAGTTTTCATTGGTGGAATATTCATCAAGTGAATTCATTTTTTTGGGGAACCTCATGGAACCCACCCTAGTGAGCCCTTGCGTGGCCTTTGTGTGGTTGGTGGAAGAGATATTAAACCTCAAGTAGTTGTTACCCCATCTCACTACTATTCTGATCAAAGCAGGCTTATTATCTTCAGAGTTCTTAGGAAACTTTCTACAACTCACTTAAAAAAAATAAAAATTATTTTCAAAGATGAAAAAATATTTTTTTCAATTCAATAACTTGCGCTTTGTTGGTCCAACACTTGTTGAAAGGACAAACATGCACACCCCCTCATCAGCATGGGCTTTCCAGCATTACCAAAAGGGAAGTGATAGCCCTGCTGGTTTGAGAAGGGGGTACGGTGTGGTCACATCAAAACAAGGCATTACAAACACACTGGCCCTGCCAATAGATAAGATGTTGTACATCTACCTGCTGTGTCCACACTTGGAACACCGGTTCACTTAATGTGAAACCGGTTCCAATAAGGTAAAACTTCCAAAACTTGGATCAAATGCGATATTTTAACTGTTGCTGCTGGTTTGAACTTGCCATGGGGGGCAGATTTCCATACGTTTCTATTTGGTCTCTCACATACATGTTGTTGAGGAAGGTTCGGGAGGTGTTGCTATGAATTCTTTAGGGGATTATAAGATCTTTGTGGGTACTGATCATGTCACTCTTTTGTGTAGCATAATGCCCTGACCCCACTGGCTTTATCTGAATAAGAGGCCCCTGAGGTGGAGCCAAGGGCAAGCCCAATTCTGGTAAAACGTCTCCCCCAGGGCTTTCTGTTGCAAGTTTTTATTTCATTAAAAGATTTCCCCATGATATCTGATGGGTACCCGCTGGATACGCACTGGGTATCACAAAACAAACAACAATGGGCCTTACAAGCTCTACAAGGCTTTATGCTTTTCATAAAGCCCACCACATTATTGCAGTCAAATATGGTTTTTACATTCACACTAGAAAAGCATGTTGGTGCTCCTTAACTTGCCACATGTCCCTTGGATGACAGTTTGCAATCTTCAAAACAACAAGATTAAGGTTCCATAATCTTTTCAAGGCAGAAGATTATGCTACATAGAACTAAGAGATCACACTTTTTTTTATAAAATAATGGTTCTTATGTTTGGTTTTCATGTTCCCATGATGTTCTTGTATTCTAGTGATGTTCCCATGATGAACATCTCCATGATGTTTCACAATGAATAGTGCATATGACATTCCCATGTTGTTGCCTTGTCATTCCCTTGTTCTCATTCAGTTCTGATGTGATTTCCACGGTTGTTTCATGGCATGCCATGATCATTCACCAAAGATGTTATCATAATGGCTGCTCGTTAAGATTTGTGTGACTTGGGATCCTTGGAAGCTCTCACATTGGAAGCATGGCAAAGAACTGTAAATCACAAAGAGTCGAGACAATTGGGTCGATGTTCTTGCAGACTAGAGAGAGAGAGAGAGAGAGAGAGAGAGAGAGAGAGCATCAACCTACATAATCTTGCAAGTCTTCTTTTGGGAAGAAGAAGCTCTAGATCTTGAGGTGATGAAGTGCTCTGTTCTGGCCTGTGGCGATAATAATCCTTGTTAAAAAAAAGCTTTGGAAAGGAGGGAAGATTGTTCGTATCTTTGTGTATGTTGTTCGATCAACAGATTCTTGTTAAGGATGCTGACAAGAGAGCATCTTCCTGTTACCATGGACGGAATGCTCCGACAATGAATGAAAACTAGTTTAAATCAGCAACCATCAGAAGCAGAACAAGAAACAAAAGCTTGAGGTGAGAATTTTGGATCTCTCTCTCTCTCTGTGCTCCTGGAAACACAATACACCTAAAATATAGATAGTCCCATAGCTCATACACAAAAACCAAACTCTACTAATCCTTGAAAGCTGTTGTTCCAATGGAAAATTCCATTCAATTCAGGCAGAAAACCAACTGCGTTCTTTTCTTTCCCTACATACCAGGGAAGAAACCCTAAACACTAAACCCTACTCCCTTTGGGGATTTGCGCCGACCTTGGACGACTACTACTACTACTACTACTACTACTCGCCTGCTCAATTTTTTTTTGGCTGTTTCTTTCTGTTTTGCTTTGCGCGGAGTCCAAGCTTTCTGTTTTGCTCCGTCCAAAACGTTGGAGTAGTCGCTACTGTAGAGTACTGTTCAGATAACAACTAAACAAAAGCTTTTGATGATGAAATCGTCAATCACCCAAAGCCCCGCGCAAATCCTTTAACTTACAAAGAAGACTTCGCGCGCTAGGTAATGAAGAATTCATGGGGAGAGAAAAACTAAAACGCAAGAAACGTGACAGAGAGAGAAAGGAAAGAAACGTTTGTTTTGCAGCTACAAGCCGAAAGCCACCGACCGGAAACAAGCGTGTTGACGAAAAGTCGAGAGCACGAAAAGGGAGGGAGGGAGGGAGGTAGGGAGGTAGGGACTCGCCGGATTATTAATTTTCGTCAATTTTGTGATGCAGTCAAACTGGCGATCACCCACAAGAAGAGTTAGCCAATTTTCGCTATATTAAAGTAGAATTTGTAGATTTTTTGGGGGCTTACATGCTAGAACCCAATAGAGAAACCTGGCGATTTTTCAAAATTTTGAAATATGGCGATTAGAAAACCAAATAAAAAATATTTTAGCCATTTTGGAAGAAAACCATTTAACCAACTAGCTAAATTTAGCCAGGAAAGAAAAAAAAAAGAGAGAAAAAAAAGGGGAGGGTGCCGCAGATCTCCTCGTCGCCTGGTTGCTGCCCGCCCTCTGCCTACCCGTCTCCAGGTCCGCAATTACAGGGCCCAATTGCCCACGACACCGAAGTACGTATGTCAGTTACCTTATACTCAGGATTCCACGTACAAACAACAAACATTACGGAAAAGAATTCGGGACCTCGACTTCGTCCCGTCCCGTCCCGTCACGTCACGTCCCGGTCGCTCACGACAAAACGGCCGTGAGCCAGCGCACCCGCGCGCCCTACAATGCCACCTAGCGGAAAAGCCTAGAACGTGTGAGTCACGTACGTACGTACGTACCTACCAACCAACCAACCAACCAACTAGTCCCTTTAAAATTCCTAAACTTGGCAACTAGGTACCTACCTAAACCACAATCTAGGATCCCTTCTCAATGATAGGTATTAGGTACCCAGTACCTACCTACCTCCCCCTTCTTTAGGGCTTTCGGTCACCAGTCACCACCAGCTTCTCTAGTAACTTCGCCATTTCCGTGTCAACTGGGGTGATTTTTTTAATGTCATGGAAAACAAAAATCAATCACATCTAGAATATATATATATAATGAAATTAATTAGTTAATTAATTAAATATTTATTCTTCTTCCCAGAAGAGAGAGAGAGAGGGTTGGAAAATGGCTAACTATATAATAGACCATTTTTGGATCATAATTTTCATGTTGCCAATGAGAAGGCTGGATGGACAAGGAGGGCCCAGTTTGTTTCTTTGGGGAGGTGGGGGTGGAAAGGGTGGAGATTTTTTTTTTGGTTGGGTCCTTGTGTTATTATTCCCACTGTGTGCCAACATGGTTCCCATCAAGTTCCCACAATGTTCTCCAAGATGTTCCCACTAGCAGCACACTTTTATCCCATATTCTTTGGCCCAAAATTGAACTTTTCATATACATAAGTGAGAGGCCAAACGGTGGGATTTCATCTTCTTCAATTGGGGGAGCGCTTAATGTTTTTTTTACAAAAAAAACTTGTGATAATCCAATCAACATGGCTCCTTCCCCAAAAATTAAAAAAATAAATTGGGCACCTCCCTCAACTAATTAATAATAAGAAAGATGAATATAAAACACAAATGTAAAATTATATATGAAAAATCCATGAATCTATATTAGATTCAGATTCTTATAAAATCTTGGGTTTATTTTATATTTTGAAAATCTCCAATTTAATGACACACCCAATATGGTCAACCAATTATAATTGGTAAGGGTGTATGGTTTGGGGGGGGGGTGGTGGTGACTCGGTGAGTGAGTAAGTAACCTCCGTGTTATTGTGGTTTAGAGTTGTGTTGGGGGTGTTGAGGGTAGTGTATTGGGGAGTTGGTGGAAGGGGGGAGAGGAGGGATAGAGAGGGTTTGTGGGGGCCATAGGTAAAGATAGGAGTGATACCTATTCCTCCATAATTGAATCTTTGTTGTTGGCATAGTTGATTTTTTTTTGTGGTGCTTTTGTCTTTTTGTTGCATATACATGTGTTTTAAGAAGAATTGGTGGAAGTTAATGACACGTTAACATACGTGTGTTTTCTTATAGTGATGAGAGACTCTCATCTTGTTTGCTTGTTTGTTTGTTTATTTATTTATTCCTTTCTTTCTTCAACCTAAACTAGCCTTACCCATTTGTATCTAGTTTGTGCTTAACTTGATGTCCTCTAAATTCTCCCTTGTTTTCAATATTTTTGTACATTTTTCAAATCGACGGTGTGTTTTATAAAATAAGTTTTGTAAGGTTTTGATCATTTGCAACAACATTGTGTTTAGGCTTGTGTTTCTTTCACTTTCATTTTGTTATCCCTTTGATTCTCATTAACTTATATCGGTAATAGGTAACCCTCCATTTGCAACAAACATTGTGTTTCTTTTAACACTCATGTGTGCACGCGCATGTGTGTGTTTCTTTTTTTTCATTGTTATTTATTATGTTATCCCTCTTTTTTTTAAGCCTAAAATGGATTTCTAACCCATTTGCACACAACAATAACATTTTTCATTTTTTTTTTCATGTGTTTTGTATTTTCACACTTTTTAGTTTTTATTCATGTGTTTTTTCACCTTAATATACCCTCACTCATTTTGCAACCAAAATAAAAATAAAAATCTCTTTTTCATGGTTTTCTCTTTTTTTTTTCCAACCCAAAAAAAATATTATTGATTTTATTTGGTTTTCCTAGTGTAAATTGACTACCTTATTTTTCAACCCATAATTTGGAAAAAAAAAGTTTGTTTTCCTACTGTAAGGTTTGATTACCTGTTTTGCTATTTTGTCCAAAACATGAACCAAAATTTTGATAACACAAAATTTATAAAAGAAAAAAGAAAAGAAAAGAAAAGAAAAGAAAACTCTGCTCCAAATTGATGACTTGTTTTTTCAGTTATTTATTTATTTATTTATTTATCTCTAAAACACAACAACTAATTTCCTCTAAAACTAGAAAATAGCCCCCCAACCCACTAAAAAAAGGAGTTTGTAAAGAATTAAAAAAAAACCAATAATTAAACAAAAATAAAATAAAGCCTTTACAAACTCCATATAAAAATTTGGAAAAGAAAAAAAAACAAAAAAAAAAAAACGAACGAAAGTGAGTGAGTAAGTGAGTGAGGCGCAAGAATAGGTAGCCTACACTACCTACTTTAGAGTAGAGTAGAGTAGCCTACGGTCACCATTTGGCGCCGGAATCTTCTTCTGCAAGTAGGGGAAGGGGTGGTAGTAAGTACAGCGACAGTAGGCTAGCAGTACAAAATACAGTAGACGTATAAATACGCAGATCTTTTGCGTACACCGCCGGAGAGTTTAGGGCGGGAGTATTAACTTAACTAAGGGCGGGTAATTAGGGGGAGAGGGAGGGAGGGAGTAGCGGGGTGGTTTAACCATGGTTAATTAGGGCATTGCGCGATTGCCGCTTGCTGCTGCTGTGCTGTGCTGTGCTTTGCCTTGCTTTGCTTGGCTGGTGTTTCCGCTGATGCTTCGTCGTTGTTGTGCGCAGCGAGCGACTCCGCCATCGACTACTGCAACTCGTGCTCCTGACATATGCCCCCTTGCGGCGGCACATGTATATGCTCCTCTCTGTTGTTCTTTTGTTTTAGTTTTTTTTTATCATCGTGTTTATATATTCCATTAGGTGCTTTGTTTTTCGCCCTTTTTTTGTTTCCCTCTCTCTTGCTTGCTTGCCTGCTTTCAATAGCCCTTGCTTCTGCTGCTGAGGTTTTGGTCTTCTAGGGACGCGGAAGTCAAGAGCTTTTCTTTTGAAGAATTTTCGGCATTTGTTTTGGAGGCGGGGATTTGTTTTGAGGTTAGTCTGCTGCGCATGTATTCTCACGGAATTGGGAGTTGTGGTCGTCTTTTTTGTGAATCAGTGGCGCTGCATTGGTTTGCTGCCTTCTTTCTCTCGGTCTGTCTGTCGACGTTGGTTGGGAGTGTATGCCTCTCTGAAAGCGTTGTAAGAAGAAGCTGTGGTGAGGAAGTTCTCTGGAGGTCGGTCGAGGCAGACACTTTTCTTTGGTTGTTGTTGTCGTCGTCGCAACTTTACTTCGAGAAGACGACCATTCCTTTATTGGGTTGGAGTTGGGATTTGCTTGAGAGAGAGAGAGATATGGTGGCCAGGGTATGCACCCAACTCTGGTCTACGTTTGTGCGGTGGGGCGGCAAAGGTTTTCCCCTCTTTAGTGAAGAAGTTGTGGTAGTCGAGTAGCGGCTTGAGTAAGAAGAGTGTGTTGTCTGTTTGTGAAGAATTGTTCGGCAGTGAATTTTGTTCGATGTTGTTGGTTCTCATTGCTGCTGCGTCTGCTCTCGATCCGTCGGTCGTCTTCTGGCATCAGGTGCTCCAGTTTCTTGGAGGGAGTAGTATTGAGCAACGAGGCACAATAGTCTAGTGCTGGATCATCTTCAGATTCTTCTGGCAGAGAGCGTTGTCGTAGCTGCTGCTGCTGCTGCAGCACGAAACCTCCTCCTCTTCTTCTTTTTCCGGTTCTACCATCATGACCTCATCGCAGTGCAAGCAGTTTTCGTACTTCACTAGCAAATTTCGAAGTTCGGGGGTTTCTCCAATTTGCAACATAGCAGCAGCCAACAACATCGGCGGGGGGTGTGGCGATGGTGGTGGTGCAGCGACGACGACAAGGAGTTCGTGGATGTGTCCATCGGCAGCAGCAGAGAGGGAAAGGAAGAGGAGGAAGAAGAACGGTGCTGCAGGCGAAGTGGGGACAATGGATCCCTTACTCTGGGGTAGGTTACCGGAGGATCTAGTTGACAAACTAGTGCAATATCTGCCTGTTCCTGCTCTTCTACGAGCGCGCGCTGTTTGTAGACGACTACGGGACTTCGTGTTCTCTGACAAGTTTCAAGAGGCTCGTGCTTGTGTACCCGCCTGGAGCTATCTGAGCAACAAGGAAACACCGTATCTGCTTGTGTTCGTCACAATTGAAGGCCACAGATTGTGTAGCGCTTACGATGCAGTCGCTGATGTATGGCGTAGAATGCCACCCATGCCTGGTCTTCCTTCTCGTGCCAAAGACTGTGTTGCAGGTCCATCATCTTCTCTCTCTCACTCTCCTTCCCACAACAACCCCTCATCTATTCCATTTCTCACAGATAATCATTCCTTACTCTTTTGCGTCTTCTCTTCTCTTTGATCACTGAAACCCTGCTCAACTTTTGATGGAAATGCCTAATCTCATACCATCAAAGGCAGGTAGAATCAGTTCCTTCTTGCTACCATTGCTACTTTTGTTCTGTCCTGACAATCAGCGATGCCCTTGATGTCTTCGTTCTATCCCTTGATGCCTTCATTCTATCAATCACAACTTGGCAATCAGCTGGATTGTCAGCAATGAAGAAGACTGTTGTTAGGAAGAAGGCAAGAGGAGTTGTGTGCAGCAGCAGCTTCACTTACATGTCTCTCTGCATGCCGGTTCCATGTTTTCTTAAGGGGGTATTTTTTTTGGTGCTTTGGCAGGCGATGGTGGGCTTTTGTGTTTCAGAGATGTGGATGAGCAAGGACAAGCGACTTTTTTTGTGTACAATCCATTGATGCAGCACCACAGGGAGCTTCCGCCCATGCAAGTTGGTAATTCAATGATACTACATGAATGGATACTGACACACATGGTGATGGATAGGTTTACTGGTGCCTACAAGATCATGGTTCTCACAAAGAAGCATGGTTTGCGCAAAGGTGCTCACATGGAGGTATATGACTCCCACAAACAGGCATGGACTGTGGACATTGGACTCTCTGCACTCGAGCGGAGGTACAATCTGAGCTTCTCACCACAAGTGGGAGCTTGCTGTGATAACTTCTTCTACTTTGTGGCACGGGAAGGGATATGTGGGACAAACATTATGGGTCTAGTAGTGTACGACATCTTTGAGGGTTGTTGGCGAGAAAAGCTTCTGTATAGATGTGAACCGAGATGTCCAGGCAGCAAGATAGAGGTGCAAGTAGTCGAGTGCAAAGGCACGGTGTACATGGTGGTCAGGGAAGACGATTGTGCAGGCACAAAAGGAGTATCCTTCTGCAGATTGAATCCATCAAGAGAGCAGAAGATTGAGGATGCAGTACTTTTTGAAAGCTTTTTTTCCAAGTGGGGTTCCAAGTTTCCATCTTACCGCTGTGTGTCAGTCAGGAGTGAGCTAGGGTTGCTTCTCTATGACAAATCTTTCCAAGTACTGGTTGATGACCTTTCCCAGGAGCTGATGCTGCCAACCTGTCCATTTGAAGGATTAGAAAACTGTGTCTCATCCACGCTCATCACTCGCTCTGAGTGTCCCCAGTTGCAAATGTTGAAAAGAAATCTGATATCCGAGGTTCATTATCAACCCAACCCAGCAGCTTGTGTGTAAAAGGTACGATGAAAAAAGCACACCCCATTTTGGTGGTATCATCCAGGTGTTCAGCAGTGGCGAGGAGGTTTTTTAAAAATGCCTTTTCTGATCTCAGCTTAGACATGGAAGGAACTCTTTCAGATTTTAGGGTAGAAAAACAGCAGTTTACAGAGTAAATTAGAGTGGGACTAAACTCGTGGAGTATGAAAGTGCACAAAGTTCTACTTGCTTGTCCCTTACTGTGTAACATTGGTTATTTCAGTTATAATCTTTACTTGACACTGATTGCCAACTGATACATAAAATTTTTGGTGGAAAGTAGCTGAGTGTGTGTCATATCATACCATATCACTGGAGTATGTGTGTAGAAGTTCACTTACCAGTATCATCAGCATGGAATGTATGTGTGGCATCATGTGAACATTGTTGCTGTTTCGAAATATGAACACTCCACTTTTGTTGACAGTCTGTGGGCTTTCCAAGTGAGAGCTCTGGAAGCTTTTAACATTAGCATGCATGTAAGCCAAAGGCATGTACAGAAGTTTTAAAGTACAATGTAGTTGGACCAAAATTAGTGCATCATACAACTCTGTGATCATAAGGGCCTTTTACAACTGCAGATTAGTGTAGTGTTCATGTGACAGACCTATTATCACAGTCTAGACAACAGATTGGCTTTCAGAAAACACCCCATTTGATAGGAATTCTTTACCTCATGAGATTGTTTACAAAAATCAAAGTCCCTGAAAATTGCTTTGCTTGTTCCATTGTTCATTCATCAACAAAAACCGAGAAGCTTTTCTGTGAGGTATTTGGATGAGGTGATATTTTCTTCTCGGCTGCCTTGGAGGAAGTGGCCTTGGACAGCGGAGGGTCTAGATCTAGATTCTCCTGATCTGTAAAGACTTCAAAACCCTTGTTCCTTGGGTTGGATTGAGTTGTGTCCACCACATTCAAAGCACCTGGTGTTTGGAAGCTTGGTTTCTTAACTGTGCGGTTAGTGACAACAGGCTTTTTTTTGGCTTGGACATCATTCTCATCTCTGAATATTTCAAAGCTTCTAGTTCCCTGTCCTGCTACCTGTCTTTGCATAATCTTATGAACTGGATGATCTGCAGAGTTGTTGTCCTCAAACACCTCAAAGCTTGGAATGGGCTTTTTAGTGGTTTGGCTGGGCACATCTTCATCCACAAATGCATGAATCCCACCGTTCTTTGACTCTGCTAGCTTCTGTTTAGGTCTTTCAATGTAGGGTGCATCCTCAAATACCTTCAATCCCTCAATCTTCTCCTGATGCTTCATACCTTGACCCTCTCCCAGCTGGCCAGTCATCAGCTCATCATCTACAAAAATATCAAAGCTCCCCCCATTGTTGGAAATGGCAGACTTGTTTTCCTGTGATCTTCTGTTGGTGCGTGCTTGATTACCAGGCTGATGTTGTGGCCTTGAGTCCTGTTCAGAATCCAGGCTATCAACAAGGATCTCAAATTCCTTATCCTGACATCCTACACGTCTAGTAGTAGGTGCACGGGCTGTGCTGGTCTTGGATTTGTCCCTTAGGCTTCCACAAGACAGAGGCCTGTTGAACTGGGAAATGATGTACTCACTAGCTTCCTGTGTGTTGATGGTTGGATCAACCAACCCCTGGTGGCCTGCTGCATCAGAATCAACAACTCCCTGAAATATAAGCTGGTCTGCAAAGCGTTTGATTGCAATAGTTTCATCACCATTGGCTGAGGGAGCACTGGCAATTTGTCTAGGCATCCTTGGAGGCAGCAAGGAGCCTTCAGCAGCTGGAGATTGACCAAGTATGGACTTGCAACTCCCTGCAGGTGAACAAGCTCCTTCCCTTACTGAGGTCTTCATACCTTGTGACGGAAGACAGTCTGGTGCAGATCCGAATTTATTCAGAGACATTTCTATCCTCTTTGCCTTCTCTATAGAGCTGCTCAAGGCCCCTGCTGGGGAGTCCTGGCCACACCACTGTGCTAGCCTGAACTCCTCAAAACTGACCTGTCCTTCATTCTCAGAATGTTCATAGATCACACTTCCAATCAGAACTGGGGCCAAATAGGCAGATCCACTGCTGCCATAATCAGAATCATCCCTAACTGCACACACCACAGCAAGTGAATTGTGACAATTTTAGACAATACCCTCATCACAAACAAACATCCTTTGCTTCTTCCTGACCACAAAGAAACCTCCAACTCTAAAAGAAAATTGTGAAGCATCCAAGCTTGTCATCAGAATGATGACTTCTGGTCAAGATTGGGGTGCTATGCCCCTTTATATATAGCACTCACCAGGGCTTCTGCCATGTGTTCTACCAAGCCGAGAGATCAAAGTTGGACAATCACCCTCTGTGAAGTGCAGAAGTGGGTTCTTCTTCAGAGTCTCTGTATCTCTGCAAACACATTGTACATTGATTCAATAAATGGAGATAGACAATAACCAGAATGATGTGTAACAACAACTCAGATTTTCCTATTGCTGATAAGAGTGAACCAGTGCACCATAAGGGATGTATGGTTGGTGGTCGTGAAACACTTCTGAATTGGGTTCCAGTTCCCTAAGACCAACCACATTGGTAATCTCAATTTCTGTTTTTACTACCTACCTACTAACAACTCTACTACCACCTAATGTGCTAAATGCTAACCATCTGCATGCATCCACTTACCTATTATCCTTCTACTGATCTACCTATGGGAGCTATCTTTTACAGACTAGGTTGCCCAGGTCAAAACTGACATCAACTCTGTTGGCATTTAGCCACAGCAGAGTGATAACAGAATTCCAGTCAATCATGGCTGTTGGTTTGCTCTGGTCCCTATTGCTGAGGACAAATGGGTTCTCACTATTGCACAGAATATAGGAGTCTAGAGTTCTCTCTCATCGAGCACTAATGGACCCCTGCAAGAACTGACTATCTTTTAGAAATTACCTAGGTGGTGAGTCAACAAATGGTTACCTGCAATATACTGTCTAGAAAGTGGACAAGTGTACACCATGGTAAAGTAACTGGCTGTGTCTACCAAGTATTGAGATGCAACTGGGGGAAAAACTAGATATGATGAACGACTACAGATATTAAAGCAAACCTGCGGTGGTCAGGCACATCATCAAGCCGTAAGCGAAGGGTAGCTGGTACAACTGCCTCCTTGTTCTTTGAATGCGATCCTGATGATTTTTCTCTGCAAGAATGAAGACAAGATAAAACATGAAGGCATTTTGCCTGCACTGTGTATCTGGTATCTTTACAAAGCATGGAAACAAGACACCAAGATGGATCAGGAACAACCAATGACCGATGTTTGATCCAATCACACAATGAACTCTAACAGATTTTCAGGAGCGAGACTTACACTTGACACTCGTCGTCAACAAATATGCTAAATTCCGGTTGTGAGGCCACAGATTTAACAACATTCTTGCACCGAATCTGCATCAGAGATGGATTAGGTGAGAACTTCTGTCAACTTGACAGCTAGATCACCTGGCCAAATCTTTGGAAAAGAATTTTTTTTCTCTTACTAGCTATCCTTGCATCTAACAGGTGCTCTAGCTCATCAACAATACCTGTTGTGAACCTGCATGGAACAAAGCAAAAGAATGCAAACCTTTCCTTCTGTCCACTTGGCAGGTTGCTGAGTGTTCTCCTTCTTTACTTCTTTCTGGGATCCTAAGCTCTGCCAGAATGGAGCTGTTTCTACTGTGCTACTAGGATGCTGTACAGGGGGAAATGATCTGCCAACTTGGAACTCATCATCTGTGAACACTTCAAAGCCTGCATTTGCTGGTCTGCAGTCACAGGGCAGCACATCAATTTTTTCCTGTGATGTTACTTGCAGTAAAAGTTCAGTGATTTCTTGATCATATGCATCTAAAAGAAAGAGGTACTCAACATTACTGGGCGCTACTTTTCAAAATAAAGAGAGTATGTTTGTTGGGTTTAAGCAATGTATGGAACTGCATAGAATAAACAAATAAATGACTTCACCAAATCCTGAACTATTGATCACCTTTGTGCATTTACTGGTTGGATCCTCGCCCTTGGTTGCCCCCGCAGAGTCTGAGGAGCTCCTCTTCTGTTTGCTGGTCAATGACACCAAACAGCAGAACCAGCATGGAATCATGTACAACAATAACTCTACTCACTTTCACATTGCCAAATGGAAATGTGGTGTTGGCATGCTATGAGCAAGCTCTGGATATTCTGAATGTGCAGGTTAAACTTCTGGGCATGATAATCCACTACAAAATGTTCAAATCAATACAGGTCTTTTTACCAAAGAAACCATCACATTTTTGCGTAATTCCAGCAGTCTACAATACAAAGCTCTTTACACAGTTGTCCAAGTGACTTACCTGTGTGTTGGGGTCCATTCTCTTTATCTACTTTCAGGTCTCCAAATTCTCGCTTTTTCTCTGGCTCAAAGTCATCTGGATTCTGCACATCCCAAGGACCAGCAAGCAAACAGTGTGAACCTTGCAAAACGAATCAAAAGCCTACAATTTCTGCAGTCTCACAGTGGCGAATGAGAGTAGAGATCATGTTGTTACTTTGAAACAGTGTGAGGTGAATAGAAAGAGGCAAAGATGGTGGCATCTCATGTGATGAAAGCTGTGAAATTGCTGCAAAGAAAACTGAACAAGATAGAGTGGGTTCCAAACTGTACATTATGGAGATCATGTTCGGTCCGTCTTGCCATCCGCTTGAGGAAGGCCTGGTACATATTCTGCAGCCTTCCAATTGGATGAGCACCCCTGCCTCCCCGAAAGATATTGTTTCAGTCCATCAGAAAAAGCCCCAGCATTGTTGGTACAATAATCTTCTTTTCTTGTCACATTCCTCTCTCTTTATTTCTTCCCCACCCCCCCAAAAAAGAACTCATTCCAAACTAAAGATGTTGAGGAAATCAGCTTACAGATGATAAGCTGATTTACAAACCTTGCAATGCCCAGCTCAAATATTTCATTTGCCCTCTTGTAATTCTTGTGAATTTCCAGGTATGTTGCAAAAGCCTCATAGTAGAGAGCATGGTCTTGTCCTATTGAATTTGCCTCCAGAAATGCGTAGATATCCTTTGGTTCTGTACAGCAATCTGCCTGCAATGAAGAAGAAGAGCACATCTCACTTTTTGATGACAACAACCTCACCACCACCACATGTCTAAAGCTGGGCAGTTGTAAAGACATGGATGCTTGTGAGATCTTCTCCTGGTGGGAAATTGACCACCAAGCGAAGGATTGAATTGCTGCTGCTCCTCTTGCTGCACTTCCAGGATTTTTAACATCTTCTAGGCACAGAAGTTTCATCAAATGTAAATCTGAAGAAGAAAAAAGAAAGAAGGTGGAGGAAGGAAGGAAGACAGAAAGACTCCAAAGATGATGTACTCACATACTGCACCCAGACTCTCAGATAACGCAGATCAGATCGATATCGCTCATCTGTTTGGAAAGTGCGTGTGCATGCTTCCAACAATGGCAGTAGCTCTGATTGTATCCCTCCTGATGGAAATGCATCTTTCACCCACATTATGTACCTGGCAACATTCCACCGCCAGACAAAAAAACCAACAGGAAAAAAAAACTTGAGATTTCCTGCATGAATAATTGTGAGATCCTGCTACATAAATAAGCAAAACAAGCACGAGTGTTTGGTGATATCAGAAAAATTGTCAGTCATTCAGCAAGAAATTGACAGCAATCTGCTACAACAGGAATTTCTTTCTGGCTCTCAAGCTGTCCCAAGCTTCTGCTGCTGCAAACTGTGCCAAAGTTCTTATCTCTTCTTCTTCCATCTCCCTTTGGAATTCCTTATCCTTATACATAATTCTGCGAAGCTTTTGCCTCTGGAAACTTGGAAACAATGCTACCAAGGTTTGCTACACGTACTCTAGCCATGGCTCCAGGGGATCGTCGCCCTCGTACTCGTCAATCGCTTCGATCATCTTCCTGCAAAAATGAACGCCTCGCACATCATCATCATTATCATCAAATCAGGCTGGAAACCGATGAAGAAACGCAACTAAAATACGAAGAGCAAGGCCTTCTGAAGAGAAGCGGATCGTAGGAGAAAAACAAACGCTCTAGAGAGTGACAACCTGATTTCCTTCCTTGACGCGAGCTCCACCAATTCCCCCCCCGCACGCAAAAACAAACCAAAAGAGAAAAACAACGGAAATGAAGAAGAAACTGAACGAACCTGCGTTGGTGCTCCAGCACGTTGGCGCGCGTCGTCGTCACTCCCGCCGCTTTCATCTTCAACGCCATATTGAGAGGCTCCACTTTCCTTCCGTTCCGCAGCGGCTGCACATTCTCCTTGCTCAACTCCCACTCCATGCGTCTTTCCTACTCACTAATAGCTACTCTTCCACTTCCCTTCGCTCCCCTTCTTTGTTTGCTTTCTTTTCAAAACAACAAACAACGCTAATGTATCCACAGATTACAGAAGAATCTACTCGAGCAACTTCTTCGTTATCCAGGCTGTGGAGATGCGATGTCCTTTTACCCCGTGCGCTCTTCTTCTTAAGCACTGCTTTCAAAACGGTAAGAAGAAAGGCTGCTTGAAATGAGCATGGAAAATACCAAATCTGAAGCAATAATGAAGAAGGCTGCCGGGATTTTTTTTTGTTTTGTTTGTTTTTCCTACATTACAGTGATCGTCATCGTTATCATCATCGCCGTTTAGTCCTGGCAAGCGTGGAAGATGGAAAGAGCCGTTGGAAGAGATTTCCAATAAATCTAAGTCCGTCTCTCTCGCGCCGACGGACGGAAGATTTTGAAACCCGCGGAGTGGTCGCGTTGGAAACCGAGCGCAACCTGTGATCGATCGGCCATTGTGTGTGTGTGTGTCTCGCTGGACATACCAATCGATAGTCCGGCCAGCAGCAACCGAAAAAAGCGCACACACACACACAAAACAACACAAGAAAGAAGAAGAAGAATCGTCATCGCCAGATGCGCAAAACGCGCCTCGCAACAACAGCGTTAATATTCCATCTCCACGGCAATGTATGTGCATCTTCCATCTCCATTGTTGCTTCCAGTGACAGGATTTGTTCCCTTCTTTCTCTCAGAAATGACATCTAATCCCAGTGCAACATGTTTGTGGTTGTCAGCACTGGTGACAGATCCGTGGGTGCTTGTAGCTCCAGATTCTTCAGCTCAGATTGTTTCAGTGCAAATGGAAAGTTCAAGCGTCAATCTCCTGGATAAAGATCAATTTCGTGACGTTGTTGTCAGATCTGCAGGGAAAGGTCATGATGATATAAGCTATCAAAGAGAAGACTTTGCCGACAATAATACTGAATGGCGGAAGTGTGCATTCCTTTGTTCTTGGGAGTTTTGCTGATCCTCCACAAAATTCCATGCCAATCTCTGATCATCTTGTCAACTCCTTCTTCCTCACACCCTTCTTTGTGAAGGAAGAAGGGTCACAAAGTCATGGCCTGATGAAAATGTCATCTCAGTTTTTACACATTTTGTCTGATCTAAGGGTTTAGGGTTTAAACTATTAAAGACAAGCTCTGCCAACAATCTTGAATGCCCAGAAGTGCAACTCTTTGTTCTTGTGGGTTTCCTGATCCTCCACAAACTCCATGTCATTCTCTGATCTTGTCAACACTTTCTTCCTGACCTTTGCATCAAAGGAAGGTCACAAAGAAGCCACGGCTGACATATAACATGTTGGTTTTTATAACATGTTTTGCTTGCTTTGAAGGAAAGGTCATGGTAGATTTGGAAAGAGAAGCTCTGCCAACAAAGCCTGAATGGCGGAAGTGCAAATTTTTGTTCTTGTGAGTTTCCTAATCCTCCATAAACTCCATGCCGATCTCTTATCTTGTCAGCTCTTTCTTCCTGACCTTTGTGAACAAAGTCATGACTGATGTAAAATTTGGCATGTTGGGTTTTGCAACTCTTTCCTAAAAGTTAGAGCTCAGTTTCAAAGTGACAGAGAGAGCTTTCCTTGAATTTCTTTGTCTTCTTCATTAGTCTTACAGAGACTGCCACTATAAAGAATCACAGGCCATCCCCTTCATGAGCTTTGTATGAGAATTCAGCAATTTTGATAACCTTGATGATCCATTGTGTCATGGCCAATGTACATTTCGATGTCATGTGAGTGTCATTGCTCCCAAGTTAGCACCTTCATCTTTGACATAAAATAAGGACCTTTTTGTGTACTCCATATCTATTAGATAAAGCTTGAAACTTGATTGCCATAACTTGACCACTTATTTTAGTATCTTCAAATAACCCCAATGTAACATCCTTGGGCTACCAATTAACAAAGATGAAATCAATATCCAATGTAAAGATGTTATGAACACCAATAAACATCCGAAGATCAAATGATATTGTGGCCAACAAGCATTTAAACAAGGTTTAATAATACACAGGGATCTTTTTGTCTTTTCCACCAAATTAGGTGAAAGATCTTATTGGAACGAAAAACCACTTGTAAAGACAATTGTAGTGTTAAACATTATAGCCAAACACATTCCACAATGTGAAGTGATTTGGTGACAAAAAGGGTCAAGTTTTGCAAGAAAACTTGATGTTGTTCATGATTCTTCTTAAATGGATCCACATAACCAAAAAAATCAAAGATGGAGTTGTGTCAAATTGTAAGCTTCTTCTTAGCAAGTTGTTAGCGCATTGGGCATGTTGTTGTGATGTTTTGCTTCTTCAACAAAATTTTGGATAATATTAAATGTTTAGCCTTTACATGTTTTTTTTATGGTTATGATACCATTAGTGTTGCAATAGGTGATCAACCCTTGTCGACATTGTGTGCCTTAAGCAATAATTACTAAATTAGTTTGTTCATTATAACAAATTATGTAACACATGAGTTGAACATTCACCAAGTCCGCAAACCTACCATTATTAACACCAAAAAAAAAAACTCATGTGAGAAATGTGCGGTTATAAGGCTTCCACAATTTTGATCACACATGTAAGGATTTGATGATATCTAGTGTAATAAGCCCATCAAGCTCCTTTATTCGACTTCCATGTGATGAAAACATTGCCCTTGGCAAAGTAAAAATCCGTGGGTTATTTCCATTCACATCTAACAAAGTTGGTGCCTCTATGGATATGCTACCACTTTCTCTTTCAACATTTTAAAGAATGCTTGTAGGACAATTGTTAAACAAATCTAACATTAAGCATCCAATGTCATCGACTTCCATTTTAACAAGGTGTATTGTGTCTTTCAACTTTTGATGCAACAACCAACAAGAGAAAGACCCAAAAAAAAACTTTGTGCAAGTTGTAGATGTTGTCAATTTTTGATGATAACAATAAAACACAAAAAAATAGCTCTTGGGGCCCTAGTTGTGTGCTCCAACTTTTGACATCAACAACCAACAATAGGACAACACAAAAGAAAAGTTCTTTCAAATTACAAATGCTCTTGATTGACAACAAAAAAATATAACACAAGAAAAAAACACTCAACCCACTTCTCATAGTGCATCCTTTAGGTTAAGCAAGCAATAAAAGAATTGAAAAAAAAAAACGAAGTATGCAAATAATTTTCATACCTACTAACACAAATAATGTTGTTGTACCTCAAGCCGCCTCATTTCAATGCTCCACAACGTGTTTGCCTCATTTGATTGCTAACACAATGTAGGCAATAACTAGCAACTTCCTTCATCACTCACTACCCTAAAATGAAAGCACCAAAAACTATGCCACCAAACAACACTCAAGCACAAGTGCTAAAGAATTGGACCCAAGTTTTGACAAACCTAACAAGAGCTTACAAAAACCCACAAGATTTTTCCATCACCAATTCTTTCCTTTTGAAGTTCTTTGGACCTTTCACCTCCAAAATTTCATAAGACATCCAAGTCTTCAACTTTTTAATATTTGCTAGTTTAGTGGATAATAAAGGCCAAAGTGAATTGGTTACTAAGGTGAAACCAAATATTAACTCAATTGAGGTTCATCCACAACTGAGTAATAATGGGCATCCAGTGGATGGATGGTGCGCTGGTGGGTGCTAGTTCAA
Source organism: Sphagnum contortum (assembly GCA_963920785.1). Classification (NCBI taxonomy): domain Eukaryota; kingdom Viridiplantae; phylum Streptophyta; class Sphagnopsida; order Sphagnales; family Sphagnaceae; genus Sphagnum; species Sphagnum contortum. The sequence goes on from OY987277.1 coordinate 10,959,244, forward strand.
GTGTGACCGCGGATATTATATATATATCCAGGTATATAACTGACGGGTATGTGTCCCTTGTTTCTAAGACCCGCCCAACAATGGTCGGGGACAAAACCTAGGGACATCTCTTGGAGGCTATTTTAGCTTTGTTTGCTTTTTCTTCACAAGGCTTGTTAATCCCTAGGTTTCTTTTGGTCACATTCTCTCACACTTGGCCAGGAAGAGTACACCTCTTCTCTTAAGGATTGGTTGTGGTGGAACCAGCAGCAACCCACCACAAGCAGTAAGCAACACCTAAAACCCTAAACCCCAACATGTATGGATCAATCCACAGTCCCAAAGTTTTTAATCCAGAACTTGGGTGAAAAAACAAAGCCCCTACCCATAAATGCTCAATATTCTTTGAAGTCATGTATGTAAGAGTAGACAAGATGTGAATTAAATTTTTTTTTTATAGTTGTGTGTATTTATTTTTTCCGGTGACTAAAAAAAGAAAAAAAATAAATGGAGGTGAGAATGATATTTAAGGTTCATTGTGGGAAAAATGAGGGTTTAGGGTTTGAACACTCTTTAAACACCCTATACCCTTAAAACCCCTAAACTCCTAAACCCTAGGCCCTAAACCTCTCCATCATGATGAGGAAAAAAGTTCTGAAGTCGCCATGAGACAATAGGATCCAAATGCATGGCCAAAATATATAACAGGAATCCTAAATTGAATTTGCCATATTGTCTAAATATGGCAAATTCAATTTAGGATTCCTCTTATATTGGCATATGTGGCATGTTGTTGGAGAAAACAACACAAGGGACTCACCGGCCTTCAAATTTGATAAAAAAAAATTAAAAATTAAAAAAAAAAACACTCCATGAAATTCCTTTTGTGCATTTTTTAATTTAATAATAGGTGCTAGCATGTGGCTAAAATATAGAATGATTTAAAAAACTTGTTTACTTTCCTCTTTGATCTGAGTTATCGCCAAATTTGGGTAAAGTCCTATTGGGGGCAATTTTTTTCTTTTTATCTAGTAGCTTAATAGATTTTGGCCCTTACTAGGTAATTAAAGAATAGTTCTATTTTTATTACATGAGGATTTTTGAAAGATGATATTTTGGCTTTGTGTTGAAACTTGAGATTAGTTAGAATAGAGTTATAATAAAATCTTGAAGGATTTTGGTTTCTTTTTTAGAGGATTTTTTTTCTGAAGGTTACATTTTGGCTTTGTGAAATATTATTCGAGTTTCCATAATTCTTCTTTTGCCTTAAGAAGGTACATTTTTAATGTAAATGGCAAGGGCCACAATTTGACACACCGCTTGGTTTTTTTTTTTGCAATGAGCCAATTTAATTGGCCCATCACTCAAAAAAAAATCTGAAACTTATGGAGGCTCACCAAACTAGAAGGTTCTACTTTGAGGTATAGAGTTGCTTTGCTTTGGCCCACATAATACACGTGTGAAAAGGAGGACAACATTTGCCAAAAGCATATGGGATAAAAGTGAGGTGCTGTGGAGAACAGCTTGGGGAACTCATTGGGAACTTGGGGAACAAATTTGGAACATGATGGGAACTCAATGGGAACTTCAAGGGTACATTGTGAGAACACTTGGGAACCCGGCAAAAATGGGAAAGAAATCCTTCTTCTTCACGTTCATGTGTTCTTTCCTGTTCTTCTTCGTGTCCGCACACGTCTTAAGTAGAAAGAAAGCGGTTCTCTGCTCGGAAGCCCGCCTGCACGCAAGCAAGTCTTGTACAGCAGCCATGCAACGAGGGGTCGGCGCCGTCGCAGGAATTGCCGAGGGAGGAGGAGGAAATTGTGCAATCATGATGCAGAATTATCACCATCGTCATCGTCGTCGTCGTCATCATCATCAGCAACAGGGACCTTTGTTTTCAGCTTCTTTCCATGCTCCAAGTCTGTCTTTACTGCCGCCTTCAATTCCTCGACGACAACTAACGACGCTTCTTTCTGGAACAAGCACCAGCAGCAGCTCCAAATTCTTGTTTTACAGCTTCGACAATAGCAGTTGTAGATTGCAGTTTGGTGGTATGTTTTCGTAAATCTACAAGTTTTGGGGGGGGGGGGGGGGGGGGGGGTTTCTTTCGGTTTTGTGTGTTTTTGGAACTGGACAGAGGAGTGTGGAATTATTTTTTTCCCCTCGGAATTCTGTTTTTCGTCGAATGAGGAGGGGAGAGGGGTGATGATGATGACGATGATGATGATGCCGGAAATGGGTTGTGGAAATTGGTAGCATGTTGGATAATAACATCGGATGTGGGTGGATGTGTGGTGGGTTGTGGATGAGCAGGACCAGCCGCAGTAGCACAGCTGAGAAAACGAAGAAGGCAGTTTGTGAGTGAGAGCATAGCTGCTGGGGCATTGCTTATGTGCACTGCTGCTGCAATGGCAGACACAGCTGTACAAGAAGAATCTACTATCAGTAAGCAAGGTCTGAATTCCCATTTTGTGGAGGCTCAAAATTGAAGCAAAAGATCTTTTTGTCTCTCTTGTGTTTTTGTGTGCATGTGTGTGTGAGTGTGTGTGCCTGCTTGTTTGTTTGAGAGCTCAATTGGAGAATTGGGGGACTGTCTTGGTAAAAACTCTCTCTCTCTCTCTCAATTTCTAGGGTTCGGAACTACTGGCTTCAATATCTGTTTTGCTGCTCATGAAGTCTGTTTGTAAGCACTTGCTCCAAAAATTATGTTCAGTTTTTTGCCCAAAGTGTGTGAACAAGGAAGCAGTATGTATGTATGTGTTCCATGCTCATTGTGCTGGATTTTGCAAAGTCTTTGAACAAGCTGTGTGTTTTTCTATGTTCATTCTGCTAGGCTTGTGCAAAGTTTGTGAACAAGAAAGCTGTGTGTGTATGTGTTTCCACGCCAACAGCACTAGACAGGTTGCCCTTCAAGCCAGATGGCTACAACTTCTGGACATGGCGTGGACACAAGGTGCACTATGTGGTGCAGGGTCAGGGACCACCGATAGTACTCATTCATGGCTTTGGGGCATCAGCTTTCCATTGGAGGTATGTGAGAGAAAAGTGAGACAATATTGACTGAGTGACCTCTCTGTTTTTTGTGTGTTGGGGATGTTGGAATGAGGAATTTCTCCTCTCCACAGGATGGAAGTAAAAACATGAGTAAAATTTGCAAAGGATGTAAAAATTGCACTAGTTCAGAGGAGAGAAGTATTCGTCTTGTACTTTTATTTTTGAGTGGAGGAGAAAATCAATTTCGTGATTTCTCTGAATGATTTTCTTACTGGTGAACAGATATAATATTCCCGAGCTGGCCAAGACTCATACAGTATATGCCATGGATCTCCTTGGATTTGGGTGGTCAGAGAAAGCACTCATAGAATATGATGCATTGTTGTGGAGAGATCAAGTGGCAGACTTTGTGAAGGAAGTGGTGGGCAAACCTGCTGTGCTTGCTGGTAACAGGTGTGTTCCCCCTCTATGAATCTTGAAGGAATAGCAATGTGTGTGACCTCTCCTCAGCTCTTGTGATAAGTTGCTTTTTTGTGGTAGGACTTCTGGTTGGGTGAAAGAAGAGGGAAGGAACTTCAAAGTCTCTTCTATAATAAGCACAGCGTCTGATTGTACAGAAAACTCAGTAGATGGGATTTCCTTACGTGGTTGTCAGAACAATGTCCCTGATTGTGGTGATCTTCTTTCTTGTGATGCAGTGTAGGAGGATTCACAGTTTTAACAACAGCAGCTGGCTATCCAGACTTGGTGTCAGGATTGGTATTGTTGAATTCCTCTGGACAGTTTGATACGCCAAGCTTACCAGGGGAAGCAAAGATAGGGGAAGGATCGAGCCAGCAGGAGGTCATCAAAACTGAGGAGTCAATATTGAATAGACTTATGTTGAAGCCAATAAAGGATTTTGTACAAAAGTATGCCATATTGTTTGCTTTCTGGCAAGCCAAGCAACCTGCACGTATCAAATCTGTTCTTCAAAATGTGTGTGCATTGCTTCCCCTTTAGTCAATGAACATTCATACCAGAGCCGATATATATATATACATATGTATGCAAGCGATTGTCTATGGGCACAAACAAATGCACAACTTCGCATGTCAGTAAATAATCCACAAATTATATAGGCAATAGCTGCATTTCCTTGAGGGTCTCATCAAAGTCAGTACAGATTTCTCATATGGTCAATCTGCTTTTTTCTGAAACAATTTTTTCATACCTATCTCATGATGTTACATAACTGGTGACAGGGTGCCCAACTTGTGGGTTTTTTTATTGACAGGTATATAAGGATCAAACAAATGTGGATGATTATTTGGTGCAGTCAATTGTGCAGCCCACACAAGATGCCAATGCAGGCGAAGTTTATTACAGGTTAGTTTGTGAACTTGCCAAAAGATGGGTGACTACTTTGTTTTGTTATAAACTCTCTCATCTTATTCTTTCTTCTTCAAAGGAACATCCTCCACTTAGACCTCCCAGGATTCTAGGGGTCCTAGAACCTGAAAATGCACACATTACCTGCTGGATATAAATTTGCCTTGTCAATTGTGCTGATGTGCATGTCTACATTTAAGCACAAAGGAGCTATGTCTCTTGAGGGTTAGCCAACATCATGACTGAGTAGTCCTGTTGCTTCCAGAAATGTGACAGAAACCTAGGATGTAGATTTTGTATAATGGTTTGCCCAGATTTTGGGCTAATTAGTACATACTTTCTAGACCCACTGTCAGAAGCTGATGAAATCAGTGGGTAGTCATGACAACTCCTCACTGCTATTCATGATGAAGGTGATAATCTGACACTTTGTGAGTGACTCTCATAAGGTTGTGACTGCACTCATTTCCCTGCAATTTTATAGATAATACTTGATCACAGAAGATGATTGCTGATGCTTGTCAACAGCAGAAAATGAATGTTTTGGGGTCATACTTTGTATTAGAGGTTGTGTGTTTGCACTGATTGCATACATTTACATGCATGGCCAAAATGGGAGGGTGCAGACTGATGACTCAGGTTCTCTTCAAATCAAGTAACTTGACAATCAATCAGCTGCTGGATCAACTCTCATGTCCTCTGTTATTGCTATGGGGAGATCTGGATCCCTGGATGGGGCCTAGTAAATGTGAGCAGATGAAGAAGCTGTATCCACAGGCTGAAATGGTACATTTACAGGCTGGGCATTGCCCACATGATGAGGCTCCTGCACAGGTCAACACTGCACTGCTTAGTTTTGCTAATTCTGTTTATTAGGAGAGGTGTGTGTGAACTCATAGAGTTATATGTTTGCATTCAATTTATATCACAGTGAACCCTGTTATTGACCCAAGCAATATGGTTTTGGGGATATACTAGATTTGAGCATTGTTTTTTCACTCAAAACCAGACAGATTTTTTAATTGTTAACAAATGTACTCACATTGTGAGGCCAAAAGAGCATCAGGCCAGTGTTTAGAAAATGTTCCTGACAGTTGTAACTCACTACCTCCATGTTTGGAGCTATCTAGATTGACAGTTCTCTATTGCAAGTGGACTATTCATTGCACTTGAAGAACAGGAACTATGAAAGATTTGCTGGTGAATCAATTATGTGTCACTTGATACATACATGTTAAGACTATGGCCTTGTTGGATTTTGGGTTCACTTTCCACAAGCAAGTTGTTAAGAGGAATTGATTCTTATGATATCTGCATTTTTTAAAGATATTTACTACATGATCAAATTCTATAGGATTTGTTTTTGGTAGCAACTTTTTTTTTCAACACTGATTCAGGTTTTAGATTTGTTTTTGGGGGTGATATATCCGGTGTGTTTGCTTTGGAGTGTCATCTTTCATGTTTGTGTGTACATTGTTTGTGATTTTGTAGTTTTGATATTTGATTGACAAGACAGACTACTGGCATCACCAACAGTCCATGCAAATCACAAACACCATCCTCAAAAGTGATTGGCATCCCTCCCTCACCATTATTACTCTCCCAAACATTTTCAAAATGAATGTCATAGACTTGTGGCAATCTTCACAAATCTGCTTACTCTTTTATCATTCAGAGTGAAGTTCCAGGCGCAGGAACTGTGTCAATAAGCCCAAATGCAGTAGCCAGTTTCTCACTATGGTGACACAAATGAAGCACCTTTTCTTCTTCTTCTTCCACATCATGCAGCACAAATTCAGTATTATGGTACATACCCTGCATCATGCACAATTCCTGACAATCTTCTCAGTTCTGCATAATTTCAATCATCTGGGGCTGGTGTCAATCATCACCTACAAATGTATGCACCTCATTATTCACTTCAATCCAGGTGCAATCTGGCTGTTTCTTCACACATTTGGTGTTCAAGATTCTTACATCGATGCCTATTGTCAGCAGCAGCTTAGATGCCTTATTGCAGCACATAACTTGCAGCAATTTCAGGCTCCAATTCGCGAACCCCTTTAGCAACATGTTCTGCCATCTCCACATTACCGTGAATTCTGCAAGCGCCAAGCAAAGCCATACATGAAGCCACATCTGGTTTACAGGGCATTGTGTTGATCACATTCTCTACATCTTGTAGTTGGCCAGCAGGATGAAGAAGGTCCACCATGCAGGTGTAATGTTCCAATTTCGCAGAAATCATGCTGTCTGTGATCATTGAAGCATAACTGGGCATCAACAAGATGCACCAAACCTGCATGACTACAAGCTGACAGAAGACAAACAAAAGTGATATCCTCTGGTAGTACACCTTTACACATCTGTTCAAAATGTTTAAGAGCTTCCTTACCATGCCCATGCCTGACACATCCTCCAAGTATGGCATTCCAAGTGACCACATCTTGAGATGGCATTTTGTTGAACACTATCCAAGCATCCTCCATGCTCCCACATTTTTTGCCATTGCGGCCATCTCTGCTGCCACCCACTGATGGTGGGTTTCATTGGTCCCAAAGCCAGAGTGCTTTCCCATGTCTTCTTATGTTTGAAATCTGAATACTGTTCATTTGTCTACAACTAGAAATCTAGATCAAGCTGATCAGCCATGTATTGTCCACATCCCAGGCATAAATCATGTCACGAAAACAGACCTTCTCCATAGCACATTGCATTTACTTGACTTACCCAGCCTACAGTTGCTACTACTATTCCCTTAAACCTGAAAAGAATTTCTGCCAAAGCTTAGACCACAGCAGGATCGCAACCAAGAGAGAGTAACAAGTTTGACACCAACAACAAGACCCATGGCTCCACTGACATGTAAACTCTGACAGGATTGGTGTTCAGTTGAGCAATCTCAAGAACACATCTTGTATAGATTCCATAAAAGGGAATACATGGGGAAATGAAATGAACCCATCATTGAAATGGAAGAATTTCATCAAATCTTGAGTGCAATGTCCATTCTAGAAGCTCAACACATGCTATTGCAGCACAAACTCCTTGAAGTTGTTTCTTTGGAGCACATTCAAGTTTGCCTTCATGAGAAGATATGCACATCACATCAGTTGTGAGTGTCGCAAGAATGGATCAATTCATGGGTCGTGCTCACTTGCCAAAGGCATACGCATGCACAAACAAGTTGGACACATAACTTGAACCATACAACACAAATTTTCAGCCTCACTTGCTAAGATTGTCACTTCACACTCCTCTAAGAAATCTCAAACTGAAATTCTTGTACCAAACATAGTTTCAAACGATTGAGCTAATCCCAAGCTATTTGTACAGTACACAAGTGAAATACATTCCAAAACACCATCATGCTCACCTAGTCTATAAATGAGCCTTGATTATTGGAGAAATTTGGGGCAGTCTATCAGTGGTCATTTCCTTTTCCTTCTCTTCCTTTCCCTTTGACCTGACTGTCATCACTATCCCTTTCTGAACTTTCACTATCACTGCTGTCCGGCTCACTCTCCCTGGAGCTCCCACCTCCTGAAGTTTCAGAATCACCTCCAAGATCTTCAGCATCACTCTCGCTTTCCACTGGTTTATGCTGATTCAGAATAAGACGTGGCATGTTCTTTAGGTATTCACGCAAGCTATCTGTAAGACCACCCAGTCCAATGGACGTGAAGAAGTTGATGGCAAAGCGCGTATTCTTTGGGTTGTCTTTTGGAAAGACCCCATCAAAATAGTCCTGCATCTCTGGGTCACTCAAGCGCTCATTGAGCTTTCACAGTCCCAAATGCTCTGAGAGTTCCTGTGGACAAAAACCATGCACAAACGCATGAGCATTTTCCTCATTCCCCAAAGTTGCCAAACTGGGGTTTACTGACCAACTACAAAGATGAACCCCATTGTCAATCAGTTTGGCAATAACCCAGCAATCACCCATTGCAGGAGAACATCAATTAGTACCATGAGACATGTATTTCGTGTATCATTCAAAGAGAAAAAAGCAATTTTAAACCCATCGTCAGAATGAAATTGTGAGGTGATGGGTGGGTACCATGCATATGACCAAAGCAAGGACATGACATTAGTGTAGTCAAGAGTTCCACATCAAACAGCATAGCTGCAGCATGCAGACACTTCCCCACGGGTCTTGACTAGAAATGAAAGAGCATAACCTCATACCTGGAACAAGATCTTGATGAAAATACGGGATGAAGATGTTGTATCCTCCTCAGTGAGACGAATGTAAGCCAGTGATTGCCATGGAAGTGCATCTGTACCTAGCAAATGAGCAAAAACTTTGCTACATTTCGAAGCTTGTTGGTCTCCAAACGATGGATCATTGAGTACTGCTTCACAAAGCAGTCATCAAAGTTTTCCTGGTAGAACCTGTTTACCATACAAAACCTTTGACCCAAGAGACCATAGTACCGCAAATACGTCCTCTCCTGGCTACAACATTCGAGTAGCATCACACATAACGCCATCTGCATTCCACAAGTTTCAAGTTAAGTGTCAGTACCTTCTCAAACAGCACAAGGTCCATATTTGGTCGAAGAGAAGGAGAGCACACCCTCCATAGACAATCCCAGACAAATTAAGCAAAACATCTAAGGGAGAAAAGACCTCTTGCCCAGGCTACAGCTTGATTTTGAGAAGCTTGTGACCTGCTTCTTCAAAGTCAACACCGGACATTATCGTCAGGTAAATTGTACGCCTCAAATTAACTAAATTTGTCTCTGTTTCATCCTGTATCTGCATATGTGCCTCCCTCTCCTCCTCATCTTCATCATCAGAATCCTCCTCTGATTCATCCTCCTCCCCTCGTGCTTTCTCAGTATCATCACCCTCTCCACCATCAGATTCATCGCCCAGTATCTCTTTCTTGACTGCATCATACTTCTTCTCATTCTCCTCAAAGTCAGGATCCAACTTGAAGATGTCTGCAAATTATTTACAAAGTTCCATCAAACAGTGAAGACAAGTTGTCAGGTTTTATGTCATGATGACATGCCTACAACATAACAAAAAATGAAATTGAAATCAAAATAGCCATGGACAATTACACTAGCGCCTGTAGTTCAATGGCAGTTCTTTCAGAATTGAGACTGGATTTAGAATTAGGAACCCTGAACTCTGCACTTGAGCCTAGACAGTCCCTCCCAAATAAGGTCTAGAATGGTCCAGTTTACAGAGACAGACAATGTCACAATGACTTCAAATGGGTGTAAACATATCTTTCGTGAGAATAGAGAAATATCCATTCTAAAAGGGGTGTAAACAGTACCAAGGCCTGTTTCTTGATCCAACTCATCCTCCAGTGAGAGCTCATGTGTTATCTGATCTCCTTGTTCTACAAGATCAAGCTCTGGTGTCACTGCAGGAAAGCCCTGCACAACAGCTAACATTTCTCAGCACAAGCTACAGTACATACTATAGCTCACAACCCTACTTCTGAAGCTGTCCCTCGAAATCTAAGAAATTCCTTGTAAGGTAACATGGAAAAATTATTACAAGGAAGTTGGAAGAGATTCATCACTCTGAAGTGAGACTGTAGGACAGCAATGAAGTCTACCTGGAACCGGGTCTTGCGAATTGCAAATAACCCCTCAATCATGAATTGTACACGCTTGTCAATTTCTCCTTCATGCAAAATCCCACGAAACCGCTCAAATATCCCTGCATCCAGGAACCAGTTCATCCTGTTTTATTGATCCTTTGTTGTCCCCTTCTCAATTGCAGGCACAAACACTTACCCTCATTGAAATGATATAGAAGTATCTGAAGAAAAGTGCAGCTACGAACCATGTAAGCCTTGTGGAGAAAGGTCCTGAAGAATGGCTCCACATTCCTTAACAAACCCCACTGCCACCTACATTTCCAGAAGCAGCTCATATGATCAGCATTCACACACACACGTTCTGCCTTTACCTGTCCAGATCTAGGATTCAACGAAGTGAATGCAGCTTGAAAAGCAGTTGGAGAGGAGGAACACAAATAGAGAAAGTAAGAACTTTGAAATGAACTGATTCTCATATCCTGACTGATAACAGTTGGAAATTAGATTCGAGGCAAACAGCAGGCTACATAACTTTCATCAGGAGGAGATGTCAACACGAAATTTCAGTACTTAAAAACAAAGCTCTATAGAACCGATGAATCCCAAGGCTACGTAACATGCACAAGTTTGGGCGATCACAGTAGAAGTGATCACAACTGACCTCCACACTGTCATCTGTGGGGTTATCCAAAAGAATTGTAAGCAGCTCAAGTGCAAGGATCTCATGTGCCACCTGCTGATTGACTAAGTGGGCTGTGAACTTAGCAGCTGCCAATAAAACAGGCTGCACCCCGCAACCCACATTACTCACATTCAGTAGAAACCAAAACAAATGGATTCAAGGACAGAAAAACCCAAAACTTAGACTCAGAGCTGCAACGAACTACTACAAACAGATTTTCCTTGAAACCCTGTGAACGAGTGTCAAGGGGCAAACCTTATCATTCCGCTTGAATGCTCGCCGAAGCTGCAAGATGATCCGCTTCAACAGAAGCTCACCCTACTCAGGAAACTTGGTATTCACGACAGCAACCAGGGCAGCAAAAACGTGGGTAAAGGCTGGAGAAGCCATCTGGGACTTCATGCAGGAGCGAGCAAACAAGCCTCGTCCACGTACCAAATTCTCAGCAAAAAGTTCTGGCAAGATGTTTTTGATGTTTGATGCATTCACCTTATTGACTAATCCATTGATTGATTTTCTGAGTGCATCCCAAGTCATTCACCGGTATTGTGCAGAGCTCTTGTCCTTCACATCCCTCATCATTTGTGCCAGCTTGAAGGGAGGAACATAGACACCTCCACTTCTTCCTGCAGCTTGCTCAATGGGCTTCTCAGCTTCTCTCTCCCCTATCGCACCTTCCACCAGCCTCTCAGACCTTATTACACCATCTGCAGGCTCATCTTTCTCGAGCTCGTGCACTTCTGCCTTGGACTGGTCCATCCTAGCATAATCCTTCTCCATCTCAGCTCTATGCCTATACCCACCACCATCTCTTTCTATCTTTCGCACCATCCAACTTCTATACCTACTCTACCCACCACCATTCCTTTCCCTCTTCGGAGAATCCTCCTCCTCCACCTCCCGCCTGTCGCTTCTTCCATCTAGATGCCTCTTTCATCTTCTCTATTCTGCAATCGATTCTATGCCTTCTGTAACCCCATCACGATCCTTGCCTCTCCTCCGTCCTGTACGGTCATCATCTCGATCCCGATCATGGGAATTTTAAAAATCGAGTTTCATGAGTTAGAATATGAATTGTGTTAAGCAAAAGGTTGGATTTGGCTATTTTTTAAACAATAGCAATTCTAAGAATCGATTCTTGCAATATGTGAATTGCATGAATTGAATGTGAATTGTGTTAATTAAGGAGAAAGTTATAGCTAGTTTTCAAGTAATATCAATTGTAAGAATAAATCATCAATCACCATGCAAAAATCCAAATAATATCAATTCTAAGAATAGATCATCAATCCACCATGCAAAAATCTCATGAATTGAATGTGAATTGCGTTAATTAAGGGAAAGTTGTACATTTTGTCTAGTTTTCGAATAATATCAATTCTAAGAATAGATCATCAATCACCATGCAAAAATCTCATGAATTGAATATGAATTGCGCTAATTAAGGAGAAAGTTGTATTTGTCTAGTTTTCAAATAATATCAATTCTAAGAATGGATCGTCAGTCACCATGCAAGAATCTCATGAATTGAATGTGAATTGTGTTAATCAAAGAAAAAGTTGTATTTGTCTAGTTTTCAAATAATAATAGAGAAGATGAAAGAGGAAGAGGATGGCGCTCGGACTGAGCGAAAGAGGGAAAGTGATAGGTGTCGGGAAGATCACAGAATCGACAGCAAGGACGCGGATGCTTACTGAGCGAAAGAAGAGCGACCGAAGTGGCGTTGAAGAGAATGGATCAACAAAGATGCACGGAGTACAAACTAGTGCCCGAGTACAACGCGTAAGTGCATTATCCGTGATAATAATCTGCGTGAAGGAGGAGGAGGATTCTCAGAAGAAGGAAAGGAATGGTGGTGGGTATAGGCATAGAGCTGAGATGGAGAAGGATTATGCTAGGATGGACCAGTCCAAGGCAAAAGTGCAGGAGCTAGAGAAAGATGCGCCTGCAGTTGATGTAAGGCGTGCTCCAACTGCAGATGGTGTAGTAAGGTTGGTGGAAGGTGCGATAGGGGAGAGAGAAGCTGAGAAGCCCATTGAGCAAGCTGCAGGAAGAAGTGGAGGTGTGTATGTTCCTCCCTTCAAGTTGGCACTAATGATGAGGGATGTGAAGGATAAGAGCTCTGCACAATACCGGCGAATGACTTAGGATGCACTTAGCAAATCAATCAATGGATTAGTCAATAAGGTGAATGCATCAAACATCAAAAACATCTTGCCAGAACTTTTTGTTGAGAATTTGATACGTGGATGAGGCTTGTTTGCTCACTCTTGCAGATGGCTTCTCCAACCTTTACCCATGTTTTTATTGCCTTGGTTGATGTCGTGAATACCAAGTTTTCATAAGTTTTCAAAATTTTGTAAGAGTAGCAAACTAATATGATTAGTATAAACAACTAGAAAATTCAAAAACTTAATATTCGGTCATCTATTGAATAGTATAACAACTCATAGAAAAAGTAATGTTATCCTTTTTCAAAACTAGATTTCACCCTCGAAATATTAAATTTTAAATCTTATTTCAATATCAGCTAGTGGAATCAGCTCAATAAAAATTATTACTTGAACATTAATGTTTTCTATTGGTTTTGATTGAACATTTGTTTTAGCCAGAATTGTTACTAGTGTGGTAAAAAAAATTAATTCATGAAAAATATAAGAAATCATAATAACCTTTGGTTTTACACCTATATGAAGTGATGTGAGTGGCAAAATACTATGAATGAAAGGTAGATGTAATGGTTCAACAATGTTAGCAATCACTAGTGCTGGAGTGACACTAAGTTTAACATTAGTAACAACAAGTATGGTTGAAAGTATAAGTGCCAAGCTCAATCCTCCTTGCATAAAACTAGGTAATTCAATTGTTGTTAACATTTGTTTCATCTTAACACTTTGTAATCTTAAACACTTTGGTCCCAATGGATGAAATCAAAAGTGGTTTTTCAATCCTCCTTGCATAAAATAGGTAATTCAATTGTTGTTAACATTTATTCATCTTAACACTTAGTAATCTTAAGCATTTTGGTCCCAATGGATGAAATCAAAAGTGATTTTGGCATCTTAGTCGATCACGCATTGGTTTGTGGATCAACATGCACAAAAGGTGAAAGTGCATACTTGAAATCTAAAAATGCTACTTGGTAGGTTTGGAACTCAAGTTGGTAGACCTATCCATCAACATGGGTTCTCCATATTCCCTTGTATTTGTTCATTTGTAAACTCTTACACAATTTGTCACCATTCCTTCCATTCAAGGTTTTGATTTCTTAGGGCTTAATTATGGATTTTGAGCAAAGTGTTATTTCGTAACAAATTTTCAAACTTCTTTAACATGTTATCCATCTGAACATGTAACTCTGTTGAATTGGTTTGTTTAATTGAATCTTCATGACCTTTAGTTCCCCCTTCATGTTTTGGATATGGGTTCACAATTGTTGAATCTATTTTTCCAACTCAATATTGGCTTTCATGACCTATTCATTATGTCCATTACAAGTTTGCTCTAGAGCACTTATGGTTATTTCTTGTTAACAATTTGATTACTCCATATTTTCATAATATTTTTTCAACTAATAACGTTCAATTTGCAAGGTCTTCAAATCATTTTGGTTCTTCCATTTGAATTGACCAAATTCGTCATGGGATTCAATACCATTGTTAAACCTTTGCCACAATTGATGAAAATCAACTAAGAGTACATATGAGGTGAAGTATAAAAGTAGACTTTTAAATAATTGAAAGCCCAATTCACTTCAATTCCTATTTTGTATTGACCCATATAAGGATGACCTTTTTAATTACACATTAATTAAAGTATTTTGGGGTTAAAATTCATGTTCATTCAATTTGATGGTGATGATCAAAAACTTGTTGTGACACAAATTAATTGATCCAACAATAAGATCCAATTATAATTTTTTTGAGCCTTGTTATTGTCTAAGTAGTTTCATCATTTCAATGTTATATTTATGGTAGCTCCTTACTTTAGTTTAAACAAATATGTCATTTTAGTCAAATCCATTGGTTAAATAATACACATGTGATTAAAGCTACAAGTCTCTAGTCAAAATGGACATGTTTAATTAGTCAAGGTGGACAAAGCAATCAACTTAATAACTTAAAATTAAAACCATGAATTGTTGTACTAAACCTTGATTCGTTGAGATGTGATGGCAGTACATAGCTTGGATGATCCAAACATTTGGCTTTAGGCATGTGAAAAACAAGCAACATTGTTTTGACAAATGATGTTGATGGCCATGGAAAATTTGCCCATTACTTAGCACTAGGATGTTTTGTAATACACCACAATATGGAAAGTAGGTTATTGGCTTAAAGCAATGTATAAATTTAATCTAGGAATTATGTCTAGTTGCAACAAATGACACCCATTACTTTGGATGTGATTATAATACATATCCTTTTACAAATTAATTAAGTTTTTCCTTCTGCTATATTATTGTTAAAAGGATGAAATGGGCTTACATGGAAAACCACATGCATAATTGTGTGTTCCATCATTTTCTTAATGTGAATGGTCACATTGATCCATCTTTAGTGATTGTTCCTATTAGTTGTATGTTGTGTGGGCAATCTTCAAAAACAACTACCATGCTACTTTGTGATCGATGGTCAAAAGGATGGCATTTGGGATGTCTCACGTCACCGTTGGAAGAGGTATTGGTTGGGAAATGGTTTTGTTTTCAATGTGCTAAATGACCCATAATTGAGATTCCATAGTTAGATGTAGGAATTTCCTTCAATTTTTCTTTCTTTCTTCATCAATCACATTTGGATGAGCAATTTGGAAGGACTATAATTAAGCAACTAATGATGGGGCTCATATTTTGCACCCAACTATTGGTCTTCCCACCTTATAACCAAAAGGTTCATTTTGAGGATTGCATGAAGGAGGAATTGATATATCATTTAATGTTTATATAGTTCAAGGTGATTTTAAATAAGGGGATGGTTTGGGTTATGATGCACCAAATATGAAGGTTGTTATTATCTTATGTATTGTTGGTGGACATAGATTGGTTTAGGCATTGATGTGGTAACACACAACAAAGAACATGTCCAATGGGAGTAATAAATTAACCTTTATAATATTCTTTGGATGAAAATTTATAGAAAATTATTGTGAATGATGAATCTTCTTTAAGTTAGTAAAAATGTAGATGTTCACAAGGCCTTGCAAGAGCACATATATGTAGGAGGAAATGATTTTTTATAACAATAAATAAGTTATTTCATTAGTGATTTATAATGATTAACTCATGTGGTGAAAATTAAATAGTCTCTCACTTTCACTATGAGAAATCGTGTCTCTCAAAATCACATTACCCTGTAATTAAAGCTCAAATAACAATTCGTATACAATTATTGTGCAATTATCCATTAGGTATTACAATATTGTGCAACTATCCCCCTTGAAACATGAGGTATTAATAAATAAATTGCCACATAAAAAAAATAGTGTTTTATATTATAGTAGCAAGTGAATTGAAAATGGGTCTTCTATATGATAATTTATACACATCGTACATACATATGCAATCAACCATATTTGATTTTCTTAGGAATTGCATTAAAATTACACATAGCAACTATTTTAGAACTATTATAATTATGCCACTAAAGTAACAACTATGTTGTAACTAGTGTACAATGTGCATACATGCGATCATACCATGTATTCACATTTCCACCCACCCATTATGGGATACATTTGCAAATAGTTTTCAACTATGATTCTCATTAATGCAATTAGTAGGGCCACCAATGCACCATTACTCAAGTACTATTGTTCAACTATGTTATAATTATAATGCAATTGCTTATAACTAATATTGACACATATTCATATGTAATGTTTTATAAAAAAATATTGTTTCAATAATTTACCTATTAAATATTAGCTATATTTTATACACTTATTTATTATGAACATATTGATTATACTAAATAATTGACTATTAATATGAATAAATATATATAATTCACATACGTAATTATATGTCAACTAAAAAATTAATTAATTAATAATAATAATAATCAAATAAATATTTATCCAAGTTAGAAATACTTCAAAATGAATTAAATTGATTATTTAAAATAATTATTAATTCATCAATAATTACCAAATCATTTATTGTCTAAATTCATTAACTAATCGAATATTTGTATACATAAAATTAATTTAGACATGAAATTAAAACCAATGTGTATGTTATATTAAAAATTCAGTTTTGCGTACATATGGATATGTGTATTTATACTTTGATGTTTTTACCCAAGTTCATATTTAATATTTAATAATTATATAATTATTTCATTAATTAATTAAAATAACTAGGACCTACCAACCTATGGTTATGTATGACCTATTTAGCTACTAAAATAAATATTTATTTACTTTTACAAAATAAAATTAATATGCCATGTGGAAATTTATTATTATGCCATGTGTCACAATCTCGAACCATCATTGACAATCATAATGGATGATGGAGATCAAGATTTCAAAAAAAAAACCAAATTTTATGTCCAAAATTTTTCATAGTGCCACCTGATAGATTTTAATGGATGGTTGACAATTAATGACGTCAACATGACATCATGGGTGCAATTATAATGGAATTGCATAGTAAATGAAAATGGGTTATTTTGACAAAGTTACACAAAGTTGCATCGTATATATGGTGAGTTGGAATGAGTTTATGCAATTTGTCCATTAGCACCCACATTGTATAAATATAGTGAGTTGCAAGTGTCCGATGCAACTCAAAAATTGAGTTGCAAGGCCGGTTGTAAAACACCCCTTTTTTTCATAGTGTTTGTACAATCCATCGTTTTAGGCTCATGGGTTGGTAGGGGGAGGATTAAATAATGCACATTGGGTGTGTTATATAATGATAGAGGGTTGTTACTAAGCATACTCTAAAAACCCATTAATCATTTCCTATGTACTATCTACCAACCATTTACATTTATAATTAGGTACTTGTGACCAAATTCATCACTAAACTTGCAACAACAAAATTCTCCTTGTTTCTTTGGCACCAAATTGCCTTTTAAAGTTCCCAACTTTTGCACTTTGTCTTCCCTCAACAACATTCATATCAAACCTAACTACATACGTGACATGCAAAGTAGTGTAGTAGTGCACTATATCATCCATCTAAGTTTTTGAGCATGCAAATACCTACTTCAATTCTTTTAGTGTAACTATGGAGGGCATGTTACCAAGCCTATCTTTTCCTCACTATTTAGGGGGGGGGTTTGAAAAATTGTGGAGTAGGCATCCATTTTTCAAAACACACCCCCTCTTTTTAACTTTTTTTTTTCTTATGACACCCAATGGGCATCATAGGCAAAAAGATTGAAAAATTGGAATAAGTGTTTATGTTCAATAAAACAGCCCACGACAAAAGGCTTTACCTTACGTCAAAAGTAATGTATGTCAAATCTTTATATTGAACTATATAAACAACATTAGGAGAATGGGAATTTCCTTATGAATCCCAGGTTTTAAGGTATGGTCATTTCCATGAGGGTCTCCCAATTCCCCTCATTTATCTAATGTTTAATTCACAATACTTTTATGTTAGAGTTTTATGTTAACGAAAGGGAAATCACATAGGGGTTATCTAGCTTGTTTTCAAACTTGGGAACTTGGGCAACAACCACGGGTTCAAAATACATAACTTTTTCTAAACCTACCCTTCCCTTCCATGAAATGAGTTTAGAAAAATATATTAATGAATTGTCCTTGCCAACTTTTGGGATAAACATAGAACCCCAATTTATTTTTTCAAATATCACTAGCATAAAAGTGATAAAATTCATTCATAAGGATGTTTAAACCAAGGGACCTTTTGGGTGGGGCTTAGGTCCATGGAGCAGACTTGTTTAGAACTTGCCATCAAATTTAGGTCATTGAATCCTATCTACTTTGTGATCATATTTCGATTGTCAATCTTTGTCCAACTTGCAATTGAAGTTTGATCACCAACCCTTCTACACATTGTTCTTTCATTTTGTTGTGTTTTTGTTTTTGAACATTCTCAACAACATCCAACACATTTGTTTCTTTTTATGTTATATGTAATCAGGTTAAACATGTTTGCCACAACCTTCACTTTTCTTTTTCTTTTTCTCTTGCTTTCTATTTTCATTGTAGTTTAATATTTTTCAAAAAAAATTCTTTGTTGCTTTGTAATTTCTTTTGTTCATGTTGTTCATCAATGTTTTAAATTGATGTAATGTGGTGTGTTTTGCAACCAATATTTTTTTTCCTAATGTGATTTGGATGTGTTTATTCTTCATTTTATTATTTTTCAATTTCAATGTTGTTTACAACATATCCTTTTGTGATGACATTTTTCTCTTTGCCATTTTTTAGCAACTTCAAATTAGTCATTACTTTTTTGGTGGTTTTTTCTTTGATGTTTTTGTAGGGGTATTTGGGGTTTTATATTTCAGCTAAAATTCTTTTGCAATGATAGTGACAAACTAACATCCATCTGAATTTTGTGTTGTCACTTTGATTGGGTTGATAAGTCCATGAAAGCATGTTGGGGTTTTAATTCAAAGGTGATATGTTGTTTGTTGAAATTTTTATCTTCTACTAAGTTCATATTTGTGGATTTTGTAATGTTATAATTGATGTGTATGATTTTTTTTAAAAAAATAATGTGTTGATTTGTGTCTGGTATTTTCCAGACAAATTTATGTTCTATTATCTTAAAGTACATTGTTATTTTCCATGGCTTTATTAGTTGACTATGTTTGCCTTCCATAAAGAGGATTCTAGAAACATTTTTGGTGAACACAAAATTTACAAATTTTTTGGAAGTTGATTGATTTACATCTATTTTAAAAAATTCATTTATTGAGCCTCTAGGTGCAATTACAATCCAACAAATGAAAAAGGGTGTTAGATTGTAAAGAAAAATAGTCAAAATAGGATAAATATTTATGTTTTTTCATTTAAAGCAAGTTGATGAAATTTTAAGTTTAAATTGTGATTTAAGAATTTTAAAAATGAACACCTATGGTGTTAAACAACAATCAATTTTGCAAAAGATTCATATAATAAAAACACAAATCTGATAGGAAAAATATTAAGAAGATAAAGACCTATTAGCCACATTCTAAGAACTTTCGTACTCTAAAATATGTGGAATTCTAAACTTCAAAAATTTAAAGAACTTTCCAAAATTGATCTAGAATTTTAAGACTTTGAAAGTCCTTTACCACATATAAATGAGGTATAATCTACATAATGTGTTAAGAAAATTTGTAACTTATTATAAAATAAAACATAAAAATGTGAAATATGAATTTTTGGTTATGATTTGAAATTGTTATCATTTTATAGATGGAACACTAAATTTACAAGGAATTAGAACATTTTTAAAAATCATATTTATTCAAAATTGATATATAAATAAACATGTCATGTATTGGGACACCTATAAGCATTTATTATAACAAATTGAAAAAAAATTGTTCCAAAATTCATTCATATGAAAAAATTATTTTTGGGCAAAAGGACATGGAGTCCTTTTTTTAAAGTAATCATGTTGACTCATTGTATCTTGTTTGCACCCCTCTATTTTTAATTTTCTAGTTGATGAAAACTTTGTCAATTTGTGTCAACATGGCGAGGAAAGTGAAGATGTTTCAAATTTGGGCGATCATGTGGATGAAACGGCTTTAAATTGAACCTTGATTCAAAGGAGGTTGAAACACCAAGACAAGGGGTTGAGTTTTAAGTTGTTGTTTAGAAATGTGGGCAACCAATGTCTTTCACTCCTAATGCCAATACATGAAAATATTAACATTCAATTTGCCATTGGTGATTTAAAGGAAATCAATTCGAAGTACTTGGTGAACATGTTTTGTGAGTTCATGTGACAAGTCACCCAAAAAAATGATGATTTTTATCCTCCTACAAAGTAAGTTGTTATTCCCCATTTTCTTCAAATGTATTTTGACTTGTTTGTGTTTGTGTTTTTGTATTCATTTATTCATAAATTGTATTTTTATTGTAACATTAGGGTGAGAACATGGTTAGGTGGCTCGAAAGTGGCATTTGAGACTTTCAAATTTTACACTAACTAAACATTGTTGCATTTAACAAACTATGTTATTCAAAGTGCACTCCCTTATGCTTATGATAGAAATATTGGTAAACCACCCTATATATAGTATATGTAGACATGTGGTTGGTCAAAAAATCCATGTGAAAGCTAGGAATTTTGAATGGGAAATGAACTTTCAATGAGTAAAATGAAATAATTTCTTGTAAATTAATTTTTTAAATTAGAATAACAAAGCCACACATTTAAAACTTTGCTATCACATTGGCCTACTTTTCCTAATTCATTTCCTCACCTTTTGCTCTGGACACTAAAGTCAAAGTTGAATACCTTATAGGTGTGGTTTAGCACACTTCCTATTGGAAGAACACCTAGCATTTTTTAACATGCAATTGATTGAAGATATCCCAAAATTGAAAAGTAAGAATTCACTAGTAAAATTAGTAGGGGATGACTATCATTAGAATGATTGATGTTTTGGTCCCTACTAAATAGGGAATGAGAATTTCTTGCCATCATGATGTGAAGGTGTATGCAAAGTAAGTATTGGTTTTATCTTTGTTTTTAATATTGTTTTATCATGTTATTGATTTTGCATCTTTGGACAAATTTTTCTTGCAATTATATCATTATGATAAAAATGTTCAAAGTCAAGCAATGTAGCCCATAATCTCTAGAAAGATGAAAGGTGATCATGCTTAACATTCGAGGAGGCCTATGTAGAAGAACAAAAAATCATGAATCATGTTCCCTTTTTGTTGTTGCTATTGCTACAAGCTTGCAAGTGGAGGGGGTCAACAAAGATTAATAAACAACATATTGGAATTTGATGGAGGGTCTTCATTGGATGTTTGATGTGATGGTGGAATGTGACAAAGGACCTACAACAATTGCACATGGGGGTGGACACCAATTTTAGAACCTCACCAACTATACTAACACAACAATGTCAATGATTTAGAAACAAGTTTATTTGGTGCTTTTCAACATACTCCAAAAGATTATACATGTTCTTGTTCTAAATCATTTTTTAAACTTTCAATGATTAATTTCTCTTTTTGAAATTTAAAATTGTATCTTGTTCAATCTAGCAATTTTCATATTTTAAAAACTCGGATTTTGAATTTATCACAAAATTGGATTTGAGATTTTGAATTGTTGACAATTGTAATTTGATTTTGATTTTTGCAATAATACTTTTAAAATTTGTGAATAATTTTTTTCCTATAATTCAAGTTTAATAAATCCAATTTGAAAAATATTTTTCGCTCCAAAAAATCTTTTCTATTTCTTTTGCTTTTCCATGAACTAAAACATGATGACACCTTACATTGTTTACTCATGAACAAGGTGAAACATAATGTTCTACCTTGAAAATAGAAGATGTTTCCTAAATGCAAGTACAATAAAAACAACCCATTTTAAGAATAGTCGATGTTACATGTTTTACATGGTAAGTCAAGTTAATGTTAAAATTGTTTGGCATACTTATACAAGAATGTTTGTAATATATTATGAGAACATTTCAATAAGTCTAAAATGAATCTAATGGATATAAAATATTCCAAAACATTTCTAAAATATTGTAACCAAATTTTTTTCCTTGTTTTAGTTTTTTTTTAATTGAAATACTTTGAAAATGACATAATGATGAACGATCATAATTTACACCTTTACAAAGTAATATAATACAACAACTTTTTGACTCATAATTTTTATATGTCAATGTTAAATGACAAGTTATCCCTTGCACTAAAAAGCGTGCTGACTTTTAACATACCTGGCAGCTCTTGAACAATTTGGGCACCCTTGAACTATGGGTGCTGATAGGTGTAAATCATTGTTGTTAGTTGCAACCATTGGCTTTAAACAAACTATCAAATGCTTTATAAAAACCGCACATCATGCACATCTCAAATAGTCAAAATCCCCAAAATCATACACAATTTAGAGGAAGCGAATAACAGAAAAAATAATCTAGCAAAGAGATATAGCAACTTGAGTTATTAAACCTTAAAATGACCATGACTACAAAAGCTCATAAAACTTAAGAAAAAATGGGCAAACATTAACTCTAGTCTAAAAAGCGTATTGTCAATCTACTTTATTAATTCAGCTGTGTGTCTGTCTGTGCGTCCAAGTGCTGATCTTGGTTTCAGGACCTCGACGAACGGATAGGACCTCGACGGACGGACAAGATCAGATCCTGAAATCGAGATCCGGCGGTCTGCCCTGGGTTAATACCAGGGTTAATACCAGGGTGGTTTTTTTTTTTTTTTTTTCTCGCCCTTTTCCGGCAGGCTGCCCAGGGTTAATTTTTTGAAAAAAAGAAGAAGAGGGTATTAGGCTTCAAATTTTTAAGTTTTTTGGGGGATGGGTTTGGAGTGAAGGAAAAAAAAAAAGGCAGGCACGGGCGGATTGTCTCTGACCGTCACGGGCACCCACTAGTTTAAAAGATGCCATCTAATAAGACACAATGGACTTGATTGCAAAAGATTGCCACAATTGCCTACAATATGAAAGGGTGCTTGAGGTTTTTTTTTTTTTTTTTTTTACTTTCGTATTTTAAATATCGCCAAATTTGGTTAAATATAGTTATGGATGATCATCACCACTTGAACAACACACAAAATATTGTCTTTCTAAAAAAACACAAAAAATTCGCACCCGAAAAACCAAAAAAACTGGTCTTTGAGTCCTCAGTCTTAACCAGCAAATGGTGTGGAGCTAAAAGCACAACCAAAAACGAGTACGTGTCATTCGGGCAAACAACGAATCGGAGAAGACGAAGACCTTGACACAAGAAAGTCCCCGCGCGCGCGCCCGCGAGCGAAGAGAGACACACACACACAACGCGCACACTCACACAGAGCCCCCACACAATCTATCGTTTGCACAATTGCGAAACAGCAAGTAATTGATTTGGGATCGAGATTGGGAACGATGCTGTTGGTGCCGCCGGTATGCTTGCCTGTGCCGAACTGCTGTAAGAAGTCTGCGCGGTTCGCAAATCGAAGAGGGTTCGGAAGCTCCGGTAAATACGGGTTGTGTACACTCAGGTCGGCTGGTTGTTGTGCTTGTGTTCCTGCTGCTGCTGCTGCTGCTGCAGCAGCAGCAGCAGCAGTGGACACAATTAGAAAACCTGTGGTCGACAAGGCAGTGATAGTCGGAGGAGGTTTGGGAGGTCTCGCTGCCGCTATTCAGCTTCGAAAAGTTGGAATTGATGCGCAGGTGTGGCCTTTGTTTCTCTCTTCTTCATTCGATCCCTGCCCCCCTCGCGTCAGTCTTTTGTGATGTCCTGTTCTGTACCTGTGTCTCTGGTTTCCGAATGCCTCGTTCATTGCCGTTTGTCGAAATCAAAGACAGGCAGGTGGAGCAACTGCTGCTACCGTTCTGGGACACAAATCGATGAATTTGGCGAGGAAAACTTTCTCTTCCGAGAGTGATGTGCGGTGCGCGCTGTTTTGATGTTTCGATGATCGATCTGATGTTGCCCTCTATTTTATGTCTATGAGTAGCCGGGAGAAGATGCGTGACATGACTTATGCATATAATTGTTGCTGCATTTCTCGTTTTTTTCGCCAAGTCTTGTATCACAAGGATCCCGAAGTTCTGCTCAAGTCCCCGACCCTGCAGCCGAGCTCACTTCAAACTCGAACAATTCTCAGACATATTAGAGCTCTACATGAAAATCTGGTCAGCTACGCAAAACTGGAAACAGATTTGCCGCATCATGCCTGGAATCGAAAACCTTCGTATTGCAGGCAGTAACATTAGGATGCTAACGGTCGTCTGCATGTCTCAGGCACTAATTTACAAAGAGACTCTGTTTTCATTTCAACTCTAGACTATTATTGTGCATACTCATTTCATTGGCAACCTCAAGGACTTTCTTGAAATAGATGTCAAGAGGTGGCTGTCTGATTCTTGATGTTCATCTCTTCCCAATGTCATGCAACTCTGTTGTACGTGGCTTGTGTGGATGGTAAGCCCATTTGGGAGTGAGTTCTAAGGTAGGTCTCCATTGTGGCAGGTGTATGAGAGGAGCACTAGACTATCAGGGGGAGAGGGCACAATCATATCAGTGTGCCCAAATGGTTGCCGAGCCCTCTGCAAGGCTGACCCAGAAATACTGGCAAAGGTAGAAGTTTTCAAACAAAGAGACATCGGGGTTGGTTGCACAAGACACCTCATTCAATGCTCATCAGTCATCACATCTGCAATGTTCAACTGACAATATTGCAATTTTCTAGAGTAGTTAGTGATTTGTTTCCAAAGATGCACAGATACGGGAGGCAGGCGTGGTGGGCATGCCTGCACAGGTTGTTAATCCGAAGAGTGGAGAGCAACTAACCTCATTGGAGATGCTGGAACATATGGAGGAGACATATGGGCAACCAGTAATCAGCATTCTTTGGAAAAATGCACTTAATATCCTATCAGAAGCTCTAGATGATGATTGGAAGCACATGGGCTATGAGTGTTTGGATGTTTTGCAGGTAAGATCTTTTCCATGTTTCCTTTTAATTTCCCTTTTCCAGGCACACGTGCCCTGCAATGGTATTCTGTCTCCATTATATATTTTATTTTATTTATCGTTGTTTATAATGTTTCCTGCAAGTGTTCCTTCAATTTTGTTTATAAATGTTTACCTGCTTTGATTCTGGTATGAATATGATTTAACTTGCAAGTTGAAAAGCCTCAACCCACTTCTAACCAAGGTCCGAAGGGAGGTGGATTGTAAGTGCACAGGATGAGGAGCATGCAACTGTACAGTTTAAAAGAGGTGATGAGTATATTAGTGTCAAGGTAAGCATGTTAGCACATAGTAGATGAAGGGCCCCCTTTCAACTGTACTTCTTCTACATATGATTTAGATTTGTGTGAAATCAGCTTATCTATGTTGTACAGATTCAGAATCTTTTCACTGTGAATTGAGTTTGATGCATTCTTGGCAATGTAGTTTCAGAGTCTATCCTTTTTTGTCAGGTGTAACCAGAATAAAAGAATCACAGTTGGTGGTAATCTGGGGAGCAGGCCCCTTTGGTCATAGGAGCTGATGGAATCCATTCTGTGATTCGCTCCAAGGTTTTTGGTCCAACACCACCACGTGACCATGGGCGCACAATTTGGCGTGCTGTGATCGATGAACATCTTTGCAGTGATTTGGTTTCCCCCAATTCCCCAATTTTGTAGGATTTGTTATCAAAAGTATTCTCCTGTATTTGAATCAAATGTAGCCTTTGGTGGGTGGATATTGAGCACAGTATTCCCATGCTCTTGTTGATATTCCTACATTCAGTTGAACCTGCACTTATCTACAGGAAGAGTCAATTGCCTTTTCTGCAGCATTGAGTTCCAACAATTAGTGTATACTCAACGAAACACCTTCTCAAACTCAGTTGAACCAAACCATACTTGTCAGCATTTCCACGGAAAGTGAGAAGAAGAGGTTTGTGTGTGCAGGGCTTAAAGGTTGGCAGCATGCTGGCAGTAGGAAATGGACGAACCATGTTTGTCACCAATGGTGTTCATGGGAAGCTTTACTGGGCCTTCAGTGTGACTGATGAATCCACAGATGGTCGCATTAAAGTGCGGTCTAAAGACTCTGCAGAGTCAAAAGCCAGGTTGAGACAGGAGTTGGAGGGCTGGGATGTGGCCCTCAAGATTCTCGAGGTCTGTTTCAATACTTCATTTCTGTGTAATGCCTGAGCTTCTATCACTTTGACAAATTTTTGCTTGCCTCTCTGTTCTAGTGACCATCTTTTGGCAACTAGGTTTAAGATTTCAATGCATCAGAGAAACTGATAGCTGTGAATATGGCTCAGGCTACAGATGCAGAGCTAATACTGGAGAGAAGGGTGCTTGATCTACCTGTACTGCCAGAATGGACTTGTGGACGGTTAGCTCTCCTTGGAGGTACATTTGACTGTAAATGTCCTTAGTTCTTCCTGTGAAGCTTATTGACATTGATGGTGTTCATGATGGCCTAATTTCAGCTGTTCAAAAATGCATCATGTTTTGTTGATGGCATGTGTTCCACACATGTTTGTCAGATATGTTTGGGTTATTTTTCGGAACAAAGGTCTTGCAGTAGCAATTTAGGCCGGGAGAATGCAAGATAGAGTATTATGGAATGCATCAAAATTATCAGGTGTAACAACAAATGTTTCCAAAGTTCTTCTGATGGCAAGCCTGTGCAAGCAATACCTGTTGTATCAATTTTTGAGATTGCCAGGATTTTGAAATCTCTGCTGGAAGTGGTCTACCTGTGCAGATGCAGCTCATGCTGTGGTGCCACAGTTTGGACAGGGAGCCAATCTGGCCTTTGAGGATGGCTTCGAACTTGCACTGCAGCTGTCATCAGCTTCCAATTTAAGGTTTTCTTCATTACTGATCTACTTGATGTGGGGAAGACCACTGGCTGTATGTTGTCAACATGAGTTTTCTCTTTGTAACATTAAGAATGAACATGGTTCACCCATTTGCTAGTGCTAACATGTTGCCAACCTTGGGCACAATGATTCAGAGGGCTTGTACCACTGAAAATAAGTATGTGTCAGAGAGGGAACAGCAAGGAAAGGATAGCAAAATGTCACAGGTTGATATTTGCAGATGCTACAGACTAAGTATTGGACTTGGAAGTCTCTGGAATACTCTTGTGTTTGTAATATCAAATGTTGATTTGGTTGAGAATCTTTCACAGTTGCCTATCTTTTTCATCTGATTCAATAGGGGTCAATTGCTTCTATTGAAAACATTTTGGGTTTCATTTCAGGTGTGCACTAGAAGCTTATGAGAAGCATCAAATACCGCGAGCACAGATAGTATCTGAGTATTCACAATCAATGGGAGCTCCAGTTCCACAAAGTTTTTATGACTTTCTCTACCGTGAAGCCCCTTCAAGCTCTCCTAACCAAATACTTCTAGAGTGAGCTTCTGTTTCCTGCTGGGATATATTTGAGCAGATTCTGTTCTGTCAGAAGCCCCAAACCATATGCACCTATCCCAGCCCCTAGAGCCCAAATCTCATGGGTAAAACCCATTTCAAAGTTGGCAGGTTAGCATATATAATTCTAAATTTTTCTGCACAAAATCAGTCTTCATTAGACACCTGGTGCAAAAAAAATTCAAAAAAAAAAAATTTCCCCAAGATTATGGCACTTGAAAATTCTGGAAATGGATGTAAATGTCCACTGCGTCCTTTAGGGGTTGAGGCCCATAGTTTGCTTTATTGCATGGTGCATTGGTGGGCACTGGTTCACCTAAGTTTACTGGCTTGGTCCCTGCAAGTGGTGTATCATGTTTTGTGGAACATGCTTACCCCAGGACACGTGAGCAGTTGAAATGTGTAATGTGGTAGCCCTCGAAACATGCTCATGTGAGACATGTTGCATGGAACATATTTATATACTAAAACAATTTCGGGGGTTGTGTAGATGTAGTATGCAACTGGTTAGATGTTCATTAGTTGGAGGTTTTTGGGAACATTTTCGTAAAGCTTGGAACTGTGGAATGTTGAATAGTTGTAGTACAGTTGGGAATGTATATTCATTTGAAAAAAATTAACAAACATTCAATTTTGAACATGACATCACAACCTGATGCAAGCTATTGGAAACACTCAAACATGAAACATGCAATGTGGAATGTTCCTCAAGACATGCAACTACTCAAAAACATCAGTGGCAAGCACCATTAACAAAATGACTGAATCAAACGTTATTCTTGAATAGCTGCACCAAGTTTTGGAGATGCACTAATGATCACATATTTATACACACAATATGAAATTTGAAAACGGATTTTATGAGAAGAATGTCCCGAAACATGTGCATGTGTAATAGTGTGTGCATTTATTTGTTGTACGTGCTTTGACATACAGGTTTTAGTAGTTAGGTTGATTTAGAAAATGGATGTATTGTTTCCATCTCCATTGAGCATGGATTCTTGGGCAAGTGTTTATTTTTGTTATTATTTTATTGTTTAATATGCACATATTAATTCATTTACTAAAACAAAGTGTTTATTACCTTCTTTTTTTGCCAGCTCATGGACATGTTTCTGTCATTTTGTTGTGAAAGTCTGAAACAAATGGGGTATCTAGAAGTTGAATAATTGTAGTGTAATCTCAAATTGAAGTTGTAACAATTGTAGTGCAATTGGATGCAACAAATAGGAAGAGAAATCATACATTTCATTCTACAACTCCTTCCTTATTTTCTCCCATTGATTCTTGGTTGCAGTGATGATTAGGCTTCCTAAAGTGGTAAACTCAACTTTGGATTTCAAGTGAAGGGCACTATGACTTCACAAATTGGGAAAACTCAATCATCACAATCAAGGAACTATGGAAAATCAAAAAAAGGAAAACATCAATAAGATTTCTTCACTTGGCAAACTCAAGTCTTCTTCACCTTCATCCCAAGGTTTTTAGATGAAATAGAATACAAATTCATGAATTGGGAAAGTTTCATTCTCATCATCAAAAAGCCATGTAGAATTTTTTAAAGGAAGAGGTTGGAGAGAATTAAGTTTTCATAACATATGTTCTTTATTTTACTTAGTTTAAACTACATATGATAACATGTGGCACA
Organism: Sphagnum contortum; assembly: GCA_963920785.1. Lineage (NCBI taxonomy): Eukaryota > Viridiplantae > Streptophyta > Sphagnopsida > Sphagnales > Sphagnaceae > Sphagnum > Sphagnum contortum. The sequence goes on from OY987277.1 coordinate 10,988,544, forward strand.
AAACAAGAAATATGAGGTATGGAAACAAGACCAACCTTCCAAGTTTTTGACATAATGAAGTAAACTAACACAGGTCATATGTGAATTGAGGACTATCAACAAATGAAACCCCCAAAATGATCTTAGAACATGAACGTAAAATAAAAACTGAGACATCATCCAAGGTTGTTAGTGACTTCACTAGAAATTTAAATAAGAAATACGAGCTATTGAAACATGACCATCTTGAAAACATAACAAAGTCAATTGAAACACGGGGAAAAAGTAATTTGATGACTTTTTAAACAAGAGCTTGGAGTTATTAAACATGACAAACAACTTGGAGACTAGGTTTTTTAGACAAGTGAACCAAACATGGGTTGCAAAAGAGCTAGCAAGGGGTTATGATGGCCCTATCAATAGAATGCATTTAAATAAGCTACAAAAAAAACCCAAAACATGAACTTGTTATTATGTTTGCTTTCCATAAACATGAAAAAAAATGATACTATGAATGAATGACTTCAAAAGGTTTTTGAAATAAGAATAATGAAATATTGAAATATGACCTACTTAGAGACCAAGTTTTTAATTTAACAAAGTCCATTCCCAAAATTGGACAAGCATGACTTGAAGACTCATAACATTGGACTATCAACAATGCAAGGCATCGAACTATGACCTATAAATGCAAATGACTTCATTTGAGCTTCTTAAAAATGATTAGGAATTAAGAGCCAAAGAAACATGCATAATTGAGATTTCAAAGGTTTGTTCATTAAGTTCTAACAACACATATGAACAATTTGAAGATGGAATAGAAGCATATGGGGATGAAAAATGTACATACATTAAATATCCATTATATATTTCACAACAAAAAGAAAAGTTGTTTAGGAAAGGAAATAACGCCATGGATCACAAAAACATTCTTTGTGTTGAAAGGACAAACTTATCCTTCGATGGTACCACTAGGAATGTCACAATTCAAATTTCTTAAACCCATTCAATCTCAAAAAACATATGATTCACTTAAAAAAATCTTTCAATCCAAATTTTAAATTAAATGATTACCCAAGTTGTCTAGAATTTGAAACTTTAATTAGGTTTACAAAATTTGGAGTTTTGATATTTTAAAGGGGTGGTCAAGGAATTTGTTTTAGGAAAGTAACATTTGGGGTTCCTTTGTTTAGAGCACAAAAAGAATGTGTTTTTTTTTTATAGGCTTTAATTTCTAGGAGGGCATACAATGATCTTCGTTTTTATTTGTTTAATAGATAATGGATTGAAGCAACTACAATTTTTTGAGCAATTTTCAAAGGCCACTGCATTCATGTCAACAAATTTGTAATAAATCCTATGTTTTATTTCAATCAACAATTGGGGCCATACCCTAGTGAATGTCATTGATAAACCAAAAACAACTTATAATTGTGCAAACTTGACACTCAATGATAAGGGGTCAAATACATTTTTGGATTGCAATTTTTTTGTTTTTGTAACTTATATAGGTTTTTAAGAAGTTTCATAATGTGTACATAAGTGGGGAATGCAAAGCCCATGTGGTGCAAGTCAATAATAAAAATGATAATTACTAAATGTAGCACACAATAGAACAAAATTATATTGTCACAAAAACAATGATTAATGTGATAGAACTACATCCCATGAAAGCCATATTGAAATGCTCAAACATAGTTTTTCCCCCAAATTACTAGTTTTTCACAAGCATTCCAACAATGACATTGGAAGCAAAGGAAAAAATGTTTAATGCTTCCTAATGGTTACATTAGAAACTATTGGACATCATGATAAGTGTCACAAGTGGACCAATGTTGTCACTATCTTTGAAGATATTATTCTTAAACCTAAACATTAATGATTATAACAATCCAATCTAATTATTTCATGAGCACATAAAGGTTATTAGGGTTCCAATGGATGGCATGCCCACCATAAATGATGTGAGCATGTCCATGCTTCACAAGGACATGCACATAGTTGAAGTTCAAAACATTGGACCAATACATGTATGTGCACATTGGTGCACATGTTTTATGTGGGCAATGGAATAGTAGCCTACATGCACCTTGAAACATGTGCCAAACACCTTGATACATGCACATGTTTTTAAACATCTCATTCAAACAACAATGTGGTTTTTGTCTACCTTCTTCATATTTAACACCAAGAAAATACCTTATCTGAAGTTATAAGATCAAAAAATTCAACATGGAATGTGAAACAACTCAATATTAACAAAGATTTAAAAGTTCAATTTTGAACAAACCACAATTAAACAAGTAAAGAACTCCAATTGTATTTGGCTTTTCAACTTACAAGTGCATAGTTCTTGGATTTAATTTATGTTAATCATTTAAACACAATGAATGTTGCATTTATGATAGAACTTGGAACATACAATGTGTTCATTGAAATGAACTTTCAGATTTTCTTCAACTACATTTGCCAAAATACAAACCACAACCAAACTTGTTGTTTGGTACCATTCATGCCCGCCACAACCATATAGATGCCTAATCACTTAAGCAAAAACAGTCCTAAAAGGAACTTTCTACTTTTGCACAGTCCCTTACAAGTTATTCCATGTTTGATGGAGCATGGACTCTTTTTAAGAAAACCCAACAATAACCATTGTAACATAATGCAGTTAAATTGAACCCACGACAACCATATGCAAGTTCACCATATAAAAATCACCGAGCAGTGGGCTTTAATCTATACAACATTTGGATTCTAAAAGAGCCCTTGCTATAGATGCTTACTTGAATTTGGCCACTGGAGCATGTGGTGGTGCAAGGGACACTATTTCAACCAACTTGGTGTTTGGATTGGCAGATGCAAGTTACAATCCCTTCTTGACAACCTTCAACTCCATCTCAACACCCAATTCGTGTGTCCATCTCACTTTAGTAAGGATTAATAACTCTTAGGGTTTCTTCTTAGCCTGTTATGTTTTCTTTTTGAGCTTGAACGTGAATAATGAATTCGGCCCATGGTAAGGACCTTGCGAATTGTGACCAAGACCAAAACTTGCATCAGCAGTGTTCAATACCTACAAAGTCCCCCGTAGTCCCTCCATCACCAAGTAGGTTGTTAAAATCTACTGATCCACTGCGTGAATTCTGAGCAATTGTGCATTCTAAAAAAAAAACTAGTTTGTAACATAAAAGTTGGAGGTAGTCAAAAAGGATCTAAAAATAGGGGAACAAAGGACTGGATATTAGTTATCACTTTTCAACTCTATATCACACCTTAAAATTCACCTCAATGAAGTTGAGCTTCTGAACAAACAATGACCTTTGTGCTGCTCGATCATTCATAAATCTTGGGATATGCTTGCATTTCAATTAACCATGAACACCATACCAATCTAGACATATTTTGTGCCTTCTGAGATAAACTGAATGCTCACGAGAAGGTCGACAACAAGCATTTAGATTACTTTTGAAAGGCTCAACCCTGAATCCTAGTGGTACCTATGAACTGCTTGAGTTTAAACATGACATTCCTTGAAAGCACACTTGATGTAAGCAGCAGTCTTTGATTTGTCGCATCCCCAGACAAATTTCGTCATAACAGGTAGTCAACATTTTCGTAGAGGGTCATTTAAAAGACTAGCCAATACATTGGAATCGGGTGTTTTCAGTGGGCAGAATTTTGTCAGGTTGAAGTGACAACAAAGGTGCATGTACATTTGGTACAAACTACACACTTACTCTAGACCCTAACCACTTTGCCCTTAAACCCTTAACCCTTCAAACACCTAATCGATCAAACCCCATATACCTCATAAGCAATGTTTTTTTGGCCATATGCCTCATAAACACTATTTTTTTTGGGAGTGAATTATCCCCTATTGGTAAAAAAATCCAAGAAGTTTTAGACAATGTCATTTTCTATTGTAATTTCAACCAATTTTGCTATTTTTGAGGCAAAATTTGTGGAAACTTGAACATCATAGATATGGAAAAAAGAAACACTTTTAAGTTTCAAAACATAACAATATTTTTTAGAAGGTGAATTTGCCTATCGTTAGTTAGAAATTGGAAATTAAATGAAGATAGATATGAAAAGATTGGAAATCCTTGGTTTGTCTATGTGAATTCTTGAAACTAAGAGCACCAAAAAGGAAGAAGCCAGAGTTTCTAGACTAGATCCCTGTGGTCAGGGAAAGAAGCTATGGATTAACCTAACATGTTTTAATATCAATCCAAGAATTCTTTCTTTAAACCCTTCAAATAAATTGTTTTTGTGAAGAAAACATTTCCTCCTCAAGAGTAGTTTATTTCCAAATTGAGAAACTCTACATTAATTATGTACTCAACAAACATGTATCGAAGCTACCAAGATGCCAAGGTAATTGATACCTAGGCATAAGGCATATACCAAAGGACTTTTGGCCCTTGGGTGACAAGTTTAATTTTTTGAATTAAAGACATGTCAATTATTAATGGATTCAATACAAATATCCAACTTGAATTCATTCAATTAAAACATCGTTAGCTTGATGCAGACATTCTAACATCACCTTGAAAGGTCTTTCATCTCTGAATTTTTATATGTTTAAGAAAAAAAGGGAACTTGAACAAATTGAAATACCCAAAGGTCAAGGGCCAAAGCTCCCATTGATTTTGTTTAACCCAAAAAAGCCTCACATGTCAACATGCAGAAAAACATCTTATAAATTTGTTGATGTTCCAAAAAGAAAATTGTGCACAAGAATCATATTCGAAGTGTCTCAAACCTAATGTAATTGGAGTCATGTTGTGTTTCCAATTTGTTGCCAGCATTAACTAAATGGGACATAAATAGTTGCAAACTTTTTCTGTTTTTTTTTTTGGTCACTCCTCCAACCCATTACCATTGGGTTTCTAGATGTTCTTATGCTTTTGGAAAATACTAGACACTCCACAAGTTCCATATACTCCAATGGATGAATGAACATTCCACAAATAGAATATGTGGAAGAACCACATGCTTTGCTCATTGAAAAACATTTGGAGATCCAAGTTGGTATAGCATTGTGCTTTGATAAATCACAATTGGAGATCCAAGTTGTCAGTAAAAAATTTGAAGAAATCTTTTGGACATTTTTTTCCAACAAAGATTGGGAAATTTTTTGAATTTACTGAATTGTAAATTCAAATAATTTTCTATTTTATATCATTAAATTTTTTTTAAGGAGGGCGGTTTGGGGGGGGGGGGGGGGGGGTAGAAGAAAGTAGGCAATAGGTAGGTAGGAGGTACTTGCTTGGGTGGGGGGAGGAAGGCAATCGCAGTTTGGGTGATCATTATTAAATCCATAGGTCACACAATAGCCACGGTAGGTGTTGTCCTTCCCTCAATAGCCAAGGAACCCTTCGCTAAATTCATCGGATCTTTTTTTAATTAAATTTTTTGTTCACCCAGACTGGAGTAAAATATTGTTGTTTTTAGTTGAACAGCTTACGGTGGGAAAAAAATGTTTGCGACATGGAATAACAACAAAGCAAATAAACCCTCAAGTAGAATGGAGTTGAAAAACACCTTGTCATGGTCATGTGAAGAGTACCTTGAACGAACTAGCACTTGTGTTGATGGTTGGCATGCCATAGTGACCTTTTTTTGAATGACCATCAGATTAGGAGTTAAAGGCTATGTCAACTTAGGAAATGTTTCAATTGGCAATTTGCCGTCCTTGGGAGGTCCTCAATGGCCAAATGTGATGAAAAATGGGCAAAATTAGTTGGGTTTCTAAATAGAGATTTTGTCCATATGTGAAAACATTGCTACCCACAAAAATTCTTACATAATTTATAATTCCTCATGCTCTAGAAGTGCATGGAAAGTCCAAAACTGAACTACATAACCAAATGCCATCTAGGTTTAAAACCATGGGTTTGAATGCCACACTTTGGTCCATCATGGAACCACCTGGTGGGAATTCTTTTAGTATAGTTGGAAAGCATTTTGGGAGGTTCCAAATACATGTGCACACAAATTGGCAGTAAACAAAGTTACTTCCTGGTGATAATAGGCAACCCACCAATATTCCTGACTTTTTCCAATAATGGTGAGAGCCACTACATCCAGCTTGTATGTAGAAACTAAGTTTAAGGTAATAAGATGGAATTTTGAAGTTACAAATTTTTGATTGCCACATCTCTAGTGCCAAGCAAACAAAAAGACACCCATGTCCATAGTATTCATAAAGACCAAACAGATTTGCCAATGTATTAATAGTAATGACGGTGGTGTTTCAATCACGTTTGGCCTGGTCAGAGGTGAATGGCATTGAGACTTTGAGTTACTTAACTTGTAAGTGGCCTTGGGAGGGGATGATAAGGTAGTTGTGAAGTTAGGATAAGTGGTAGCTCTACCATCCACCAAGCAATGGTTTTTAAAAAATAATTTGGTGTTGGTGCATCAGTGGTGATCATTCCAAAAACAAATTGGCAAGCAAATTTGCCTTAACTAGCCGCTTAACACTACACATGGGTGCAATGTTGGTGAATTTTTAGCTAAATTTTCAGCTAGCAACAAGGCAATAATATTTTTGGGTGCAATTTTGCCTCAGTTCGCCAAAAAAAAGCAATCACCACCAAGTACAAAAGCTTGGCATATATACCCTAGACCCTAGTCCTAGCGCCTGGGCTGACCCACAAGGGCAGCTCTGAGCTTACATCTTGACATTGTTTGTTCCAAAAGGAATCTATTATTGCATTAATTGGAATGGGGGGGATTGGGAAGACCACCTTGAGTAGAAAAATGTATCATTTGTTCCATAACCAATATGACAAATCAAGCTTCTTGGAGGATGTCAAATCAAAAGACATCAACAATGTCAAAAAACAACTTCTACATGATTTGTGTCATAAAAAATTATGTAAAGATCAAGAGCTGAGTAAAAAAAACCTTGATGAAATCAAACAATGCATGATATCAAAAAACGTTTTGGTGGTTATGGACGATGTTGGTAAGAATTTTGGAATCTTGCTGCAACTTCTTACTAACAAAGATGTCACTAATGTGGATTACAAGAGCAAAATACTTGTAAATTGTCGAAATTGGCAAATCTTGAAATATCATGTAAAAGAGTCTGCAAAAATGGACATGACATTGTTGGAGGAAGAACAAGCAAGGGAACTCTTCATGTTCCATGCATTCAAACATGCAAATCATGTGACAAATGATATCAAAAATATTTCTATGGAGATTGTAAAAGCTTGTGAGGGGCTCCCTTTAAGCCTTGAAGTATTGGGTTTTTATTTGTGTGATATTTCAACTTTGCAAGTATGGAAAGATGCATTGCACACGTTGAAAAATGGGAAAAATATAACAGGGGGTTTTGAGGATGAAGTGCTTTGGACAACATTACGAATTTCTTATCACCAAATGGATAAGGACCATCAAAATATGTTTTTGGATATTGCTTGTTTTTTGGTTGGTTTCAAGGAAACTACACTTTGTCGAATGTATTGGAATGTATATGACTCATGTAGCCCTATGCTTATATTACAAAATTTGAAAGAAAGATCTTTAATCAAATGGGCAGAAGATGGAGGCTTGTACATGCATGAACAATTACAAGACATGGGTCGAAATATTGCAATGGAAAAACCTATGAATCGATTTATGTGGAAACCAAATATATATTTGCAATATAATCAGGTTTGAACAACATGTGCTAATTCAATCCTACATTTTTTATTTTATTTTTGGTTGTAATACCAAATGAAATCATGAGTTTTCATTTTTTTTTTAAAGATAATATTTATGTCCTTAAAAATATGGCATCATAATGAAGTTTTATGTTTATTCATATTGACAATTATTTATACTTTGTTGAATGTGATAGGTACCGATGATGGAAAGTTTAGAAGGCCTATCTTTGAAAGAATGTGAAGATTTGCCCTCGTTATTCCAAAATGGATCAAAAGAATTTCACAACCTTAGGTTGCTTGACCTAACAAAAGCTTCAGCAACTATGGTGGAAAATTTCATCCAAAGTCGAAATTTAAATAACCTTTGATGGTTGTGTCTCCAAAAATGCAAAATCCAAAAGTTGCCAAGTAATTTGTTTAAATGTTCTCGTTTACAAGTACTCCATTTGACAAAATGTGATCATCTACAAAGTGTTTTTGGTTTTTTCAACAACCTTAATTCTTTAATAAATATTGATATGAAAAAATTACCTATAGTTATTAGCCTCCAAGAACTTAATCTATCAAGGTGTTCAAACTTACAAGAATTACCTATATTGATTGGCCAATTGAATGCACTCCAAGAGCTTAATTTATCGTGGTGCTATAGATTACAACAATTACCTATATCGATTGGGCGATTGAATGCACTCCAAAACCTTGATTTGGGGGGGTGTTTGATGTTGCAAAAAATACCTACATCTATTGGTCAATTGAATGCACTCCAAAACCTTGATTTGGGGGGGTGTTTGAGGTTGCAAAAAATACCTACATCTATTGGTCAATTGAATGCACTCTAAAAACTTAATTTGTCGGAGTGTTCTAGCTTGCAAGAATTACCTACATCTATTGGCCAATTAAAAGCACTCCAAAACCTTCATTTGGGGTGGTGTTTTAGCTTGCAAGAAGTACCTACATCTATTGGCCAATTGAATGCACTCCAAAACTTTCATTTGGAGGGATGTTTTAGCTTGCAAGAATTACCTACATCTATTGGTCAATTGAATGCACTCCAAAACCTTTCTTTGTCGGGGTGTTCGAGCTTGCAAGAATTACCTACATCTATTGGTCAATTGAATGCACTCCAAAAGCTTAATTTAGGGGGGTGTTCGAAGTTGCAAAAATTACCTACATCTATTGGTCAATTGAATGCACTCCAAAACCTTCATTTGAAGGGATGTTTTAGCTTGCAAAAATTACCTACATCTATTGGTCAATTAAATGCACTCCAAAACCTTAATTTGCGCAGGTGTTCAAGCTTGCAAGAATTACCTACATCTATTGGTCAATTGAATGCACTCCAAAACCTTTCTTTGTCGAGGTGTTCGAGCTTGCAAGAATTACCTACATCTATTGGTCAATTGAATGCATTCTAAAACCTTTCTTTGTCGGGGTGTTCGAGCTTGCAAGAATTACCTACATCTATTGGTCAATTAAATGCACTCCAAAACCTTAATTTGCGCAGGTGTTCAAGTTTGAAGGAATTACCTACATCTATTGGTCAATTGAATGCACTCCAAAACCTTTATTTGAATGATTGTTCAAGTTTGAAGGAATTACCTACATCTATTGGTCAATTGAATGCACTGCAAAACCTTCATTTGGAGGGATGTTTTAGCTTGCAAAAATTACCTACATCTATTGGCCAATTGAATGCACTCCAAAAACTTGATTTGAATGATTGTTCAAGTTTGAAGGAATTACCTACATCTATTGGTCAATTGAATGCACTCCAAAACCTTTATTTGGATGATTGTTCAAGTTTGAAGGAATTACCTTCATCTATTGGTCAATTGAATGCACTCCAAAACCTTCATTTGGAGGGATGTTTTAGCTTGCAAAAATTACCTACATCTATTGGCCAATTGAATGCACTCCAAAACCTTGATTTGAATGATTGTTCAAGTTTGAAGGAATTACCTACATCTATTGGTCAATTGAATGCACTCCAAAACCTTAATTTGTCGGGGTGTTCTAGCTTGCAAGAATTACCTACATCTATTGGTCAATTGAATGCACTCCAAAACCTTAATTTGTGGGGGTGTTCTAGCTTGTAAGAATTACCTACATCTATTGGCCTACATTAAATTGCAAAAATTGTTATTTAAGGTTGCAAAAATTACTTACATCTATTGGTCAATTGAATGCACTCCAAAACCTTGATTTGAATGATTGTTCAAATTTGAAGCAACTACTTACATCTATTGGTCAATTGATTGCATTACAAGAGTTTAATTTGTCAAGGTGTTATAGTTTACAAAAATTGCCTACATCTATTGACTAGTTGAGTGTGCTTCAAAAGCTTGATTTGGAGGGGTGTTCATTGTTGCAGGAATTACCTACATTTATTGCCCAATTGAATGCACTCGAAAAGCTTCATTCATTAAGCCAAATTAGAATTATATATAATGTTGAGAGGTGTAACATGTAATATTTCAATAATTTTGAATTATTTTACAAATTATATAGATAGATTTGGGTCTCAAAACAAAATACTTTCTAAAAACAATGAATGTTCAATTGGTTTGTAATTGTGCCTTTATATTGTAATGTACACCAATAATTTAATTTTTTTTTTAAACCTTTATTTGAAAACATTTTTTTTAATTTTTAGATTTAGTTTATAAATTCAACTTATTGTTGTCAAATGATTAAAATACATTTAGCCCAAGCACAATTTGAAAAGAATAATATTTTATAACCTCAAAAGTTCATTATCATTAACATTATCATAACATAATATATAAATGAATAAAAAATTTAAATCATATGATGTGAACTCCATGACTTCAAAAACATTTGAAAGTTTTAATGACAAGGATTGTTCCTTATTGTTGCCTTTTTATTTCAAGGAAAAATTCACACCAAAATTACTATTTTGTAATCTTTTTATTATGATTATAGTGATGCTTAGAAGCTCTACAAATCAAAATAATATTTCGTCAAGCAATTCAATCATTAATATGTGCACCAATTCCACAACATATATATTGATAAGTTGGGATGTAAAACATTATTTGTTGCAACTTTTCAAGGTTTTAGGGTTCCAAAAAACAATGTTTAACTTTTAGAAGACTTTCAAGTCCAACTTTGGATTTTTAAAAATTTGAATCATAACAATTATAGTGGATTTTGTATTGTAATAGATAAAATGATGTCTTATTGTATTAATAAAAATATTTAAAAATAATTTGGATATTATGTAAATGTCTTTTTGAGATCTTTAAATTAAATATATATTTTTAATTCTTCATTTTTTCATAATAAAAAGGAATGTATAAAATCATACAAATTGATTTCGAACTTTTTGTACAAAAAAAACATGTTTATCATAACCAAGGTTACTAATAAGTTCTGAGATAGAGTGGTAGAAGGATAGAAAAAAAGAAAAAGATGGAAGAATTCAAATGACGAAAAAATGAAAACGAAAGACATAAAGAGGAATTGTGGTAAATACAAAATTGAAATAAAAACATAGAAAGGGAAATGGACATAAATGAATTTGAAATAGAAGCATTTAGAAGGATTAAGGTAGAAATAGAAAGGAAACAAAAGCACATGGATAATTCTTTTTTTAAATTCAACATTCTAGAAAGGGAAATCAAAATTGATATCCTGTTTAGTTTGCATTTTTTAATTCATGATTATTCGCAACATCATAATGGTAGGTTTGAGAGCGGGTTTGTGTGGATGTTTGGGTGTGTTTGTATGAGGTATGGATGTCTTTGATTATATATGTTGTGGTGGAAACTATTCAACACATTAAAAATTTCTTGAATGCTCATGTGGCAAAGGCACCACAATAAGAAAAAGGAAGTCACCATATTGTGGAGTCCACCCAATTGAACACCATGCATGTTACCTACAACCACCAGATTTTTATTCATAATAAAAACAAGACTGAGTAACACAACTCAAATGAAGAAGGTTTAAAGAAAGTGGTTTTGCAAAATGAAAAAATCTTAGCTTGCTTGAAATCAATTAACATGCATGCCATGCACGATGTCTTGAAATGTTGGCAAAGTTTAACGCTACGATTAATCCATTAATCCCTTATATTTTTGGATCAACTTCAACTACATCCATCTATGTGGATTTGGACTTTCCATCACATCAACTTAATGTACCCTTCAATCCCATAGCTACATTTACCTTGTTGGAGAAGCACGAAATTAACATGCCCCCAAACTATTTGAGGAACCGAAATGTGGGTCCCAAAGTGAAACAACAAAAAAATTAATGAGTCGGGGCATATTCCTTAATTCGCATAATTTCAAGGGTAAGAGGACATGTTGGAGCTCTAGGATGGGATTATAATGAACTCACAAGCAAGAATTCAAGATGAAATCAACCTACACGACCAAGGAAAGAGGGTGGTTAATGCAAATTGAATGCAAGTGGTGTACTAGACTTAGTAGGCATAGCCTCAAGCACAAGCTTTATGTGATTTGTGACCTTTGCGAGGAGGCATCACTCCCCTCCTTCCTTTGTGACTCTCTGCAGGGCTACATCCAAATGGCATTTTTTCTCGAGATTCCCAAAAAGAAATCCCAAAATTGGGAGCCTTATTATCTTGAAATTTTGGACGTTTATATCTTGCTCAATTCAAGCCTTTTTGGAGCATATGAGGAAACTATTTTATAGCCCTCAAATGATATTTCCAACATTATATTACATGCCCAAATCGAAAATTATTTGACCCCTATTCTAAGGGGATTTGTGGTTGGGAATCAAATTCCCAATTTGACTCCCACCCCTTCTTTTGATCATAACTCATGCATATCATGTCTAAATGAACATTAAGAGGACACTTTGAACATCTACACTTCAAGAACTTTCCAATGGTATCATGGGGGTCAATTTTGTGTTTTTTTAATTTTTAAAACCAAGGCTCTAAACATTCGGGACTCCCATATGAATGCAACGCTCAAAGTGGGAGTGCAATTAGGAGTCATTGGGTTCCATCCTTTGCATTTTCCCCCATTTGTGAGAGTGTTTTTCACACCCAAACACATTCTCTTAGCCTCATGGGTCCTTGCATTCCATATTTACTCACAAACTTGATGTTAAGGTTGTGATGAAGACAAAGGAAAAATATTTTTGCAACACCAATCATGAAACATTTAAACATATGGCGTCCATTATGGAGATGGATTCAAAATAACAATTAACTCTAATACAAACACACATGTAAATCAATGTTGCCAAGGCAAATAAAATCAATATTAGTAACCTTGAAATTGGTGGGAAGCTAAAAGTTATAAGTGAAAAGTTCAAAACAAAATTTAAAGAGGTTTTATACTTGTAGATTTAAAAATCACCATCCCATCCATTATTCACAAATTTAAACATTTGTTTGCCTATGATTTCAAATGTGAAATCTATTCAACATCCTTGTAAAAAAATTGTTAAGGTAATTGCAATTTTGAACAAAATAATGTATTTAGGTTTTGTAGAATTAAAAAATTTCATCAATTTTCTCTATTTCCTTTTCAATCCACCAATTCCCCATTCAATTCACATTTTGTACTTAAGATGCATTTTGTTGTAGGCATTAATAACATCACGATCAACGTTAAGGTTTATTTTGCACCTCCCAATCCTTTTCATGATGAACGTCTTTTCACGTAAATAACTAGAATCCCCCAACAAATATTCAAAGTTTTCATCATCATGCACAAAAAAATAACGTTAATTCTGATGTAGTTCAAATTTGCACAAGACAGTAACATCAGGGTAAAAACTTAAATACCAAAAATCTAAGTAAATGATCGAGCCCTGATGATCAACAACCACAACGATGTTCATTAAATAAATATTTTTGCACCCATTCAACCAAATCTGTGAATGACATCATTCTAGTGTTTGTGAATTATGATGAAATTGCCATCAATAGACCTAATGCAACCCTAGAACTCTAGTATGGTGGTGGCCAACATAATTCGTTCATATTGTATTATGGTCCATCAAGTCTCATCCCCAATTGCAATCATTGATGCAAGAACGAATGAAAATGGCATTGGATGAAAACATGATCAAATATACAACAAAACTAACTATGAATAATTACAATCATATTTTTACACATAAATGCAAAAAAATAGAGTTGAAACCTTTTTAATCACTTTCAAACCATCATGATGCACAATATTGAGTTTGTAATATGTTTTATACAAAGTTTTAAAAACTTTAATGTACTAAAAGTGTCACGGATGTGACAATGCGAAACCAACTTTCCAACATTGGAGTTTCCAATAATATCTTAGCATTGGAGTTTCCAATAATATCTTAGCATTGGAGTTTCCAATAATATCTTAGCATTGGAGTTTCCAATAATATCTTAGCATTGGAGTTTCCAATAATATCTTAGCATTGGAGTTTCCAATAGTATCTTAGCATTGGAGTTTCCAATAGTATCTTAGCAATATAAATAGAGGACCTTGAGACTTTGTCCCTCACTCTCGTCAACACCAGTTGTATTTGCTCTTCCAATATCAATACTACTTCCAGCTTTCTTTCTTTGAGTGTTATTGATTCTAGTTTTGAAGCTTCAAGTGCTATTCCCAGTTTTGTGTGAGTTGTGTTATTGGTTCTAGTTCCGAAGCTTCTAGTGTTGTTTCCAGTTTTTGTGTGAGTTGTTGTCCGCAATTGTTTGACAAGAGTCCACTACCAAGATGGGTGATGCTTCCAACATCCAGATGCACAACGTGGTTGCCATGCTGCAACAACTACGACAAGAAAATGCCAACCTACGAAATGCCATGGAACAGCTCCAAGTTGCTCACGCTCCAGTCCATGTTCCAGTTCCACAAGCGCCAAAAGAACCTCGAGTAAGCTTGCCAGAGAAGTTTGACGAAGATCGTACAAAACTTCGAGATTTTGTCAATCAAGTTCGACTTGTCTTCCGTCTCCAACCACACAGATACCCAACAGAAGAAACACAAGTTGGGCTCATTGGATCACTGCTCACCGGAACTGCGTTATCTTGGTTTTCGTCACTATTAGAGAAGGATTCTCCACTTCTGGCAGACCTTGATTAATTCTTGGAGGAATTCAACAGAACGTTTGGAGAGAGAGATCGAGCCCTTATAGCAACAACAAAACTTCGAACACTGCAACAACGATCACGCCCGGCTTCAGCATATGTTGCAGAATTTCAACAACTTGCATGTGACCTCGATTGGAACGACACAGCTCTCATCACCATGTTTCGATGGGGACTCCGTGATGATATCAAAACCTTGTTGTTAAACTTGCCCAAACCAACTACTCTGTCAAAAGCCATTACTCAAGCAATCGACTGCGACAACCGGCTGTTCGAGCAACGACAGGAGCGACGACTGCTCTTTGGATCATATCGAGCGGATTACACAGCTCCAACCCGCCAAACATCTTCAAGCACTTCGACCCCAGAGCCCATGCAAATTGACACTTCGAGGGTTAGGAAGCTAACCGAAAAAGAGAAAGAACAACGTTGTAGGGAGCACTTGTGTTTTTATTGTGGAAGCAAGGACCACAGCTTAAACAACTACCCTTTGAAACCTCAGGGGCCAAAGGCGCACAAATTTCGATACACCTTGAGCACTTCTAAGCCAAAACAGGAGGAAATCGAGTCGGAAAACGACAATAACGAGCCACATTAGGGACCGTGCGGCTGACCAGTATTACCACGTCATTAGGTCCTATCTTATCCTCTGAACCTTCTCGTTGTTTTAATATCCCACTTAAAATAGATTTTCATCCACATAGCATAAAAGTTAAAACCTTGTTAGATTTTGGAGCCTCTGCTTGTTTTATTGATAAAAATCTTGTGAAATGTCATAATCTTCCTATAGTCCTCAAGAAATCCCCTGTGGCAATAGAGGTTATCGACGGTAGACCTTTGATTTCAGGAGATGTCACTCACGAAACTAAACCCTTAGACATTATCCTAGAAGGACACCAAAGTACTATTGTATTCAATATCATTAGTTCTCCCTCTAATCCTCTTGTCTTAGGTCTCTCTTGGTTAGAGATGATTAACCCGGATATAGATTGGAAAAAGCGAAAACTAACATATCGAACCATAGTTTCTCATATTTCGTCTAGACACCCTAGGAATGTTCCAAATCCGTGTCCTTACCAAGTCCAAGGGTCCGCGGTAGAAGTTCCGTTGATGGTCGGTGCCCGAGCCTTTATGAGGGCTGCCAAGAATGGGAATATGTTTACAATTTATGCAATTCCGACATCTCAACTTGTTCAAGAACCAACCAAGTTACCAGCAAAATATGAGGAGTATCGGGACGTGTTTGAGAAGAAGAACGCTGATACACTTCCTCAGCATCGACCTTATGATTGTGGCATCGAGCTCCAAGAAGATACGCAACCTCCCTTTGGTCCAATCTACAGTCTCTCCCAGAACGAGCTTGCTGCATTACGAGATTACCTTGATGAAAATCTTGCGAAGAACTTCATTCAACATTCCAAGTCACCTGCTGGAGCTCCTATCCTGTTTGTCAAGAAAAAATACGGCTCCCTTCGGATGTGCGTGGATTATCGTGGACTAAACAAGGTCACAATTAAGAACCGGTATCCATTGCCGCTTATTTCAGGACTTCTTGACCAACTCGGTCAAGCAAAGATCTACACCAAGCTTGATCTTCGTGGAGCGTACAACCTAGTACGTATCAAGGAAGGTGACGAATGGAAAACGACGTTCCAAACTAGGTACGGACACTTTGAATACAATGTCATGCCTTTTGGTCTTACCAACGCCCTTCCCGTCGTTCAACACTTGATGAACGACATATTCCGAGAATTTTTAGATGATTTTGTTCTATGTTATCTCGACGACATATTGGTTTTCTCCAAGAATGAAGAAGAGCACATCAACCATGTTCGGCTAGTTTTGGAGAAACTGCGCACTGCTGGACTATACGCCAAGCTGGATAAATGAGTTTTCCACCAACCCCAAGTCGAATTCTTGGGCTACATCATTTCTAGAGAGGGTCTATCCATGGACCCACAGAAAATTCGGACAGTTATTGAGTGGAAGAAACCGGCTACCATTCGAGAAGTACAATGGTTCCTCGGTTTTACGAACTTCTATCGAATCTTCATCCGAAACTATTCCAAGATTGCCGCTCCGTTGACCCAATTAACTTGCAAAGACAAGCTCGAGTGGAATGTGGAAGCAGACTAAGTATTTGAAACTCTGAAGAAGGCGTTTACAACGGCGCCTATTTTGACGCATCCTGACTTCAAGAAGCCGTTTTTTCTAGAAACGGATGCCTCTAACTTTGCTCTTGGAGCAGTCCTTTCACAGCCCGACAAAGACGGACGCCTCCACCCTGTCGCATTTCACTCACGAAAATTTACTGCTGCCGAGATCAATTATGAGATTCACGACAAGGAGCTTTTAACCATTGTCGACTCATTCCAAGAGTGGCGTCATTTTCTTGAAGGAGCTCAACATCCAGTCACGGTCCACACTGATCACAAGAACCTTGAATATTTCATGTCTGCAAAGGTACTGAATCGACGACAAGCTCGTTGGAATATATCACTTTCGCATTTCAACTTTGTCATCACATACCATCTTGGTTCCAAGCAAATTCAGTCCGACGCTCTTTCCCGACGAGCGTATCTTGCACCAAGGGAAGGAGATGTAGCTTACGACCAACAAAAGACTACCCTTATCAAGCCCGAGCAACTTCAGCTGAAGATCATACGCACCACAACTTCGATGGATGCATCTTTTCTCCAAGATATCCGAGTAAGTTTAAACTTTGATCCTTTGGCTTTGAAATTGAAGAACAATGCTGGCATCTTCAATCCTAGAGAATTTCCAAGTCCAGGCTCAGATCCAGAATCCCTGGATCACCCTACTTCCAGTTCACAGGGTTCCAAATCGCATAATGTTGATCCAAGATTCCAGTTCCACGACGGGCTGTTATATTACCAGGGACTACTTTATGTCCTTGAAGGTCCATGCCAACTCTAAGTGCTCCAGTCCTGACATGACTCTCCATCGACTGGACACTTTGGTTACAACAAGACTATGGAGCTGATATCCAGAGACTTTTGGTGGCCCCAAATGTGGAAAACTGTGAAGGACTATGTCACGACGTGTGACACCTGCCCTAGATCCAAGATCCCTCGTCATCAGCCATACGGGTTACTCCAACCGCTGGCGATTCCAGAAACCCCATGGACATCCATATCCATGGATTTCATTGTGGACCTTCCAAAGTCCAAATCTTTTGATTCAGTTTTTGTTGTGGTGGACCGGTTGACAAAGATGGCACACTTTGTGCCTTGCAACAAAACTATCACAGGTAAAGAAACGCCACGACTTTCTTGGAGAATGTGTACAAATATCATGGACTTCTCGACGATATCATATCTGATCGTGGTATGCAGTTCACGTCCAAGTTCTTGCAATCCCTGTTCAAGATCTTACAAGTGAAGACCAATCTATCATCAGCGTATCATCCTCAAACGGATGGACAAACCGAACGAGTGAATCAAGTATTGGAGCAATATTTAAGGTGCTTCATCAACTACCATCAAGACAATTGGGTGGATCTACTTCCAGTCGCAGAGTTTGCCTACAACAATACATTTCAAGAGTCCATCCATCAAACTCCGTTCTTTGCAAACTATGGATATCATCCACGATTTGACTATTTGAACTTGAGTTTGGCAGAAAATCCGGCTGCACAAGATCTGGTCACCAGACTTCTGGAAATCCAAAAAGACATGAAAGCAAGGCTTGTAGAAGCTCAAGAGCGGTAGAAGAGAAATGCAGACAAATCTCGAAAGCAGAATCCAAACATCTCGGTTGGAGATAAAGTTTGGCTTTTACGTCGCAATTTGAAGACTCGCCGACCGAGCGACAAACTTGACTATCGTTGTCTTGGACCTTTTCGCGTGAGTAAGCAGGTCAACGAGGTAGCATACAGGTTGGACCTGCCATCATCTATGAAAATTCATCCAGTGTTTCATGTTTCCTTGCTTGAACCATATAAAGAATCGACTATTCCAGGACGATTGCCAGCACCTCCGCCACCAATCGAGATTAACGGAGAAGAAGAATTTGAAGTTTCTAAGATCATCGACTCCCGCATCAATCGAAGGAGATTAGAATATCTTGTACATTGGCAGGGCTATGACATAAGCGAGCAAACTTGGGAACCTGCTGCTAATCTTGCTAATGCTCCCAAAATGATCAACAAATTTCATCGTTAGTACCCAACAAAACCAAATGCCAAAGATATTTGAATCCAGCATGTCTGGATCAACACCACACCATGTAAATATCACATGGACTTCTTGTAATAGATTTTTAGTTTCTGTTTTTGATAAGATAAATAGAACAACTCGTAGGAACTCGTTGCTTGAAGGGGGGGTTGATGTCACGGACGTGACAATGCGAAACCAACTTTCCAACATTGGAGTTTCCAATAATATCTTAGCATTGGAATTTCCAATAATATCTTAGCATTGGAGTTTCCAATAGTATCTTAGCATTGGAGTTTTCAATAATATCTTAGCATTGGAGTTTCCAATAATATCTTAGCATTGGAGTTTTCAATAGTATCTTAGCATTGGAGTTTCCAATAGTATCTTAGCAATATAAATAGAGGACCTTGAGACTTTGTCCCTCACTCTCGTCAACACTAGTTGTATTTGCTCTTCCAATATGAATACTACTTCCAACTTTCTTTCTTTGAATGTTATTGATTCTAGTTTTGAAGCTTCAAGTGCTATTCCCAGTTTTGTGCGAGTTGTTGTGTTATTGGTTCTAGTTCCGAAGCTTCTAGTGTTGTTTCCAGTTTTTGTGTGAGTTGCTGTCCGCAACAAAAAGTAGTTCAAAAGTATTTTTGAAATTGATTAGTATAATTGGGTTCAAAAACACTTTTACATTAAAAGATTGATATATTATTATTATTACCTTGGAAGTTGAAAGTGCATAAGTAAATTTTAGATGGTCATTAACCAAGAAGTTAAAAAATTCAATATTTCATGTACTTGAAGCCTATTTTGTTTCTTGGGCTACCAAAAATAAATAAATTTACTTGCATTTTTGGAAATCTACTTAAATTTACTTTAAACATGTGATTCTTCAATATCATTAACATAAATTCAAAGAAAATGTTCATATTCATCATTAAATAAAATAACATTTGAAAATTTGATATGTTAAGGCTTGATTTATGACTATTTTACACTTTATTGACAAGGACCACAAAATGTATATTTCATCATGCTTTCACCCCATCATCAAAAACTACATTTTCTAACCAATTCCATGAAAATGCATCATACATGCAAACATTGTCACATTTCATGTACAAAATGAATTACATAAGGTGTTGCTTAACAATCAATTTTGAACGACACCCTATTTTAATGTGGTGATCACTTGTAAAACCTAATTCTTAAATTGAAACCCTAAACCAAAACCTTAAAATTAAAACCTTAATCCTAACCTCTAAACCCTTAAACATTAGTCCAAACGTTAAAGTGAACCCCTAAAACAAAAAAAAATTAAACCTAAAGCTTAAAACTAAGACCTTAAACCTAACACCTAAAACAAAAGCCCTAATCTTAACCCTAAAACTAGAACGCTAAACCTAATCTAATATTAAAACCCTAGTTTTAACCCCCAACATTAAAAATTTAATCCTAACCTATAATATTGAAATCTTATTCCAAACTTTGAACTTAACCTTTCAAATTAAAACCTTAATCCAAATTTTAAACTTCATTTCTAAGACTAAAACATTAATCAAAACGCTAACTCCAAATTCAAACCTTAATTCAAACCTTTAAAATGAAAGCCCCTAATCCAAAACTTTAAAATTAAAACCCTTAATCGCAACCGCGACCCCAAAAATAAATAAAATCCAAACTTGAACCCAAAACTTTAAAAGTAAAACCTTAATCATAATTTTAAATTTAAACCTAAAATTAAAGCCTTAACCCTGATGGTAATTGTTACCTTAATTTTAACCCCTAAAACTAAAACCTTCACCCAAATCCCCAAACCCATATCATAAAATCAAATATTTAATCCGAATCTGAAATTCAAATTAGAATGCAAACCTCTAAACAAAAACTTTAAGTTAAAACTTGAATTTGGTCTTCACATGTAGGTTGGGCATGGCACACAATGATGGACACCACTTGTATTGCCAACTTGTCCAACTCAACCAAAGTGAAGTTGGACAAAATGTTGAACAACATTAGCATTGTTCACATAGTAGTGAACACATCCTAAACTCCCACACCTAAATCCATTGATTGACTGGCGCCTTTTTCCAATTCATTAGCATTGAACATGTGAGAGGAGTTGGCAATAACAATTATAACTGCAAAAGCAAATTATTTTTTATATATCCATGTATACAACACATCTCATCGTCGCTTGCATCGCATCATCATTTGAGGATGAGGAGCTAGAACTATTTTACGTAAATTTAAAATTATTTCCTATAGGATTAGACCCATAGCTTAAAGATGAAGCCTTGATTTCCAAGTGAAAAAACCCTCCCATAAAGGAGAAATGAAAAAGTAAAAATAAGTGGGAAATGATTCCATTTATATAAATCCTCACCCATAAAACAAAACATATGGGTTGAAAGCAAACCTGTGTAACTTTGTAAGTATCATAGGTCAGTAGGTAGGGTATTGTATGTGGTTACTGTGTAGGTAGGTAACTAGGTACAGCGTTCAGTGGCCACTAGGTAGGTGGATACATGGTTAGTACATTGCTAGTCACCACAGTCAGCAATGTTACTGGAAAGAAGTGTTTCCTGTTCACACATCATTCATCCCTCATGGTGAGTTGGTGGGTGCTAGTTCACCTTGGCCTTATTACTATTTAGCAATGTAAAGACCAATGTTGGATGGTTATTCCTTTTCTTTTCAAGTAGCCGATGGGTCGATTCTTTTGAATTTTTTGGGAGATCACACAGGTTATCAATATCAAAAATTGGGTAATAATCATTGATTATGCATAAGGTAGGTTATCAAATAATTGATTCGTAACCATCAGTTATCCTGCCAGGTATTATCCGGTTATATTTTTTTAATAAAACTAAAAATTGGATTCTTTAAATTTTATTTTATTTGGGTATTAATGTTCAAAAATTGATAACCTACTTGGATGATAATCAAATCATCCAGGTAGGTTATTAGATTTTTGAGAATTCAATACCAAGTGTAATCAATTTAACCAATTATGGACAAAATCAATAACTGATTGAAATGTGATTAATAACCAGCCTGATAACTGGGTCGAAACTCAATAACCAGCCAACTCTGGTAAAGACACGAAGTAGTAGAAGGACTATGAAAATAATGGTGTGGACAGAGGGTCTTGCAGATTGCTATTGTTTTGTAGTGTTTGGATTGGCAATACACAATCGGATTCTAGCACAAACTCAAACCCTCCCTCCCACCCACCCACTAACCAAATTGGAAATAGTTGAGCTACTTGCTGCATATATGATAAGACCAAGAGGGTTGACCGCATCAAGTCTTGTTCTTGCAAAGGGTGCAGGCAGAGGGAACTTGAGTTGGAAATTGATTGTGGATCAATATGAAATAATAGAAAAAAACACATTTGTTATGAGCTTCCCACCCAACCTTAGCATCACATAAGTTGTTACAAACTTATGATTCACTCCCTTGACTCTGGCCTTGCTCATAATAGGAGGTGATGTTCGACCAGGCGATGAACATCGAATGCAAAGACATGCTTAATTAGCCTTAATTCAAGTATCTTATAGTTCCAAAAGTGATGTGCATGACATGTGCATGAAGCACAAATACCTAAAGTTCAAAGTAACGTGATGTGCATGACATGTGCATGAAGCACAAATACCTAAAGTTCAAAGTAACTAGTGGTAGAAATAACTTGATACAATGTTAAAATCTTGCAACTTACAAGGGTTTTATTTTCCCAGTTGTGTGATGTAGCCAAATTTTGGTGATCATCAACAACAGGATGTAGCCAAATTCGGTTGTAGACCAAATATTGAAGTAATTTTTTAATCAAATCATTATATATTTTGGCTACCTGCTGGAGCCCATTGTAAAAAAAAATTCCATTTTTAAATTTTAAAATCAACAATCTGGTAAATGAGGGCCATTTTTTCCACATAAATCCTTTTCATGTGTTGAAATCATATTTTTCAGGTCAGAAAAATGCAAAAATTTGTCCCCCAGAAAACACACTGAAGGTAAGTGAAAGGAGAAATGGCAATTATTACTACATCACTATGTACTATTTTGAGCAATGAAAAATAGAGGGGCGAATTGCTAAATAGTGTGTGAGGAAAAGGTGTACAAATTATTAGGAGTCAATAAATGTGGATTGTGGGCAGCCCAAAATTGGAGCACAAGCAACCAGAAGAGAAAGAGAGATTCGAAAAAGAAAAAAAAACTTTCATCATATTAACACACAGAAGTGAATTGTCTGACCGAACGGAATGACACTGGATAGCCACACAAAATCTAGTGTGTAGGGCCTCCTTTTCTCTAGCCCAGCGCCCATTGTTTCTTTGATCCTCACCATTGATGCTCCAGAATTTGCACTATCACAGGCCTTGGAAGCAACCACCTTCCATGCTGTACATAGACTACATTCATGTAATTTAGTTGCCACGCTCTACATCATACCTACAACTGATGTTCAGCTCCCAATGATTCTCAAAAGGTCTTGCCAAAAAAATATATATATATATATATATATATATATCGACATTTGCTGAAATTGTGGCGAATTAAGCTCTCAACTCATTAAAAATTTCTTTATTGTCCCAACCATTGGTTATTATTAGAAATAACAGCTCAAAGGTGTACATTGCATACTTTTTCTTCAACTATTGAAATTTTTGAAAATTCATTTTGAAGCGACAGAACCTTGTTTTAAAGAATACATAAATATTTGGCAAAGAAGTATCCATAGGAATGGTAGGTACAGTATGCAATTGCTCAATATTTCTTGCAAGGAGTAATGGAAGTAAATTTCATAAATGCAATCTTAGCCCCAACTTTACAATAGGAGTCAGAGCCGATGTTCAACCCAAATCAAGCATTCCTATTGGTGCAAACGTTGAACTTGGCCCCAAGGGCTTTTACACTAGGATCGAGGCTGAAATAGAAAAAATATTTTCAATCTGCCCCAAGTTACTAATAAGTGCTGAACTTTATAGCCTTGTTTATATTGACCCCAAGGCCGAAAAAAGGATACCATTTGAGAAGCCAATTTGCGACCCTTGGGCCCATTTTCCAGGATTTATTAATATCCTGACGGCAATGTTGTACCATTTATTAGTAACTTGGGACCAACAACAAGCCCAAAATGCTCAAAGTTGGCCCCAAGTTTTTCGGGCCCTGACTCCTAGTGTAAATTTTGCATAAAGCCGTGAGCTGCCTCTGTGGCCAGAGACTTCCTTGGAGATTATACTTGTGTGGCCATAAGTTGATGATACATTTTGTCACCATGGCCATGTACATTCACATGACTTTTGCATGTATCACCAATTGGTGCCAGAAAAGCTATACTTAATATGACTGCTGTAGCCACTAAAAAAATGGATCTCCAGTTTTGAAGGTGAAGTTCGCAGGATTCTGGGAGGCGCTGGGCCTCAACATGCCCTAGAACAGTAAAAATAGCTTGGCTTTTTTTTGGGCTTGTTTGTAAATGACATTGTATGTGCAATTTTGACCATTCATTTCTTTTCAATTCAACATGTCCAAATTGTTGAATTTCTTTTTCCACCAACCTCAAATGCCCACCTTCCATCTACAATATAATATTTTTTCGATCATTGAACTATGGCAGTTAAATCAAATGCTTAAAAAACACCAAGATTTGAAAGTTGGCCGAATCTCATAAAATTGCACCAAAATTCAATGGTGGGGATTTTTCATTTCTCACCCACATTACACATTTTTAGTACCAGAAGATTGATATTGAAGTCCCCTACAACTCTAGCAAGTCGGGATTTTTTTTAAGTCACAAAATTCCAGCTATTGGGAGCTTATATGGTTGCAACTCCCTCCTGTCACTTGGGCACTGCCAGTTTGATGAAAGCAGGTCAAACAATTAAGGGTTAACTGTGGCCGCCCAAGAATATTTCATTTCAAATTGTTTTTGTAAAACACTGGGGACTAACTTTTGATGTTGATTGAGTCAAGAATGGATTGGTGACAGTACGGTGCCATGAAATCTGAAGTATCTCTTTGGTACCGGACTGCCGTCACTGACTCAATAAATCTTCAATCTGGACTACGCCAGCAATCGACTAGGTCGCAATTTGATTCCCAGCCAAGTGACTTGCGTGCTGTGCCCACCAAGGCCAGCTTTTTCAACACATCCACAAATCATTTCTGTGGTGTAAACGTGTGAGGCACAGGAACCACTCATTGCTCCCAAGCGTGTCAGTCGTAAGTCTATCTCCGGGGGGGGGGGGGCGCCTACTTGACTTTCTTTTATAAAAAAACAACCGCCCTATTCTTCAAACATTTCAGAATCGGAGAAACTCCGGTTCTCGATATTTCAAACCTTCAAGAACTGCCAGGTTTCACCGAAGAACCAGTGGTTATTGACATTCTCAAATGTGTTTGTGGACAATGAATGGGTTCCGTATCAGAAAAACTGGGTGTTTTGGTGTTTTCTGAGAACCACGATTTAGGAGCCTGAAGAACCGCGGTGATATCGCGAAGTAGCTTGTTGCAGATTCTGATGCCCGCCCAAGAATGATCTACATACACCTTAGGTGTCCTTTGGAGATTGCGTTTTTCTCTGCACACACGTCATCAGTAGACTGTCCCTCCAAATCGGTACGTAGCGGGGCCAGCCTTCAAGATTCCCGTTGTTTCCTGGCCTACAACCAAAGTGGAAATAGTCAGGTATATGCTCCTAAAATCTGGGAGCATCTACCCTCATAATACGAGGTACATTCACACATTTCAAAGCCATGGTCCCATGCCGCACCCACGCCGTCCAAGTGCGTGGGACCAAGCATACATATCATGTGTGTGTGTGGGTGGTATATAATTCCCAAATTTCCACGCTTTGTCTCAGTCATTGGATCCAACATTTTTGTACAGCAAGTCAATTTTGCAGTGTATCTGGAGGTAACCTTTATAAAGCATATTTTTTAATCCAGGAGCAGGGAGGGCATTTTGTTTCCCCCTAGTTTTTTGCATCATTGCAGTAAAAGACCCATTACCTTGACCCCTTCACAAAATGTTTCTCAGTGCTCCTTAGAGTGCATGATGCCTACATGTGTCGACCAGAGTGAACTACCACCTACCTACAAACATTATTTTCTTTTCTTTTTTTCAGTGAGGCCTCTTAGTGGCTATATCCAATCTGGCAAATGTTAAATTTGAACTCCCAAGGCCATTGAATCCAGGATATTCTTAGCAATTGTGTTGTGTAACCAACCTGGTGATTGTCTGTGCAGGAAGATTTAGCGAAATTTGGCTATAGACCAGGAATGGAAATAGAAAAAATTTAGGTATCCTTTCATATATTGGCTACCTGCTGGAACCTATTGTAGAGATCTGGCAATTTAATCTTTTCAAAATGTGGCGACTTTAAGATCACTTTTTTACAAAAGTCCTTCATATGTGTCGAAATCATATTTTTCAGGTTACAAAAATGAGAAATTTTGAGAAACCAAAAAAATAAAATAAAACCGAACGCCTCATCCCCCCGCCCCAAAAAAAAAACATCCATTGGCCTTGATATAGTCTTTAGAATGCGATAGTTATAATAATTAGAAGCAACAAAAGAAATTTTGGGGTTTCTACCATGGTACCAGCATATGGTATGGTGCTGGGTTTACCCATGGCCACACATATCTACACCATATCTACCGCTCTAGAACATACTTTTTTCCACTCCGAATTTATCTGTTACAACCGTCCATCTAGCTTCATTCTCCCTCGAGCTACCGGAATCATAGTCACCATTGTCAGCAAGTAAAGATTATTTCCCTGCAACATGATCTCTGCAATAAAGCTCCACAGGGACACTGGGTGAAATCAGCAGACAGGAAACGCGTAAAACAAGCATTGTCACAATAATGGAGCCTGGACGGAAGCAGTAAAGCATGTTTACCGATCAACGTTAAATAGCAAACTTTATCCTCAATTCTGAGAAGGAAATAGACTTGTGTCCAAGACAAATTAGTGATGGGGCCTGGAATCGGCAAAGTGCTTACTCTATCATCAGTCGTGGCACAATCCTTCTAGGATGTTCTAGGAGAGGAGAAAACAAAGAAGAAAGATATCTGAGAAGAAGAGTTCTTGAAGAGGCCGGAGGATAAGCAAAGAATAAGCAAAGGAGTAACGGAAGAGTGGGGAAATTTCAGGGAGGCCATTAAGTGGAAAGGAATCAATATTCCATAGAGCTAGCTGAAATATCAGGTTGTGAGAATGTGTTTTCCGATGGAGACACTTTATAAGGTGTATGCTTTTGAGAGGGCAAAGGACTTCTAGCAGGTTTTAGAGAGCAAAAAATGAAGAGGAAACATATAGAGGAGAGGAGTTAATGAATGGAATTTGACTAGTGGGAGGTATGGAAAATTCATTCTCTCAACGCGAGGGAAAAGGTGTTGATGTTGCACAAGGGCCAACAGAAAAAAGAAAAGGAGATGTTATGCCAATCCATGGTGTGATCAACACACCTTCGGTCACTGGTGAAACTGCTCCTTCAATCTCTAGACAGGGCAACAATGTGGTGAATCCTCTTGCTTTTATGACTGAACTTGTTTTGCCCAAGTCTTTTTCTTGGGCTTTCGAGAAATACCTATTGAAATTTGACATTAGTTTATGAAGTTCCCTGTTGAATACCAATCATTTTGCTTCTTTTCATTGCATCATTTAAATCAAAAGATATGAAATGAAGTGATATCAAAACAAACTCTTGCATTTGGGACTCACTTTGCTATAACAAGTAGAATTGGTGAAAGGAAAATTCGTCAATTGGCATTGACTATGTTCACATATAGAATATATAAGGTTTGCAACTTTCAATGTAGACTGTGAGTAACTCTAAAATGATCAAACATAATTATTAAAGAATTTTCTTGTGATTGTGTCCTAGTTGCTTAGGAATTGGAACCCTTGGTGGTTAGAATTTGTAGAAAACATAGCAAAATGAAAATCAACCATATTAGATAATTTTAATTAAAGAATCCAAAATTTGAAAATTCCAATTCTTATCATTAGTCTTTAATGTATTGGCATATATGCCATCATAACATTAAGTGATGATATTCAATTTTATATTTTGAAACTCACTTTGCATGTAAATCATCTTTTTTTGTGACTCTCTTTATTTTTTGAAAGGAAACTAACAAGCCCAAAAAATTGTAAATATGGTTGTAGAATCAAAAATTAAATTAAAACGATGTTGCAAGATGAATATGTTATTGTTTAATTCATAGATTATTGTCTTGCTGTAGTTCAAATTTTCAATTAACTATATCCAATATCATGATTGTAAATTCGATGAATCTTGCATTCTCTAACTTTATGTATAATAAAATTATTTTCAAGACTTATTTGATGAATCTTTTTGACAATTTTTTTCTTTTCCTTTGCAGAGATATCCAGTGCATGATTTAAATCCCAATTGCACTTCAAAGAATCAGAATTTGACCATAATTTTTTTCCATGGGATTACTTATGGGATTAATGATGAATGGAAGGAAACATGGACAACACGATCCATTGATGGTAGAGACAAATGCATATGCTGGCCACAAATGTGGATCCCGAAGGACTTGAATGACAATGTCAGAATTTTGTCATTATCATATGATTCTAATGTTGTGGCAAGTGTGCACAATGATGTGACTCAAATTGGCAAGAACCTCGTTCAAAGCTTGGTTATAAATTCAAGGTGTGACTATCTCCCTATTTATGGACATCTTACTCGTTGCCATGTGTTTCAATTAAATATAATTGCTTGCGTTTTTGACACTTTTGAATAAATTGTTCAATGTGGGGCATTATTGTGGTACACACCAAAACTTGAACATTGTGGAACTTTCAAATTCATTGAGGAGAACATGAAATGGGGCTTTCATGTTAATTATCACGTTGAAGATAAATCATTAACAAAATATGTGTTCTTGCTATGAAGCCATGGGAAACCAATTTGGTTGTAGTGGCAATTGTGATGGGAGTTTTTTAAAGTTTCATCTTTGGTAATCAAACTAAGTTCAATTACATATATAATTTACAAAAATTGAATCCACTTTGTAGTTAGATTTAATTTTTAAAATCATATATCTTATTTTTGATTTCCTACATTGTAATATTTTAATATATTTTTCAGTGGAACACAGAAAAAATGATTTGTACATAAACACATGGAAGTATATGCCTACATGCTTGTCGATAATAGCTTATTAACCCAAACATGGTTGGAACATCTTACAAGTAGACTAATGAAGACAAATGAAAAATTGCAAAAAACCTACAAACAAATTTGCTATGGACTTATGACTTAAATTGTTCTATTAAATTTTGACAAATTGCACCAAATACAATATATGATGTTGTGGTTTTTTGAACACATGTACATTAACATTAAAAATGTTACTCGTGCATTTTGGTGCATTTTGAAATATTTTGCAGTTATCAAATGCTTTGGGACAAACCAGTGGCAATTGTTGCTTATAGTTTTGGAGGTCTTGTATTCAAAAGCTTAGTGGTTGAAGCCGACAAATATGTGCACCAAAGGCCAATAAATAATTTAGATTTTAAAGTACAAAAATATTGTGGAACTTTCTTGAACAATCTTAAAGGTGTGGTGTTTTATAGTGTACCACATGCGGGTGGTACCCAAGATCTATTAAAATATTTTAAATGGCAATGTCAACAAATCGCCAAGGATACAACTGAATTAGGTCTTTTGGAAAATATGGAATCTTTCAACCCAAAAATGGAACAACTTTCAATGGATTTTAACAAAGTTATTCGTAAAGACCTCAACATCTATGCATTTAGTGAAGGATTAGTTATTGACAATGTATGGGTAAGGTTTTCATCTAGACATATTGACTATCCAACTAAGTTCCATGGTTGAACATTTTTTATGTTATAGAAACTTATGTTGGTTTGTTCAATAACTTTTGAAATTAGTAACAGTAGTTGTGAAATTAGTCTTAAAATTTCCCTTGTTTGTTCAAGTAAAATATATTTTGCACATGTACAGGGAATTTTAGTGCCAATTGCTTCAGCTACTCGATTGTCAGACAATAACAATTACATAGTTGAAGATGCTAATCATTTGACAATTTGCAAGCCACCAACAAAGGACCATCCAAGCTATTCCATATTATTGGAATGTTTGAAAACTTTTATGAAGGTAAATAACATTGATTTTACCTCTTGGAATTCTGTATGTTCATATATTTTATTATAACATTATACCATATCACATAAATTGCATGCCATATTTGTTAGGGTTATATCATCCATTATTTAAAATAACAAATTATTTGTTTATGAATTTTGACAGAAAAAAAACACAAGATCTATGCCACCTTTGCCATGTTGTGAAGTGGCATTGGAAGATAAAGCAAACTTTATAAATTGTTTGTTCCAAAAGGAATCTATTATTGCATTAATTGGAATGGGTGGGATTGGGAAGACCAACTTGAGTAAAAAAGTGTATCATTTGTTCCATGATCAATATGACAAATCTAGCTTCTTGGAGGATGTGAAATCAAAAGACATTAACAATGTCAAAAAACAACTTCTACATGATTTGTGTGATAAAACATTATGCAAGGATGAAGATCTGAATAAGGAAGACCTTGATCAAATCAAGCAATGCATGATATCAAAAAAAGTTTTAGTTGTTGTGGATGATGTTGGTAAGATGGAGATCTTTGGAGCCTTGCTACAACTTCTTATTGACAAGGATGTCACTAATGTAGATTGCAAGAGCAAAATACTTGTAAATTGTCGAAATTGGCAAATCTTGAAATATCATGTAAAGGAATCCGCAAAAATGGACATGGCATTATTGGAGGAAGAACAAGCAAGGGAACTCTTCATGTTCCATGCATTCAAACATGGAAATCACGTGACAAATGATATCAAAAATATTTCTATGGAAATTATAAAAGCTTGTGAGGGGCTCCCTTTAAGCCTTGAAGTATCAGGGGGTTCTAAGGATGAAGTGCTTTGGACAACATTACAAATTTCTTATGACCACATGGATAAGGACCATCAAAACATGTTTTTGGATATTGCTTGTTTTTTGGTTGGTTCCAACAAAAGTACAATTTGTCGAGTGTATTGGAATGGAGATGATTCATGTACCCCTATGCTTGTATTACAAAATTTGAAAGACAAATCTTTAATGAAATGGGCAGAAGATGGAGGCTTGTACATGCATGAACAATTACAAGACATGGGTCGAAATATTGCAATGGAAGTTACAATGAATCGATTTATATGGAAACCAAATACATATTTGCGAAATAATCAGGTTTGAACAACATGTGTTAATTCAATTCTATTTTATGTTTTTTTAATCAAAATTCCAAATGAAACCATGAGTTTTTAATTTAAAAGAAAATGTAATATTTATATCCTTAAAAACATGGTATTGTAATGAAGTTTTATGTTTATTCATATTGACAATTATTTATATTTTGTTGAATGTGATAGGTAGCGGTGATGGAAAATTTAGAAGGCATATCTTTGAAAAAATGTGAAGATTTGCCCTTAGTATTCCAAAATGGATCAAAAGAATTTCACAACCTTAGGTTTCTTGACCTAACAAAAGCCTCACTAACTACGGTGGAAAATTTCATCCAAAGTTAAAATTTGAATAACCTTCGATGGTTGTGTCTCCAAGAATGCATGATCCAAAAGTTGCCAAGTAATTTGTTTAAATGTTCTCGTTTACAAGTGCTCCATTTGACAAAATGTAATCGTCTACAAACTATTTTTGATCTTTTAATCAACAACCTTAATTTTTCAATAAATGTTGATATGAAAAAATTACCTATAGCTATTAGCCTCCAAGAGCTTAATCTATCAAGGTGTTCAAGTTTACAAGAATTACCTACATCAATTGGCCAGTTCAATGCACTCCAAGAGCTTAATTTATCGTACTGTTCAGATTTACAAGAATTACCTACATCGATTAGCCAATTGAATGCACTCAAAGAACTTAATTTATCTTGGTGTTCAAGTTTACAAGAATTACCCACATCTATTGGCCAATTGAATGCACTCCAAAATCTTGATTTGATGGGGTGTTCGAGGTTGCAAGAATTACCTACATCTATTGGCCAATTGAATGCACTCCAAAACCTTCATTTGTGGGGGTGTTCGAGGTTACAAGAATTACCTACATCTATTGGCCAATTGAATGCACTCCAAAACCTTCATTTGAGGGGGTGTTCGAGGTTGCAAGAATTACCTACATCTATTGGCCAATTGAATGCACTCCAAAACCTTGATTTGAGGGGGTGTTCGAGGTTGCAAGAATTACCTACATCTATTGGCCAGTTGAATGCACTTCAAAACCTTAATTTGAGGGGGTGTTCGAAGTTGCAAGAATTACCTACATCTATTGGCCAATTGAATGCACTCCAAAACCTTAATTTATCCGAGTGTTCTAACTTGCAAAAATTACCTACATCTATTGGCCAATTGAATGCACTCGAATACCTTCATTTGTTGGGGTGTTCGAGGTTGCAAGAATTACCTACATCTATTGGCCAATTGAATGCACTCCGAGACCTTTGTTTATTGCGATGTCCTAGCTTGCAAGAATTACCTACATCTATTGGCCAATTGAATGCACTCCGAGACCTTTGTTTATTGCGGTGTCCTAGCTTGCAAGAATTACCTACATCTATTGGCCAATTGAATGCACTCGAATACCTTCATTTGTTGGGGTGTTCTAGCTTGCAAGAATTACCTACATCTATTGGCCAATTGAATGCACTCCAAAACCTTGATTTGTGGGGGTGTTCGAGGTTAGAATAATTACCTACATCTATTGGTCAATTGAATGCACTCCAAAACCTTCATTTGAGGGGGTGTTCGAGGTTGCAAGAATTACCTACATCTATTGGCCAATTGAATGCACTCCAAAACCTTGATTTGTGGGGGTGTTCGAGGTTAGAATAATTACCTACATCTATTGGTCAATTG
This sequence comes from Sphagnum contortum, assembly GCA_963920785.1. Lineage (NCBI taxonomy): Eukaryota > Viridiplantae > Streptophyta > Sphagnopsida > Sphagnales > Sphagnaceae > Sphagnum > Sphagnum contortum. The sequence continues at coordinate 11,021,429 of OY987277.1, forward strand.
AATGCACTCCAAAACCTTCATTTGAGGGGGTGTTCGAGGTTGCAAGAATTACCTACATCTATTGGCCAATTGAATGCACTCCAAAACCTTAATTTATCCGAGTGTTCTAACTTGCAAAAATTACCTACATCTATTGGCCAATTGAATGCACTCAAAGAACTTAATTTATCTTGGTGTTCAAGTTTACAAGAATTACCCACATCTATTGGCCAATTGAATGCACTCCAAAACCTTTATTTGAACCATTGTGTTAGCTTGCAAGAATTACCTACATCTATTGGCCAATTGAATGCACTCCAAAACCTTTATTTGAACAATTGTGTTAGCTTGCAAGAATTACCTACATCTATTGGCCAATTGAATACACTCCAAAACCTTGATTTGTGGGGGTGTTCGAGGTTGCAAGAATTACCTACATCTATTGGCCAATTGAATGCACTCCAAAACCTTCATTTGTGGGGGTGTTCGAGGTTACAAGAATTACCTACATCTATTGGCCAATTGAATGCACTCCAAAACCTTCATTTGTGGGGGTGTTCGAGGTTGCAAGAATTACCTACATCTATTGGCCAATTGAATGCACTCCAAAACCTTGATTTGAGGGGGTGTTCGAGGTTGCAAGAATTACCTACATCTATTGGCCAGTTGAATGCACTTCAAAACCTTAATTTGTCGAGGTGTTCTAGCTTGCAAGAATTACCTACATCTATTGGCTAATTAAATGCACTCCAAAACCTTGATTTGAGGGGGTGTTCGATGTTGGAAGAATTACCTACATCTATTGGCCAATTGAATGCACTCGAATACCTTCATTTGTTGGGGTGTTCGAGGTTGCAAGAATTACCTACATCTATTGGCCAATTGAATGCACTCCAAAACCTTCATTTGTGGGGGTGTTCAAGCTTGCACAAATTACCTAGATCTCTTGGCCAATTGAATACACTCCAAAACTGTAAGTTGTTAATTGGAATTAGAGAGGAATAACTTGTCATATTTCAATAATTTTGAATCATTTTATTAATTTTATTGAAAAAAATTAAAATAATTTATAAAAACAATGAATATTCAATTGATTTGTAATTGTGCCTCTCTATTGTAATGTACACCAATAATTTTATAAATTTCTTTCTTAAAACTTTATTTGAAAACATTTTCTTATTTTTTATACTTATTTTATAAATTTAACTTATTGTTGTCAAATGATAAAAAATACATTTAGCCCAAGTACATTTTTAAAAGAATAAATTTGATAGCCTAAAAAATTCATTATCATCAAAATTATCATAGCATAATGTATAAATGAATAAAATTCTAAAATCATATGATGTGAACTCCATGACTTCAAAAACATTTGAAAGTTTTAATGACAAAGATTGTTCCTTATGGTTGCCTTTTCATATGTGTAAATTTTCAAGGACAAATTCTCAGTAAAATTAGTATTTTGTATTCTTTTTATTATGATTATAGTGATTCTTAGAAGCTCTACAAATCAAAACAATATTTCGTCAATCAATTCAATCATTAATATGTGCACCAATTCCACTATATACATAATGATAGGTTTGGATATAAACCATCATTTGTTGCAACTTTTCAAGGTTTAGTCCCAATTAGGGTTCCAAAAAGCAAGGTTTAACTTTTTAAGGACATTCAAGTCCAACTTTGGATTTTAAAAAATTTAGATGATAACAATTACATTGGATTTTATATTGTAATAGATCAAATGATGCCATATTGTATTAATAAAAATATTTGTAAATAGTTTGGATATTATGTAAATGTATTTTTGAGATCTTTAAATTAAATATATTTCCAAAGAATTGTTCATTTTTAATAATAAAAAGGAATGTATAAAATCATACAAATTGATTTCGATCTTTTTGTACAAGAAAAACATGTTTCTCACAAAGCATGTATGTGTTCATTGGGTAAATTTGATGAAAAAAAAATCATATCAAAATTTCAAAGGCTTGAAATTTTGAACCAAATGGTTGCAAGGGTAAAGATTTTTCTATACAAATTTCCTAGTTGTTTGTATTCATGAAATTCAAATTTCTAGCTCTAAGCACAAGTCGTATGTGTATGAAATAATCATGCAAAAAAACATGTTTGGTTGTCCATAGAAGTTCATTTTGATCATTTATGCGATTTTACTTGAAAACCAAAATATTGATGTTCAATCATGCAAAAAATCACCAACACCACGTTAATTATCTTATGTTGGAATATTTCAAAAAAATTCATTCAAATTTGTTTCATGTAAATGTCATTTTTGAAAAGTAGCCTTAAAAAATGTTGGACTCTTTATTCCTTTTTTTGGAACCCAAATTGTGAATGAACCTTTCATTCAAAAATATCTTCCAAATATCCACCATCATGCATCAAACTTGAACAAATGTTCAAATTTGTCAAATTTGTAATAGTTTTTTGTTTACATTGTATATGTAGCTTTCATTCATCTTGTCCAAATGTTTGAGCTTGTAATAACTACCAATATCTATTGGCCAATTATGTGTAATCTAAGGAGTTTATTTATGAGGGTGAGCTTGTAGTAAGAATTAGATGTATGTATATTGGTTAATTGAGTGCACTCCAAGAACATTTGTGGGGCGTTTGAGCTCGCAATAATTAAATGTATGTTTATTGGCCAATTTAATGCACTCCAAAAGCTTCATTTATGGGTGTGTTTGAGCTTGTAAGAATTAAATGTATGTCTATTGACTAATTGAATGGATTCCAAAATATTCATTTTTGGGGTGTTTGAATTTGCAAGAATTAGTTATACATCCATTGGTGTCATGGGCACAAAGACAACCAAGAAAATAATATTTCCCAAGGACATGAACAAAGGTCAACTTAATTTTAAATCCCAAATCATGAAAAAAAAACACATGTGCAAGATAAGATTTCAATATAAATTTATTACAATAACAAAAAAGAATATTGTGACAAGAAAATGTACCCAAAATTAATGTTGAATAGATTAAAAGTAATGGGGAATTCTACCTCTATTTATACCCATGGGCACCTAGCTCAAAGAATTTTTTCAAAAAACTTCCAACATACATGTGGCCCATGTTGACCCATGTGCACCCATGAGCACCCAGGAACACCCATGTGTGAACTATGTGAATTATATAACTCAACTAAAAGTGAATTGAGAATTAACTAATAATTAATTAAAAGTGAAGCAATAATTAACTAAAAATGAACTAAGAGTTAATTTAAAAATAATTAGAAATGAATTGAAATGTAATTAAAAGTTAATTAAGAATGAACTAAAACTAAATTAAAAGTTAGGTGCAATTTCTTAAAAGTCATGGATGAACACTCATATGAATGAACTTCATGGCGTTGGCATCTATGGCATCATTTCCCCTTCTAATGACAAGTTTTACGAGGAACAAACTTGGCCCTGTTTGGATATCGTTGATGAAACTCGTGAACCTTTTTCATGGCATTTGATAATTTTTTTATTGATTTCCAAATGTATCCACTTAAATCATACCCATGCCAATGAAGATATTAGATTTGACGATTATAAATCCTTGAATCCAAAATGTCATCCACTTCATATTCTTGTTCACCATCGACTTTAATAGGTGGAAGGGGATCATGAATTCTTCTTGGATTGGTAGATGTGTGGTAAGGTTCCAATAAGCAAACATGAAACATAAGACGAATTTTCATAGAACCTATAAATTTAAGTTGGAAAACTACAACATTGATTGTTTGCAAATGAGGAATGAACCTAGCCTTTGATGATTTAACTTTTCTGATAGCCTTGTTTTTTTAATATGTTGTCATTGAAGCCAAACTTGGTCCTCAACCTTGAAGTTGGGTTTTTCTTTCCAATGTTCATCAACATTTTTTGACATGCCCCCAAACTCTTCAAGAGACCCAAAGGTGGGTCCCAGGGTGAAACATCAAAGGACAAAGAAAGTTGGGGCGTGCTCCCTTACTCACAACACTTCAGGGGTAGGAGGGCATGTTGGAGCTCTGAGATGGGACTAGGATGAACTCACAAATGAGAGTTCAAGATGAAATCAACCTGCACAACCAAAAAAAGAAGGTGGTTAGTGCAAGTCAAATGGAAATGGTGTGATGGACTTAGTAGGGTTAACTTCAAGCACAAGCTCTACATGGCCCGTAACCTTTGGGAGTAGGTATCACTCCCCTCCCTATAGTATACTTTGTGCCTCTCCACGGGGACTACATCCAAATGTCACTTTTCCCCAAGACTCCAAGTGAGAGTCTCAAAACTTTAAATGATTATATCTTTCTCAAATCAAGTCTTTTTTTAAATTGTAAGGGCAATATTTTATAACACTTGAAAATATCTTTCCAACGATGTAACAAAACACTCCAATTGAACCTCATTTGACCCCTTCTTTCAAGGGATTTGTGGTCAGGAGTCAAATTCCTAATTTGACTCCCACCCTTTTTTAATATTCTAACTCATGCAAATCAAGTGTAAATGAATAATGCAAGGGAACTTTAAGCATTTACGCTTCAAGAACTTTCTAATGGTATCATGGGGGCCCAATTTCATGTTTGTTTGCTTTTTCAACCAAGGCTTTGAACATTCGCAACTCTCGCATGAATGCAATTCCCAAAATGGGAGTGCACTTGGGAATCATTGGGCTTCATCCCTTGTATTTTCCCTCATCTGTGAGAGTGTGTTCACACCTAAACACTTTGGCCTCATGGGCCCTTGCACTTCACACTTTGTCGCAAACTCAATGTTAGGGTTGCGACATTCAACCAATTCGACAAAAAGGCCAGAGAATTAAAACATTTAGGAAAACACGGCCCCAAGAGATGGATCTTTCACAAGAAGGGTGAGAAAATTTATAAGAGTCTATAAAAAATCGGTAGAAAGTCAAGTCAAATTCAAATTTGAGATAATGTTGAATCTAGAAACATAATTAAAGTGAATTTGATGGTACTTAAGAAGATGGATCCTCGCTACTCAATTGTGGACTAGAGTTCACAATAATCCACTTCATGCAAACCTTTAACTAATAGTTTTCAAGGACGAAACGAATTTCCTTCAACACCCATAAGTCATCTTCATGCATCATAATGACAACCTTTCTATCAAACAAAAATCTATCAACAAAAACCACAATGGACTTGATGAAATTATCCACATGCTTGTTCCATTCAGGAATGAAGCAAAACAACTCAAAAATGTGGGGAATAGGGATTTAGTTGGTATGTCACCTGAAACATTGTTTTGAGAAGACACCTACAAAATAAAAATATTTACAAAATGGATTAAACCAAATGAATGAAGATTTTTTTTGAAATCAATCCAATTGTCATCAAAAAAGCAAAAAAATAAAATGAACATATCAAAGTAGGGATTTAATGAATGAAACATCAAAGTTCAAGGTTGAAAGTTGCAGACCAAGAACCATGGTTTTTCAAGCTTTAACTTTTGACACTAGGCTTTGATGTCTATGAGCTCTATGCTCTTTGTTTTCAACTTTTGACACCGAAAGTTGAAAACCCAAAGAACTCGGTTTTCAATCTTCAACTTTTGATGTCGAAAGTTGGAGACCAAGAACTAAGTGTTCTTGGTCCTCAACTTTTGATGCCAAAAGCTGAGGATCAAGAGCATTAAAAGTTGGAGACCAAGAGCCAAATGTTCTTCGTTTTCAACTTTCAACATCAAAAGCCAAATCCCAAAATCTCTTCACAATTGGTTTTAAACTTTTGGCATGAAAAGTTAAGAACCAATGCAAGATTGGATTCCATTTTTTGGCACCGAAAGTTGGTGATGTCTACTTTTGAATAAAAATAATTTGGTTCGAAAACAATATTCTTGACAAAATCCAAAATATAAGCATTTTTATGTGGGATAGGAAATACCTCCTTCATGAAGTATATAATCTTGAATGTTCAAGTGGCCATACTCAAGTCTTGATTCATGATGCAAAAATTGAGGTCGAAGACACATTCATCAATCTCACAGTTGTACGGGTGTTTGCATGACTAAGAATCAACAAAGGAGTGAGTGATGGAATTCTCTTCCCAATACTTGATGCTTCGACACCAAGTTTATTCTCTTCCTTTGTCTTCTTTGACCTTCATATTGTGGAAAACAAAACTCTTGGGCATATGTAGTTGCGTCATTTAACTTGGTTAGGATTATATGAATGGAAGTCATTAGAAGTTCTTGAAGAGATGCCATGGCCAAGCCAAGCTCTATTTCTCTCTAGGATTGATTGGGAACATTTTCCTTGTCATGCATTTCAAATCCAAATTCTTGAACTTGTCTCATTCCCCTCCTTTTGCCCCTTTCCGATCTCTTTTTACTTGGTGTCTCCTTCTTTAAGCCTCCAAGTTCCTTAAGAAATCTCGATTCATATTTCTCCCAAATCTCCATCTCTAATGTAAAAATATTTTCCTTCGGGTAGTCAAGATACTAAACACACTTTGAAAGATGTGCAAATGTCCAACCTCTCAACATGTCCTTCCTATACATTGTGTTATATGTTTTTTAATCTTTCCACATCTCGAGGAGTTTTGAAATTTTAGAGATGCCCCCCCCTTGAAAAAACACAAAATGGAAGTACCTATAATGTTTAAAAAACAATAAGAATGTGAATGATGATTAAAATGAAGATGACATTGGAATATTAATATGCACATGACATTAGAAGATAAATTTGCACATGACATTGGAAGATATGAATGTCGAATGGTTAAATTAGAAATCATCTATAAACCATTTGCTTTAAGGCTTCTGTCCCACCTTATGCACCCCCAAACTCTTTAAAAGATTCAAATGCGAATCCGAAAATGAAAACAATGGAAGAAGGAGTTGAGGGATGTTCTTTAACTCACAACATTTTGGGGGGCATAAGAGGGGCATGCTATAGCTTTGGGATGAAGATTAGAACAAATGACAAATGGGTCAACTATTCACACGGACCTGCACAAACTAAACACCAAGTTGATTAGTGCATAATTAGAGCACTTTTGGTGCACGGATGAACCACGAACATACATGGACTCACAAGAGTCAACATGGCCTAGAGTTTGTGGCTTCCCCCTTCTAGTTTTATCTATGATTAATGACAGGGCTTCACCCAAATGTCATTTTATCCCACAATTCCCAAGTTGGGAGTCTCAATTTTTTTGAAATTGGGACTTTTGCGACTTGGAAGGCCCATAGCGTTTTTTTGCGGACTTACAATTGAGGTGAAGTTTGAAAAAAAGTTGTAGCCATCGTCAAGTCCTTTCCAATGATATGTGACATGTCACTTGTGCACAAATGAATCAGGGTGATTCTTGACTTTTAGTCGTCAAGAGTCAAATTGGCACTTTGACTCCTGACCTTTCTTTTGGCAATAACTTGTGTTTTAATTATTCAAATGAATCATGCAAACTGATTTTTGACATCTTCATTTCAAGATCTTTTCAACGGTATAAGGAACTTTTTAATCCAATGATATCTAGCCCTTGAAATTGTTTTTTAAAAATTTGGGAGTCCATTAAGACTCTAATTCCCAAAGTGGGATCCCACTTGTGAGTGTGTGGGTTCATTCCCTCACATTCTCTTATAATCCTGATGGAGTGAATGTGATTCCTGAGTTACATTCTTTGCCCACACCTTTTTAAGCCTTACTTTGGTCGCGAGCCCAAGGTTAGGGTCATAACACCATTGATTTGTTGCTCCCACAACTTATTCTTCCAAATCCCATCCTTAAACCTGAACTCCCTAAAGAAACAAATAACCCAAAAAGAAAGCATCCATTCTTGAATGTAATCTAATAATGAAATGAGATCCTCATATTCTAAAAGTTGAATAAAAAATCAGTGATGATGGCAACAAATCATTTTTACACCTCCAACTTCAACTGCAATATGTTGAATGTTAGTTTGTAGTTGTTTCAAAAACAATAAGTTCAAAGGCTTGAATTGGTAACCATTTACCTAAGACTAGAAAGTCACCTTGTAAAGTCACTTATCAAAAGTTCCATTTGAAAATCCATGTTTTGGAAATTTTCTTGTTTCCTTCAACACACTGGATTGGTTCCATAGTTTCAACCATAATACATTTTGGTTTATTTGTGACATGTGCGGAAATTAACATATATGTAGCTTTTCGATAAGTATTTGTGGGTATGAGTTCATATCGTAATGGTTTTGAATCTATTTTAGGAACTTCAAACCAAAAGTTGGGTCAAATTTTAATAAATGTTTTGCGAAGGTGGACCTGTATGATCCTTTTAGACTTTGTCCATTGCCTTGTCCATTAGTGTCTAAAATCTAGATGTTGATTTGAATTTCTCATATGGAACTTCTTCATAATAAAGTTTTACAACAATGTCCACCACAGTAAAATTCACAGGTGAAAACACACTAAGGTGTGACAATTTCAACGAATTATTGTCCTTTTTCAAATCCTTTTCTATTGTAGTTGAAAACTAATTTAAAATATGAAAATTTAAATGATATTGAAAGTAAGATTTTTTCCATTTCCAATTTCAAATCATGATGTTATAAGACATATCAAAATTATCACAAAAGACTTTTTTAAATAATTATTTTGAAATGTTTTAAAAGGTTTTCAAAATATTTACAATTTTTGGGATTTTAAAAAGTCCATAATAAAATTAAATCAAAATCACATTCCATTCATTCAATGGATCTTTAGTTTTTTAAACATAATTATTTATTGTCCCAAAGTTTCAACCACATGAGATTAACACATTATAAGATAAAAGTCCATATCCATGAGTTTTGCATGTGTGACAAAAAGTGTGGGCAAAATTCAAAAGTTCATTACTTATTGGTTGTCCATGATTTTGATTTGATTTGTTCATTTTTGGAAGCTTGATTATGATAGTTTTAGACAAGTGGGTCCTTTTTTTATTATTTTAGTGAATTTTATTTTATTTATTTTATTTATTTGTATCTAAATAATACAAGGAAAATTGTCATTATGATGTCCATACAAGGATACTATAGTGTGCAAACACCCTCACGTTGCACCAAGAAGAAATGTTTTTGTAACTCACATGTCTTAAACTAAATAATTGACAAATTCAAATGGAAAAATCGGGCAAGAATCAAACCTTGTATATATAGTCAAAAAAACTTTCTTGTGTCAAAGAGTACCACATCTTTTGGGACATGTTTTCACATCTATTGTAGACATTGAAAAAGATGACATCCTTAAATTGAACCAATGGAATCATCTTGATGTTTTGGATGCGGAAGGAGTCGTGCACCAAACTTCGCTTGACATGATCAAATTTGATAGACATGGGGGGTTGAAGCAAAATTGAAAGAAAAATTTAATGTCAATGCAAGTGCACAAAACAAGGAATTGAAATAATGTAGATTGAAAGTAATAAAGGATTGGAACTTTGAAATCTATAGTGTTCAGTATGAATTTTACTTGTTCATGTTTATCATTGTAATAAGGAGTTGGACAAGGCCCTCTATCATATCCAACATGATGGAATCAATTGCAATGTGCCAAAAGAGGTCTTTTGAGTGAACTCTTGATATATATGGCATCCAAGCTTATAGTTGATGGTGGTCCCACACAAAGAACACACTCTCAATGAACCTCTGCAAATTTACATCAAAGTTGAATGTTTCCTCAAAGATGCATTCACACACTACTAAAAATTATGTCATATGCAACCACCATGTTTGCAATTGGGATGCAATTGTTAGTCGTGTGCAACTATGTAGGGTTTTTTAGGCAATTACAATGGATTTTTGCCCCCTTTTTGGGTGTCTATGCAACTATGGTGCAATTATGATCACCTTCATCCCAACTTTTGGATGATTTCTATGTATATTAGCCTATAATTTTGATATGCATATACTCATAGTTACATGTGCAGCCAAAATAGGCCAACTATGGTCTTTTGGTAAACTAGGTACACATTTCTTGTAGGCATGTTTAGGATTAGGGTTGCCTACACATGACAACCCCATTCATAAGGTTTAGGGTATAGGTGAAAAATAACCTAATCTATTTTGCCAACTACTTAGAATAATGGATCTATCCCCAACTTTTAGTAGTTTGCTCCACAAACATCTAAAAGACAATTGATAATGGAAGATATCAACTTTACTTACAATAGTTTAATGTTTATCACTTGATGAAACAAAACAATGTATATGTGTATTCAACAATAAGGTGAATCCCCTCAAGATTACAATATGTGAGTTTGACATGTGGAAAATAATCTTTTCTATTCCAACAATTACCCAATAGAACTTAAGGTTTCATGGCACATATACACCTTATAGTCCATGTAATGCATGAGTTGGTTCCAGAGTATGTGGTGATTAGATATTAGAGAGGGTTGACATTGCTAGATGTGAAACATAATAATGATTAATGATGCAACCTAGTGATGAAAAGATTTTATTCCCCGTTAGACAACTATTCATTCAAGGCCAACTTCATCAACACCAAAGAACATTCGAAACTTTTTAACATCTAAAATTTCATCAATTCTAGTCAATTCAATTGCACCAATAAATGCCATGTTCCTTAGTACCTTTGGAATTTCTAAAGGCACATCTACTCCAATTAAGTTGTCTAACATGGTAACTTCATCATTATCAGATATTAGGATGCGTTTGGACCTTGGTTCTTTGTGGAGGACAACCTTCCAGCTTGACATGTTAGGGTCATCTGCATAAAAAACATGCTGCACCTTGGCTGGAAATACATAAGGTTCATCAACTCTTGCCTTCAATTGTTGAAAATTGACTAACAAAAACCCATCATCATCGCGCTTTTATGTGGCATTTCCCCATTTGTCCAATCCATTTCTTACCCAAATATTGAAGTGCCCCAAGTCTTGTACCTTCTGTTGATTACTACATTTGATGGAAAATTGACGCAACTCAAGAATCGTATGTGACACTTGTGTTGCCATAGGTATCTATAAAAACTCTGTAATGATTTCCATATGCCTTCATTTTTTAGTACCTTGAAGCAAAAAGGGATGGCAAAACTAATAGATGGAGTGCATCTTGGTCTTCAAGCACACCCCCCTATGTGACATGGTTTTGAATTGCTTCACGCACCCAACTTGGCAAATTTTGCACCTCTTGGAACTATGGTGGAAACTTTACATGCCTCTTGTTGTTCTATGCCCCTTCCACCATTGTCCTTCAAATTTTGCTTTTAACTGCCTTACTTGAATTGTTTCTTGCTCATGCATGTTGCACCCCCATTAGCCAAGCCCCACATTAAGTTTATTAATTTTAGCTAGTTTTTTAGCAAGAATGTAACTTACCCATGCATCTACGTCCTCTTTAGAATTTTCTAACAAGGGTTTAAGGGGTTAAGGGTTGTGTACTGAACCCACGGTGCTAAACATGCCACATTTGTGATAACATATTGATGTGCCATATCTTGTGCTACAAGGTCTAAAGTCAACTTTGTGGTAGCTCGTTCCACAACTTTGCCACAAACCATTTCCTCTTCATTTGCATCTAAGATTTTGAATCAAACATGGCATAAATCTTGTAGATATTCAGTGACAAACCCAATTGTTTCATCCAAAATGTAACCCTCTACCATGGAAGCCTCTAGCCTTGACCTATTACATACACAACCTTTGAGAACCTTCATAGCCCGTTCTATTGGGTACATCCAACGAATATGAATTGGGCCGCAAATGTCCAATTCTTCTATAAAGTGCAATGTTAAACGTGACATCACATCAAAAAATGCTCTTAGGAATTTCCATTCAAGCATGCTAAAAGTGATTGCTACATCCTCCCTTAGGCTTGGTAGGTCAATTGGATCCTAAACCTATGCACATTTGCTACAATACACTCGACTAAGGTGCATCAAATTTAAACATACGTGAGCATCCATTAGGCCTTTTAGAGCTAGAGGCATTAGTTGCATTAAAACGTGCTAATCATGGCTCTTCATTAACCCAAGTTTCTTATCCATTATATGTTTTCCTAGTGAACCACAATAATTTGTTGGCACTTTCAAAGAGGCTAGGCTATTCACGAAAGTTTGGAGCTCTTCTGGTTTAAGGACATAAGGGGCAACAAGTTTAAAAATCTTGCCCGACCTTTGAGGATCTCGTTTCAACCATAGATGTTCTTGGATTCCACACACTTCCATGTCCTGTCAAACCTTGACTGTGTCTTTCAATCCAAATATGAATTTGATCATATTCTCACAAATGTTCTTCTCAATGTGCATCACATTTAACATGTGCCTAATGAGTAAATGTTGCAACAACCAGCATTTCAGTCAAACTATGGTATTATTAACACAAATTGTGCCTAAGAATTAATGTACCAAGATGTAAACACCCATATAATGATGCTACCCAATAACGAAAATCTCACAAATTGACAAATTTAAACAAGGACCCAAAATATGAAAATTCATGTTCTCCATGTTCCAATACGCTCTCCACCCACACCTTTTGATATTGGAACTAATATTGATGTTTATCACATCTAGTTCACAAGGTGAACATTTCTTTGCTCCCCACCAATGCACCAATGTACAAGGAGTACTAAATGGATAGTACTCCACAAAATAATGCAAATTCAAAGTGGTTGGGCCTATTTTGAGTCACCGACCCAATCAAAATTGTATTGAACAGTTAAATCTCCACCAAATCCATTGTTGGAGCCTTTTTCTCCCACAAGGCTTTAAGCTAATTCAATCAAGTAAAGTGGGTTTTTGCTAACATTGACAATTTGACAGTGTTGTAATGGAGCACATTATTCAAATTTTGTATATCCATAGTTAGGGATTACATCCCCTTCAAAATTTATCTAGGAACCTTAAACCCTAAACCCATAGTCAATGTTGTTTGGAAAAAATTACTAGGTATTTTTCCTTTCCTTTTGCAAAGATTTAAAAACAAGTAGATATTTCTTTGGATGTCAAATCACTTTTAAACCTCGTTATATATACTTAAACTAGAATGTACAAGGGAAGTCTACAAAATTTACAAAAATTATTAATAGTTTGATTCACACCATGGAGATTAGGATAAACTTAGACTTGGATTTCACCCCCCCCCCCCCCCTTCATATAATATGACAACCTGAATGGAATAATGTTTGTTCCAAGCCTTGTAAAAAAAGACTGATTGTGATTTTCTTTTTTGCCAAATAAGCATAAGATTGAAATTTCAGCTCTCATGAGTTGTATGGGATCAAACCATCTTCATCCCTTGACCACTTTGTTTGTACATATAAATTAAATTTCCTTTCCAAACCCAATAGAAGGTTAGATATTCAGCCATCAAACTTCTCAAAAAGGCCTTTAATTGGTGTATTAAGACTTGAATTTAAGGATGTTAAAAAGACTTGTAGCTTTACACCAAATTTAACTCGTTTTATGGTGTATTATATGCTTGTTTAATGCCTTGTTGAATGGTTGGCTCAATCATATGAGTAACATAGTTGAGGTGGGTGGGTTAAATAATTCAAGCTCACCTCCCAATATGGCAGGCCCCATAATGCACATAAATGTTTCATCCCACTGCTTTTTGATGGGCACCTTTTTGCCCCCAACACATTTCTTACAACCACCCACTCTTTTGTTTTGTGGGCTTGTCTTCTCACCTCAACAACTATTATTACGTTCGACCTTCCCCTCAACTCCTCATGGCCATTAAAATGTTAGGCATTGGGATGAATTATGTATGGGTGATTTCAATTCGACCACCTTTAGTTTCCTTCAAATACTACCTTTCCCAATTCTTTTGACCATTGACTAGTTGTCCCTGATCCACATGGAGGGCATGTTTTTGTACCCTTGATGTTGGCATCTAGAAAATAGGTCGTACCATGGAAAATCATGAATGGTCCACATCAATATGGCCCTCATTAAAAATTGCCTTATGCCTATAAATTGTAGTATGTTTAACCCTCTAACCCCTTCCCATAATTCTTGTAGCTCCTCAATTAAAGGAGATATCAGGACATGAAAGTTTGTGCTTTTAACACTCTTAGGTTTCAAAATTATGATATTATGATAGATAAGAACATGAAGAACTTGTTTGTGACTAGCCATGATAGGAGGTTATATATTAGGAGTAATACTTGCCAAGTGGACCAAACATTGTTTTTCTCCCCAAAAGGGTTCGCCCCATTTGTGGCCAAACCTAGTCTTACATTTATAGGTTCAACTGCAAAATGACACCATGTATTATCAATGTGTTGCCATGCTTTGATGTTAAGCACATGACGAACTTCCACATGTATGCTCTTATTTCTAACATGCCATGTCATCATCTCTAATGTGTGTTGAGCTCGGTACATACGCAACAACCAAGGAGTTAAGGGGAAGTGTTGCACATTTTTTTTTGGAACAAGAGACCTGCCAAATTTCCTATATCATGTAGCCTCGCACTTTGGACAAGCCTCCAATGTTTCATATTGCTTCCGAAATAAAATGCACCCATTCACACATGCATGGATGTGCTTGTAGTCTAGGCCTACTTTCCTAGTAAGGTTCTTAGCTACATACATGCTAGGTGGGAAAAGGTTATCCTTTGGCAATAGGTGCTTATGAAAAAGTGTTAATAATTCATCCACGAACTTGTTGGATATGCCATGTACTGTGCAAACATTCATCAACAATAATGTTGATGCTAGCTTCATGCACCTTGCACCATTATACAAAGGTTGACATGTTTCCCTTAGACAATTGGCCTCAATTGAGATGTCATCATCACTTGCTACTAATGGTGCCCCTATTTCACCTAGTCCCATGTCATTGTCCACACCCCCTTGTCCCCTATCATGGTTATGCTGGTCGAACATGCTTTCAAGCAATGTTGTTAACTCTTCCATGATCTTGATGGCATTTTACACCATGCCTACCACCTCCATTCCCTCTACATTATGGTCTGAAGACAAGCTTGCAACCCTTTCACCTTCATGTTCTTCCTTTGGCATTTGGAATAAGTCATCCAAAAGTTGGTTCACATTCACATCCTTGTCCATTACCTCCACCTCCACCTTTGTTTGCATTGGGTTTATTGCTACCCTGCTTGATTCAACCCACTTTTCATTATAGTGGTATGTGGGGCATGGGCCTTTCTACACTCTAAATAGTGGGTGCCTCCCATTTAGGACTAGATGGTTTCTAATCGTCCCAAGTAAAACCAGTTTGCCCCTTCCTTCACATTTGGCGCATGGACATCGCATCTTGTCCACCCCGTGTTGTATGGCCCATGAGAACTCCCATTCCCACAACTTGTCATCCCTTGTTTTTTGCCTTCTTGGGTCATCCAAAGGCATTGACATTATGTCTTCCCTCAAAGCCATAAACAAACTTCACATAAATTTGTCTATTGGTTTTTTCACAATGAGTTCGTTTCACCCATGTCAATATTGGTCCAGATGACCCATGGAAGTAAGTGCCACTAATAGAGCATGTTAAACACAAGATGGTTGCAGAGTTGTCTCATCATTCATTGCAAAGTTATTTTCATCTTTGATATGTGTACAAGGGTTTGTTGTCTAGCCCATCTACTTATTAAGGTGTGGTAACACATGCAAGGAAATGCTTTAGGTCACATATTGGCATAAAATGGGCACATGGTACATTGGCCACCTCTTAATTTCACGATGAAAATGGCTTGTAGGTTGAGTTGCTTCCATTAAAATTTATTGTGTCCACTTGTTCCAACAAGCTCATGTATACCAAGCTCGATTCATAAGGAATCCATGGCTACACCATTTTCCTAATGAAAGCCACCAGCTGCAAATTACACCAGTAAAAAATGTGTAAGTCATTGCATCACAAACTTCAAACTTGTTTTAGGTTCAACTCACAAGCATTAATATATCACCGAGATCACACCTTTTTTTTGGGTTGTATGATTTGAAAATAAACACAATGTTTCACATCCACTTTCAACAAAAGATCATAGTGGCCAATTCTATCATTCGATTACAAGGTGGCCATTTTAGATTTATAAGTTAGCTTTGATTTAGACCAGCAAGTTCCATAGGAAGTGGAACTTAGTTTGCCCTAAAGACAAATGAAAGGGAATGGCCTAGGTCTAGAAAGGCATATTGAAACAAGTCTATATGCAAGTTTTAATATTGAAATTTGTTGTTGATTTGGAGTAGACATTGACGAAGGTTCAAACCCACATGTTATGTATGTATATGTACATATATATGAAAATGTCATAGGAAAATGTTTGGGGTTGTGGTCCTATTTATTTCTATAGCCTTCTCCTACTTTTGATTATACAACCATCAACCCTAACATATGGGAAAACTAAATCCACCAATTGGCTACCAAATATACATTTATGGATACCCAATTACCTAGGAAATATGGCTTGTGTGGTCCTACTTGTAGTTCTTTACAATAAATGCTCCCACCGTACAAAGTTGTTGTGGACTAAATGCCATGCCTTGCTAGTGGGTGGCTTTTGCATTGCCACAAATCTCAAGTGATTTCCTTCAAATGCCAAGTTTGTAGCACAACATTGACTTAGCATTAGAAATCTAAATTTCATCTATTAACATTGTGTTTCATCTTTAAGGAACAAAAACACAATGACAAGTCATTTCATTCATGCAATGGTCACATTTTCACATTAATGAAAACAATCTAGTGATCTCCATAATGATCCATAATTGCCAATCCAAACTAATTATTTCTCCCTCATCAAATTGTCACAAGTTCCTAATCCTAACTTATGGATAATATGATTCAATTACAACACTAGTCACATCATTGACATTAACAATGCCAACAGATGCTGCATTGGTTATTCGGTTACATGTTTAACCTTGTGACCTTGTAGACTTGGGTATGCATTCAAGTAACTCCAAAATTTGGCTTCAAGTGTAGACACATTAAGTGATGTTCCGTCAGTGCCAAATTATACTGGAAACAATTCATTGCTCTCCTTTCTACATTTTCATTGGCTGAACATCATCAAATCCAAGTTGCCACATTGAACTCATCATGGTCAACCAAATTGTTTTATGCCAGTTTAATGCATGGCTCGTTGTTTGCCATATTTTTTAGACAAAGACACAAGCTGTTATGTAACATATTGGGTTCATGTGATGATGCCCACCCCTTGTTTAAAATATGCAGGTGCTCAGCTTGTGTGGTAAATCAACTACATCAACACTTGCAATGTTCTTTAATTAATATAATCCCCATCCCATTAAAAATTGCATAGTAAAAACAATTGGATGGATCAAGAACATGACTGTGGTTTCAACAACTACAAATATTATAATTGCAGCATATGGCTCAATATATGGGTGTTTCCAACATTGCCCAGGGTTGTTCTCAAGGAGTGACCCATGCACGTATGTTTATAGTGCAATTCCCTTTAAGCATTCACATATAAACAAGCCATTAACAATGCATGGCCCAAGACTATGTTTTAGACTTGTATTCAACAATGAACACATTCCACCATAGACTATTGTAGTGTTGTATACACTATAGAAAGCCTACCTATTTGTTTTACAAAGTGCATGGGAAGGGTCATCCATGTGCATTTCTTGTTAGTGCCTTGATGCACACATGAATTTTGACCCTACTTCAAAGGTGATGAACGACCACCTTCTATTGCTTGATGTAGGTAGGTATGCAAGATTGGACTAACCCTAGACCTTAAACCTTACATCCTAAACCCACTGAAGTAAGATAAGAAATTAACTAGTTTGGGTTTGGCCATGCCTTGCAATATATGAGTTGTTCCACTTAGGACTTGCATTGCCTTGTGAAAAAATAAAAAACATTGGTGGGAGATTGATGCAACACTGCAAGATCGTTGCACTTTTGCCTGCTATTGATTTAATAATGGCTTATGGTAACAAATGTTGCCCCTTTCAAGAGTGAAAGAGGGCCCATAAGATGCGTTCACTAATCCATGTTCCACATCATGTCAAGGTGCCTAGTCACACCTTCCCATAGGTTAGTTAATGTATTAGTATCATCTAATCAATCCATGACTAGGCATCTACATCACTAATGGTTGTGATTAACCTAACATAGTTACCTCCCAACCATGAGTTCATGGTGGTGGGACAAAGATCCATCTACTACTGCTCGTGAAGCCACAACCTTTCTAATGTAATCCTTGGCCTCAAATCATCATCATGGATGATTTGCAAATGGGGTGAAAAAACTACATTAGTATATGGGAAGGGTTACACAAATGCATGTAAAGATATTCAATAGAATATGTGCAAATTAAACCTAGGGTTTAAAAGGTGGAAAATTCAAGTAAATTAATGAATGTAGGGTAACCACTACCTTACTAGCTACCATGAAAAATGACCATTTTTCTTGGAATATTATAAACCCACACAAATCAAAACAAATGTTAACATAATTTTCCCTTCATTCCAGTTGTGTATCCTTTGCCATTTATGTCACACCTTAACCATGAATTAGATAGTCAAAGAACCTTGTTAACTTCACCAAATCCCGTTTAGGATTGTTAACTTGACCAAATCCCAGTCTCATAAGATATGCATGGAGGGTTCATCTCATGGAAACATACCAATAAGAAATACTTGACACATCAAAGACTTCTTAGGTTATATTTGTATCATGTTACTCCTGTCACAACAAATGAATATAGTTTAAGAATAAGGGATTTCTCCACATTTGTGCACTTGCTTCACCACACAATCACAATATGTAACCCTAGTTTGCCCTATTGATATCCCACATTTGCTATTTGACTCATAGATGACATTGTCCATAATAGCCAAGTTGGAGTTTTGCAATGCCCAAGATTTGAACAAACATTACATGAGAAACATTATGAGACAGATCCAAATGTCGAGATAGTGAAGCTGGTATCATTGAAGTTTGGTGCACTTGTGACATTAGCCTTTCCACATAATCTTAGCCCACCCAAACCTAGTTTATACAATGGTACACCCAACATACAAAACCAATTGAAAATAATATTTAATGATCTTGGATCAACGGTCTTGATTGGTGTTTCATGTGAAAGGCCCATAGAAAGGAAATGTTGTCACGTTTGAACCTGAGGATTGTACCGTTAATGACTACGCTTGACGAATGACTTTTGGAGCCGTTTTGCTCCTCGTTGCTATGGGTTGAACATTTGTGAGCGTGTAGTTTTCTAGTTCAGACTCCCCTAATGGTTAGGGTTGAACATTTGTGAGCCTGCAATTTTCTAGTTCACACTCTTCCATTGGGTATGGTTTAATGCTTGAATGGCAAACCCTAGCTTCACATTGTGCACTCAAGATTAAACACCAATATTTTTTTCATTATCAAGCTTTGCATTCCAACAAGCCACAAGTTTTACCCTTTACATCAACCAACAAGCCTCCTCTCCTAAACCTAATTGGATACCCTGTGTTTGAGACGATACATATCATAAGCCTTATCCCTGACATGTAAACCTACTTGCCTTAATCTATAAATTGTCTAAGGCATAATACTAATGTTGGAGATGTTGACAAGTAATTCAATTGCATGGGCATAATTTCTTTAGAATTCATAACTCGATTTCCAATGACGTATGCAATACGAGGTGGGTATGTTTTTCATTAGTTGTAGTTAGTCAATCAACACAAAGTAACCTAACGTTGTTGTTGGTGGTGTGGAAACTCACATTATATAAATTCAAGCAAACTCACCATATGAAGCTATTGTTCTTATGGGTCACTTGTGCTCTCAAAGACATTCCAACCTTTCTATACATCATGGGCAAGATGTGAAAACAATTGTGTAGGATTGTCATAACATCTAGAAATTTGAACAAAAACTAATATTCAATCATCTTGAACTCCAAACTTAGTGTACTTCCTTCCTTACAAGTATTCATACTTGGTCGTAATGCCATTAGCAACTCCTTGTCAATGTAGGGATTAATTCAAATATTGCAATTGTGATGGAGATTTGACATATCTGACATGGCAATAGAATGACTAGTGGAGAGCCTTTGTTTCCTAATTGAATATTTGTATGGTTCATGTCTTGCTTTATTAATGTTTATATGGAGTGAAGCTATAGCATATGCATTTCCTTAATGAGTTGACAGTTGTATAAAAAATGCACAAGGAAATGAATAAGCCACCCATAAATTGATGACAATCACGTAGGGCATATGCCCAACATTGTGCCCAGCAATGGATCCATAATGAGATTGTCCTTCTCTTCTACTATATTCATAAACATTACCCCACTTCCCCATGATACAATAACAACCAATATCAATTTGAAGGTCCACATGCTTGATGACCACCACTAATGTTTCTACTTAATGAATTTTTAGTCCGCATATTTGGACAGTATATTGTTTAGGTTCTTTCATGTGTCAGGCCATTTGAAGGAGTCCATGTTTCCTTTCCACCCCACCAGAATAGTAAAGGCATATCAACATTGTGTATCATTATTTCTGTATCTTGTAAGCACTTGCAAAATCTAGTCTTTGTCTGTCTCCCATGTATACCTGAAGTCTGCATACATCACTTTCAAAATATTCAGTGTGCACAGACTTTTGTCCTTGAATACACGTGCTGCTTCTCAACCTGCTAGACAACATGAACCCATCAAGATGGAATGACTTTAGGCTTAGATAGATCCTCATAGAAGAATGCACATAACTTTATATGTTGCGAAAAAAAGCAATTACAGTATGAATTTTTTTGCACCTAGGTCCAACTCACTATTTGGTTCACCAAATATAGATAAGTCACAAAAGTCTTACCTTTGGAGCAATATCGATCAAGGTCATAGGCATAATTGTGCCTATTGATGTGCCTTGTCTCACATTCTTGGAGATTTGTGTGGCATGCTGCAAAGACCTTAAGATCCACAAGAATTAAAATGTCAATTGTTATCAACGCAAACAACTTTGCAATGTTCAATAGCCTTTCCATTGCTGTAACTCCATCCCAACAAGGGGGAAAATTTGCCAACCTTCCTGAATCACCACCCACCCAAATTTTGATGATTATTCAGGCATGAACTAACTTATCTAGTTGCACAACAAGAAACCAATGATCCACAAACTTTATTACTACTTCTACCCAATCACTTTTTTTTTATCACCAAGGCACTTGAACACTTTATGCCATATTCATTCCCATACGAACCTAATACAATTCTAAATGTGTGATTTCCAGAGTCAATTTAATTTATTGCTGTTTCCAACTTTAGAATCTTATTCTCATAATGTCTTTTTTGCAGATGAAGACAACCCTTCCATTCATGAATATTTATGTTATTCCATGAAAATGCCCTCAACCTGCAAAATAATTGTTGCAAAGAATCAATGTTAGTAAAAATTAAGTGGATTCAACTACACATTCATAGCCCAATAATAAATTGATGTTAGGTGGGGTACTTATCTGTTTAACGTGGGAACCATTTCAAGCTACACCTGTTATACGTTCAAACATGTCCATCACAATGCCAAATAATACTTAGAGTATAAATATGACAAACATGACAATTAACATGGTGGCTACTCTTTGTTATGCATTTACATATATGGAGGAACTTAACACATAGAGATGTATATCCAGCACTTGCCTGGAAATGTGTCTTTCAAAGGTTGAACTGAATTGGGGCCAGTAAAGTGGACTGATCATCTACACAACTTCTTGTCAGGAAATATACTTAGTAATCTCAAGAATGATGCCACCAAATGCCGCAACCCTAGCTTTGGGCTCGCGACCAAGGCAAAGGCGTTGCAAGGTTGCGGGCCAAGAGGAAGGAAGCTTGGGAATCGAGAGGAAGGAAGCCCGGGAACAAAAGCAAAGGCATTGGAAGGGTGCGGGCCAAAAGGAAGCCCGAGAGTCATCACATACTCCCGGGAGTCTAAGGAAGTGCGAGGGAGTGTGAGGGAGTGAGCACTCACACTCCCAAGGCAACTCCCATTTTGGGAGAGGGAGTCACGGTGGACTCCTGAAACTTCAGAGGACGAGTTGAAGGGCCAAATCTGAATGGATTATTGCGCTCTTTAGACCATTGGAAAGCTCTTGAAACGTAGATGTCTAAAATGGGCTCGCATTGCTCATTTGGACATCTGAAACACAAGTTATGGGCAAAAGAAGGGCCGGGAGTCAAACTAGCAATTTGACTCCCGACCACTAAAAGTCGGGAATCGACCTCTTCCCAACATCCGATTTGAGAGTGCGACACGGCGTTGGAAAGATCTCGACGAGGGCTACAACGTTGCTTCAGACCACGTCGCGATCGGACTCTGTAGTCGGGAGATATTGGCGTCCAAAGTTCTGGGACTCCATCCCGGGACAATTTCGGAAAAAATAGCCATTTGGATGCCACCTCCGCCGCGAGCTGCAGAGTATACTATAAGGGGGAAGGTGGTGGCTTCCCCCAAGTCCGGGCCGTGGTGAGTCTTGTGTGTCCGTGTTGCCCGTGGCTTGTCCTAGCACCAAAAGTGCTCCAACTATGCACTAACCACTTTGTGTGGGTTTTGTGCAGGCCCGTGTGAGTGAGTAAAGCTTGTCAAATCTTCCTAGTCCCATCCCGGAGCTCCAACACACCCCTCTACCCCTCCAAGTGTTGTGAGCTAAGGAGCGGCTCCAAGTTCCAACTCCTTCCGCATTGCCGCATACTTGGACCTTCAAGTGGGTCTACAAGGAACTTGGGAGCGCGTCACCAAGCCTCTATTGATATCTTCATGAAGTAATCCACCAACATCACCAGATGGCAAAGTTAATTACACTTCGAGTAGTTATCTTTGATGCTCCATGCACCAAGCCCTTGATAAAAGCCTAGTTCCCAGTTTCAATGCATTGCAAATGACCTATCCTCTACTTAGTTGGAGACTAGTGAAAGATTTCCTATCAAAACACCAAACTTAATTCACACAAGAAAATTCCTCGTTGGGATTCTTCTCAATGCCAACATCATGTACCCCTTGAATAGTCTAATTGAACTCATTCAGGAAACCATTAATGTGTCTGGATCACCTCAACGACAGGTCACTCACTGGAAATAGTTCAAGGTGGTCAAAGGAAAGGGTCAAATCCACACTGATGCATTCCCAACTGCAGGAATGACTAACTGTAGTCCATTGTCTTTGCAAAAGCTACAGAGAGCTTGAAACAAATCAGGTTGTTTCAAACTCCAATCACTTTCAATCTAAAGTTAAAACCCCATAAAGAAAACTTGGCATTTCCTCAATATATATCCTATACAACTATCCCTGATATAAACTTACACATGTTTCATTGAAAGGACATATTCATGGAGTGAGACCTTCTGCTCAATCTATTGGTCCCAGAAACAACAATAGTTGTTTGCCATAACATGAGAGAATAAAGAAAGCATGCAACAAGAGGAAGTCCCCTTGATGAAGAAGGGTTTTGTTTCCATGTAGTAGGCCCTTGATAAAAACATAGTTTGCAGTTTCAATGAACTAGACATTGCTGTTCCTCAACTCAATTGCAAACCAATGGAAGGTTTCCTACCAAAACTATATGCACATTTCAAATGTATGAGAAAATTGCAAGTTAAGATTGTTTTCAATCCCAGCATCATGTGTGCCTTGAAGGGTCTGGTTCGAATCATAGCAGAAAGCATTAATGTGTCCTGACCATGTTGGCAACTCATTCACTGGAAATAGTTCAAGCCGGTCAAGAAGAGGGATCTATTAACCTTCTTACTATGACAATTCATGTTTTTCAATAATGATGCCACCAAGCCTTTACTAATACCTTAGCTTCACAAGGTAATCCATCAACGTCACCAGATGGCACATAGTTCTTTACATTTCAAATGGCTTTCTTTGATGCTCCATGTAGTAGGACCCTGATAAAAACCCAATTCCCAGTTTTAATGCACTAGACAACACTGTCTTTCAACTGAATTGGAGATCAACAGAAGGTTCCCCACCAAAACACCAAACCTAATTCAAATGTATGAAAAAATTTGCGAGTCTGCAAGTAGATTGATGACAATCCCAAAATCATGTGCATTCTGAAGACTCCGGTTCAAATCACTCAAGAAACCACTAATGTATCTAGATCATGTCAAAAGACAAGGGCACCCACTAGAAATAGTCCAAGCTGGTCAAAGAAAAGGGATCTACCAACCTTCTTGTCAAGAAAGTTCATGTTTTCCTATAATGAGGCCACCACAACTCTGCTTTCAATAATGATGCCACCAACCTTGGGTTGAGCCTGGGTCCTTTGCCTTTTAAACTTCACAAAAATCACACCACATTTTATATAGAATCCCAATTCTTTCAAAGAAAATGGGTACTACCTTTCTAGTAAGGATTATTCACCACATTTTATATAGAGGCCATCAACTTTCCAAATGATATATTCAATGGGCAATCCACCAATATTTGAATTGCTCCAGGATGTCCCTTATAAGAACCCAACTCCCATTTTTAATGCACCATGTCAAACATTTGAAATGGATAACAATGGAAGGTTGGGTTTTGCGCCAAAACAATGAAATTCTTTGAGGGGTATGATCAATACCTTACAAGCATCCGTCTCAACCTCAGTGTATGATGCTGCTTGACAAGTTTGGTTCAAATTGTTTGTAGTAGGCCTTTGCTCTTTACAGTATGAAAAAATCAACAAATTTATAATAGATGATATTAGAGACATGTCATTGACTAATAATTATTCAATATGATCTCAAGTGTTCTTCAACACATGGGTCTAGACATATGTGGGCATGATCATGTCAATTCACATATACATCATGTGTCATATGTGGCCTTGAATGTGATGCATCTTGCGATTGATAAAAATGATGACAATGTCTTTAGATAATTGTAATACATCCAAGGCAATCTTGGGCAAACTATTGAAATACAAATTTTGTAATTCTTGTGTCTAGGATACAATTAGAGAATCTCCAACACGCTCTGTTTACCATGCACGCAGAAGGAAATGATCTAAGGTTAACGCTACAAATCCACGATATAGATAAATACTTTCGATTATAAAATAATATAAAATATCATAGGAAAACATAACCAATTGACCTGCCTCTATGATGTTTTATTATGGTTTGTGTAATGGGAAGTAATTTCGTTTATATTTTAGGTGCGTAACACTTTGTAGGCTTTACAAACAAAAACCGTAGGTGAACTTTTTGGAGTATAACCAACTGAAAAGGCTTCGATTTTTGATGTGTCCTTCACCTCCTCCATGAGGATGAAGTAGCTCATTTACCATTGGCGCCCAAACTCGACTCACACAATTTTTTGTTGCAATATGCCACACTGGTATAGTCACATGGAAGGGCCCCCTTTCAAACCTTGAGTAGAATGTGGGTTGTAACATGCTCTAATTCATCTGTCATCACCCATCCCAACTCAAAGCACAATACCTTGGGTTTTCTGTGATGAAATGACCTTACCCCAATCACATTTGGCACAAAATTGCACTCATGTCAACAACAATAACATGGAGAATGAAGGGAGAAAGCATATGACCATTTGGTAATGCAGGATGCATACAACCGTGGATGTTCACACCAACTGTTGTGCATTGCACTATTAGAATACTCTAAAACACCATAACCCATGTTTCATTAGTTTCCTCCCTAACTTCACATATTATCATTTCTTTATAGGATGTAGGTTAGGGTTTAAGGAGATGTTGACATTTGCAAATGCCGGTAATGGAATCGTCACACACCTCCAACATCTAAACTATGGAATACCAAAAGAGTCGTATTCGACTTGATTCTAGGACTATGCCCAAAGTGGCCGACCAGGGGCCGAGATGCCAAAAAAATATTTTGAATCTAACCTAGAGATGCTTAAAATGATCCCAACCCTAAGTGAAAATGATCAAAAATATTTAAAACCTAATCAAATTTCTCAAAAAAAATAAAATCTAAAATCATGATTTGCCACCATATTGTGGCATCATATTTTTACACAAAAGAAATTATATTATCTCAAGAGTAGAAAGCATACATCATACTAACTAGCCACCTAGTTACCATGCTAAGTACTCACTGGTTCACTGATGTCCTGACGACTTCTCATACCTTACCTCAGGGTTAGTTTCTTCATTAAACAATCCTTGAAATAGTGAAACATTTTTAATGAAAATATGAATTTGAGATATTGAAAACCATCACACAATTTTATCAGAAGATGAAATTTGAGTAATTCCATTCTTCCCTATGACAACTTATCAATTTACTGATCATGAAAATAATAATAATTTAATTTTATAAATAAATATGTAAATAAATAAAAATAATATATAGAAAAGTAATGGTAATTCGTTTTATCAACATGGAAGCTAACCTTAAGGTACAATATGTGAGTTTCCCTCCCCCCACCAGTGATTTTTTTGGGAGCAAACTTTTGCCTTCTTTAGGAACAAAATTAGGGCAATTTTTATTTAACGTGTTTTTCTAGTGTAATGTCAACCAATTTCATTATTTTTGGGGCAAATTTTGTTACAATTTTGACATCACAAGGTGTGCAACACACCGTGGCCTTGCCATTTACATAAAAAAAAATCTTGAAATGAAAGAACAATTATGGAAATTCGAATATTTCACCATGTAAAAGTATAATTTTAAAAAAATCCTCTAAAAAAAACCAAAATCCTTCAAGATATATTATAACTTCATAACTAATTTCAAGTTTCAACACAAGCCAAAATATAATCTTTCAAAAATCCTCATATAAAAATAGGCCTATTATTACCTAGGCGCCAAAATCCCTTAAGCTACTATACTCTATAATGAATTTTGAACACAATATCCTTGCCTACCAAGGCAAGGCCAATAAAACCATTGCCCCACGCCCTTCTCTTTTCCCATTGTACTGCATAATAACTGCCAATGCCACTCTCTAGTATGTAATACCTTGTAAGCTTCCAAACAAATGTTCATCAAATCCTTAATCAATTGTGACAATTTCATTTTGACAAATGGGACATATTCTTCAAGGTTCAATATTTTCCTTCACAAAATGTTTTTTTTTTCCTTTGGGAGATCGTTTTTGGGTGAAAATTGCATAATTTATGAAAATATCATAATTAGTGCCAAAGCTGCATGCCATGGTAGCCTTACTAGGGAATGGTAAAATTCCCACATAACATTAAATTTTGGGGGAATTTGCGATATGAAGGAAAAGTGACATGGGTGGGCATTATGTCACATACTTTTGCAAGTTCATTATTTGCACTAAAAAATAAAATTATAAACCAAATTTACCTACAAGTGATTTTTTTGGGGCCAAATTTTACAATGTGTCTACAAAAAAATTATAAAAAGTTGTTAATTTTCGATTTTTTGTGTAAATTTGACAAAAAGACAAGCCACAAATTTTGAAACCATGAAATTGGAAAAGAAAAAAAACAGAAAAAGACATGGTTACCTACTGGTGTGTAACGTATATAAGTCACAATGTTTCCCAAAAATATGATCACTAACCCCCCCTTTCCTAATCCTTCTTTTTTTCTTATTTTTTCCCTCTATGTAATGTTGTCAGAGAAAAAAATACTATAGGTTCAAAGCCTATCATAGTCCCCAAATGGATTTGGCAAGAGTTTGTCAATTGATAAATTTATTTAAAATTTTGAACTTTGTATTTGTAGAATTTATGAAGAGTTTGACATAAAAATATTATTATCAAAAAATACACAGATTATCATAAGTGCACCACTAGTTTAATGTGTTTAGTAGACCCTAACGTGTGTTGAGCATATTGACCATGGTGAATTGACCTCCCACATTGGGATCATGGTAAAAACCCCTAAACCCGTTTAAATGGTCATGTTAGGCCCCAAAAATGATAGATGTGGACACATTGGCCCTGATTTAGTCTATGGAGATGATATTCATAAATGTTTTTGGAATATTTTTAAGCAAATTAAATAGGTTTTGGGGTCTTTACCATGATCCCAATGTGGGGGTCAATTTGCCTTGGTTGAGCACTTTGCATTTGTAGGCTAAGTTAAAACCTCATGATGAACAAAATTCAATTATTTTTAATTTGCATATTATTAGTAAATATTTGTTATAAAATCAAGAATGTTGAAAATAATTTAATCCAAGTCAAATTTGTTGTTACTAAGTTGTCAACCACATCTCAGTTTTTTTTTTCTCAAATAATTTTTTTTGAAGGACAAACATTGAAATCTTCAAAAATATTCTATTTGTAAAAATGATAATTTCAGAATTAACTAATTATTAGACAAACATGTGGCCAAGTTACCAAGGCACTTGTGGCACTAAGACACAATCTCAGGAGAGAGGGGACAAGTATTCTAATGTTGGCCGGTTCTTCAAAGCACATATAGTTCTTAGGTAGGTTTTTGTATAGTTATATACACACTTAATTGGCGACTCTCAAAATAAAAAAACCACCTTTAAATTTAAAGGTACACAAACTTTTAAATTTAAGGAGTCAAACAACTATTAATTTTTTGCTGGTTTTTTCACGAAAACCAGCAGAATCACTGGTTTTTTTGAGTTTTACAAAAGAATTGAGACTGGCTGGTCCTTTGTTTGATCTTGTTTTATTTTTAAAACCAAAAATTTAGTTTTGGTTAAAAAAAAAATTAAAATAGAAACATGAACAACTATGTAAAAGGCAATATCCTTATTTTTATTCAAGTTAGGAGTGCAAGATCCGACCTTACATTTGTCAAGTTTAATTCATAAGATTGTGAACAAGCTACAACAAAATGCATTCATATGCACCAAGTGATTTCACTACATTTTGAGTGAATTCACTGGTTTCAATGAACAGGGACTAACAAAGAAGCAATGAATTCATTGGTCTAATGAATGGGGACTAATGAACTACACTCACATTTTGTAGTATTGAAAACACCCTATTACATTGGGCCAAAGTACTTTGAAGCTAGTAAATTGTATATTGGTTTGTGTCACAATATCCCAACCTTGTTTACATCTTGAAATTGACTATGATAGTTGAGCTAAAAGAGGAGATTTGGAATGCAAACAGGACATGAGAACATGTCTTCACATCCTAGGCCATCATGTCTAAAAACATGTCCTCACGTCTTAATATTTTTTATGTTTTACCACATGTCTTCATGTCCCTATGTTCTCATGTCCTAGTCCTTTGGAAGAAGGAAAATTTTACAAGGCTTTATGTAATTGTCCCTTGATCCATCATGTCCTCCTACCTAATGTCTTTGGGTTGTGGAAGAATTAAATCCTACACCTTGACATCAAGCCTTGGGCTATTCAAGCTGGTGTCTTCCCAAGCCCAAGTCTACATGATTACATAATAGGTATATCTTGGAGTTCAGTCTTAAGACACATGCATTAGTCTAGGACAAATAACCAATAAGGCTATTTTTGTATTTCTTAGGCGACAGATCAACATGGTGTTTAGAACATGGTGGCATGGCTTTCCAACAAAATGACCTTCGGCTACTTGGAGGTGGCTTGGACATGGTGGCTTAACACCCCTTATAGGACATGCCCCATTTATTGAACATGTCTTGGATTCCAGGCCAAGAAAATATTCCAAGCCTAAGCCAAAATTCATAATGTCACCATGCCTTCATGGATGGCACTTTTGGATGTAGCATAGGCTTATGTAAAAATTACGGATTAAAATTATATATTGGTTCCCCATGACCTTAGCTAGTTCAATGCCTAAGACAAAACATGATATGGGCCCCAATAGCCAACTTTGAGAAGGCACTAAACATGTCTTGGGAACACATGAAGGAAATCTGGCATAGTTTGCCCCCCAGCTCAAGCCTTGCTTTATCTTCCAATGCCACCTCATAGCATGGTAACGGCGGCATAGGTCTTGTGTTTTGTTTCTGTCAAAATTCATAAACAAATAATTTGTTATTTTAAATATTGGATAACATAACTGTAACAAATATGGCATGCAATTTACCTGACATGATATAATGTTATAAAAATATATATGAATATACAAAATTCCAAGAGGTAAAATCGGTGTTATTTACCTTCATAAAAGTTTTTAAACATTCCAATAATATGTAATAGCTTGGATGTTCCTTTGTTGGTGGCTTGCAAATTGTCAAGTGATTAGCATCTTCAACTTTGTAATTGTTATTGTCTGACAATCGAGTAGCTGAAGCCGTTGGCACTAAAATTCCCTATACATGTGCAAAATTATTTTAGTTCAAAGAATATGGGAAATTTTAAGACTAATTTCACAACTAATGTTATTAGTTTCTGAAATTATTGAACAAACCAACATAAGTTTCTATAACATAAAAAATGTTCAACCATAGAACTTAGTTGGATAGTCAATATGTTTATATGAAAACCTTACCCATATATTGTCAATAGCTAATCCTTCACTAAATGCATAGATGTTGAGGTCTTTGCAAATAACTTTGTTAAAATCCACTGAAAGTTGTTCCATTTTTGGGTTGAAAGATTTCATATTTTCCAAAAGACCTAATTTGGTTGTATTCTTGGCGATTTGTTGACATTGCCATTTGAAATATTTTGAAAGATCTTGGGGACCACCAACATGTGGTACACTATAAAATACCACACCTTTAAGATTGTTCAAAAACAATTCACAATATTTTTTTGCTTCAATATCTAAATTATTCATTAGCCTTTGGTGCACATATTTGTCGGCTTCAACCACTAAGCTTTTGAATATAAGACCTCCAAAACTGTAAGCAACAATTGCCACCGGTTTGTCCCAAAGCATTCGATAACTACAAAATGCACCATTAACATTTTTAATCTTAATGTGATGTGTTCAAAAAATCACACCATCCTATATTGTGTTTGGTGCAATTTGTCAAAATTAATAGAACAATTTAAGTCCTAAGTCCATAACAAGTTTGTTTGTAGGTTTTTTTTCCATTTTTCATTTGTTTTCATGAGTCTTTGTAAAAATGTTCAAACCATGTTCGGGTTAATAAGTTATTCCAATAAGCATGTAGGCATATACTTCCATGTGTTTATGTACGAAACATCTTTTATGTGTTACATTGAAAAATATATTCAAATACTAAAATGTAGGAGATTAGAAGTAAGATATATGTTTTGAAATTAAATCTAACTACAAAGTGGATTCAATTTTTTTGTAAATTATATATGTAATTGAACTTGTTTTGATTACCAAAGATGAAACTTTAAGAAATTCCCATCACAAATTGCCACTACAAACAAATTGGTTTCCCATGGCTTCATAGCAAGAACACATATTTTGTTAATGATTTATTTTCAGCATGACAATTAACATGAAAGCCCCATTTCATGTCCTCCTCAATTAATTTGAAAGTTCCATAATGTTCAAGTTTTCGTGTGTATTACAATAATGTCCCACATTGAACAATTTCTTCAAAAGTGTCAAAAACACAAGCAATTATATTTAATTGAAACACATGGCAAGGAATAAGATGTCCATAAATAGGGAGATAGTCACACCTTGAATTTATAACCAAGCTTTGAACGAGGTTCTTGCCAATTTGAGTCACATCATTGTGGACACTTGCCACAACATTAGAATCATATGACAATGACAAAATTCTAACATTGTCGTTCAAGTCCTTCGGGATCCACATTTGTGGCCAGCATTCTTCTCTACCATCAATGTTTCGTGTTGTCTATGTTTCCTTCCATTCATCATTAATCCCATAAGCAATCCCATGGAAAAAAATTATGGTCAAATTCGGATTATTTGAAGTGCAATCGGGATTTAAATCATGCACTGGATATGTCTACAAAGGAAAACAAAAAAGACAATGTCAAAAAGATTCATCGAATAAGTCTTCAAAATAATTTTATTATACATAAAGTAAGAAAAAATGCAAGATTCATCAAATGTACAATCATGATATTTGATATAGTTGATTGAAAATGAGAACCAGAACAAGAGAATAATCCGTGAATTAAGCAACAACATATTCATCTTGCAACATTGTTTAAATTTAACTTTTGATTTTACAAGGATATTTTCAATTTTTTGGGCTTGTTAGTTTCCTCTCGAAATATTAAAGAGAGTCGCAAAGAAAGATGATTTGCATGCAAAGTGAGTTTCAAAATATAATTCAAAAATTGAATATGATCACATAATGTTATGATGGCATATATGCCAATAAATTTAAGGATTAATGGTAAGATTTGGAATTTTCAAATTTTGGATTCTTTAATTAAAAATATTTAATAATATGGTTCATTTTCATTTTGCTATGTTTTCTACGAATTCTAACCACCAAGGGCTCCAATTCCTAAGCAACTAGGACACAATCACAAAAAAATTCTTTCATAATTATGTTGTTGGATTTAGACCATTTTAGAGCTACTCATAATCTACATTGAAAGTTGCAAACCTTATATTTTTTGTATGTGAACATAGTCAATGCCAATTGGCAAATTTTCCTTTCACCAATCCTACTTGTTATAGCAAAGTGACTCCCAAATGTAAGAGTGTGTTTTGATATCACTTCATTTCATATCGATTGATTTAAATGATGCAATGGAAAGAAGCAAAATGATTGGTATTCAACAAGGAACCTCATAAACTAATGTCAAATTTCAACATGTATCTATGGAAAGCCCAAGAAAAAGACTTGTGCAAAACGAGTTCAATCATAAAAGAAAGAGGATTCACCAAATTGTTGTCTTGTCTCAAGATCGAAGGAGCAGTTTCACCAGAGACTGAAGGTGTGTTGATCACACCACGGATGGAAACATCTCCTTTTCCTTTTTTTGTTGGCCCTTGTGAAACATCAACACCTTTTCCCTCGTGTTGAGAGAATGAACTTTCCATACCTCCCACTAGTTAAATTCCATTCATTAACTCCTCTCCCCTATATGTTTCCTCTTCACTTTTAGCTCTCCAAAAACCTGCTAGAAGTCCTTTGCCCTCTCAAAAGCATACACCTTATCAATTGTCTTCATCGCAAAATACATCTCACAACCTGATTTTTTCAGTAGCTCTCCGGAATATTGATTCCTTTCCACTTAATGGCCTCCCTGAAATTTCCCCACTCTTTTCTTACTCCTTGGCTTATCCTTTGCTTATCCTCTGGCCTCTTCAAGAACTCTTCTTCGCACATATCTTTCTTCTTCGTTTTCTCCTCACGTAGAACCTCCTAGAAGGATTGTGCCACGACTGATGACAGAGTAAGCGCTTTGCCGATCCCCCATCACTAATTTGTCTTGGACAGAAGTCTATTTCCTTTTCAGAATTGAGGATAAAGTTTGCTATTTAACGTTGATCGGTAAACATGCTTTACTGCTTCCGTGCAGGCTCCAGTATGGTGACAATCCTTGTTTACGCGTTTCCTTTCTGCTGATTTCACCCAGTGTCCATGTGGAGCTTTATTGCAGTGATCATGTTGCACGGAAATAATCTTTACTTGTTGACGATGGTGACTATGATTCCAGTAGCTTGAGGGAGAATGAAGCTACATGGACGGTTGTAACCAATAAATTCAGAGTGGAAAAAAGTATGTTGTAGAGAGGTAGATATGGTGTAGATATGTGTGGCCATGGGTAAACCCAGCACCAGACCATTGGCTAGTAACATGGTATAAACCTCAAAATTTCTTTCGTTGTTTCTAATTATTGTAACTACCCCATTCTAAAGACTATATCAAGGCCGGTGGTTTTTTTTGTTTGGGGGGGGTGGGGGTGGGTGTTTGAGGCGTTGGGTTTATCTTTTTCTGTCAAAATTTCTCAATTTTGTAACCTGAAAAATACGATTTCGACACATATGAAGGATTTTTGTAAGAAACTAATCTGAAATTCGCCAGATTTTGAAAAGATTAAATTGCCAGATGTCTACAATAGATTCCAGCAGGTAGCCAATATATGAGAGGATACCTAATTTTTTCTATTTTCATTCCTGGTCTATAGCCAAATTTGGCTAAATCTTCTTGCACAGACAATCACCAGTTTGGCTACACAGCCTAATTGGAAAGAATATCCTGGATTCAATGGCCTTGGGAATTCAAATTTGACATTTGCCACATTGGATATAGCCACTAAAAGGCCTCACTGAAAAAAAAGAAAAAGAAAAAATGTTCCTAGGTAGATGGTAGTTCACTCTGGTCGACATGTAGGCACCATGCACTCTAAGGAGCACTGAGAAACATTTTGTGAAGGTAATGGTCTTTTACTGCAATGACGCAAAAAACTAGGGGGAAACAAAATGGCCTCCCTGCTCCTGGATTAAAAAATATGCCTTATAAGGTTACCTCCAGATACAATGCAAAATTGACTTGCTGTACAAATATGTTAGATCCAGTGACTGAGGCAAAGCGTGGAAATTTGGGAATTATATACACCACACACACACACAGAGGATATGTATGCTTGGTCCCACGCCCCTGGACGGCGCGGGTGCGGCATGGGACCATGGGTTTGAAATGTGTGAATGTACCTCGTATTGTGAAGGTTAGAAGCTTTAGAAGTATATACCTGACTTTAGAAGCATATACCTGACTCTTTCAACTTTGGTTGTAGGCCAGGAAACAAAGGGAATCTTGAAGGCTGGCCCCGCTGCCTACCGATTTGGAGCGAAAGTCTACGGATGACGTGTGGGCAGAGAAAAACGCAATCGGCAAGGACACCTAATGTGCATGTAGATCGTTCTTGGGTGGGTATCAGAACCTGCAACAAGCTACTCCGGGATATCACCGCGGTTCTTAAGGCTCCTAAATCGTGGTTCTCAGAAAACACCAAACACCCAGTTTTTCTGATACGGAACCCATTCATTGTCCACAAACACATTTGAGAGCGTCAACAACCACTGGTTCTTCGGTGAAATCTGGCAGTTCTTGAAGGTTTGAAATATCGAGAACCGGAGTTTCTCCGATTCTGAAATGTTTGAAAATAGGGGCGTTTGTTTTTTTATAAAAGAAGTCAAGTACGCCCGCCCCCCCAAAACTTACGACTGACACGCTTGGTAGCACTGATGGGTTCCTGGGCCTCACACGTTTACACAACAGAATGACTTGTGGATGTGTTGAGAAAGCAGGCTTTGGTGGGCACAGCACGCAAGTCACTTGGATGGGAATCAATTGCGACCCAGTCCATCGCTGGCGTAGTCCAGATTGAAGATTTATTGAGTCAGTGACGCCAGCAGGTACCAAAGAGATATTTCAGATTTCATAGCACCTTACTGTCACCAACCCATTCTTGACTCAATCAACATCAAAAGTTAGTCACGAGTATTTTACAAAAACTTTTTGAAAAGAAATATTCTTGGGCGGCCACAATTAACCCTTCATTGTTTGACCTGCTTTGATCAAACGGGCAGTGCCAAGTGACAGGAGGGAGTTGCAACCATATAAGCTCCCAATAGCTCGAATTTTGTGACTTAAAAAATAATCCGACTTGCTAGAGTTGTAGGGGACTTCAATCGGAAGATGAAATGAAAAATCCCCACCATTGAATTTGGTGCAATTTTATGAGATTCGGCCAACTTTCAAATCTTGGTGTTTTTGAAGCATTTGATTTAGCTACCATAGTTCAATGATCCAAAAAAATTATAGTAGAAGGAAGGTGGGCATTTGAGGTTGGTGGAAAAAGAAATTCAACATTTGGACATGTTGAATTCAAAAGAAATGAATGGTCAAAATTGCACATACAATGTCCTTCATGTTAAGCTAACCATCAAGATTGCAAAATCAGCTCTTTCACAAGGCAATGGAAAGTTAAAAATTTGAAGGTTCAAAAAAGGGCAATAAGTTACCCAACTTGTGGAGTTGCAAAAGAAAAGTTGAAAAAAATGAGAGAAAAGTACACAATAGACACAAAGAGAATGGGAGGAACTAACAAAGTTCACATACTCCCTAGAATCATCAAATATATATCCAACATATTGCATGACCACCACCACGATGTGCAAACCTTTACTCACAACTTTTTTAATTTATCAAATATTAAACTTAAAATGACCATTGCCCTATTTTTCAAAGTTCAATTACTCACTGGATTTACCAAAACAAAATCCAATATGAGACCCACCACCATTTATTTTCATTTAGGAGCTAGGATGGGCACCAAGTGCAGATGTCAATAAGACTAGGGCAACACAAATATAACACCAAAATGCAAGAGTTGGGTTGTTGAAGGTGGGTTCACATAAAATGAAGCCAAGCTTACCATTGAACAAGATGGCCAGATTAGCCCTTTCACAAAATAACATGTTTGGAATATGGGGTTTGAAAAATGATCAATAAGTGTCTCAACTTGTGGAGTTGCAAAAAACATTGAAAAAGAAAACTAGAAAGAGAGATACAATGGACATAAAGAAAGTTAGGGAAATGGAAAAACTTAATTATTCACTACACTATTAGACATTATGTTCTAAACCACTAGAACATTCTACAACAATTCCTTTATATGAAGGGATATTAGTAGATCTAGACCATTAAATCGAATAGTACAAAGGAACCTCAATGGATGATGTGCCACAATATAATTTTTTACCTAATATGCATATGTCAATCATGTACACCTAACCACCCATATGTACACCCATGTTATGCATAGGTACACATGTTACACATAGGGACATCTAGGTCAACATAAGTACATAGGTATGCTTATGTACACACAACTTTACCTATGTTATACATAAACATATATGTTTAGGTTACACATAAATTATCCCTATTCATATGTATGCATAGGTGTTCCTAGGTACACCCTTATACATACCATTAGTCATACATATGTCAGCTAGGACATTGTATGTATGTAGGCCAAGAAATCATATGTAGGCTAGTCCATATGTACATAAGCTAAGTTGTATGTACATAAGTTAGGTCATATGTATGTAAATTAGGATGTTGTACATCTATAGGCTAGCTCATACATCAATCACACATAACTTACAAACTAACGTCCTACCTAAGTCATATGAAAGCTAAACTAGGTAATTAAGAGGTCATATGTAGGTTAGGTGGTATATATGTAGGATGGGTTGTACATAGGTCGTAGGTCCCTAGGCCATGTTCTAAGAACATATTTAACCTAGCCTTTGTAACTAGATTAAATACGTAAGTAGTGGGTTGGTAAGTAGGACTAGGTAGGTAGGTAACTTAAGAGGTAGATATGTAATTTTTAAAAAAAAAATTAGCTTTAAACTTTAAGGTTAAGCCGCTTTGATTGATTCATCCCAAATTACACATGTTTTCAATATAAAAATATAAGGCAAAACACTTTCTTTATATACTTTAACAAGATGGAAATGGAAGACAAAATATGGAATAATTTTTTTTATTATAGCCTAGTGCGTGACTAAGTTGCAACTAAAACACTTATCCCATATCTTTTTTCTTTTTTACAATTTTTGTAAACTATATATCTAATAGGTAACTAACCAACTAGTTATAGCTATAAATAAATCATTAACTAAGCATTAACTAATTGTTTACCCACTTACCAACCTACCTACTATTTATTACTACCTACTAATTAAGTAATAACTAGTAATAACATGAACTATTTAAATTCATGTATAAACTACTAAATTATTAGAATAATCGTAAATATAAATATTTAATAAATTTAATAAAAATATATTAATTTATTTTGTGAACATATGAATTAAATGAATATCACTAATTTAAGTAATCTTTGTTTACTAATCATTTATATTATATTATTATTTATTATCTAGCTAAATATTTATTAATACTAACAAAGTAATTAGTAAAGTAGCTAGTAATAACTTAAAATATTTTGATAAATTAATAAGTTGTTGCATAATATTTATTTTCAGTAATAAATAATATAATAATTGTATATGAATAATTTTTTACTATTATACTTATTACTAATTATTCATTTTAATTAATACCAATAATAACATATTTTATGTTATTAATCATTTAGAAATATTTTATTAAATAAATAATAAATTATATACGTTTAGTTTTAAATATTGAGTATTAAGTAGCTATTAATCAATTATTAATAATGTTATTAACTAATTATTACTATGAACTAAGTAATCAACTTAAAATTAGTAATAATTATTATTTATATGACATATAATAAGTACTCTTATTTACCTAACTATTTAATTATTTACTTACCAACTTCCTTAGTCTATATAATCACAATATATGCAACTTATATATTTAATATGCCCCAAATAAAAAATAATTAAATTCATGAATATATAATTATACCCCTGATATATTCCAAAACACCTTAATGGTATATGTACATCACATAGAAGTAATCAAGTTGAGACTAATTTGCAACTAATTAGACAAAGAGACCTTCCCTTGGATGAAAAACTCAAAAATTTAATCAACGTGGAAGGATGTAAAATCTGATAATTGCAAATTAATTATACCATAGTGGAAAGAAAAATAATAGATTGAAACAGACAATGAGTAGTTGTAAAAATGACAAAACATAGTTACAAATATCATTTAATTGCATATAGTCACAAATTGGATGGTTGCATACAAGATTTATTCTAATTTAACAATTTCAAATCTTAAACATTTGTTTCACGCATTTTTCAAGTGGAAAATGCATAGTATTGTATGATTCATTTACAATTGCTTGCTATTTTTCCATGCTACCATCTCACTTTTTCATAATGACCTTTAATCATCTCCCTTTTTTATGGTTGGACTTTTTTTATAAGCAAAATGCAATCCTAAAACTTTTCACCAATTCTTGAATGCTACCTCAAGTACATAATAAATGTAGAAGACAAACTAAGTGTGTATTTGGTATTTGTCATTAACATGGATGTGCACACTTGTAGCTACAATTGATGGAGAATCTAGATCACTAGGTGATTCATGGGAAACATCCATTCTAAAGAACATTGTGGATGTCTTTAAACATGTTATCATATTGGGGCCAAGATTAGAGTTGTACATCCCACCCAACTACATCCATTATTACACTAATTTGTTCCCAAAATGTAAGTTCCAAAATGTCAAAGGAAGGCATGTGAAAGGCATGTTCCTTTGTTGGGAATAGACAACCCTGTGAGGGAATGAGATGTGTATTCCCTTCAAAGAACATCGGCCCCCTGATGCCACAAAAGTGCCATGCCATTGCCATGGTGCAATATGCCATGTCATTTGCCGCATCATCATTTAGTTGCCAACAACATCATAAATGTTGGTCCATGCTAGCCCCTTGCAATAAATGTGCCAAAAATCTATGAACTTTAGACCTTATTTCTACACTTGAATTAAAATCTTCACACCCCAACTTTCATACTTTCACCCTTGCACCCCATTTTCCACATTCCAAATAGTTGCTCCTATGTTTTTTTACTAGATGGTCATTGATATTCCTAATCCTATTTCATTAAGGTCAATTGATATAACTCAATTAAAAATGAAATAATTTTAATGTTTAAATTGGATAATTTACAAGTTAAAGCATGTGATGAGTTCATAATTATCCATTATTTGGTATTCCTCAAGAACAAAAACTATCAAATAATCAAAGCTATAACTAAACATTTTTAGAAAAACCTCTATATGACATGTTTAAAATTTGAGCTTTCACTACAAGTGCAATGATATTAATAAGTAGATTACAAATTCTTTGATAGGTTTGTCAATTGATCAAATGTTGATTCCCAAAATTGAATATTGGTTTAAAAATCTCTATTTCATTAATGATGAAATGTCAATTGTGGGTTATACCATGATGATAGAAATGCATCTCAAAAATTAGAATCTTCGTAGTTCAACCTTTTGATGGAGTAAATATTATGTTTTTATAAGATGACTTTAAGAAATTTTCACCTACAACTGACACACCTTTGTATATAACTCTAGTGTTAAACATACTTTGTCTTTTCCAACACAAACCATAGAACATATATCGGCAAGAATGTATGGGAAAACTATGTAATGCCATGTAAAATTCTTTTGACATACAACAAATGAAAGTACATAAAGAAATGAAATATGCTCAAATTTTCAATAATTTACAAAAGAATAAAAATACTAAAGGTTAAATTTATGTAAATTAACTTTTTGTCAAATTTACAAACGAACTTGTTTGAGAACTCTTAGGATGTAGCTATGTACATCCTTCCTCGTAATGAATTAAAAGACATGATTAACTAACATATGATATAATATAATTCAAAAAACAAAATTGTTTGAATGGAATACAACATTAAATAAAAAATAGTCACAAAAAGTTTATGAAATTGGTAGTACAAATGAACTACATGTATTTGTCATGCAAAAACTTCAAACTTGCAAAAATAAAATACGACTTGAAAAAAGGACAGACATACATTGGGATATGCTAAAAGAATTCTGTAAAATTGAAAGATTGTTACCCCCAAAAAAGTGACACAACCTTTCTTATAGAAATCCTTTGAAGGGGTCATAAATGTAGATTACCCCAAAATTAGTGAAATCCCAAAAATCTCTCTATGACTTCAATAAATTATATCCAAAAATCCTTATCAAAGATAATCTAATAAGCTAACTTTCTGGTTCTAAAAATTTACACTTGTAACCAAATTTGATACTACAAAAATTGATAATTAAAATTTTGAAAATATTTTCTTACAATTCTATGTTTAAAACTAAGTTAAAGTCTATTCTATCCTCAAACAAAATATTGATATATAATGTTTCATTTTATGTTATGCTAACGATCATGGCCAAGAGTGTCATAGACCTTATTTATTTTATATTGTTCGAAGGACTTTGGTTCTGAGATGCCAAAGCTGCACAAGATTGGGGCACTAAGGTGATTACTTTCTAAGATAATGATACAATCTGTATTATTGTTGTCACATGTACTTTGGATCATTTGATAAGAAGACGAAAAACTTTGCTTTGTCCTTGTCTTCAAAATGGAATCATGGATGACCAAAAGAATTTGGTATTTGAAACAAAACCCCAATTGTTCTCAAAGGGTGTTCTTGGTTAGGAGGAATTTAATGTACTATTATAGGGTTGGAGTGTGTTCTCTGACAATTTTTTTTCAAAGACCCCACCCACTTTGGGGGGCCCCAATTTTGCATTTTTTGCCTCATTTGGACTTTGTAAAGGGCTATTGGTAACTACATTAGTGTCCTACTTTGTCTTGAAATGACAAGGCCATCAAATGCATGATCACTAAACTCTAACTCTCTCAGCTCTCTGACTTGCTAAGTGTTTGGTGACTGGCCTATCTACCCTAGATGATAGGGGCTTATAAGATATTGGGTCTTGCAAAAGTGAGGGTACAATGTGACAAATAGACCCTACAAAAACAGCTTAAATCAAGCACTTGGGTGACAGTTGTGGTCACACTTGCAAAGGGGATTACCAATGGCTGAGGCTGACCTTGGAATAGAACAACTGGGCCAAACAGTTCAAGTGGCCAGGCATCTCTACTTTTGGTATGAGATTCTCATCTTTAAAAAATGTTGAGGCTCTTTCAGAGCTATTGGGATATGACTGGCAAATACTTCGCACATGAATGTCACCTTCTCCTGAACACAGAATGGATAAATAGTTGTGAAGAGCAATGCAGGTTGTTCGCCAGCTCTTTCATGAAATCCTCTGTTTCTTGTATAACTCCCTCTGGGACCACAAAAAGGTCTTGGGTTCAAACCCCAGTGGTGTGTATTTGAAACTCCTGGGGGCCCTCTCTGCCAATGTTGTCAGGTCAGGTCAGGTCAGCTATTGTGCTTCCAAAAAAATAAATCCTCTGGTTCTTTGATGGGTTTTGAAATAGCCCAAAATCACAGTCATTTCTTTTTTTCAAAACCCAGGTTATCAGAGAACTATCAAATACCGGCTCAAACTCTGGTCTTTAAACAACAAAAGAGGTGGAGCAAAAAGCATCACACAAATTGAGTAAGTAAAAGTGCACTTGCAGCAAACAATGACTCAAAGAAGACAAACAAGCGGACAATATCTGAGCACAGAAAAAGTGCAATTGAGTAAACAATGGATTGAAAAAAAAACCAAAAAATGGAAATTTCATGTAGGGTAAAGTCCTAGGGTGGGGGCATTCTCAAAATAAGGGGCCTAGGGGCCTAGGATGAGGCAATAGTCAAGTTTGGCCTCGCATTTTGGGAATGTCCCCCAATATCTGAGCATGAAAAAAGTGCAATTTGAGTGAACAATGGACTTAAAAAGATGAAAAAATGGAAATTGTGTATGGTGAAGCCCGTGGGTGGGGGCATTCTCAAAATACAGGGCCTAGGATGAGGCAATAGCCGAATTTGGCCTTGCATTTTGGGAATGTCCCCCCATCCATGAGCTTCACTATGTTCATCAATTAAGACATCTGCAATTTCTTGACAATCATCTAGAGTGCTAAGTGATTTGGTTCCAAAGCTGCAGATACGGGAGGCAGGCATAGTGAACATACCTCCACTGGTTGTTGATCCAAAGTCTGGAGAGCAACTAACATCGTGGGATCTAAGTCAACACATGGAGGAGAGGTATGGGCAATCAATGATCCACATTCTTTGTGGCAATGTCTACTGAATATACTATCAAAAGCTCTAGATGATGATTCCAAGCACATGGGCTATGAGCGTTTGGATGTTTTGCAGGTAAAATCTTTTCCATGTTTCCTTTTATTTTCCTCTTTCAGGGCACAGATGCCCCACAATGGTATTCTGTCTCCATATGTTTTTGATGTCTGTTTCTTGTCTGGCACATAATGTTTTCTGCAATTGCTCTTTCAATTTCCTCTACAGATGTTTGCATACATTGGTTCTGGTATAAGTCTGATTGAACTTTCAAGTTCAAAAGCCTGCACCCACTTTTAACCAAGGGAACTTGGTACATGCACAGGAGGATGAGGACTGTGCAACTGTACAGTTTATAAGGGATGACGAGCATACTCGTGTCCAGGTAAAAATGTTATCACATTGCAGATGAAGGCCCCCCTTTCAACTGTACTTATTCTAAATATGAATTGAGTTCTACTTGTGAATTGAGTTAATGCATTCTTGGCAATGTAGTTTCACAGTCTATCCTTTTTTGTCAGCTATAATTAGAATAAAGGAATGACAGTTGGTGTTATGTTAATCCGGGGAGCAGGCCCCTTTGGTCAATTAGGAGCTGATGGCGTCCATTCTGTGATTCGCTCCAAGGTTTTTGGTTCAACACCACCACGTGACAATGGGTGCACAATTTGGCGTGCTTTGATTGATGAACATCTTTGCAGTGACCTGGTTTCCCACAATTCCCCAATTATGTAGGATCTTTTATAAGAAGTATTTGAATCAAATGTAGCCTTTGGTAGGCGGATATTGAACACATATTCCCATGGTCTCATTGATACTCCTACATTCTGTTGAACCTGCACTTATCTACAGGAAGAGTCTACTTTGTATCTCTGTCACTGCTTGCTTTTCCTGGAGGATTGAG
Organism: Sphagnum contortum; assembly: GCA_963920785.1. NCBI lineage: Eukaryota > Viridiplantae > Streptophyta > Sphagnopsida > Sphagnales > Sphagnaceae > Sphagnum > Sphagnum contortum. The sequence continues at coordinate 11,064,737 of OY987277.1, forward strand.
TTCCAACAATTAGTCTATACTCAACAAAGCACCTTCTCGAATTCAGTTGAACCAGACATGTCAGCATTTCCATGGAAAGTGAGATCAAGAGGTTTGTGTATGCAGGGCTTAAACGTTGGTGGCATGCAGGCAATAGCAAATGGACGAACCATGACTGTCTGCAATGGTGTTCATGGGAAGCTTTACTGGGCCTTAATCTTGACTGACGGATCCACAGATGGTCACACTAAAGTGCGGTCTAAAGACTGTGCAGAGTCAAAAGCGAGGTTGATACAGGAGTTTGAGGGTGGGGATTTGGCCCTCAAGCTTGTTGAGGTCCATCTCAGTACTTTTTTGCTGTGTAATGCCTAAGCTTCTTTCACATTGATGAATTTTTGCTTTCTATTATCTCTCCCTTGATCTTTTGGTGACCAGGTTTTAAGCTGTGAAGGCATCAGAGAAACTGATATTGGAGGAACTGTAAATTATGACTGTAGGTTACAGATGCAGAGCTAATACTGGAGAGAAGGGTTCTTGATCTACCTGTACTGGCAAAATGGACTGATGGACAGTTAGCTCTCCTTGGAGATACATTTGACTAGAAATGTCCTCAATTTTTCTTGTTAAGCTGATTGACACTTTCGTTGTTCATGATGGCCTAATGTGAGCTGTTTAAAATGCATCATGTTCTGTTGATGGGATGTGAAACACACTTGTTTGTCAGCTATGCTTGGTTCTTGTTTGGAAGACAGGTCTTGTGTAGCCATTTAGGCCAGGAGAATGCAAGATAGAGTATTATGGAATGCATCAAAATTTCACTCCATGAGCATCATCAAGTGTGACAACAAATGTTTCCAAAGTTCTTCTGATGGGAAGCTTGTACAAGCAATACCCGGAGTATCAACTTGCAAATTGCCAGGATTTTGAATCTCTGTTGGAAGTGGTCCACCTGTGCAGATGCAGCTTATGCTATGACACCATGGATAGCACAGGGTGCAAATCTGGCCTTTGAGGATGGCTTAGAACTTGCACTGCAGCTGTCATCAACTTCTGATTTAAGGTTTTCTTTCATTACTGATTTACTTGTATGTGGGAAGACCAGTGGCTTTATTCTTTTTGTAACATTAGGCATGAACAGAGTTCACCCACTTCAGATTGCCAATGTGTTGCCACCCTCAGTCACAGTGATTCGGAGGGCTTGTGTGTGAGAGAGAGAAGCAAGGAAAGGAAAACAAAATGCCTTGGGTTGATGTTTGCAGATACTGCAGACTAACAAGTATTGGAATTGAGTTGTCTGGGATACTCATGTTTGTAAGATCATAAGTTGGTTTGGTAGAGTTTTTTTCAGAGGTACTTATCTTTCTCATCTATGTTTCAATAGTGGTCAATTTGTTCTGTGGAAACTTTTTTGGGTTTTATCTCAGGTGTGCATTAGAAGCTTATGAGAAGAGGTGGATACCTCAGGGAGCTAGTATGTGGGCATTCAGCACAGGGAGGTCCAATTCCAGAAAGTTTTATTAACTGGCTCCACAGTGAAGTCCCTTCAAGGCCCCCTGAAGAACTGCATCTGGTGTGAGTTTCTGTTTCCCACTAGGATATAGATGAGCAGATTCTGTTCTCTCTGAATCCCCACACCATATGCAACTCTATTTGTACCTGCTTCAACTGTATTTAATGATCCACTCTTTCCAATCTGCCTTCAGTCACACAAATAAGAATTCAGATCTTTTAAGTACTTTTGAGATGTTCCAAGTTCCCAATTGCTCGAGCAAGATCTTTGAATTGTCACCCATGAATTTCATTGTAGTGGAAAGCAATGAAGGTGCTTTGGACCAACATTCAGTAAATATACACATGCAGATGCAACAACATTTACCAGTGAGCTAATGTTATTGATATCTGGCTTGCTGGGCTGTAAGCACAATCAGCAAGCAGTTATCCATCAAGTCTGGACATCTTATGATGGAAACGTAGTCAAAATATGAGTAAATCCTCACCTTTGATTACAAAAAGTTTGTGCAATGAATATCATGAAGCACATGATGCAATGAGAGAGATATTAGCTTCTGAGAACCTATTAGAAATATACTGGAGGGTGGCCTTTGATGGAGCACTGGATTCACACTCTAGTAGACACAAGACAGGTGTTTCTACTGTCTAGCATCAGCACAATAGAGCCAATAGTACTGAATCCTCTGAAATCAAGGCTCCATATTGTACAAGAGGAGGTTATGCCAACAGCAGGTTAAAAAACATGGCATACTTCTTGACAAATGCAACCCATCATTCTCATGCATGACTCTTGTTGACAAGAATGAACAGACTTCCAGAAAAACATTATATGGAGTAATCTTCCATTATTGAAATTATTGGACATTGCATGTCACAAAAACCTTGCACCACATTCATCAGACTTCAACATATGAATATGCGACTTGTAAATGGGGTGTTTGCAATGTTGAGATAGTTGACATCTGCAACAATGTTTCCAAATTCATCTGGGAAGAGCAAAAAAGCCACAATGATCAAAGCAATATCATCAGAATGTTGCTTACTACCTGTGCATGGAATTGCAATGTCATTTTGCAAGAACCAAGTAGTGCTTCAAACAACCTGCACATAAAACAAGTTGAAGAACCACACAACCTGCACGTACACAGGCTTAAGTTGCAAATCTAACCAAAGCTTATCAGTTGAGAGAAAGCTTACCTTCAGAGATAGTGCGCACATCATCAAGGTAGTCAGGAACAAGCTCACGATGCACTACTCCTCCTTCCCTGGCATCCAGAATCAGAAGAGTACCTGGATTGCAATTGCATGGACAGGACAGCTTTCAATTGATTGAGCTGCAATTGCAAAAAGGAGAAGTAAAAACCTGAAGAGAGAAGTTTCTCATTATAGTGCCAACAACACTTCTCTTGCAAGGTGCCAAACAACAAAATAACTTCTATGGTCTGACTGTTCTTGGTAGAAATCTTGCTCTAGTTCTTCACTACTGTACCTGAGGCAAGCCAATCATCAGAGCACATGCCTTTGGCGGAACAGGCAGCAAGAGGTGCCAACCACAAAATGTTACGTAAGTCCATGCTTGAATCATAGGGCATTGGAGAGCCTGCACATGAGAAGAGAGGACTGCTGATTACCAAGTCAAGTCATACAATATTTCCTTTCACACTTCCTTAAAACTCTCAAGTTACCTGCTTCTAGACCAGAGAGCAAAATAAATCTTCAACAATGTCTTCTGTTTTGAGTGTAGTTACATTCAAAACTTTTGCTAAGGTGCAATACTTTTTCAGAAGTATTTTTCATAGGAAACATTACCTAGTTGGCAGCATGAAAGTTGGACAAAATTCTGATTCACCATGACATACAGCAAATGTTGGAGGCCTTATGTTTTGACAACAAAATGTTAGATGAGTTCAGAACCTATGCTGTGACAATATTTTCTCACGTAATCTCTCTCCTAGGGAGGGAGCCCCACCCTTCTGGCAGTAGCCCAAGTTGACTGGGAAAGTGCTATTGTTGTAGGCTGGATATTCACGAGCATGGAACCTGCATGAATCAACCACAGAAATTTAGTTTACTGCTGAAAAGATAAAACCAAACATCATCACTGTTATATTCCCAGCCTATGACCAATTTTCAGCTTTAACAGTTCTAACATTTGACTGCTTCAGGAACAAGATTTTACACAAGTCAATGGAGACATAAACTTATGGGATGACATACTACATTGATCCATGCAAAAACATATACAGAATACAAAAGGACAGACTGAACTACAACTATTGTTCTAAAAGTATCATATCTTACAAGATTGCAGAGAAAAATTCTGAATTGGTTGCATAGGTCTACTGCTTTAGGGACTGAGTGCTCATAAATGTTCATACATTGGACTGAGAAATAGACAGCTCAATTCACTAGAAAGTCAAGTAGACTTACAGAATGCCAAGCCGGTTAGTATCATAAGAAGTAAAGATGTGACCATGAAAGAGGTCAAACCGGCTCAGTGTCACATTGAAACCCACAGATGGTGCAAGTGTAACTATCGCATGAAACAAGAAGGACATATATGAATTGAGTTCCTGCACCCATCAGAAGAAGCAACAAAAACACATCACATGTCAAATAGAGTCAGAAAATATGTGCTTGATCCTGAAGTTAGAGAAACATATACATTGAAACTCCCTGACTAAAGACTAAAGAAATTTATGGATTTCTTTACAAGAGGGTGAAGAGCAGAAAGACAATACATACTGAGTCTGTGAACCGCTGCCCATACTCAAACTTGGTCAATTGGCATTTTTGAGCATTTGCACCTTCCACATCTGGTACCTGTTACACAAAAGTCCATTGCTATCCATAAAGCTGTATAGCCCTTTGGTTATCCTACCCCTCAACTGGTCTGCTAGAACAAATTGCTCAGAATCAAAACCTTGAATCAAAAACCTGGGCATCAAAAGCCTTGATGAAACCCCCAACATACTTAAACTGAACAAAACCATAAGCTGTAGTTTGAACACTGCTGACAACAATTTGAATATAACTCCAGAGGACTGAATGTGGCCACCAGAGGTGCAAAACAGCTTGAGCAACTTCTTACCTCATACTTTGTAGGATCAAGGGCACTAAAAAGAACTTCTGGTGCCCCTCCAAACTCCACTATCCTCTTTGTTAGCTCCAACACTTTTGAAGGAGGCCATTGGATTAGTTTCTTGATAATGCTGTGAGAAACTGGAGGTGAAACGTCTCCAGAAACCCATTTACTGTTAGGGTCAAGGAGCCTGTCTTGAGGAGATCTTTGTTGCAGGAATCTTCTGGAGTGAAAAAGTTTCTTGCTTGGCACAAGATTTGAAGACAAGAAAGAGCTTCTCAATTCAGTGTAAGGGACAAGGGGCCGGATACAAGACCTGAGTTCTTGTGCTCGAGCTTCTGTAACCTGTGAAGCTCTTGCTGTCCCAGAGTACAATGCCATCACCTGTTCTGCACAGACAACTGCAGTATCTGCCGAGTTTTCTGCTTTAGAAGCTCCGATGGTGAAGGTTATGGTACCATGAAGGGGGAGGGCGAAACATTGGAGAACGAGCAACGCCATAGCCAAAACAGATCTTGGCAGTCCGATGCTCAAAGCTCCCATTTCTCCCCTAACACTTGAGAATCCCGCTAACTGTCCTCTTCTGTCAAGCTCCACCCGAAATTACGTTGCACCCAAGAACGCCCTCGCCAAGAACTGGAACTTGAAGAAGGTGGTTGTTCACTACGTCTTTCTCTAAACTGCAATGTTTGGAATCAATTGTCAGTTTCTAGGGTTAGGGCTTGGAGAGATCTGCTTCCACTCAATTCACCCAGATACTGTTGAATGATTCCTCGTAAGCTCGTCTGCGGCCGAGCTCAGGAGTCCATCCCCCAGCCTTAACTCCTCTCTCCTCACGCAACCGCCTTGATTCCTCGTCTTCCGGTTCCCCATTCCCATTCAGCAACGAAGGAGCCCCGAGTGGAACAGGCTGCCCAGAAGGCCGAGGCTGCAAAAGCATGGTAGGTGCATACTGCCCACTAGGAGCTTGAGAAGCAGTGTTCTGCAGGGCAACAGAAGCTGCAGGTTCTCCAGAAGCAGCAGCAGCAGCACCACCACCACCACCAGCAAGAAGCCGTTTCTCAGCTCGTAAAGCCGCGGCTTGCTCTTCAGCTCTCCGTGCACGAGATGCTAAAATAGCTTCAAAATTCTCTTGTTGGTACCTAGAGATCTTCTCTTCGATTTTCGCAACATCCACACCCTCAATCAAGCCAAAGATCATATCCTCCACTTCCTCCAGGTAGTCATTGTAGTCACGCAGCGACGGAAAATCTTCTTCCCTCTTGTTGTAAATCCCCTGGATTCTGCGCCGCACTGCAATTTCCTTGTTCATTGCATTCTCCCAACAACATCAACAACAACAACAACACCCATATCATCACATCAACGTCGGTAATAGCCGCCTCTCAGAAAGCTCCAAAATGCAGAATGCGAGAAGACAAGAAGTGCAGTGGAGGGTACGTGAGCACTTTGTCGCCCGGGGAGCCATTCATCGTGTCAAACGATCGATGATTTTTGCGTGCACGCAGCCAGCCTCTTGAGGGAGCCAAACCCTAAAATCTCATCAAGGGATGAATTTCACCTCCTCATGGATGTCTTAAAATCTCATCCATTTTGTAAAAGGGCAAATCTCTAGCTGACTACAATCTTTTGAGGTTGACTCTTCTGTTGGTACCAGGACAGTCTTGTTGATTGTTCGAGTGCACTGTGAAGGATGGATGATAAGTGGTCAGGAAGCAGTTTTCTGTTGGGTTTCAGTTCCCTGGCTAACCATGGTGGTTAAGCTCAGTGTTTTTTTTACTACCTACTTACTAACTTAACAACCCACAATTGGGTTGTTAAGTTAGTAAGTAGGTAGTAAAAAAAACACTCAGCTTTTGTGGGTTGTCAGTAGGTAGTAGTAAGAACAGCCCTTATCTATGTATAAACCATCTACTTATTTACTAGTTACCTAGTTTCCTACCTATTCACCTACATATGAGACCTACTTCTTACAGAATTGGTTACCAAGGTGAAACCAAATATAAACTCAGTTGAGGTTCATCCACAACTGAGTGATAACAGGCATCCAGTGGATGGTGAACCAGTAGTTCATGTAAGCCCTTTTTCAAAATGATTTGCACAGTTTTTTATTTTTTGTGTCATTGGAAAAAAAACTTATTTTCTGTTTTGTTTTAAAAAAAAAAAAATTTGGGTCACAACACGGTAAAGTTGGTGGTCACGGGCTTTACCAAAATAAGGTTTGTACATGGGGCAAACTTGGCTCCAAATTTATTCAAGTTGCTTGAATGGCCACATATGCAAGGATAATATAGCCAAATAATATAACAAATGTAGTTATTTCCTATTAATTTGAGTAAAACTAGGTCGCAACATAAATTTTTTATGGGGTTGTTTTGAGCAAATATTTTTTTTATTTGAGTTAGATGTAGTCACAAATGGGATTACTTCTTTTCATGTCTTGAGGCGACCATTTCTTTTGTTTAATCAAATTATTGACAATTATGAAAGATTTCTAATACCATACCAAAGTTGCAAACACACACATTAGAACCAAAAGAACACAAATTAACCCACATGCACACATAGCGCACAAAAACACATGCAATTATGGGGAATTGAACTTGACCATGAGTAAGATTTTTCCCTCTACAAAAAATTTGATCTACATTCACAACCTAGCCACCCCACTCAAAACATACATATTGCACACAGCCTATAATTGAGTACAATGTCCGAAAATGAAACTAACAACTCTTGGTTCATTTTTTTTGACATTCAAATTTCCTCATCCTTGAAACTTGCAAACCACAAATTTCGGCTAGGTGTGCATAAAATATTCATGAAAAAAAACAACAAAAAATAGGGGATGAAAAAACAAATAAAAAGAAGAAGAACACAAATGAAATTTTGCAAATGAACATTGAACAAAAGTTTCAACATCAATTTGCTTTGCAAACATAGTCCACTTTGTCATCATTTTATTGCAAAATTGTTGAATATTAAAAAAATGATTCCAAGGTGTAAATTTTTTGCATAAACATGCACACCACAAGATCAAGATGAAATTTGAATCTATTGTGTAACTTAAACTTCATGACGGCTAAAATACTAAAGCATACTTCATCTTCAACACTATCAATCACCTTTACTATTGTTAACTCTATTAGCTTAAAATATGTAAGGAACTTTTACCTAAGTAAGGTTGAACTTGGGAGATTTAACCACAACCTAATAATAGAGTTCACATCATGGGCTTCTTTCATGGCCTTTTCAAAATCGTAAATTGATCCAATGATTTTTGAATAATGACACCCACAAGTCCAAATTATGTGCATTCAAGATTGTTAAGTTAGTAGTGAATTGCTTTGTTAACATCCAAGTGCAAATTGAGAGATTATGTAGCATTGGATTACTTCCAATAAAAGGTAAAAAGTTCCCGAAGCATCCATGAGCACTTGAGCTAGAAATTGAGCGTCAAATTTAACAACCAAAATGATTGTAGCTTATGACCATTGCAACTTCACACTTGCCACCACTTTGATGTACACCTCACTAGTTATCAAAATTGCAATCCCATCATACCAATTATGGTGTTTGGCTCAAATGGCTTGGCCATTCATGTCTCAAATGTGAGGTGGTCAATTTTGGTTAGAAAGGTCCATGATCCACATCATAGGAAACCCTAAGCTTTTAACAAAAAAATTGAATGCAAAAAATTCAGAAGAAACAAAATAGTTTGTGGGGTGCATTCATTATATATGAATGCACCACTTCAAGCAAAGGAATCATGCAACTAAAAGTTAGAAGAACCTTCACATTTCATAACAACTTAAGCTTGACAATAACCTTTGGTTCATTTGGAGGATCAATTGCGTTCGTCATAAGTAAAGTCTGTTACTCCTCCACAACCCATTTTGCTAGGCTTTGCATGCTTATTGAATGGGTCTTGATGTTTTTCAAAAATTTGTTGCTCTTGGTTTGCAACAATTATGCAAGCTTTGAAACTTAATATGTGTTTTGGGACTTTTGTAGAAATAATCATATAATGATTACAATAAAGCTTCCAAACTTGTTCAAAGTATGAACCACCAAGTTAATGTGGTGTGCCATGCAATAAACACCCATTTAAAATGAGCATGCTTTTCCTATAGTTGCACATTGACCCCAATTTGTATCCCTTGAAAAACATTCATTGCATGAACCCCAAAATTCACCAACACCTTGTTAATGCTTCGCATTAAATCATCACTAATAATCAGAATTATATAAATCAATTGAGTGTGATTATCAAACTCAAAATCATTATAATTTAGTTTTAGGGATAACATAATGGGTTTAGAGCCTAATATCACTAAATATTTAAAAGGTTGTTTAGAAAGGCCATGGTGCATACAACATTCAAAGAGAGGTTCAGTTCAAGGTTTAGAGTTGGTATGATTTACCATAAATGTTTAGGGCACAATGAACTCAAGATACACATAAAACAACAAGCTAAAATCCTAGAACCCTAAACCAAAAAAAGGCTTAAGAAAGAAATTTTATCAATTTTGTTTATGTCATGTCTATTGCAAACTCCAAAGGCCACACTCATGAATCATAGTCAAACTCAAATTGTAACTTTATATATATGTTGTAAAACAAACAATACACAACAAAACAAGAAAAAAAACTCAAGGATTGGTGACTCCCAACTTCCAAGTCCTAATTCCAAATGCATTCACTTTCACTCCCACAAACCACAACAAACTCCAAAATTCAAAGAATTCAACTTGCAAACATTGATGGGGCCAAGGAATGAATATAATTTTCTTACTTGGAAAAGTGGGAATTGTTGGAGCCTAGGATTTGAGAATGTTAGGTGTTGTTACAACTTGCACCCATGTTGTTGCCATAACAATGAGCACTCCAAGCTCCTTGGACCTTCATTAAACTTTATAACTTCTAATGAGTCTATGATCCTCATCCAAAGTGCAAGCTTCCTACTTCTAACCAAATGGACCTTTGTGACACGAAGAAAACAAAAGAAAAAAAGGAGCAATTTCTAGTAATGACAATGCCTTTACAAGTTCAAGCAATGCTCATAATGTCAAAGCCTCTTGCAAATTTGCTATAGTTCAACCAAAAGCAATGATGAAAAAATGACACTATGAAAAATTGATGGCAAAATGTCGTCACAAGAGCAGTTGTAGTGATGATCGTTGGTGGCAAATGACTATTCATGATGCTCCTAGGTGAAATTTCAAGTTGTGACATGTTGCAAACGGAGGCCATTGATTTGAGGTTGACAACGATAGACTCCAATGAACAAACTACATTTTAGTGATCTTAAGCATTTTTTTCACACTTGGATCTAGTTAGGGTGTCATAAGACCATCCATCGGATTCAAAAAGGTTAAATTTTGCCAAAAAAAACATTACTTGATTCATGACCCTTATTTTGATAGACCCCATAGTTGAAGGCTTCACTACTACAAAATGTGGGTGCAATTCATTAATCCTTGTTTACCTAGGTTAGTGAATTTATTTCAATCCCACTAAGTCTTGTTCATTGAGACTGATGAATTCACTCAAAATCCAATGAAATCTCTTGACATACATGGACAACTTTTAAAATTTTTTACAGTGCTTTACCTTACACATGATGGGTTTTGATGGAGGATGGTGCTTTAATGGCTGTCACATTAGCACAACAATTGTGAATAGCACCATGAAGCTTGGAGCCCAATTGCAGTCACCATTCTGCAGCACATGGAGGACTATTCATGCTTGTTTTCAAAGACTCAAGTGTGCTTATAGGTTTCATTTATATTTGAGAACATTAACCGGCCTACTTTTTCGCTAGTTCTCAGGCCTAAAGGTTTTAAGAGCATCTCCATCAACCCTCAGTATACGACCCTGAACTGGAAATCTTGGATGAGGTTATGAGTCGAATCCAGTGAATCCACTCAAAGATTGCTGGAACGCTCAACTGGCTAGATAGTTTGATTGGTTCAAGTGCGTTGCTGTTAGTAGTCTCCCACCTACTTTGCAGTCCCAGTTTCAGTTTTATGGGTGGGGTTGGAAAAAAGTTATCTAGTAACAAAAACTTGGATGCCAGAAATATTTTTGCTGGGTCACATACTGAGTGTTGCTGGAGATGCTCTAATATATATATTTCAGTGGGGTCTGGGTGTGTGCAAAGAGTGGGCGGTTGGGAGTCCAACATCCTGTTCGCCACTTCCTTTGTGGCCCTTCATTTCTGGGCCCCCATGCCTCCCCCCCCCCCACCGTATTTAAAATAAGAGTGTTTCTTATTCTTATTTTGTCCCATTTGTCATTCCCAGTGGAGTAACCGGTCAATTTGCCTAAAATTGGTATCATAATAAACCCAACAAATTTAAAAACAAAAGAGGATTTGTGGAGGCATGCACTGCGTCCCCATGGCACACTGACCCTAGTTTAGGACTCCTAAACTATCCCAAACCTATTTTTGGCGGGTTTTTCGGGGCTACCCACACTAGTTTAGGACACCTAAAATATCACAAACCAACTCTTTTTGGTTTATTTGGGTATGAAGAGACTCAAGAGTCTTTGGACCAATGTTTTCTTTTCTTTTTTTTCTTTTGGTTCCTTTTTTGATGTAGCATGGCATCATTTAGGAATAATCCCAACAAAGCTTTTAAACATCAAATGGCTACATCTTTTTAGAAAACTGTCCTAAAATAGTTGACCGAAAAACTGTTCCAAAACTCAGCTAAAATGGGAGGTTTTTAAAACAAAAGGAATTCTAAAAAATTGACAAGAAAATCAAAGTAATTGAGAATTTGTGATGGGTATTAGGTTTTTTTTTTAAATTAATTTTTTTTCAAGTAAGAGTATGTGGTGGCTGGTGAACATCTTAAAGTAGATTTAGCATTTTTTAAGGAAAATTAGAAAATAAAATCCAAAGTTTTCTCCAAACAAACAATGACAGCAAACAAACGTTTAAGGGTAATAAAAAAGTTGGCAAATTTTTTTCAAAAAATAAAATAAAAATCTCTTGTCTTTTCACTAATGTCTTAAAAAACCAAGCATCTTTGTCTTAAGGTTGGCAACAAAATTTCAAAAACCAAACAAATTCTCTTGTCTTTTTGACTACCCAATTTCTTAAAAACCAAGCATATACCTAGCCTAAAGACAGAATATTACAGTTTTATCTTCTTGTCACCCCCAAAACGTAGCCCAAAAAAAAACACTTATTAGGAGGATGATGTAAGAAAAAATTGCCACAAAAAATCATTGACTTGGGATGCAAGAAGATTTGCCAAGAAAAAAAAGAAAAATCATTGCTTTGGACGAAAAGCAAGTCCCTTTGTTGGGGGGTGGGGGGTACGAGGGTCCTATGATTGACAAGTAGAAAACATTACCAGTTGCAATCACTACTGTCCATTATTACGTGCGATTTTCTGTCATACTTTTGGTCTTTCGTTGTGCAGAACGAGGTGCTTTCTTTCTTGTTCGTGCATTACAGCGTTGTAACTCACGCTGTGAAGCAGATTCCGCTGTCGATTCCATTCGATTCTGCCGTGTTGTGTCGAAGAAGACTAAAGATCCAGACACAGAGAGCGCCAGAGAGGGAGAACGAGAGAGACAGAGAGGGAGAGAGAGACACACAGAGAGAGAGGGGATCGTGTTGTGAGAACAGCAAATATGGATGCAATGGGAGTGATGTCGATCGGGAAACAAGCCGTGGCTCTAAGCTCTGGCATCTGTGGCACCCCGGTGAAGCAGAGCGTCGTTCCCGCGGCGACGAAGAGTGGAAGCGTTTCTTTCGCAGTGAGAGCTGCTGGCTACGATGAAGAGCTCGTCAAAACTGCGGTATGTGTTTTCGTGTTGCTTTTGCTTGCCTGCGTGCGTGCGTTGTAGTGATCGGATGTTTTTGGAGGGTTTATAGCTTTTCTTTGGCGTTAATGCCGTAGTGAAGACGGATGTATAATCGGAAGGCCTGGTTTAGTTTGGTGAGGAGTAGCTGTGGAGGGCGGATGTGACATTATTGTGTTGCGGTTTTCCTGACCTCTTCTTTGGCGTGTTGGGATGCACGGGATGTATGGATCTCGTGTACTAGGGCTTGTGTTCGTTAGATTATCAAAGTCTCGTAGGAAACTAGAGGTGTGAGGAGTAGCTCTCTACAGATGGAGAATTATTATCGGTCTGTCTGTAGTGATTCCCTTTGATGATCTGATCTGCCGAAGAATGTGTCCTTGAATGTGTGCGGCCAAGTTGTTGGTGACATATAGATTGCAGAGGTCCTGTGATTGCTCTGAAGAGTAGCCAATGAAAGGAGTACCGACTGCTTGATGAATTTTGCTATGGTGATATTCGCAGAAAACGATAGCTACACCTGGTCGAGGGATTCTTGCCATGGATGAATCCAATGCAACATGTGGCTTGCGATTGGCATCTATTGGCCTTGACAATACGGAAGTCAACCGCCAGGCATACCGGCAACTACTGTGCACCACTCCAGGACTTGGAGAGTATATTTCTGGAGCTATACTTTTTGAGGAGACTCTGTACCAGTCAACAAGTGAAGGCAAGCTCATGGTTGACTGCTTGAAGGAACAGAACATTGTGCCAGGCATCAAGGTGGACAAGGTACTGCAACAGCCAACCACTTTTCTGCAGCATGAATTTGTTCCAATTGCCATCTATGGTGACTAACTGATCTTGAAAATTGGTGTGTCTGTTTCTCCAGGGTCTTGTGCCTTTGGCTGGATCTAACAATGAGTCATGGTGCCAAGGTCTTGATGGCTTGGCTTCCAGAACTGCTGCCTACTATAAGCAGGGAGCAAGGTTTGACAAGTGGTAAGTTGTTCATATTTCCCTCTACGTGATTCTCACATTTGTTTGCACATGTGGGAATGATCGAGTCAGTGAATGTCTTATAGTCTAAGTTGCTCTTTTTTGTTGCTTGGTACTTGTGAAATGGTTGTTATCTCTGCTGTTGGCATTATGGTTCCTCTTACCCACTGCTTGGAGGCTTTGTGGTTTCCCATCTCATAAAACTAACCCAGTTGGAGCTAGCTATTAACTGAACCTATTTTTTTGTTGAATGAGAGGATGTGGGGTTGAAATCTTGCTACCTCAAATCTGATTTTATTCACTTGTTACCTCCTCATATCAACTTTTTTAGGGTAGGAGCTATTCTCTGGAGATGATTTCTGTCCTCAATGAAGTTGTTGCTGAGAGAATCAAGTTGATGTGTGCAGGCGCACAGTTATCAGTATTCCCAATGGCCCTTCTGAGTTGGCTGTAACAGAAGCTGCATGGGGTCTTGCTCGCTATGCTGCCATCTCTCAGGTCTGTGCGACTGAATGAGGCCATGTTACATTGGTTACTGAATACAGCACATAGCTTTCAATGCAGTATGAAATTTGGTAACTTTTTCTAGTTAGTAGAGTAGATCCTGTTTTTTTTGCTTCTGAAAGGTGAGTGACTGTGCTCATTCTTTCTCTGTTTTAGTTTGGCCAGAAGTGACATGTCACTTGTTTGGTTACCTCAAAAGTGTTTTAGTCGAGTTCTCTCTGCAGTCACATTGATTTTTCCAGTTGAAAGGTTTTTGAGTACTTAGCTTATTTCTGGTCACTGATTGGGTGGAGAATTAGATTGAGTTGTTGCCTGTTAATGGATGTCTGTGAATGAGATCAATCCTCTCACCAGATCTAGGAATAATGCCAGTGGTGTAGACTGCAGCTCAGAGTCTTATCTTGACATGTGCAGGATAATGGATTGGTGCCAATTGTTGAGCCTGAGATTCTTCTTGATGGAAGCCACAGCATCAATAGGACTTTGGAGGTTGCTGAGAAGGTCTGGTCAAAAGTGTTCTTCTTCTTGGCTGAGAACCATGTGTTGTTTGAGGGAATTCTCCTGAAGCCTAGCATGGTCACTCCTGGAGCTGAGTGTCCTGAGAGGGCGACACCTGAACAGGTTGCGGAGTACACACTTAAATTGTTGAAGAGACGTGTGCCACCAGCTGTTCCTGGCATTATGGTAAACTCTCTCACCAACCTGTATATCATTGAAGGCTTAGTTGTATCCTGAAGCATCTCCATTTTCTGGAGTTGAGGGAGGATGTTCCGGCAATGTTTCTGCTTCAAAGTGCTGTCCTCATTCCTTGTTTTGTCTGGAACAGTTTTTGTCTGGAGGCCAATCAGAGGTGGAGGCCACACTGAACCTGAATGCTATGAACCAGAGCCCCAACCCATGGCATGTGTCCTTCTCATATGCACGTGCCCTCCAAAACTCAGTGCTGAAGACATGGAAGGGCCAGCCTGAGAACATTGAAGCTGCCAAGAAGGCTCTTCTTGTTCGTGCAAAGGCCAATTCTTTGGCACAGCTTGGAAAGTACTCTGCAGAGGGAGAAGCAGAGGAAGCAAAGAAGGGGATGTTTGTGAAAGGTTACACCTATTAGGGTTTGAAACATGTGATGCACAATTGGGTTTATGTTCAGGTTATGTTGGTGAAGGTTATGACCATAGTGGATTGTGTCATAGCTGCACTCATTTGTCAGCACAGCCATATCACATATTAAGTGTCACTGGTGAAATCCATAACAACACTGGTAAATGGTGTTATAGTTTGGGTTGTGATTATCTCCCTTTTCTTTATTGAATGACAGTCACCTGGGTTGTATCAAGGCACCTACATCCCTCAAGACTAGGGTACATCCCTCTTCTCTGAATGATCTTGTGCATTTTGTGTTGAGGGCAACTGTCACCAATAACCTTTATCCTATTGACTCATGTTGCACCATTGGAAGTGGACTGAGAAGCCTGGACTCGATGTGTGTATTCCAGTCTTGGTATTTCTGTATTACACTTGTTGGAAGCATATAGCTCTATGTATATTATGGTGGCAATGAGGAGTTACCTACATGGTCTGATGTGCATGGTGAAAGAGAAATTTAAATTTTCAGTAAGGGTGCAGTTTCTTCAAGTGGGTTCCAAGAACTTGTGTTCATTGTAAAAGGATGTGGATTGTGAAAGGGCCACCAATTTGTGGTTTGGATATCGGCCTCCTGGTCTCTAACTTTATCAAATTTGGGTTCAGGATTGGCACACCTTGCTTTGCATGTGGATATATGGGCCCTCTTGATCTTTAGACCTTATTGAATTCCAGTTCAGGATTGGTACACTGCTGTGCATGTGGGACAAGAAGTTCCTCTGTAAAGCCTAATGGGTGGAGGGATGTGATATGCAGTTTGCAAAAGTTTTTGGACAACACATGAGAATCAGAATCTCAGTCTAAAACTCTCTAATGCTGTTTTATGTTGGCAGAATGTGCTTGGGGCTCATACACATTCACAACTGCGCAACAAAAGATCAGAAGGTCTACTATGATGGAGCAACCTTGGGTGAAAACTCTAATGTATTTTTAGGGCAGGTTACTTTCCATAACATGTGGAAGAACCCTGTGACCGTCGTGAGGACCACATGGCTTGTGGAAGAACACTGCAACCCTTGTGAGAACCAAGGATGGAGGTTGTCAGGGAATTATGATGTGGACCTCAGGCCCCCCACCCTTGGTTCTCACACTGTAATTCCCTGACAGCAGAGATTTACCCTATACTGACCACAGCATCACTGTGTAGATCTCAAATGTGGATGGTGGTTCGATGAGATGACTCTCTTTCGTATCCAAGTTTTCATCCTGTTACTCTAACACTGTTGTTGAGACTTAAGTCACTTGTGTGGCAGATGAAGATGCACTTGCTTCTCCTTATGTTTTGTATGAGGACTTTTTATTTACTAGAGATTGCATGCATGACATCCACCGAAATAGGAGGGGATTTTTGCTTAGCCAGCATTTGCATACAATTCTGGTCCTCCTCAGTTTCAATGGTTCCAATACCTGCTTCCAGCCAGTTCCACACAAATTCTTCTGCTTTCATACATCATAACATATAGAAAAACACATGACACCTCTATCAACCGGATTCATGTAGATCTCAACTTTTGTCTTGACAGATGGTCTTGTATGACATGTGGGCCATCATCTGTAACTTGCATTAAGGTCACTACACACAATTGGACTTGCTCAATGGAAAGCTCACAAAAAGCTGAGACTGTTAAGGAGTTATCAGACAAAATCTGATCTGAAGTATGGGCACAAATTGCCAGTGAGTGTGCTTAGCTGACAAAATGTATTCATGCTCTTGCACTTGCATGGCTTATGGCCACTGAAAATTGGGTTGAGAGCAGTTGGAAAAGGGGATGATATGCACACTGATGTATCAGCAAGCTCTAGCCTTTGACAATGTCACCCCTGACATCATAAGCATGAAAGTCATCAAGCAAAAGTAAGACAGTTTGTAGGTCCATGCCCATATCACTCCAACAAGGGAACCAGCATCAGCAGCACAAGACATTTTCCAGATCAGGCTGAACAGAATTAGGCAATTTACGAAGACCAAAGTCTGGAAAAGATAGCATGTTGTGGGCAATGATAGCTGTTGAATGCAGGCCAGATGGATGATCCCAAACTCAACTCTCACAATGTCCTGAAAGTAGGTAAGTGGCAGGATAATAGGTGACTAGGTAGTAGGTGCATGTACACAGCTAGAAAATCAGCAGGGCTACCTTCTTGTTAGTAAGAACTATTTGAGGTGATGGTCTGGCCCTTTATGTTCAATATTGGAGACCCACCTGGTTTTCTTCGACATGTTCACAGTTGCTGGTTTATCAGTCTTATTGATGAATTGCCTTTCACATCTGTCCAGAGTGTCTTTTAATTTGATGATGTTCAGAGTTTATGCACACAGAGATGCCATGAATTTGTATCATTCAGTTCTCTCCAAATACAGACTTTGCGATCATTGAATATAAATCCACATAAAAGGCATGTCCAAAAAGTTATTTAGAGAACAGCAAGGGTGGCAAGGGGAATTAGTTTGTGGGTTAAAAAGTCATGCTCTACATGATTAATTTGCAGGGAGCAATCCAAATCAGTAGTGTTGATCCACTGATAATCAGGCCCACAGTTGACTAGGTATGGATTTTGATGTGAAAAACGAATTCAGCCACAATTGTCAGCATCATTTAAAAGGCCACGCTGGTGTGTATACAGAACAAATCTACAAAGTCATAACCTTGATGCGGAATGCACTCTGTGTAGGCTGTTGAGGTCACCAGAACCAGACCCTGTCTTGTCCCACACAATCTTCCCAGCCACAGCCATGGTTACCACAGCGCACATCAAAGTCAGCGGAACTCCTGCAATACAACCCCCTGGGAGAAGATTCACCAAAGTCTGCCAAACAGCATGAAAACACATTAGCAACATTATAAGAAATGAGATGGAGAACATTTAGGAGCAGTATCCTTTTGATGATTAAGTGCAGCTGAAAAGCTCTCCACTTGGGATCAAGATGCTCTTCCAATAACCATCTTGGAGACTACACACGCAGAAAAACCAAACAGATATGTCGTACTGATATGTGACAAAGAGAAGAAAGGGCTAGGAGTTTGTACCAGAAGTGCAGCACAAAGGTGCATGACAGGAACAAAGAGCTGATGAGAACGCTTGTCACCCGCCAGTGCATTAAATGCAATTACCATTGAGAAGGTGTGAAGGAGCAAGAATCCCAGTGCTGTGAATGCTGCCAAGCCAGACATAAAATCACAGGTCGTTTACGGTCACTTTAGTCCTCAGACACATATACAAGTGAGAAGAGGCGATGCCATCTGCAAGCACTTTCTGCACAGATAGAGTAGAATGGATAGAGAAATGACACAAGATTCTCCATGTACAAGTGTAGGAAGATACCTGCAACAAGAAAGAGTGGCATGCGCACACAGCTGTCAACATAATATGTGGCCGGCCCAAATGCTGGTGTGAGAAGGCTTAGACAAAAGAACACTGAATGTGCAATTCCATGCCCCAGTCCACTTGCTGTTTGCCCCACCCAAAGTCACAATGAGAAAATCACAGTCCTCTCTACAGCTACTGAGGAATCATTGAGAATCAAAGATTGAGGAAGAGATAACAAAATGTAAACAAGGTTAACAGTAAGAAGCAAGCTGCTCAGGACACATTGTGGGGGATACCAATAGCAATTTGGATCTTGTCTGTAGCAACAAGTTGTGGTTTGGAAACCTTTGTGGCCAATTTGTTCAAGAAATCCTCTATCTTCCTGTTTGTACACAATTGAGTACTGTGAGCTTCATGAACTGAACAATAGCTAAAACAGATCTTCACACATCAACACAGTGACCTACACCCTCTTGTAACTATCCCTTCACACATTGTTTTACTTAAGCAACAGGTTTGCTAGGAAACAAGATAAACATCCAAAAGAGACTTAGACACTGCAGAGATCATTGCACCAGCTTATTCATTAGCTGAATAGTTGGATTATACATGGTCATTCATAAACAATTACATGTGTGGCAAAGGAACAAGAATAGAGAACAAGGTATCTCACAAGTAAAGGTGCCAATAATAAATTCTGACAGCTTCCTGAATCCCGACCACGGTAATAAGCAGAGGGAGGAACACCCACACAGCTCCAGGGAGAAATGCCCTCCATAACAACCCACATGCAATCAGGCTTACAAGCCACATCATGGCACTGCAGCCAACAAAGAAGCTGTTACAGGATGAAGTATGGCAAGAACAGAACCCAATGACTAAATTGAAGAGCTTCTAAACTGTTGGAATGCCCAGGAAAGTACAGAAGTAATCCCTTAGTAGAGAATGTGTGACCAAACCATACGTTATCAATTATAAGATGGCAAAAAAATCAGAAAGATGAATTCTGGGAAAAAAAACTCCGTCAAAATGCTAATCCCCTAATCAAATTGACATATTTCTGGCTCAAAAGACATTGTCTACTGGTTCATGTTGCAGTGGATGCATCATCACGAATTCAGAGTCATTTTTCAGATGCATTTGCAATAGATTAGATGCAATTAGTTCGCAAAAAAATTACCGAGTCTCACTAACAAAAAAGAGAGAAGTGGTAGAGGCCACCCAAACCCTAATTCTGGAAAAACCCTACTTCCTGAAAAATAGACTGCAGAGAGTGAGCGAGATTATTCCTAGCCACAGCTGCTTGCAGTGGGTACCAAGTTCCCAACGAAGAAGAAACACACAGAAGTGAATTGATTTAATTTGATTTTGGCAGAATGAAAGAATACCTTCCCAGGACAGTGAGAATGAGGAAGGGTTTCGAAGCAATGACTGTAACGAACAGCGAAAACGCCGGACCTAATGCTATAAGCGCATAGCCGATGCCCCCTGCTCCTGTCATCTCTCGTCTTTGTAGTCGTCGTTGTCCTCTTCCTCCTCCTTCCACTACTTCAACAACTTCACTTCATCACAAAGGAAAAACTTCAAAACCAGCAACAAAAAAAAAGAAGAAAAAAACACCACACAAAAAAGTCTACAATTTCATGAAGTCTCTACTATCCTTATTTCTCCGTCTTCGGAATCCCTGCAATTCGGATCCCTGAAGGCTAAGTAAGACACAACAGAGAATGCAAGTTTCCGTGGAAAATGCGTTGCATCAGTCGCGCTTCGAGGAAGGCACGGCAAAACAAAGCCCGTCGGGCGTCGGAGGAGCGTTCGAGATGTTGGAACACCCTTTTCAGGATCTCGGTAGGTGAAGGACTAAGGACGAACATTCCAGGTCCTCAAAAGTACGGGACCTGAAGCGTGTTTTCTTTGGGCCATCTGTTTTAACAATATTTTTTAAATTAAAAAAAAATCTTCTAAAAGTGTAATTAGGTAGTAATTTTGAGGTGGTCCCATATTTTGATAAAATTCTGGTTTGGGCATGTAATTGTTATAAGTGGTCACTTTTTATTGGATGCATAGTGCTATTACCTTAACAAAATCAATTTTGGATTATGCATAGGTAGGTAGAACCCGACCCATTTAAAGCTGGACGAGGCGATGAGGCACATGTAAGTATTTCTTTGGGCCAGTAGGAATACTTAACATTTGGCTTCCCAATTCTTAGTCATACTAAGGATTTGTAGTTAGACATGGAAATATTTTGAATACTTAGTTAAGGATACCCACCTTCATGTCCTACTATCAATATTATCATGATACTTTTGTGCATGGGTATGGACCACAAAAGTTAGAACTACCTTTTTGGCAAAATATTTCAATGTCTTGGATTTGTTTGAACATTTGTTTGTTTGTTTGTTTGTTTGTTTGTTTTGATTGGTTGTTTTGGGTGGCAAGTATGTAATCTTGATGTGTTTCATTGGTTGACCCAAAAACTACATCCAATTGGAAAATGTGGTTTGTTTGAAAAGCTCCTCACCAATGATATTTGGAATATGACCATCCATGGTAATATTTTTTAGGCTTTCAAAACCCAATAAGAGCAAGGGTATGAAAATTGTAGTGCAACAACTTAAAGGTAATGAACTTTTTAGAACATCTCTAGCCAACAATTGTGAAAATGATTATGTACCCTAAAATTAGCAGCGTTCTTAAAGAGCTCAATCATCATTTGTAAATGTGGATCCAAAGTGAAGCCCACCCATATCATCATCATGGTCGCCATGGGTTAGGATATCCATCTTTTGTCTACCAACACATTTATGAGTAATATGACATTCTTTGCAAGTTTGTTCAAGCTTGTCTCACAACTTTTTTTTGTTTGATCTTGTTTGTTTTGCTCATCTTGAAATGTGTTTTGTTTGATTTTGTCTACTTGACTCATCTTGCAATTTCTTTTGATTGCAACAAGATGAAGCTTTGCTAATAACAACTATTTCTTTAGATTGCTTGGACATTTGAAAATGAAGCTTTAGTTATTCTTGTGTTCAATGCCTTGTTGTTGCCAATACCCATTGGAGCTTGAGAATGTGAGGTTGTCAAATTTTGCAAGAGTATTTTGCAAAACATTTAATCTATGATGATCCTCTTTTTTGCATTCAATATTGAATGAGTGAACTTTTTCATTGATCAACATTTGCAGAATATGTTCAATGCATAGAAGAATTGAAAACCAAAATGCAATAATTCAATCTTTGCAAAACATTTAATCTATAATGATCCTTTTTTGTGCATTCAATATTGAATGATTAGACTTTTCCATCAATCGACATTTGCAGAATATGTTCAAGGCATACAAGAATTGAAAACCAACATGCAATAATTCAATATGAGGAATGATCTCAGTGATTGCCTCTAAGCAAGGACACAACCATTTCTAATATGTCTTTATTTGACACAAGTTTTGCATATTGTAGTATTTGACAATTTTTTTAGTTTTTTACCTATGTGATCTAGCTTGCTAAATCTATGAGATTGTGATTATTTGTTTCTTGCTTGACCTCTATGATTATCAAATTGCTTGTGATAGGTGTGGAGCCTCTTGTTGCTCTACTTGTTTGAGGTGTCACTATGTTGGTTTGTGTGTTGCATTTGAGTTTGAAGCAAGTTTGAAGTAACAAAATTCCTCATGCTACTATGACTCATTGTCAAGCATGGAGAATAAGGTCATCATACTCTAGTCTTGTATGATGGTGATCCTCTCCAAAGTGGCTACCTCCATGTCCACAATGATGCAAACTTGAGTAATGATCTTGTCACTTTTTGCTTTGTTTGTGGCCTTGAGGTCTTCCTTTGCCCTCTTCCAACCTTATGGTCATTTTGAAGGTGGGGTCACATTAGGGGTGATGCATGTAGTATTAAGCACCTACACCCCATCATTGTTGAAATGCTACAATCACCAAAACTCTTTTTTTGTTTCATTGGTGATTTCATATTTTTTGTGTCATCTAACAAGTTTGCCCATTGAAATATGTTTTTCAACACATACTTTCGTGGAGATGCTTTTATATTTTTAACCTTGATTTCTAGATGATGGCAAAGGCATAAGGTTTAATATTTAATAATCCTTTGGTATTTTATTAGAATGTATGTTTTGTAATAAAAATCTAAATGTATTGCTAGGTATATATTCAAAATCATTTTTATTGGGTGCAATAGTTTTAACATTAGTGTAAAACACATGTTATCTTTTGGTGGTATTTTCACATATATTTTACTAAGGAAATCTATGTCATCAAATGTTTGTGATGTTCATTGAAATCTATTTAAGCTATCAAAAAAATTCATGTTGAATTCGGAACCTTTGGTTTGAAAATCTAAAACCTTACCTATAATCCAGACTTAAACCTCTTGGATTTTTAAAACCTACCAACATTGATTTTAGCTGCTCTTGTTACTAGAAGCACAAATATTAAGCTTACTATCATAAGTAATCAACTACAAATCACTTACAAATGAATTGTATGTTTTTGATATTGATGGCCATATAAGCCACAACTTCATATGTGCTTTACTCAAATGTTAATGTTAGTGAATTTATAATGGAAGATTCTTCCAAAGAAAAAAAACTTAATAATAACATTGTCAAGCTTTTCAAACTTGCTCTCTATATTGAACTTATGAATCATAAAAGATTAATGATGTTGTTGGCCATTTGTGAACTCCTTCATTAATGGAAAACATATTGATAAATTGCATTTCATCTTTCTTCCTTTCACTCTTGAAAAGCCCATGCAACTTTGCTTAATCCATTTCGGAAGTCCATATGCTTAATCCACCTCACTAAACTCAAAGTAAGCTAGCGCTCTTCGTTGTATTACAAAATGCCAAGAAGGACGTAATAGAGGACAACAAATGGTAGGAAAATCAACGTGTGGAATGATACCCTGCAATAAGAATTGTCACACAAAAAAATTTCCATTAGTTCTTTGAATTTTACAAGAGAAAGAATGTCTAATGTTTGTGTAGCAACCCAATAGTCATAGCTCTGCAAAGTTCAAAATCATGAGCACAAGCAACAAGCTTCAAGTTTTAACATAGAGATGATGTACTGGAGTTGGTGATTCAGCTTAAATGTAAAAGCTTACGCAGTGGCAAAGATATCAGCATGCATGTTGTACTCCTTGGCAAGCACAAAAGTCATTATGCCTTGTGGAAATGCAGCCTGTTATTACAGCAAAAAGTTCAAACTTCATGATAATTCAGTAAATTGTGGAAGAATGCATGGCAACTACATTTGTCTGAACCACATACAACATGAAATGAATTATCTTATATGATGATATTTGCATAGTTTAGGGTTATGCAAAAAATAAACCAAGATGACACCACATTCGACCTCCCACATAAGATGAGCATCTGATCTGGAAAATTGCTTGATGATGGAGTTGTGCGTAGGATTCAGGATACCTAGCACTTGATGAAGATCTGAAATAAAGAAGTTGTAAATTATTAAGGTTTGTGGCTTCATTTGCTTCAGGTTGTTTGTTACTAAGACACATGTAATGCACAAAGGACCCAAGGGTGAGCTACAAATCTTGAAGGGACGTTAGAGGCATGGTACTAGGGACTCGGCCTCAAGACGTCTATAAGCAAAAAAATTGGCAGACTGTAATAATTCCTCGTACCTGAGTGACAGCAGATCGCAGACTGTTCCTCCAGATGCCCACTGCAACAGAAGCTATGGCCGTGATTGCAGGTGCGACTCCAAAGCGAATTACCATACCTCCTATTGTTTTCCACAACCGGAATGTTTTCAATTCGGTTCTGGTTTCCTGGGTAAATCAAGCCTGAAACCAGCGGTTAACAGCCAGTTGATCCCTGGTTCCAAACTTTTTTTCCCCCAAAAAATTATTTTCAAAAGTTCTGATTTCAGTTCCAGAACTAGGTCAGGCTTGGTTCCGGTCAAGTTTTGAACCTGGTTCTGGTTCCAGAAATCACGCCCGGTTCCGGTTTGGTTTTTATTAACCAAGACCATTGGTTCTGTCCAGCCAAACTGAGTAACCACCCAGCTCTGGTTTAAAACAATCAAGATCATAAGAGTTGAATTGGATTTGGATACAAGTGAATTCGGTCTAGAGAAGTAGAAGAAAGATGAAGCCACAGTACCTACCAAGGATAAACATGCAAGCTCCCAGAGTCATATTGGTCAAGATCTGCAGCGAAGCTTCCACAATCCTCGGCATGTTAAATCCCCACCTGCAGCAGAAGTTCAACATACATGGTACCAGCTAGTCACGAGAATTTCAAACCCTAATTTCCAAATCCAGATCTACGTTTCTAATGTTTTCCTCAACCTCCCTGCATGCAATGCTTCAGCAGGAATGAAAGGAGCAAGTTCTGTCTCATATCTAAGTTTACTTACTTACTTTTTTCCAACCCCGCCCATAAAACTAAAACTAGGACCGCAAATAATAGCAAACCACCTAGTCCAATCATTATGATTGGCCAATCAGAAACAAAGAGCAGCAGTCAGATCATATTTATTATGCTCTTCTTCGGCAAGTTTTATGCTCTGCTGTGCATTTTACCATCCTCAGCAAATTGTACAAAAATGCTGGGCCAATACCATTTTGCTGAGCCAAACGGGCATGTATTGACTTCTCTTCATCCAGTTTTAATTTGCAGGTTCAAACACTGAGCACCTGGGCGTTGCTCTAAGTGTGCTTTGGAAGATCCAAATTCTCTTGGAGATAATTCAAGCTCATGATCAGTACTTGCACCTACCTGCTGGCAAGAAGCGAGTAGGTGAACCCAAGCACGCTGCCATATAAGATGGGTTGTCTCAACAGCCTGAACAGCACTCTCTCAACACATGGTGGAGCATGCGGAATCTTCCCACCAGCTGCGCCTGATCTGGGCTAGTCCCAGCTCTCTCCACCTGCTAAATCTCTTCTTGCAGCTTGCAGGTGGTGGTGCTCTCAAATTGCTCATGACGGTGTCTCACGGTAGTAGATGTGCTGCTGCTCTCCGTGGAATCCCGGCCTACATGATGAGTTACTGCAGCTGATTCTGCTTCGTTCTGCGCCTGCTGCATCGTAGTTACACTGATGAAAGTCTGCTTGGACACATGATCGTGAACTACCATCTCTTTCTTGGTAGCCAACGACCCCGGAGGAAGGTCCAACTCCGGCTTAGTTGCAAATGCAGCAGTGGCAGCTGCAGGTCCAGCTGCGCTTGCAATCTCTGAACTTGGAGGAGAATAGCTTTAGCTGCATCTGAAGTAGCGCAACTGTTGTCTCTTGACACGATTCTGATGATGCATATGCTACCTTGAAGCGCAATCTCTCCATACATCAACTGCAGAAGTGGGATGCCCACGATCACAGTATTGGGCAACGTCGCAAGCATGAAGATCGAAATCACCCAGTCGAAACTAGTCCTCCCTACTGCAGCTTTTGTGCTGTACAACGACGACCACGCCAACGCCCACGCACATAACACGCCTGTACAACAAGAGTTCACATTGTGGCAAAAGTGCCAGCATGAGAGATCAGAACGCAACTTCATTGGAAATCTTGGATGAGGTGCAGCACTCATATCCACTGGATCCAATGGAAGAGTGCTCCGACCCTGAAAGAGTGCACTATCACCTCAGAGGGCCCTGGAGGAGCCTTAAAAGAATTTAATAAACACAGTCGAATCGTATTGATTGATTGCTGCGTGTTTCTGATTAGTTAAATAGTTTGATTGGTCTAGGCGGGTTGCTATTAGTAGGCTCCCTCACTAGTTTTAGTTTTATGGGTGTGGGTTTGGGGAAAAAAAAAAAAACTAAATTTTTTTGGGGGGTTTTTTTGGCTATTTTAAGGTATTTCAGGTAGTTGAAATTATAATTGTTTAGGATATAACATGAGATAAAATAATTTAAAATATCTTAAACTAACTTTCAAAATAATATAAAATAATTTAAATTAACTTATAATATCCTAAGGTGAAATAACTTAAAATAAGTAAAAATAATCTAAGTGGAATATTTAAATATAATAACAAATAACTTAAGGTAACCTATTAAAGGGGTAAAATCAAGATAATAGAAGCCAATTTTGACGAAACTAGTCCTTAGTTTTGATGTTCATAAGTTTCATAATTTAAAGTTAATGTTGAAATATATGTTATATTTATGTGAAACCTTTTTTAATATGGTAATGTAACATCTAGTAAAATTTAAAAGATAATCCAATAAATATAAAATACCTTTCAACACATTTTAAAGCTCAAAACTAGTGCATTTTAACATAGTGAAACAATGTAAAAACATTGTTTAAACATTGTTATTTAACATCTACTTCAAGACTTTTCATCCAATTTTGTGTTGTCATATCATCCTTTCAGGACTAATCATAATGACTTAGGAGGTTATCATTGGTATCTATTAATCCATTCTTACCCAAAGTGCAATATCTTAAAATGGTTGAAAATAATCTAAAGTAATCAATAGTAACCTAGAATTTAATCATAGGTAGAATAATTTAAAATAAATAAGAAGAGCTTAGGGTAAATAGCTTAAAGTAACATAAGGTGGAATAATCTAAAATAGCCAAGAGCAACATAAAATAACATAACTAAAAATAACCTTGGCTAGAATAACTTAAAGTACAATACTGTAGGTTATAATAACCAAGCATAGGGTGCTTAGAAAATTCAAATTTTAACATACATTTTTTTTCAAAATTTATTCAAATGCTACAAATGAAAACATGATCTTGAAGTTTAGTTAGTAATGTATTTTTAGAAATTATAATTAATAATAAATATTAAACATAAAAAGGTTTAATTTTAAAAAAATAACGTGTCATGAATAAATTTACAAATATTTTTTAAATTTAAATTGACCTACAATCTTTGTGAATTCAGGAATACATTCATTAAGTTTTTAACAATGTTAAATGTGTCCAATTTTTGAAGAATTGTAAGTTTTCATTTTTTCCAATATGATTAGGTTATTTATTTATTTTTGTGACGTTTTTAAAATGGCAATCATCCATAAAAAAATTTAACCACATTTGCTTATTGACACGTTGTGGAGTTGGAAACTTATAAAACCTTTAATATTATGGCTACCTACTATAGTTTATTGTAAAAAATTGACAATATTTCAATTTGAAAAATAAAGTTACTCCTAATGAATAAAATTTTAAAAATAACTCTAATAATTTCATCTTTCAACACATAATCAATTCCAACATAAAATGTTTTTTTATTTTTTAAAGCTCAATCTTTGAAATAATCATAAAATTTATTTAAGTTTTTTGAAAACATTAAAATTAAGATTCATGATGTAATTGAATTTTTCTTTGATGGTGAATTTCCATCATTTTGCAAACATAAAAAGGGCCATCAACATTAACAAAATAGTTTTTGGTTAAAAACGCAAAAACTTCAAATTTCTAAAATTTTAATGATATAAGTCTACAATGGGTTCTTGGATTTGTAACCAAAATATAGAAATATTTTAACAAATTTATACCTCCACATACATGGTCTATAACCAAAACATGGCTAATTTGTTGTGGATGATTTTGAAAAACACCACAAATGTGATAATTCATAATAATAATTTTGAAATTTTGAAATTATTTTAATATTAATAAAGTTTTTTGAGAAATTTAAAATTAAAAAAATAATCACTATTTTAAAACATTGATTATTTTTTCATACACCAAAAAAATGGGAAAAAAAAATTAAGGATTATTTCTAAAAGTTTTTGATGTGACATCATGCACCTTCATAATAAAAAACTTGTCCATGATGTGTAAAACAAATTAAGGAAAAACATACATTTTAATTTACATAAAAATTTAATATACGAAAAAATTATAATTTAGAGGTCTACATACATCCTAGACTTTCCATGCATGAACATTTGACCAAATCATTTACCCATTCAAATATAAAGCTGAAACTTGCTTAGTTTTTATATATCCATTTCAAAAAATTACGATGAGTGCAATTTGTAAGGAATGGATTTAATATGTTCAATGTGAATTATTCAACTCATGTGCAAATCTGAAAAAATTCACTAACATGTTCAAACATAAATGTGAGGCATTAAGTTGTTATACATGTTTCAATATATATTAGTAAGTGCAATATGCAACATTTCAATAATGGTTTCAATAAGTTCAAAGTGGATGATTCAATTCATGTACAAAACTTATTAACCATTCAAATATAATTACAAAACATTGAGTTACATGTGTTTTAATGTATTCTAATAAGTGCAAGATGCAATTTGTAAATAATAATTTTAACATATTAAAAATGAATGGTTTAATTCATGTACATATGTTGATAATTCAAAAGATATGAAAAAAATTACTAATTCATTCCAATATAAATGTGGGGTCTTAAATTGTTACATATGTTTTAATAAATTATGGTAAATATAAAATGCAACTCATGAATAATGATTTTAACATGTTAAAAGTTGATGGTTCAACTCATGTACCATGTTGATGGTTTGAAGAGATGTAAAAGAAATTATTAACCTATTATATTGCATTATGTAAATATAATTAAAGACAATCTAGGTAGGTAGTAGGTACTCAAGGTGATATTAGTTTTGTATCAGTTTATATTATGATGATTTTCAACATGTCGACTTCATATTTCCACAAAATTTCATTTCACTATTTTGAGAATTATATAATGACAAAACTGACATTAGGGTACGATAGTCTCGATACTAGTTATATACTGGCTTTATACCAGCCAAAAAACAGTCTTGAACCCCATATTAGGACCAAACTAGTATGAAAGTTTTTTTAAATGCCCAATACCAATATCAACCTGCTATGAAACAAAGTGCATGAGTGATTTACGAGAACCCTGTCTCTAAATAGCTATTACAAATTGAACCATTGAATTGTTAGTTCACTCAAGATAACTAAGGAAAAAAAAATCAGACCACCAAATCCAGCAATTTCATTAGTGATAACATTTTTCCTTCTCACCTACAACAAGCCTATTCAATACTCTCTCTCTCTATTAGTCCACTAATACCTTAGTACATTTTTGGGTTCAGTAATTGTGTGCCAAATATTATTTTATTTTTCAAACTCAACTACGACAATAAATATAGGCAACTTTGTTGGTAGGTTCCTGAACTTAAAACCTCTACCTAATAGAGTTATCCCTAATGTAAGAAAAACACAGCACCAGAACCCTGAGTTTGGTCATACACAGGGTGAGATTAAGAAAAAACTTACATTAGCATTCAAGGGGGAATGAAACTCAGAAAACCATCCATTTTGGTGCGTAAACTGAGTTTCATCCTGTCTTTCCTTTAGCCTAAGCGCCTCCACTGCTGCTGCTACATATATTTTTACTGCTCCTAACTGTACAAGAACTATAATTAGTCTCGAACCTCGTGCATTAAATGCTGAGTTTCAGCATTTCATACTCCGATTGTAGCATTTTATACTGAGATTTAATAAAATGTCTTTACCTTACGGGTACCCCTGAAAGAGGGGATAAGGGGTGAAAGGAGGCCCAAAGACAGGGTTACTTTATGAATGACTCTAATGAGACCAATTTTTCATATTTTTTCTTCCTTTGTAATTTCCTTAAATTTCAGCATTGATAGACAATTTTTCAAAAATTTGACATTTCAAAAAGTAATAATTTGGCACCCAATAATTATTTTTTGGCACCCAAGGTTCACCCAATGCATCTTTTACCACAATTTCTTTCTTTGTTATCCTCTTGAACATAAACTTCTTTTTATCATCATTCTTCTCTTTTTCCTTCTAAGCCTATCTTTAAAACTATTTTCTTTTTTCCTCTATTTCTAGTTTTTCCTTCAAAATCTTATTAGCTTTTTTTTCTTCCTCCTACTCTTTCAAAACCCTTTCTTTCGCTTTTTCCTCATCGTAAATTATCCTTTATTCTTTTACTGGCTCCAGCGTCCAGCCTTCAGGGAAAGCCTGTGGAATGATGCATAGTCGAGTCAGTCCCCAGGTCATTTGGTTGGACTTGAATTTAGCATAAAGGAAAGAACCATTATCATAAGGGGAAGAGCAACTTCACCTGTGCTCAGTATGTGACTCAACAAACTGAAACTCAATGAAGAAAAGTCAGAACATGCCGGATCGACTCAGCAAATGGTTTTGGCTCAACATTTCTGCATAATTTGGTAAGGCTGGCGGATGTCACAGCAAAGGCTTAACACCTGCCAGAGAAGCATGTAACAAGCAGCTCATCGGCTAATGGCTTTGCCCAGTGTTATATGACCATGATCAATACTTTATTCCAAAAATCAACTCCTTAGGAATGAAAACAAAGAATCTTTAAGAATTTATTTGTTTTGAAATTGAATATTAATTGGGAGGCATATGCCGAACTTGCCATGGTATTACAATATATGGAATGTTTGAAATTTAAAATTTTGAAAACTGAAATTTGAAATTTATATGTGAAATGTTTGGAAATCGAAAATTTGAGAATTAAAATGTCTGAATTGGGATGTGTGAATACTTAAAGCTGAAAACTGAAATTTGAAATTTTTATGTGAGGCATTTGAAATTTGAAATTTTAAAAATTGAAATGTTTGAATTTGGATGTGTGAATACTGGAAGTAGAAAACTGAAAACTGAAATGTAGCACACTGAAAGTTGAAAACTGAAAACAAAAATGTCTGGAAAGTTGAAAACTAAAAATAAAAATGTTTGGAAAGTTGAAAATTGAAAACAAAAATGTCTGGATAGTGAAAATTGAAAACTAAAGAGTTTGAATATTGAAAACAAAAAACTAAAATGTTCTAAATATTGAAAACTGAAATGTTTGAATATTAAAAACTAAAAATGGAATTATTGAAAACTGAAATGTCTAAATACTGAAAATTGAAAACTAAAATGTACCCTTCAACTGGCCCAATTCCACCACAATTGTAGTCTAAGTTGCATGTTTTGCTCACCTGCATTGATGTGCCATGCATGCCTACATTTGCATGCTTAGGCTTGTCAACTAGAAACACCCAGGAAATTCATTAACTATAAACTTCCTCCCCACAGATGTCAAGGTCTTAGTCAAATTCTTTAGATGAACAAGCTAAATGTATTTTCAAAATCCCCAAAGTTTTCCAACGAAGGAATTTTTCTCCAAAATAAAAAGCTATTGGAAAAAAAGGATCTATACCCATTGCCTCCCCAAAGTAGAATAAAGGGCCATGATAGAAGCTAATGACATTGAAGATGAAGGGCATGCCATGTTTGATTTGTGTTTTGCATGCACCTTAAGATTGCTTTTAAGGTTGAATTCCATTTATTGTTGCTTTGTTGGGTGGCCTTCATCCATGTTCACAAGACTTATTCAATTCTCCTCTCTTGCTCCAATTCTACGTTCCTCAATCATGTCCAGTGTATTTGCACCCTCCTTTGTGTTAGTCGTGGTCACACCTATCATTCCCATCTTGATTTAAGAATCTTCATTTTGTAAAGCCCCACATATGCATGATTCAAAGGTAGCAATTCCAATTATTCTTTAATTCTTGAACAAGCTAAAGATAAAAACAACAACTGAACATGTTTAGTTTTGACAACTAACTTTAAATCCACTAAATACAAGATTAACAAAAAGACATTGAAATTTAAGAATGAACACATGATCTGAACAATTCAATTTACCTTAAACTAGCCAAGCATCAAGCATGTTCTTTTGTCCATCACTACCTGGTAGAGAGTGTAGACCTTCAATGTCCATAAGCTAAATGTGTCCAAACTTTACATTTGTGATGGATAGGTGTGTAGCTTGCTTGCTGCTAATAGTATCCCCAAGGTCACTTTGGATTTTCTAGGATGTGTAAAATTGCCCAAAGACCCTGGCAAAGTAGTAGCCACTACACTATCATCATACTATGTATCCGCAACTATACAATCACCAATGACAGTCTCTTTTGCCTATTCATCCTCATGGCGTTGGCTACCATTGTTTATACCCCTATTTGGCACCATTTTGTGATTAGACTAAGCATTTGTATCAACTTGCATAGGTTGATTTGTAGACCTATTTTGAGAAACTCCCTTTTGCTCATCCCTACTTGTTTCAATGTTTTGCATCGTAGCAAGATCAAAGGCACCTTGTTGAGATTTTGGACAAATGTTTGTACTTAACATATTTTTAGAAATTTAGTCGTATCATTGTTGCCTTCATCAAGATTCTACAATAGCATTGCCAGCTAACTTTGTTGCCTTTCTTGTAATGCCATGATTTCAATAGCAATGGCATGGAATGCACACAATTCATTTTCTTTGCCACATAGAGAAACATTTGATTACCCATTTAACATGTGTACTCACTATAGGCACCCATCCAAAAAACTGAGTAAAAATACATCATTGAAAGAACTCAACTAGCTATACTACTTCTAAATCGAGGTATTGTTTTTTCTTTCCATCAAAATCAGTTTTTATAATCAATAGAGAAAATTCCATCAAAAAAGGAAAATTGTGAAAGGGTTTTTCCCTAGACCAAGATATTAACAAGCCAGTACATATCTATGAAATTGTAAAAAAATCTCCACAAGAAGGTAATATAACAATGAAAAGGTACATTGCAACATTCAAAAAACTCAACCAACACTTTCATAATGTCTTCATTTGCAAACAACAAAGATTTTTTCAAATGAACTGAGCCCCAATTTAATAGATAATGTGGAGCCATTCTTGATGAACAAAAGGAATTAAGGTTGTGCTTAAGTGCACATCTCATAGCATCTTGAGCATTTTTCAATTGTTACTTTTCCAATGTTCATAAGTACTAGCTTCTATTTCTAGCTTTAGACCATAAATTTGAGCCTGGGTCCTCCCACTTGCTCCCTATATTTCCCAAACCAACTTGCCCTTAATCACAACAATTTCTATGCATTGGCAATAGAGCACAATTACTAGTCAAATGAACTTAAAGTAAAACCAAAGTATCGCCATAGTGTCACTGAAGACAACCTTGTAAGGCAAGAAACCTTTCAATGGTTTTAAACAAGTATGCTTAGGTGAGTGAGGAGTCCAAGCCCCTATCTTGTATTCAGATTTCAAAAACAAGAATAGTTCTATCCAATTCTCTTACATATATGATGTCAAATATCAACTCACAAGTTGAAGGTTTAACAACCATATCTTATCAAATATTATTCACTTTTTACTACCTTCTCATCTTCCAATTTTTCGCAAACTTGCTTGCAACTTCTTTTCAAGCTCATGAACCACATGAAAATGCATCACTTGTGAGTGGCAAAACCTCCAAAATGCCACAAACCAAATTCTAAAAAAAGCTCATTTTATTCTAAATTCTTCAAAATTCAAACTTCTTCAACTCTATTGAGTTTGCCAGCTGCTTTTGCTAAATCGAAATGTCAAGAAACACACACTTGACACTTTTGTTTCTGTTTGGAGGACCAAAAAAATGGATGAACTCCTCATCTAGTCCTCCATTGCTTTCATACGCCTAACATTTTCGACCATCTCTGCCTTTTCACCCATCCCTTCTTCTCCTATTTCGTCCTCTTCCTTGGCCTTCGTCATCTCGTTTAATTCCTCTTTTGCCACTTCCAATGTTCGAGCTCCCTTACAATAGTCCCCTTTTGTCTCCATTACGTCGTGTGGACAATCTGCTCACCATGGCTACAACAACAAAGCATGCATTCAAAGTTAGAACGCTCAAAATCTTCATTTTGAGGAGGCGTACGCTCTCTCGGCCTTTCCCCTCATCATTTGAGAACTGTGGACATTAGGGTAGATTTCTATGCACAGTTGAAGTAGGTAGCCAAAAATATAGAAATATGTTTTTTTTAAAAACTATTTTCAAATTTAGCTTGTAATCAAATTTGGCTAAATCTTTTTATGGATGATTGCCAGTTTGGCTAAATCACACAAGTGACCCCCCCCCCCCAAAAAAAAAACCATTGCTGATGAGCCCCCTTTTGTTTTCTTTTAAACCTGAACCCTTCCTTGTCTTTCATCATCACTTGTTTTTCCCCCTCCCTCCCTCCCTCCCTCCCTCCCTCCTAAACTGAAACCTGTAAAGAAATTCCATTTTGTGTAAAGAAATTCCCACATTGTCTTTTACGTAGGGCAGAGCATCTTTTCTTCCCTCGGGGGTCCCACCGTGCAGCACAACTCCGAACTGTTTGTGAATAGGAGAGAGAGAGAGAGAGAGAGAGAGAGAGAGAAAGATAGCGTTTCTGGCGTTGCAACTTGCCGTGGGTCTCTGTGGTGGGTGGGAATTATTTTGTAGCGAGAGTGGGATCCAGAAGATGGCTGTGAAATGCCGAACATTTTCAACAGCGGCTGAGGAATTTGTTTGTGTTTATAGGGTTTTTCTTTGAGGGAAAGAGAAATTGTTGGCGGATGATGATGATGGTGGTGGTGATGGGTTGTTGTCGTTGTTCGCAGAAGCCGATCACAAGAATGCATTGAAGAAAGGGGACAAGGAGGAGGAGGAGGAAGTTCGCGAATTGTTCCATGGCACAAATGGGTTTTCTGGGTAGAGTGGGGGAATTTTTGTAGCTGCCTTGCTTATTAGGGTTTGGCGTGGGGGTTTTTCCCTTTTGTTTTGCTTGCTGGATTTGTGCCACCAAGGTGATTTTGTTGTTGTGTTGGTGGCACAAATCCAGAGGTGTGGAGAAAGGAGCGTGTTTTTTGGTTGATGTAGGTATTTTTCTCAGGAAGCGAAAGATCCAAGAATGGGCTGAGAGATGTTGGCTGTAGAAATCTGGGAAGAAGAAGAATACCAGTGAACAGAAATTGAAGAGTTGGAGAAGAAAGACTTCGCCTCGAGGAGTATATAAGGTAGGTAGGAGCTCTGGTGCCTTGTTCTTGTTCTTCTTGTTAAGAAAACTCAGTAAAACAAGATTACTTCTCTGGAGTCATGTTGCTCACTTTGTTAGGTTTTAGAAGCTCTGATCTTCATGGTGGATGGACAGCTTTGTATTTATTTAATTATTTATTTGGCTTGTAATTGCTTAGTGGGTTGTAAATGGTTCAGTGAGCTATGGCTGGATCAATTCAGAATTCACAAGCAAAACCAAGCAATTCTACACCGAGACCCCACCATACTGGCAATCCACAAGGAACAGTGAGTGTGGCTGAAAATGGCACACCTAGTGCGCCTGTTGATGTGGCATCATCAGGAGTGAAGAATGGAGCAACAACAAATGGAACTGACAATGGCAATCACCATCTTCTTCATGATGTTGGCTTGTCTCTTGTTTGGAGCTCTGCAGAGCAATCAAGTCTCGAAGAAGGACTAGTGAAGTAAACAGTCACTGCCTATTCCCTCAAATATCAGAGAGAGAAATATCTCTAATTGGGATGCAGGGGCTCTTTAGCTATTTTGAAGGTTTCTGTTTGTGAAGTGCATCTGTGGGTTTTGCAGTACAGCTGAGAATTGGAATTCATAATTGATTTGTGGTGCAGTTAGGAGGTTTCTGAGATTGATCTGGGCTTTTCCTTGGCAGATATGCAGGCCTGACAAACAATCTTGCCAAATACATCAAGCTTGCTGCACTTCTTCCAGAGAAGACTGTGCGGGATGTTGCCCTGCGCTGCATTTGGATAACAGTGAGTGCTCTCTCCGTGGGTTTATATGTTCATATTTTACCATAGTCTGCTTTGTAAGAATTTTTTTCATGGGCAAGCTTTGTAAGCCATCAGTGGGGTATGTTACATGCACAGAAGAAGGAGAATGGGAAAAGGCGAAAAGTTGAAGAGCAGAATGCATCGAAGAAAAGCAAGGACAAGAAGGTCTCCTGTTCTTCATCTTAATTTAGTAGTTGATTGGTTTTCATATCAGTAAACACATGTTTGATATGTGAAAGGTTGTGATTGTAGACAAAACCCTTAAGCATCTGAAATTGATTTGGAAAGAAGAGGAGTTCTTAGGCTTGTGCCACTGCACTGCAGTCTCATTTTTCTCTAAATGATATGAGCTTTGCATCTGTGTTTCTGTAGCAGGAAAAATTAGAAGCACCCACAAGACCAGTGGCAGCAGTAGCAGCAAGGGTGCCGATGCCTATGTACACTCCACCTCCACCCCCTGTAGACAACGATGATGGAATCTCAAATGATGGTGGGTCTGAATGCTGGAGTATCAATGTTTTTGTCCTTGAAAGAATCCATGTCTGGAAGGCAAGGAGAGGGTCTTTTTGCTGGAAAACACATTTTCAGGTGTCATCATTGCATGTTTACTCACCTGCATTGGGAAATCTTTGAGGCCATTTCTCTGGATTGCAATAATTGCAACCAACTGTGAGCCAGCTGGGATTGGTGCAGCTATTGGAGGACCAACAGGTCATTTGCTCGAGCATAATACACAAGTAATTGCACAAATTCGAGCCAACCTTGCTGCCTGCAAGGTAAATCTGTGCCTAAGCAACTTCAACATGGCCTGGTATCCCAGTTATGTAAACAAACAAATTAGCTGTAAAACTCATTGTTGTGCATGGTGAATGAGGGAGTATATATAAATAGGAGTAAGTCTGACTTTGCATGCTTTTGGGCTCTTGTGAGGTTACAGCTCCAGGAGAATACGGAATTGCTGGTGCAGTTCAGGGACAACATTTTTGCAATCTTGAATGGGTAGGTCACTATCCTACCCTTTCACTCTTTTCTTCCACATTATGAAGGATCAGTGATTGGATATGATGGGTAGTCATTTTACTCTGATAATGCTCCTGGTTTGTCCATTTGTTAACATGAAAGTTCTTTATCTGGTTGGTGCAGGATGACAATCATGCCAGGCATCATGAGCCAAATGCCCCCCTTGCCAGTGACGCTGAACTCAGAGCTGGCTGATAGAATTTTGCCAATGCCAATGCCTCAATCCTCAGCTCCCCTACATCAGTAATTTAGTCATCTATGAACCAATGGCATCACCATTGACGCCTGGTGTTCTACTGTATATTACCCTGTTGGGTAGCTTGTGCCAAAGTGGATAATCAAGGTTTGCATGAAGGTAGGTTTTATGCTTCATACCTCTCACCTTGGTGCAATTCAAGAACACAGAGTACACAACCCTTCTCACATCATAATTCAATCACAAATTTGAACTTGAGTTGTTTCTGTTGGTCTGAGAGTAGAATTGTTGGTTGGATAGATGCCAGTTACTCAATTAATCTCTCTTTCTCTCTCTATGGAGGAAAGGCTAAGCAAAAGGATTGTTCAGAGCCTGTCGGGAAATCTGTGGGAAATGCATTAAAGTCATTTGATGAGAGCAATGGTGGCTCTTATAAAGTTCTTAGCAACTCAGAGCAACTCCAGGAGCACACTGTACATCAGGTTTGGATGAAGAAGACTAAATGTGGTGCCAGTTGGGAGCAGGAAATCAGCTTTGGGCTGGCATTTTTGCACAGAATGCAGAGATTGGTAAAAGGCACTGTACAGTACAAACGTGCTATTGATTGGCAAGACTGATTTGATTGGACAAGGTGGTATGCTATTAGTTGTATCCCATCTTTTACAGTGCCAGTTTCATGTTTATTGATGGGCAGAGGAAACAGTAAGCTAGGCATCTTTGATGTGAGATTTACTGATGGGGGGCTGCATGCTGACCATGGGTGGAGCTAGTCTCACAACTACTCGTGGTGTGGTTAAGTGTCATGGAAATCAGACATGAAGTGAAGGACTTCCAAAACTTTTCTGGTTGTCATTGCCATTTAGACCAAAACTTCATCAGACAACCAAATACTGTGAGAACTAGGTGGTAGGGTTTAGGTTCAAGAGGTTGATGCTGTTATCCCACCATTGAAAGAGGAGATTTGTTTCACACATGAAATACATGAGGTACCTGTGTGACCTACCAGTGGATGTGTACAGCACCTTGTTTTATGATGTTTGTGTGGTTGGTTGGTGCTTGTTTCCTGCATGAAGCTTGATTGCCTTCAACTGGGTTTGGGAATGTCTGCAGCAGCACAGATTATTCCTTGTGAATCTTATCTGAACTTTTTTTTAACTTATCTAGAATCCTCTCAAATCAGTGGATTTGCACCTGTTAAAGCCTAAAAATGGGTCACAAATGATCAGGGTCACCAGCAGGTTGAGCAGTTGAAAAAAGATTGTGGTGCAAGTTGCACGAGATCATTCAGATGTGAAGAATTTGTCAAAGCAATTGCTGTATTGGATGTGTAGTGACAAACCCACATTGACTATTTGTGGTAACCAGCACCCTCTTTCCCATTACCTAGTCCATAACAACCTTGGGAGAGGAGTGCAGTGTAAATTGGGGGTGTATCTTCCCAGATGCAACTTCTTGTTGCAGCCTGGAGCCAGAAGGCTGGAGTTGGAATTTCACACAAGTTCCCTGGAGCGGGCACATCATATGGTAATATGGACTGTTAAGATTGGCCAGATCCTTGGTTGTTATGCAGAGTGCCTTCCTGTATACATGATCCAGGTTTGTTCCAAGCACAGATTCCCACCAACAAGCCTACAAGTATTTCTTTTCATTGAAACATGAAAGTTTTCGTTGATAAATTATTGAACATAGACAATAAATAAGTGTGCTTCAAGTCTCCTCAGACCTTAAAATTCCAATTGCAAACCCAACATGCATGTTGCAATGGAATTAAGGAGCATGTCGAACAGATTGAGCCAACAATACCACCAAACTGCATGCAGTCACACACACTCCTCTAATTGTTTGAGGTTGGGACTTGGGAGTTGTAAGGACTATTCTAATGTTTTAAACCCAATTGGTGTTTAACAACATACAAAAAGCTTTG
Organism: Sphagnum contortum; assembly: GCA_963920785.1. Classification (NCBI taxonomy): domain Eukaryota; kingdom Viridiplantae; phylum Streptophyta; class Sphagnopsida; order Sphagnales; family Sphagnaceae; genus Sphagnum; species Sphagnum contortum. Next base: position 11,103,814 of record OY987277.1, read on the forward strand.
AAAATTTCTAACATGTACTTACATGTATCATGGGGGTGATACAAGATGTAACACCTCTCTTTCACTTCATGTAGCCTTATTCAAGCACTTTTTTATAAGCATTTTCCTAGGTGGGATATGCAACCATTTGTTGTTGTTGGGTTCACTTTTGGTGTTGTTAGTGTCGGTTTTAGGTTGAATTGACTATTGAAAAAGGTGCTTGAAATGTAAATCACACTTAGTAGTGGAAAAGCTAGTGATGATTTGAAACAAGCCGTGGAAAAGCCCATCACCATGTAGATCAACAGCTTGCCAAGTTCCTATCAAGCCCATTTCATGGTACACAACCTTACAGCCCACACGACAGAGTTTTCTGTAAAGTCACCCTGTCTTTGGGCCTCCTTTCAGCCCTGTCCCCTCTTTGAATGAGGTCTGCAAACTAATGAAATTTTATTAAATCTGGGTATGAAATGTTGAAACTCAGCATTTAATGCACAAGGTTCCAGGGAAATTCTAGTAGTTGTACAGCTAGGAGCAGTGAAAATATATGTAGTAGCAGTGGAGACGCTCAGGAAAAAGGAAAGAGGTGGTCAAAACACGATGAAATTCAGTTTACCACAAAAAAAAGGCGGTTTTCTGAGATTCACCCTGGCCTCCCTCCCCGCACCCTGAATGCTAATGGACTTTTGGACAGGTTTTTTTTTGTAATCTCACCCGATTTTGGACCAAACTCAGGGTTCTGGTGCTGTGTTTTCCTGACTTTACTATGGAAAACTCTTTTGTGTAAAAATATATTCATGACACAATTTGACACAATTGCTTGGCCAATAAACATGTTGGTGAATTTCCCAACCTTCCAAGTTCCCCCTAATCTATATCTCACAAATGGCTTTGTTGAATAATACAATCCTTACTAAGGACACTAACATTCAATGAATATATTTTGTGATAGGCTAGGTATATTTCTAACTAACCAACATTTTAATACTTATCTTTACAATTTTACAGGGAAATAAGACAATTATTCTATTAGACTTTAGAGCTACATTAAATTTCCATTCTAGAAATCCAAATTCCCCCACAAGTTATTATTAATCTTACCTTCAATACACTTCACATTTTTCTTGGAATATTGGGGGGGGGAAAGACTTCAACTACTAAACCGTCATATGTACGGTGTCTGTAAAGATTTTCAAAAGCCCATATGTGCACATGTTTCGACATTTTTGTGCACAAATTAATGTGATAGTAAGTAGTAAAGCTCCGATGTCAAAATATGGTTACTTACAGCCCAAACACTACATCTGCCCATAATAGTTGTTAATGCGGTCAGTCAATACAAGAGAACTGCTGAAATTTTTTTCCCATCTGCCCTTTGCCCCATTTTGTTTCGCCTCCGCATTTCTAGTCATGTTTTGGGTCCATATCATACATGCTTTGGGCATCTTAGGGGTGCTAAGGGGTATGTAACATGCTTTAAAGACCCTTTGCACATGCTACTTGGCATGTTACGTGCCCCTTGGGGGGCCTCTCTAACATGGAGAGCTTATGGGTGCAAAACATGACAAGTTGGTGAAAGAAAACTGGGCAGCGGGCAGACAAAGGAAAATAAGTTGCAGCAATACTCGTTTACTGAGTGCATTATCAACAATGAGCAAAACCTCGACCCAATGGGACACAATACTGTGTTGGGCAGGACAATCCAAAAAAGGGTGATATTGCTAGAGTGACAATCGCCCATAAATAAGTATATTTAGCCAAATTTGGCGATATTCAAATATGAAAGTAGAAAATTATTAAGCACCCTTTCATATTTATTGTAGGCAATTGTGATGATTTTTCTTCGCTTTCTTTTTATGGTGAAATTTTTTTAACAGAGAATTTGTGACAGAATATTCTTCTTAAAAATATTTTTCACAAAATGGCGAAAATTCCCCGCAACAAAATTCACTGGACCGTAGTAGAGCTCAATGTCAGTCTTATACGTAATATCCGAAGTATCCTGTTGATGTACTTTGCGTATGTACGTGGTATGTGAGTTGACGAGCGCGATTGGGTTTATACGGTTTGGTAGTTGCAAGATGGACGGGGAAGATTCACCCAGCTCGGCAGCCGGCCGCGGGCCGGGTCTTGTCGGGTACATGGAAATATTGCTGATGCCCGCGTGATTTGCGCTCCGTTTCGCTGCCATCGCTGCCGCTTTCGTCTTCTGCTGCGTTCTTCTTCTTCTTCTTCCCTGCCTCTCGTACAAAAGAATCGGAGCTTTTGCTGCGCTTTTCTTCGCTGGGATCCTACTATTATTTTAGGACTCTAATTGATTCTCTGCGGAATGCTTCCATCTTTGTAGATCTCTTTTTTTTTTTTCTTTTTTTGGTTGGTATTTTTTAGTGAAAATTGCTTTGCTGAGACTCTCGTCTCGTTCATTGTTGCGCTTGAAAGGTGAAAGGATCTGCCTCGCCAGGGTTTCGGCATTGAATGCGATCCGGCGCTACACGTGGGAGAAGAGACAGCGCTCTTCTTTCTTCTTCTTCTTTTTGATTTTTCGCTCCGCCGCCCTACCGTTGTTGATGTTGTTGGGGTTTTTCAGATCTGCGTAATCAGGTACTGACCTCTCGTTGTTGTTGTTGCGTTTTTTTGTTTGTTTGTATGTCCAGTGTGAGGCTAAGGCTTCCGTTGTTTATTTTTGTTCTCTTCTTGAATTTGTCATATCCTTTTGTCATTTGATCTGTTTTCGTGGATACTTTTTTCCAGCTCATTATTTTGTCTGCTGGATTTCATGTGCATGATGGATAGTCATGAAGTGCATCTCTTGATTTTCTGTGAATGGCTGCTATGTTAGATCGGCCTCCCGCGGATCGCCGGATAGGAAAACAAAGAAAGGAGCAGGCAACGGCAAAATGGCTCACAAAGCGGATGATGAGTATGATTATCTTTTCAAGGTAGTCTTGATCGGAGATTCGGGAGTCGGGAAGTCCAATCTCCTTTCCAGATTTACAAGGAATGAGTTCTGCTTGGAATCCAAATCTACCATCGGTGTTGAATTCGCCACGCGATCTATCCAGGTCTGTGTGTATCTCCTTCCCCGTTACATTTTGGACATCGTTTTCCCCTCTTCTTCTCCTGAAATAGGATCTGCAGTACCTGCACATTCCGACAGTTTCATTTGCTCTCATCATACTTAGAGCATCTCCAGCAGTGCACATGCAAAAATATTCCTCACATTCAAGTTAAGTTATGTACTTTTTTCCAACACCATCCCATAAAACCAAAACTGGGACTGCAAATTGGTGGGAGACTACTAATAGCAAATCACCTGGACTAATCATTATGATTGGCCAATCAGGAACAGGAAGCTGCATTCAGATCACATTTATTACACTCTTCTATGGCAGGCATTGCAATACCTTTTACCAGCCTCAGCAAACTGAGCAAAAATACTGGGCCACAACCATTTTGCTGAGCCAAACCAGCATGTTTTGACTTTTCTTCCATCTAACTTTAATTTGCAGGGTCACATACTGAGCATGGGTGGAGTTGCTCTGAGAATAGCATATTTATGCTTTCTGTTTGAGTGCTCCCTTGGCGCCCACTGCAATTTCTGAGTTTAGGGTTTCTATGTAACAAGTGTTAAGGAATTGTGTCAGACATCAGTGTCTTGTCCTCACTTGTCACCTTTGCTTTCTTTTTAGGTTGATGGCAAGACTATCAAGGCCCAAATTTGGGACACAGCAGGACAAGAGCGGTATAAGGCCATCACCAGTGCATACTATCGAGGAGCTGTGGGTGCTCTGTTGGTTTATGACATCACAAAGCATGTGACTTATGAGAATGTGGAAAGATGGCTGAAGGAACTGCGAGATCATGCAGATTCTAATATTGTTATCACGTTGGTGGGCAACAAATCTGATCTCAAGCACTTGCGAGGTGTTTCGACAGAAGACGCACAATCCTTCTCAGAGAAAGAGGGTCTTTCTTTCATAGAGACATCAGCTTTGGAGTCGACAAATGTCGAGAAAGCTTTCCAGAGGATTTTGACAGAGATCTACCGGATTGTGAGCAAGAAAGCCCTTGCCTCGGAAGAATCAACAACTGCTGGCCCAGGAGAGGGGACTACAATTGTTGTGGGACAGGACACAGATTCAGCTGACTTGAAGAAGAAAGGCACATGCTGTTCTGCATAGAACAAAGTGGTTTGGATGCAGCAACATTTTGATTCTTTGGCAATATAATTTGCATGTGAAACATCTAATACAGGTAAAACATGCTCTTGCAAATACCAGGAATATCTTTGATGTGTTGTTTGGCAATTGATCTCATTCACTCTCTGAGAAGGGTAATGGCGCAGAGCTTTGAAAGCTTTTAACCTGTTCAGAGTCTCTTAGAACATGTCTTTGGTGAATTCCAAGTTACCCATTCATAGCCATGGTAGATTTTAGAGACCTTCATCTCTCTTGAAGGTTGGCAGCAGGTCTGAATTTTTTTCTCTATCATAGGTTCATTAGACAGGTCCTTGGTAAGCCATATGCAGTCACCCTCAAAAGAGACTAGTTTTTTCTTTAGGCCTTGATTGTAGTGTTTGCTGGACCAGCAAGATCTTCTTTTGTCACATGGCTGTTACGGACCACAACATGATGGCATTTACTCATAGATTCTTCCAATTAGTCAAGGTGGGTGCATTATTTTACAATGCCAATATATGTTTAGGTTGGTGTGCTATTTGCTCTCATACTTCCATGTAGGGAACCTTGAAAGGGAAGGAGTTTACTGCAGGTATCATGTGACTAAGCTGCTCTGGGCAAAGTGTTGTAAGTGGAATTAGTCCCCTTCTGGATTGATTCTTTTTTGTTTGTTAGGCACATTTCTTCCAGTTGATTATTGAGATCTGAGGTAATTTTTTGTTGTTGTGAAAGGCCAAGGTGGACTCCAAGTTTTGTTGTCCAAAAATCTGGTAGTAACTCAGATTTTTGGGTGTGTTGGAAGTAAAAGTTCTGTTCCCTGAATTGTCATTTCTGTACTTCAATAATGGTCTTTTTTCCACTTTGTTGAATTATGCACATCATCTTCAAGTATAACAGCAAATGTCAGTACATCCAATCACCTGCTGGAACTTGTTAGGATATTACAAGCCCTTGGTTGGAGCTTTTTGCAGAATCAGCTCAGAATAGATGTGAGAAAGGAGAACAGGAGCTTCTGGTACAGCTACCAAGGAAGACATCTGGAGTCATTGTTCTTGCAGGTACTGGTGTAACCAAGTTTGTTGTTATACTACAGCAATTGCTTGCAGCACACACTTCTACCCTTAGAAAATTATGGAAAAGAGATGAATTTTTTAGGTGATTTCCATATTTTCCTCATGTTCATAATGCTGCTTCTGGCAGAATTTGGTTTGTGCATTATGGCCACCTTGTACTCACCCAAACAATTCATGATCAAGCTAAGATTTAAGACTAGAGTGAAGGAGCACACATGAATGCACTGCTGTGGATGGATGGCGTGTGGAAAGGACACTTTTTTCATTGGGTTCTTGGTTTTCCAGGAAACCTCCCCATAGCTGAGGGTTCTAAATGTGTGCCAAGGGTTCCAAAATTGGCCAGCTGAATGGACTCAAAACAGGAATACTGGGGTGGTGCATTCATGGGTGTTGGGTTCCACTGGCCTCAATTGTGTTGCTTGAATTTTTCTTGCATCACCAGATTTCATTTCACTTCAAATTCCTTATTCATTCTTAGCCTAATCTCGGCTCTCACATGTGAAGCAAATTTGACATTTGAGGTGTTTTTAGGACCCATGTTGTGATGATAATGCCTAAATTTATATGAATCAGTTTGGTCCCACAAATCAACGTGCAATTGAAATTGATGCATACGCACCAAATTAAATTGCAACAAAAGATTATCACAAGGAAAAAATGGATATTGAAGGTGTGAAATCTTCCTATGATATTGGAGATCCATGAACCTAGTTATTGTATCTTAATAATAAAGATCATAGTTCAACTATGAACAATGACTAATGAATTAGAAGTGAAATTTGATTTGGGATTGTGACCTCAATAAGTGGCCAACTTGCTACTACTACTATTTGAAAAGGACAACCCTTATATTCTTTGAAGCACAATTGTAGCTCATTTGAAGAAGTGTGCAACAAATTTTCAATGTATGTGTGTAATGAACTAAAGATTTTTATTATTAAAGGCGAACTTACTAATGTGCCTAATGAAGAAATTAGGGAAGAAAGGAGATTTACTCACATTGGTTAGCAATGATAACAAGTGCAAGTATGCAAAGCTTGTTTTCAATGACAATGATAACCCTTACAAGAGTGTAAAGCTTGTCTTTAGTGATAATGATGGTAACAAAAGGACACGATGAATTATAGGTGGATGAGAACATGTGCAATTGTTAATGTACCACATTGGAAATCAACTTTTGAAACATTAAATACAAAGGCATGTCACACAACATTATGGATTTGAATTTACTCATTGTTATAGGCACATTTCAAAAGGTGAATATCCTTTTCTACAACGGATTGCATATAAGCAAGCATATTGAAAATGGCATAATGTAGAAGACAACAAAGGTTTAACTTAATTTGAAATTGGTTGTGGAAATTTTGTGAAAGCAAAATGGAATAGGTTGTCGTCTTGAATGAATGTTGTAATATGCTTTCATAAGTTTGTGAGAATTCAATAGGACTAATGAAAAAAATTGAAGAGAGAGGTTTTTTTTAATGTTTTTCTTTTTTCTTTTACACATGGTCTATAAATTTGTATGCAATGTGGAGTAAAGTGTTGTGTGACCCTTGACCAAGGTTCCCTTCTTTGAAAAAGACTAGATAGGCTGTTGATTAGTGTTGTGTGATTCTTTGAATTTTCCACGAACAATCACATTAGGTGCTTTGCTTATTTGCATATGAAAGATGTAGTGATTCTAAAATTTCAAAATTTTTAATTTTATACCAATCATATGTTTTTAGTTTTTTAAGTTGCTAATAAAATAATGGGGGCAAGTTGCTACCTCCAACCTTTCAAAATCCAAGACATTACCAAAAAAAGTTGGGATTAATTGATTTTACAACTCCATTTCATCTTTTGATCCTCAAAGATGTGTCATCAAAGATCTAAAATAACCTCAAGAATGTTTGAAGAACAAATCCATCTTTAAAGCTCTTAATATGAATGTTTATATTGCTTTTGAATATTCAAACATGTGCAATATTAGGGAAATAACTTAAAACATGTTTTATGAGAAGAAACCCATCTATGGACCTAATTACTTGCACTTCATCTTTTCATATTCAAAAAATTGCTTAATGTTTTAAGGGAAACCATTTTCATTTTTCAAATTGCCTGTGAAAGAATAGAAGGTGCAACTAATTGAAAAATAGTAAGTTTATTATTTATTTAAAAGAAAATAAGGTGCGTAGAATTATTATGAAAATATGTCTAATATATAACAAATACATTCTCAATTTTAATAAAAATATTTTAAATTATTTTATTATTTCATAGCTTAACCAAAAAAATATTTTCATTTCATGTGTTTCATAAAATATACAAATAGTGACTTCCTTAAAGTAATGTTAATCCTTAAATATCAAGGCAAATCAATTTGGTTCACTTTTTAATGTATTTTAAAATTGTCTAACATTTAGAAGTAATAAGCAAGAAAGTTTGGACTATTCACATGAATGCTTCATATTGGTTTTGACCATCTCTTGTTAATAAAATGTTGCCAAATGTTTGCCTAGCTCATATTTCCATCTTCAAAGATTGCCTAATGTTAGGGCTAAAACATAAAACATGTTTAATTAGTAAAAACCCATCTTTGGAACTAATCAAATGATTGTTTTTCAAAATTGCTAACCAAAAGCTCATTTCATCTTGATCGTGATGACCAAGAGGGTTACTAGTAGTTGCAATGAAAAGAGAGGAGAAGGAAAACAATGATCAACATGAAGACCGCAATCGAGAGGATCATAAGCAATAACAAGCATAAGAGATGGAACACAAGGTCCATCAAAATCACAATGACTAGGAAGGTTGCTAGTAGTTGCAACAAAAAGAAAAGAAAAGGAAGATGACAATCAACATGAGGACCCTAACTAAGAGGATCAAAAGCAACTACAAGCATAAGATATGCAAAACGAAAGCCACCAAGATCAAGATCACAATGACCAGGACAATCGTTAGCAAGAGAGAGGAGAAGGAAGACAATGATCAACATGAAGATCAAGACTAGGAGGATTGTGAGTAGTTGCAAGCATAAGAGATGCAAGACAAGAACAACCAAGATCATGACCAGGAGGATTGCTAATAGTTGTAGCCAAAAAAGAGCAAGCTTGAAACGCTTGAAATATTTTGCTCCAACCTTGTTGGCTCTATGGATGTTGGATTAGAACCCGTATGCATAACTACATTAAATCCTATTTTGATGGTGAAATTGTCTGTTTTAAGAAAAAGAAATTTCAGTATCAACACATTCAATTGGATCATAAAACAAAATAAGTTAAAAAAATATTCACCAAAAAAATACATTGACATACAACAAGGTGTGAAATTGCTTTTATTCCTAACATTGGTGGTGAAACTAATTTTATCTTGAATTTACCTATGATTTCACTATTGCTTACAATGTTGCTATAACTATAAGCAAAATTTTGACTAAGCATGTGCAATAAATTTGTTCCTTTTGTGGATGAAGGTTTGAGACTCAAAGCAAGGTTGGGTTGAAATTAGGACTCAAAGGTAAGGGCATTTTGTGTAGGGTATAAAAGCCCTAAAAGCAATGCATTTATACCCTACAAATGCTCAAAATGTAGGGCATAGTGTCCTGCTTTCAAGCCCAGGGTGGGCTTTGTACAACAAGAAATTACAAGGTGTAATTTTTCACCATAACGCTGTTGGACGAGGGCATTACCAGAATTCGGTGTCTGCCGTCAGCTGCCACCTCAGGCAGGCACCTTAATTCGGCAATGCCCTCATCTGGGGGTAAGGGCCTTACTGATTGCAAAGCCCTAATTGATTAGGGTTTTGGTCATTAGGGTTTGGCTCCAGCCCTAGACTCTCCTGGTTTTGTGGAACCCCACATAGATTTGGGAGGACCAGTTGATGATGACGACAATGGTGACGATGATGAGGAGGATTTGCAAGGAAATGGGGGCGGGGGATAGAGGCAAGGGAAGATCAATAGATCGGTCTGCGACTTTGTGGGCAGCACACAAGTAAAAAGAATCTGCAGTTTCTGACCACTTTTTTCTCTATTTCCCTCCTCTCTCCTAACTTTCTGTTGCAAGCGTGCGCTGTCCCCTTCTGAATCTGCAAAGAGAGAGTGCAAAAGAGAGTCTGGGAGGGGATCTTTGAGCGCTTTCCGACGTACCCGTTTGCTGAGAAGCTGGTGGGGGACAGAACAAGAGAGAAGTCATTGCCTCTGCACTGTGTGTGTGTGTGTGTGTTTTTTTTTTGTGTATGATCGTGTTTGAAGTTGGGCAATGGATGCTCTGACGAGTTATTTCACCGACAAGAAGAAGGAGGATGAGGTTCAGGTAATTCCAAACTGTTGGTTTATGGACGGGTTTGTTGCTGTGTTTTTTTTTCACCCCAGTTTAGAACATCAATCCTTCTTTTTTCAAAAGCACATCTCTCTTTGAAGGGTCTGGTTTCTTCTATGCTATGTCTACAAAGGATGACAGAAGGTCAGGAAAACCAGGAGACGCTTCTTTCTTTTGGGAGTGGGTTTTTGTGTGTCTTTGAAATTAGAGAGTGGTTATAAATCTTGGCCAAGTTAATTAAACTGATTGTGTAATTAGGGTTAGGTGAGAGCGCTTTGTTTTTAGCAAGAAGAAGAAGAAGAATCTAGAATATTTGGTTTTTCATCCAAAGCGTCTGGCAATATCTGTACTAGGTTTCACAATCTTTCAATTGTGTTATTTGTTCCTCCATTGGATCAAATGAAAACAGGAACATTGGTCCTGGTAGCTTGTATGTGGTTACAGTTTGGAGAATGGGTAGAGGGCAGATTACTCTCCCTATCACCATTCGTCTGAAGCAGGAAATAATGCCATGGACAAAGTTTTTGAAGTTTTTTCTTTCACCCACTGGCCCCCTGCCTCAGACCCATAACAAAACTAGCAGCAGAAGGTGAGAACTGTGTAAAGTGATTGTTCCTTTGTAAGGGACCTTGGGTGTTTGAGAGAGGGGCAGGGTTTCAATGAGGATATAACCCCAAGAAAAGAAAGAAGGTAATGAATGGAGGGAGGAAGCTGACACATAAGAATGGACTCTGTCTTGGCAGGTGCAATTTTGGAACAACCCAGAGAGATCAGGCTGGCTTATGAAACAGGGTTAGATTCAGTTTTCACATCTGCCACTTTCCTTGATAGATGAGGGGTGAATAAATGAATGCCAACTTCTCTGTTTTTTCTATTGAGCAAGTGTTTTTGTTTGTTTTTTTGAATTGTTTGAGGTAATTTGCTGAGTAGGCTTGTTTTCCAAGTTGCAGGGGAATATTTCAAGACATGGCGTAGAAGATGGTTTGTGCTGAAGCAAGGCCGAATTTTCTGGTTCAAAGATAACTATCTGTCTCCTGTAAACAATCTGTCACTTCCTATCCAATGACACCTTCAGCTTCTGACAGCATTTTCACATTGCCCTCCTATCATTTCTGAACAGAATTGCTTTAGACGATCTTGTTCACACTGTAGCAATGGTTGTAGTCATATCAATGGTGCATGCAAGGGGTTTGTTAGAGACATGAGACCGTTTGTGTTGAGCTCTGCATAATAACATCATATTTTACTGGAAGAGGGTGTTGATTTTACTTTTTTGGTTATGTGGCAAGAATCTTGACCCTCAGTCATTTTGAGGTCATGCAGAGCTCGAAGCCACGAGGGGTGATTCTGGTCGGCAACTGTTTAACCGTCAAGGGTGCTGAAGATGTGTTAAACAAGCAATATGCATTTGAGCTTTCTACAAGCAAGGAAACGATGTATTTCATTGCTGATACTGACAAGGTTGGCTAGCCTTGTATCAATTACTTCCTGCTTTCACTGTCTTTCTATCCTTGTTGGCTTGCTGTTTCTCTTTGGGTTTTCATTTTCTAAGCTCTGAATTAGGACAATACCAGTTATATTCTTTCCACTGCCTTTCCATGTCTGGAAAGTTGCAGTGTGTGTGGTCACTGTCAACAAGGTGATTAGGTCATGTGTAAATCAACATGGTTTGGAAGAAAATCAACAGCTTCCTGAAGTATGGCCATGGTGTGCATTTCTAGTGGGTTACTTGGTAAACTATCCTTTTGAGCTGAGTTTAGATACTATGTTCAGTCTTAACAATGTGCCAAGAGCTTCAATTTATATGCTCAACTATTCATCAAATTCAGGAAAAGGAGGACTGGATCAACTCTGTTGGGCGTTCAATTGTGCGGCATTCGAAGTCCATCACAGATGAAGAGGTCTTGGACTATGACAGCAGACCTGCAAGCTGACATGTTGGAAGTTGGCAGCATATATGAGATGTCAACCCATATTTTCTACTATTTTTAGAGCAAGAGCAAGAGAATAACTGCACTTTTTGCAGTGTGGTCTGCTCAGTAGCCTCTCCAGTATGGCTCCTGCCAACCACAGTGCTGTCTTGTTGTATTTTCATGTTAGTCTTCTAGACACATTTCTGGTAAAGGTTGTACAGAATCAGGTTGATAGGTTAAAGCTAGGTGAGGAAATGTTCTATAAGGAATTGTTCTATATTTCCTGAGAGTTTGTGGATATTGTGAGTTGACAAATGGGAGGTACCTTTGAACTCCTTTTAACTGCTTTGAAGCAGGTACTGAATGCTGTTGAAGAGAGATGCAGATTCCATTATTGAGTGTTATGTAGTTTCTGTTTTTCTTGTCAAGGTCATCTTTTCATGACTCTGATTTGCATCAGGGTCTGGGTATCTGCACTACACATGTCCCACAGGGGCAATTCTGTGGTAGAGCCATTGATGACCAAATGTGGTGGTTGTGTTCTACATTGTGGGCATTGTATGCTGCCCTTTGTTGCTGGCATAACTTGATTCATATACTTTCCTTTGAAGTGGAAATTGTGCTCCACGGCTAGTAGGTCTTGGCCAAGATCAGGAGATGGATCTTGGGGCAAAGACTAGGGAGGACAGGTTTTGACTTGATGAAGGAGAGTTGGATACTGAGTGAGAAGGAGGATCCATGCCTTGAGCTGGGAGAGGATGTATATATCTTGAGCAATGCAGTAAGGTAGAAGAGATAGGTCTGGAGTAAGGAGGGGCAACATGTCTTGAACAAAGGTGGGGAGACAAGAGCTGACAAGGGGGACCAAGGTCTTGAGCAAGGTGCATCACCCAATTCTGATGCGGAGATGATAACTTGCCCTGCTCATGTAAGGGTGGAGTGGAGAGCACCCACGGGAATCGGGGACACTGTTTGACACAAGTGTGTTTGAGGGGACAGCTACCAGTGAAGAGTGGACAACATGTCTTACGCCAAAGTAGGTGTAAGGTCCCTCGCACTCCTAACGGTTTAGGGTTTTTATTCCCCCTTTTTTTAGGAGGGATCTTCACGGATTTAAGATCTTTCCCTTGAAATAACCTGGCTTCACATATATTCACAATGTTGGGTGAATCCTAATGTATTTTGTGGTCAGCCAAAGTATATGCAAATACCCTTGCACAAAGCTAAGTTGTTCCATTTATACCATAACCATTATAAAGGAATCCACTAAAGTTATGGAAAATTTTCACTATTTTGTACAGAACAATGTGCATGGTGAGCATTAGAACATCCCTAGTTCACTGGAAAGTGGCCTGCATACCAGTTTTGGATGAAGCAATACACCAAAGTGATGTAAAAGTGGGTGTGGGTACACCAATTTGTGGCATGATACTGGGGTTTCAAGAGTGATGGGAAACAAAAAAAATAGTGCTGCTAGTTGGGTGTTTGCATTTACTGCCCACACATTTCCTGCTACTGATTGGCTGGTTGCACTAATTGGCCCACATGCGAGCTTTACATAATTCCTCAGTATTTAAAGTTTGTCATGTGGAGTTCATGGTCGGGGAGGGAAACACTTTTAATACAACATTTGGATGTGAAAACATGGCATGCAGGCCATTCTCCAGTGAACCACAGGAGATGCTCTTAGGCTGTATTGTCTCATAACTTCAAACAGATACACACCAAAATTCAGCATGTTATTTATTTTATGTGTAGTGGAAAGCTGGGGGGTGATGGAGGGTGAGGGCATTATCTAAATAAGAGCCTGCAATCCAAGAGTTGAAGCAAGCCTGATTTTGGTAATGCCGTCGTCCTTGGGCTGAATGGAGTGTGAAAACGGATGCAAAAATCAAACAGATGTTTTATGTTTTACTGTAAAGTGTGTCATTAAATTAGAACATACACTTGTGAGGCTGAAAAAATATTATGTGTTATAACATGCCGTTCACACACACTGTGAAATTTCTAAGAGAGTTTTTTATCCATGAAAAATCCCAAAGTCTTCATCAGCTTAGTAACCATTCTTGAGTTTATGAACGTGGATTGGAAAAAAATTTATCGAAAGGGTATGTCACGAACTGAGCAATACTCCAGTATATCGATAACCTCATATACCCAGATTTATACCCGTTCCACCCCTGCTGGTTGGTGAATAGCGTTCGAGAGGAGGCAGAGAAGATTTGCGAGAGAGATCTGTCGACGGAGCGCTAGAGGGAGAGAGAGAGGGAAAAAAAATACGAAGGTGCAGAGGTAAGACATCGAATGTAGTGGTTGATATCTAGAGGAGGGAAGTGCAGAAGAAGCGTGTGTTTGGCGATCCCTGAGTTGGGCTTTGGAGATGGCCAGCACGGCGTGTTTTGTCATAGTCTCGCGCAACGACTGCCCGATCTACGAGAGCGAGGTCGGCACTGCACCGAAGGTGGGTCAGTAAACTCCCTTGACTCTGAAACCTAACTTGTCCTGCTACTGCCTCCTGCTGCTTCTACTCCAGAGCATTACAGAATGGATGGCCGTCCAGGTTGCGAATAGTTCTTGTTAGGGTTTCAATCCTGCTCATATTTGCATGACAGATGAGGTGTTACGTCCAAAATTACGCCTTCTCAAAACTTCCTGTGCTGGTTCTGTGACTTCGCAACCGTCGGTGAAGACTGAAGACCTCAAGTGATTCTTTGAAATGTCCTGAGCTATTTGTTAGGGTTAGGGTTAGAGTTGGGAGCTCATCGCTTGTCATAGGGGCAGAAGAATTATGATGTGCAACCACACGTTATTGCTCTTCTGAAACTCCCTTATGGATCCTATTGCCTTGCAAACTATCTGAGGAGATGGAGGAAACTTAGTTTCTTTGAACAATCTGTATGTTGGGTTGTGGATTCAATTAGGGTTTGGGGATGCCATGATGGGACAGAAAGATGAGGCAGCACATTTGCACCAGTTCATCTTGCACGCATCTCTTGACATTGTTCAGGATGTTGTTTGGACTACCAATGCTATGTAAGTGCAGCTGATTGCTGCTCAGGAGTTCCTTTGCTTGTGCTGCTGCCAGGGAGGCAAACAGCTCAATTTGTTATTCTACATTTGTTTATGCTTGCATCAGGACTTATCCTTTATTTAGTATATCGGTTTTGGGATGGCATTATGATAGATCTATTCTCCATATGGAAGAGTTAAGCCTTGTGGGTTTGGTTGCAGGTATCTGAAACTTGTGGATAAGTTCAATGATCTGCTGGTATCTGTCTATGTAACTGCAGGCCATATCCTCTTCACCTCTTTCTTCCTTTCTCTGCATCACTCTCTGTGTTTGATTGTGTTGGATAGAGGCTATGGTGGCAATAACCATATTATTTGTGCTACTGTGTAATAACTAGATTGTGCTTGGATAAGAGAATGGGGTATTGCATGTACAGAGATGAGTATCCTATGGCAGCTTAATGTTTATGTATCCACATGTTCCATGTTTGTTGAAAAGGCAGAGATCACCATGAGAGGGGAAGAGTGATGGTTACAGGACAGTGTCCAAACATAGAGGGAGGATAGGAGAGTGAAAAATGTTGAGCTTTGACAAGCCAGATACACATACTCGGTTGATGCTGCTGCATGACTCTCGGAATGAGGATGGTATCAAAAACTTCTTTCAGGAAGTTCATGAGTTATACATCAAGGTGACAGAGTACCTGCCAATGCATGTTTTATCACAAGAAACTTGCTTTGAGCTGCTTTATGTTGAACAGATTATCTCACGTGTATGCTTCTTCAATTCTAGAGCAATTGCAGTCTTTCAATCTTCTTCTCTAGGCTACAGTTTTTGGGCACATGGCAAGAAGCTTGTATTGATGTTGACATTGGAACTGGACTTGGGATTGTTGCAGATGTTGTTGAACCCCCTGTATGTGCCTGGATCGCGCATCACATCTCCATTTTTTGACACAAGGGTTAGGACTCTCGCAAGAAAGTATCTTTAGTGCAATCCAAGAGCTCCCAAATTTGACTGGCTTCTTTCGTAAATCTAGTCTCAGAACCAAATTCCAGCAGTTGTCAGAAAGGGCACACAATTTTCCCAGATCTCTTCCAAAATATAAGACACCATGTTATTGTTGAATTGCAGTATACAACACGCAGAAGGGATCATTTCATTTGAGTTTGAGATAACCTTTGTTGCAATTGTGATCCCATAGATTTAGATATCTCTTCCATGGACAGCATTTGGAAGCGGTATGGGGCCTGAAGATTATGCTGGCAGTACACTCTATGGCAAGATTGCACTCCATGGTTATTTTCCAAATTGTTGGGAATGTTTTCTTTAAAATTTGTTAAACAAATGGAGAAGGGAAAATGGACTTTGTAGGTGTTTGTGTTATAAACATCAATTGATCTCAATTGATTGCTAGAAACCCAAGCCTTCATTCATGTTTTCCCTTGAACTGGTTCCAACTGTAGTTGAGAAATTTTTAATTCTTAAGGGATTAACATTGATTTGGTCTTCTACAATTAAACACAATTTGGAGCTACAAATCTCACCAATGGATGATGTTAATTAGATAAATCTATATCATCATACCCAAGGTGGTTTTTAAAAATTGTACCCCTTGAGTTGAAAGTTGAAGAGTTGTATGTCCTAATGCTCATTCCACTTCAAAGTTGACAAACGTGTAATTAAATCAATTACCTTTTAGCTAGTTTTGTTTTGAAACTAAAAGTTGAAAATTTGAGATTGTCAATGGCATCTCACAGAACTGCCATGACTCTATACACATGGAGGAGTTTTTTTGGATTGGATTTGCCAGATTTTAGAATGAAGCAGGATTACAATTTTTTCTTCCTATTTTGGGTATTGGGGAGCTTGTGAGTGTTTTCTTTTCCACATGGAGAGAACACTAGAGACAAGCTTTTGTTTTGGTTTTGTGAAGGTTATCACCATAGCACAGATGTAACCAAATCTGGCTAGATCCTCCTGTGGATGGTTGCCAATATTGCTCCACCACACAAGTGAAAAAAAAAAAGCCAAGGACATCATGTGTTACCTAACATCGATGGACTTATATGAGAACATTTACCAGTCCATCCCCAAACCAGTGTTGGTCGGTTATTGATTTTTTTCAAACCACTGGGTAGGTTATTTTCTTCAAAGAATTCAATGTTGATTAGGTTATCAAGATTCTTGGGTAATAATCATCAACTATGCAGAAGGGTAGGTTGTCAAATAATCAATTGATAAACTGGCATCAACTATCATACCAATTATTAGCTGGTTATAGGGTTTTTTACACACTTCCAAAATAATAATAATAATAATAATAATAATTTTTTAAATCATAAAATTGTTTAGTGTTTTAAAAGATTGATAACTTACCTGGATGATAACCAGGTTGATAACCCAATCAAAATTCAATTAGGTGAACTGGCCAACACTGCCCCCCAAATTCACAGGAAACCAAATTGAACATGCCAATGCAATACTTTACTAAATTACTAGTTTTTTGCCCCCAGATTTTTGCTGTTGCACATTGATGGTGACAACTTACTTACTTTCTAGAGATATGTGCAAGTAGTTGGAATGTGGTGACCAGCTTCTTCAGGTTCAGTGTTTTCTTTTCCATTTTCTCATGTAGTCACACTGGTAACCATCCATAAGAGCATTGTGTGTTCTGCGCTTTGTTTGGACTTCAATCCTTTCTCTTTTTTTTTCTTTTCTTGTTCCCTTGTTGGGTGTTTTTTTATTTATTTGTTTGTCTATTTGTTTAATCAGATTTGGTGATAGGATAGATAGGAAACTAATTTTTTTTAAAAATCCTGCTACTTTTGAGTTTAAATGTTGCAAACTCAACTTTTTTTTTTCCTATTTTTCTGGCAAATTTGTTTTTCAATTTTGTGATGTAATCACATTGGCAACCATTTGATAGGAGATTTTAGCCCAGGTTTGACAACAGGCCAGATAGGAAGCTAAAAGTTTTTTTTTTGAATCCTACTACTTTTAACTTATCTGGTAGGATGATGACAGAGCCTAAAATGTTGCAAACTCAGCTTTTTTTTGCTTTTTTTTGTTTCCTTACTTTTTTGGCAAAAGTTTTTTCAATTTTGTGATGTAGTCGCATTGGGCAAGCATCCATAGGAGAGTTTAGGCAGGTCTGATGACATCCTGCATAGAAAGCTTAAAGTTTTTTTTGAATCCTGCTACTTTTTAGTTACCTGCAACATCATATATAGTAGTCTAAATGTCCTGAACTCAGCTTTTTTATTCCTACTTTCCTAAGTTTTGAAAAACAATTCTCAAAAAACCCCTTCGAGAGGATCCCAAGTTGCAACTCATTTTCAAATTTTGCAACAATCCAAACTTTCATACTAAAATATTTGATTGCTTAGTATTAGCAATAAAAAAATTTCAAAAAAATTTATTGGAAATTACAAATTTTAAAAATCAAGGAATAAGTGACAGAATATTCTCATAAAGTTTTTTCTTTTTCTTTTGGGTTGCAGAATGGCACATTTTGTCCAGCAAAATTTGTTTTGTGTGGGGGGTTGTGCTGGCCTTTTTTTTCCTTAAAGAAAAACTTCTGCTTTTGATTCCAACTTTTTTTTAAAAAGAAAATCAGATGTTTGAAACCAAATTGAACATGGCAATGTAGTAGTGCCTTGAATAAGGTCATTAATGCTCTCTTGTATTAACCCATCTTCCCCAAAATATGAAAGCCCTAGGGGCTTTTCAGAGATATTTGCCAACAATTACTAGAATGTTTCTTATGCTAAACCTTAATAAAATTTGTGCCTCAACAAAGGATGGCACCTTATGCATGGCACCTTACATGTGCGAGTGCTCAAAATAAGGAACCTTACTACACATAAGGTGTCATTGGGTAAGGATCCCGACCAAGAAGGTTTTAAGGAATTCAAGTCTCACACTCAACTCTTGCCTGGCATTCCAAGAATGGCACCAGTCTAGGTCCTTAGTCCTTACACACACCTATGCAACCAGAGCGAACCAGGGTCAAGTGCACAATCCAATGGATACCCATTATGACTTAGTTGTAGATGAACCTCAACTTAGTTAATGTTCGGTTTCACCTTGGTAACCCATTCTATGAGAAGTAAGTCTTATATATTGGTAGAAAGGTAGGAAAATAGGTGAGCACTTGAAATAAGTAGATGCTTTACACACAGGTAAAGGTCGTTTTTTTATTACTTACCCACTAACAACCCACTTTTACTACCTACCTATGACCAACTCACAAGTGGTAGTGGTAGGAAAGGTGGGTTCCTAGTGGTAGTAGGTAGGTAATAAAAGTCAAGTTTCTAACTTTTACTACCTACTAGGCACCTACAAGTTGCTTGTATGTTGCTAGTAGGGTAGGTAGTAAAAACAATTGAGCTAACCACCATGGTAAGTTGGCTAGGGAACTGGAATCCAAGAGACAACTGTTTCACTCTTGCCCACATACAATGCTCTTGGGGAACGGCCATTTTTTTTGGGCTGGCTATATATATTAGCCAAATAGCAAAATTAAAAATGCTAAAAACCTCGTGCTTTTTGAGATTTTCAGTACTCAGAATTGGACCAAATTTTAAGAAAAAATCCCCAGATTTTGATACATGATCCAACCAAAGTAGGTAGCCAAATTTATAAAAGGATTTTGAAAGAAAATTATTTTCATATTTAGCTTGTAACAAACTGGCTAAAAAAAATTTCTACAGATGATTGCCACCTTGGTTACATCAGAAAATTGACAAAAAAACAGAAAAAGAAGAGAGACATTGATGGGGAACACGGTTTTTTATTTTATTTTATTTTTTGTTCCTTCAATTTTGTGATGTAACTGAAGTGGCAATCAACCATTAGGTGATATAGCCAGATCTGGCTACATACTAGATATGAAAGTAGAAAAAAACAGAATACTTCTATATTTTTGATTACATACTAGATATGAAAGTAGAAAAAAACAGAATACTTCTATATTTTTGGCTACCTACTTGAATTTTTTCCTTTGGAAATCTGGCGAATTTGGGTCATTTTATCCATGGAAAATCCTTTCTATAGGTCGAAATCATATTTTATAGGGCGAAATTTCGCCAGAAAAAAAAACACTGGGGGCGGAGACTACCACATTTGGGAAGCCCCCCCCCCAATCCCCCCGGCCTCCCACACGTGAAAAGACGTAGCTCTTAAGACGACGAAATTAATTTGGAAAAATAATTTTACAACGTCATTCTTATCATTAATTCTTGTGCCAGTTCTCAGGAACGGTTAGGGGGATGGCAAGAATTATGGTAATTATTATTAAATAAATAATCAAAGGGCCGTGGGCCGTGCAAGGCACAGCAGCTGACTTATTTCTTTTCTTTTGTTCCTTCCTGAAAAATCCTTTCCTCTCTCTCTCTCTCTCTCTCAAGCTCGCGTTTGGAGCTCTCTCGATCCCTCTCACTCGTGCTTCTCCACTCGTCTTCCTCCTCCTCATCTCCTCCTCCTCCTTCATTTTGCAAATCTCTCTCCTCCTCATTCTGTCCCGTGTCTTTTGAATCTTCTCTTTCTTTTACCTGTGGAGGATTCAGTGCAGGGAGAGAGAGAGAGAGAAGAAGAAGAAGCGCAATGTAAGTCGTTTCTCTCGGGGGTCCTTCCACACACACACACACACACACACACTCTCTCTCTTCTTCTGGACGATTTTTTGTTGGCCTTCATCATCTGCAGTTTGTTGTCGGAAAGAGAAACTGGAGCGCACTGGGATTGTAGGCGTTTTTTGGTTATATTTTTTCACTGTTTGCATGATGGATTGGCGGAAAAGTTTTTCGCCTTCGATTGATAGTTAGATAGAGAGAGAGAGAGTGGTTGTATGTATGGACTACAAATCTTGTTCTGCAGATGGCTGTATTCTAAAGCAATCGCTGCTGATTCCGTTCCGCGATAACACGAGGAGGAGCAGTGCCAGTTCTGGAAGCAACATTGTTCTTTTTACAATCAGCTTCGGGTGAGAACTTCCCTGCTTGTTGTTGATCCACATTACTGATCCTTTTCTGAAGTGAATCCTTAATACTCTCGGTATCAGATCCCTTCCTGGTAGGCAATTGTCTTCTATTACCTACTTTGGTTCCAGGATTGCCGCAAGAGCAGTAAATCCGACTATGCGACTCTTCCCGGTAGTCATGAGTCATGCATGATGTTCTGCTCTTACCGTCTCGATTTTGTTTGGTTAAGGATTGAATCCAGTGGATTCTTCTCTTTAGACCTAAACCCAAAACCCTCCAAACTTGGCTGTGGAAATTCTGTGACCCTTCCCGGACTTGTGTTCAATCTTTGCTGTAATAACACCAGCCTGTGAGTGTTGAAAGCCTTAGCAATCGATAAGCCTAGATCTCATTCTTTTTTCTTTGATCTGCTCAGTTTGGCACTACTTAGCATTCCGCTTCATAATTCTCACTGGTTTGTCTTGCTTTGCTTCTGACATATGTGCTGCATCAACCAAGGTCGGGTTCACTATCAGGTTCTCAAACCGAGCAAAAAAATTACGTTGCTACATTTCTTCTTTGTTGTGATTTGAACTTCTTCCCTTCGTTCTGTATACTCTCCCTACCTGAAGTACACAGCTTGAAGGCTTCAGCTTCAATATCTGCGGTTCATCAAAATCTCTTTTTACACCTACTGTGCAGGTTTGACAGTGGATCAAACAAATAAGGCAACAACGGATTCCAGTCCAGAGATGACAGCATGGGTGGAAGAAGGGCCAGACAAAGTACTACCAAAGAGGAAGAATCTTAGGTCACTGTTCAGAGATGATGATTGTGCTTATGGATTGACAACACTTTCAGATTTGAAAGAATCTCTAATAAGTGATGAAGCAAGGGAAGATGCAAGGTCTCAATCAAGACTAGAGTCTGAGAACAACAAGCTGCAGCCTGGAGTGCTAGTGCAAGCTTTACAGTCTTGGACATGTAACAGTCAAAGCTCCTTGACTGTTGTAATACCAGAAGAAAAAAGCAGGCATGAGAACAACCAGGATTATTCTAATGTGGAGTTTTCAACCCTAGTGGTACGGGAGGGTGATTGCTTATCAGAAATCTCAAGATTAGTGAGAGTACCAATCCATGTTTTGCAGCGCGTGAACAGTATTGCCAACATTGAGTCTCTGAAGGTAAAAATGAAAACTCTGTGTTTCATTTCCAAACTCTAAACCCTAAACCCTAAACTCTCTCTCCCATTTCATTTCACTTCAGCTTACTTGCAAATTCCAATAACCTGAAAATGGTGTCAATTCATGGTCTGTTCAAGGGGAGGCTAAGCTTGATGATTTGCACTGACATGCTTTAAGTGTAAAAGAGATTTGCATATGAGTCTTCACCTAAAGGGACACGGCTGAAAGGAAGTCATGGTGTTTTGCAGCCTGGCCAAGCTCTGCTGATACCAAGAATTGCAGCCAATCAAACCAAGCGCAAACGATTGTGTGAGTATCTGCTTCTTTCTCTTCTGGATTATTGTTTAGCAGCTTCGCTCTTTCTCTGGATGTCACCCAATTTGATACTTTCTTGCATGCATGCAGGCTTGTATATGCTACCATTAGAGATTCTGTAAGTCTGTACCCTGACCCAAAAGTGGGATGTATGATGATTAGCAAGAAATGCAAGGTACCCAGAATGTGAGTGAGATAATACTGAATCTGGTTTGTACACCTACAAATTATGAAGCTTCAATAGGTGTTGGACAAATGTTGGAGTGCTGACCAACTACCCAAAAGGCCGCCTGAACCAGAAACAAACTGTAAAGGTTTATGCCACCAGAATGAACCATAATAATACCCACCTTGAAGGTAAAAATTGCCCATTTGGGTGTAGCATGCACATGAAGACCTCACTGATGTTTTTCAAAGCAGGGGTCAGCAAGAACAAGGAGGAGAGGCGAGTCATAGCTAATTGGGGTGATACACTCTGGAGCTTGGCAGAGGACTATGATGTGAGTCCTGATGAAATTCGCAGGGCCAACAATCTATCTCAGGTTTTCAGCTTGCCAACTGGACCTTGCTATGAGCTCAATTCTAATCTTTGACAGAATGATAGATTCAGGGCCAGGTAACTGTGCCTCAAAATGAGGAGATTAATCTTGAGGTGTAAATGGACCATGACCCATTCACCAATAGGGCACAGGGCAAAACTCTGCACCTCCAGCAAAAAAATTCTGTCCTGATTTCTCAATCAATGTGGTAATTATTGCAGGATATGAACCATCTTTACTTGGGCCAAGAGCTCATCATTCCGAGTCCACAACACACAAACTGTATGAGAGTGTCCAGGGGGCCTCCCTTGCGGTATTTGCTTCAACCAGAAAATATCGCAAGCATCCCAGCTTTGAGACCTCTAGTTCAGAACAAGATAATGCAAGCACTTCTGCCAAAATGGCAACCAGAGCCATTTGGTGTTCCTTGCCAAGGTGGCTGGCTCAGCTCCCTCTATGGTTGGAAAGGTTAGTTCATATCCACCAATTTGATGGTCTGAATTGGGCCTATGCTTTATAATGCTATGCATGTAAAAGTAGAGAAGATCTCTAAGGTCAATGTCAATCCACAAGAGGATATCTGAGGGGTCCTGTGAGTCTTTCTGTATACTTTTTGAGGGTCCTTTTCTCTGTTCTTTTCACTGAATTTGAGTGAAGCATATGACTTTCTCATTATCCATCTGTCTTCTTTCTTCCTCAGCTAGGCAGCTGACATATGGTAGTGGCTGATGTATGAGTGTTCCAACTGTAGATGGGCGTTGGTACTTTCACAATGGTATTGATATAGCCCTTGAGCAAGGAACCGAAGTGATTGCTTCAACCAGTGGCAGAGTAAGTATGCATATAGCCACCTTCTGTTTCCATATCACAAATTTTCCTGTGAGAATGATGGATTTAATGTTTCAAATGCTGTGCACATTTTGTTGTTCTATTTTGTCACAAAATAATTTTTACTTTTTTCTTGGTATAGTATTATTCTCTTGACATGTTAATTTCAGATCCACACCTGACATTTTGGTGAAATGTTGGTTGTATCTTCTCCATCCTTTCTTCTCTTCATAATACAGCTATATCATGTTGCATGATGCAGGCAACATGGTCAGGATGGAAAGGTGGATACGGGAAGACTGTATGCCTGGACCATGGAAATGGCTTCATTACTCTTTATGCACACTGCTATGACCTGCTTGTTCAAACTGGCCAATTTGTGCGAAAATCTCAAGTCATTGCGCTCTCTGGTAGCACAGGACACTCCACTGGCCCCCATCTTCACTTTGAAATCCACAAGGATGGTAAAACAGTTGATCCTCTCGTCCATCTTCCCCCAATTTATCATAATTGATGATGTTTTGGAATATATTTCACTACATATGTCCAGATTCTCAATCATCTTTGCCAACAGCATTGAGTAGCACATGCATTCTGTGGATCAGGCTGACCAGTTTGATCATATCGGGTGATGATCATATTTGAGAATCAATCTGGAAGTTGAGCGGTCATCTTCCAAACCTTTCAATTTTTTACTCATCAACAATCAGATCAAACTTTTCTGATCTAATGCTCTCTCTCTCTTTCTCCTCTTCAATTAACATTATCTTATCTCACACCACTGCAATATCTTTGCGGTGAACCTAGCTTGAGAAACCATGCAAGGGAAGTCTTTTGAAAGGATTCTTGCCTGCTTCATCTCAACCCTAGCAAGGGAACCTCATAGTTTGCAGAAAATGATGATTGTAAATATAGCTTCTATGTAAAAGATTATTGCACAATTTGTGTGGACCCAGCCGGTCACTTTTGTGATCTGAGCTCCAAACTGAAGTTCCAACTAGTAAAGTGATGTTACTAAATGTTATTAGAAGTGGTCTTTGATTACGTGTTGGATTTCTAAAGTTGTGCTCTAGAAACCTTAGTTCCAAAAATTAACTACCCCTCGGGGTTTCAAATTTGGCGTTTTTGCAAATGTGGTTTGGGGACACACACAGGATGTGGGGTCGTGGATGGGGCTCAAGGATGTCCATGGCAAACATGATGTCATGTGAATTGTAGGGTATAATTGTTGATTCATGCTACATGTGTGCATTAGAGGACATGATTGATGTGGTGTTCCGGTTTTTTGCTGCAAAACCTTGTTGCAAGATGAGGGCTTGTGTGGTCTTTGGTTTTTGTTTTGGGTGAGCATGCATGCAATCATGTAATATGTCCCTTGCAGCTGTTGCATATGCATTGATGACCATATTGTATGGTTTCCATTACCTCAATCCAAGATGCAAGATTTAAATTCGAAAGAAATCCCATGATTTTGGCTCTTGACTACCAATTTTAGTGTAAATATGTTACATGAATTTTGCATATAACATTTTTGCCATAATGATATTTAGCAGTGATGGAAATTGGAAATACTTCCTCCTTTTATGGTTGTTGCAACACAGGAAGACTTCCAGCTTTTGTCACCCTTCCAATGAGCATTGCTTTTCCCTTTCTCTTTTTCCCAGACCTGAAGTGTTTAATTTCAAACTGATATATTTGAATTTCAAAAAAGAAAAAAATAAATCAAAGCAACTAAAACTTTCATTATTCTCCATTTAATATTTTGGTTTTGGTTGTTGTAAAAAGGGGAAAAAAATCCCTTCTCTTTGGTGAATTATTTAAATATGTAAAGATTCAGTCAAGTTTACATTTTTATATTTGTAAAAGGAAGAAAATTTATGAAATAAATTTTAGATAAATTTTAGAAAATTTAAAAATTGGATAGCTTTTTGAGCCACACAAATGATGTCTCAACAGCGGTGAGCAGTGTGAAAACGGACAGAAAGGACAGACAGACAGGTGACAAGGACAAAAGAGAGAAAAAGATGGGACGTGGAAAATTGTCACCTGATCATGGGATCTCGAATTTTGGTTTTGCGGGATGGCGATCGCGCGGTGCAAGCTGCTGCGTGCCGCACTTGCACTGCAGTCTAGAGCAACTCCCGACATGGCCCAGTTCGGTAGCCCCGAACGTCTCGCGCACACCTGCAAGGCCTACGGCTACTCTGCTCTCCATCTTCGTCTTCCTCTCGAGTCTCGCCCCATGTTTTTTTTCCCAACTACATGCTTGAGATGGCTTAGATACAATCGGAAGAGCAAAGTTGAAATGGTTTTTCTGTATACTACAATTGGTTGTCGCGCTAGTTTGTTCCCTCGGGTTTTGTCTGCTTTGAATTGTTCTTGAAGAAGGAAGAATCACTGAGTGAGAGAGGTAGGGAGGGAGGGAGGGAGGGAGGGAGGAATTGACAGATTCTTCAGATGGGGCGCAATAAGATCGCCATCGCGCATATTAAGAGTGATGCATCTCGGGCAGTGACCTACAGCAAACGGAAGAAGGGGCTATTGAAAAAGGTGAAGGAGCTAGCAGTATTATGTGGTGTGGAGGTTTGTCTCATGTGTCATCCGCAAGTGGGTGCACCGTTGACATGGGGAACACCCGGTGTGGCGCCCGTGATAGCAAGGTACAAGAGTTTGGCATGCGAGGAGCGAGAGAAGCGCAAGCTGGACAACACCACGTTGCTGCATCACCAGCTGCAGAAGCTGACGGCGGATCTGCATCACTTGGTGGACCAGAACCGGAAACTGGCCGACAACCTGGAGAGTCCACTGTGGGACGACCGGTTGAATGCGTACGGGTTGGAAGAATTGGAGGAAGTCGCAAATCAACTGTTACTGAAGAAGGAAGAAGTTGCGGACCATCTTGCTCATTTCAGTAATAGCGCTCAACTTTCTGACCAGCAAGTCGCAGCTTTGGCTCTTAACCAGGAGCAGACAATGTCCTTTTTGCAGCAGCGAGGAGGGGGGAGCGCTCTCTTCCTCAACCAGATGAAGATGGAGAACTCTGCTACTAGCTGCTGCTTCGGAAGGCCCGAAAGCTGCTGCAACGCTGCTTCTCAAGCTACTGCTGCTGCTGTACCACCGGCGGATAATTACTGCACCTTCACGAATGATCCACCACCACCACCTTCTTCTTTGTTGCAGGATCAAGACAATCAAACACTACTGGATTTCTCGCATTTTATATCGCAATTGTAACATAGGACTTCCTACCTAAGAATATGCATCATCTGCTACACAAACTTTTGTACATGTACCTCCTTTTTTTGTTTTTGGGTTTCTTTTTGGTGGAGGCTATGTGTAGTAGGCTAGTTAGTTTACCTATCTCAGAAGCAAAGTCAATGTCTGAAAGTAATGTCTGAGTAAAGGAGGGAAAAAAAAGAAAAAAACATACATGTGTTTTGTTGCATGATTTTGCAATGCTCTCAAGTCTAGACCTGCATAAATTGCAACCAAGTTTTTGCAAAGGAACCAACAAGATCATCAATTGTTGCAACTAATGCTTCCATGAAAGAAGGATTATGGCACCCACCCCATAGCTCTGAGGTTTAATAATGGATCCTTCTTCAAATCACTACTCCTTCAAAAAAATTGGGTCCTTCTGTCAGATCTAATTACTTCAAACAACTGCCTTGGCTGGATTCCTCAGAAGCAATATATGCGAGTCTTATTCTACTCTTGTGACAAAATGCCACCATCTTTGAAGTACGGCTTACATTGCATGCAAATTTCATTTTTTGGAAGCTTTCAAAAGGCACTTGTAAAACAGCCACCAAGTTCTCTTCTTCATGTTTTGCCTGAGCAGTAATTTTGTGAACACTTTTTCTTTTGATCTTATTTTTTCTTTGTATAAATTGCAGTTTCATGTGAATTTTTTGCAAAGTCAAGTTCATATGCTGGAACCGACATCATCTACCTACATCTCATTGCACATGCAGTGTACACATAAAGACAGTGTACATCACATCCACTAGAGAGATGTTTTCGGAACATATGTCAAGAGAGACCTTGAGAGAGTTTTGTCAATAAAAATTGTTTGTTCATGTCTAACAGACCATCTCTCATGCACCACATGAGATGGAGTGGTCATCACTCTCCGCTGCCTTCATCAGCTCTTGTGAACCAGAGCCAAAGAAGATGAATACAACACAATGTTTTCACAATGCCATAACAACTACATACACATGCATGCGTTCCAAGATTTCGAGAATGAGAAGAAGATGCCAGCTGACATTTAACTAGACCACCGGGCTTTTAATAAATATGAAGTTCAATCCTTTGCTGAACTACTGAGCTTCCAACCTGCTTCAATCCATTACGAAGTTTTTTCCAATGTAATAGGTGAAAAATCTCGGCCAAAAAAATCAGAGAAAGTCTACAAGTACAACAGTTGGAGCATCTGACCACTTGTGTCACGCGGACATTGAGTTTGAGCACAAACTTGTGCATAAACATCTCTGTGAGAGAACTCCAAAACTGTCACTTCCAGCAAAACCAAAACTAACATGGCAAGAATGACCAGAGTCATGACCTTATTCATGACACTCACATGATAAGTGTCATCATAAATAATGGTGATGAAAGTGGAGGTTGGATGTTATAAGATATGACAGTACAAAGTGCAAAAATCTGGAATTGTTGAAAGAGGATTTAGTTCTCATTCCTGCAAGGTTCAAAAGTCCAATAGCTAGGAATCAAGAGACAATTATCAAAAGGGATAGATAGACAATTTAACATCATGTTTTTTGAATTCTGAGGGATCAAGGATTTTTGAAAAGAAAAAAATATAACAAAGAAGAAACTCAACCTAGAGCCAATAGACAAAATGGATAGACAATTGACATTTTTGTGTTGTTGGAATTCTTAGGGTTCAAGGACCCAACAAAAGTACAACAAGAAAATCAATAACAATACCCATTAAGATCAAATTTTAGTGCTTCTATAAACCACAGGTCCTGCAACATCGCAATTCATGTTCTCTAGATTCATCCAGAGTCTATGATTTCAAGTTTTGTATATTTGTGCGCCCTAATTGTTGAAAAAACACATTTGGGACTTAATCACAAGTCAAAAGACACATTGTTTAATCCCAAGGTGGGATTTTCTCCCTCAGTATCTCCTCCTGTCTTCCTTGACTCACATCTTGGCAAGATATCTTTCTTGTATCTTTAGAGACCCTGGTAAACTTGTAAATGTTTACAAGTTCAGCTTACAATAGGTAGGTTGGTTAGTTGTCTACAAATAAGTTCCAAACTTTGTCTAAACTTGTCCAAGTGATCTCCATAGGCATTTCTCTCACACCTATGTTGCCTGATGGTAGGAGATTGATATGTTCATTGCAGATTACAGTCATTGAGCATTTCAGGAAGGCCTGTGCCATTGTAAGAAAAGAAATATGTTTCAAACTTTACATTATAGGTGTATGCAAGAAATTTTCTTGTGAGCAAGGAGCCCCATTTTAAGCCCATTCTTCCGGATTTTGGCCTCACTAAGAGCCTATCATTTTCCAAAAAGCAAGCACTTGTGAAAATGCTTCTTGCTTGCGCAGAGGTATCTAGACTTATTTTCTTGAATCTTCAGTAATTTTTCACCTACGCTGATTGAAGCAGGATATTTCAGTGGGTTGGTAATGTTGGCTGAATTTCTTCTGTGCAGGGTGATTATGCTGCACTTTTGTCATCATTTGCTGAATTAGGGTTGAAGTTCCGAATGGATATGCCAGAGGATGCTATGGCGATTATGAATTTCTTCTTTCGTCCTTCCATTCCAGGGAAGGAGTCCCAGGTATGTTTGTCTTTCTGAAGCTCTGTCTGGAGTAGATAACAGAAAGTTCCTTATATTTTCATGTCTATGACAAGGTTCTTTGATAGAATGTCACTTGTAAATTCCCTTTGACCCATCAGCCACTTGAAAGCTAGGAGCTAAGATGCCCACAATCTGGTGTTACAGTGATGTACAAATATTGTTGGTCTTGCTTCTGGCAAATACCAAGACAGAATTTCAATGAAGCATGAACAGAATGTTGCAAAAATGAAGAAGACTTTTGGATTAGGAAACATCAACTTTCTTCAAGTTTATTGTCTTTCTTAAGCTAGAACTACTCCAGAAAACAGACATATACATCTCAATAGGTCTCATTCATGGTTCATTTGCATCTGAACACATGGAGACATGAGTTTGGAGAAAATGTGTGAAATTAACCAATTTTTTGGTGCTTGCCTTTTGTAAGGTCCTTAAGACCAGGGTTTATTGTCCCACAAACAATTAATCATCTGATACAAACCTTTGGCTACAGAATCAAATGTATTTTGGTCACATTCTCTTGGCTGGTTTATGACTAAAGAAGGCCTATAAGATTTCATAATTTGGTCACAGTTGCTGTAATATTTCAAGGATGAGTGGGCTTCTTGTTCTGGTTCGTGAATCTGGGTTGTGGGAAGATATGGATAAATGGAGTAAGGAAAGAGATGAACGCAGGAAGCAATTTCAGGACAAGCAAAAAGAGGAAGAGAATGGGTCAAGTCTTCACAGGAATCCAGTCTGCTGTTCAATCCACACTTTAGTTTTCAGTTGTATGATGACCTTCACCTGTTTGTTGAGCTACATTTTGTTATCCTCTAAAGTCTTTATCTCAAAGTTCTCTTTCTTTTTGCTCTTTGTTTTCTTTCTTTTTTCTTGTTTTGGGTTCTCTTTGTCTGACATTTTCCCCTTTCTACAGTCCTCTTTCTTCTTGGGATCTCTTGGTCTTCTTTATCTCTTAAAAGTTTTGTTGAGCTAGCCAGCATCATGGCTGAGTTTTCCTGTTACTGCCAGTCTTGTGACAGAAACTCAGTTTGATGGTTAGTGTTTGACTAATTACCAAGAACTGATGAAGTTAGTGGGGTTGTTATGATAGTTGGTCACTGCGATACATGTTGTTGTTGAAGGTCTGGGAACACGCATATGACCATTGTTGTTGTTCAAACTGCTCCTGTTGTTGTTCATTCTGTCTTGTGGTCTTGTTTTCACTTTTCTTTAAGGAGGGGTTTCTTTTTCATGCTTGCCAATTGTTGCCAGTTTGCTGTCCAATCTGAAATATTCATAGCTTTGACAACTCTTTTCAGGTTGACTGAAATTGTCTTCATGAAGATATTTGGTGAATTCAATTGCAATAAGAGAACAGAGCTGAACTCTATGGACCATACTTTGCATACCCACCATGAGCTCTTCAATCCAAGTCAATACATCAAGACCTAATTAGTACTCTTTTCAGGAGATACTGCCATGTTTGAGCTTGTTATGTTACAATGTTGGCTGTAATGTAACAGAAAGCTCAAATGGAAATTTACCACCCTAGGTTGGTATAGGTTTAATCACGCCCAAAGAAGCAGGAATCTGGTAATAGGGGACTATTTTTTGTTCATTCTTTCTCCTTGTTAATAAAACTTCCTTCAGCTGATTTGCCTGAAGTTACTATCTAGAAATTGCTCCTTAAAGTCCCGTGTGATAACAAAACCATCTATGTAGTTACAAGTCCTTGTGTTTATGAAATTACAAGACCTTTGTCTGATGCCACAACACTGATGCCAGAGTCTTTACCCTGTTTGCACCCTAAAGATTCACATGCTGGTCAAAAGTTTCTCCCATAAAAGGGTCATAGATCCACATCAAAATGGGTGCAAGAAGGGTTCTGACGAAGCCCTGGTACCACAAAACTGAAAATAACTTCAAAGTTTTTATAGACCAGTAATCCTTCTATGATGACAGTATAACCTGGATACTGCTCTAGTCAGATTCTACTCTCTTCTCACAATTTGATGTTTAAGCAGCTCAAATCAAATTAGCAACTATACAGCAGTGGGTGAGAGGAGGAAATCTGGCAAAAACCGGTGTAGGGAAACACCACAAAAAAGGACATGTAGGCGGTGCAGGTTGTTACATGACAACTAATGAAGAAACCTGCTTGATGTTCTTTCTTGACAATAGAGTGAAGATAAAGCAGGTGCAAGCTTTGTTGCCCACCTTGCACAACAACTGCAGTACCAGGAAGGAACTGCAGGGCAAGCCTAAAATTCCCGACAGAAACATTTAGTGTAAGCAGAATATGTTGTATTCCACCAGTTAAAACCCCTATGGCAAATATGAGACAATCCAAGACATATTATGTTATGTAAGGCAACTTCGAAACATTAAAACAAGGACTCCACTGACCACAGTTAATTGAAATTCACTTTACTAACAGATTTCCTTAAAGTACCTCCTAAGAAGATTCTAAATGCCCTCAACAGAGGAGACTCAAATATTGGAGCTTTAATTTCACATGTGCCATGAGTTACAGATGAAGACTGAAATAGTTATTTTAGCTTAACAAGAGAAACAATCATGAGAATAACAAACCTGCAATGAGATAGAACAAAACGAGAGTTTGTGGTTGATGTCATTACTATTCAATTCAACAGAATGACAGTAAGCTATTTCAGGGGATGTCAGTGGTACAACAGCATCACAGAAAGTGCGACTCTCCAACGGCCGTAGGTCACTTGATGGGAACCTGCTATTTCAAGCACCATGATTCAATGTTAGAGAACAAAGTTCTGTATTGCACTCTATAGAGCCCCCCACAAACCAGAACTAGGAAGAAATGAATCAATGGCAATTATTAAATATGTAGTGAATATCCGAAGGGTATATAGTCTACCAAGTACTGCACTGGTCAAGGTGAACCAACACCTACACTGGTACTTCACCTTCATGAGTGAGGGCTTTTAATGGCTATATTGAAACTGATAAATGTTATATTTGGACTTGGAGACCTTGATTTAATCGGAGGAAGGTATAATGTTTAGAAGCATTTTTACCATGGTACCAATGTAGGTGCTGATTTGCCCAAGGCTTACTTGTCAAAATTAACAAACCATCTCTTGCACTGAAACTAGTCAACCATTCATACTAACTATTTCATGTCTGACAGTACAGAACCCATAACCTTACCTGCTGGTAGGCGTAGTTGCCCTTTTCTCAAGACAACATTGGCAAAAGATATGCATTTCATATTAAGTTCATGTCTGGAAAGATTCATGGGATGAAAATGGATGGCTACTGAAGGACAGCCTGGCCTCTGTGCTTAACATGCACACAGAGGAGCTGTCCCATAGTTGGTATTTGCAATCATTATGTAAGAAGGGTTGTCGATGCTCCCCTTTGGACAATCCATTTGATCAATGTGTGCATTGTACTAGAAGCTCCACATGATGCAGGAAATACCCATTTATAGCTAAAGATGCAAAATTGAGAACTAAGATGTATAACCAAAACTTTCCAATGTGCAATCACAGCTTTGGATCACTCATATCAGCTTCCCACATTAACTGCACACTGTTGCAGCAAGTGAACACTGACATGAACTTTCCCACAATTACCATGCTGTTAAACCTCTTAAACTAAGACCGGAGACAGAAACAATTTGAAGAGCTTTGCATCGAATTGGATTTCTGGTGTTTACTTGTTGGATATAGTTGCCACAGAAAGTCTATTGATGCCCAGTGCAAATTAAATGGCGGATTGGGGGAACCCCTAATCTGAAAGGTGCATACGTAATACAACCCCAGAACAATTCAACAACAGTTCTGGGCTATCATGTATTTGAGTCATGCTTTGTTGGGATTTGATTCCCATTTTTCATCCCACTCCAGAGTCCTGATTATTGTTTTTGGTAAATCTGCTTTTGGATTGCGAGCAACCCAAACCCTAAACCTAAATCCTATTGCGCTCGAATTCTTCAAAGGCTTTCAGTCTCGTTGCCCAATTCAGCTTTCTATCGGACAGATTTGTTGTTGTTCTTGTCATCGTTGTCGTTGTTATTGTTGGCAATTTTGTTGTTATTGCTGTTAGTTTTCTTCTTCTTCTTGTTGGTGTAAAAATGAACTCCGCTTTGCATTCCCGCCTTTTCTCAAACATCTTGTACTCGCCAAAACTTTTAACCTTAAAGTCAGCGACTATGCAGGAGGCAATGGATCCTCGTCCTTTTTGCGTAGAGTCGTTCCCATGTAGTTCGAATCATGTTCAGAATCCAACGACCGTAGTTGCCTGCAGTGTTGTTGAAAGGGGGAGGAGAAGAAGACGTAGGATTTTTCTCCCTGTAGTTGTGAATGTAGAAGCCTCCGACAATAATTGTTTACAGGCGTCGTTGTCGCTGGAGGTGGCTCGGAAATCCGTCACAGCAGGTTTGCTTTTCTAAATTTTGAAGAAGAAAAGAAATTTGGACATGAGGATAAGATTACCTGTAAACTAGGTGATTTGAGTTACTCCCTATGCTTGCAAGATCGCTGAAGTGATTTAGGGTTTTAGGGTTTTTGCAGTTTTCTTTTAGCTGAGAACTGAAGGTGATGAAGCAGGAGTAGGAGTAGATGGAGCAACTGCAGCCACTCCAATAGCCATTCAGGTGCAAAATTTGGGCCTGAGTTTGAGCAGTGACAAAGGAGAGATACCAGTGCTAAGAGATTGCAGTCTGCAAATTCCGGAAGGCCAGCTTTGGATGCTTTTAGGCCCAAACGGATGTGGGAAATCCACAATCCTCAAGGCCTGTCTCCCTTAAACGTCTCTGATGCTATTGCTTCCACCCATTTTTGCCTTCTCATTACTGCAGATTTGGTTTTTGATTATATACCATTTCACTCTTTTTTCTCCAACAGGCAATGGCAGGGTTGTTGCGACCAAACCAAGGCCATATGTATGTGGCTGGACCCCGAAGTTTTGTGTTCCAAAATCCAGATCACCAGGTTCGATTCTGGACCATCTCAATATGCCCATTGTGTTTCAGTTGCTTGAATTAGGTTGGCATGTCTTTTGAGCTTGAGGTTCAAATTCTTTAATCAGGCACTATTTTGTTTTCTGAAAATCTGCAAAGTGGTTATCTAACTGTAGGTGGTGATGCCAACTGTGGAGGTTGATGTGGCATTTGGACTTGGACGATTCAATTTGCCACTGGATGAAGTTCGGACAAGGGTGCACAATGCACTTGAAGCTGTGGGGATGGATGAGTATGCCCAGGTCTCATGCGTTTTGAAAGCTCCTCTCTAGATTGTAATAGGATGTTTATCCTGGCCAAAGAGATGTGAAGACTGTAAGGTATTTGGGAAAACAGACATCAGATGCTCTCGTCTTTTATAAAGCAGGAGGCCTCTGCATAGGGCCTTCTTCTGACTCAGAAAACAATTGAACCATACCATCAACAGGGATGCTGAGAGGACTTGAGAAATCTCGATGTTGTTCATAATTTTCCTACAGTTCAACCAAGCCTTTTGGAGGGGTGCTCAGTTGTGGTTTTATGCAGTGCTTGCTCTATAATTAATTTGGGTGTGCTGGAGAGTGCAGGAGGAAATCACTCAATAGTTGTGTGATGTTTGCCAAATAAGTTTAGGTTAGTAGACAAACACCTGACTTTTTTTGTTTCTACCACAGAGACCCGTACAAACTTTAAGTGGAGGACAAAAGCAAAGAGTGGCTATAGCAGGTGCATTGGCAGAGGCAAGCCGAGTGTTATTGCTTGATGAGCTCACTACCTTTCTCGATGAAACAGATCAGGTGAAACTCATTCCTCATGATGTAGGTCATTTACAGCTACCATTATCAGATACTCCCATCGTGGCACCATAGGTGTGACCCATGAAGATGCAGAAACGATCAAATGTAGCAGCAAGAACTTAGTTGTATGACTGTCTTTTCAGTTGGCTGCAGATATTCCTTTCTCTCTCAGATTTTAGATATTATCTGCCAATGCTCCTCCTGGTATTTTAGAGCTGACATTTGTATTGATGTAAACAAGGATGTGAAGAGTGGTTTGCCATGGTGTTGCAGATGGGAGTATTGAATGCTGTGCGCAAAGTGGTAGGGGGGCCAGACCCTGTTACAGCCCTCTGGGTAACCCATCGTTTGGAGGAGCTTGACTATGCTGATGGCGCAATTTACATGGAAAATGGCAGAGTGGTGCTCTCTGGAACAGTAGAAGATGTCAAACGGTATATCCAGAATCAACAAGACCAAATGCACAATAATGGTGCCTTTAGATAACCTCCAGGATTGGCTTACTATTGGTATTTCTGTTTACAGTACAAGTTCCTCGGACAAACCATGGTAAGAACACTACAAAAAATAAGAATGAAACCTCATGAGTAGCAATTCCTAGTGGTTGTGGGTGCTGTAGAAGTAGGGATTTAACAACATGATCAAATGTAGCAGCAAGAACTTAGTTATCCTCTAAAGTCTTTATCTCAAAGTTCTCTTTCTTTTTGCTCTTTGTTTTCTTTCTTTATTCTTGTTTTGGGTTTTCTTTTTCTGGCATTTCCCTTTCTACAGTCCTCTTTCTTCTTGGGGTCTCTTGGTCTTCTTTATCTCTTAAAAGTTTTGTTGAGCTAGCCAGCATCATGGCTGAGTTTTCCTGTTACTGCCAGTCTTGTGACAGAAACTCAGTTTGATGGTTAGTGTTTGACTAATTACCAAGAACTGATGAAGTTAGTGGGGTTGTTATGATAGTTGGTCACTGCGATACATGTTGTTGTTGAAGGTCTGGGAACACGCATATGACCATTGTTGTTGTTCAAACTGCTCCTGTTGTTGTTCATTCTGTCTTGTGGTCTTGTTTTCACTTTTCTTTGAGGGGTTTCTTTTTCATGCTTGCCGATTGTTGCCAGTTTGCTGTCCAGTCTGAAATATTCATAGCTTTGACAACTCTTTTCAGGTTGACTGAAATTGTCTTCATGAAGATATCTGGTGAATTCAATTGCAATAAGAGAACAGAGCTGAACTCTATGGACCATACTTTGCATACCCACCATGAGCTCTTCAATCCAAGTCAATACGTTAAGACCTAATTAGTACTCTTTTCAGGAGATACTGCCATGTTTGAGTTTGTTATGTTACAATGTTGGCTGTAATATAACAGAAAGCTCAAATGGAAATTTACCACCCTAGGTTGGTATAGGTTTAATCACGCCCAAAGAAGCAGGAATCTGGAAATAGGGGACTATTTTTTGTTCATTCTTTCTCCTTGTTAATAAAACTTCCTTCAGCTGATTTGCCTGAAGTTACTATCTAGAAATTGATCCTTAAAGTCCCGTGTGATAACAAAACATCTTTGTCGCTACAGGTCCTTGTGTTTATGAAATTACAAGACCTTTGTCTGATGCCACAACACTGATGCCAGAGTCTTTCCCCTGTTTGCACCCTAAAGATTCACATGCTCGTCAGAAGTTTCTGCCATAAAAGGATTATAGATCCACATCAAAATGGGTGCAAGAAGGGTTCTGAGGAAGCCCTGGTACCACAAAACTGAAAATAACTTCAA
This sequence comes from Sphagnum contortum, assembly GCA_963920785.1. Classification (NCBI taxonomy): domain Eukaryota; kingdom Viridiplantae; phylum Streptophyta; class Sphagnopsida; order Sphagnales; family Sphagnaceae; genus Sphagnum; species Sphagnum contortum. The sequence goes on from OY987277.1 coordinate 11,140,454, forward strand.
AGTTTTTATAGACCAGTAATCCTTCTATGATGACAGTATAACCTGGATACTGCTCTAGTCAGATTCTACTCTCTTCTCACAATTTGATGTTTAAGCAGCTCAAATCAAATTAGCAACTATACAGCAGTGGGTGAGAGGAGGAAATCTGGCAAAAACCGGTGTAGGGAAACACCACAAAAAAGGACATGTAGGCGGTGCAGGTTGTTACATGACAACTAATGAAGAAACCTGCTTGATGTTCTTTCTTGACAATAGAGTGAAGATAAAGCAGGTGCAAGCTTTGTTGCCCACCTTGCACAACAACTGCAGTACCAGGAAGGAACTGCAGGGCAAACCTAAAATTCCCGACAGAAACATTTAGTGTAAGCAGAATATGTTGTATTCCACCAGTTAAAACCCCTATGGCAAATATGAGACAATCCAAGACATATTATGTTATGTAAGGCAACTTCGAAACATTAAAACAAGGACTCCACTGACCACAGTTAATTGAAATTCACTTTACTAACAGATTTCCTTAAAGTACCTCCTAAGAAGATTCTAAACGCCCTCAACAGAGGAGACTCAAATATCGGAGCTTTAATTTCACATGTGCCATGAGTTACAGATGAAGACTGAAATAGTTATTTTAGCTTAACAAGAGAAACAATCATGAGAATAACAAACCTGCAATGAGATAGAACAAAACGAGAGTTTGTGGTTGATGTCATTACTATTCAATTCAACAGAATGACAGTAAGCTATTTCAGGGGATGTCAGTGGTACAACAGCATCACAGAAAGTGTGACTCTCCAACGGCCGTAGGTCACTTGATGGGAACCTGCTATTTCAAGCACCATGATTCAATGTTATAGAACAAAGTTCTGTATTGCACTCTATAGAGCCCCCCACAAACTCCAGAACTAGGAAGAAATGAATCAATGGCAATTATTAAATATGTAGTGAATATCCAAAAGGGTATATAGTCTACCAAGTACTGCACTGGTCAAGGTGAACCAACACCTACACTGGTACTTCACCTTCATGAGTGAGGGCTTTTAATGGCTATATTGAAACTGATAAATGTTAAATTTGGACTTGGAGACCTTGATTTAATCTGAGGAAGGTATAATGTGTAGAAGCATTTTTACCATGGTACCAATGTAGGTGCTGATTTGCCCAAGGCTTACTTGTCAAAATTAACAAACCATCTCTTGCACTGAAACTAGTCAACCATTCATACTAACTATTTCATGTCTGACAGTACAGAACCCATAACCTTACCTGCTGGTAGGCATAGTTGCCCTTTTCTCAAGACAACATTGGCAAAAGACATGCATTTCATATTAAGTTCATGTCTGGAAAGATTCATGGGATGAAAATGGATGGCTAGGACTTACATATCATCACTTGAGTAACATATGTGAGCTGCTACTTATCACAGAGCCATTAGCAAGAACCCAATCAGCCATCAACCACAATTCTGTTGACTTGTCCTTTAGCACATCTTGCTCATATTCTGCTCCCTCGAGTGATGCTGCTGCAGACAGAGTGAAAAGAATCAACCGTTGACGAAGTTCATGCTCCATGTGCCATAGGTGTTTCTTCAATAGCTGTTCTTGTGCTGAGGTAAGGGCTAATCCACCACCCTCCCTAGGGATCCCCAGCAAGCCCATGTGGATGGTCTCATCTGTTCCAGTGTCCCAATTCTCTCTGGAGCTTTCCCCACTAAGCTCTTCAAACTTGCTATGTTCCAATAGCAGGTGCATGTAGATGACACAAGCCATTTACAGTTTACAGAATGAAGCATTTGCAAGACACAACTGTAGCCTCCCAATAGACATGCATAAAGGGTCAATCATGAAGTGATTGTGCTCCTTCCAACAACTCTGTAGCCAACCAGATATGATTGAGACCATGACTTGAATGCCTGCCAAGCTCTTGAGAAAGGAGAGTGCTACAATTACATCCCACATGACTAATGCTTATGTATAATCTTCCATGTGGTGGAGGGTTGAAGCTATCTGTAGACCTTAGTTAGCAAGATCTTCAGGCCATAGATTCTTGGCTATGGGGATTTCAACCATGCTGTCTCCCATATTGGCAAGTAGTCCTTTGAACTGTTGGCCACCCACCCAAAAGAGCTGGACCACTCCCTTCTGTGTCTTGAAAGAGACAACAAAACCATTGAACGTCCTTGTAATCTCCAAATACTCCAATTTCCAATGAAGTTGTATCACAACCATCAAAATGCAGCTGCACACTAGAGTCCAAATGACCTACCTTGATTGGTACATTGGGTCCAGCATTTCACTGGTGGTAACCACGTACCTGATCACAGCACTTTGCATTAGTTAAGCTATCTCAGACTCACAACTTCTCTTCTTGATCATCTTCACTCTGATCAACTTCAGTATGCATCAGTTGGGCTCTTAGACTCATCACCTCTCTTCCTAATCATCTTCACTCTTATCAACTACATACAATGTTACTCCAACTCAAAGATGTATGTGCTCATGTGCCATTGGATTTTTTTGACTTAAACCCAAAGAACATAGACCTTAAGGTAATAACCCTCTCATGCCTTCAATTTGACTTGCAGCTTGCACCCACCACAATGTGAAACTTAGGATCAAATGAAAACATATGGGTGCATTAAGATATGGCAATCTGGGTACAACAATTGGGATGAACACATTCTGATGACAAAGTGTGTACCCAACCCTCTGCTACTCTAATCATGCACTCATCACAGGTTTGTGGAAGAACTGGTACAAAGTTCAAACCCTAAATCCACCATGTTTAGCAACATGTGACTGTCCAGAACAGAAGCAGGGACATAGTCCAGGGGAGACAGAGAACCATACCACTGCCATTGCATGGCATCTTGGAGACAATGTTACGCCATAAAATAGGTCCAGAGCTGAGGCAGGCAGCTGTAAGACAAAAACAAGCAATGAAAGATGAAGCATGATTCCCTAGTACTTAAAAGTAAATCTCCATGGGGATTGCATCCCAATGGAGGAAAATCAACAATTCTGAATTCCTGAATTTTTTATTTCTAAATATTTCATGTCCAAAACTTCAAAGCACCATAATTATCAAAAAACTTATCCAATATATGATCATTCTTATAGCCTCATCAATAGCTTTCCAACACTAAGTTACTGGATTAATTTGTTCATCCAAATACTGCTCTAAGTGTGTACTTGTCAGGTCACTATGTGTCCCACATATTCAGATAATTTTATTGTTTGCAATACAACTATACTTGTGAATGGTAGCCCAAAATTGTATAACATTCTTTGATTCATTAACATGTTAACAACCAGGCCACAAATGGTAATTACTCCAGAGAAATGAAATCAGTCATTTCAGAGCTCATTTCTTCCTTTGCAAGGCTAGAACCCATAAATTTCTTACTCAATGCATTTGTGGACATTAACTAGTAGCGTCATTGCCTAAAGTAACCATTAGTGAAACTCCAACTTCAGATTCAGATCTAGTGTAAAACATAACTTGGTAGGCTAAGAAAAAACTACATATTCTATTGTCCCTCAATCTCTTAGAACTGCTTTGCTGCTACAGATGACACACAGTGAGTTGGGCACTACCCACCCACCATGTGCTTTGATTCTTTGTATATGTTTTGGTATCACAAATTAAGGTAGCTCTGTGCTCTTCAAGTGCTGTGAACACAAACATGATCAGCCACTGTACATCTATGAAATTGCAGAGGAATCCCCCACAACAGCAATGAGTGCAGTCGTAACACTCATGAGAGTCCTTCACTGTCAGACCATCAACTTCACCATGCATAGTAGTGACAAGCTGCCATGACTACCCACTGACTTCATTGGCTCCCAATGGTCAGTGTAAATGACAATACAATAATCCACCACAGAAGTTGGGCCAGCAAACCATTAGATCTGAACCATTGTGCTCTGTGAGATTACTAGTTCACAGGCACTACCCCACAATGATAGGTACACACAGTACTGCCAATTGGACAAGCACAAGAAATTCATTCATCAAATCTTTGCTTCCTCTCATAGTAGTTTCAATGTGTTTCTTCTGAAAGGGAAAAGCAAAACCTTTATGGAATGTTTCACAGCAAGTCCAGCTTCAGGCAAGAGGCAAGAAGAAAAACATGCAACCCTAAACCCTAATGTTGCAAGCCTATTGCAACAACAACGCCACTCGAATTCATCACAAATCCATTGCTGAATTTGTTTGACAGATGCCATTCTGGAGCTTTTGCAGATTAATGTCACTCGCCAGAAAAAAGTGAATGCCAAAAGACACACTTGAGACTGGAAGTGGAAACCACACTCTGTATTGATTGAGAGATTCTCCAGCGACTCTCTTGCAGCCATTCCACATACTGGGGCTGTTGCATCCCTCCCCTCTGGAGTTTCTCTGTAGCCATGGGTTCCTGGATTTCAGCACATCTGTAGTATAGATAAAATGGGTGTTGGGACATTATTCTCTACAAAACCGAAAAATGTCATTTTGGGAATGAATTGGGCGGGCGCAAGCAGCTCATATTTTGCTCTCTGTTCTCTTCTCTTGAAACCACAGCTGTGAATGCTTTGCTATGCTCTAAAACCTCCTGGAAGACAAACGAGTATAGACAGTCTTCTATGTGCCTGCTAACCTTGCTCTTCACAAGACGTAACTCCATTGAGAGAGAGCTTCGATTTCAGTAGTGTTTTGCGGGGCTTTAGGGTTTCTGCTGATGTCGAGTCCTTCGTGGGCTCACGAAAGATCGAGGGTATCAGGAACGTCCTCGGAGCTGAGTACCAATCCAGAGGTGGGGTTCGGCGTCGCGACTTCTTCGGCTCTGACGACGTCTTCTTCTTCTCCACGTTCTGGTGGAGATGTGAAAGTAATCGCTTGCTTGGTGGATGCCACGGACAAAATCCTCACCAAGTATGCTCTGGATTTTGCTGTCTTTCAATGTGCTTCCAGAGGCGATACCGTCTTCCTTCTCGGCTTGCTACAAGGTATCAAAGGTATTACGAAAGAAAAAAACACAAACCAAACCAGCATCCTGTGCTGCTAGAGCTACCCCTAATCTCACCAATGAGCTCTGTAAGCTCATTAATTTTTGCCTGTAACGGTATAGGGTTTGTGATGCTTTCTCGAGAAACCCGTGACTCTTATTGTACATGAGAAGAAGGATCATATTCCTTACCAGTTCCCCACTCATTTTTGGTTTGCACTTTGTGCTTTGTTATGTAGTGGGATCGGCTGTGAGGAGAGGAAGTGGTCCTCTTGATTCTGAAGGTAAAGAAACTTTCTCTTTGTGAAAGTGATGGTGTCTTTGTAACTAGATCTGTAGACAGAAGCACCTGCAACTGATACTTGCTGTCATTGTTCACACCCTTGTCCTCCTGCCATTTCTCATGCCACATACATTCTGCCATTGCTCGCATCACATGCATCCTGCCATTGCTCACACCACATACCTTCTGCCATTGGTCACTCCAGATACATGCTGCTGTTGCTCACTCAAGATACCTCCTGCCATAGTTCATGCATCTTGTCCTGCATTGCTAACACCGCATACATCCTGCCATTGTTCACGCCCTGGAGTTTGTATCAACTGTGAGGTTTACTAATAGTCTTTCTCTTTTAAACAACAGTTTGTATTGGGAGGTGCTTCCGTGCTCCCATTTCTAGTCTTTTAACTTGCAAGCAAGCAGTCATGGGAACCATCTGACAAATGAGACAAGAACAAATTTTGAGTAGTTTATGTAACTCCCATTTCTGTGTCTTTGGTTCTGCAAATTTTGCAGTGGAGCAATTTATCAGCGACACAAGGAGGATGTATCAAGCAAAACTTCAAGATTTTCTTTCACAAGCTGAGAAACGAGAGGTAGATCATTTCACTCTTACTTCTCTCTTGAGATGAGGATGACAATCATCAAGGGGTAGTCTTAGTATTACAGGAGTTTTCTTTTCTGATATTTAGATTCTCTTACAGTGTCAACCTTGCTGGTTTCCAACTCTCATTAACATCTTTTCATGGTTTTTTTTGGTATTTTCTCTTTTTCCTGAATTCCTTTTCTTCCTCAGTATGTATGATCTCTCTTCACCTAGGTTGTGCTTTACACTTGGTTTCATTCTTGGCTATATTGTGGGGTATTTGAGTTATGCACCATTGTTTTTGTTTCTCTTCTCTATCACAATTTTCTCACATCATCAAAGGTCACCACACTCCTTGTATTTGCTAATCACTAGTGTAGAGGTTATTTTCAATTGTCACTCATGCTCCAAGACTGTCAGCAGTTTTAGTAGTTCGAGTCCTCCTTAGATCATCGTAGACCAAACTGTGATCAGTTCTGAAATTTGTGCTCAGCCTTGCTCACATGTTCTCTCAAGATTTTAGACTATTCATTTCCAGTTGTGTTTCACACAGAAGAAAATCTGTGTCTGAGCAATTGCTTTTTGGATCATGTAAAGTACTGGAAGACAAAGACATATCCATCTTAACTCTTTTCAGCATCATCACTCATCAGCATATGTCCTTTCCATGCAGATAAAATTGGAGGTAAAAATAGGAGTTGGACCTGCATTTAAGGAGATCATTGCACTCGGGGCAAACTGGGTCATCTTGGACAGGTTTGTGGTTTGTGCCCAGATTGTTGACTTCTTCATGTGGATACTTTCCTTCTCCAGCATGGGCTCTGATTCTGTTGTATGGTATCCTTAAGACGATGCGAACACACAATTAGGGTTTAGGGTTTCCAGTTGAGTGTTCGTGGCCAGATCAGGTGGAATATGGTTCAAATCATTTTGGCCAATGAAGCAGGTTGAAGATCTCAATTATGAAGGACCAGCACCTTTTGGAAGGGCAAACAATTCAAGGGCTTGATTCTACTTGATAGTTGATCTTAGAGAATGCTGACTTGTTTCTCATAATTGTTGTGTTTACACAGTGACATGGGAAGCCACAGGCAGGCCATCCTGGACAGGACAAACTGTGGGTTAGTGGAGATGACCACTGACCACAAACGAAAGGTCACCCGCATCTATGACCCATTCTTCAAGCCTAAACCTCCAACTCCCCGACATGACTTTTCCTCCACTTCCAATAAGGAAGTGTGCTGTTGCTTTTCCTTCTGTTGTCACTGATAGCAACCAACTGCTGCCAATCTCTCTATAGGTGTTCTGAGCATCTGCAGCTGCCTGTCAAGCAACAGCCATGTACTTTAAGTCTGCAGGTAGATTTCGTGCAAGCCAAAACTAAATTGACAAACTGAGGATTGCTTGACAGAGATTGAAACTGTTCCAAACTTCAGCTTCTGGGTGAGAGGGAATTCCCTGATTCTTTCAGTTACCCTGTGATGGGAGTTTGTAATATACTTCCTAGTTTTCTGACTACACCAGATTGTCTGGCATCAACAAGATGACCATCTTTCCTTTCTTGCCAATCACCCAATCCAGCAAAATGGATGGTGATCGCTAGCCAGCTCTGCTGCACATCAGGATGGAGCTTGACCTCATCACTAGTGCAACTGTGTAATTGCTCAAGATCATAAATCTTAAACCTTGTCCATCAAGAGACTTGTCTCTTGGTGTGCTGTAGATGTAAAAGTAGGCTTCATTTAGTGGCAGAAAGCTTAGACTAAGGCCAAGAAGCAACACATCAGAAATATCTGAGACAGATTTTTCAGGGAGTAATAAAAGCATCCACTGGCAGGTGCAGATGTGATCAAATTTTCCCTTCACCTGTGAATCTATTGCATCGTAGATGGGGTTTTTAATATGGGAAGTTATCCACCACCCAAGACTTCTTTGAGTAGTTATTGTGTCTTTTGATGCTAGCCAACAGCATGACCTGCACAAACACTTGGTATTGGCCTTGTGAGCATGTCAAAAGCAGGAAGGGAAGGAAAATTTCCCTTCACCTGTATGCCGCATAGACTCCTTTGCAATTGTATATAAGAGCCTCTTCACCTTCTGACTGTGGCATGCCTAGGCTTTATACAAGCTGCCAAAAGCACACACTAGATAGACTTGGTGACTTATTGTAAGTGATTTAGAAGTGTGGATGAGGCATTGAGTAGAGGATTGGGTCTAAGAAGCACATGGGGGAGGAGCGGGATGAGGGCAGTTTAGGAGGAGTGTGAAGGGGATCATGGGATTGGATTGAGCTTATGTATAGCTGGATTTGCAAGTGTTTGATGTGGGAGTTGGGGACTTTGAATTGTGAGCACAGGGATGTAATACGAAGGTGCACCCCACCCCATTCGCCTAGGGTGTGGATGTGGAGTGGGGTCAACCAGTCATCAATGAGAAGCTGGCACTTAGGAGAGGTTCATATTTCTCTATTTTATGGGAAATAATTGATTTTGGGAATATTTTGCAGCAATATTTGGGATTCAAATATTGAATACAGATTGAGTAAGAAGAACTGGTGGGGAAGGCAGAACATGTTGAGAGGCCTTTAAAAAGCACTAGATATTTGGGCATAGGTGGGCAAGCAGCAAGAGCAAGGTGGATTATTGCATTTATGTGGAAGTAGCCAAGAAGGGACAATGGGTTTAGCTAGGAAGTCAGAAATGGAGAATTCATTAAAAGGTGGAAAGCAGGTTGGTGAGAGAAAACTAATGTGTTGGGTCCCAATGTTGGTCTGGTGGTATATAGGGTCCCATGGGTACATGCTTGGGAATGAAGAAGGGTATCTAAAAACCTTTCAATGTGGTTTGTTCCAATCAAATAACAGTTTCATATAGCTTGTGCCCATAGTAGGAGCTCAAAGTTATAACTTAATGTCAAATTGTAATTTAACATAATATATGTTACGATAAACATCACGTATTGTGGATTATAATGGATGAAATCATAAAGTTTACCTCACGCATGTGTCATGAGTAGTGACCTTTTGTGTGAGAAAACCATGTTCTCTTATGGTGCATTCATGACCATTTGTTGAATCAATGGATGTTAAGGATGAAAATCATTAAAACTTACAAATGGGTTATGTTGTCAATTGCAATATGTTTCCCCTTCTAGGAGGACAAAAACAACAAGATCATAAATGTACAAGAGTTAACAAAATTGACCATTGTTATTGCAATACTTTATCTAGGTTAGCATTCAGGTATTGAATAATAAAAAAAAATTCGAAATTGAGTTCAACAATAAAAATGATAATTTCTGAAATTTATGGCTTGATGTTATGTCAAAATAAATAAATAAAATCAACAATGATGACTTGTCAATGCACTTATCATTGATGAAAAAAATCTTATTAAAAGAATTGTATTGCACAATTTTCTCATCATCATAGTTCTTGGTTACAAGTAACAAGGACTTTACTTTATCCAACAACTTAAGGTGAAATGCAATATACATTGGAATTCCGGCTAAACCTGTTAGATGATGAGTAGCCAAAATAAATAAAATAAAAAACTGTAAATATAACATACAAAACTATCAAGTTTGCAAAATTTTGACATCAATAGGTACATAATTTTATTAGCTTTTAACATTTAGGGCAAGTGTTTGTTTTTATTTTATTTTTATAAAAAAATTACTACTAAACTTGAAAATCCAAATTCCTCACTAGATTAATCACAAATAGTTAAATATTTTTAGTCACATAAGAAATTCCCATGAAATGTGTAAGGTGTAAATGAAATCACATGCATTTACAAAGTTCATTTCCTAGTTTCATTGATCAATGGAAGCACACTAAGGTGTGTCATTTATAGCAAATGGGAAGTACTTTTTTTAAATCCATATCCAATCTATTTGGAAACTAATTTAGAATATGAATGTATTTAGATATTATTAAAATTAAAATCTTGTTTCAAATTTCAAAGTCATGGTGTCACAAGGCATTTTTTTTAAATCCTAAAAAAGAGTTCAAGAAATTAATCATTTTTTATTTTTAAAAGAGCTTTAAATATAATTGTAGTTTTGGGACGTTGAAAAGGTCACAAGATAATAAATTAAACTCATATTTCACTCATTCAATTTTAATTTTTTAAAACATTAATCATACAAAATAAATTTTTCAAATACATAAGTCTAATGCATTGTAAAATAAAAGTCTATATCTATGAATTTAATAAGCCTGACAAAATCTTGCCAAAATTCAAAAGTCCATTGCTTGCTTATTGAGTATTCATAATTTTGAATTTTTTTTCTATTCTTGGAAGCTCTCTTAAATGTGTTAGCTTTACATAAGTGAGTTTTTTTTTTGGATTAAAAATGCATTATTTTATTCCAATGGTAATGATTCATCCAAACTGATTTAGGGAGAATATGTTCCATATATCATCTTTTGGATGATTCCAAAATGGAATATGTTTAGTCTATCCCCCAATAAATAGGATGAGAAGGTGTTTTTTTAATGTGCCTTTCCATAATCATGAGTAGATTTTCAATACCTCTTGCACCAATTTGCATCCCATTTCTTTTCAATGAAATTTGAATTCAATTCATGCTGCATGCAATGCCATAATATATTTTCATTTGAATGAAACTTAATTACACAAAATCAATCCATGTTTTCATCAATGAAAAACTGCAAATCCATAGCAACACAGACCCCAAGTCCTAAAACATTTAAGAGATACAAAAAAAGTCTGTTGTTGGTTGGGTTTAGGGTTTAGGGTCACTGCCCTGATTTCATTTCATAACTTCTTATTCACTTTGATCTTCCTAATCAAATAATGACTTCTTTCTTTACAATAATCTCATAATTCCCCCTAAAATTACCAGGCCTACATGAAATCAAATCCTCTTACAAACTCCTCTTACAAACTCGATTCATGATCATCATGCAAAGAATTTGTCCTTTAAATGCATGTTCCAACAATTCTTTGGTTCTATCAACTAGTTGTTCATTGGCAACATCCCCCCAACATGCCTCAAGGTTTCTATCCATCACTTTCCCCAAGCTCCTGATCTATCAGATATAGTAAACAAACTTGGAAGTGTTTCCACTTGATATTTCCAAACCATGTGACATATATCTGTTAATGGACCATAGATGGGATAGAACCCAAAATTGAGCTTCTCATTCATAACAGGGATATTGCAATTGCAACAGTAATACAGTGCCAGGAGATTTTGCAGGACACCAATCCAGAAAGATTTGCATCTCCAGGCTTGACTAGGTAGCAAAATAGCAACTGCTATTAACAGAGGAAAAACATACACTGACTTAGTAAATGAATGAGCTTGCCAGAGACGGAAGATAGGTGCTGCTGCAGAAAAAGCTCCCAATTGTTGATGAAACAAGGTTCAGCTGTGTTTATGGAGAACTGGAGTAGCTTAAGAGATGAAGACCCATGTTGACCAAATTCTCCACAAAAAACCAAGAGTAAAACGTAAGGAGATGCTGGCCCCTATTCAGGAGACACAGATTCCACAGGTGCATCCTTCACCTGAGGTGACAGACTGCAAAAGTCAACATGACACAAAATGGGGAACATAGCTCAGGTTAGGGTTGCTGTTCACACTAGCATGCCAATTTTCTTGCATCCACAAATGCCATGAAGGGAGCATGGAAGAAACAGCTATAGCTTCTTTCTCTGTACCTTTCCATGCACTAAAATGTACTGCATCATATCATGTGCCATACTCAAGCAATTTGTGTGGGGTTCCCAGTTAAACCCTTAGAAGTGAAATCATAGAATGTTGTGGCATTCAGACGAAAATAGTAAGTACCTGCGAGACCAGGATTTCTCAGTCACATGAACACGAAGCCCATTCCCTTCCGGAGATGATGACCGCTTTGCAGGCAGGGAAGAGAGTGTGCAGTGTTGTCCAGCCTGCCGGTCCCGCCTTGGGGAAGACAGTTTGTGATCATGACGTTGGGGAGGGGACTGTGATTCGTGTCCACCACGATGAGAACGATTAGGAGAGGGTGGAGTGTGAGTCCTGTCATGAGGTGCTACCTCATGCTCCACACGTTCTCTGAACAGAAAAGCAGTTCATAAACAGAAATTTTACTTGGCTGACAGTTGTGGCATGTTTAACATACTCTGAACAAGTACCTAATTTGTATCAGACCATTCAGGCTCCCCTCATCTGACCTTTAGAGGCCACATCAGGAATGATGGTGCCCCACATGCCAGTTAAGGCAATTTCAAAGTAGCAGATGCCAAATTTTGCCAAATGCCATTATCCAGACTTCCATCTGTCAAATTAAGTATGGCCAAATTTTTGGAATAGGTTACTTAAAATAATGAAAGTGTCTTGTACTTGTAGGTGCATACCAATTTAGGCTCTATACATGCTCATTACGCATTCAGACATAACTTGCACAACTGCCTGGTGCCACCACCACCAGTTTCACTGACAATACTAATCAGATGGTGTGACCAGGACTAATCATTCCATTTAAGAAATTGTAAAGTAAAAGGTAAGGAGCAAAAGAACCAGAATGGATGACCATAGAAAGTACTCCTGTGAGACCATTCCTAATGAAGAGTCACAACTAGGACTAGAAGTGTACCTTGAGCTGTGATGTCTCGGCTGTGGTGTGCGTGATCGTGTGCGAGCTGCATTCCATCAACAGAAAGCCTAACAATGAAAAAAATCTATCCAAATATAATTTTTAGTTATATAGAAATGGTAATGGGGATCCTTAATCTGTGGAAGACCTAAATAGACCTGTACTTTTATGACACAATGCATGGATGTATTGACCATTATAATTACAGAAAGACTATAAATTAGGGAGGCATACTAACTGGGATTTCACTTAACAACAGAAGGATCTACACCAAAAAGGCCTACTCAGGAAGTTGACCGAAAGACATGCTTACATCTGAACCGGCGTGCAGGAGATCGTGGTGGGGAATGCCTGCGGAAACCACCTCCACCTGGCCCACTGTATCTCCCTCCTCCACCAGCACGGCTTCCTCCATGGCTAGGGGTGCTGTAGAACAGTCAATAATATATTTCAAAATGATCTCCATGTCTTGCTGGTCCTGAATACTTGCAGCAAGGAACTGTTGAGTAAAATAACATTTTTCTCACATGTAATACTAATAGTTTATGCTCCCTCACTGCATTACTGATCATTGGAACAATACAAGCTAGAGAGAGAAAAACTTATTACCTAGATCGCTCCTTAATACGCATCTCTGAAGGTTTCTTCCGGTTCTCTTCAGCAAATACTACAGTGATCTCTCTCCCACCAACAACTTGCCGGTCCATGTTATATTGTGCATCAGCAGCATCTGCAGGGTCCATGTACTGAACAAAGCCAAAGCCACGCGACTCCCTGCAAGAGTACCAGGGCACCATCTCAGAAAAAACCATGAACAAAGGGTGGATAGGTATATGTGTTGAGGATGATACAAACACTCAAATGGAGGGAGGATCAGTTAAATCAGAAACTTGTGTCCGCAGCTACTGAGATTCCTAAAACGCATCTTGTCAACTTCTCAGGTGCACTTACCTTTTGCTCTGGAGCCACTGGCTCAGGAACTAAAGTAGGCAAACCTCAAGAGTCTCTATGCTACTTCAATCTTGTGGAACTGATATCCAAAATCAAACCTTTGTTACAAAGAAACTGGACACATGTAGCTCCCAAACCCACTCCTGCTGCTTGGAGCTCCAATGCAGTCCATTCCCACCTTCACACCATTGACCGTAAACTATTTAACCTATGGCCAGAGAGTGGATGGATAAAGGAGAAAACAAGGAGCTGTCAGCAAGGACCATCCCACAGGACTGCAATCTAATAGAATCCTGTCTGATAGCTGCGAACTGCTCTATCAACAGAGGCCAGGGTGATGAGCCTGTGACTCCCTTCCCCATCGACTACAAAGAGTAAAGCCTCAGTTAGCATACCTTGACCAACTCTTGAAAAAGCATCTCTGCACATTGAATCTTCAACTTTGATACAACAATCAAATTATCTTCAGACACTTGAAATAAAATCTTCACTTCTTCCTTTGATTGAAGGGCTTGCCATCTCTTCACCCCCTGGCTGTGGCCCCTCTCTTTGCTGTCTTCCTATGCTGAATACTTTGGCTCTCTTTGGGCTTCCCATCACCACTTCCACACATCCCCACACATCTAACATCCTTGGAGTGAAAAAATGGGCTTGGCAAGACGAGACTCAAGATAGTGGCCACCCCCAACCTTCAGATGCGAAACTTCAAATTTCCAACCAATTTGGGAGTTTCTTCAGTAAAAAATGCCGTTTGGAGGTCAGATCTGTTTCCCTACTTCCTTTCTGTTTAAGAGCAGGGCTTCCCAAATCCTGTATCATGCTGATGCCACCCAATGGCAATCCAAATGAAGCATTTCAAGAACCCCAGAAAGCTTAACCTTAAAAAACTCAGAAACCAAAAAAGGAAACTCTAATCCATGTGCGGCAATATGCGCCTACAGCTTCTCACCCATTTTGGGTCATCTCCGTGCTAAAGATCTCAAAATACTCGCAGGAATGTCAGATGACGTCAGTGTCGCACTTTGCCTTGACAGGCTTGTTAACAAGGGCACACATCCTTTTGCCACTCTTTACCAAGCAGCAGAATAGCCTCACCATCTGACAACCCTAGAAATGAAAAAAAAGACAAGGCTTTATTGGCTTCGTTAGTAGTGCCTTCTACAATATGCCAGTTACAGGTGCTAGCATAGAGTGCCAAAAACCCTCAGAGTTGAGCAATAAAGCATACCCGCTGTAGTAGTCCTTGGGAAGATACACATCTTTCACTGGTCCAAATCTCTCAAATGGTATTCGAAGATCATCTGGTCTGAAAACCATAACCATAAAATCAACACAATAACACAGGAACACAAACCAAAGAAAATAACTAGCCAGGTGAAGAGATGAGAGAAGAAAGCATAAGTGTTTGAGTGCCAACATAAATAATCATATCTCTAAAATCAAAGGACAAAAGAACTGTGTTAAGATTTTCAAGTAAACCATTTGCAAATTGACCTATAGATGTGACTCCACAAACCCTAAAGACATACAATGCACATGTAATGCGAAACTCAAAACTGTGTCAGCTATTTTTTTGTCTGCAACAAAAAGAAGTTTGAAAAGAAGAAAAGATGCTTGGCTAAAGTACACTAAGCACATGCAATCATAAGACCATTACCACTTCTTCCAACAGGAGCGATGTAGGAAGCTACAAAATACACTAAAGAACCACAGACAGACAGACTGACAAACCAAACGCACAGAAAAAAAAAAATCCTATCCACTGAAATGGACTGTGTGGATGCACACTAAGCAGTTTGAGAAAAGGTAGCAAGATAACCTGGAATCACGGGAGATGTTACGGACAAGAAGACTGGTAGGCGGGCTACGATGACGCCCACCGCTGCTCCTATCCCTGCCGTGTTTCCTGCTATCCCTGCCATCGCCCCGTGACCATCCATCATCAATGTGTCGTCCCCTCCGAGGCGGTGCCGGACTCCTGCTCCTCTCCCTTCTGACTGGCGGACTGTAACTCCTGCTCCTCCCCATCCTCACACCACAAAAGCTTACCCAAAACAAAACCAGAAAAAAAAAAAGTAGAAACTCCTGCTTCTTCCCTTTCCAGACACACACACACACACACTCTCTCTCTCTCTCTCTCTCTCTCTCTCTCAGCGCACAACAAAGAATGCCACTCCCCGAAAAACAAAGGCCACGACGCCAACGCGGGAAGAAGGGAAGGAAGGCGGAACTGCGCGAGCGAACGGCGCGAGCGCGAGACTCGAAGGATGCAACGCAAGCTTCCAAACGGTACAGATTCTACGGACTCCATCATCCAACGGCTCGGATTTGTGATCAGGCTCGGAGTTCCATACGTCACGTTCCGCGCCGGCATCTCGTCGTCGAGAGCTCCGTGCACATTCCAGAATTCCGGAATAGGTACCAAGTGTCTTGTTGTTTCCTCTATCCTGAGTACCTTACCCTAAGGTCAGTTTCGTCATTAAATAATCCTAAAATTAATGAAATGAAATTTTGTGAAAATATGAAGTTGCCCTTGGTCCAATTGTGAGCCCATTACAAAATAAGGAAACTCAACATGTGAACATTGTTTTGCAATGTATGTATTGAATTTTTGAACAGCCAAATATGAAAGGAAATCATGCTTGAATTGAATGGTAAGCCATCAAGTGTTTGCACATTCTTAATTGATTTTTCCTTTCAAAACCTGGTTTTTTGGAATTTATTTGAATTTTCAGTGGCAAAAATCACTTTTAAATCAATATCTCCCACATTCTGAATCCAAATCTTACCACATAAATTCCATTAAATCCTGCTCATCGAGATCTTTCCAAGAACACCAAAGTCACATTCCTGTGAAATTTTCAACTATGATTTAATTTAATTTTCAATGAAAAAGATCATTCAATATTCAAGAACTTCTACACCACAAGTCCAAACGCCATGAAACCAAGCCAATGCACCCCTCCTCCTGGGGAGCTTTCCAAAGAGACCAAGAATGTGATCTAAAGTTTCATGGTTCAGTGGATCTCATTGGTACAAAACAAAACAAACAATCTACCTTGCTCCATAGATAGATAGTAGATGATGGGAAAATACATAATTTCAAAAAAAAAAGTTCATTTTTTGAAATATTATTATTATTCGTTTTGTTAATGTGGAAACTAACCCAAAGTTATAGGGTTGTCAAATTCATCTCAAAAAAATCAGTAAGAAAACATTGGATTTTGAAAAAATGTCATCACTTTTTTTATTACTTATCGGTTGGAGTGGTCTATCATCACTTTTGTTGGAGATTGGAAAAAACTTTGGATAACTCTTAAAGTTTTATTGTTAATAATAGTTAAATCTACCTTGAGATGTTTTTTTCTTTTTTCAAAAAAAATAAATGAAACATTGAACCCATCACCCAACAACTAACCAATGTTGTGGGAATACATAGTTTTTGATATATTTTGAGGTAATGTGTTTTTTTTTCCAATGGGTAATAAAGGTATATTAATATTTTTTAAATTCCATCAAGATAGGGTCAAGGTACACAAAAATTGTGACTTTTGATAATTGGGTAAAATCTAGATACTCTTATCATATATCCTTATATGGGGTAAAGTTTAGGGTTTAAGGTTTAGGGTATTACTTTTTACTTAAGTCATTAAAATTTTTAAAAGGTTTACACTTTGGAAGAAATGAAACCTTTTTCAAGGGTCAAAACCTTTCCTCTTTACTTGTGATGGAACTTTCAAATGTTTGCATGATTATATTAAAATGGCATAAATTTTTTGATAAATTTTTCAAGTTTTTTGAATGATTCCTTGAATGACTATCCTTGGCAACTTCGATTCTAATTTTTATTTGGTTTTTCACTTTTTCATAGGGAGTTATTAAAATAGTTTTTGTACTTTTGCTTTTTATATAAATGATGATATAAAGTTTTGTCAGTTTACTTCCCTTTCTTGTTTTTAGCTTTTTTTTTCTTTTTCTTTTTAAGCTTGCCTCTCAACTTAATTTCATTTGTTTACCTCATTTTTTGTTCTAGTGGTGACATTGCAATTGGAAGATTCATGTGACCTAACCCAAAGACTTTTCAACCAACCGTTGCTCTACACAAGCTTTGGATCTTGTCGAAGGTTCAACACACGTTGTAGCAAGGCATCACCTTTATTTTATTAGATGACAAAATGATATCTAAGATAGTTCATTTTCCCCCTTCTCTCATTTTCTCTTTGTTTGCTTTTTTTATCTCAATGGTTCAAAAGTAGTGGAACTCGAGGTTAACATCTCACCCCACCCTTGATTCCTTTCTTTTCCTTTGCACTTGCTCTATGTGATTTTCTCTTGGGAAGCAAGCGATTCCATCACAATTATGGGGGGGTGTTGGAGTCCCCTTTCCCACTTTTTCACTTTGAAGTTCATCACTTTCAAACCATGCCCACTTGAAATGCTTATGGTCTTTTTTTGTAAACAAATCGAACAAGTTTAATCTTCTGCATAATCAAGCAAGTCTTTTGGTATTGGGTTCAAGCTCAATCTTGTGACATAAGTATCATGTTTGACCCATTCACAATAAAACAAAGTTGATTAGCCTTGACTTGTAAGCCATGTTTACCTAATGGGAATTTTCAACCACCTTCTATGTTTTTGCCATTACTAAATTCATGTTAAGTGGCAATGAAAAAACTTTTTGTGCAAGCTTGTGAAAGGTGCAATGTGATATCATGCCTACCAATGCCCACCCACAAAATGACACATAAATGTTCCAACCCCCAATAATGAATATTCCATTGAATAGTTCATTTTTATAGATGAAATCATGTCAAACAATCAAATTGAATGTGATTGATCCCTCATCCTTGACCCAAATGGAAATGGCTTTGGATGAGACCCAACAAATTTAAATGAACATCCAATTACACCAAGGGAATTTTCTTCCATGTGGATCTTACCCTTCAAACACAAATTTCAAACACACACAAAATTCTCAACCTCAAATCTCAACAACTTCATTTGATAATCAAATTCCAACCACATGTTACTTCATGGCCCCCATAGCTTGCACCACAAAATGGATGCACATTGACACACAAAGGAACATTCATTAACCATTCCAATCCCCAAGACAAACAAAAGGACCAACGAGTATCTCTTTTCCCACAAGCTCCCCATATCAACGTAAAAAAAAGCTTGTGAAGGTCTTGGTGCAACTCAATACAAAATCTTAGCAATCAAGAGTTCCTCATTCTCCTCCCACATATGTTTCACAAATGGCCCCACAAACCTTAGCCCCCCTCCCCCCCCCAAATAGCAACACAACAAAGGACTTATCTACTTCCTTGTGTTTTTTTGTTTCTCACGCCTATCCATGACTAATTTAAATGCTACTAATGGTGGATTCCAAGCAAGCTTTGCAACCAGAGGAAACCCAAGACACCCCGACAAAACCTCCCACTCATGCAACCATCATTTGCAAGCTTGTTGTTAAAGGATCAAAAGTATTGAAGAAAGGCATGTAAGATTTTTAAACTAAATTATCTCTTAAAAGTCCTTCAAGGCACCACTCCAACACACTTGCACAACCCACTAACACAACTCACAACCTCAAAAACTCATACCTGACCTATTTTGACTCAAAGGATCCCCTAGCAGCACCAACAGATGCAAGCCACTGATCATGGAAGTTTCCCCCAAGCCAATCCACCCCCCCCCCCCCGTTCATCACTAAAACCTCCCTTCTTTCATTGATCGACCTAACCTTTTGAATGGATTTTTTAAGATTGCGATAACCCACCTTGATAATCCACCTATAAGTTATAGCAATTAAAGCAACTAAACATTCCACAATCAAAAGGGTGGTTGGTAGCCACCCCTTGCACAAATAAATTTAAGAATACATGAAGTAACACTTACACCCCACTTTTAAATCACTAAAGTTATTCATTCAAAGCTTTTTACTTTGATTTTCTAAAATGAGGAAAAGGTGTTGACTAAAAGGAAATTTTTAAATTTAGAAAAGAATAACGTCACATACCATTTTCATGATGGAAATTCAAGTTCAACTAGAATGCAAATGAAATTAATCTAACCATATCATATTCTGTTGAAATTCAATTCCCAAATATCAAAACCTAATTATATACATCACAACATCTCATTACTTTGGCCAAATGCATTAGTAAGTGAATTCCCACTTTGGAAGTTGAAGTTTCAATGGACTCTCGAATCTTCAAAGGGCAATTGCAGGGGGTTAAAACGGATTGGATTGAAGAGTTCCCTATATCGTTGGAAGGTTCTTAGAAAGTAGATGTTTAAAATGGGCTTGTATGACCATTTGGGTATTTAAAACATAAGTTATGGTCAAAAGAAAAGTCAGGAATCAAATTGTCAATTTGACTTTCAACCACTTAAAGTTGAGAATCGTTCTAATTTACTTAGGTGCAGGTGGCATGTCACATATTGTTGGAAATTTTTTGACAAGTTCTACAACTTTACTTTAAATCTCACTTCAATTAGAGTTTTGCACAAAAAGTTATGGGCCTCCAAAGTCCTAGGAATCCCAATTTGGGAATTTCGGGACTCCCAAGTTGGGAGTGCCGGACAAAATGACATTTGGGTGCAAGCTCCATGGGCATGCACAAATAATACTATAAGGGGGAGGGTGGTGGTTTCCCCCAAGTCCGAGCTATAGTGAATCTTATGAGTTCGTGTTTGCCATAACTCGATCGTGCACCAAAAGTGTTCCAACTATGCATGAACTAACTTGTTGTTTGGTTTATGCAGGTCTGTGTGAATAATTAACCCACTTGTTACTCATCCTAGTCCCCATCTCGGAGCTCCAACACGCCCTTCTACCCTCGAAGTGCTGCGAACAAAACACTATTAGAAATTTTGGGTTTTGCAACTAAAATTCAGTTGCATGCAACACATGCAACTAGAAATTTGTGTAGTTGCTTAAAACAAGTTGCACATGACATTTAGTTACATGGAACACTATGTATGTAACATGTACATACGATGTTAATATACATGTTCATCCATACATACTAATCCAAATGTAATTGTACCTTATGTGCAACTCTCCTTGCAACTATAATGTAATTAATAAAAATATGACATGTGTCTAAAAATTGGATAACTAACTTGTGGACATGTGTCACTATTTAATTACTTTTGTGTTTTCAAAATTAAAAATTCATTGGATTAATCTCAATCATTAAATTTTTTAGCATTAACATGATGACACGCGGCACACCATGAAACCTTCATTGACCATTTGACACATGTTCCTTTAAAACATCAATTATATGCTGACACGTGGCAATAAGGCCCACCTTTTTATTTTTAAAATATTAATTAATGAAATTTAAGTTGTCTAATTTATGGCCAATAAAATGTTGACACATGTTGCCTAAGTAGGTAGGTAATTATTAAACCCTATTAAGTAAATAAGTTTATTTAGGTATGTAAATAGGTTGAACATAACTAAATTTAGGTTATATAAATAAAATTAAAATAATCCAATTTTAATTTTAAGATTAACCATTTCATTAAAATCAAGCTTCATTTATTTACTCATCCCCAATGGCACTTGGTGTATTGTTATTACAAAGTTTTTGCTTCTAGTTATATACTAAGCCAAATAGAATTGGAAACCAAAGGATATGGGATAAAAAATTCCATTGCAAACTTCATGAACCAACTTAGTTACATCTAATGTGTTAAAGTATAACAGCCAGGGGAGGGCTTTGTTGGTTTTGGTGTCAAAACAAAACTTGAAACCCTCTTCTTGGCACATTTAAGACGTTAAGAATCATCAAAAACATATTAGAAATGAGAAAGTTATGACCCCCCAAAGTAAAGGGGGTAAAAAATTTATAAAAAAAACCATTGAACACTACAAAGGTTGATTCTTAAACACCCATAAAGTTCCTTTTATGTTGTTTTTTTATATTAGAGTTCAAACATGATTTGTATAACTTTAAATGACGTTCTTATAGCATTTTAAATTGCTTGAAATGAATAATAAATAAGAAAGTTAGGAGGATGGAAAGTAGGAGGGGTCCAAAGAAAAGAAAAGAAAATGTTTTATAAGTTGGAAAACTTATTTGTCCTATTTTTTCTTCTTGTTAATTTTTCATTACTCCTTTTCTGTTGCACTTCAAAGATGATTGTAGAATATTTTTAATAATTATGATAACCTCATGAAAATAGGGTTTTAACATTATTATATAATTTAAATTAGTTTAAGATGTTCGTGTACTTATAGGTTAATTTGTGTAACCTATTTACATTAATATTTTAACATAAATAATAAAATTTAAATACATAACGACTGTTGATATTATATATATAATTGATTATCATTATAATTATAATAAAAATCTAATTGATAATTATGAATATTTATTATAAGTTTTAATATTATCATATTGATTGATTATAAATAATGTTTTTGTTTAGTTTAGCTTAATTTAATTCAGTATAATTTAGTTTAGCCATAATTAATTTAGCCATTGTTATTTTTAGCTTAATTTGGTTTAGACATAAATATTTAAACCTAACTTAATATAACCATAATGTTTTTTGGCCTTATTTAATTTAGCCATATTTATTTCATGTTCATTTATTTTAATTTAATTTATTTAAACCATAATAATTTAACATAACTTATTTATTCTAGCCATAATTAATATAATATATTTTATTTTAACCATAAATAATTTAGCCTAACTTAATTTAGCCATAATTATTTTGGCCTAACTTAATTTAACATAATTTAATTTAACCATCATTAATTTAACTTAATCAATTTAGCCATGGTTAGTTTTAACTTGATTTAATTTAGCCATAAATAATTTAATTTAATAAATTTAGTCATGGTTATTTTAACCTAATTTAGTTTAACTATGGTTAGTTTAGCCATGATTATTTTAACTTTGGTTACTTTAGGTTAGCCTAAATTAACATGGGTTAACCTTAATACTAAAGGCACATAATATTATTATACATAGTTTATGTAGATATATTGAGTATAATAATTTAAATATGTATAAGCTTAGGCCATCATTTTTACAACACATGTCCATGTTATATAAATTTAGTTGCACATTAGTTGCACACACAACCATATGGCTAAAATTTTATATAATACCAAATTTATAGTTACAAACATAATTGAAATATTTGTAAATGACAATCGGTTGCATGCCAGTTGCATAATGACTGGTTGCAAATGACAAGATTTCTAATAATGAAGCAGCATACCCCAATTCATTATCCTTCCGTTATTTTCACCTTGGACACGTAGTTGAATTTATCAAGGAGCTTGGGGGTGCGTTAGAAAATATGTGTAATCTCATAATTAAAGTAAAGGTTCACTATCGAGGTTACACAATGTATGATTTTATTTTTTATACCACATAACCCATTTCAAGAAAACATACTAGTGTGAAGGTGATCAAGCTTTTGTTTATGAACCATTTATTAGTAATACAATGAAGCCTTTGATTATAAGGGTATTAAATTTTTTCAAAATTTATTCATTGACACTATGTGTGTAGGAGATGATTGTTTGATAATTTTTGCTTAAGGTTAGCATGTAGAGGCACTAGTAATCACATTAAATTGATGTAAAAAACAACTAACAACCCTAATATGTAAGTGACAAAAAAAGCTTGCACAAAATCTAAACTAATTGTTATGTTCAATTTTAAAGATATGAAATAAACTTGGAGTCTTGACCTTTGATGGTCTTCATGTATTCTTCTTTGTGTATTCTTGGAACATCAAATTAATTCCAATAAGGTAGCCCCCACTTGAATTGTTGACAACAAACTATTAAACATTATTAACCAAAGCTTGTGCTTTAAAGGAAAAATGATTTTCCATAGAAAGAAAGATGGTGCAAAGAAAAACTTACTTTTTTTCTTAGACAAGAAAATCAAAACTAAATATAGTTTAAAGTAGGAATAATTTAAAAACTCTATCTTTTTTTGGTCTTCTTTTGATGGTGAGCTCTTTGTAATTTTTACAATGTTTCAATTTTAGGTGGGCATTCATCTTTGAACTATTTCAACCCATGGTATTTAATGTTGGAATTGGTGTGAGATCCATTGTGTCCATCCAAGTTAGGCTACCTTATAATCAAAGATGTTTAGGGTGTGCAAAACATTAGGGTCAAGACCATTTGTCGTTCCTTTTTTACTTGAAACTCTATTACAAACAACTTCACCTTGCATGGGCAACTTGAAATTTTAAACAAATTCAACAAAATAAAGTTTTATGTGTCTCCTTGTAACTCATAAAAATTGGTGTAGAAGTGTTCGATTCTTCATCATTCTATGTTGAACATTTCATTCAACATATCCTATAGGAGGATTCTATCATTACATGTTTTCACACATGGGAGTTTTATTATATTAAAATGTTTTGAAATCTAATGTGTTGTGGAAGTCATGAAAAGACAATACTATTTTTAATTGTTGAAATATTTTCTTGTTCATGGTTATAAGTGGATGAATAACAAAGATTAATAGAACTATGAATTAAAACATATAGCAAAAATAATAACAAATTCATTCAATTGTCTAAGGACTTAGGGAGTTCACATCAAGGGTTTTCCTTGGTAAATAGGAACTTGCCTTTGCGAAGGATCATTTATAGTACACTTTAACAAGTGGACAATGTAAGTGAATCCTTCATGCAATATTGGTGTGAATTGATTAACAATTAGCAACTAGTGCCTTGCCAAGAAGAAATGCTAAAAATAATGAACTAGTTTGCTATTTCCACAAGTCATAAACTAATGGAAATGCTACAAAGGAATTGGGCGAAACATTTATCATTAGTTGAAAAAGGTTCAAATGTAGTCATGCAAGAATGTTTTATTCAATGAGTTGAATTAACCCCAACAAGTGTTGGAAATAACCCCAATTAGACTCCCAAGTGAAGAAAGAAGTTAATAGTAGCCAAGGAAAGCATGTCTTAGCCCTCTATAAACATATATATACATTTGAAAATTGTCAAAATCCACCATCAAAACAAGCTTTAGAATCTTGGCTATTATGATTATGTTGTAATGAGATGAAGAAAACGACAATTTATGAAATATATTCATGATTGCATAAATTTCAATTGAAAGCTTTATCACCTATATTTGATGCAAAGGTCAAAACTTTGATGAAATAGTGCAAGTTATAAAATGCCACAAGATTTTAAAAATATCATAATGAAATTGATGAGGAATACTTTCATTTGGCTTCCTTGCAAGGAATCAACTTGTTTGTTTAGTTGGTTTTAATTTGCACAACCAACAATAAGAGGATGAACATGAAAACATTAGGAATGTATTGCAAACATATTTCTTATATTTTCTATGAGAAGAGAATGATGAGAGTCCCATATAGAGATAATTAAAGACAAATTTTCTATGTGTTTACTTTGAACACAAATGTTCATATGGAAAATAAATGAATAATTAAAAAAAAAACTTAAGCCTTATAAATTTCACATACAAGACACCAATTTAGAAAACCAAATATGTATAAGAATAAGCACCCAAACATATCACAACATAATGAAAGTGATAAAGAAGTTGGTGAAAGGTAATTGATGATGGTGGGTAATTCTTTTGTTGGTAGGGTTTGGCTTTTGTTGGGCTCCAACAAGTATTTGGTTGGTGTTAAACATGGGCATATAGCCGTTTGGATTGATAATAGGTTATGACATATTAATGAGATATTAATTGTGTTTTTATTAGAAAAAAAGTCTTATTTGTTTTGTAAAATAATTTTATTATGATGGGTATAGGGTTGGAAGAAGAAACATTAATATTTGTTTAGTAGGTTGGCAAAGATTGGTAATGGTCTGAACTTTGTATAATAGAATGTTTTTTTAATCACTGGTATTGTAAGCAAATGCAATTATTGATAATGACCAAATATTTAAGTAAACAATGGAACTAGGGGTTGGCAATTGGAAAGTTATGTAAGATAGATTCAACAAGAAGTTCCTTAAAACTCTTGAATGGGAGTGTTACATGGATCACTCTTTCGAAGGTATGATGAAGGTGATTCTTGGATGGTGGTAGTTAGGAGGGGTGGCATCAAACTAATCATGGAATGCACTTGGAGGTGCAAGATGGTTCAATTATAAACATTATGGAAGTGGCTTGAAATTGATTAAATACATATTTTGTTTTCCTTTCAACTTATAGGGTTTTTAAGGAATGGAAGTCAAGGAATTTAGGATCTAATTGTTTTTCATAGAGATACGCATCAAGGAAAAAAAGGATGGAAGAATATTTTTTGTTGAAATAAAAATAATTTTATAATGAAAGAAACTAGAAATCAAGTACATATGTGAAAATCTCAAGTGATTAAAAGATTGAATTATGTTGTAGCTTGAAGTTGTGAGGTTTGTACTATTGATTTTGGTGGTTGAAATAAAGATATGGGGAAGGTGATTGTGGATATGTGAAGTTAATAGAAGATATAACTAATATCTTCATGATGCATGTTGATTTTGTGGTGTTGTTGCAAGTTTGAATTCTTAGCTAAGCGTAAAAGAAAGGAAAAACTAGGAATTAATGTGATCCAATGATATTCTCATCATCAAAACCATGTAAAGTTTTTTTTTAAACACATCGCATATTCAGAAAATGTACATAGGTATTAAAAACAAAGGATGATTTAAAGGGCATCAAGTTAGTACAAACTAGATGTCAAAAACTTTCCATTTCAACAACCAACAACTTGTAATAAATCAATCATGGCAATGGGGGGTGTGTCCTAAAAGGGTGGAAGTTGGGAAGTATCTAGGCTTACTCATATTACCTGATTTGATTGAAACTATTTGATAGTGAAAAGTTACCAAGACAGAAAGGGGAGGGCCCTCTAGCCCTTTTAGGTTCCAAATAACATTGGCACACTTGTGTAAAAACACATTGGCCTGTTTGTGTAAACATTCAAATATTTCAATTGCTAAAGGGAGGAATTGATTAATGGGGTGTCAATTGTGGTAGCTCCTTTCTTTGGCTTGAACTACATTGATGGAGGTAGCAAACTCTTGAGTTGTGCAAGATTGAAGAAATAAATTTGCATGTGTTGGGCTAGCTATGACAACATTAGCTAAGGTGTAAATTAACAACTTTGGTGAGCATAATGTCGACTTATCAATGATAGGAATTGAAAGTGGTTGAAACGCATGTAGTTGTTTTCGTCCCACATATGTGGAAGTCCGCATTTCGCATAATGGCGGCCAAGGTGTCGCAAACTACATCATGGGTCCCTGTGTGTTCATTGCCATGGGCGTAATGTAAAAGGTGGATATCCATAGGGTTGATGGGATGTGTGCACACACATTGAAGGAGGCTTGCAATTGAAAAATGTTGTAGTTCGAGTCGTGTTCAAAGTGTTGTAAAGAAAATTGGGGAAGATAATTGAAAGTTTGGGAAAAGTGGTCAAGCTATAAGTTAAATGCTTGCCCTAAGGCCAAAACATGATAAAATTAGGCATGATGGGCCTCAAGTATCCCACTAAAAAACATGTTAGAGAGGGCATGATGGTATAAACATTTTGAAATGGAATATTAAAGATAAATCATTTGTTGTTTGATGAGTTGTTTTAAAAAAAGGAAAACACATTTATGCTAGAGGTGATAAAAAGAACTCATGTTGCTTTGAGGTGTTCTAAGAAAGGGAAGCTATTGTTAACAACTTGCACTAAGGCATTAAGAAGGAAAGGACATTGGTCAACCATGAACTTAATTGTTATGATTGAAGCTACAAGGGTCAAACTCCTTAAATAGGCTACTAGGGTCATGGTGGATGTTAAATGCACTATTTAAAGGAATTGGGAAAATGTTGGGGCTCTACATTTACATGAAGGGCTAGGGGTTAGTAAGGGGAGTTAGTGTGGTGGTGTTTCAAAGGACAAATGGGCAATGTGAACTATGAGGTTCACTGAAACATGATGAATTAGGGGACATGGGATGTTTTGTGCCCATTCAAAAAGGGTTTTTAGGAGTGCAATTGCAAATAAGGCCCCATTTTCTAAATATTACTTATTTCAACTTGACAATCTTAAACCTATAGAACTAATTACCACATAAAACTAAGTAGATCATTTTTTTAATTATTAAAACCCATCATAAACAAGTAACTCCTATTTCAAAGGATTGTCAAACCCTAACTTTGCCATAACTTTTGACATTATAATCCCTATTTTATGTGTTTAACACAACTTATACACATTTGAAAACTGTTGTGCAAATATTAAGGGCCCAAAAACTTCTATTTTTTTAACTATTCAACTAATGTAACACCCAATTTCAATAATATAAAAACACCCTTGACTCAATCCTTTGCTCAAAAGAAAATCCTAAGAAAATATGATTGGTCAATAATTGGCCATTATGTATTCACATGTTTAAAAACTTTTTGGGCTTAATAGAAATGTAAAGGAAAAAAAAAAAGCCGCACCACAAAACAAAACCGAAAAAAAATTACACAAAACCCACCCTCCCTTGGCCTTTTCACTTTTGTTGTTTTGTTGTCTGTTGATGTTATTATTGTTGTCATCATCATCCTTTTCTTTTGTTCTAGAAAATGGTTGCTTTCATATGCCCCATCATGCCCCAAAAATCTAAAAATTAAACTTATAACCATTCCTCATCTTACTAAAATTGGAATTGAACATGGGTCTTGGGACTCTTTTTACTTTTTCTTGACTGCCCCCACTACAAAATTTTCCTTTTTGTCCTTCTTTGTTCCTCTTTAGCTAACTTTCTCTCTTTCCTTTTTTTACGTGGTGCTAACTATTGAACACAAGGAAGCAATGATAGTATTGGTAGCAAAGCTACCAATCAACATTGCCATTGCCACTCACACTTTAAAAACTATGATAGTAGCAAACCGTAGTAGCAAAGCCAACCAAACAAAGAGAGACAAAGGTTTTGGTTTTGCAAAAGTTGCATGAATTCATAAAGGGCATTAGTTAAGCATTAAACTTGGGGACTTTAAAGAGACTTATAAAAATGAGAAGATGTTATTAACTCAAACAATCAATGAAAAACTTTAAGCATTACCTTTGTTTTAACAAGTTGAGAGTAAGAGGATTGAAATCACTTGAACTAGGAGTTTCTATTAGTGCAGTAAAAAGAATAATGATATTGAATATGATGGAAGTTGAATTTTGTTAAAAAACAAGAAATGAATTCCCAATGGTTATTTATAATACATTGATAAAAGAACAAAGTGGATGAACTCCTTGACAAATCATTGGGACCTAATTCATGTGTGATATTGTCAATTAAAAACACGAAATAATTTAAATAAAGGGGCCTTAAGGTAAAATTAATGTTTTAGAGAAAAGGGAAGATAAAATTATGTTTAATGTCAATGACCGATAATTTAGTACTCATCATGTTGGGTAATATACCTCAATAACATTGCATGCAAGGATTAGATAAAGGAATAGGTCTCAAGTACATGGTCATGACATTTTGGTTTGATAGGTTTAAGAAAAAGAAAACACTTGTTAAATGCTTATCGTTTTTAGTTGTAGGTGCATGTTAATCCATGTTTAATATTAATTGAATTCCAATTGTTATATTTTGAAAGAGACAAGGAGATAGGAAAAATGGTAATGAACCATATTGTGGTAAAATTACATTTCAAAAGGACGAAAAAGATAGGAAAGATGGTAATGAATCGTATTGCAACAAAATTCCACTATATTGAAAACTTAAAAAGCTATCAACCTTCAAGCTTCACTAGTTTTGAAAACAAAAGATAAATAAGTTTAAGGCCTTCCTATTATTTTGTAACAAGTGGTCACATTTGCAAAACTGAAAATCAAAATACTAAAAATGAAGAAGAATATATTTATCATAAACATGCCACAACAAGATGAATAAGGTTCTTTCATCCAAAAATTATAAAAATTCATATTCTATAAATGTCACAATTTGTATTGTAAAATATTCATAAGACAACCTAGTTTTTAGCTAATACCAAAGGTTTTTAAGCTAGTATACTCTAGAATTGAAAGTAAATTAAACATCTCTACTTGTCTAAGTCAAAGCTACAAAATTTTATGTTTGTGACTCACCTAGTGCACCCCCTCATTGCATATAGGGGAGATGTGATTAGTGAAAGTGAGGTCACCCTAATTAGTCCCTTGGAGGCAGGAAGGAAAGTTCAATGAAAAAATCCCCAATCCATGTGGTGGCATTTTTGAAGCCTTCCTTTAAACCCCAAACCCTAAATGGTGAGGTGTTGGCATTTGATGGGGCCAGCCATGATCACTTACTTCTTGGTCCCAAAGGTGGATAAGTTGCCGAATGCTCCGCAACTCCACTTCTTTAGAAAAAGAGAAAACAAACAAAACTAGACACCGAATGCATATACATATCCTTTGGGGATAAGAGTCCTAATGGACACATACTCACTAAGTATTTATTCTATTATAGGTGAGAGAGTAACTTCATCACCCAAGATACACAAGCCACAAGAGCTTTTTGGCATTTTGTTTCTTTGTCTTCACTTTTATGTGTTTGTTTTTTTCATCTTGTCTTTGCCTTCCCCCCCTTCCCCACCCCCTTTTTTCCCCTTTTTTGAACTTGTTTTTTTTGGGGGCATTGATCACCTTACAACAAATCCCTACATTTATGGGTCTCCAAGAGTACAGGGTGGTTTTATGTTTTATCCTCAAATCTCATTTTTCTTTGAGGTTGGGACTAGGCCTCTCCTTCCTCTACATTTTGGGAATTGGGAGGGCTTGCTTGTCCAGAATCCAAAAATCACCTCATGGTGAAAACTCATTGGAAAGTTGTAAAGTGTGGCCTAAAAAAAACAAGATGGATTTTTGCTTTTGTGTTTTGACTCTTCTTTGTATTTGCTTATTTTGGGTATCATTTTACACACTATGCACCGGCCAGGGTGAACCAGCACCTTCCCCAGCATCTTCACCTTCTTGACGGAGGCCTATTTGAAGCTACCTATGTGTAATGTGGGACATGTTAATTTTGGACTATGAGACTCTGATTTTCTCTTCCGACCATATCTATCTATCTATGAAGCAAGTGTAGTTTTTGTCCGCACTCTTGATATCTTCTTGATATATTTGGAAAGCTCTTGTTGATGAGTAAGGAGTAGTAGGGGTGGACTGAGGACTTGGTTTGTTGAGACTGTTTGGAGTTATGGTCTGAAAAGCTATTTGATTATTGAACCATTTTCTGAATGTAAACTAAAATAAAATCAAAACTGAAAACTGTATTGGAATTGGAATTGGGGGGCATTCATGGTGTTATTGCAAAGCCTTTTTTAGTAAGTCAGATTTAATAAATTTTGTTTCACAATTTTCAGAGCTAAGGTGCAGAAGATATTGATTTTGAGTGAATTTTGTTGCTTGGAAGTTCAAACAAATTGCAAAAATTGAGTTTGGAACCAAAAAAATCAGTTGAGTACTCAATGTGTTTGATCACACTTGGGCCAATGGCACAAGCTACACTAATATTAATAATGTTTAGAAGCAACCCAAAAATCTTTAGGGTTTCTGCTCTACATATCATCCATTCTTGAATTAAATTAAGTTGACTTAACACTGTACTTTTAAAGTTCAAACCCATGGTCTGTAAATGATAACAAGATCTAGTAAGTAAAACATTGTTCCATTTTACATAAAACATAATTAAATTTGATGCTCATAACTTCTTTTTTCAATGGTTGTACTAATTTTTGATAATGGCTAAACCTTGAGACCTTGATCCAGATAAGAGGTCAGACTTTACATAGTTCTCAGATTTTTTTTGTTCTTTTAAAAAAAACTAGTTCTCACATCCAGTTCTCACACAAGTGAAAATCAGTAGTTCGATATTCAGTTAAGATATCACTCATGGTGATACTTTGAGAGGATCAGATTGGGATGCCTAGGTGACACTCGAACGATGCTTGAAAATATTTGTGATACTCACCCAACACTAGTCACCTTGTCATCAACTGATTTTTCCTTCCAAAATCTGGTTTTTTGAAATTTATTTGAATTTTTAGTGACAAAAATCATTAAAAATCAGCATCTTTCCCACCTTCTAAATCCAAATCTGACCAATAAAGATCTTTCCAACAACACCAAAGGCACATACCAATTCCTCTAAATTTTCAGCTATGATTTAATTTAATTTAGTTTTCAGTGAAGAAATCATTGAATATTCAAAAACTTTTGCACTGGAAGTGCAAACAGCATGGAAGCAAGCCAATGCACCCCTACCCTCCTCCTTGAGAGCTTTCCAAAAGAGACCAATTAGGCGATCTGAAGCATCCTGGTTTGGTGGATCTCATAAGTACAAAACAAACAAACTACCTTCCTTCGAAGATAGATACTAATGTGGCCTGTGCTGTTGGCCCAAGTGTCACAATTTCCTTAACTGCTTTTTCTTTTCAAAACCTGGTTTTTTGGAATTTATTTGAATTTTCAGCAGCAGAAATCACTTAAAAATCGATATCTCTCACATTCTGAATTCAAATCTTACCGAATATATTCCATTAAATCCTGCTCATCAAGATCTTTCCAACAACACCAAAGACACATTCCAATTCCTCTGAAACTTTCAGCTACAATTTAAGTTAATTTTCAATGAAAGAATCATTCAATATTCAAGAAGTTCTACATGACGACAAGTCCAAGTGCCATCAAACCAAGCCGATGCACCCCTGCACCCCTCCTCCTCAGAACTTTCCAAAGAGATTTGAAAGCATCCCATTTTGATGGATCTCATTGGTACAAAACAAAACAAAACAAAGCAAACAAACTACCTTGCTTCATGGATAAATATCTGAACTATAGAACTGAGCCAAAGGGAAGCATCTATTTTGAGGAGTGCTCAATGCTTCAAAAATATTGGTGATGGGCCAATCAAAGTGGCTCCTTCAAAAACAAAAAAATTAATTAAAAAATATATATTTCGGCACATCTGAGAATTAATGAATAGAAGAAACAAATAGGCATTGACAATAGGTAATATCCAAAGAGCCCATGTACTCTTATGGTAGTAAATACACCTACTCTTTTCAAATGGGTGTGCAACTCCACATTTAGAGAGCAAATAGGCAAAAGAAAAACTAAACCATTTATCTCCTAGCATTTCAATTTTTTTCTGATTTTTTTTCCCTTTTTGCCTATATTTTCTCTTTTATTTTTTAGTAATGTTTAAAACTATGGTTTTCTATTTCTTTTTAAAATTTCTATACCATTTAAAATTTGAATTTCTATCTTGTTTAGTTGTTAGTTTAGTTTTTTTTTTTTTTTTTTCAGTTTTTTTGTTGGTTTTCTTAATTCTGGTTTTTTGGGGTTTTAAAGTTATTGCTTTCTTGGTTTTTGCTTGGATTTTTTTTTCCTTGTTTTCCTTTTTTTCATTTTTTGTTTTCTACTTTCTGTACTTCTTTAAAATCATGGTTTTATATTTCTTGTTTTATTTCTCATTTTCATTTTCTGTAATTTTAAGAAATGTATTTCTGTCTTGTTTCTTTCTTTTATTATTTTTCATTTTGTTGGTTTTCTTAATATATATATTTATTAGTTAAAAAAGAATCGTAGATTTTTTTGAATTTTTTCTGTTTTTTTTAAACTTTTAATTTTCTTTCTATATTTCTTTAAAATTTTGGTTTTATGAATTAAAATTAATTCTAAAATTTAAACCTAATTTTGAGAACTTAAAACTCATTTAAATAATTTAATAAGTTTAGATTCTGTCTGGAAACTAGGGTAATTAGAGGCGAGGCATTTTTTGCTCTAGCTTTTTACTTTTTGGACATGTTTATGTCACCATTTAATGCCTAAATCTCTTTTGGGATCAGTGATATTTTTGGCCAAAAAATTCTTCATTTTGCTAAATACAAAAAAATTGTCCCAACCAAAATGGTCAAGGGAATTTTTGGCAAATTTTCAAAGAAATTCTCACATTTAGAGGAAGAAAGTTATGAAATTGTTGAGATTTTTGAAGAGTTTGGGCAGATTCCTAGCTTTCTTGCTTTAGAATCGCCATATTTAAGTAATAGGTTCTAGCCATTTGCCAACATGTAATTGGATTCCTAGAATTTCTACTTCTCTATTTGTCATATGGCACAATTGGAAATTAAGAAAAAAAATTTCTGCCAAAGTAATTTAGTAGGGGAATTAAATTAAGTTAAAACCTAATTTAAAAAATAAATTTAATACCTATAAATTTAATAATTTGAAATGTGATAAAACACTCCCCACTCCACTCCTTCCTTGGTTCATCCGTCCCTTGGATGATAATGCATGCCGTGGCGCCCAACACGTGGTGTTTTGCTCCCATGCGCTTTTGCTCTCCTTCCTTCCTTCCTTCCTTCGCAACGCTTTTCTTCCATTGCGCGTCTGCTCCGTTCCCGAAGCGGCGGCTGGAGCAACACCTGTGCTAGAGGAAAGCTTTTTTTACGTTCCTTCGTCTGTCTCATGCCACACTTCTGTTGTTCGATCTGTTCCTCCTCACTTCGTCTCGGTTCTCACTCGAAAACTTGCTGTCTGTCTGTCTGTCTGTTCTTCTCTGTTTGTGTTATTCTGTGTTTTTTTTTGGGAATGTCAGACTCTTCCTCCTCGCTTCAGTTTACGCTTTACCAACTCGGAAGTAGAACAAGGAGCTGCTGTTTGGCGGGATCTATTTGTTTGATGAATTGACCAGGACAGATAAGAAGAGAAGAAGAACAAGAAGAAGAACAAAAAAGGGGGAGTCTTTTGAAACTTGCAGGGGGATTGAAGTTTTGATAGTCGGGGAAAAAAAAGAAAAAAGAAGAAGTGCTGTAGCTACAGAAGCTTGCATTTTGACTATTCCGGTGTCGAGAATTTTTGGTGTTTGTTGGACCTGATACGGCATTTGTTTGTTTGCCTTTTTTTCCCTTTTGGTGAGATGTCCTTGAGCTAGCGAAGCTGAGGAAGAAGAAGAAGAAGAAGAAGAAGAAGAAGATCAAGCTTGGTTCGTTCCAAGGACAAAAGATAGGAGATTTTGTTCGTTTGTGGGTGCTTGCTTGCTGTGTGCTCTGATGCTGCCGTTCTTTTTTGGCTTCAATTATGTGGCTGGTGCTCGTGTTATTCTCAAGCAAGGATTCCGTTCTTTTCAGCAAGTGATCGGAGGTTTTTGGTCTGGTTATCCGAAGAGCAGCAGCAGCAGCACCACCACTGGAAGCCAACAGAGCTTGATGGCTATAGAAGAAGAAGATGCTGCTGCTGTCGCTGCTGTGGATGCTTCTTTAAACGCTGCTACTATGGACCAGCTATGTCGTCATCCCTGGACAAGCCAGACCCAAGAAGAACAAGACATGGATAGAGAAATCTGGGAAAAGTTGCCGCATGACTTGATAATCAAGGTTTTAGCATGGCTGCCGCCGCCGTTTGTTGTGCGCATGCGCACAGTGTGCAAAGCTTGGAATTCGCTCTCGTTTTCAGCAGATGATGTTTCTCGACTCCCTCCGCGTGAGCCGTGGTTGCTCGTCTGCAACTACAGTTCTTCTCCGAGTTCCCAGACAGTGTCGGCTTTCGATCCCGGAGCTCAGAAATGGTACACAGGGATTCCTCTCACCTTCGATGGACTCAGAGCTTCCAACATACAAGTGTGCACTTGTGCGGGGGGATTCCTCCTGTGCCGTTCCTTGGAGCATGTCCTCTACACATGCAACCCATTGACCAAGTCTTGGCGGAAGTTGCCGCCGTGCTTAGCACCGATCGGGGGTTTCACCTTCGAGGGTTTCGAGATGGACTTCGATGCCGCCACTGGCAAGTTCCAAATCTATCACGATCTTTGTCAGTATGACGAAACCGATCGCTGTGACCGGATGTCGGAGCTTTACGACTCCGAAAGCGATTGCTGGAAACCCTTTGGTGCCATCGCTGCACATGATGGAGAGCTTCCCGAGAAGATTGCTTTCCTCAACCGAGTCCTGTACTGCGTTGCGTTTCTGGCTCCTGTCAGCTTACGGCGCTACAAACTGCAAAACCAGGCTTGGTCAGAGATTCCCTTACCTGCTCTCAAAGCTTCCATCTACAGAATCATTACTGTGAATCTAGTGGAATGCCATGCTCGCTTGTTGCTTGTGGCGGCCATCCTGGAAGGAGGGGATTGCAGGAAAAGCCTTAGGGTTTGGGAGCTGGTGGAGGAAGAAGAACAACAAGAAAAAGAAGAAAAAGAAAGCTCAGCAGCACCAGCAGCAACAGCTGCTAAGATGATGAAGTGGGTGGACTTGGAAATCAAACCAAACCAAGATAGTGAAGCACTGCTGGAAATGGATTTTGCAAAGTACAGTTGTGTGGGAAGAGGTAATTCCTTCTCTGTGTTCAGTATCAAAGCTTCTGAGGACGGCAAAGCCCTAGCTTGTGATCTGAAGAACAAATCGTGGCACTGGATTTCCCTTTGCCCTGGAATTGAGCCACTTAGGTTAACAGATATCATTGGTAGTCGGAGAGTCATCTGGGGTACTGGAATCAAACAGTTTCTTGCATATCAGCCCACATTGCTGCATGTGCAATGAGGAGCTGCTGCCTGAGTTTGAAGTGTGCACCGAGCACACTCTCTCTCTCTCTCTTTGCAAGTCGGAGAGTCCATACAGGGTACCTGAATTCCAGCAATATCTTGCATAACTTGATGATCAGCCCCACATTGCATGTGCTGTGAGATGCTGCCAGTGGGCCTCAGTTTGAAGAGTGCACCAAGCTCTTCAAATAGGCGACTAGTCATATGCAGGTACTGGAATTTCAACAGTCTCTTACATAGGTATCAGACCAACATTGCATTTGCAGTGAGGTGCTGGTGGGCCTGAGTTCAAAGGAGTGCACTCTCTCTACAGAATGGAGCAAAGCCATGTTCAATATTCTTCAGGGGTGCACTCTCTTGATAGCCCTCTGTACAAGATGTAGTTAGAAATTTCTGTAGTTTGGAAAATGCTATGTTGTTGTTTATTACACCATTTATTGCTTGCTGACATAAATGCAAGTCACAATATCCGTTGCTGCTCTCATCTCATCAACGTGTGTTCATTGTACATTGATAAGCAGCTCCTTCTTAACATAATTTTTACAGGTGTAGGCATGTTTTGTTGCCTTGAACCACCCAGTTGTCTTGTCAATTGAAATTTGTACCAGGTGGCTACAATAAGATGGGCTCCCCATACACAAAGCAAAGTCATTTCCCGACCTGTAGAATAAGTGTTTGGAAAGTTGGGATGACAAAAATGCCTTCTCTTGTAACTTCTTGGATCTAGTAGCTAAGCAAAGGTTCTTGAGGTATTTCCTTTGATAATCTTTGACAAAACATTCTCAACCAGAGTATGCAGATACTGACATGATCTATGTATGCCTCATGTTCATATCAATAGCTCTCTATTACTGCTAAGTTAGGCAGGCACTGTTAATAGTCAGTTTTACAAAGTTCTTGAGGCTTTTTGTAGTTCTACAGCTTTCTTTATTACTCAGATGGCTGGACTTATTGTCCTTCCAAAGAATAAATAAAGGCTACCCTTTAAAGATTCTGTTAAATGAGGACTATTTTGGTGTTCAAAGTCTTTCAAATAATTTTTTGTGTAGAGTCCTTTTGAGTGGCGGGGAGCTTCTGAAGTGCACTTGGTTGTTGTTTGTTTGTTTGTTTTCCCTCTATTGCTTGTTATTCTATGTTTCTTTGTGTGTACTCTTTTGTTTGTTTTTTTTCCCCTCTGTTTTCTCTCTATGTTTTTTCCCCTTCTTCGGTATTAGTTTGCTAGCCAGTATCATGGCCAGGAGTCTTCCTGTTGCTACCGGACTTGTGACAGAAACTCAGTACTTAGGCTAGTGGTTACACTGGTCTATACCCATTCAAGGTCCTTGAATAAGTGAGAGACTGTAGCTGTTCATATTTCTAGTCTGTTCATTTTTAGTTCTATGCTTTTATGTTACCTGTTCTTTGCTTTTAGTTCTACCCTTTTGTGTTTTTATTCTTCCTGGTTCTTGAGTGCAAGATGTTTGACTTCAAGCAAACGCTTAAACCTTGTGCTGGCTTTCTTAATTGTGAGTATGGAGATTTCTCAATTCTCATGAGAGTTGTTAAGTTTGCTGAGTCATGGCATCCACCTCAAAATGTCAACTAAAAGTTTAGTCTACATGCAGGCAAAATTCTTCACTACGTATGCATGTTCATCAAATTCATTGTTTCTCTCAGGAAACCCTGAGGTCCTGCAGCAGTGCCAATCTTTCACTTTTTCTGAGCTGACTTTCTATGTGACTACTGTTGCTGCATTTCGGAACACAAAAAGTTTCCTCTGCTTGCCTCCTGTGGCATGCATCTAAGTTGCACAAGACTCAAAATTCATATCAAATCCACAACTTTCTTCCTGCCATTGCTACTTCTAAAGCATAAGAAATGCTCCCATGTGGTAACCTGCGAAATAACCTGAGGGTTTGCAGTCCACAGCTGTGTGGTCTTATCTGTATGCATTGGTGATAACTGACAAGTGTTCAAGTGGAATTTGTCTATGAAGAAATAAGTGTTTGAGTTAAAGTGCAGAGGACCTTGGGGATCTATACAGGTTGGGATGTTGGAACTTTTTACACTAGTGTGGAAATGTGGGATCGTGTAAGGTCTAGGAGATCAGGGACCTGTGTAGTTATGTTGTATTTAGTGGAATGAGTGTTCTGCTATGATGTCGCTCCGAAATACCTATGTTGGTTTGAGTGACTGCTTTCAGCTATGTTTACATTTTGTGGAATTGTAGTGTCTGAGTTAAGTCCAGCAACTCAAGGATGAGTTTGAGGAGAGTGTGGAACTGTGGGGTTTGATTCTATTGTGAATTGCTGATATTTGGGTTCTTATAATCTAAATGTCATCTGTTGGTGTTAGTGAATTCCTAATGCCAGTTATGTGTGTTTGTTGGTATTTGCATTGAGGAGGCTACACCCTGGAAATCAACTATAGGGATCTGGTGATTGAAAACCTTCAAAAAACACAACTTTTGCCTTGTGCTTTACAATGGGTAAAACCTATTGGAGGGGGATGTTCCCAAACTATGAGATGGGATTCACCTATTGTCTCGTTGCAGGCTCCTTATTTTGAAAATATTAGACATCAAGTTACTATTTTCATCTTTCAAAGAGGTAATCACACAATTTATCAAATCATACATTTCAAGTAAAATACACAATTGTCTAGCCATGGAAAGTCATGTAGTCTTATGAATTTCAAATAAACCAATAGTAGTACACATCATAGTTAAAATATTCATTTAGATAATTAATTGCAAGGCAAAGGTGTCCATGTTACCTTTGGACATCTAAAGACCAAAATTGGTAAATATGATTGTTGCTTGAACAAGATGTGACAATATATGTAATTTCATGGTTTTTATGACCATTGCAAAAGCACTTTTTCCACCAAAGCAAAGCAAGAAGGAAAAACAACATGTGGGCATTGTTGGAAGACTAACCTCCACAACCAAATATTTTCACAAGTGAAAAGAGCCTTGTACCCCTTACAAATATATAATACTAGATTTTCAAGAAATTGATAATGTCTTTGATTAGATTTTTTGTCAAGATTTGAGACACCAAAAAAACATCTTGATTGCACACCTAGTTGTGCTAGATTATTTTTTCCCTTGTTGTGGATTATCATTTGTTTCAATAATATTCTCAAGAACACCCAACTTTCTCCAAGCAACCCACCTTAAATGTGCAAATTCAATGTGAGTCTTCATAATAATGATCCCATTAACCTTGACATATTTGATAAATCCTTTTTGTACAGTAGATCCTTGGCACAAATCATTAGCATTTACTTGTTTTGTTATGCAAATAATACATCGCAATATCTATGGGTTTTCAATATCCATAGGTAAGTTGCCATTGACAACAAAGAACCTCCAACAAATCAAACTTCGACTATGTGGTTTCCAAGTGACAATTTGAACTTGTATAACAATATGCTACATAACCGCAACATCGATAGAATTTGTTGTAGCAACATATTGAGTTGTAGCAACTTGCATATGCAAGTTATGAACATTTAAAATGTTGTCATGCAATTTAGAAGTTGGTGATGTTCCACAATCTTTTTCAATTGCATCAACATTGCTAATAGACTTAACCAAGCACACATATTCTCTTTCCACCATTGTATCATGCATAGGACATAGACATAACACTTAACCAAAACAATGCAAAAACAAAACAAGAGGACTTTGTCCTCCAAAAGCCTCTTAAGTCATTTGATGAGGCCAAATGTAAATTAGTGGACGAGACAATAAGGGGGGAATATGATGACCTCTTCCTAGTTGGGAATAAACCAATTGTCAGGGTCAAAATTCTTGTCCATTTTATTTATTTTTTGGATTAAGACACATTGTCTATCATTGTTTGTTAGAGAAACACAAGGACAAGATAAAAATGAAGAGAGTGCAATACAACTCCATAGAGTACATTTGCCTTGTTTTTGTTTTTCCAATTGACCCTGATCATTTGAATGAAATTGCAAGGGAAAAGTCAAAGTCTCGCGCAAATATTGAGAACTCAAAATTTTCCTTCTAAGCAGCCAACATATTGTCATGGCTATAAATGTATGTTTATGCAAAAATTGAACTATTTTTCTCCAAAATTAAATTATGCATTTATTGTTTAAATTGAGGAATGAAAATTTCTTCTAGAAGTTTTAGTGTAAAATCTAAAAATAGTAAATATTATTTCAACTATTGTGTAAGAGATCCTTGACTTACCAGACATTTTAGAAGACATCAAGAATGATTACTTTAAGTTTCAAGTAATGATTGTGTGGTGTTAAGATAATGTTAAGTTATGTAAAATGTCAATTGTGTTCAATAATTTTAAGGCTATCCTTGACTTATCAAGAGAACATCATCCATGCATAACGAATATGGATTGATTACAAGCATCTGATTGGAGACTTTGATGAAAGATGGAGAAAAAACGAGAATATAAGATAATTTCTCTTGATATTTAAAATTTTAATCTGTTTCAATGGGGATCAAGTATGGAAGTTATGTGAATGCCTAAATGGCTCGTGCATATGGTTGTAGGATTTTTAGAATATTCTTATTATGTGTTCAGAGTGAAGTCAATAAATGAATGCCTCAACATTTTGTTATTACCAAATGAAACTTATGTCTTATGGGAAAAAATGCTCATTGAGTGGGAAAATGGTAACACATTGGACGGGATTGGTAGATTACTAATAGGGAAGGTTACACCATAGGCAAATCGACCTTTAACTGCCTTGTTAGCTTGTGAATCTTAAATAGCCACATTCACTCAAGGTTCATTGGACCATGAATATATGTTGTGGGAAAGGTTGGCCAAATTCGAAAGGGAAGCCATTCTTAAAACCATGTCCGAGTACTATTGGGATTGTAAGAAATGTTGACAAATCTATAATGAAATCATGATTTTTCATGGGTTTTCAAGGCCCATATGTGTATGGACCTTATGTTATACTCAATGAACGACTGGTGGGAGATGAATTATTGCATAAATACAACAAAATGTTCCTTTTGTTCTTGGATACTGAACTCATAGAAGAGTTCTCTAAATCCAAAATAAAGTTTAATATGTCATTAGAACTTTCACCCTAGTCGTTCGTAGATGTGTTATTGTGGTGGATCTAGAACATGGACCTATGAGCATTGAGAGTGGAGGCAATCTTTCTTGACTCACATTACATATATGCCATTTTTCTTATGTTGGGCGACTTCAAGGTAATTGTTGATGGGGATCCAAACACCATGAAGTTGCTCATGGATGCTATGTTGTCAATTATGGCATTTGTGTCCACAACCTATAGTTTTGATGAGGAGCGTTCAATACAGAAGGGAGCATATTAGGAATTCATGTTCATTGGTTTTTTTAACTGTAAGGCTTACTTCCAACTTGTCATCTATTTATGCGATAGAGAATCATTCTCGCACCTCTTCACAACTGTGATTAAGTACCAATTCTCATTGAAGCTTTGATTAACATTTGAACAATACATGGGCATTGAAACAAAGGTTCCATTGGGGAAGGAAACCTTCATGAAGATTCATGTGTTATTTTACACCTATTTTTTTCTTAATCGAATAGGCGTAAACATTAAGAATGATGTGTTGGGATCCAAATTGTTTTTGTCATTGGTTCAAAGCACATGTTTGTCTATTCCATTAGATCAAAAGTTATATAACTACGAGATATGCCTTGAGGCTTTAAAGATAATTATGGATTCAATTTTGCAAAGTGGAATGGGGTGCCTCAACGACGTGTATGAAGGAGGAGCCTTTATACTTTTATGCCTAGTAATTATATCATTGAAATGCGTTTAATCAAATATATTTAAATGTTCTGTTCCAATATATTCAAATGAAACTCTTACATGTGTTTTTTAATTTATGTTTTAAGATAAAAAGTGCAAGGTGTTTGACCTTGGTCTTGAAGACATCGGGAAAATGGGCAAAGAAATTGCATCAATTTTTCTGTAAATGTTTTCATCCTGTCCATTTGTATCGCTAGAGAAAAGACCTACAATAGATCTTGACAATGACGAAATGTAGGATCAAGGGAATAGTGAAGATTAGAAGCTTGAGGGGTAAGATTTCAAAATATGGAGGTGGAAGCTATTGAAGTTCATGAAAACGTTCTTGGATGTCTAGACCAACCATTTGGTTCTATAACCTTTAAATCATGTCAGAAGCACATGGTGCATAAAGAATCTCTAATAAGTAGTAGGCATTTTACTCATGCACTAAGGAAGAAAAGAGGAAAGTCAGACCATCTCTAAGATGAAGTGGAGACTCAAAACACAAGGGGATTAACATTTACATCACTTGGTAGAGTTTTTTTTAACTAAGCCAATGCCCAAAATATTGTTGATGTTATTGACATGGACACCTTTCATGGAAACCCATCAATTGGGGAGGTTCCAACATAGGTGCTAGTACATGAGCCCTTAGAAGTTGTGTCTAATAGGTTATTTGTTGAAAATTTAAATCCATTCACAAAATAAAAGATCGATGATTCCTTTTTTTGTATATTCTACTTAATCTTACTTTTCGTAAAACATCCATGGATTTAGATGAAAATCTAATGTAGTCATTAATCAAGGATGCAATAATCATTCAATTCGCTACTTTCTTGTTTATTTTCAATTGGTGGCCACTAGGTGGGTAGATGCTTTTCTCCTCTATGGTCAACAAATGCTTCATCTCAATTTTAGAAATACATTTGCATCTAGTGACCACCAAGTCACCCAAATGTATGTGCATGAAAGCTCACTTGAATTTGCAATTAACAAATTGTAAGTGGATGAAAACTTGAATCTTGCAAATTGCAAACTATTTGAACAAAACAACAAAACAATAAAAAAGAAAAGCATGACAAAGTAAAATACGTGCAACAAATTCAAAGGAGAAAATTGAAGACTAACATTACAAAGTTTATTTGGTCAAAAGTTGTAGTTGAAAAACCAAGGTTGTCGAAAGTTGAAAATCTTAAATTGTGGAAAGTTGAAAGTTGAAAGAACGAAATTATTGAAACTTGAAAAATCAAGATTGCCAAAAGTTACTACAAAAATGCTTGAAAAGTCACATATGCAAAAACATGATGCAAAAAATGAAAACATACACACATATAGAAACCACAATGCATATAATGTTTAACAAAAAAAAAAAAAAAAAACCTCATAAGTTGTAGACTCTTAAAATTTGAGATTGTTTCAAACACCGTCAAAAGCTACAAATGCATCAACATCACAAAATAAAAACTAAAATTTAAAACCCTAATGCGAGCTCCATATCTAAACCTTAAACCCATATCCAGATTTTATTTATTTTTCATTTCCAGATTTTTATTTTTATTTTTATTTTTGTTCCTTCATATATCCGGCCAACACTGGTCAAAACCACTGGTTCTTGGCTTTTTTGAGAACCGCAGCCATGGAATTAAAGAACCTCCGTGGCAACCGGAGGGGGTTTGATGAGAAGGCGGGAGAAGGAAAAAACGCAGCCATGAAATTAGAGAACCCCCCTGGGAACCGGAGGGGGTTTGATGCGAAGTCAGTAGGGAAGGAAGAAACGTGCGGCGCGATGGCGCCTTCGAACCCCGGCTCTTGTTCCTGCGTGCGTACGCCTGCCGTAGAAGACTGTGACCGCACCAGACGCACGATGCCTTCGGAAGGTGTACATGG
This sequence comes from Sphagnum contortum, assembly GCA_963920785.1. NCBI lineage: Eukaryota > Viridiplantae > Streptophyta > Sphagnopsida > Sphagnales > Sphagnaceae > Sphagnum > Sphagnum contortum. Next base: position 11,184,051 of record OY987277.1, read on the forward strand.
AAAGTTCGGAGATTCGCCGGTCTCTGCTTCCCTTACGTTGTCACAAAAAAACTCGCTCTCGTTTCTTATTGTGAATGCGTGCGGTGTTCGCCAGATCTGTCCCCGGTTTCGGGGAAAAGATAATGGAGGTGAGATGATTTGATGTTATTGTATATGCACATTTAGAACCATCTCTCAGTCAGAACTGCGTCTGAGAACAAAAAGGAAAGAAGCTGAGAAACCAGAGGACATCGAAATTCTCTCGAGGTTTTTCCTTTCACGAGACAAACAAGTCTGATGCTCTCTCCGTTTGCAGGAATTTCATCATTATTCATTTCAAGTTGAAGGTGCAAACTTCGTGACTTTCGCAGTTCGAGAGAGAATTGTTTCTCCCTTGAAGTGACTGGAAATAATTCTTCAGGGATTCCTAAGGGACTAAATGCTGATAAGTGTTTGAAAGTGTTTCTTAGCCGCTGCTCTGTTAATATTCTGATCTCTGATTCTTTTGTAATTCTTGAAGATGTCATGCTAATCTCAGATTCTTTTGAAGTTCTTGAAGATGTTATGCTGGTCTCAGATTCTTTTGTAATTCTTGAAGATGTTATGCTGGTCCCAAATTCTTTTGTAGTTCTTGAAGATGTTATGCTGGTCCCAGATTCTTTTTTATTCTTGAAGATGTTATGCTGATCCTAGATTTTTTTGTTATTCCTGAAGATGTTAGTATCTTGATCCCGGATTCTTTTGTAATTCTTTGGAGAGGTGCAATGTTTTGGTCCAGGATTGACAACAGAAGATGGCCAATTATCTATTGCATGGCACACTGCATGTATCCATCTACAAAGCTGAAGGGCTTATCAATGAGGATCGTTTCACTGGTGGAGCTCCAAAATTCTTCAGACAGGTCAGTCCCTGCCATGCACTGTTAGTACTAATTGATCAGAGTCAGCAAGCATACATAGAATCTTCAGCATGCAAAATTTGTTATGACAATCCTTGTGTGCTGAGATGGAAGTGGGAGGTTTTCCTGCAATTGTTATGTGCATTTAACACAGGAACCAAATTCTCACTCTGTGTTGCAGTTCATCGAGGGCAGTGAAGCAAAGTTAGGTTTAGGCAAAGGGTTTAGCCAGTACTATGCAACTGTAGACTTGGGGGCAGCCAGGGTGGGGCGCACTTCTATTCTGAAAGGTGAACCCAGAGATCCAGTATGGAATGAGTCATTTCAAATCTACTGTGCACATACAGTCTCTGATGTGACAATTTTAGTGAAGGATGCAGCAATCATTGGCACCACTGTTGTGGGCAGGGCTAAGGTCCCTGCATTTGAGCTTCTGTCAGGAAGGAAAATTGATGACTGGTACCCTCTTTACAACACTGCTGGTGAGAGGCTCAAGGATGCTCGTATTCGATTCTATCTGCATTTTTTTGAAGCTTCCCGTGATCCTTTTTGGGGTCGTGGAATTCATGATGCTCATTACCTAGGTGTCCCTTATTGCTACTTCCCTCAGCGAACAGGGTGCCGGGTGACTCTGTACCAGGATGTGCACATGTTTGACAACTTTCTGCCACCTATCTACTTGGCTGGAGACAAGATTCAGCAACCAACAAGGTGCTGGGAAGATATTTTTGAAGCTATAAGTAATGCTGAGCATTTGATTTATATCACAGGATGGTCTGTTTTCACTGAGATAACACTCATACGAGATCCTCGGCAACAGGTACTAGGTGATGCCAGCCTAACCCTAGGGCAGCTTTTGAAGAAAAAAGCAGACCAAGGAGTGAGAGTGAACCTCCTAGTATGGGATGACAGAACATCCAATTTCTTCAATCAAATTGGGCTGATGGCAACCCATGATGAAGACACAATGAACTACTTTCAAGGGTCAAATGTCAATTGCTACCTCTGCCCACGCAATCCTGACAACAGTCAGAGTGTTGTACAAGGAGTGACAATTGGCACCATGTTTACACATCATCAGAAAACGGTAATCACGGATGCACCTGTGTCTGGTCCTCATGGTTACTACACTGGGCAACGAAGGATTGTGAGCTTTGTAGGGGGTATTGACCTTTGTGATGGCCGTTACGATACCCAGTACCACTCACTTTTCCACACTCTGAACAATGTCCATGCCAATGATTTCCATCAACCAAATTTCAATGGGGCCGCCCTTGAATTTGGGGGTCCTCGGGAACCATGGCATGATATCCATTGCAAGCTTGAGGGTCCTATTGCTTGGGATGTGCTGTTTAATTTTGAGCAGCGCTGGCACAAGCAAGCTAGTAAAATTCAACAGTCTTTGCTCATCCCATTGCAAGACATTCCTTCTATTGTTCAACCATCTGCTGTCACTGCAGAGAATGACCCTGACACATGGCATGTGCAACTCTTTCGTTCCATTGATGCAGGTATGGTGTAGAACCATTCAACCATTTTGAAAAAAAGCTTGAATGCCTTCAACAGACACTGATACTTTTGAAAGCTGTTCTGGTCCCATGTTGAATTGTCTGAGCTGACTGATCCAAGTAGTCACCATTGCTGTGCTTGAAGGAAATGTCCGGGGTGCAGGAGGCCTCTTGTACTACCCTCTGTGTAGGCCTTGGTATGCATTAGGCTTAGGTACTTGCTTTTACAGGGGTGAGCTATAATGAAATGAATCACCCTTATAAACTTGTTGCAGAATTAGGATACTCCTGATCTTTTTGATTAGTGAGCAATCACAGGTGTCACCAACCTGCTCAGTATTAAATTTCTATGGGCCAAGTAGCCAATTCAATCACTGTCAAACCATTCAGCTTTTTTATTAGTGCTTAACTGGGTGAGGGTCTGTTCCTATTTTCAAAATGTCTTTGGCCTTAGTTGTGATTTGGTATACATTAAAGTGAATCACAAGTTTAAGTTTCTAGGAACTTAAGAATGAAATAGTTGGAAAAGCACAAGTTATCCTTACAGCTTTGAATTCAAAAAGTTCAGAAGGGGTAGCTAGTATATGCAATTTGAACAGTTATTGCAACAGTGTGGATATAATGGTTGATCCGGGATTGTCAACCTTTCCCCAGAAGCATTAGAATCCATTAAGGTAAATGGATTATTAGAGAATCTCTGAAACTATAGCTCACTGGTCATCACATTCTGATCTTAACTTAATTGGATGCATGCAGGGGCAGCCTTTGGATTCCCGGAGAATCCAGAGGCTGCAGCAAAGGCGGGATTGGTGAGTGGGAAAGACAACAGAATAGACCGAAGTATTCAAGATGCATATATAAATGCAATTAGACGTGCCAAGAACTTCATATACATAGAGAATCAGTACTTTCTGGGAAGCTGTTTTGGATGGAACAGTAAACAGGACTGTGGAGCTTTACATCTGATCCCAATGGAGATCACTCGCAAAATACTGAGTAAAATTGAAGTGGGTGAGCGGTTTACTGCCTACATTGTGCTGCCTATGTGGCCTGAAGGTGTTCCAGAGAGTGCTTCAGTTCAAGCAATCTTGGATTGGCAGAGAAGAACAATGGAGATGATGTATAGAGAGATAGCAATTGCTTTACAGGTGAAAAGGATAGATAACCAACATCCAAAAGATTACCTCTCTTTCTTCTGTTTAGGAAATCGTGAAACTTGGCAGTCTGGTGACTATGTCCCAAGCAAAATCCCATTGGATCCCAACTACAGAAGTGCCCAGGAGCATCGGCGATTCATGATCTATGTGCATGCAAAGATGATAATTGGTGAGTTGATGAACATTTTTCCCTTGATCGACTTTGGATCAGACAAGATTTCACAATATTTGAATCAGCTTCCATGGAAATCAAGCGCATGCTTGGTGCTGTAATGTATTTAGGGTCTCTCACGTGCTAGCCAACATCATGACCAAGTCTTCTCTTGCAAAATGCAACAGAATCTCAGAACACAGATTTTTTATAATGGTTTGCCTGGGATTTGGGTGGGTAATTTATTTTCTTGTCTAGACCCACTGTTGGGAACTGATGAAGTCAGTGGGTAGTCATGGCAGCTATCACTGCTACTTTTGATAAATGTGATGGTCTACACACATAAGGTTGTGACTGCACTCATTGTTTGTTCTGGAGATTTCTCTGCAAGTTCATGGATGTATATTTGTACTATCATGCATTTCCTCCAAAGTTGTGTATTGTGGGCTGTGCAGTGGATGATGAGTACATAATTGTTGGATCAGCGAATATCAATCAGAGATCTATGGATGGGGGCCGTGACACAGAAATTGCAATGGGAGCATATCAACCCCATCATCTTGCAACAAACCATCCAGCTCGTTCTCAAATCCATGGGTTCCGTATGGCACTATGGTTTGAGCACATGGGTATGATTGACAATACATTTCTGCATCCTTGGAGCTTGGAATGTGTACGCAAAGTGAATCAGAGGTCTAATGAGCTATGGGATTTGTTTGTGGGTGAGCGTATCATCAACCTACCTGGCCACTTGTTGACATACCCACTTGGAGTATCACAGGATGGACTTGTTTCTGAGTTACCAGGCTTAACTTTTTTCCCAGACACAACGGCTCGTGTGCTTGGCACGCCATCTGATATCCTTCCTGAGATTTTAACCACTTAAAATTTGTGCCAAGTTTTTGAAGTCAAGGATCTGTGCATTAGAGTTATTCAAGCAGCATAGACTCCATCATTATGATTGATCATCACAACTCCATCATTGGCAGTTTCAGCTCTGGGAATTACAGACCTGGTTCCTGATTTAGCATCAGTGTATATATCATCCAAAATAGGTTCTCCTTTCAACCTTGAACTTCTTTGTGTAGGGATGGAATTTCTCCCTTCCCTCTGATGCCATTGCCGACAATTTCTGAAGATTGCTGGATCTTGTTCTCCATTAAACAGTTCACTCATAGGGAGTGTACATACATACTGGATAGATACTGTGATCCTACAATGTATCCAGGATCTGCAGGTTGCAACTTTGATTAGATTTGTGTTGCTCCACAGAACTATCCACTTCCCATTATGAATCAAGCCACTGGAAATCTAAGAGTGTTTGCCAGGATGCTCAGTTATACTAGTTGAGCAGTGTCAAGGCTTGTATAGATATTCCAGTGGTTCAATGTACTTGAATTACATCTCAAACACTTTTCCATTTCACCATGGATCCTATGCATGCTGTGAACTGTGCATTCAAATTTTTGGAACTTCATGGAACATTTTGTATTCCAACTGTTGCTGGTTTGAACTTGACATAAGGGGTTATGGAACCTCATCATCATCAACCACTATAGAACTTGCACCCTTTCGTAAGTTCACGTGGTTCCCTGCACTTTCATTGATCATCAATGACACCATTCCTCCTGATTCTCCAAGTTGCATTTATCACAAATGGACAATAGAGATGAAAATTAAGAAAATTTCTATGATAAAATATTGTTGTTTTTCTATGTTATTCATACTTCATTCCTACCTCTTCCAAGCTGAACTACCTCACACCTTTCTCCTATCTACCTTCATGGATATGAAAATTATGTATATTAAAATAATTTATGTATATTATGAAAAGACAAATGAACATGTGCCTCTTCATGTCCATGTTATTATGTATATTAAAATAATTTAATAACTTATCTCTTTTAGGCCTATCTACTTAACTCCTTTCCCCTGCACATCTGCATGGACATGAAAGATTTGACATAAATAATGATGAACCATGAGGAACCATGTGGGAACATAAAAGAAAAAACAAGGAATATTTCTCATGTACATGGAAATGAAAGATTTGACATAAAGAATGATAAACTACGGGAAGCCATGTGGGGAACATACAAGAGAAAAAAGAAAAAGAAAAATAGAGAGGATTTCACTCATCTAAATGGCAATGAAAACTTTGAAAATAATGATGAACTCTTGGGAACCAAGTGGGAGCATACAAGATAATAAAAAGAAAAAAAAAGAGAAAAAGAGAGGGTACTTTGTTCATCTATCTGGACACGAGACATAATTAATGAACTATTGGGAATCATATGGGAACATGAAATTATTATAATAAAAAAAAGAAAAGGTTAGGGGGGATTTTTTTTTAGTTTGGGGGCAAGTGCATTCCATTTGGGTGTAGTCACAATCCAATGAGCTAGAAAGGGTGTTAGATTGCAAAAACAAATAGTCAATATTGGATTGATATTTATGTTTTGCCAATTAAAGCCATGGCAATTATGGCAAGTTGTTTTTCATTCTAAATGTCAAGGAATTCAAACTAAAAATCCATTTGATAAAATTTCAAGTTTAAATTTTGATTTGAGACTTTTGAAAGTGAACACCTATGGTGGCAATCAAAAGTCAATTTTGTAAAGGACCAATAAAAGGACTCCTATATAAAACAAATTTAATGGGAAAAATATTAAGAGGATATATATTTTTTAACCACATTGAAAAAACATTTATACTTAAAAATTATGTGGATATGTAAAACTTTAAAAATTCAAAGAACTCAAAATTGATCCAGAATTTTAGAACTTTGAAAGTCCTTTACCACATATAAATGAGGTATAATTTATATGATGTGTTAATAAAAGTTGTAGCTTATTATGAAAGAAAACATAGAAATGTAAAAAATGAATTATGTTTTATTCAAAATGTGACAATTCAAAGTTGGTGACAAATAACATGTGAATGCAAAATGCAAATTGTGTGTCAGGTATCCCTAAGCATATCCCACAAGTTATTTGCAACCAAACCTATAGGCAATTTTGGGGTGTGTGTGTGTGTGTGTTTAGGGGGGGGTGTGGTAGCATGTTTGATGTTTCCTTTGTTGAACTTATGTTGAATATTTCTTAACAAAGAATCCCTCATGTAATGTGTACAACATTGTTGGTGGATATTAATTTTTTTTTCATAATTGCTTATTTTGATTCTCAAAATTTTTAAATTTAAGAATTAACATTGTTTTCACATTTTAAAAAAAATTCATACCTTATCTGGTCCTTTATTTCTATTTTTTCTCATGCCTAGTCGATTCTTTAACTACATTTTAAAGATTTTAGGATTAAGATTTTAAAATATCTTTTCAAATTTTCATAGGTTAAAAATGAATTAAAAACAACTCATTACAAAACTTTAATTTCTAAACAAAGTATGTGATCACATTTCAAAGATATATAAATACAAAAAAATTAAATAAGGTCTTTTTCAATTCATCTCACTCAAATGTACTTTCAAACTCATCTAATTTTTGCTCTAAGTCTAATTCAAAATCTATCAATTTTATTGGAGTCTTGCAACCCATAGTTGCATCATTTGGCCAACTTTTACTCACAAAAATTAAAAATTTCACGTTATTTGATTGTAAGCAACATTTGTTCAAGTTGGTGAGAATTCTAGCAACGGAAAAAATTCTTTCCATTTCAATTTGAGAACCTACAATCCTTCTTTCTAAAAAACCAACAATTGGAAACATAGTTTCATGTTTCTTCCACCATTCTAGAGGGCATTTGATATCTTTTGCATGCACTTGATATCTATGAAATATATACATTTTTCAATTAACAAATTCCTTTGTAAGTTCATTAGTGCTAGCCACCATTTAAAAAAATGTCCAAGTTACAATCTCCATCAATTCTATGAACAAAAGAACTTTCAACTTCAAACAATGATATAAGACTTTAAGACTATTAAATGTTTTAACTATGGCCACCCCATGTTATGACCAATAAAAGAAAGGATCAATATCAGCTTCTTGAATCTAGGATCTAACATAAAGGCTAGCATATTATGGGTCCTTTTCTCATTGTATCTTGTCAAGAAAGAAAGGAAAAAGTCAATCACCTTAATGCTTTCCTTCTTAATTATGCTCTTTGCAAAAGTTCCCAACTCAATATTCAACCCATAATCATCATCATCATCAATAAAAGCATCGAGATGATTCATATCTTCCTTTTAACTTTAGGTTCATGGATATGCTTGTATTCAAAGCATCACTCAACAACCAATGATCCTTGGATTGGTTTAAGATGCAAGTAATAAAAAGAAGAGGTAAAACATTTACTAATAATCAAAATCAATAAGACATATGTTTGTTTTGTCTTCTCAACCAAGTTTCATAACACTTTCTAATTGAAGGTTTTTCTTTGGTAGGGAGAATAATATGAAGGCATAATTGTATTACTAAACAATTCAACCATATACTTTCAACAAATTGAGTGGGCAAATGGTTTTTAATAACTAATAAACTCAAATTCTTCACAAATATTTTTTGGTGTGCATTATTTTTTTGTAAGGATCTATGGCACTTGCAAAAAATTAAAGATTACATTTGCATTCATTGTAAGCCTCTTATTTGCAAGTAGTCTTTCCAATGGACTTTTCAAGGTACTATTCATTTTTTTTTCAATTGTTTTGGCAATTTCTCCATGATTTGCATCCACAATTTTTAATATAATTATTCTATTATTCTTGAAATATGAAACAAGACCTTTCCTCAACCTTGTTTTTTGATTTAATATTGCATGACCTATTAATATATTATAACACATAATATTACATATGACTTGTGGCACTTTAACATCAATTAGTGATTCATCATTGACATGAAAACCTACCCAAGTTGGAGAATTTTTGCTATGGGGTCTTCAAATTAACCTTTAATTCTTGCTTGCATTTTTATTTCACTTTCATTCATCAACACATCACATCCTTCGTCTATAAATTTGGTTCCATTTTTAGGGTGTGTTAACAAACTAGAGTTGAGAAAACTAAACAATTATATTTGTTCCAATTTTGTAGAATGTGAGAGTGGACACATGCACTTACAAATTATTCATACATATGATTCACTTTTCATTGTTGTATGTAATCAAAATGCCCAAAGTTGATGGAAACATGCAAGTGTAAAATTGTCTCAAAATGTCCTTTAGCAATATAAGGCAAAAGTTCAAATTTGGATTATCTTAAATAAAAGAAAAGTAAATAAAAGTAACACAATTTTGGGAAAAAATGAATTAGAACCTTGTGATTGGGGGAAAAAGCTTTAGATTAATCCCAGGTTATTAATGTCAATTAAAGAATCTCACAATAAAAATAATGACACTATTTGCATTTTATCTTCTTCTTTTAAAAAAATTTAAAATTTATAAAATTTATAGATAATGTAATGTATTACCACATATTTTGGTGTATGGTGCAATGCATAATGCATGACAAACAATTTTTTTTTTCAAATTTTTTAATAATTTCAAATTATCATCCCAAGTGGTGCATAATATTTTAGAGCCCAAGTTTGTAATGTCTGGGTATTTAAAAAACAAAAAGACATTAATAACCATCAATAGCCATTAATATAATAGCCATTAATAACCACCAATATCCATCAATAGAATATTCACCAATAACCACTAATACAATAACCATTAATAACCTTGGTAAAGTCAAATAAGAATTATGCTCATCAAGATATTTTTGATAAAGATTGCAATTTGAATATTTCTAAGCAAATTGCAAGTACAAGTGAACTAATAAAAGAGCTTGTCAAGGAATTGTTGATTTTGAAATAGTAACAATTGGATGTTAAAGACATCAAATGTCCTTTTCAATGGTGGGAGAAACATGAAACAATGTTTTTTATTATTGATTTTTTTAGCTCATTGGATTTTAGGCATTGTTGGATCACAAATTGAAACGAAAAAAAACTTGTCCTTGGTTGGAATACTTATTAACTTTAGGAAATGTTGTTTGTAATTAAAAATTTAAAGAAATTGATATTTGTCAACAAAAACTGGCCTAATTACCTTAGAATAGGATGTAAATTTTCATCTAACTTAGTAGAATTCTTTAAAAAGGATAAAGATTTAGAAGAAGATTTAGAAAAAAATGAATGTGATTTTGGAAGGGACAAAACTGTTGAAGTATGAAAATCGAATAAATAAATGGTTGATTACTTAGAAAAATTGTTTGTAACATTGCTTATACTTTAAAAAAAATTAACTAAAAAAAAAACCAACAAATTGTTTGTAACTTTGGTTATGATTTTTTTAGTTTTGAAAATGTGATAATTAGTTTGTTAGAACCACCAAATGATAACTGATTGTTGTCAAATTTATGAGAACCAACATTGTGAGAACCAATTCAAATTTTGTTACAAAAATATTGGTACCCTGACTCTCGTGTATAATTCTTTTTAAGAAAATTAAAAAGCGAAAACTAGAACTTTTGTAAGTTATTGCGTGAAAACAAGATCCAATGGGTATCAAAAAAAAACCTGATACCCACCCAACACTGGTTTGCTCCAATCTCTAAAATTTTTGTTTGGGTAGAAACTTTGGTTCTGGTTTAAGGTCCTTTCAAAAATTCCATGCTCTTCTAGTTCCAGACCTGGTTTCTCACTTTCATTAACTGGACACACTTCGATTCCGTGCAGTTTAGGGTTTAAGATTTTTCGATTCTTAGAAGACCATTCATTCCATGGCAAATCTGATTCCAAACTGACCCCCAGTTTTGCCTGCCAACACATAACCCAAGATTGAAGATTTTTGTGAGTACTTTCATTTTATATACTAATCAAATAAAAAGTACCACCTACTTGAAGCTTTTATTGAAAAAGTAACAACTGGTTACTTTGTTCTCAAAAACATTGGGTAATACCCATTTGGTTATACTTTAAAGGGTAGGTTATCAATAACCAGTTATCTTGTTATTATCTGGATATAAGGTTATTTTAGAAACGAATTCAAATCATTTAGTTTTCTGTTTTTAATTTTTTTTATTAGTGTTTATAAAGTTTGATAACCTACCTGGATGATAGTCGGGTCATTCAAATAGGCTATTAGAATTTGAAAATTTTAATACCAGGTGGTTATCCATTGAAGTGGTTATCAAAAACTAACTAACTAGTAGGTTATTAACAACCAGGTTGATAACCTGGTCAAAACTTAACAATTGGCCATTGAGGTCAATTGTGGGTTCCATTCTATTTCTAATAGGTCTGACCTAAGAGGCCAGGTCTTGGTTTAGTCCTTTGTTTTTTTTGTAGAAGGCAAGTTCAAGGTCAAGTTCTAATTCTAGTAGGAGGCTGGTTTTTTAAGTCCATGTTCAATATCAATTTCCATAGGAGGTCAGTTCTAAGTCGCTTGTACCTTCAAAAGTCACTTGTTGGACATGTTGGTTATCAAAAGGGTATCATTGGACTCCCATAACATATGGTAATGAAATTATCATAGGAATATTACATGCTCAAAGTTATAGTAGTTTAGTTGGTTTCTCGATCTAAAAGATCAATATCAATTTTTCTACTGTGGTTTTGTTGATATGCTTGGGCCAATGCAAGCCAGACTAGATCAATTTATGGATGTCAAATTGACATGTCCATATTATTTGTGGAATTTAAATGGGTTAAAATATAATTTCAAAACTGAAGTTATCAATTTTGGGACTTACTTTGAATTATTTACTCAAGTTTCTATGTGATGCATGTATTTTTAATGCGTAATACATAAAATTAAAAAAATTATGGACACTAAAGTGAAATTAAGGAACTTTATATATACATTGTCCAATCGTTGATATCATGGTTATTAAGGACTCAAATTTTAGTTAGATAATATAGCAATGAAATTAACTTTCCAAGATTTCACACCATGTCAATTGTATGAACTTCTTTTGTCATTGAAAAAATTGGTTTAAAAAAATATATATATTAAAAAATATTTTATGTTAATGTGCACACATGTACAAATATAATGATATCTATGTGAGATTTTTTCAAATGGAAAAAATGGATTAAAACCTATAAGTTGTTGCTTGACCATTAGTCATCTTAGGCTTGAAAAAAATACAAAGGAAATTTGCCTTGGTTGTTTTTTTCATCTCCTACTTTGGTCTATGAGGACATCCACCATGCCAAGATTGCAATGAATTGTCTCTTGGACTTCAATTTGGCCCCAATTGATGTTTGATTGTTAGAATGTGTTGTTTTATTAACATGCCAAGATATCAAAGAAGTTTGACAAATGCAAGGAGGGGGAACTCACTAAATTTCAAGAAAAGTAAGGTTTCGTCCAACCTAACAAGTAGAAAGGAGCCTTGACTAAACAAATCACAAAAGAATGCTAAGTTCTGCAAATGATTTTTGGCTCCTTGATTTTTTTTTGGCTTGAAGTTTAAAAGAAGCACTTGTACAATTGAGAAGTAAATGGTTGGTTCTTGTCTTTCATGGTTTTCGGTTTTCATCACTTCCAATGACAAAACACTTAAAAAGAGGATGCCAGGAAGACATTTCATTTGGTCTAGCTCAACATGTTTTGTTTTATTTTGCTAGTGTGATACATGATTATGTTTTTTACTCTTCATTGTTGAAAAACAAAGTGGTTCAAGGATGTTTGTAAGCTCTTTGGTAGATTTAAGAATTAAAGGAAACATTAATAATGTTAGAAAATGAAATTTTGCATAAAACTTTCACAATTTCAATATAAAAATGCTTATTCATCTAATATGTATTATATGCACATAAAATATGTGTGCAAAAATATGAACCTATGAAAAAAAATTACATAATTTTCATTATCAGATCATTGAATGGAAAGTTTGCCAACAACCATAAGAAAATTGGTAGTTCAAAAAAATTAAACTTGCCTTCAAACTCACAAGTTTTATTTTCCAAAAACAATAATTGGACTCAAAACTAGGAAAGAAAAACCCTAAACCTAGAATTGATGATTTTTTTTTATGTAGTGAACATTAGGGAGAAACAATTTTAGCTTTTCACAAGAATGTGTTTATGAGATGTGTTTTTACCCTTGTAAAATAGTAACTTAAAAAATTGTCATGCTTTGCATATCATAACGAAGGCAACATAATCACACAACTTTCTTTGAAGGGTTATTGTCACATAGTTGTCACGCAATTAAAAAATTTCCTAGTGAATGTGAAAGGCACCTAAGATTCATCAATAACCTTCATAGAGAAGAGGAGCGATCTTGCACCTACTATTTGTGGAGCAAGATCAAGTAGAAGCATGGTCCTCCCTCATTCTTACACAATAGGTGTATTATAAACTATTGAAGAAGGAAGATCCCTCGTACTCCTATTGCCTTGTGGTCTACATGTGTTATAGTGTTTGATAAGATTTGTCTTCTGCTTTCTGCTGTACTTAGTCCTTACCTATGTTCTAACCATGTACACATGCATCTATTTAGTTGGTAACCACCAATCAATTTACCTACCTACATAACTACCTATCAACAAAGCATGTTCTTTACAAGACAAGTTACTAATCTTTTGTTTTGATTATCTACTTACAATTGGTTTTAATCCTCACTAATGCATTAACTGGTGTTAGCCAAGTGTTTTCTTTCTTAAGAAACCTTGGGTTCCAGTTTTGGAAAAAAAAAACTAGAATCATTTCAATTCAAGTTTCATACACAAATGGAATTAGGAATTTGATTTTAGTTCTAAAAAGTAAAGTAGAATCAACTCACTTCCAGTTCCACACATAGATGGGAACTGGGAATGTGGTTCCCAAAAAAGAAAAAAACTTCCAATTTTGGTTTTGAAATCAAACCCAATTGTGGTCCAGTTCTTATTAATGTGGACCAGAACCGACAATTATTTATTTGTGAACCCTGGTTTTAATCACTTTATCTATATATAATATTTTAAGTGTCTGTTTGTCTGGTCGACGTCGTCGGCGATCCTCCTTGGGGGTAAGGGGGTTAGGGTTAGCACACCCTTATCTTCTTTTTTTCCTTTTCAAAATGTGGCCACTCCTTCTAATTCCGTTCCTCCCAACTTTTTTTTAGCTCGATAGTGGTAGGTGTTTTTTTCCTCCTCAAAATGCGACCATTCCTTCCATTCCGTTCCTCCGAGCTTTTTTTTTAACTCAGTAGTAGGAGGTGTTTTTTTCCTCCTCAAAATGTGGCCACTCCTTCTAGTCCATTCCTCCCAGTTTTTTTTAGCTCAGCAACAGGAGGTGTTTTTTCCCTCCTCAAAATGTGGTCGCCTTCCAGTCTTTAGAAGTCTTAGATGATTTGAAAGTTGTTGGATTTGTTTCTAGTTGCAGACCCACCATGGACCAAGGTGCCGAAATAAGTAGTTTTTTTTGGGTTGTGTGAAAGAATGAACGAATGTGTATAGAGATGAAAAATGAAAATATTTGGTGAGGAGAGGATGGTGATAATTATACATGATGCATCATTTTTGGAGGTCTTAGCAGGTGGTGCACAAAATGCAATTCTTGCTTTTTGCACTACTACAGAGCCGTATATTCAGGCAATCATGTAAGTTGAGCTTCCATGTTGTTAAACTGCACTCATCCATACTTGGCATTCACTCATAACTAATACTATGTTGTTGGTATGTTTCTCAAGATCTCATTAGATCTTTAGCCTCTGCATTGGCTTTAACACTTCAACATCATTGTTATGATTAGCTGGATTTTACCTGTCATGACATGTAGAGTAGAAATTGGAGAGGCAGGATTCTATTTAAAGAATGCAAATACAACATTAGATACAAGCACCTGACAGGAAACAATTATATATGAGGACGTTGATTGTGGATTTCAGCTATTTCAAAGGATTGAAGTTTTGAATAGGAGATGGCTAGAGTCTCTTTGTATTGAGTGTTAATACATTCACTGAAAAACAATCTATCCTTGTAGTCTATCTGACCATCCATCTTCAGAGGTGTGGGGTAATTCCTCCCAGGTTTTTTTTAGCTCAGGAGTGGGAGGAGGAGTAGGATGACAAGCAATTATTTTGGATCTATTTGCACACTAGATCACTATTAAGGTTGAATTTTTATTTTCGACATTTGTTCTATTTTTTTTTGTTTTGTTGTTGTTGTTTTTAAAAAAAAATAAATTATTGCTTTTCTTTCTCTTCCTCTTCTTCTTCACTTGGTCGATTTGAATCTTGCTTGGCTGTTGCTAGCAGGGAGTCATCTTTGTCTGTCGAACGAACTTCTTTGAAGGCTTCTTTTTCTTGAGAGCATTTGAGAGTTATCAACCATTTGGTGTTATAAAAAAACCCCGAGATAATATAGGAGATTTTGTTGAGAGACAGAGGAGAGAGAGAATAAGAAGAAATGGATGTTTTGAGAGGATCAAGAGGAGATCCATACCAAGAGTTCAAGAAAGGGGAGGGGTAATTAGAAAACTTGCAGACATCATCAACTAGAGGTGGTGGAGGAGGAGAGTTTGGATCAGTAGTAGCCATGCCACATGTTGTTGCTATTGTATGAAGAGGTCGACCTTTTGTGCCTTCCATGTTTGGAGGTTTCACATTCCAGAACTCCTCTGACATTCAAGAGGTAGGAGCAAGATTCTTCTTCCTTTTTCTTTTCCCTTCTGTTTGCCAACTGCACATACATACAAGTCTATGTTTGTTGATGCATTAGTGAGAATTTCCATTGTTCTAAGGCTTCTTTTTCTTGAGAGCATTTGAGAGCTATCGACGATTTGGTGTTACAAAAGAGCCTTGGGATAATATAGGAGATTTT
Source organism: Sphagnum contortum (assembly GCA_963920785.1). Lineage (NCBI taxonomy): Eukaryota > Viridiplantae > Streptophyta > Sphagnopsida > Sphagnales > Sphagnaceae > Sphagnum > Sphagnum contortum. The sequence continues at coordinate 11,199,498 of OY987277.1, forward strand.
GTCGAAAGAGAAAGGGGAGAGACAGAAGAAGAAGAGGAAGAAATGGATGTTTTGCAGGGATCGAGAAGAGATCCATACCAAGAGTTCAAGAAAGGGGAAAGGTTAGAAAACTTGTAGACATCATTAGCCAGAGGTGGTGGAGGAGGAGAGTTTGGATCAGTAGCAACAGCCGTGCCACATGTCATTGTTGCTATATGAAAAGGCCGACCTTTTGTGCCTTCCATATTTGGAGGTTTCACATTCCAGAAATCCTCTGACATTCAAGAGGTAGTAGTAGGATTCTTTTTCCTTTTTTTTCCCCTTCTGTTCACCAACTACACATACATATAAATATATGTTTGTTGACGCATCGGTGAGAATTTTCCATTGTTTTCTGAAGTTGTAGCTGATGGTTTCTAGGTGTTAAAGTGGTCAATCAATTGATCAACAATCAGTAGGAAACACTCTTTGGAAGAGAACTCGGGCTTTCGGCTAGCAACATCTCAGGAAGAAAATGGTTCTCTCATGCCTCACAAGGTGCCTACCTCATCACACTAGTATGAATATCTACAATGAAAGACATCTTGAAAAACAGACCCTGGTTTGTAGCCCCCACTCATGAGACTGAATGTCTACCTACTTCTTTCCAACCTTGTTGTTTGTTTTATGGATTCTTTTTGGAAAGTTTCAAACATTTATAAAAAGCATACAATTTTAGTATTTGATTCTACCCTATTTGACTTCCAACTGTGATTTGTAGAGTGCAGGCAACAACAACACAAATAAGTACTTTATTATCACAAGCAATTGAGTAGGTGACAAGAACAACCATTGTGAAGACATGGGGCAACCGCCACCACTTGCAATTGCAATCTCTGTTTGTGACCATCTTGGCCTTTAGCCTTCCAGGTGATCTATAATATTTTAGGTGTTTGTTTGTGTGGTCGTCCTCCAAGGGAGTAAGGGGGTTCGGCTTAATCGCATTTCATAAATGCGTTCCGCTGGTTACTTTTCCCACAAAATGGACCTCTTCACCTATCCCACCCCCTCAACACAACAACCTTCATTAAACTAATGAACGAAGAGGAAGAGGAGGCCCCTTTGCAGGACCTGCATGTCCACTGAAAGCGTCTTGCCCAAGAGAGGCATGTTGTTTGATTTGAGGAGTAGCGTGCGATAAATGCTAGTTGACGAGCAGCTCAGAGAGGTGCGTGCAACAATGCACAAATTGTGGCGGATGCCAGCCGGCGAGTAGCTCAAAGAGCTGCACGTAGCAACGCAAAAATTGCAACGGATCCTAACTGACAGGCAGCTCAAAGAGTTATGTGCAGTGATGTGCAGATTACGACAAATGCCAACCAATGAGCAACTCAGAGAGTTGCACGCAACGATGCATAGATTGTGATGGATGCCACTCGGAGGGTAGCTTAGAGAGGTGCACAAAGCGATGCGCATATTGCGGCGAATCCCAACCAGCAGGCAACTTAGAAAGGTGTGCGCAATGATGCGTAGATTGCTTTGGAAAATGCTGCACATGCTAAAGCTCGGACATTTTTGCATCCTGATAAGTAATACAAAACACATAATGTGGATCATTAGGCTCACAAGGGCCAACAAGAGCAATTGCTAGAAGAACGTCGCCAAGAAATTCGAAACGCTGATCGTCAAACATGTAGTGCCCAACATGAGCTAGATCATGTAAACCAAGGTGGGAACCAAGTGATCCCTTGGGCATGCCGTGAATTTGACGGCAGCCATTGTGGTCTTCACCACACTTTAGGTGAAATGACCACCATGTGTGGCATCAAGTTTGCACGCTAATCCACAATTTACACTATGCTAAGTACAAGGTAAAGTGACATTGCCCCCATTGACACCCTCCCCCCCTAGAGCCATTCAGGCGGCTCCTTACAAGTAATGAAGCGGATGCGAAAGACTTTCGTCAGCACATTCGTTCTTACAACAGTGCATTAGTCTTCACGTCTATGGGGGCCAACCTCAATACCAGTGTTGCCCAACCTGACAATTATACCTACCGTCTTCGCGGTGAGCTTTACCATAGGATGGGGAGTCTACTTCCTCGACCTAGTGAAGTGCGAAAATTCGCCCAACTATACATTAGTGATCCGCATGTCGAGCTTGATGGCCGGATGGGCAATTTTAGCGGCTTGAATACGGACACCATGTAGTCATTGCAAACAATGTTGCATGCATGCAACCCCTATGCTAACATCTTCTCAATGGCCATAGAACGATTCCAAGATGGGGCTATTGAATTAAGTTTTCATTTGGTGAACAACCGTTGCACTAATTTGTGGCGTTACAATGCGTCGACTATTGACGAAGTTGGTGCATTGATAGTTGGGGGCGATGTGGATGAAGCAGATGCACGTGACATTATCATGCGTTCAACTAATGGCTCTCCCTTGCACACTGCATACATGCCACTGCACTACGTCCTTCTCTTTCCAAATGGACGCAATGGATGGCATGATTGCATCCCATTGAATGGATTTCAATGGGATGGTTTTGGGTTCATCCAGGATGACGAGAATGCCGTAGGTGGTAAATGGGGTTCCGCGCGTGTCACCATGCTTTAGTTCTACGCGTATATCCTGTTGCATCCCGTCAACGAGGAATGGATTCTACGAGCCGGAAGGCTTTTGTAGTAATTCATTGTTGATGCATATGCATGTACTGAACAAAACCGCTTAAAGTTTATTTGTGAGAACTAGCAACAGTTGCGTTGTGACCTGTACAATCATCTTCAAGATGCACTAAATGTTGGCGACGTTCTTGGAAACGACGTTGGGCAGAAGATGATTCTCTCGTTGTCATTCTAGGGCGGTGAACGCGCCATGGGCCAATTGTACTAGGATGCCATGGCCAGGGTCTGCAAATTTGGTAAGCCATCACATTTACCTGTAATCCTAACTGGAAAGAAGTTATAGATGCACTTCTCCTGCAACAAATTGCCAAGGATCGCCTTGAGTTAGTAACTTGCGTTTTCAATTTGAAACTTAACGCCTTTTTGAAGGACATCAAAGATGTTGTTTTTGGCAATGTGATTGCTAAAATTTAGGTCATTGAGTTTCAAAAGAGAGGCTTGCCCCATGCACAGATTTTGCTCATTTTATATGAAGTGTCAAAATTGCGCACTACCAAGGACTATGATTCAATGGTATTGGCCAAGATTTCGGACCCGATACACCATCCTAAGGCACACGAGACGGTCACTTCGTGCATGGTGCATGGGCCATGTGGTCCAAATTTTCTCAACGCACAATGCATGGAGCAAAGAAAGTGTAAGAAAAGGTACCCGTGTTCTTTTAACGAAGAAACACGTTGTGATGTTGATGGGTAACCCGAGTATTGGCACCGTCACACCCGCTTTTTTGTAGATCCAAAGACGTAGTGCATGGTGGATAACCAATGGATTGTCCCATATAATCTTCACCTAGCAACCAAGTACCACGCGCACATCAACGTGGAGATATGTTCGTCCATCTTCCGTTCAGTACATGTACAAGTATGTGTATAAGGGACTTGACCGTGCTATTGTTGTTATCGAAAGGGAGGCAAATATGCCAATGGTGAGTGGCAAAACGTGATGAAATTAAAGCATACCTTAAAGGACGCTATGTTTTTGCTTTCGAGGCATTGTGGCATCTTTTCTCCTATAGAATGCATGATCAGACACCGTCTATCACACGCCTTGTTGTGCACAAGCTTGGAATGCATACGGTCGTGTATAATGATAATGCCAATATTTTTGAAATTGTCAATAGCGAGCAAAACCAAAAAACAACGCTCAATGAATACTTCCAAGCGAATATTTATTACCCCTTGGCCAGAGAACTCACATACATGGAATTTCCCTCTGTGTTTACATGGACCAATCGGACGAAAAAATGGACCATCCGGTAGAGCAGGTGTTGTGTCAGGTGCCTTTATTTCGTTAGTCCTTTTGTTCGCGAACGTTATTTCTTGCGTACATTGTTAACGAAGGTCAAAGGTGCTATTTCTTTTGAAGTTCTTGGCACAGTTAACGGTGTTATCCATGACACATTCAAATCAGCGTGCATTTCGCTTGGTTTGTATGACTCGGATGACAAATGGAATGCATGCTTGGAAGAAGCAGTTGGCATGCAAACAGGTGCGTAGTTACGATTTTTATTTGTGACCATCTTGGCCCTTAGCGTTCTAAGTAAACCACTCATGTTCTGGGACAAGTATAAGGAGCACATTTGCAATGACTGCAAGGCAGTATTGCAACATCACAATATAGTGGAGTCGTCCATTGAGCAAATTGAAAGTTGGGCATTGCATTCCTTACGGGATGTGCTTACCAAATTTAACAAAACTCTCTAAGATTTGGGCCTTCCTACCCCCTTTATTGCCTTTGATCGGTTAGAAACCAATTGCTTACTTGAGGTGGTGCACGACTATAATGTCGAGGTCTTACAAGCCGAGGTGGCTATGGCCAGTGAGAGCTTCAATGATGGGCAACGTGCAGCCTACAATGGCGTAATTGATGCATACGCTGGCCATCACACTAAAGTCATTTTTATCGATGGCCCTACTGGAACGGGTAAGACCTACACCAAAAACTTGATTTTGAACATTGTGCGTTCACATGGTGATATTGCACTTGTTGTCACCGCTTCAGGCATTGCTGCACTTCTACTTTCAAGAAGGCGAATGGCCCATTTGTACCTAAAGATCCCAATCGCGCTTGACCGTACATCCTTTTGTTGTATTCGTAAGCAAGATGATTTAGCGACGCTAATCTGTCAAACGAAGTTCATCTTTTGGGATGAAGCTCCTATGTCGCAACCCCACTTTGGGATAAGTGTGAGGATGAAACTCACCCTCCCAAAAGTGAGAAGTTGGAGTCCCCCGAGACTTCCAAAAATTCAGAGTTCGATTATAGGGGCCAAAACACCATTGGGGTGTTGTTTATATCGTTGGAAAGGTCTTGAAGTGAAGATGTCCGAAATGGCTTCGCATGAGCCATTTGAATATTTGCAGCCCAAGTTATGGGCAAAAGAAGGACCGAAAGTCAAACTAGTAGTTTGACTCCCGACCACTAAAAGTCAGGAATCGACTCGAATCTAATGCATGCAAGAGGAGTGCAACATGGCGTTGGAAAGCTCTCAAGGAGAGCTACAAGACCTCATCCCAATCAAAGGTCTAAGCAAGAAGTTATGGTTGCCCAAAGTCCTAGGAATGCAAACTGGGACAATTTCGAGACTCCACTTTGGGAGTCCCAGGAAAAAGTGCCATTTGAATGTAGCTTCGACAGAGAGCTGCAAAGAATACTATATGGGGGAAGGTGGTGGCTTCCCCCGAGTCCAGGCCGTGGTGAGTCAAGTGAGTCCAAGTTGTCCGTGGCTTGTTCCAACACCAAGGGTGTTCCCAAATGTGAACTAACCCACTTGTGGTTGGTTTTGGATGCAGGACCGTGTAACAAGATAATTATCCCTCTTCCTAGTCTAATCTTGGAACTTTTAGCACGCCCCTCTCACCCCCTTTAGTGTTGGAAGTTGGGAGCGGCTCCAAGTTTCAACTCTTTCCACATTTCCACGTACTTGGACCTTAAAGTGGGTCTAACAAAGAACTTGGGAGTGTGTCATCCTATGACTAATAAGCTCGCTTTTGAAGTGATGGATCGAAGTTTACGTGACCTTGTAGATAGGAATGAACCTTTTGGTGACATTGTTTTCGTCATGTCAGGGGATTTTCGCCAAGTCCTTCCGGTCATCCCCTGGGGATCCCATGCAGACATTATTTTTGCATCAATCAAGAATTCCTACCTATGGGAATCTATTGAGGTATTCTGTCTTTCGAAAAATATGCGGGCCGGTGATGCCATTGTTGTTCACTTCGATCTTGGGAATCGCACTTTTGCAGACTAGCTTATTTGTCTTGGCAATAACAAGCTGGAAACCATTGATGGTGATTACATCAAGTGTCCAGACATGATGGTACTCCTTCCTGCATACACACAAGCCATGGTTGTGGCCATCTACCCTTGATTACAAGAGGGCCAGGCCACAAACGAGTATTTGCGTGAGTGGGCAATTTTGGCTACTCGCAATAAGGAGGTTTCATTAATAAACACGATGGTTTTAAGCTACCTTCCAGGCATGCAGGTTGACTTCTTTAGTGCGGATTCCACAGAGGACACGGAAGTGGTGAACACATATCCTTTTGAATTCCTCAACACTATGGAAATCAGTGGCATGCTTTCACACAAGTTGTCATTCAAGATTGGCACACCAGTGATGTTGCTACGCAATTTCGACCCATCGGCTGGGCTGTGCAATGGGACGCGCCTGATTATTCGACGCTTCACGATGCGAGTTGTTGAGGCTAAGATCATCACAGGCAAAGGGACTGGTAATGTGGCCTTTATCTCGCACATTAAGTTCATTTCGGATAACAACAATTTGCCATTTAAATTTGCCATTTACATTTGCAAGGAAGCAATTTCCTTTACGACTGGCTTATGCCATGACTATTAACAAGTCTCAAAAGCAAACCCTCTCTCATGTTGGCCTTCATTTCGTAGATGATGTTTTTCGCATGGCCAACTTTAAGTTGCCTTTTCATGTGCCAAGACACTAACAAACGTTAAATTTCAACTGCTAGACCCTATGCATGGCCGGATTGGCCTTATGCGCAATGTTGTGTACAAAGAATCCCTCCTTTGAAGCTTTATGCATCTCTTAAATGGCTCCGCGAAAAGCTACATTCACGACACGCAACTCTTTAAAATAAAATGTTTTTTTGAAATAAATACGATTTAAAGAAACTGAGGGACTTCACAGTGTCCGAAGGTCATGGGTACCCGTTAACACGCCCTTCATAGGAGGCCCCTTTGGAGGACATGCGCGTCTGCCGAAACCGTCTTGCCCGAGAGAGGCATGCTCCAAGTTTAAAGAAAATAAATACGGTTTAAAGAAATTGGGGGACTTCATAATGTCCAAAGGTCACAGGTACCCACTAGGTGTCTGTCTGTCCGATCATCGTCGTCGCTCCTCCTTGGGGGTAAGGGGGTTAGGGTTAGCACGCCCTTCATAATGAATAGTTTTGGGCTTATGATATAGTTTACCTTATGCTTTACAATTGGGGGGGGGGTAAGGCCCATGGGTGGGGTGGGTTTCATAAATAAGGGGTTTATGAGGAGAGGCCTTACCCTATGATTAAGTAATTTTTAGTTTTTACAACATGTAAAGACTTGCGATAAAACTAAATTTTGCCAAGTTGGGAATTGGGATTAGGTTTTCGTTGTTATAAATAATTTTTTAAAAATAATTTTATTTATAAATTGGTGATATCAAAAATTTTGGCAATTTTTTTTGAAAACACTAGGAAAATTAGTCGACTTTACACTAGGGAAACAAAAAAAATTCCCAATTTACACTAGAGCTTGGGATCCCTTTTGTTTCCCTGGTCACCTTTCCCATGGAATGGACCTCTTGACCTATCTCCCCCCTTTCAACACAACAACCCTCATTAAACCAATGAACGAAAAGGAAGAGGAGGCCCCTTGCACGTCTGCCAGAATCGTCTTGCCCGGGAGAAGGACACTCCTGGTTTAAAGAAAATAAATACAGTGTAAAGAAACCAAGGGACTTCATAGTGTCCGAAGGTCATGGGTGCCCACTAGTATCTTATATCTATACTACTTATAAAGAGACGTAGTCTGTCTGTGCGTCTGTCTGTCTGAGTCCTGAAACCCAGGTCTTGAAATTGAGGTTTCGGGACCTCGACGGACAGGGTTTTTTTTTTTTTTTTTTTCCGAGCGGGCTGGCCTTTTTCGACGTAGTTTCGACAAAAACGAGGCTAGCCATCGATTGCGTCATCGTGTGCCTTAAGTTGCAAGTGAATTAATGAAAAAGATTTGTTGAAAAAAAGAAGAAGAAGTTATTAGGCTTCAAATTTTTAGGTTTGGAGTGAAGGGGAAAAAAAAAGGCAGGCACGAGCGGATTGTGTCCGACCGTCACGGGCACCCACTAGTATAAAAGCAACAGTGTGTCTCTGTCTATGTGTCTGTGCGTCTGTTTGTCTTTGATGCATGAAATTTTTGATGAATGCATGAATTCGCAACTGACAGTGGACAGTTAGATTAGGGGGGGGCCAGCAAGGGGCGGGGGGGGGGGGGGGACGGGTGGGGAAGGGGTGGGGGGGGGGGCCAGCAAAGCGGGGGGGGACGGGCGAGGAAGGGGTGGGGGGGGGGCCAATTTTTTTTAAAATTATTTTCATTATAAAACATTTTTAAAAACTAGAATCTTTTTGAAAAACAAAATAGAAAATAAATAAATAAATAAATAAATAAATACATAAAAACAGAAAAAATTGAAGATAAACAAAATAAAAACATGAAACAAACATAAACCAAAAAAAAAGTAAAAACGCAAAAACTATAAAAAAGGAATGGAAACAAATGAAACAAGGAAAGGGAAATACAGTAAAATAATTTTAAAAGAAATTTTTTTTTCAAAAATGAAGAAACCAAATGAAGAGTAAAAAATAAGAAAAAATAAAACTTATAAATATTGAAGAAAAACCCTACTTGAAAAAGAATGAGGTGTGTTTTCTTTCTCCAAACTTCAAACTTGCATCCAAATAAAAATATATATAAAAGTGAAAAAGAAACACTTTATTTTTATTATAAAAAATAATAAAAAATAGAAAACACATAAAAATAAAAAAATAAAAAAGTTAAAAGTTTGTAAAAAAAACTAAAACTTGAACCAAGTTTAAAGAAACCGGGGGACTTCACATTGGGGGGGGGGGGGGACAGGGAAGGACCAGGCGGGGGGGGAGCTCGAGGGGTGCATTATGCACCAGGTTCACACTAGTATATATAATAATAACAAAGACATGATTCTGGTTCCAGTTCTACACATAAATAGAACCAGAACCCGATTCCAGGTCTAGTTCTTGAAAAAGTAAAACTTTGATTCCAGTTCAGAAAATCAGGCCCAGTTCCGGTTCCATTGTTACTAACAGTAACTGGTGGTTCTGACCTGCCCAAAGCAGATAGCTGGCTAACAATGGTACTAACCATCTACATGGATCTAGTTACCTAGTACCACCTATTCTCCTACCTACCGTACCTACAGAACCTCCTATGGTTCTTTACACAGAAGCAGCTGTCGCTCATTCCCACATGTGAGAGTGGGTGGCAGATCAGCTGTGAAGACAGTTTCAGGATCACTGCAAAACACTTCTGCCAAATTTCTGCCAACAAGAAATTGAGTCAGAAGAAGAAGAAGAAGAAGAAGAAGAATACACTCTCACTCATGGATGATGATCTGTGGAAGCACGCTGCAGCAGCAACTGATCAATTCTTTTTTGTCGCAAAGGCATAATTATATCCTGCAACTGATGTAGCAGCTGCAGCTTCCTTCATACAAAATTATTCAAGAGCTGAAGTCACAATGCAAACACACATGTCTCACGTTGTTGATCCAGGCTTGGATGATGTTACGAACTAGGGATGGGTGATTGCTGCATTGGGGTTTGAAACTCGTTGTGTGAACAGATTGTCTCTCAGTGGGGTTCCAATAATTTTCTGAAGACTAATTGCTTCGGATGCAGATGCTTCAGCTTCCAGGCTCTGGCTGCAATCCTCGTGATCTGGAGCCAAAACAGGATGGGTGCAGCTGCAGCAGCGCCATCAAGCTCTAGAAACGCATCAGCGGTTATAATAACTGTGCATCAGCTGGTCATGCAGTTATAAGATCATCAACTACAGAGTCGAACTCATGATCATGGTCTACTTAGGTGTCAGCTAGTCTCTGCAGTAGTCGCGAAGATCATACTGGACAAGAGCTTCCACCAATTGATCATGAGGGAGGATTGATCGGCTGGGCCCGGTGCAAGCAGCAGCATATAGGTAGCTAGTTTTCATAAATCAAATTGAAGCTTGGGTATGATGCCAGCTGCAGCGCCGAAGATCTCTCAAATCTCTCTGCTTGTCGGACCCACACTGCAGCTTTTGGCATCTCTTGCAGCTGGGGGGGGACCTACAGCAGCTACCTGAAAAGCCTTGGCCATGTATTCTAACTGTGCAGTAATTGGTAGTACTGTCGATGATGATCAGTAGCTGCTTGGGAAGTTGGGATATGTATATAAGATTCAACTGGAGCTAGCAGCTGAAGATCGCTAGCTGCAGTTTCTGATCAGATATTCTCTCTGCAAAAGGTGCTGTTGATATTGATTGTCCTATTGCTTGGCATGGCGCAGTAGTACTAGCTACTGCACTGATTGATCATCCGCTCTGTACTTGATCAGCCCACGCACTTCGACTTCCGCGTCTTGTAGTACAATTTTTATTACTATTCGCGGCCTGCTGCAGTCATTACAATTCGTCATGCAGCCAGTCATGTAGTCCTCATGTAGTCCTGCTAAACGTCGTCCGTCGTCCCTGCAATGCTGCACAGAACTTCATTCACGACCTGTGCAGTGCCACCAAAATGATAAATCTCAACAAGCACGTGCACGCGCGACCGTCTGATATATATGAATGCCGCATATCAAGTACACGCGGACATTGTAAATCATAACAGCCAGAATTCATCGATCAGACATCATGATGAGCCAGGCTCCAGCAGCAATCTCTTGAGTTTACTGAACAGATCAAGATTCTGATTCTTCCCGAATCATCTATGCATGTATGTGCCAACTTCTGGTAGATCAATGCTTGTAGCCTGTCAAGAATTGAGAAACCAGTTTGTACTCGGTCGGAGCAGCAGTAAATGGGTCATCATCAACAGGAGCTGCGAGATCTGTAACGGAATGTTTCAAATCTGTGTAACAAGTAGCAGTTTTGTTCTTAAAACTTCCAACTGCAGAATCACTCGAGACGCTCCAAGACCCGGTTGCTCGCTCAAAGCTGCTACATTCATGCATGGCCAACTAGACTTCTCAAAGATCATGCTCTAGCTAGTAGTTGTGTAACATTTCAAGGACCTGCAGTTTGCAGATCTTAATGCAAGCGTTTGAAGTTATATTAGCTTCTGCGAATCAACTCAACACAAACGTAAAAAATCATGTTAAAAGTATTACAGTTGTTGGAGATACAGAACATCGCGGCGGTCATGGTCTGCAGCAGCAACAGCTAATTCTACTATGCTGCAACTGCTCGTCTTCTATTCTAACATTTCAATTCTAGATGATGATCAGAAAGCAGGGAACTTATATGCTGCTGCTGTGTATGCAAGTATGTCAAACTCATATGGTGCTTCTTCGATCTCAGCTGCTGTTATGAGCCTCCTGGGCCGAAGTACTGATCCCGATCTACAGTTTTCGCGAAACACAAATCTAAGCTCTCATGGGATTGATTTTTAACTTGTATACAGTGGTCGGGAGTCTGCTCCAATTCAGCTATGTGCCAAATGGAGCTAAGCTCGTGATTGCCCTCAAGGAAGTTTAGCATCTCCGGGGGGCTGCTTTGATCTGCAGAAGATCGAAGATCATGGCTTCAGGAAATTTCGGTTTCCGAGTCATGATATACATGTGCCGACGGACTACAACATGGAGGAAGGTCGGTGATCTGCAGCAATCTGCAGGTGTAGCTATAAGAAAGGCGGATGATCAGATCATTAAGGCATGTAAAGCATATTCCCGCACTGACATCGCCAAACCTCAGGGTAGTATTCTTGCTCAGTCATGGCGACATGAGGAATGCCGATGACAACATGAACCGGTGTACAAGGCTGGCAAAGACCACAGCTTCCTCGACATGTCGGAGGAGAAGAACCCACTAACAATCTGCCCCTCATGTGCGCATACGTCGCGACTCGGGGACGATGTTCTCCAACTGCTGCTGCTGCAAGACTGGTCGACAACGCAGGCGGCTCCTGTTGCTGCTGCTGCTGCTTTTTCTCTTTCCAAATCGTGAAAGTAGACTCAGCGCTCCGGATTGTATTCTGCTGCAGATACGATAGGACCCAAGAAAGACGCGGTCAAGAAAGTCTTCTCGAAGCAATAAGAAGATGATCCAGATTCCACACTACCGGACTCATGTCCGCAGCTCTTCACAGGTTGCTACATTACGAATTCTGGAACTTGTTGATCAAACCTGCTGAGGAGGAGGAAAAGTGCAGTACCTGCTGCAATTGGTGAGAGACGACTTTGTGTCTTATCATCTTGTTGTTCTCTTGCGCCGTAGCTGCTGCACCGATTTGCGCAAATTTGTAGACTGGGTTAGTACAGAGAGCTACAGTCAAGCTGATCAGCAGCTTTCTGCAGCATTCAGCAGATACAAGTTGCATACCTAGTAGAGGAAGCGAGTTCAGGATCTTCCATGCTGGATGTACATGCATTTACGAGCACTGTGCGACTTACAAGGATCGTGGCGTCCTGCCAAGGCCGGCAGCGGGTTTGTTGTCAGGAGGAGAAGGGCCCAGCAGCCTACAAGAGCCATTGCCGAAATCCTCGACTGCAGCCGGCCAGCTTCCTTCGACATTCTCCTTCGCATAAGAAGGGCTAAGCAAAGTGTGAGCTCGCAAGTTCAATGCTGGCTGCAAATTTTGAGCTCACCTGCAGCTTCAGATCCTCTAGTGTTGCGGATTCGGCTCGAGCACAGAAGATCCTAGCTGCACCCTTTGCTCGATAAACTGCACCTTTCTATCTCTCAGTCTCAGCTAAGGAATTTCCCAAAAGACAATTGCAGCTCTTTTGACAAAGAAGAAGAGACCAGTCTTCTACTGCAGTGCAAGCTGTTGTGTTGCAGGACCTTGGAGTCTCCATAGAACTATTTGCAGGCGCCAATATTCTCTTCTTATATCTCTCAAATTCAAACAGACTTAGAGTGCTGCATCATGAGCCTCACACTAGTTCTGCTTTCGATTCTCGCCTGTCTGTCCCAATATGGGTGTAGAATCGCATAAACTATCGGCTCCTGCAGGCTCATGACCTCGCGAGTAGGTTGCAACTATTTCTTCCGATACAGCCGAACTCCAGATGATGAGTTCACTCTTTCTTTGGAAAACTCTTCCACACCCAAAATCCCAACTCCAGATCTTTCACAGATTCACCTCTCAATCATGTAAAACCATGTATCCTCAGGCATCCTCAGGCAAAACTTGCCCAGAAAAATACACCTCCGCCGATCATCGACGCTTCCATGAATCCCCTGTTCTTGCCCCTGAAGCTCTCCCACCCCTCCTCCTATTCTCTCTCAGCACAGCAGCTACTCTCTCTCTCTCTCGTACAAATAATGTCTTTATGTCGTCACGCCCGTTTGCAATAAAAGCGCAGAACACTCGATCTCACGCGAGCAGCTCAAGATTGATCTAAACGGGGTCGCTCATGTAGCTGCAGGGCTTCTTTCCGGACACGCGGCTGCTCTGACAAAACCACCCAGAACCTGCAGGCAGAGCTCTGAAGTCTTCTTCCTCTTCTTCTTCTACCTCCTCTCCTCTCTCTCCTCTCTCCTCTCTCCTCTCTCCTCTCCTCCAACCAATTGTACAACAACACAAGGCTCATGACCACACACACACAGACAACAACAGCGCCATGACTACATTGAACATTACATCAGCCCAGCATCCCAGCTGCTGCTACTGGAGGCAGACCTGCTTGCAGTAGGTCTCAAACTTTTCTCCTCCTCCTCCTCCTCCTCCTCACATACAGACACTCTGCAACCTCGAAAGAAGCAAACTTCTCATCATTCTGCAAAATTCTGGTACTACAATGCATGAGGCTGACCTATCTATCTATGTTTCTTTGGTGCCACTGCTCACAGCTGTTGCTCATTTTTGGGAGCTAGTGCCATAGCTTTAAATTGTTATATATCATGTGTGCCTGCAGCAACTGACAATTGTTGAGCTTCACTGAGTAGGAGATTGAAAAAAAACCGCATAAGGAGACCAACTGGAGCTCTAGGATGATGTGCACAGAGCAACTTAGTGAGAACCTGGTGCACTGGGCGGGTGCTTTTTTTTTTTTCCTTTGGGTTTTTGTTTTGGAGGGGGCTGCTGCTGATGCGAGGGTGGTGGGCTTGGGATTCAATGGTTTTTTTTTTCGCAATCTTTCGATGTAGCCACTTTTGTGATGTAGCCAAAGTGGCAATCATCTATAGGAAGATTTAGCCAAATCTGGCTACAAGTTAAATATGAAAGTAAAATTTTAAAAACATCCTTCTATTTGAAGTATGTTTTTGGCTACCCTACTTGAACCATGTATAAAAATGTGGCAATTTTCCTTAAATTTTGGTCGACTTCTGGCTATTGAAATTTCCAAAAAGCACTTGATTTTAGCACTTAAAATTTTTAATTTCTCTTGTGGGGCTACATATAGCCAGCAAAAGAAAAGGCTACCCAGGAACCCCAGATGTTGTCGATGTAGCCACTGCTGTGATTTAGCCAAAGTGTGAATCATCGATAGCAAGATAAATATGCAAGTAAGATCTTTTAAACATCCTCCTATATTTTTTTGGCTACCTACTACTTGAACCATGTATAGAAATCTCACAAGTGTTCATAAATTTTGGTCAAATTATGGCTATTGAAAATCTCAAAAACACTCGATTTCGGCACTTTTAATTTTTTAATTTCTATTTTTGGCTATACATAGCCCCATATAAAACCCCCAAAAAAAAAACTTGCTTGGGTCCAGGATGTTGTTGGTGTTTTGTTGCTGTACTTGCAGAGGAAGTACTGGACAGATCAAGCGAGCAGGCGAAATTTTATTACGGTCTCATGGTCGGTCGTCGAAGCCAGCTGCAGGCAGGCAGGCAGGCAGGCACGCCGCCTTCTTCTTCGTCATCTTCTTCCACCGATATTTTCTCCATCATACTGCACGATCATCGCCCGACAACAACGTCTAACGGATCTCTCTTTGCTTCTGATCTGCCATTCATCTGCATCAGCGTTTTTTTTTTTTTTTTCCACTGGCGAAATTTCTCGTCAAAAAGACGAAATTTTAAAAATTAAAACTTCGAAAAAGAAGTGATTTTGGATGTTTTCAGTCGCCAAAAGTGAGAAAATTTGAAAATAAAAAATAAAAATTGCCAGATTCATCTACTCGACTTTCATCATGTAGCCAGATTTGGCTAAATCTCCCTCGGATTGAGTGCCACTTTTCCTACATCTTTCTTATGGATGATCACCACTTTAAAAATTCTTTATAAAAAAAAAAACCCATGATTTGCACCTCCATTTGTTTCTTGTCAATTTCCTTAGCTGCTGCCAATTTCCCAACCACACACCTCCTCCTCAACGGTGTTTTTAATTTCTTTGAGAATTTTTTGTTTGGAGCCAAAGTGGTGGTCGTCCATAGGAACATGTAGAAAAAGTGGCTATCATCCCTATCAAGATTTAGCCAAATATGGAGTACAAATCTTTAATCATCTTTTTATAAATTTTGACTACACACTGCAACCAAATGTAAAAATCTGGCGTTTTTTTACTAAGTTTTTTCCTCACTTTTGGTGATTGAAAACCTCTAATATTACTTAACTTATGAATTTTGAATTTCTCTTTTTGCCAAAATTTTGCCAATTAAAAAAAGACTAACTCCTCAATGCTTAGTTTTTTCTTGGGGTCAATTTTGTGATGTAATGAAAGTGGTGACCATCCCTAGGAAGGTTTAGCCCAAATTTGGGCTACAATTCAGATACAAAAGAGACCAAAAAAAATCCAATAGAAGACCGATGGCC
This sequence comes from Sphagnum contortum, assembly GCA_963920785.1. Taxonomy (NCBI): domain Eukaryota; kingdom Viridiplantae; phylum Streptophyta; class Sphagnopsida; order Sphagnales; family Sphagnaceae; genus Sphagnum; species Sphagnum contortum. Next base: position 11,215,156 of record OY987277.1, read on the forward strand.
AGAACCATCACAGGGGAGACAAAAGTAATTTTTTAATTAAACCATCCTTATGTAATTTTGACTATCTAGTTCAACAAAGTTTAGAAATCTGAGGATTTTTTTTCTTATTGAAAACAATTATGGTGTTCAAAAAAATCACAAAGTTCACCTTCATTTTCACATTTTTAAATTAATTTTTTTTTCTTTATGAGGAACTTTCGCCAATAAAAAAAGGCCAAGTTTCCTCCTCATCAGCTCCTGCACCTGCTTGTTCTGTTGTTTACAGTCTGGGTTAGGAAGAAACTAAATTAAAATTGGGTCTGATTTTTATAACTGAAATTGAAACTGGAACCAAATTTTTTTTATTTTTGAAGAATCGAATTCTCTACTTTGTTTATGTGTGGAACCAGAACCAAAGATAGTTCTAATTTCATTTCTAGGATTGGAACTGGAGGTTCTCCATAAAGATCAAAACAACAACCAATGTTGAGCAGTTCTCACTTTTGGAACCTGGGTACAGGTAGGGTATATGTATACCCTTGTGCCATGGTTTCCCAAATCAGAGAACAGATCCAGACCCTCATGAAGCCAGTTCTGATCCCTAACTGAGGGAGGGGTTCTCTTCCTTCTAAAATCATTAAAGAACTGAACCCTGAGGTTCAGAGATTCTGAAAATTTTCAGAAAACCAATTACAGAGTTTCTTTGATTTCTAAATTTTTAAAAAAGTTTTGAAAATTTTAACAAATCAAATAACCACCCAACACTGGTTAGAACTTTTGGTCTCCTTGTTATAGGTGGAGGAAAGATGGACACATCCATCTATCCATCCATCCATCTCTGGGATAAAACAAAGCCAAAACAAAACTTCCTTCATGTCTGAAAGTGTAATGTAGGTAGGCCGATGAGCGAACACTTAAGAAGTCAAAGGAGGTGGAATCCTCACACATTGTTTCTCTGCTTCTGATGCTCCAAGAACATTTGTCGCCTTTGCACTACTGCTTCCAACATTAAAAAAATTGCTCAATTTGGTAAAGGAATGTGGGAAAATATGGGATGTTTGGGGTAAGGGGGGTTTAATGTTTGGTGATGGGTAAGTTTTTAAAAATTAAAATTTCAAGCTTAAAATTTTATTTTGTTGCATTTTTTTTCTTTTGAAATACAAAGAAGTTTTTTAACGCCTAAATTGATGCACCTATCAGGTTCTAAATCACTCAAAACAAACTAGGAAATATATGGGGCTGGAACTAAAGAGGGGTTGAGAGCAAAGTTTTCAAATTTTTTGAAGCAAACTATTAGTCATCCTCATTCTGTGTTTTCTGCGTTTCCCCTTTATTTCTGATGCTGAAAGAATATTTTTAGCTCTCCAAATTGTGCATTCAATGAGACAAAAATCACTCAATTTAGTTAAGGAATGAGGAAAATATTGGAAAGTGCTTGGTGACAGGTATGTGCTCAATGATAGGCAATTCTACCCTACACTAGGTCTAGTACAGACAGACCAGGTGTTTTTAGCCCTGAGCCTGGCCAGCTGCTAGGTTGTTGGAGCAGGCCATCTACCTAGTCAAGGTGGCAAAGGAGCTCACTTAGAGTAGGTTGATGGCATGCTACTGTGCCCACCAGATTAGCTTGATGGCATGCTATTCCTGTGCCAGGACTAGGTTGATGGCATCCTGTGTCTCAACTAGGTCTATGGCATGAAGTATAAAACAATATGGTTTTGCCTACGGTTACCAATAGTAGGCCATGACTCATGACACATTTGTGTGTTAAACTTTTGTGGTTTCATCCATTACAATGTAAGGATTAGTGTAATATGTGTCACAATTAACATCATGTATTTCACATTGTTATGGATGAAGAAGTCAAAAAGCATATGAGACCAACAACATTGGTCAATATCACTCTTAGGTTTGGGTTAGTAAGAACCCAACTAAAACTGAGTCTGATTTTCACAGCCAGAATTGGGATTGAATTTTTTTTACAAGGGGTGTGTGTCATACTGTGGCCTTGCCATTTACATTAAAAAGTATCTGAAGGCAAAAGAAGAATTATGGAAATTCAAATATTTCACCATGCAAAAACACAATCTCCAAAAAAGCCTTCTAAAGAGACCAAAATCTTTCAAGATATCATAACTGTATAACTAATCTCAAGTTTCAACACAAGCCAAAATATCATCTTTCAAAAAACCTGGTATAAAAATAGACCTACTAACCTAGGGTCCAAAATCCCTTAAGCTACTATATACTCTATAATGAGGCTAAACACAATATTCCTACCTTGGTAGGCAAGGCCAATAAAAAAGAATCAGGTTCCTGGCTCTGATGATATGTGGAACCAAAAAGGAACATATGTATGAATTGGAAACAAAATACATGTTTTTCGGTTCATTTGGCAAAATGGATTTAAAACTTAACATGTATCAATAATCTTGGCAAGTACAAAGAGCTCAAATAGTACTCCATATCATAGTGCCCGCCCTGCTTCTCAAGGAAGCAAAAGCTTGGAAGAGGAAGGTACTTCTCAAGGAAGACCATTGCACATGTTCGCAGCTCTCCCCGTGAACTTTGTCGCACACACACATAACACATATTAGACGATCTGCTACCGTCTTCCTCCATCACGATACCCATACCTTCTGACACACAACTCTCTGAGCCTTGACAATCAAGGCCGCCCAACACCTCTACAGTCTACTCTCCTGAGTCCTCAACTAACCCTCTAAATCCCCTCTTGTCTCCCTCCTCTCAGTTTTTCTTTCTTTCTTTTCCCCTGGCTAAATTCAGTGAGTTGGCTACCAAAAAGAAATTCAAAATGGCTAAAAGTATGTGGTTTAAAGAAATTTCTAGTCATCAATTTTTTACATATATATCTCTCTAGATATTCATATATCTCTATTTTGGGTGGTAGCATGTATGCACAAAAAAAATGAAGGAATCTTAAACTATTTTTACTTTGGTATCTTTGTTTATAGCTAAATTTGGCTAAACTTTATTATGGATGATTGCGAGTTCAGCTACACTACAAACATGCCAGAAAAAAACCCACAAAAAGAAAAAGAAAAAAAGACCACCCCTTCACCTCAAATTTTGTGTTTCGTCTTAGCTCGTGTCCCACGGAAGAGTACGGGGACCACCATACGGGCGGCTGCACAGTGGGGACCAGTTGGGCGGGCGGGCAGGCAGTCAGTCCACTTGCGCCCATCCTGTGGGCCTACCAACTGGGTGAACACACAGTCCGCCATCTCCCGCGTGCGGTGTCGTCTTCTCCAGCCGCTTACCCAGTTGATTTCCTTTCCGCTGCCCCACTTCCAGTGTCCTGCCCCCGCCCCACACACACACACACACACACACGAGTTCCGAGTAGTAAGTAGTATTAGTTGTGTACCTACCTGACTGACTCCAGTTCCACATAACCGGAACTCTGTCCTGCAGTTACTAGTGTAGGTCCTACCCAGTCTACATGCTTCAAAATTTTGGCCCAGACTTTTGAAATTTTGCTTCCCTGCCACTTTCTTGCAGTTTTTTAACCGGTCTCTGTGCCCTGCTCTAAGGGTATCACCAAACATAAAACACGGGCAGAAATGGGTCTTTAGAAGAACACAAAATTCCCGGGATATACCCACCAGCTTCATAGGAATTTTTTTTCTTTCAGGTCAGAACGGGCATTTCAGTTTTCACAATGCCTCACCCTTTGCTAAGGAGAAATTCCACTAGATAAGGTGCCCTCCATATGCACTCAAAAAACTTCAGCCAGTGCTTTATTATTTATACAGACAAGGGTTGTGGTAATAGTGCAAAACATATCCGTGTTCATATACAGGTTTCATGGAATAGGTTTGTGCCTAGGTCTTAAAAAATGTGTGGACAATGAGATTCTTCCAATTGGCGCCTTGAAAACTGTAATAGCCTCATAGGAGGCATGTGTGTAGGTGTGAAGAAAGGATTTGTGGCCAATGAGGTTTCTCAAATTGGTGCCTTGAATACTTTTCCAAGAGTTGCCTTTGTGAACTAGTGGGTACTTAAAAGTGTTGCACATCTGTTGCATGTGGCCACCGCAAAAGACATGCAGATTGTGCAAGGGGGTTGTGAGAAAGATTTTACTACCTGTTAATGGGGGGTGAACAAATGGTAACATTTTTGTATTAGAGCAGCTCTGTTGATCCTCCGTATGTGGCCCTTAAAAAGAAGAAAAGTGAAACCATGCCAGTTTGGCTCAGCAAAATAGTTTCAAGCCTGCATTTGTACGAGGGTGCAGAGGCTGGTGATAGACACAGCAAAGCTAACTCCTGCCAATGACTGGCTAGATAGTTTGATCAGTCCAAGTGGGAGGCAACTAATTAATAGCCTCTCACCAATTTTTTGTTTGGGGTTGGAAAAAAAGTAAATAACTAAACTTAGACATGAGAAACATTTTTGCAGGGTCACTTGCGGAGCAGCTCTGAAGATGCTCATGTTCTCAACCTTGTAACCTCCTTCTCATACTATTGGATAGATAAGGTTCTGGCACATTACTTGTGCTCATTATTTTCTTGGGTTTTTTAATCCTACTAAAAGTCAAGAATTTGTCAACCAATTTGCATTTCAAGGTGACCCAGTTCGCTTGCTACTTATTGCTAAGATACTGCTTGAAACTCTCATTGCTCTGCTGATTGTCCTTCAAACCCAAGGACTGATGTCCCTACAACTTACAAGCAGTTGACAAGGCTACCTGCCTCCCACATGGATTCATATCATCTATTGTACTAGTAGTCAATATAGAGGGGTGTGTAGCAATGAGAGAAAGGCATCCCTTGAAAAATCAATAGGTACTACTAAACCAAAGGAAAACTAGTAACTACCAGTGTCTGGCAATTTGAATCCAAATCAGCATCCAGGGAACTCCATACCAGTGTTGTCAGGTTATATGTTTTTCTTGAGGATATGAACACACATTAGTGCTGTATTTGGATAGAACCATATTCGAAACTTGTGTGATCTTCAATATCTGACATTGTATGTAACCTGCCGATTGCATCTTAGCTGTTAACCTGATATGTGTGCATGTCCTTTTTTAATGGTAGTTGCATATTATTCATATTCACTTGTTAGAGTTTGAAGGTTCCCAGATATGGAAACTACAGTTCTGGTGCCCGTATCGGCTTCTAAAAGAGGAGTGAGAAGTCAGTGGGAAAGAATCATTAGCACCAGAATTGGACACTACAATAGCATATACTACCTAATGGCACACCAACCAGAATTTGGTCCATGGAATATGAAGTTTGGACATGTAATACCTTGATTTTGTCTTATGATAGAATATTCATGATGTTTAAGAAGCAATCCAAAAAAATATTTGGGGTCTTGCCATGGTTCTAGCATATGTGCTGGTTCACCCAAGACTAATGGGAGAACCAAAATTTGAAGGGTGGCATATCAATAACTGTTATCCATACTTGGAGTCAGTTTGTTTTTGAAATTTGGCACGTCCACATCTGCCAAAAGGAAGAAAAAATATGGATTGTGTATATTAACCTTATTGACATAAAACTTCCTCTAAACCTTCAATCCTTATCCTTTCATTAGGGGAAAAAAATTTAAATGGTAAGTTGGCATCTAGGGCTGAAGTCTAGAATACCATACATAACTGGACAACACTCCTCCATACTCACTCAATATCTTGGATGAATGCCAATCGGTGTAAGGTCAAGGGTGACTTTGGTTGAGGACAAGCATATAGTTTGTTGATTATTATGCAACTTGGTATAAGCAATGGTGTTAAGGATGGATCTGCCTAATATTTGATCATTAGGGTCAATAGTTGAACCAGTTGGGTTTTGAACTCTCGTTGGGTACGAGAGTTCAAGGGATAATATTATATTGGTACCAAACCCCATGATATGAGGATGTGATAACCTTCCATATCTTATATATAAAAGTTAACATGGTGTCTGTGTGTGTGTCACACGACATTCTGCGTTGTAATACTAGGCAGAACCGGCGGCAGTTAGGAATCCCATAACAAAAAAAAAAATCTCAGCAAGGGGAGGGGGGGGGGGGCAGACGTTCTGCGTTTTAACACTAGGCAGAACCTGCGGCAATTAGGAATCCCATAACAAAAAAAAATCCCAACAGGGAGGGGGCAGCACGGGTGGGGTGGACCAGCAGGGGGGGGGCCAGCACGGGTGGGGGGGGCAGCAGGGGGGGCAGCAAGGGGGGGGACGGGCGGGGGAATGAAGGGAGGTGTTTTTTTTTTTCGTTTTTTCTGGGTCCTCCCTCCTTTTCTTGGGGGTGGCTGGAGTGGCGTAGCCACGGGTTACCAACACTCGTTCACAACAAATATCATTTGTTGTTCCAGATCTGGTATGGGTTGGAGGTGAAGGTACATAATGAGGGGGTGGGAGTTTATAGGTTTCAAATGATAATATTATATACTCTATAGAAGAGTTTGATTCCCAACATGTGTCATCATTAAGATATATGTAATAATGTGTTTCAAAACAAAGATGTGATGATTCTAATGTTACTGGGACCACCTTTTTTTTTGCTTTGAAATGACTATTTGTTGTAATTGACTTGGTAATTCAAATGGAGAACATCTTAAGGAATAATCGGTTTTTCACATAATGTTGAGACTGATGTTTCATACATGTACTAGTATTGGTCTCCTCATTACTTATATTCATCACATCATTTAAAATTTATAACTTTGGTTATACTCATACCACGCCCTTATGTGAAGTTAACAATTTGGTTTAATACTTATACAAACCTGATATTAAAGTTTTTTGGATGTCTATATACTATTATCATTTTGGTATATGATAAACCATATACTTAGCCAACACTGGTTGAAATCACTGTTGAGTGGGTATCTACAAGGGCATAAGCTTGGGTATATAATGACTTGCTTCACAAGCATTGGCTGAAAAAAACCAAGTTGACCTACTTGGGTGGGCATATCCCGTCTCATACACAAGTCATGCCCCCAGACAAGCTTCTATTTTGTGAAGCTCATGAGAATGCACAGGTGGGGCAGGCATCTAGCCTTTGTATATATACATATACTTGTATAGAGTATTAGGGTTTTAGATGTTTTAGGTGTGGGTGATAGTTAGAAACCTACCTGTAGTATCTAGTAGGTTGTACTCTTTAAGCAACTTTTTTCATAAACTCGTTGTGTGTTACACCTCTCTTCGTGTTACAAGCTTCCATCAATTCTCGTGACTTTATTTGAAAGGGGCAAAGCCATTTTTTCCTTTTTCTCCTTGCTTCTTTTTTTCTCTTTATTCTTGATTTCTTTTTCTTTTTCTCCTTGTTCCTCTTCCTCTTTTTTTTTTTTTGTTGTTGTTGTTTTTTTTTTCTCTTCCTCCTTGCTCCTCTTCTCTTTTTTTTTCTTTGATGGCTTTTTTTCTTTTCCTCCTTACTCCTCTTCCTCTTTTTTTCCTTGTTTTTTCTTATAATTTGTTATTATTGTTTGTTCTTGTCTTTTTTTTCTATTTTTTCTACTTTTTGCATTTTTTTTAAACTTTTTCTTTTTAGTTTTTTCATGTTTGTGCCTTTTTTTTTGCATTTTTTCTTTTTTATTATGTCCTTTATTTTGGTTTTGGTTTTTTCCAGTTTATGTTCCTTTTAGTTTTTCAAATTTTATGAGCTTGTGTGTGTGTTTATTTATTTATTTATTTATTTATTTAAAATTATGTGTTTTTTTACTATTAAAAACCTTGAGACCCTTATTTACTAATGCAGGTTTATATTTGTGAATTAGATTATGTGGAGCCACCAAGGATGAATTTATGATCAACATAATTCATCTTCACATTTAACACCAACAAGTGTACATGTATCACCATGTAACAAAAGCCATTGAAGAAGTTACAACTTATCGCCAAGTGCATGAAATTATAAGTGAAATAACTAATGATAGAAAGGGATTTTCTATGAAGAGGGAGTAGTTGTCATTATTTCTATTTTTGTATTAACATGGACTTGTTGATTCGCAATTTTCTGGACAAATTTTTAATGATTTGGTGCATTTTGCATGTAGTTTATGTCTACATAATAATAACAATATTAATTATGCCATTTGGTATTATCACAACTATTAACATATGATGGTTTTCCAAAAGATCTTAGTGAATTTTTGAATTTCAAGTTTACTTCAAATTTTGCATTAACTCACATAAATATTGCCGCTTTACAAATTCAAATTTTGTTGTGTTAGTCAAGCAAAGAATATGAAACATTAATAATAAACATAATTTTTTTTGGACATGCAATTATACCTACATATGAATATTTCATATTACATTCTATAATGATTTCATCCCATAATACTCGCATTAACCTCCCAAATTTTTCACATCCATAATTATTAAACTACATTTTGTAACATTGTTGCCCTATTAATACCCACATCACATTCCCAAATACTTCATTGGTTTTCTTCGCCAACTATGTAATACTCACATCCATAATCATTAAATTGTTTTTTGTAACATTGTCACCTTGCAATAGCCACGTTGCATTCCCAAATTTTTCATTAGTTTTTTTGGTTAACAATGACCACCAACTATGTAGTAGTTACATATGGGTTCGAAAATGTTAATTGTCATATCAACCTACATGTTTTTATAATGTAGAATTCCCTTATATGTGAATATTGTGTGTGTCATGTGCAACATGTGATTTTGGCATAATACCAATGTGGGTATTGCATTTTGAGGTTGTAGGTCCACCTAAAGTAAACTTGGACCAACAAATGTTAGTTTCAACATATCCCTTGATGTGAGTATTAGATATTGAATAAATAGTATAACTTGTTAATGTGGGATGAAGGTATTACATTGTGATTTAAGGTGGGTTAACGAAATTTATCCATTTAAAAATGGTATTGCAAAATCATTTTAAAAATGTGTTGAAATTTCTCCTCGGCCGGATAAATCAATAGGTCACTTGTTGTCTTGTGCTTGACAATTAATTGAGTAGGTATAATTTTGTTATGAATTTCCAAAGTTAATGCTATCAATGTCTATAGGCGCCATTTTAATTAGGAATACAATTTTTTAACAATTTCCATTTTTTTTAATTCCAAAATAAACTTCATGCCATACATTAGTGTATGCAATTGATAAACATGAAAAAAATATAATGTATCACCTTTTGCTGAGAGTTGATAGTTTAGCCAAGTAAAAATATTAATTTTGCTAAAGGAAAAGGATTTAACCAAAAAAAGGTAAAGGATTTGCTCAAAGGCAATGATTTAATCAATAAGGTACAAAAGTTTTGTTAAAAGATAGATGTTTAGCCAATAAAAGTTATTATTTTTGCCATAGGTAGAGGTTTAGGAAAGAAGTAAAGAGGTTATGCTAAAACATAAAGATTTTAAAGCTAAAAATTAAAAAGATCTTGCTAAAAACTAATGTTTAGCTTGGAAGTAAAAAACATTTACTGAAATATAAAAACCTAGCCATGAAAAGATAAAAGGTTTTGCTAGGGAGAGATAAAAATTTTGTTGAGAGATAGAGAATACATAGAGGCTTAACCAAAAAATGACAAGGTTTAGTCAAAAGATAGAGGTTAACCATAAAAAGAAAAAAAAGGTTTTGCCAAAAAAAACAAAGGTTTAACCGAGAAAAGATAAAGGCTTTTGCCTAGAAAGTAAAAGTTTAATCAATGAAAAAATAAAGGGTAACTAGGTAGGTAGGTAGGTAGGTAGGCATGTAGGTAGGAGGGGGGGTCGGTTATTAGTTGGTAGGTAGGGCGAAAATGTCTAGGTTAGTAAGGTAGCTAGGTGAATAAGATTACTAGGTCATTAGGATAACTAGGTGGGAAGGTAGTATGAAGGTTAGGTTTGAAAGAAAATCAACTCCAAAAAAAAATCATTAGTTAGAAACCAAAAACAAGTTTAGTAACTGAGGCTAGATGAAAAAATGCACCCCATCCCATGGACAGAACGACCAACTATTGCATTAGTGGGTGCTAGTTCACTTTGGTTGGTTTATAACATTATAACAATACTTGTTTACAATGTTGATGTGGAAGATAAAATTTCAAGACAAATTAGAAAATTTCCTAGAACAAATGGTGAGCAATTCCACAAATCTAATTACAATTTTCCAAATATCAATAACTTTATTATAAAATATGGATGCACACATGGTTGCACTAATACAAAAATTGTAATTACTCATTCATAGATTTGATGTCACTCTCCATGTCTACAAATTGTATGTTGGACTATTTTTTAATTTTGTAATGCCATAGTGACTTGGCTATAACTTCATGCATCATTGTAGCTTCATGTAATAGATTTTCATCTTTTTCATTCTTTAATGAAAAGAATTTCAATCTCTCTATCAAATTCTTCTCCTTGTGTCACATTTTTTTCATGATGAATTTTGACCTTGACCTCAACTATGGCTAGCCTTTCACCTTTTAATTCTTGCCTTCCACTCAATGTTTCTTCATCTACTCACCTTTACAATTCTTTGTCAAATTCTTTCATCCAGCCCCTATCAAATCCATCCTTCCCAATGTAAATATTGTGGAACACAATACATGTTAATACAATATCAGCCATATGTCACACTGGTACATTTGCCTTCTTCATGATGATTTGCCATCTACCTTTCAAAATTCTAAAAGTTCATTCAACACACCTCCAAGTTGAACTTTAGATAAAATTCTAGTGAACTTTGTATGGTTCCAATCCATTCACACATCCCTTGAATGGGCAATACACCCATGGTCCCACCAAGTATACACAATCCCCAATCAACTTATATGATAAATACTTCCCTCTTATGCAATCTTTCCCAACCATTGTGAGTTTGAAAAGAGTCCAATCATGCATGCTTCCTACCCATCCAAACTCATGATCCCAAAACACACATTTTATGTCAACAATACCTTGTAACAAAGTTTGAATGAATTTTTTTTTGATAACATAATCTTCCCCACCAATTATTAAAATAAGAATTGGAATATGGGACCCATCCACTACACCTATAATGTGAGGAATTCCATGAAATGCTTCAAACTCATTTGCCAAAACCTTAAATTGGTTTTCATTTAAAAATTGAACAAATAACTATTGTAATGAACTTGCATCAATCTGCAAAATTCTCTCACAATGATTAGATTGAAGATTCAACCACCCCATATATTTTTCCAACACTACATAACGTATTTCCAATCCCAAGTCTTTGCAATGACATGGCAACCTTAATTTCAATAAAAATGATTTCTCTCATATGTAAGTATGGACCTAATTTCTCACACAAAAAACAAAATGTAGCATGTGATACACACGTTCTTTGTTTAAACATCCTTTCTATAAAAGAACCCAACAAAAATCTATCAATAAAACCAATTTGTTTCTCATAAGACCACATGCTACAATATGTCCATATGCAAACACCAATCATGATTAAAACAATAAGAATTCTTTGTTGTTTTTCATGCATGGTGAACCTACTTGCTAAAATGAAGAAAGTGAAAAATGCACAAATAGAAAAGAAAGAAAAGTATGAAAAAGAAAAAGAAATATAAACCCTAACCCTAAAGCAATAGCTTTTTAAAAACCTAGATTTTCAAGTTAAAAAATAATATTTACATGAAATTAAAAAGTTAACCTATTTTGATTCCATGTTAATGTTAAAGTACATGAACAAAGTCTATTTTCAATTCACATTACACTTGAAAACCCAAGCCCACACCTAAATGATTATTGAATTTCCATTGGACAACCTTCGGATGAGTTTTGAGGGATCTCAAAATTTCCATAGTCACAAACCTTCACCATAATGTAAAGGGGGCCTAAGTAATGCAAAATTACTAGGCATTTTGTAATTCCACCTCAATCATTTGCTACTGTAGCATCCTTGAGCCATGTTGTTGGGTAGACCATGGCTTAAGGATGGCAAAGTAGCAAATGATTGAGGGAATAACATGGATATAATACAAAATAATGGTATTGTCATAACCATAGGAATGATGAAATATCTAGGTATTAATCTGAAAATACCAACAATCCTATTGTGCTTTGATTATCAAAATGGTATCATAGACAAGGAAGAAAATATAATGTTTTGAAGTGAGCTTGAGTTGGTTCTATTTTAACATCAATTTACCCTTCAAAATAGAAAGCTTTGTTTTAATGAACATAATCCAAACTGAAAGAAATATCGAAAACTCAAATTTTGGTGTAGTATTAGACATCATAGCCAACCACAACGTTGTTCTTGACACAATGGTCAACAAAGAACCTAAATAACTCTTGAAGATATGGTTTATCATGCTATTTACTATCACCATAGACTAGGTCAAATACATACTAGATGAAACACTAGGAATTGCAGATTGCAAGATGGATTTAAACTTAAGATCAACAACTCATGAAGAAAAACCTGGGGATAAAGGACAATCCACATATAATTAAGGTCAGTGCAGAACTAGTTCAAGAGAAAATGAGTTTGTTAAGGGGGTTGCTAATGGAATAAAAGGATTTTTTGCTTGGACATATAAGGACCTGAAATGCATACCCCCATAATTGCCATAACATCATATAAAGTTGGACACATCTATTCCACTAGCACATTAGGCCAAGTACAAAATGAATCCAAACTATGTTGTTGTTAAATAAGATAAACAAACTATTAGCAACAAGATTTATATAACATGTAGAAGAAGCCACTTGGTTGTCACCAATAATGGTAATGCCCAAGAAGAATTGCATGCTCACCTTAGACCGCTGTTACCTATTCGTAATCACAATGACTAAGGCAAGTGACCTCCCAATTTCATTTGCTTGAACTTGCTGTATATTTGACAATGAGTGTGTTTGAGGGTTATATTAAAGAAAAGTTGCCTATAGAGATAGTCTACCTATTCAAAGATATTCTTTCAAATCCAGATTTGCTTTTCAAGGAGGGTAGAGGATACAACCCCCATGATTAAACACATATCAATTTTGAATTGGAATAAGGGGCAAATATGCATGAATTTGAGCTTATGGGGACCCCTCTATAGGTGTTGTACCACCAAGAGAATTAACCAAGTATGTTTAAAGAATGAAAGTGAAGAAACACATTCTCATGTTCATGGCAAACAAATGCAAATTTTAGGTTGTTAAAATCCATTAAAAAATAAGGTTTGGGCTATGACATCAATGCCAAAGCAAAGAGTTCCCAATAGCACCTCACTTTTATCCCATATGTTTTGGCAAATGTTGTCCTCCTTCCAGCAATATTCTTGGGCCAAAATGGAAGGATCTTTAACTTTGTTTTTTTGGAGAGCCTCCATGGTTTCAATTTTTTTTAGTGATGGATCAATATTCAAATTAACTTATTGCAAAAAAATAAAAATTGAACTAAGAAGCACCTCATTTAATGAATAGGATAGATGCTACTTGAAAAGGGGAAGAATAGGTACAAGAGAGAAAATACATATTATTTTACACTTTAGGTGTACTTATACTAATTTCTATAGAAAAGTCAGTGGATGTTGTAGTAAGGTTTTGGATGAATGCAAACCATAACTCAAATATTAAATGTTTTCACACCCACAATGTTGGAATATTGGGCTGAAAATTTGTACCAAATCAAAAAGGGGACATTGATGTAAATGATGATTTTATGCGTTCCTTCATACATCAAAAGTACACAATCTAAGCTTTGTAGCAAATGTGTAGGCAAAGGCCTATTCTAAAGGGGCTTATCCCTAATTTTAAAGGTTTTAGCCTTGAGGGTGGTAGCCCAATAGTTTACAAAACTGAGAAGACTGACCCATTTACAGTTGTCACAAAAACATGTCCAAAGCTAATTCAAAAGCAATTATTTTCTATACCAACTTGCAATCAGTTTTATCATGAAAAAATGAGAAATTACTTACAAATAGAGAAAAAAGATTTACAAACAAAGGGTTTAAAGGTTTAAGAAATGGGGTTTAGGATTTTTTTAATTAATCAATAAATCGCTCATTTTTCGCTCTCGTCACCACAATGAAAAAAAGGAGTGTATAAGAGAGGGTAGTTGTTGTATTACATTAAAATCTTGCACACCGTAAACCAAAAAAAAAATTAAAAAACAAAAAGAAACTAGGAACAAACAAAACAAAAAAATCCAAACATGACCCCAAAAAAATAATAATAATAAGGAAATAAGCATAAAACATCAAAAAAATCAGAAAAAAAAACTAATACTAAACAAAAGAGGAAAAAAAACAAAAAACTCAAAAAATCCAAATAAAATCAAAAAGGAAAGAACGTTTACCAGAAATGAACACCACTACATTTATGTGTTTATACGCCGTTGGCTTTTATGACTGATTTTTCAGTCACAATGGGCACTGGACAAATTTGGCTACAATCAAGACAGACAAGTCGTTTCAGCCACCAAATTGACTGAATCTGTTATGATTCAGCGTCTGATAATGACATTCCTCACACAAATTTGCACTTTACCTTCATTTCATTTGTTGTCACCAACTTTGAATTGTCACATTTTGAATTCAATAGATCAAAATACAAATCAAAGTGTTTGTGGACCTAGGTTTGAGTTCACCAATGTTTCTTCACCAATGTTTCTTCTATATGTTCACATGTTAATCAGACAGCAGATATAGACAGAGGTTATTTGATCTTTTAATCACACCACTGCTTCCAGTTTTTAACATCATTTCAGAATCAAAGAACCACCATTCCAGTTTTGGGGGGGGGGGGGGGGGGGGACTGCCTCAGACTGAAAGAACCATCAGTTCTCCGATTTTGAGAACCATGGGTATGAACCCTAAGAACCACTCTGACAACTAGCAACAGTCTGTTCCTCTTTTCGATAATAGCCCACCACCAACATACCTGTAATTGTGGCCATTGCAGTGGCCAATTTGCCTTTGGTTGCCTACAGAGTCTTCAGGAGACAAAACAGTCTTCAATACCACTGCAATTGAGAGAAAAGTGAGTAGATCTCTTTGTTGCTCTGTTTGATTCTTCACTTGTTTAATGATTGGGACTTGGACAATGTGAAGTATGTTCACTTTGTTCCCATTGCAGTTCTATTATCCAACAATTTTGACAGAAGATGCCACACTGAATCCAGAGCAACTGCATCCAATGCTTCATGGAAATAAAAAGTAGGATCTACCATATGCTGATATTGACAAAATGTCTTGCACACAACCAGGGATTTTCACTTTGCATGGAGCCATTTTCAATCACTTTCACCAGTTACATTGTTACACCTATTGAAGACAGTTTATCTGAGCAAAAATTTAAGAGCCTGCAAATTGCTAAAACACAAAATTTGTAGTAAACTTCCTCCCTCCCTTATAGCCTACTGCACACTAAGCTTGAGGGGAAGGCCTTCACCTTGGGGATGCAAGTGCAAAGAAAACTTGCTCATTTCTATTAGGCTAGCCAAGAGGAGATCTATTTGATCCCAGCATCTGTCCAACAATGCCTGTCACCTGCACACAACAACATACAAGGTCAGGAAAAGGAAAGAAAAGATAAGAGATAGCAAACAGGACAGTCAACTAACGTGGTGAATGCACTACTGACAACAATGCTCTTTAAATGCAGCAGCTAGAATGAAGATATCAAAACCTGGACAAAAGAGGTTAAATGCTGTGGGGGGTAAAACAAGCACACTACTCCATGAGACCCTCATTGGAACAAAAGTTACCATGATCCAACATCAAACATCAACTGAACAGACCTACTGTGTCCTACACTTCCATCAGTACTTTATTCTCTACATCAGACTGTACAAAAGATCTTGCTAACAGCAGGATCTAAAGCCTCAAGTCTCAAGGAGATATTTTTTGAACTTCAGGCCAGATCAGGGCAGCCCCTTAGCCCTCAAGTCCTTGGCCATGTTGAAAACTTGAAACAAGATTGGCCAAGGTTTTCTGTTGCATGTTGTGAATTACAGACATTCTTGATAGTTCTCATGGATCTCTTCACTTGCATATACCCAACATGAAGAGGTGTAATCCACACCAATTGACATAAGCTGTCCAAATGTGTCTGGTTTAATAAGGCTTCTTGGTCATACAGGATCAATCAATAGTTTTGAGTTATCTGATGTTTAGAAATTTGAGTATACAGACCCCCATCATATCAATGGTGACTTCCATTCTGCTCAAACAGAAAGCAAATATCCTCTGGCAACTGATATTGAGAAAAAACACTATTTGGATAAAACTTTTGGCCTTGTACATTACTGGACTCACCCTCTATTGTGTGCAGAAACTAGCTAATTGACATGTTCTGTCAGTACAGGGATGTAGGGAAACAGAACTCGTCGTTCTCAGAAACAGGGTTTTGTGATGGGATGTACCTGCCAGTATTTTGCCACACAACGATCAATGCAGCTGTTCTCTCCCACATTCAGATCTGCCTCCTTGTACCTGTACTTTGCCAAAAACCAATTCTTCATCTAGAGGAAAAACCAGAGAAATAGACAGTTTTCAACTTCATTGCCCACACATTATCCTCACACAAACACGATTGTATTTTTGACATCTACTGCCTGTTACAAAGTGTCTGGGTCAATAGAGCTTCCAAAAGAATTATAATAAGAAGAGTTAGCCGTTGCAATGCACTTCATGTGCACCGCACTGATGATCTTAACACCTGCAAAATTGGAGAAGTATGATCCTTGCAAATCTGCTATCCCTGTTGATTAACACTAAGCATATGCAGCATGCTCCTTGCTAATCTGCCATCCATATTTATTAACTTCATGTCTGCAAGAAACCCCTTATCGAAACGGCGCTAAGACTTCAGGCAGAAATCTAGACAGCCTTCAACGCACAACGAAAGACTTCCAAACAAAAGGAGTAATGTGCACTCACTTTCTTTCAACGCACTTGTCGAAGCACGTCTGAGTAAGCCTGCGCCCCCTCCCATCAGGTTTGATCAGTTATCATCATACTCAGCACCGAATGAGAGCTTGCTTGCAACAGCACGCAGTTCCGCTGCATCCTATTCTCTTGGCAAAACTGAAATCTTAGAAGAACACTTATAAGGGAAGACATCTGGCCCAGTGTAGGACATAAACTAGGATGCAGAGTATGAGCAGCTCACTTATTGAAGAGATCGACTCTATACTCCATCTCCTGCTGTGCCATTCCAAATATCTGCAACGCCCCCCATCCCAGCCACCACACATATGAGGTCCATCAGAACTGCCTTGTGTAAACCTCAGCAGGAAACAATTCCAAGCAAGACGAAGTGAGAGAGAGAGACAAAGTGAGAGAATTGCCTGTTCTCTGTCCACAGGAACACCAGGCGGGACTTGCGAAGCCATAGCTATGATGCGGGTTTCAAGCGACGGAGATGCAAATGAAGGAAGAAAAAGGCGACGACGGTTTCAACGAAGCTAAGGCAAACGCAACGCAAAGCAACACGCGCAAGAGAAGCGAGGAAAATGGGAATAACCTTGTGTTTTCTTCACAAGTCTTCTCCCTGCGAACTTTGCGACCTTGTCGGCTACGGCGATTAGGGCACCGCTGTCGTGATCAATGCGTCCGGACCAGCGTTGGCCGGATATTTCTTTCTTAGTAACCGCCGGGTAGGTATCTCGGATGTTTGCGGCCTCGCAGGTTATCACATCCAAATGAGGTTCCGGGTAGGTTATCAAATAAAACTCAGTAATGACCGTCGATTGACACACAAGGGTAGGTTTTCCAATATCGGGGTGAGACCCACCGGTTAACTTGAGAAAGGCCTTCGAAGTGTTATGTTTTGTAAACTAATTTGATTTTTTTAAAGAATTCATTCACAAATTAAACTAGAATATTGATAGAGAGACACACGGTTACATTTTTTTTATTCATTTAAACATTTGTGAGGGATTTTTATTTTTTTAATGTAATCAATACTTCCATTAACAATTTATAGTTTAAGATGTAATTTTTCTAGTATAGTCATTTTCATTCCTTTGTAAATTTTGAGAAAAGGAATTGAATATCTAATTTTATTTTGTGAAAATTCTTTTTACCTTATAAATTTATTTGATATTGTTACATATTGGACTTTTTTATATGTGTTAGTTGTTACAACAATGTAACATTCTCATTTTGTTGTTTTTGAATGCATATGTATCATATCATATAATTATTGATGGCATTTCAAAATTAATTACAAGGGACAATGAAAATTGTTTTTCTATGGATCGTCAATTATGTTCACATTTGAAATAGTGAAGAATTTATTTTTTTAAGAATTCAAAATTTGAATTTAGAATATTACTAATTTGAAGTTTTGTAAAATAATTGCATATTTTTTACCTTTATTTTGTTTCATTTTTAAGAAATTGATAACTATTTAAATATTATTATTATTATTATTATTCAATTTTTAATTAATATAAAAATTGATCAAAATAGTTCAAATTTTTTAAATAAATCAGTCAATCAAAATAAATTGTATAAATGAAACTATAAATAAATAAATAAATAATGATTATTTCAAAAATAATAATATAAAATCCATACTTTTCAAAAGCTCCAATTGAAGCATTAAATTAAAAATGGCCATAATAAACATTGATAATGCTTTGGGAAATATATGGGTTGAATTAAATTGTTAATTATCCATATTTTATTGGTGATTGTCTATTTGATTATATTAGTTATGTGTTAAATTAAAAATATCAAGTATAATATTGAGAATAGGTTTTGTTCAATGTTTACGACAAGCTTTAATATCTAAAGATTCTAGAGTTGAACATTATCTTAGGTTTGCACTTAGTTCAAATTTTTTAATGAGTTTATATGATGTTAATTTTGCAAATGATTAGTTATAAAGAATGGAATGTTCAAATTTTTTAATGAGATTATATGATGTTAATTTTGCGAATGATTAGTTCTAAAGAATGGAATGTAGAGTGACCAATGGAAGTTTATGGGCTAATTTTACAATATTTCTTTTGGTTAACTCAAATTCATCAAACATCCTTTGGAAGTGTGGTCAACAAGAACATGCAAACCATACATGAATGTGGGGACAAAATTTAATGCAAGTGAAAAGTTAATTTTAACATATATCATGAAGGTATGAATGGACATTTCAAACCCGGTGACATATCTTGAAAAGCATTATTCGTATTTCACAAACAATATCACAAAAAAAGAACACATAGTAATTAACAGCGTTCAACTTCAACAAAACAATGTTTTTTTTTATAACAAATTAAAACGATGGTAAAAAAGATTAGTAAAATCATAAGTAAATGATTAAAAAAAAGACATCAAATGCATATATTATTTGGACTAAAGACCATGATCAAGCCAAAACACTAGAAAATTTCTAGAATAGATTTGATTGAAATATATCAAAGTATTGAATGTCCATTAAAAAAATATTTAAAGAAATGCTTGAATTTGAAATATAATTAATACATGAACAAAACTTGAATTATGAAAATACAAACGTAAAATTAGATCAAATATCATGTATACCACCTATTGTTTTGAATATAAATAACATTGTAATACAAAATACTTTAACAATCAATGATGAATTTATAAATTTATCAAAACTTTCAAATGAAATAAGTGAAAAAGATAATGAACCAAAAACATATTGCAAATGGAAATATGAACACAATATTGAACTTTATCGTCTTATGGCAATACATAAACATCTTTCTCTCAAAAAAACTGCTGAAATGTTTTATACAAGTAATGTCCATCCAATGTTAAATACACAAAAAATACATGATCAACTTAAAAGGCTTCGAAAATCACAAAAAATACAAACAAAAACAAAGTTACAAAAAGAATTGAATCACATAACTAATCAAACATCTTATATTACTAGTAATTAAAAAATTTGTGTTAATGAAACATTAGTTTCAAATAGTGATATGTGCAATTTTTTCACAACCAACACACCAAGAGTCAAGTCAACTTGCTTGTGATGGTCGGCCCAATGTTAGTTGAGTGATTTCTAATATAATTCATTGAAATTTTTTATTAAAAAACTATGTATGCATATTTATTTAAAATTTGAAAGAAAACATGTCATTGAATGTAAAAATAAATTAAAACATTCTCCAATATATGAATGTGTGGCTTGTGAAAGGTTATTGTTTAAATCACAAACATTTTGTCTCACAAAAACAAGTGTTCAATGTTTAACAAAATATTAAGTGAATTGTTTATGTGTTGTACTTATATAAAATTGGTTAATATTAATAAGGAACCTAAGTATCTGGACCCTCATAATAATTTCAATGAATCTAATCATTTCTTTAATATTAGACTTGCATGAATTAGAAGAAAGATTAGTAGCTCCACAACAAGTGTTCACACAAATTTGGCAAGTTGAAGGGTATGGTGAATACAAAATTTGAGGTAGTATTATAAATGTACTAGCCAATGTAAATAAAACACAATCCATATTGCCACACATGTCAAATGATGACACCACAATTGATATTATTTTGAAATGTAGATTAAAATA
The DNA here is from genome assembly GCA_963920785.1 of Sphagnum contortum. Classification (NCBI taxonomy): domain Eukaryota; kingdom Viridiplantae; phylum Streptophyta; class Sphagnopsida; order Sphagnales; family Sphagnaceae; genus Sphagnum; species Sphagnum contortum. The sequence continues at coordinate 11,235,587 of OY987277.1, forward strand.
TAAATCACCACAACTATCAAAAAACATTAAGCCAAACTAAGTGATGTTAGCTTTGAAAAATCTTATGAAAACTCCATTACATATAAATGTAAAAATTCCAATGAGGCCTATGTGAGGAGACATGTTCGACATTGCTAACATCAACAAATTAAAAATAATTTAAAAACTTCCCAAGACATAGAAATTGGACACTGAACAAGATCCTTTAGACAAATTTGAATAAATATTTGAAAATGTACCACAAATAGTTTAATGCAATTTTTTATATCAACTAACCAAATTATGAGTGATGAAAATGTTATTACAGTGGCCCTAAGTCAGGGTTATAAACCACTTGGATTTTTTCAAGATCTAAATAACAAGAAATGTAATTATCGCACTTTATTTTTTAGAATGCTTGCGAAACCTCCAATTTTTTGGCAAAATTTCGATATCAAAATATTAATCAATGGGAGTTAATGCATGAAGAACATTATTTTGCTAGACACTGTCCAAACTTATTTTTTAAAACCATAAAAGTTTCATATAACAATTTAAATCTATTTCATGGATTAGAATGTGGAAAGGCAAGTTAAATGATTGTATATTAACAACAAAAGAAATTACAAATAAGCCTAATTTAGATAAATTATTGCGATCACATTTAGGATGTTGCGATTTAACACATTTGAGAACATCACCTGATTACTTGGAATTTTTCTTAAAAGATGCATTTGCCATGATTTGTTAATTGGGCTCGCCACTTTTTTTGTAACATACCTAATGCAGAAACTAGTTGGATTGCATTAATGTCATCCTTACGCATGTTGAACAAGAAATATATAGACATTCCTAAAAACTTTGATAAGTTTGAATTTAAACATATGGGAGATCTTGTACAATATGATCTTGTTACTTGCACACATTATTATGACCATCATATGGCTATATTTCATAACCTTTTAAAAAATGATTCTTCCATATTTGGCAAAGTTAATGATTTTTACTTTGTAATTGAATTTCAAAATAAAGGAAGTGAACATGATCATGACTTATTATGGATAAAAGATGCCATGAATTATGGAGTAGATAATGAAACCATTGGACAATTTGTCAATAAATATGTAACATTGAACAATTCATTGCAAGATTCACAAATGCATAAACATAGATGAACTTGTAGGAAGATAAGTTAGGTTATTTATTGTTTTCATTATCCATTGCCACAAATACCTTACACAAAAATATTAGATACAAGAAATTATATCATCTTCTAAAATTAAAAAAATTGTTAGAACTTACAAATGAAATCTTTGAAACCCTTAACAATATGGAAATGGGAATCAATATTTAATTTGAAGATTTTTTTTTTTATGTTGAATTTGGATTTGTGAACTTATATTGATTCATTATGTAACAAATTAACAAAGCCCACCTTTTTCTTAAAAAGAAAGGTGAAACACATTAGAACAAATGTTTATGTTAATTAAGTTGCACCACTATGGGAAACCAACATTGATAGACAATTTATTCTTCACCCATATGTAGTAACAAGTTACTACACATCATATTTGACAAAAAATGATAAATTTATCACAAATGAATTTCAAACCATCATTAAAAAATGTGAAGATGAAAATATTGATGCAAATGTAAGGACTAGGAAATTAGGTAATGTTTTTTAAAATGCACAACAAATGTCTACCCAATTAACAATTTATATCATTTTATCACACTACAACAAAAGGTGTCCCTATACACCAAGTGATTTCACTAGATGTTGAGTGAATTCACAAGTCATTGTGAATGGGACCTAATGGGAAAATAATGAATTCATTGGCTTAGTGAACATGGATTACTGAACTACACCCACATTTTGTAGTGGTGTCATTACCTTTTTATCATGCTTCTAAATCAATTTCATTTTTAAACACATCACCTTAATTTGAATGTGCATTTGTGCTCAAATCAATTAAACTTTTAAATGAACTACCCCCAAACTCAATCGACATCAAAGCATAATAATTGATTGATAAATATTGGAAACATTATGAAACTTTACATTTTCTAGCTTTATGTTTGTAGCAAATTGTAATTTAAATGAAAAGGATTTCAAAAAATGGAGAATTCCTTTAGTGATTTGATATGTGATTTACAATAAACATTGAGATCTCAAAAATTATTATCAAGCACAATTGTTGTTTTCCCATCCCTTTATAGGTTTAGAAGAATCATAACTTGGAAAACTTAAATCATGGCACAATGCATATCTTGCTTGTGAAAGTTCAATAAATCATTTATGTTCAAAGTTTATTTTAAAATTCCAAAAGTAAATGCAAGGGTTACAAAATTGGGATGACCTTCAATTATGTGCACATGAACTAGCACAAATAAATAATAAAAGTATTTGGATGGATAAATTTGATATGTTGAAAAAATTATTCATCAAATCTCATCACCAATTATTAAACATTACGATATTGGATGCGAGTTTTGCATAAAACCTCAATGTTTTTTATCAACTATTCCATGTATAATACAAAAAAAAGATGAATTGATTCCAAATGCAAAATTTTATTCCCAGTTGCATAAATTGAATAAGGAACAACGTGCAATTTATGATGATTGCATGTATAGAAAAAAAATATATCTTAATCAACCAATTCATTTGTTCCTCACATGAGGAGCAGGTACTAGTAAAACATTCACACTCCTTCTCATACAAGGCTTGTTAAAACATCATAACAAACAACTTTGCTTTGATCCTTTGAAGTCAAAAAAAATCTTAATGGCATATATAGGCAAAACAACATTCAATATAGATGGCATTACTATCCACTCTAAATTGAGCCTTTCCATTAAATTGTAAGCATTTGTAATCTTTATCATAAGAAATGTTTGATTCTTTATCAATAACTTATGATCAATTACAACTTTTGGTGTTGGATGAGGTTTCCCTCATAGGTAGTAGGACATTTTCTTTTATTGATCTTCATTTTAAATTCATTAAGCATGCACATAATCATTTTTTTGAGAATATGGATGTTATAATAATAAGTGATTCGTATCAAACACCATTAGTTCAAGATAAATGGGTCTTCCAAAAAAAGTTTAATAGCATTGATGCCCTAAGGATTAACTTTTGGTTAGATCGTATTCGTTGTTTTGAACTCTTCCAAGTCATGCATCAAATTGATGACCAATTTATTGAAGTCCTCAATAAATTTCAAACTACAACCCATAATCCTATAGACATTACCTTCTTTAATAACGTATGTTGACACCAACCTCCAAATGAATTGAATTTCCCTTATATGTACTATACAAATAAGTCAACAAGAGAATGCAACAATTTTGTTTTTGAAAATACAAACGGACAAGAATATGTTTTTGATGCTAATGACCAACACCGTGACACATGCCTCAAACATTTCAATTTAAAAAATGACCCATCACAAATAGTTGGTTTACATTCAAAGATTTAAATCAAAATTAGTATGCTAGTAGAATTATGTGTTGGTAATTATGCCACTCATGATGGGTTATTCAATAGGGTTGACAAGGTTTTTTGATATGCCTCCAAATTATGTGATAGTGAATCCCTCATATTGATTGCTTTTAATAATCCAAAAAAAAGTTCTACAATTAGGATATGAAATCAACACTTCTACACAACCAACATTCCAAAACATTGGACACCAATACAACCAATTTTCAAAGAAATACAAGTGGGTGCTAATTCAAGCCATGTAATCACATGTATTCACCTAATACAACCAATTATAGTTCGTACGACCTATTATTGGACCTATTCGTCTTTTTTTTCCAGAGATTGATGACTATTCATTCTTATTATTTCAACACTGAAGAAACCTTCAATCCACTTTTTAATCATTGTTTTGGTGGATTTTTTTAATCAACATCAAAAGTATATTGTGAATCAACAAGGACCACCTTGCAAGGTTAAATATTCTTGGGTGACCGATAGCAAAGTAGTAGTGTGAGGGAAAGGTGAAAAGAACCTCTTTCGGGGAGTGAAATAAAACATGAAACCATAAGTTCCCAAGCAGTGGGAAGAGAATTGGATCTTTCTAACTGTATGCCTGTTGAAGAATGAACTATCATTTTCAAGGTTTTACTTTTGATTATTTAACATTTGATCCCAATGGAGTTCATCATCATGGTTTCATTTATACATCATTATCTTGTGTAAGAAAGAAAAAAGATTTATTTTTACTTGCATCATAAATTGATGTTAATTTTAAAGTTGATAAATGTGTTTAAGACAAAATGTAACAGCTAAGAACAACAACTCAATGGCATTTGTGTATTTCATATTTACAACCGTTTAAATAATCATACACCATAATTCAATCTTTAAACATAAGATCTTTATCAGTTGATTTTGAAAATATTGAAACAAATCCCAATTTGCAAACATTTCATATTTTATGTTTAAATGAAATGAGGGTCATAATGCAACATTATATATTTCACATCCATATGCAAACCATCCAAAATATACATCAATTGAAATTTATGGAAGCCAAGGACCTATGCTATTGTATGATACTCCTAGTACACTTGATTCAAGTGAATCCATTACAAGTTTTAAAGCAAAATTTATAGTCGCCATTTTTAACAAAAAAAATTTGTCAAGTAATTCACATCATTATAGTTTATGAGCTGTCATCTTTATCATTAACAACATTTTTGTTCAAAAAATTATATCAAATTCTTTCACCATTTGTCCCACAATCATTTTAGGTGATTTCAATGTTGATGTCCTCCAAAAACAAACTTCAGAAACAATACATTTATTCCAATTTATGAATGTGAATAAAATGAAACTTCAATTTGAACAAAATACCATAATATATGGTTCACAACTAGATCATATTTGGTCAAACGGTCCATGTGAAAATGCATATCAAGAACAATTAAGGCTTTTTGATTATATCACAAACCTATTCATTTTGCATTCAAATTATCATTGTCCATGATGATTTTACATCAATATATAATGAAAGGCAGAACTACTACGTGATGAGCAATTTATTTGATGAGAAATTTTAGTGAGCGTTTTCAACACACCTTCCACATACACTAAAAGAAAATTTACCAATTATTTATACATGAGGCAAAGTTTGTTGTGAATATAAACATAGGTTAATAAAAGGTTTAAGAACCTAAACATAGATCAATCATGAGACATAAAAGAAGGAGAAAGTTCTTAAACCTACTCTTTAAAAAGTGGGAGGGATCTTACACCTTGCTCCTCAAAAGTTAAGGATCTTATGTTTTACCCTTTAAGGAATAAGATGATTTTAAGTGTAGGATAAAATACATTTATATGGAAGGGTCCTAAAATATAGAAACATTCACATTGAAGCATTTCAATATGTTACACATTCTCAAACACCCGCAAACTTATGAGAAGATATATGCTAAAAAATGTTTAATGACGAGTTATTACTTTGGAAACCAAGTTTTTAGGACTTTAGTCATATGTGACACACATCAATGTGCAATCATGTAATCATACTTGACACATTTTAATACAATTAACATACTATAGTCAAGGACATCTTTATGTGACTATTCATAATTCAAAAAACTTGTTAACATTATATTCTATAATTTGGGGAAGTAGTCAAAGGTATGACATGGTGTTTGATTAGGTGATTATGTTCATGAATGCAGGTCAGCTTGGGGCCAATGACTAATACTTTTTTGTTTTATTAGTTGCATAACCAAGTCATTTGTATGATTTTACACTCATATTGTTACAAAACCATGAACATTCATTCGAAACCATTTACATTTTTTGAACAAATGTGTATTGTTTTATCCATGCACAAGGTATCATCCAATCAAGGAATGAAGGCATCCATGTACACACATGAAAGAATTAGGTTAATTAAAAAAAAATTTAATAAAGCTTTTTTGGAGGTCATGCTAAGGAGTGCAATTTTACCTCCACTAAGAGACATGTATTTCACTTTTCACAAGGAAAACCCATCCCATCAATAGGTATTACCAAGAAATATTAAAAAAAAAAATTTAACAATTTTTTTATCATTGTAACGGCTTCACCCTATTATTCTACTCATTCAAACACTATAATAATAATAATAATAATAATAATAATAATTATTATTATTGTTTTCAAATTTTCGCAAAAAATGGGGAATTTATATTTTTGAATACCCTAGAAAATCTTCTCTTGATCAAGGCACCCCCTACAAATACACTAGGAAATTTCATGCATTCCTTTAAAAGGTTGTGAGGAAAAGTTGAGAAAGGAAAAATGAGAATGAAAAAATATATAAAGTTTGTCAAGTCGTAAAAGCACTACAAAAAATTTCATCATCCAAAAACTAATTTAGCCAAATTTGGTTACATAACATCTATATAAAGGTTAAAAAAAAAAAAGAATCCTTCTCTATTTTTGGCTACTTTTGGAAGTCATCATAAGACTCTGGCGATTTGGAATTTTTAAAATTCAAAATCTGGTGAATTTGGGCTATTTATTTCTCATACAAAATTCTTTGTATAGGTTGAAATCATATTCTTCAGGTTTGAAATTTGGCCAAAATTTGCCAGCAAAAGAAACACTGTCATTAGTTTTGGTTTTAGCTCAGGGTATCATTCAAGAAAGATTCTCAGCATCAAAATGAAAGGTCCTAAGAATGATTCGAGATGCTAAAATTCCAAATGTCAATTACCCATGGCCTCTCCACCCCACCTACTAAACAAGCCTGTAATTTCCTTGTTTTTGGCCTTGCCTACCAAGGCAAGGGATATTGTGTTTAGATTCATTATAGAGTATATAGCAGCTTAAGGGATTTTTTGGCCCCTACTAGGTAATAATAAATAATAGGTCTATTTATTTTTATATGAGGATTTTTTGAAAGATGATAATTTTGGCTCCTTTTGAAACTTGAGATTACTTATATTGAGTTATAAAATTTTGAAGGATTTTGGTTTCTTTTAGAGGAATTTTTTGAAGATTAATATATTTTTGCATGGTGAAATATTTTAGTTTCCATAATTTCTTCTTCTTTTGCCTTAAGATATTTTTTAATGTAAATGGCAAGGCCATAGTGTGACATACCCCTTGTTTTTCCCTTTGCAAAAAGGATAGTTTTGCCTTTTCCCTTCTCTCCTTTCAACTCAAAATACAAAGTAAATAAGAAACTTAAGAAATAATAAATAAATACATATGGGAAATTTTGCTACAGAATACTAACATTATAAAAACCCCAAATTCTCCCCTTTTTTTTCTCTTTTTTTTTTTTTTTCTTTTTCTTTTAGGAGGGGTGTGTTTGACAACTCTGTTGTTCATAATCATAACCAGAGGGGATGACTTGAGACTAGGAATACTTACCAACCATCCAATTGACAGAAACAAACAAAAACATCCCTTATTTATGCGCACCCACCAATTGAATTTCATTGAGTGATTGCTTCCAATTTTGGGTGGGTGGGTGCGGGGGCGGAGGAGGGGGAGAAAATACCTATAGAAGTTACAACCAATAACTGCAAAGAAATATCCTATGGCATTTATTTATTTTCTAAGTTCTGATCAATGATTTTTTTCTACACATGTTGTCAATTTCTGGACCCAAAGAATGCGGAAAATTTTGGAAATTTTGTAAAAGTGTAAATTCAACTAATTCTTCTTAAAAAATTTGTTATATCACAAAATTGGAAAAAAAGAAAAAGATAAAAAGAAAAAACCCCTGCTTCTAATCTGGCCCAAGGTCAGCTGGCAAAGTAGAATTTTTTTAGGATACCACTTTATTTTGGCGAGACATTAGTAAACTCATGATCTAAATATGGCGACTTGTGACCCTTTTTCCCCCTAAAAATAAACTGACTTTCCCCCCCCCCCCCCCAAACCCCCTTTGTAAATTTTTTTTTGCACCGGATTTTTATTTAATTTATTTTGGGTCGCTGCTGTGTTGCGAAAATTAGAGAAGAAAACACATACGGGTCAGGACCCCAAAATGCCCATCAAAGGAAAAACAACCCCCCTCCCAAATTTATATAAAAAAAAAGGCCTCAAGTTTTGCGCTTTGTTGAGTCCTTTCTTCTCCCCACACAGTTGTGCACACGTCGCTAGCGACAGACAAAGAAGGAGCCACCCAGCAGCGACACAGAGAGAGAGGGAGCGAGCGCGCGCTCGTGAGCACAAGAGGACCGGCACGGGCGCGCCTGAGCGGTACTCATTTTTTTTTTGGCTGCTCTGAACGAAGGCATGTCGGAGGAGAGAAGAAGAGCCAACAATGCAGGCGACTTTCGCTGTGTAAGTAAAGGACTTGTAGAGTGGATATGGTGAATAGCAACTTTGTGTGAAATCGTCGTCATCGAATCTCTGGTTGGAGCTTTCAACTCAGGAGCAGGAAATCTCTTAGATCGCAGGCCTTCCTTCTTCCACTGGTAGAGAAGATCCGTGGTCTATAGTTTTGGATACGGAGAACAACTCTGGCAATTCGGAAGAGAAAAAACTAGGTTGTGAGCTTTTTCTCTTCGTGCAAATGGGAACGGCCTCCTTCCGTGGTTGTTGTTGATATGTATCGAGGTTGACTCACGTCTTTGACGTGCCCTGAACGCAAAGTTATAGGAGGAGGAGGAGGAGAATCAGGGCGGCTGCTGATACCGGGTTATAGGAAAAGTTCCGTGGTTCTTCCTCTCCCGCAGCTCTGCGTCTGTGCCAGTAGGGTTTTTTCCAATTGAGAAGAAAAGGACTTGAGGCGTGGAATTTTTTTTCTGTGTGGTGCCTGGACATGGGATTGACATTTGCAAGTGCTTCCACTGAACAAATAAATGCAGTTCCTTTTGTTTCAGAGGTTGACATTGCAAGTGCTGCTGCAGCAGCAGGCCGGTGCTAGGCCTCTGTTGCTGCTGCTGAGGAGGAGGTCCATGAGTGCAAGCAAGTGGCTGTTGGCATTGATTTCTTCCTTGGAAGGGGGGGACTCTGATGATGACGGCGGATTGAGACTGTGGCACTGGATTGGTGGTGTAGGCAGCAAGTATGGTTGATTCTTGTTAGCTAGCGTCTGGAGTGAGTTGTTGGAGTAAAGTTTAGTCATGGAAGAAGATGGCTGACGGAAGAAGAAGAAGAAGAAGAAGCATCATGGGGGAGTGAGTGAGGAGATCTTAGTGGGTCTAAATTTGTTGGATGGTCACTCGTGACTGTCAGAGAAAGGAAAACTGGATGCTTTGAATTACACAGGTAGCTTGGAGGAGGCAGCTTGTTCCAGGTTTCTGTGCAGAATCCTAATTTTGTGGAAGCAACCAGGAGGGAGTTCTGTTACTTGTTTCTATCACAAAGTTAGGGTTTCATATTGCCCTTCCTCAAGTCTTGAAAGACTTGTCATATCTCTTAAGTGCTCAAGTAGCTGCTGCTGCTATTTTCCATTACTGAAACAAAAACAAATTTTGTGTGAAAGTGACCATGGAAGCTGTAAGCCTTCCTGCTCCAGGTTTAGCTGCCCACAAGCAAGTGATAGCAAGGCGAACTTCAGGAGCTCCAGGAGACTCTCGGGACTTGTGGTCAGCTGCACAGACTGGCTCAATACATGATGTTGATGTGGCCCTACTATTGCTGAAGAAAAGCAATGGCAACATCGATGCCAGAAATGTGTTTGGATCAACAGCTCTTCATAATGCAGTTTGGCGAAATCACATTCCCATCATTCGGCGTTTGCTTGCAGCAGGAGCCAACCCAGATGTTCGGGTATTCTGTTCTACCTGGGAAGGCGGATGGACATTCTGTTCTTGTGGGGTCTGGGAAAGTTAGGAGTGGTAGAATTACTTGTGTTTCACAGATCATGATACAAGAATGTTGTGCTGTGAGGAGCTTGGTCTTCTGCAGCAGCTGTGATAGACTTTGTATATTTTTGTGTATAATACAGTATGGACAACTAAAAGGGTTTCTGGGTGTGGTTCTCACAGGATGGTGAATCTGGATGGAGCAGTCTTCACAGGGCACTTCATTTTGGACATTTAGCGGTGGCAGCTGTGCTTGTTGAAGCTGGGGCATCACTGGTTTTAGAGGATACCAAAGGCCGGACTCCAATTGACCTTTTGTCAGGCCCTGTTCAACAGACAGTTGCCAACCCTGAGAATGCAGGTGGGAATGGGAAATCTCTTCTGAGCATTCAGAGGTCATCATTCTTATTGAGGTCATGTAGTACCCAGAGCCTGGTTTCACCCATGTGTGTGCCTGTCTTTTGCACCTGTCAATGATATTCTCCCTGGTTCCTGGCACAAACACTTGTCTTCCTGAAATTGAGATAACACTTGCAGGTACCATGGAGGTGTACAGCTGGGGCAATGGGGCGAACTACCAGTTAGGCACAGGGACGGCTGGGATCCATAGGATACCATGTCGCATTGATGCCTTGCAAAGCCTGGATGTTACTAGTGTTGCAGCTGCCAAGTTCCACAGTGCTGCAATTACTGCCAGTGGTGCAGTTTACACTTGGGGTTTTGGGCGTGGTGGTCGCCTGGGCCATCCTGATTTTGATATCCACAGGTTGATGCTCTTGTTGCCTAATCTCATGAAGCTGGGTGTCATACTTTTGTGAGATAAAATATTTTCAAATTTGGGTCATGTCTCATCCCATTTTTACTTTGCACTGGCATTTGCAGTGGTCAAGTAGCTGTAATCACACCACGACAGGTCATCTCTGGGATTGGGTCTAAAAGAGTGAAGGTCATTGCTGTGGCCAAGCACCATACTATTGTAGCCACTGATGGTGGTGAGGTGTTCACTTGGGGTTCCAATCGAGGTTAGTTTACCTCTTCTCTCTTCACAAGTGTGGGAAAGGATGATCTGATATGTTTTTATAGAGTTATTCATTAGTGTAGCACAACGGAGACCATCCTGATTGAATTCACTGGTGAGTGGGAGGGTGTTTTAAAAGGTGGTGCCTAGATGCTTCAAGCCCCTGAGATAGACATTGCTGCACTAGAGACATGCCTAGTTTGCATTGATGATATTACTACAGCTGGTCATTAAGAGTCTTATCTTCACTTCTTTTCTACTTGTTGTTTCTCTTTTTGTGCAGTTTGTGCCAATTGTTGTTCAATCAAGAAAGAATTTGTTGGTTCCAGATAAAGACTGAACTGGTGGTGGCATATAGCCAGAATCATCCTCTTTGCATAATACTATTCTTAGGAGGTTTTTATTCTCCTTGTTGGATTTCAGGCTAAAACTCACAAGTTGACAAACATTTCATTATTTTTGCTCAGATTAGAGGATATCAACATGGTTCACATGTCTGTGAGTTGTGTTGGACTACTGATATTTCAAATGGTGTTGATTTGGAGTTCACTTTAGTTAGTTTTCTAGCAAACTTTGCAATGTCAAGTCTTTGTGGTAGCCCAATGGGGAGTTGAATCATTCTTCTTTGAGGTCTTGTAAACTGCAACAGGATATTTCTTAATCAAGAAATGTTTGTGTTTAGAGTTCCTTTTTTTGAATCTCCAAAGTGATTCTCCAGGGGATCTGGGTTCTAATTGCCAGATTTTTGAAGGCCTCTTTGGTCTTGAAGTCATTAGATCTTTTGGATTTTCAGTTCATTCACTTTCCTCTTCCGCTTCTTCTCCTTTCTCTTTTGTTTTTTCCAGTTTCTGTTTGTGCTCCCTGCTCTCCTTGTGTTTTTTCTTTTCAGCTTTTCGTTGCCTTTTTGTTCGTGTTCAGGATCCTGGCTGGGTCTACAACTATCACTTCTGGATTTTTGACAGAAACTCAGTACATGGATTTATGTTTGAGATTGGCCTATAACCAAATTGGAAGTTGTGACAGTCCTACTGGACATATTGCTGTTCAAGGTGAATGAACATTCAAGTGGCAGTTGATATTGTTCATAGCTACATGTTTGTTCAATTTTGTTCCACTATATTCTGTTCTTTCTTTCTAACATGCCTCTCCTCTTTTGGTTTTTTTTTTCCCTCTGTGTTTTCTCTGGCTATTCCCAGGGTGCTAGATGAGTATCATGGTTTCCTGTTCCTGTTGCTTCTGGATGTACAACAGAAACTCGGTATGCCAGATAGTGTTTACACTGGCCTATACCCACTGTACGCAGCTGATGAAGTCAGTGGATAATTTCTGATAAGAAGTTGCTACTGTTGATGGTCCCTGAAGAAGTGAGATAGTCCTTATCTGGTTGTTTTTCTGTTTCTTAAAGCGAATTTTTTTCACCTGATCCTGGTTTCCTTAATCATCAATATGGAGATTTATTGGTACTAATGAGAATAATTTTGTTCTATTGTCCTCTTCCTCCTGCAGTTTCATTTGATGGTCTCTCTTGTTTGGTCTGAAATTTCATTCACCTTTCTATCAGGTTCTCAGAATTTCTATTTCAGGTGGACTCAAATTGTAGGTCTAGAGTGTTCTCAATGCTTACAAATATAATTTATGCACAGAATGCTCTCTAGTTTGTCCCAACTTTTTTTTTTTGAAATGATGGTTTGACATAGAACTTATAATGAATTCAAATACTAATGTGTGCCTCACTGTCAATCTCACAGAAGTGAATGTTATGTTGAATTTTTCTTGTGAATGTACCCTCATCCAAATATTCATGCATGTACTGTCTACTGTCCTTCAAGCTGGTGTCATATGCCATCTTGATGTAACCACATCGATTACTTTGCAGAGGGCCGATTGGGTTACCCATCAGTGGACACACAAGCAACACCACGCCGAGTGAGTACACTTAGGGGACGTGTGGTAGCTGTGGCTGCTGCCAATAAGCATAGTGCTGTATTGACAGAAGGTGGTGAAGTATTTACATGGGGTTGCAACCGGGAAGGACAACTAGGATATGGTACATCCAATTCAGCATCCAACTATGTCCCTCATGCTATTGAGCATTTGAAGGGTAGAAATTTTGTTGCTATTGCTGCTGCAAAGTACCACACTCTGGTCCTTGGAGCAGAAGGGGAGGTATATCTATTACCCTGTCTGTCACTCACTCTTGATTTTGCCTTATAGATTACTGTTCTTTGAGAATTTTTTTAGTCACATGTTGAACCTTGACTTTTACTCTTTGTGGTTTTAGTGGGTTTGTCTGGTCTGAAATTGAGCAAACTTATGCAAGTTGCCTATCTCAGCAAACAGGTCTTTGACATTTTTCTGAGAAAAATCTTATGTTCAGGTGCTGACATGGGGTTACAAGATGGTAAATCCAAGACGTGTTGTGGTTACTCGAAGCACAAAGAAAGCTGGCAATCAGCCTTTGAAATTTCATAAAGCAGAACGCCTGCATGTCAGTGCAATAGCAGCTGGCATGGTTCACAGCACTGCAATTACTGAGGATGGCCTCATCTTCTACTGGATGTCAGGAGATCCTAATTTACATACCCATCAGGTATGCACATTGCACTTTATACTTTACTTAGTCTTGGATGGAGTGAACCTTGTCCCATTACTGTGTTGAGACAAGTGTATGTCCAGCGACCTTGCATCCAATGTTTTTTTCTGATCTTTTCAAATGACAAAAGCATCATTGTCTTTTGTTCATATGAAAGGGAAAGGGGGGCCAAACTGAAGTGTGTTGTGCAAGCAGCTTATTTCAATGACAGGGCATCAAGCTGTAGCAGTTGCGGCTGGCAAGTTCAGGACTGCAGTTGCCACCTCAGCAGGAAGCATATATGCATGGGATGGAGAGGGCATCAAGGGGGATTCCCCTCCAGTTCCTGTCCGTGTCCATGGGATAAAGCATGCAACCAGTGTGTCAGTTGGGGAGAGCCATTCTCTGTGTATAGCTGCCCTGTATGTTCCTATCTACTCATCAAAAGAAGTAGTTGAACCTCTTGTAAAGGCCAAGGGTCTTCTAGATGGTGAGGAGTCATTGGATGAGGATGTCGACATGGATGACAATCTTGGTTGCCCTGAACCCATGGGTATAATCACAGGACCTGCAGCTACTGAAGGAGTCCCTAGTTTAAAGGATCTGTGCCAGAAGGTGATTGCAGAAGCTGTATTGGAACCTAAGAATGCTTTACAGCTGCTTGAAGTTGCAGATGGCCTAGGTGCTGACCACCTTAGGCGGCACTGTGAGGTGAATCCCATCACTTCAATCTATGATCAAGTAGTTGATGCATAGTCAGGTGCCATGATGTGCTGTTGTTGGAGGTTTTTGATTTTGCAAGCACTGGCTGAAGTCTTATGTTTGCTAGTACTGAAGAGTAAAAGTTGTGTGGAGATTTGTCTTGCAATCTCCTTTTGTATTGCTCTAGTGCTTGACCATAGCTATTTGTGAACAGTTACTTGAACTTGATGAAGTTAGCAGGAGTTCAAACAATCTCCAATATAGAAATATAAGGCTGACTGTGTACTGTTTATTCTGAAGTGCATTGGGGTTTTCTGGGTGGTTTGGGGTTATAATAAATAGTCTTCTAACTTGAGGAATGTTATCCAGGTATATGGTTATAGCAGATTTTCCTCTGAGACAATAGGGTGAACAATGTCCTTTTAAGCATTTCTCATCTGTGCAGGATCTTGTACTGCGCAACCTGGACTACATTCTCACCATTTCACCCACAACCTTTGGTCAATTACAACCCACACTGTTGGCAGAACTGGAGAAATCCCTGGATTCACACTCCACCCAGGCATGGAGCCACCGGTTGCTTCCAACACCAAGTGCAACACTCCCAGTTGTTGTTGACAGCGAGGAGGACGAGAGTGATGCCTCTGGAACTGCACGTCGAGTACTGGTCCACATGGATAGTGGGGGGTACCTGACTGGGAGCAAGAATGCAGCAAGTCCGGGATTTTTACTTCCTTTGGATGGAGGAAATGATGCAGTTGTCAAGCAGTTGAGAGCAGTGCGGAAAAAGCTGCAGCAGATTGAAGCACTTGAATTGAAGCAGAGCAGGGGACACACTCTGGATACCCAGCAATTGGCAAAGCTTCAAACCAAGTTTGACTTGGAGGAGGCTCTCTTATCTCTGGAATCAGGAATTCTACCTACATCAGCAACAAAATCTCTAAAGATGCAAAGTAGTGAACTTGAAAAATCTGGCAGCAAGGCTCATGCAAAGGATGAGGACTTGGATACTGAGGATAGCTCTAGAGTTGGTCGCCATTCCAGTAGGAGGAACAAAAGCTCAGGTGGACGTGGCAAGAGTGTTGATGCAGTAGCAGTCCCAAAGACAGTTCATCCAAGGAGTCTTGATGAGTCTGAACCTAAGGTAACTTCTAACTTGATCTTATGGGTGTTCACTTGTGGGAGTGCATGCATGCTTTAATGACCTAGAGTGAATCTAAAAGAGAAACTTATATGATTCTGTGTTCTCTCTCTCTTTCTCTCTCTCTCTCTCTCCAAAACTCTTGCACTCATTTACCATTGCTAATGTTTCCAGAATCAGAGATTTAATAGAAGCTGAGCCAAGCCACCTACTTGTCATTTCAGAGATTTCAGAGACTGAAATCCGTTGAATGCAGTGCTATCCCTTTGTCCAAGAAATCTGCATATTGTGTAGTTTGTATCAGCTAATTCCTCTTGGGTTATTGATTTCAGGAACCAGTCCAAGGTGAAAGCTTCTCTGATGCTACTTCTGTTATCGACCAATTGGAGTCTGTTGGTCCTGCTCTTTTCACTCCTGAAATTCTGAGTCCTCTGATGGTTGCTGTACCACCAGTATCCTCTGGTTTCAAGGAGATTGCAGGGTTTACTCCTAGCTCCTCAGATGTTTCCACCAATCCTTTATCAGCTGTATTTGGAGCAACAAAAGTATCCAAGAAAAAGACAAAGAAAGGAGGCCTCTCAATGTTCCTCAGTGGAGCACTGGAGGCAGCACCAAAGCTGCTGAATCCGTCCCCACCACCTCTTGTGAAAGTTGAGGGACCAGCATGGGGAGGTGCACCGGTTCCCAAAACATCAGCATCTTTGAAGGAAATCCAGACACAGCAAACTGTTGAAGTGAGTAGCCAGAGAGGGGAACTAGCTAGTGTAGTGGAGACTAGTATTACAGCAGGAGGTAAGCCTTTTGTCATTCAGAGATCCAGTGGGGGAAGCAGATCAAAGGATGTGGTTCTTGGTGATGTGAATGGTGGGAAGCCTTTCATAACTTCAAACTTCAAGGGAAAGCTAGGACCAGTACATAACAGCAAGTCTAGCATGACAGGGCTCACTGGCAAGATGACTAATTTTGGAGAAACCAGTATCCATGAATTAGGTCCTGACATAGGATGCGATGAATGTGATGGTGGGGGCCTCCGTTTGCCTCTCAGTAGTTTTGTTCGGAGTTCAGCACCCATACCTGTGACACCCCCAAAGGTTGCTTCAGGTTTGCATCCAGAGAACAGTCCCCCGCCCTGGGCAGGCGCCTCTCCTGGGACTTCAGCACCTTCTTTGCGAGACATTCAATTGCAACAGGCATGTCCCTTAAGATTGCAATATTTCCTAGATTGAATCAATGGTAGACAATCAAAAGTGTTCTGGTCCCTCATTTCTGATATCAAGTGTTGGTTTTAGTGAATTTCCATTCTTTGTTGGGGAATGTAAATTAGATTGAATGTGTTTTGGTTTGTGGATATCAACAATTGGTATCTGTTGATCTGCAGGTGAAGCACAAAGCACAGCAGCGACCAGTGAATGCTCGGGGAAGCCCGCAGCTGAGTTGCCCTGTTGGTCTAATGGCCATTTCACCTGGGGTTACTGTGCAAAACCCTGACCATGGATCTCTCTCCATTGACCAACCAAACCGCTGGTACAGACCAGAGACAGCAAGTCCATCTTCTCTTCGCTGCATCCAGATCGAAGAGGAAGCAATGAAGGAGCTGCGACGCATGTACAAAAATGTGAAGTTGGTCAGACAGGTAGACAGCCAGTGATCCACTGGCTTTTCTTTTGGAGAAACTTTTCTTTGAATTTGAAGAGAGAGAGAGAGAGAGAGAGAGAGAGAGAGATTTAGTTTTAAGCGGAAAATTGACTTAAGCTAAAACACTCATTTGGCTGATCTCGGTTGCAATCTCTTTTTCCACATTTGCAGTCTCTTGGAATTTTCCGATCATGCTGACCACTATGTCACTCCACAAGAAAGTGTGAGCAAAGGATAGAGAGGTGTACTATAATTGATAATGTTGCAACAGTTTTGGAATGGTGAGATAGCCATGCCATAGCCTGTTTTGTGTGCTCTCATCTCCTTGCACTGTGGCTGGAAACAGCACCCATGGATTTGGAGTTCATGTATAATGACAGCAGTGCCTCAAAGATCTGTTCTTCTGCATGTCAATCAGGGTGGCAGCATGCTTGTGTTCACTTGTAGGCAAAAATCCCATTTCTGTCTCTCTTGCGTTTCCCATTTCCCATAGTTAGATCCTTTTCTCCCCAATTTATTTTCAAATCCATTTATGAAATCTTGCTCATGCTAGTTGTAATGGCAATGTGTGTGTGTGTGTGTGTGTGTGTGTGTGTAGTGTGTGTTGGACATGAAACTGTAGCTTCTATTTTGTTGTCTTCAGCCATTTCAGGATAGAAGAAGGCCCAACAATTTGTCACTTGCTTTTGGACATGGGCTTGGTTCTGTAGACACTCCTGGGAGCCCAAATAGGGATAGGGGGTGAAGATGCTCTAAAGAAGTTTTTGAAATTTGGAAACACCTTGGTTTCCTGAAATGGTAAAAGATCATACCAATTGAAAAATACACTTCATTAGCAAATATTTTATAGTCCTATTTGAGATTTTCTTCTCTTTTCTGTGGTGATGGTAGACAATTCAATTCAAACCTGATTTTAAACCGGTAATCCTTATTTTGAAAAAATCCAAGATTTCTTAGGAACCTTAACTTTTCAAGCAAAACATGCTTGTTAAGTAGTAAAACACTCGAGGCCATAAGCTCTACCAGAATTTGGCCAGCACGAGGTGGAGCCAACAGCGAGCCTGATTTTGGTACAAGCCCACAGCCAAGGGCTTTACCAAGTGGGAAAGTAGTTAAGAGTAGTAGGGAGTATGATTCATTTCATATTTCCCAATTGGGCTCCGTGCATGACAATGATTAAATTATTATTCTTGGACATAACAATTTTGTTATAATTCAATTTTCACTACAGACAACAAAACACGATTAATTGAAGAAGTTTGATTTATGACGAATTATAATCTGAAATGACTCTAAAATTGTTGCAGTGAGGATCAACAAAATACCCATCCTCTAAAACCAGCTCCAATAATGCAAACTAGCTTTTCTAGGACCTGCCCAGAAATGAACAGTGTATTGGACTCTGGCTAACGGTAGCACTTGCAGAAACGCTGCTTGTTTCTTTGCTTCTCGCACTTTGCCTACGAACCAAAACGGAGACGAGTTGCACAAATTCTGGGGGATTTATTTCTGTCTTCTCGAGAGAGAATTGAAGGTGACACGCAGTTGCTCTGCCCCCGAAGATAGTTCTCCTATGCCTTCTTGATCACTCTTTTGTGATGTGGAATTTGTGCGTGGCTATGAATTTTTTGTGCGGGCTGATTTTGGCTGGTTCGGAGATGGTCCTTTCTTTCTTTGTGTTCAGAAGAGTAAGGGTTTTTGTTTGTTAGGGTTTGAGTTTTTGGTGGTCCAGAATCTGGTTTTGGTAACGGTGTACCTGAGTTGAAGAATCGTATATTCTCTGCCTTCCAAGAAGGCCTTCGGTCCTCCAATTAGGGTTTGGTTCAGAGAATTGGCATTCCTCAAGAAGAAGAAGAATATAGCAGAGTACTTTCAGGATATTTCTTTGGTTGCAGATAATCTATTAAGATTACTGGGATTCTGATGTCTGATGCACACACATGGTTTAGGGTTATGTTCTGATTCTTCGGTTTTGCCTGCTAATAGCTTGTTTCCTGTGCAAAGAATGGGAAAAAAATGGATCCGAATGCCAGTAGATGGTTCTTATTAATATTATTGTCTTCTTTGCATTAGATTTTTATGATTGCAGAAAAAGGAGTGCTTTTCTTTTTTCTGGCATGCTTGTAGATTTCAGGTTTGTACACTTGCTGTCAAAATAGGCTATTAGTGTGCCTGATATTCACTGGGATATCTGTGACATTATCTGGATATTGGAACTGAATTTGGAATGGATTTTTCACATACTTCTCAATTGTGAGGGAGCTATCTGAATTTTTCTTCATGGGTGGCATTTTTTGCACCAGGGCAATTAAGGAGCTGTACTCGTGTTGAGGAATAGTGAGACGAAGTATGTGGGCGGCATCATGCCTGGCATCGTGCTGTGCATCATGTGCATGCGCTGCATGCACAGGAGTGGTTGGTAGCATTTCACGTCGTTCTGCTCGAATTGCATACTGTGGACTCTTTGCCTTGTCTCTCATAGTCTCATGGATTTTACGTGATTTTGCTGGGCCACTTCTTGCCAAAATTCCATGTAAGTTTTTCTTGTTATGTCTTTCCTACCCTCATCTCCTTTGTGTATGTCTTTTTTTCCTGTTTGTGAAATCAAATTGATAGCAAGCAATGTCTTAAAAAATATTATCATATCATCCTCTCCCCTTGCTTTTTCTCTTGGTCCTGCAATTGATGTTATGGTTAGGTCCTGCAGCAGTCCTATGGCTGAAGAGACACTCAGCATTCTTAGTCACAAGCTGTGTGTCACTCTCCTTCTTAGTTGATGGAGTAATGATTGCCAGTTACTGCTATCTGTGATGGAGGTGATGGTCTTATACTTTGTGAGTAACACTTTGAATGTTATGACTGTACTCATTCTTGTTCTGGTGTGGCCAGAATTCACACAATGTTCACCTTCAAGTTGTATTTGTGGAGTTTTCTTTACAATCTCATGCATATGTACATTCTTCTACTTATCTTCTGGATAGTCTAGGGCTTCCAGTTGCATCACACATTTGTAATTGTTGTATAAAATGTCTAGGATCCCTCAAAGTGCTGATACAAAAAAGGAGTGCTTCCCACTGAGATCCACGCTTCCTCTGCAAATTCTTTGGAATTATCCTTTATCTGCAGTTTTCTTGCCAATGCCATAGGCTGGTGTCCTCATTTACAGTTTAATCTTGTGAGTGATGAGGGTTCTGGTTGTTGGAGATGCCAGGGATCAACACATTCACAGAGACACCTAGCATGGAATGGTTTGCAACACAAGCAGTACTGCGTGTAAGCCTTGGGAACTTTTTGTTCTTTGTGATGTTTGCTCTCATCATGATTGGTGTCAAGGATCAACGGGACTATCGTGATTCATGGCATCATGGCGGCTGGATGGCAAAGCTCATCACATGGTGCATCACCATCATCCTCATGTTCTTTGTACCCAACGGGGTTGCTAATGCTTATGGTTTGAAACAAATCCATCCTGTACACTTTATGTCTGTATTGTTCTAGATTCCCAACAGGGGTGGAAAAAGTCAAATTGCTCTTCACCATGACTGCATACTGTTTCACATGGTTTCATATACTATTAGGGGATAGAAAAGCACTATTCAATGCAGATGTTGAACTATTGAGGTTGTGTGCAGGTGCGGTGTCAAGGTTTGGATCAGGGTTGTTTCTACTAGTGCAAGTTATCATCCTTCTTGATTTCACACACAACTGGAATGCTGCATGGGTTGCCAAAGATGAACAATTCTGGTTTGTCCTCAGACATTTTACTTATCAGCCATGTTCCAGAGGGAAGTTGAAGCCTTGGTGTGGAGTCATAGCTCATGCTGACAAGTTGCAATGAGATCTTTGGACATTATTAGTAGTATTACTGTACACCTTAACAGTATCACATGTACAAGATATCATCTTCCACCAGGGGTATTGTGGTTAGATCATGGATAATGTCTGATGATGTGCTGACACATGTACAAAGTTCCTTCAGGTAACCAATGAAAGTGGTGTTTTGCAGGTATATGGCACTGCTTGTGGTGTCAGTTGTATGCTATCTTGCAAGCTTCACATTCTCAGGGCTGCTTTTCCATTGGTTTACTCCCTCAAGTGCAGATTGTCAGCTTAACACATTCTTCATTATATTTACCCTCATCATTGCAGTATCTTTTGCAGTCATCTCCCTTCATCCCCAGGTGAATAGGCATATCTTCCAAATCTGATGCTCAGTGCCTGGGTGCTTGCTACAGATGTGACGTAGTTATCATGTGCAATTTAGATCATGCCCCAGTGTGTTTATGAATTATCTTACACTGTTTAGTGGTATCCACTTGGAACCCTTCTTTGTAAAGCAATTGATTCAAACATGGTTTAGGTTTCAACTTCTGTGACAGTGCAGTTTCACATGTACATCAGTAGTTCCTTCAGGATTGTTGCAGCAGCCCTTTCAGACAACTAATGGGATGGGGAAATGTGGAACAGGTGAATGGGAGCCTTTTGCCTGCAGCAGTTATAGCACTCTACTGTACCTACTTGTGTTACAGTGCTCTGTCAAGTGAGCCTCGTGGATATCAGTGCAATGGCCTCCACAAACACATCGGGGCTGTATCAACAGGCACACTAGTGTTGGGCATGGGCACAACCCTCCTTTCTGTTGTCTACTCTGCTGTCCGTGCAGGATCTTCTGCTACTTTCCTCTCCCCACCATCCTCTCCTAGAGAAGGTGCCATCTTTCATCACAAACTATTACTGTTTGTAAGATACCACATTCTCTCTTGGTATGTTGCCATGCAAAAGCTGCAGAGTTTGCCCAGCAGTAACTAACTCTGGATTGTTCTAGGGTCTGATTACATCTGTGTTCTCTGTGGTCAGGACCATCTCATAAGCCTCTATTGACAAAGGATGATATGGAGGAGGGTAATGATCTGGAAGATGATGATGAGCCAATAACACGAGGAGGCAAACGAAGCAGCAAGCCCCGCCCTGTTACCTACGTATACAGCTTTTTCCACTTGATATTTGCCCTAGCCAGCATGTACTCTGCCATGCTCCTTACAGGCTGGGGAAATGCAAATGTGGAAGAGAAGGATATTATTGATGTGGGCTGGCCATCTGTGTGGGTTCGCATGTGCACACAGTGGATCACTGCTGCACTTTACATTTGGTCTCTTGTCGCTCCACAGATCTTTCCTGACCGTGATTTCTCTTAGACAGCTGATAGTTGCATGCATGCTGTGTGGTGAAGATCACAAGTTATGTGTTCTGTGAATATCAGTAAATTACATATCATTCTCTACATCTTTATTCCCACTGTCACCTGATGAAGTCAGGATGGTAGCTAGTCACTGCCGTTCATGGTCAAGGTGATGGGTCTGATATTTGTGACATAAGGTTGTGACCACGCTCATTCTTGTTGTGTTTGCTTGGGTTTGGCCAAAACTCATGCAACATTTTCTCTTACAATGAAAGTTTTTGTGGAGTTTCTTGCTGCAATCAGATTTATATGTAGTTAAGTTCTGATGTTTGCCATTGGAAATTTCTGCAACATGGGAACATATGCAAATGTACCATATGTCTGGTCATGTGCAGAAAGTACTTGTACGATCCACAAGTTGATCTGGCAAGATTGTTGTTGCTGTAGCTGGTGTGTCTACTACACAAGGACATCTAATAGAACAGCAAATTGTAATAAAATGTCCTTGAACAGATGTGAATAGTATGATCCCACTTGTGTATGATTTTGTTTTGGTGTTTGTGTGAGATCTAGTGCAGTTTGATCCAGCCAAGAGTATTAATAGGACTGCTTTGCCACAATTAGGAAACAGATCTCTGTGTTGAGATAACAACTTAATCATTTGCAATACTATCTAGTGCATCTGCGTACTCAGAAACATAGGTCTGTTCTGGTTCTGATTCTGATCTGGGTAGAGCCACAGGTACTGCTAGAAGTGATTTGGATTAGTTGATCAACATTTGACAAACATGTGAGAACCTGATATTCATTGCTCATTCCACACAGGAATTCATTAAGAATCTTCTAATGCATGAGAGGCACATTCTGAGCTAAATGGTCCCTAATATGTGAGAGTACAGGAAGAGCAAAACAAGCAATTGGTGCAGAGTACCAACAGAGCTCCTCAATCAAACATGGAGGTATGTCCTTACACATGGCTGAAAGCATTTATAGCTTATAGGTGTTGCAGAGGCAGATTCACAAGAGGTGAAAAACTTTGATAAAGATTGGAAATTGCACATAAGTTTGGAGGTGAAACTGAAATTTGACCAAAGAGGAAGGCTGTGAACTTTTTGAAAACACTACAATGCAATCAAGCAGGTTTAGCGCATTCTGATATGCTGTAGCAATGGTGCTCTCAATTTTTGCAACAGAAGTTCAAGTCGTTGTAGTTACACAAATCACTCATTATAACTCTTAAGGCAATAACTCAGATTTGGATCATGTGGGATACTGAACTGCTGCAGGCCACATGTATCCTCAGATTGGTTGTTGCATTTTAGTACTCCACTCTTGTGTATGCAGAGACTCAGAAGCATGTAAATCCCTGTTTTTACTTGTTTAGGATGCAACTTTCTCCAAGGGTGAACCAACTTTTCTGGTTTCCATCAGAGTGATTCATGCTTCTTTTAGTTTAGAGATCAAGAATAGCAGAAATACGGCAGTGGAAGCAAGGCCAATGAGCTTTTTCCCTTTGACCAGTTCTGATTCTCACAAGAAGCCGCTAACATTTTGTGGAGCTCTTCTTCCATGCTCTCTTTCAACAAATTCTTCCCATTTAGGTTTAACCAGTTGTGCAGTGGAGGGCAGTAACCTTAGCTTGTTGACACATGAGAGTATCATCACTGAGACCTTGATCCAACACAAGGGCCTGGTCTGAAGGAAAAGACTCCCTTTGTTTTAGCTCTACCCCTGGGTGGCTTTCCCTGTCCAATTCCCAAGGTCCACCCAAATGTACACCCATATGAGTTCTCTGCAAAAAGCAGCTACCCTGAATTGGATTAAGAGTTTGAAGTGACTTGCATAATCAATGATCAGTCAGCTTAAGTAGCTCGAAAGATGACATGAGGCTTGCCTTGAACTGCTTGCCAAGCTTAGATGATTTCCAGCAGAGAGGACCTTGGATGTGATTTAGGTGTGATTCCAACCTCCTGTCAAAATGAAGCAATCAGTGACATTTCAAGCCTCCTGATGTTTTAAGAAGAAAATCACTGCATTCACAATCCCTAGACTTACAGCTGATCTTGTTCAATGCTTGAAGCTCCTTTCAGATTCAAGGGTTTGTTGACTTTTAAGGTCTGAGATTGTGTCTTGTCGGGTTCAAACAAGCCCGTAGAGTGTTGCCACATCTGGCATCCGACCTTCAGAATGTGAGGATTCATTGGAGATTGACCTGTTGATCCTTCTAATTGTAATGGACAATTGGAGGAGTGGTGGTCTAAATGTAGTGGAGAATCTGGTGCTTCAGATGATTTTGATACACCATTACTTTGCACAGAAGCCTTACTGATTTGAGCCTTGAGCTTGGATTGTTCTGAGGAGCTACTTAATGATGCGTTGGGATGAGAGTCAACTATGGCATCCTGCCTAAGAGGCAGCTCCTTGGAGTCCTCTAAGACAGTCTTTTGCAAGCTCGCCAGACTGAACTTCAACTCCACAGGGCAACCAAGTGCCATTTGAAAAGCATGGCATGTGCTGCTCTGTAACCTTTCTGCCCTTGCTTTGTGCTCTGGATGCTGGAACTCCACATGAGCAATTGCATTCCTAGTGTCTGAAAGCATACAAGGAAAAAACCAGTCAAAAAATAAGGATATGCCTAGTCCCCTCAACCAATCCATACTGAGTACCTGAACGACAAAAGAAGTTTGCTGACAACTTTCAAGAAAACATGAAGGGATCACAACTTCTCTTCACAATCTGGGGACACCAAGGAGGACAAGAAACATACAGAACAAGAGATTTGCACCTTTTGCCACAGCAAGAGAAACCAATGTGCCTTGTGCCTGCATGAGCTGTCTTAACACATTGGACCGATAGCTATGCAGCACCTTTGTCCACACATCTTCCAAGTCTCCATGAGCAAGCAGTTGAAAGTCATTGGATGTTGTGAGCAGTCCATGGCTGCAATCATAGAGCAAACTGGAGCTAGATTGTGCGATCTCATCTGAGGAACTGTTATTATCCCCACCCTTTCGTAAGGGTGACTGGGCAGGGTGCACTTTGGCATCTGATTGAGCCATGACTGATGGAACATGAAGCATTCTACCTTCTGAATGTGTGAAAGACTGTGGTCTCTCTTCTTCCAGTTGAGCCATATGTGACATTTGGGGTGGCAATTGATGATGTTGTAGAGAGTGAGCCTGAGGGTGTTGCTTCCCCTCTGTGTCTCTGAAATTTAGGAGCCTTGGAGTATAAGGATCTCTGCAGCTCAATGTTTCCGAGGTGTCAAATGCAACAGGACTGGGTACCATACTGGTATCAACAGAGGAAGGAATGTAGGACTGATCTGGTGCAAACTGCAACAATGCAGCAGTTACCCATGTAGTTTGGTCATGGGATACACGTAACTGCTTCTCAGATTCTAAAAGGACCTTCAATGCTCGCCGCAGTTGACGTTGCTCTTCCCTGCTTGCTGAAAATGAGTTTTAGCAACAGACCGCAGTGTTAGCTAGAGAATCACAGTTGACAATATCAAGGCACATGAAAGTGTTCAAAGAGTTTCATTATTTTATCGTTTGTTGCTGTGAACAAAACTGGTAGTGAGTGAGAAACAAAAAGATATGCATTTGGACAGAGATGGAATGCATCACGCACAGAGATCACGTCTGAAGAAACCATTGGTGCATGTCTCACGGTGCACATCAAAGCTTCCACCCAGAATTTTGGTGATGAGAGAGGCTAGCTGCGCAATCAATGATAAGGCATTCACTCCAAGGTCCAAAAGCTTTCGGGTGCATCTCACTATGTTTATAGTGTCTCCTGACAGTGCTAAATCCAGCAGATCCAGTAACATCTCATCAGGAATGAGTCCAACCTGAAAATGCACACACACAGACAAAAGGCTCTTGACATCAACAGAAAACACCAAAACATGCCTTCATGACTTCATTCACACCTGACAGTGTTCTCAAACCCAAGAGGAAAGAAAGAGCACAAACTTACAAGCTCCTGAACAATCGCCAAGGAAACCTTCTTGTCCAAAATGCTGAGTTGATCTAGAATACTCTCTGCGTCTCGCAAGGATCCATCAGCTCTTGAAGCAATCAATGACAAAGCTGCCACATCCACCTCAAGATTCTCCTTTGCGACAAGCATCTGTAACCGGCTCACTATCTCCGCATCTTTCAATTTTGCAAATAGAAACCTCTGGCATCTGCATTTATCAGGAGCATTTTTGTAAAAACCACAACTAGAAGCAAACATGCAAACTATGCATCATCACAAACTTCTGTTGAGTAGTAATATCACGGGAAGAAGAAGATATGATTATACCTGGAAATTGCAGTAAGAGGGAGACTGTCAGGATCCGTGGCAATGAGAATGAGAACAACATCAGGTGGTGGCTCCTCCAAGAACTTGAGAAATGTACTCCATATCTCTGTAATGAGAAAATTGCAGTGCTCAATGATGAAGACTTGATAGCGGGAATGGGAGGAGAGAGGGGAGCAAGAGAGGCTCATGCCACCCAGTAATGCTCTCAAGTGCTCCATTTCTAGCTCATTTGCTGCATCAACTTCCCTCACATGTAAACTTGTGTGCAGTGATGTGAAACTGGTTGCACATTCCTTGCATAGTCCGCAGGGGCGACGGTGAGGTTCTGCTGCTAAACACACCAGAGCTGCTGCAAAAACCCTTGCAGCACTCGTCTTCCCTGTTCCAGGAGGTCCACTGAAGAGATACACTGGTACAACTTTGCCCTTTGTGATGGCATTCACAAGGGATCTCACCACAAGCGTTTGTCCCACCAAATCCTTGAAGCTTTTGGGTCTGTACTTTTGACTCAATCTGTGATGCATCTTCTCCTCCTCCTCCTCCTTCACACCAACCCAATCTTGTACCTCTGGAGAAGGAGCTCTGTGATTTGTCAGCTCCCATTCTGAAGCAACAGCAGTAGCAGCAGCAGAAACCCTAATCCTGCTTTCTTCCTCCCCAAGGTCTCTTCCTCCTCGAGATCTCGTTAGATTGCATCCGAATTCTTGCAGGAGCTCACAAGTAGGTATGCTCCTCTCAGACAAGGACGTCCCCATTGCGGTTTCAGGGTTCCTCCTCCTCCTCCTGGAGACGGAAATCTCGCCAGAATCGCCGCTGTCGCCGACTACTCGTTGGACTCCATCCAAGAAGGATTGCAACGTTTTCCGAGTCAATTGCTCCGGTGGTTTGTTGGTGGGAGCAGCAGCAGCAGGGACGTCACAACAATCTGGAATGGACGAGGACGACGTTGTTGTCAAGCGCGAGAAGGAATTTCTTCTTGCTACTGGCAGTTTCTTCTCCCTCTTGATTCTCATTGCCACTGCAAACACACATCCTAAACCTCTGCGTAGAAACGCCAAGAGTCTCTTCTTCTTCTTACTCTTGTATTTGCGAAGGCGCGACCACCAGCAGTGGTACCAAGGCAATGCGAATCCTTCTTCTTCTCCTTGACGACTCTTCTTCTTCGTCTCTTGTGAACCTCCAACATCATCTACCGAGGCCTCTCGGGGCGGCGACAGCTCCTCCGTTTTGTTGCACATTCCAGAAGAAGATTTTGCAGCTTCAAATTCCGATTCTTGCTCCTCAACTGAAGAATCCCACTTTTTCTTTTTCTTCTTCTTCTTCTGTTTGGCCTCCAGCTTGTTACTCTCTCCTTCCAGCAGCCCTGGGCAAGGCATCGAGGAGGTCCCAGATATAAGCTTGATTCTCACATCAGTATCCTCTTCTTGCCTTCCATTAATTGTGAGTTCTCTTCTGTAAGCTCCCACCTCCTCCATCGTCGCTGCTCTTTGATCACCACCACCACATTGCGGAGAATGATGATGAGCATTCCGATTGTGTATATGCCTTCCTCCTCTTCTCACGCCATTCTCATTTCTTCCCATCACCTCTTGTGCAGCTGCTTCCTCCCCCTGAGTTTGCGGCAGCTGTTGCTCACTCCAGATGTGAGCTGAACCCGGCTCATGATCAGGCACAGTTCCTCCATCTCCTCCATCCACTCCTATACACTCCTTGATGTTTGCTGCATCCTCTTGTTTCCGATGATCCAGCTCTAGGATGCCTCTGCTGTTACCCGCTGAAGAAGCAGCAGCTGGCCGCCATCTGGGTGGTTCGTGACTACTACGAGCTGGGGTTCCTAATCTCCACTGCCCATTGCCAAGTTGTACAGCCCCAGCAGCAGCAGCAGCAGCTCCAAGTCCCCTAGTAGTATTCTTGTTGTTTCTTCTTGTCTTTTTCTTCACTACAAGGGGCTGGGAAAGCAGCAGCAGCTCGTCCGGCCCCCCGGAAGACACCCACGCAGCAGCAGCAGCAGCAGCTGTATTCTCTCTACTCCAGCTCAATCTGGTCACACTACCGCAAGTGTGATGATCCAACGTCGAGAACAGCTGCTGCTGGGTGTCGAACGAGAAAACCGTGGTAGCTGATGGGTCTTGTAGCGACCGCACTTTCTTCTTCACTGCCATCAGCTCGCGACGTATTAGCTCCACTTGCGGCGACCTGCAGCTGATTCTTGACGTCGTCTCCTTCTCCTCCTCCTTCGCCAGTATCTTCTGCATCGCCCTGGTAGTAATACAATCCTCCTCCGGCACCATACTAGAAGTTCTACACAAGATTGTCGTTATCACATTGCACGCAAATTCTCTTCTAAATCCCCCGCCGAGCTTCCTCCTTCTGAAAACAGCTTCTTCTTCTTCTTCTTCTGCACTTCTTCTATGACTCACCCACCATCATCACATGCAAACAAACTGCGTAACACCACTTCCTGCAGAGATTCTCGACCAACAACAGTGACCAAAAAAATTCTTCTCACAGCAGCAGCAGGTGATCTGAGAGCTCAGTCTGAGAATGTCCTGGGATCGATCATTGTGACCGCGTACCTGACCGCTCCGCCGCGCAGTCCCTGCCTGACTTCCTTCACGCCATCGCCGCTTGCTCTTCTCTCTTCACTCTCACGAACAACAACAGTTCCACCTCTCCAAACCCGCCTAACCGGGCCTATTAGTTTTGGATTTGGTCTTCCCGGAAGTGGGCCGATGGAGATTCAAGCTTTTTCCAAACCTGTTGACAGTTATGGGACTGGTTAGGTAGCTAACAACGTCCCGGACCGGAAAGCGTGCAGGGGATATCCCAAGACGGGGTAGGCAACTTCGCGGAACCGACGGATGGATTATGGATGGATGGATAGATGGATAGATGGATGTCCCATAACAGGATAGCCGACATCCCGGACCAGAAGGATGGATGCGCTTAGGACAAGACATACATACCCTGCCAATATCCGGGACTGGAAGGAAGGATGATATTCCAGGACAAGAGGGTTTTTGGCCCCGAGATCTGGACCCTCGCTAAAGTGGGACATCAGTGTATAAGGATGGATGGTAAGTGGACAGGAAACAGTTTTCTGTTGGGTTCCAGCTCCCCAGCTAACCATCCATGGTGGTGGTTAGCTCAGATGCTTATTTTTAATTACCTACCTACCTCATATAACATCCCACAACCAGGTTGTTAGTGAGTAGGTAGTAAAAACAGCCCTTACTTATGTATAAACCATCTAGTTACCTAGTAGTTACCTATTTTTCTACCCTATGTGCCTCTATATATATGAGACCTATTTTCTTACGGAATTAGTTACCAAGATGAAACCAAATTTTAACTCCGTTGAGGTTCATCCACAACTGAGTAATAACGGGCATCCAGTGGATGGTGCGCTGGTATGTGCTGGTTCACCGAGCCCGTGGTTTGGGTCCCGTGCGTTTAGGTGTGAGGTCTGTCCCAAGAAGGGGGTTAGGTAGGGCTCATGAGGCCTTAGGTGAACTAGCAGCTTCACTGGTACCAAGATGAAAACCGGTGTTGGTAAGTATGTTCAGAGTATTGGGCAGAAGAAGGTTTGAGTTCAAGGTTAAGGTGGGATATTGGCACTACAACAAAAGGTGTCCTTATACGCAAAGTGATTTCACTCTGTTTTGAATGAATTCACAAAGTGATTTCCAGGTGTTTTGAATGAATTCACTGGTTGTAATGAACGAGGATTCACAAAGTGATTTTCAAGTGTTTTGAATGAATTCACTGGTTGTAATGAACAAGGATTCACAAAGTGATTTTCAAGTGTTTTGAATGAATTCACTGGTGGTAATAAACGAGGATTCACAAAGTGATTTTCAAGTGTTTTGAATGAATTCACTGGTGGTAATGAACGAGGATTCACAAAGTGATTTTCAAGTGTTTTGAATGAATTCACTAGTTGTAATGAACGGGGACCAATGAAAAAACAATAAATCCACTATTCAAATGAATGAGAACTAATGAACTACACCCACAAATTGTAATGGTGTTGGTAGAAAAATTGAGGTTCAGATTTCAGTATAAAACATAGTGGCTTAACATTTCCCAAGTTAAATATGGCCACTATGAGAACGTAAAGGTACCACTATCCTACAAGAAACACTTTCTTTTCTTTTTTGTTGGACTTGTCTATTGTGTTTAGCTTCATTATAGAGTATAGTAGCTTAAGGATTTACCTTCCACATCGTTCATACCAAGATACCTTTCTTAAGTATTGTCGATTATAATGATGCATTCCCACTTGATGTTAAATCAATGTTAAATGAAAATCTAGGTGGCATCCTAGGTGGCACCCAAAGGTTAAATGGGTGATAGGTTATCTTTTTGCCCAGTGATATACTTGCTGAGTATTATGGGTAGGGTATATCTCTTACCATAACCTATTTTCTTAAAACTGATATATACCCTAATGAAATGCATACTCTAAATATATGCATCCGAAAAAATTATATTCTATTGATACCATTGGGTATATGTAAGAAATACCCATAGAATTAGGGTTTTTTAAAAATAACAAACTCCATTAAAATTGAAAACTGTCCTAAAATGTGAACATTTTTTTAATTCTTATTAAATAAATTAAAAGTTAAATACCCATTTTCTTTCCTCAACAACCTGAGTATATGATGAGAATTTTACCCATACCCTACCCGCCTACCAAAAATTATAATGTTTTTATACTCAGAACCTAAACCGATGAGGAAGGAAAAAAAAGGGGGGGGGGGGTTCTAATATACCCTTTCCCCAAGGATACATCAAAAACAATATACCCACACAACACTGGTTCACTCCAACTGGTTCAAGTTACAACCAATGTTGGCCGGTTCTCAGATTGGGCATGGCCCATTGGGTGTGTGTGTGTGTGTGGGCCACCGTGAACCGGGCACCCACCAGCACACCATGAAGGATGGATGATAAATGGGCAGGAAACAGCTTTCTGTTGGGTTCCAGCTCCCGAGTTAACCATTGTGGTTAATTCAGTTGCATATTTTTTTACTACCTACCTACTAACAACTCACAAGCAGGTTGTTAATAGGTAGGTAGTAAAAACAAACCTTATTTATACAAATATATATAAACTATCTATTTACTTAGTAGTTACCTATTTTACTACCTATCTACCTTACACATATGAGACCTATTTCCTTCAGAATTGGTCACCAAGGTGAAACCCGAATATTAACTCAGTTTAAGGTTCATCCACAACTGAATGATAACGGGCATCCGGTGGATGGTGCGCTGGTGGGTGCTGGTTCATTGTGCCCCGGTTGGGTTGGATTGGGTTGGGTTGGTGTTAAATTTAACAATCGGGGCTTCTTGGGACCCGAAGTAGATGAAATCCTCTATCGAATCACACAATTGAATCTCATAACAAACATAAGTTAACCAAAAACTGGAAGCGTGCTACAATGTCCTTTAGGCCCAGTTCAAGTTGGATGTACTTCCTTTCATCAAGTGGATGTACTTCATGAAGTAGTTGTACAAACTTGTTGTTACCTAACCCAACCAGAACTGGAACTGTGGAGACAGTGTCCTTTGAGACCAGTTCAAGTTTTGGTTCAAAACTTTGCTAAGTAAGTTAGGCAGGAATGTATGTACATGAATGTATGTACATTTTCATCAAATTTGGTCATGCCTAACTGGTTTGTTGTACCAACACTTGGTTCCCTATGCCATCTCCAATTCCAAGCAAGCAAGCAAGGTTGTGTAGTATGGTTATCAATGGAACCAATTTTGAAAGAACCATCAGTTCCGGTTCTTTCAATGTTCCTCGAATGATCAAAGAACCATCAATTCCAGTTATTTCAATAACCTTAAATGACTGGTGGGTTTCATGAAAGAACCGGTGGTTCTCTACTTGCTTGGTTCAACTTTTTCCCCCAAAAAACCATTTTTTAATCACGATTATATATACCAAAAAAATTTCTTTCAATTTTTGAGAATGGAAATGTAAGTGGGTATATAATACATGGGTTGATAATTGGTAAGTATATATCCCTCGGTCTAAGAATTTGGCTCAACATTGGTTTGGTTTTTGGACCATCGGTGTTCTATGTGTATATGGTTTAAGACTTACACTCTATGCAAAGTGTAAATGGTACATTGGAATATATTGGCTCTATCTCAAGGCCCAAACTTGGGATAGATGGGATAGAGGCATTGTGAGAACTCCTTTTGAACGAGTATAAGGTTCGGATAGGACGATGAATGCATAAGGTTTAAGAGGGGGGGAAAGGTAGAGTCAAGTGAAAAATATAATAATTAAGTTGAAATTAAATATAGTTATAAATGGTGCATTAATCAATATAGACATGTCATGCATGTATATGAATCCATAAGAAATGATATATAATGCAATAATTAACGTTTGATTTATGATAAAATAATCACCATACTATAGATTGTTTTTAAATAAATCTCAATACACAACATGCAAATGCATTGTATGCATGATTGAAATTTATAAATGTGAAAAATAATAATAAGAAAAAAAAGAAGGTGTAACCAAAACCTTCCTCTAAAAAATATAAATAGCTTATGTAAAAAGAAAATCAAATAACATGTGATTAAAACATTCACACAAGTGATTAAACTGAGAAAAAATGTGGCCAAGAAAAGGATGAAAAAATGAAAATAGTAGTTGTAACCTTCATTCATCACAAAAAAACCTTAATTTGAATTTTTTTTTAAAAACTAAAAACAAATCTTGTTTGCAACCAAACACTTCTTGATACAATTGACCCAAAGTGAAAAACTATTAAATTTTAACTTTTTTGTCACCAATTTTTGAATGCAAATGATCAAATTTTGATATTTAACCCAAAAAAAACACATTTGACTAAAAGTGAAAATGAAAAGAATGATTTTTGAAAGTGAAAATAATAATAAAAGGTTTAGGGTTTAAGTGTTGTATCCCAAACTTGGGATTGAGAAATTTTGAAACCTTTTTTGAATGGATATACAATAGTAAAAGATTTAGGGTTTGGTTAAAACCATGCATCTAAACCCTAAATCTTTTAGGTGCATGGTTAATACTCACGAGAGAACAATGGTATTGATATTTGGTTCATTATCAAATTGTTATTCAATTGTTGAGTTTTAAAGATAAGTTTAATTCAAATATATTCAAAGTTAATTAAAATAAAATAAAAATAAAAATAAGGTTTAAGATTTGAGTCTTTTGTCCCAAACTTAGGATAACATTGTGTGTGTGTTATTTTTCATTTTTCATTTCAATGCATATCGTGTTTGGCTTGAGCTTTCATTTTGCATTATTGTTTTTTTGGTACCTTTGCAAGATTGCATTTTCAAATCTGTGGATTTGTTGCAACACTTTATTTGTTTGTTGTCAAACTTGTTGTAATGAGTTTAACTTTCTTTGTTTTGCATGATGTCAACTTCAATAAGTTGATTAGTTATTTCAATAAATGATTTGGATTTTAGCATTAAATTTTTTGCATTTGAAACAAATGTGTTCAATATGTATGTTGCACTTTGATCAAATTGCAAATTGGAGCATGGAAGATTCAAGTTAGACATATTTGCAATGTGATTTGCTAGATAGCGTAGTTTTGACCATAGTCATTTTGAAAGTGAAATTGCCTCATATAAAATTGCATGAACAACATTTACAAAAGAGTATGTATGTGAGGATCGAAAACTTTGACATGAAATCAAAATCCGAAAAGAGCTTAAAACAAGGTAACATACATGTTATCATTACAATTGAGTCAATGACCATTGATCACACAACTTGGCACCATTCCTTGATCAAGTTTCATTGAAAAAAGAACTAGTGCATGGGGATACTAATGTTGCTCAAGGATGTGCCTTCTTTGTGTAACATATGGAAGATGTCAAATCGGCCTAAGATTGTAAATAAAATCAGTACAAAAATTATTATTGCAATTTTTTCCCTCAATCTACCCTTTGCCCCCATTTGTTTTTATCTTATGGCACCTAAACATGTTTTGGGTCCATGTTATGCATGTTTTGAACATGTTATGAGTATTATGGGTATATAACATGTCATTCGGCATGTTATGTGCCCTTTGGAGCATTCATAACATAGAAGGTTATGAGTGTAAAATGTGCCCAAATATCACTCACTTCTCTTTAGAAAATATGAATGAGGCAAAAGGCAGACATGGGGAAAAAATCACAGCAATACTTTGGTACTAATTGCATTTACAATCTTAGGCCAATTTAACATTTTTTTGTAACATTATCATCTTCTTTGAACAACATTGGCTAACATTCCCTAAGGAACATTGCCTTCCTTGTGTTGAACAACACAACCAAGCAATGTGACTCAACAATTAAGTATCTAAACAATGTGATTCACCACTCCCCAACTAGGCAATGTGTTGTCATTAGTATTGCCCAACCATGAAATAATTGTGTTGCCAAGACTTAGTTTTATCCATTCTTTACAAAAATAATAAAAAATTGGGAACTTGGTTTCAAATGTTGCATAATGGATGGAAGATTGCATGGTGGATGACATATTGACAAAAATGTTGCAATGCATGAAATGATGAATGATGGATGAAATATTTGAAAAGGAAAGTCACACAATGGACGAAAAGTTATGGAATACACGTCAACATACTCTTTTTTTAAATGAAAAAAAAGTAATGAATAAAAAATTACCAAAAAAGTTGCATAATGAATGAAAAAATTCTAAACTTAACAAATTTAAAGTTGCACAATGGATGAATAGTTGAGATGAAGTGACACATTTGTCCATTTTGCAATCTTCGCATGATAGCCATTGCCCCCAACACATTGCCCAACTAGGGAATGGTTGGGGAAGATAATCTTCCAAAAAACATCAACCAATGTTGCCCAAGGAAGGTGAAAATCTTGTTATTTAGCAAAGCTACATCCCCCAAAAACATTGGCCATGGTTGTTGTCTAGTTGCCTATCTTATCTTCCTTGGGCAACTTGGCCAAGGAATGGTGCCAACTTATCAAGAGAAGGTAATCAATGATCCTTACCCATTGTCCAATCAACTTGGTTAAGGAGGACAATCTAATTTGAACCCTTGGATGACCCTTGGAGGGAAGACAATATTAATCACTCTACCACAATCTTTTATTTTTTAAATGTATCATACCAATTATGTTTTAAACAATAATCATAACTAGTACTCTCCAAAATTATGAAAGAATGAGACCCCCTTTACAATTAAAGCTTGAAAACCCATTACTCATCAAAATAGAAAATCCATGATTGAAAACAAAATCATTTCAAGGTTCAAGTTCACGAATGCAAGGTTGAAAGACAAAAGGACTAAGGAAATGTAAATGGATGCAAAAATCAACATTAAATGCACTATGAAAAAATGCAATATGTGAGCAGGACAACAATTCCATTAGACCATGAATTCAAAAAACCATGATTTGTCAAATTTTGATGGTCCAAATTCAAAAAATTTAAATAATTTTCTTAAATGTGGGTTGGACATCTGTTAGATCATGAACCCAAAAAGCCATCATTGGTTTTTAAAAAAAATTGTCATGATCTTTTCTCAATTTGTTCTCAAAATGTTTTTTGAAAGTTGGCACAAAGTTCATTAGCCCAACGGTCAAAAAGGCCATGATTGATTGGACTTCTTTTTACATAATTTTTTTCAATTTTTTTAATAATAATTTCTTGAAGGTGGAAAGAGAGTTTGTTCACCATGGTTTGGTCAAATTATTTTCATAAAATATTCTCATTTTTTAGAGAAAAAAAATATATAATAAAAGATGAGTCCAAAGTTTTTTTCTTGCTTGTCAGAACATGTAAAAGCACTCAACTCTCTGCAGAGGGAAAAAAAAAAGTCATAAAAGACACCTCAAAATGATCTATGAACAGAGCTCAATGAGGGGTGTTTAGTGTCGCCCTAAGCACTACTATAGCCACAATAGCTCCATGGGTTTAGGGTTTAGCCACAATATCTAAATATTTATACTTTACATATACATATAAGTATTTAGGACAATAGATCCCACTCTTGAGTACCAGGGGTTGCCTTTTCTTTCTTTTTTTTCAAATTTCTGGTTTTGCCGCACTGGCAATCATCCACATGGGGAATTAGCCAAAATTTGGCTATAGGTCAGAGAGGGAAGGTCAATTTTGTAAGAAAAAAGAATCCCACTGATTTTTGACAACATACTCAAAATATGATGATTTCACAAAATAAAAATAAAAATTCCAGGAAATCTGGCAACTTTGGCACAATTTTTCACAAAATCTTTTCGTATGAGTCAAACTGATTTTGTTTGTGGTCACCAAGTGGCAAAAAAATTTAGCCAATTTTTTTTAATAATTATCCAAACAAATATTTAATTAGGCTATCTATCTTTCCACACACACACACACATATATATAAGCCAATAGAGCCCCCACTACTGACACTGGGCCCTTCCTCAGCACTTGGGAAAGAGGCTCTTATTTCTGACTGCCAGTTTCTTTCTCTCTATATGCAAGAAATCAGTTGAACCCCATGTGACTGACTTCTTTCTTGACAATGCAATACTGACTAGGGTGTGGGCACTGCCTACCCTCTTGTGAGTGGGCTCAATGAGCAAGTGCCTACTGACTATTACTACCGAGTAGTAACAACATATTGATCCCTTCCTATGTGTTTTGTAAGTTGTTAGAGCATCTCCACCGGTGGTGCTCAGTATGTCACTCTGGATAATAAAATTAAATGTCTAAGTTTACCTGTTTTTTTTGGCAACCCCACCAATGAATGAAACTGTAAGTGGAACTGCATACACATGGGGGACTATCTCATCTCATTTTGGGTGTGTAAATTGAGTACAGTAGTACCTTTACCATTCCCCCTAATAATTAATTTAAAAATAAATAAATGTCGAATTTTCTCAAAATTAGCTGCTCGCAATGCTAAATTTTTTAGAAATTTGTTTGATAGCACTATCTATTTGGCTGCATGCCCTAGAGCTTGGTGATGTGGTGTGTCTAAGTAGTCCAAAATTATTTGGCTTTTTTTTTTCCTCCCCTTCAACTGTGAAAGATTTTGGAAATTTTTATTTTCATCATTGAAGTCAAAAAATGAAAAAAAAAGAAAAAAACAACACACACACACACACAAAAAAAGAAAATGCCAGAATCATAAAAGTGTTACAGTAATAAGTTTGATGCATGTGCCATATTTAAATTGTTAATCACCCACTTGCTTGCTTGCTCTTATGTACCACACAAATAATTAATATTGTAGAAAGTAGTATGTCTTATGTCAAGCTAGTAATCTTAGGCTTTAATTGAAGTTTGTGATGGTCATTGATGCTCAATAAGCAAACACATTGCATATGTATCATGTGATGGGTTTAGGGTAGTTGAAGAAAAACCTTGTATAACCAAAACAAAAAAAAAAGCAGGCATGGAACTCATTCACAAGAAATACAACGCAAATAAAAGCTTGAAAAAATATGTCATGAAAGCACATAATAATCAGGACACCACTAATGCACTAAGAAAATGGAAGATCATAACTTAAAAAGGCATCATCTGTCACAAATCAACTAGCTACGAAGGTACACTAGTGTGTGCTAATCGGTGCACACCTTCTTATAGAGAGCTCTCTTAGCACATTTATGTTGTAAATGAGCATATGACCCTATTTTAGTGCTTGAGAACTCCTTTTCCCTTTCCTTATTTGATATGTTTCTCACACAACGGGAGAAGGGTTAGGGAAGTTGATGTTTCCCGTTGTGGTTTGCCCTTGTAGGTGGTTCTTTTGTCTTCTTGGTTGTGTTCTTGGTTGTGGGTGCTTGGATTTTGTTCCTTGTATTCCCCCCTTCTCTTTTGGGTGCTTTGGTTTATTCATGACTAGCAGAATTTCATCATTTGCCTCCTCCTCTGAAGATGGTAATTTCATATCTATATATGTCAGGATTGAGTTGGCTCAAATGCTGCTCAATTATTGCTCCACAAACACACAGTTCCTTCATATATGCCAGACTGAAAAGCTGCTGAAAGGTCTCCTTTGTGAAAATGGTTGGATCAGCAGATAATAGGTTAATGTGTGTTTCTCCCAATCTTATGAATTCTTTTGCCCAATGTTCAATAGCTTGAATGATTAACTTTTTGTTTATTTTAGAGAATGTGGTGCTTGATTCTACCCTCCCCCCTTTTTTTTTCTTTTTTTAAAATTTTTTTAATGAAATTTTATTATTATTATTACTTTAAAGTATATATATCTATATGGAACCTCTGGACTGGTCTTGAGACTAGTTTTAGTTGGGATGTCTAAAACTTTTGGTTCTGATTGTTAAAAATTAAAATTAAATAGCTAATCCAGTTTTTAAGATCAGGTGCAGTTTCATTTTCATTTACACAAAGTTAAATAATAATAATTTTTGTGTGTAGTATTAGTTGAGTCAATTAGTTCACACATTAATTCAAGCTAAAAATTTATATGCAATCAATCAAATGCAATGACTTGTTTAAAATGTAAGGTAATGCTCTTTACTATTTTATATAAAATTATACTAACCTGTTTAGAAGATTTTAATTTGTTTAAAATGGGGGGGGGGGGGGGGGGGGTAAGACCCCCAATTCAAGTCAATTATAATTTCAATATTGTAAAAAGACCAGTTGCTCAATTAGGTTTCAACAAAGGTTCCAACACAAAATTTGAAACCTTGAATTCAGAAACTCTAGAACTTAACTGATTTTAAACCTCCATAAATCTTAGAAATATAACTTTTGTCCACCATTGGCTAGAGTGAACTAGCAACCACAAGTGCATCATCCACTCCATGTCCATTATGACTAAGTTGTGGATGAACCTTAACTAAGTATAATCTCTAGTTTCACCTTCTTGGTAATGCAATCTATAGGACATACCCATTGAATAGGAAGGAAGTAGGTCCTATATGTAGTTAGATAGGTAGGAAAATAGGTGATCATTTGGGTAGGTAAGTAGATGGTTTATTGCATAGGTAAGGGCTGTTTTTACTACCTACCTACTAACTAACAACCCAACATGTACCATCAGTTGGGTTTGTTAGTAGGTAGGTAGTTAAAAGCAACTGAGCTAATCACCATGGTTAGCTAAGGAACTGAAACCCAACAGAGAACTGTTTCATGACCACTTACCATCCATCCATCCATCCTTCACCCCGTGCGCTTGTGAGTGCTGGTTCACTGAGCACTCTGGCATCCACCACCTGCAAAATGCTTATCTCCCAACTTGGAGGATTATTTATCACAACTTCTGGAGACTTGATTGGAAAGTGGAATCTAGAAGCTCACGAGCTTTTAATTAATTTTTGGTAGAATGAGGTAACTACCGAATTAAAGATGTGAGCTAACAACATCCCCTCTTCTGACAGCATCTATCTATCTATCTATGAAGCAAGGTCGTTTGTTTTGTTTTGTTTTGTTTTGGTTGTCGTGTTGATATGTTCCAAATCACTGTGCTTCATGCCACACTCTTGGTATCTACAGAAAGCTCTCTATAAGAAGGTGTGCACCGATTTGGTTTGAGACTGTTTGGAGCTACACATGTGGAAGCTATTGATTCTTGAATCATTTTGTCAATGAAAACTAAATAAAATTGAAACTGAAAACTATATTGTAATTTGGGGGTGTTCTTGGTGTTGTTGGAAAGGACCTCGGTGAGTCAGATTTAGTAGAGTTTATTTCACAGTTTTCAGAGCTCAGGTGTGAAAAATATTTGATTTTTGAGTGAATTTTGTTGCTGGAAATTCAAAACAATTTGCAAAAATTGGGTTTGGAACAAACAAAATAAAAATCAGTTGAGCTCACAATGTGTTCACATTGTCAAATTTAGAAGTTTCCAATTTTGTTAAAAATCTTTAAAAATTAAAGAATGTGTTTACACTTGGGCCAACAGCACAGGCTTATACACTAGTAGGAAGTTAGTAAAAGAGCTACAAGAGCTATAATATGTTTGCTTTTTTAACGTGAAAACACATAAATCTTTAAGTGCATCACACAAGGGAGTCCTAAAACTTTCACCAGCTTTCTGACATATGGTATCACAACCTTATCACATGCTCTGCTAGTTGCATCAATCTGTGAGCTTAAGCAATGGTATCCAATAACAATCAGATGAGTGTTCACACAATTCAAATGAATTTTTTTAAGTGGTCTACACTTAGAATCACCAGAGATCATGAAGCTCATCACTAACCTTTTGGAGTTTGAACTCAAAATTTGTTAGTTTGGCTATCAACAGAACTCAAATTCTGTGAATTTTTATTTATTTAACTATTAACAGATTAATTATAAACAGGTTTTGAAATTCTTCTTGAGACTAATGATTTTTATTTTATTTATTTATTCAAATTTTTTTGGATCTTGTGTCATTGGCTAGCATCCCAAGAGGGATTTAATATTAAATGTTGACATGTTTTAGAGCTTGTCTAAATAGATTTTTAAAATTAATTTTCAAAAAAAAAATGTTACCAAACTTAAAATTAGAGTCCACATGTGGTGAAAAACTCTTTTTAATTGTTTTTTTTTTCAAAATTTGGTGATACTTTCTCAAAAACTGAGAATCTTGTGACAAAATATACCTCCTTAATTTTTCCTCATTTTGGTGAAATTTTGCACCCCAAAAACATTCTGCTTGAGACATCTTGTTGTGTGAATAACAATGTTTTCAAAGGAATTTTTGGAATTCAGCCTCTGAGTGGCCATAGTCCATTGGAACTTTTTTCCTTTTTTTTTCCTCCAATTTTGTGATGCAACCAAAGTGGCAAGCATCCTGAAGCAGATTTGGCATTAATCAACATAAATTTGTAGAGAAAAATTCGAAAGAGAAGCAAGTAAACATAAATTTAGTGACAAACTCTTCAAAACAAAGAGTTTCCCTTGAAATTTGGTCAATTTTTCTTTTAAAATAGGAGATTTTGAAAGAATATTTTCTAGTTTTGCCTTTTGACCATTTTTTACCCTAATAAAAAACACTTCAGAAGAAAATGTAGGAAAAGTGGCAATCAACCATAGGAAGATTTGACAAATTTTGGCTATAAATCACACATTTTTAAACACAAATTTCTAATCATCCTTCTGATATAATTTATGGTTATTTAGTAAAACCAAATACAGCAATTTGGAGGTTGTTTCTTTTCTTTTCAGGGGACTTCTAAACATTGAAATCTCAAAAAATATTTTCATTATCAAAATTTTCTCTTTTAAAATTTCATCATTTTATGAAATTTTGTCAAATTAAAAAGAAAATCTGATTTGTAATTAGATCGATGCCCAACACTATCAATATTAACAAAAAAAACCACATACATAAAAAATATGCACACATAATGAACTCATTTGACAATTGCAATAATCCAAGCTCAAAACAC
The DNA here is from genome assembly GCA_963920785.1 of Sphagnum contortum. Taxonomy (NCBI): domain Eukaryota; kingdom Viridiplantae; phylum Streptophyta; class Sphagnopsida; order Sphagnales; family Sphagnaceae; genus Sphagnum; species Sphagnum contortum. The sequence continues at coordinate 11,277,294 of OY987277.1, forward strand.
AAACACAAAATGAGGTCAAAACCTAACGGTTTAAGATGCCGATTAGCACTTCATGTGGGTGCTGGTTCATCTCTGACCCTGTTTTTATGTCATGTTTTTGGGAATGAGCATTTCTTGTTCAAAAAAAGCTGCATGCAATCTCAGCAAGTTGGAATGGAACTTTGTTTATTGACAGAAAGTGTTGCAGTCTTTGTGAGTGAGGTTGCTTCAAAGGCCTTATTCCCTAGCCCATGCCTTGCAAAGAGTACTTCCACTACAAGTATGCCTTTTCCTTCAGACTACACATGTTTCCTTTGCCTTCATCAATTTAAGATCTATAAAAATAGCGAAAAAGGCCATAACCAAACTGTAGGGACCATCTTCTTTTAACTTGGCAGCAGCCCATTAAACAAGAGCTCTCAGTTATATCATGTATCTTGCTGCCTTTCTGACACAACTCTTGGTACCTCATAACTCATCTTCTTCTATGTCCCATAACCCATACGCCTTGCGCTGCCATACAATCCATTATGCCATGTAATTGGGTGGAGTGTGCTGGTTATGGTCAATAGTTTTGGTGCCCACGTTCTCTCACCAGTTTACCTGGTGTCCATTCCCACTTGCCACCACTGTGTGCCGTAGAATATTCTCATAACCCAATGTCTGAAAATCTTTGTTTACGAGTTTATTCTTGTGAGCGGAGGATCAAGTAGTCTGGGAGTGTTAAAGGTTTGCAAAATTCTCAAAACTCCAGACTACTTGATAGTCGCATATTCCTATTGTCAGGGCCAGGGATCTAAGGTTAAATGAGAAACAAAATACAGCACAAAGGGGTGTAGGGAGGGAACAAAGCCCAGGAGAGAGGAACCAGAGGAATCTGGCAAGACTTCACTCTCTAAATGCATACTTGAAAATGCGGCCAAGATCACACGGGTTAGAGCATCTCCATCTATGCTTGTATATTGCTCTGCAATGGCGTTATACTGCTACCAAAAAAGAAATTGGCAATTTTATGAACTCCCAATAGTCACCGGCGAGAGCAAATAAGTTGCCGGGATTGGTTAATTTTGAGCCTAGCTCCACAATTTGGTGGAGGATACCAAGGTCAGTAGAAGGTTCGGTAGATGTGTTTCATTTGTTTGTTGCAAGCTTTCATGGACACGCAAGAACTCAATGTTGGCATGGCGTGAAAGAAAGCCAGAAAAGGGAAAAAAAAGTTTGTGGCAGATGAAGAAAAAGCAGCTATGTCAGTCAATGTTTCATGTGTCACAAGATCCTGCCATAGGAAACGGGCAAAAGAATCAGTTTTTTGGGAGAGGATTGCTACACACTACAACAACAATCGATGTTTGTGTTGTGCAAAACATCTAGCTAAAAGCTTGGAGACCAAATGGGGAGCAATCAGCATGATGTGGCAAAATTTTGTGACAATTATCAAACAGTGGTTGCTCTCAACAGGAGCGGTGAGTCTTCTGAACACTCCAAAAAGCTCTAAAGCTTTTCAAAGCAAAACATCCAAAGCAAGGTTCTTTTGTGAAAATACATTTTTGGTTGATTCTTTAAAATGTTCCTAGGTGTGCATAAACTAAAGAGGAGAGTAGCATGCAAGTGACCCCATGAAGAGGAAAGCTCTTGTTGAACCAATGAATCTAGCTGAGAGCATGGAAAAAATTGTTAGAATATCAAAAGCTAGTGTAGATGGGAAGTTGGTGGCAAGGCCAAAGTTTTGAAGTGGCCACAAGGTTCATGAGGAGCGAAGGAAAATCAAAAAAATCAAAAGCAGAAAAAATGTGTGTTCAAAATACAAGCAAAAGCCACTATAACATGGTAGTAGCTACACTGAAAAAAGCTATGATAATGGAAGGTCAGAAGATCAAAGTGCACTTACACTTTTCCAAATTCAACCAGATGAATTTACAAACCTTGAGGCCTGCAAATATTTAAAGTTATGATGCTTTAAAGAACTAGACAATCTACATCAACAACTCTAGTTTGCCTTGCTGCTTCCATCACTTTCAAAAAAATTGTCACCAACAATAGTCACTGAACTTGTAGTAGATTATTCAATTTTGGCAAAATACCCAAACTTGGGTGCTTTTCGCAACATGCACAATGGACCTAATGTATGTGAAGAGAAAGACAGAAAAGGTAGGATCAACAATAGTTTTGATAACAAGGCCTTAATCTCAATGGAGATTTTTTATTTCAATCAAGTTGGTTGAAACCTTTCATGGCTCACAAGTGTTCCACTAAGTTTGATCTTAAATTGAAATGGGTTTGTGAATTTTCAATCTCTTGAATGCTTTGCATGCATGAATTAAATATTATCCTTCGTCTCAATTGCTTAAGATTTGTGTTTGTTGAAACAAAGGCTCCAAATGCTTAGCTCTCTCATCTTCAATTATCATATTATGGAGAATCACACAAGCAAACATCACCTCATAAATTGTATATGTTTGCCATAATCTACATGAATTTTGGATGATTGCAAAATGGGCTTGTAAAATGCCAAAACATCTTCCTGAAACATCCTTCCTCACACCTTCTTGCATTTTTACAAAATGTTCTATTTTTTCATCTCCTAACTCATGTATTGTCAGCACAAAGCAAGACCACTATGGATAAATTCCATCTGTTAGAAGATAGTAATGGGAATATGTTGTTCCATTCATAATAAAATTGAAATCATTGTTGACTATTGCCAACAAATTATGAATTAACGATGAGCGGTCCAAAATGTTGATGTCATTGTTTCCATCCAAAAGGCCAAAGAAAGCGTGCCAAATCTAGAAAGATTGGTCCACAATTGCTTTCAATGTGATAGACCTATTTCCATCCTTATTTTGGAATTGTCCTTACTAACTAACAAGGTAGTTACTCCATTCATAATGCATACAGTCCAAGCTCACAAACATTCTTGGAAATCCTTCTTTTGCATTGATTTCTAGTTGTTGTTCAATGTCAACTTCAATCAACTTTCTCAAATGCATTGGCCGAAAAAATGCAACAATGGCGTGCACAAATCATTTGAAGCATTCGCTTGTTGTACTTTCACCGAGTTTGCAATATTTGTCCATAGAATTAGCACATGCTGCATACACAAGTTGTTGAAGAGTAGCAATACTTTTTTGAATTGCAAATAATCTAAGCTTTCCTACACAATTAGGTCATTGCAACAAAAAATCATCATTTTCACAAACTCAATGCATTATTCTCAAAAATAATGTGTGATTCATCCTATATCAATGCTTGAATAAACTTTCACCATAAACAAGCAATAGTGCAAAGTAATCTTGAAAGATTCTTTCGTGACTTGGCTACTAATCTCTTGGCAAATTTTCGGATCACCTAGGCCTAGAATTGTTGTATGTTCTTGTAGGTTTTGTGTCATTTGCAAGTTGATACACTATGCTAATTAAAAATAACTCTTCACAATATTCATTTTCAATATAATTTTAGAACTGCAATAGTGATCGTTGTCTCCATGTTGCTTGTGTCATTTCAAAAAGCTCATAGGCATTCATTTTCAATGTAATTTTGCAACTACAATAGTGATTATTGTCTCCATGTTGCTTGTGCCATTTCAGAAATCTCTTTGTGCAAATTTGGATGCAACAAGAAGCTCATGTGTAAGGTGTGTGCAAATCTGCATGTGAGTTCACACAAAAAAAAACCTCAGATCCTTTGCATCAAATTCTTGATCAAATTTTGTCAGGATAATCAGCAATACAGTGTTGGGGTCTAACCAGCTCCCCTACTATTGATAAAATATACAGACCTTCCAACATATCTCTACTTTAACGTTACAGTGCCATTTTGCAGTTCACTATTGGAGATGCTCTTAGAGCATGTCCACGGAGGTTCACTATACTCATCTCTACTTTGACATTATGGTGCCATTTTGCAGTTCACTATTGGAGATGCTCTTAGAGCATGTCCACGGAGGTTCACTATACTCATCTCTACTTTGACATTATGGTGCCATTTTGCAGTTCACTATTGGAGATGCTCTTAGAGCATGTCCACGGAGGTTCACTATACTCATCTCTACTTTGACATTATGGTGCCATTTTGCAGTTCACTATTGGAGATGCTCTTAGAGCATGTCCACCAAGGTTCACTATACTCATCTCTACTTTGACATTATGGTGCCATTTTGCAGTTCACTATTGGAGATGCTCTTAGAGCATGTCCACCAAGGTTCACTATATGACCCTGCAAAAATATTTCTCACATCCAATGTTTAGTTACTAACTTTTTTCCAACCCCACCCATAAAACTAAAACTGGGACTGCAAGTATGTGAGAGACTACTAATAGCAACTCACTTGGACCAATCAAACTGTCTAGCTAATCAGAAACAGGGAGAAGGTAATAAATACAATTTGACTGTGTTTATTGGACTATTCCAGGTCTCCTTGAGGGCTCTGAAAGCTGTTCGTTTTTTCAGTGTCCCAGCATTCTTCAGTGTATTCACTGGCTCCGACTGATGAACCTCATTGAAGATTTCCTTTGCAGGGTCACATACTGAGCATTGGTGGAGATGCTCTTAGAGCCCTTGAAGTGGGTAAGCAAGCCAGACTTTTAGAAAATGGCTAGTGGTGACAGTCTTTTTGCCAAGAATTTCAGAACTGTAGATATATACCAGGACTGGGTCTTTGATTTTTTTGAGAACCATGGTTGTGAATCCTATGAACCCGTTGATAACTGCCAGGGGTTTGTGTTCCTGATTCTAATAGCTGCCCAACACTTGTCTGAACATAGTTACCAACTTGTTTAGATGGAATGATGGACCAAGTTTTTTTTATCAAGCCACCAACCCCTTGCTAGTTTTCACACTATGTTTCACATTATTTCATAAATATGTGACAAGGTCATGAACTGAAAGTCCCCGCACAAAGTCCCCACCCAGGTTAAATGAAGAACACAATGGCACAATGCTCTGGGAGCACCACAGCCCAACTGATCTAGGGTAGGAAAACCTAGTTGGGGTTAACTAAAAGCATAGAGATTAAGGTCACTAAAGTTCAGGGAGGGAAGGTCCAAGTTCTCTTTTTGATAGAGCTCCTTAGATGGGACTGGGTCACGAGCTACTTGTGCATGACCAATCTGGTTCTCTGAAGACTCATTAGTCTAGGCAGACATACTTCAGTACTTAGCTCTTTCCATTAGGCCGCTGCAATAACAGTTACACACAGTATAAAGGTATGTTGTGATTACAGCCACCTAATGAAAAGCAGCTGAAATGGAGCCCTGTTTCTTGTTGCATGGATAAACACTTTCTATTGGAGAGCTGTAACTATGCTGAAAATCTGTAGGTAATTGTTATACAGAACATCGGTAACATCTTATATGTAAGGAAGTTTGTAAAAAGCTTACAAGAACATATGATCACGAAAAAGAGGATGACGAGTTTCACCCTCTGATGATTCACAAGGGAATTCATGAGTTGCCTCACAACCCACACAACTACCATTTGGTCAATGCTTGACTTGTAGAGCTGTGAGGTGACTGTGAGCACAGCTAGATGGAACAAATGTAATCAAAAGCTGTTGTTGAGGCAAAATCTGTGATCAGAGTGGCTTAATGGAAAGAGACCCTCACTATGTAGGATTATGTTGATGCCTGGATTAAGAGTTATTCTTTCAAGTTAATCCTAAGGTCAGTGAAGCTAAGATCAATGTCCACATTTGGAAGACAATTTAAACCAAAATCAGTGATTGTCGTGAAGTCCTTGTCTGAGCACCACCATTCAACCATACAGAACATTGACTGTCCCAGTGTGGACACATGATAACTATGAGGGGTTGATGCTGAACACATATGACCTGCTCAGTGATCTGAAGAGTAAGAGTAGGTTCGCCAGATCTTAGCCTTGGCTTATGTACATTCTTTCCCTTAAAATGGATATCATGATCTCTTACTCTCTTTCACAGTTCCTGTTGGATGGTGTCTTCATATGTTACCTGCTTGCAAAGTGTGTATATCATGATCATCACATAGGTATCAGCCTTGTATGTCTTTAATCATTTCCTTGTGTCTTTTGTTGCATGTCTTTTCCAACTACATGCACTGTCTGTTATTCCCGACTCACTTTTCCAACACTATTGCAGACAGCTGATCTCTTCATGCATCTCTCTCCTTGACTGGGCTTACGAAATTGAACAGAAAAGAGATGTCCTTGGAGGGTTGATATACACACAGCTTGACCACACACTCCTGTTTGTGCATCATGTCTGAGCTTATCTGAGAACTTTCTGCACTAGAGCAATAGCAATGGTAGCTGATTTGCCTTCCAGATTTGCATTGTTTTCTCTGCAGCTGATCTGGTAGATCATCTTTCTCCCAAACTGCAGCTGGAGCATTTTTGGTAAATCATTTGGAGGATGTAGTTCAAACAGTGGAAAATTAAAACTCAGCCATTGTGGCAGTGATGGAGTGCAACAGCAAATTGTTGGGAGGGAGGAACACACCAGATTTCATAGCACATCATTCCCAGTGAGAGAGCTTACAAAGGGTTACCTTAGTGCCTCCCGCTATACAAGGTACAACATTCTGCACCATGGCTCAAATTTTGGAAAAATGCTCAATGGCTTGAAATGGGAACATGAATCGCAGAGAGAAATGGGAAGCATTACAATCATCAAGCTAGTGATGAACAAAGGCAGGATCTTCGGCAAACTACTACAACAGATGTGTTCTAATTGCCTAGTCAAATTGACAAAAGGGATCCAAGGATGATGATAGTATTGTAGAGAAGAGTCCTGTTCGTGTTGTTGTTGATTGAGGAGCTCAAATCTTGCAAACAGAGTGGCAGCAGATCAGTCACCTGCCAGTGGGTGTAAAGAAGAGGGTCCCAATTGTCTTGTCATTGTTGTTGATTGATTGAGGAGCTCACAACATGGAGGAGCTCAAGCTTTGCAACAGAGGCTGAGAGACAGATTGGGACTCTCACCTGGCAGAGTCCAGAATCAGCTTGGTTTCATCACCAGCTCTTGACTTGTCATCTCCGGATCCTCCTGTATGTGGGAGCTCTGCTGCCTCTTCATCATCTTTGTCGGTTTTTCTGCTGCTCATAGTAGTTGGGAGTTGAATGTTGAGCTTGTTACTACTGATCGTTGATTGCTGATACAGAACACCTCCAACAATGGTGAAGAGAAGGCAAACCGAGCCTGAGAAACTGGCATGCTTGTCCCATATCACCACATTGATGACCACTGTAAGCAGCTTGTTGACAACTCCGGTGACGGTGAACGCGGTTGCTGAGATGGCTTTCCGTGCAGCAAAGCCAAAGAAACTGATTGCTAAGCCGAACAGACACGAAAGCGCCACAGCAAAAAACGACGACAAAGCCCAAGAAGAGGAAGAAGAAGAAGGGTTAGGGTTAGGGTTCAGGGTTCCATATGCATTGGCGATGTCTTGGTACTCGCCCATGGCAACCCAGAAGAAGGGAGAGAGCATGAGCGCAAGTACGTTGTTGTACAGCACAAAACCCCAGGTATTGAGTCCGAGATCCATCACCATGTGCTTGATATAAACCATCTCCGTGCAGATGGTGACAAGATAAGCGAAGGCCCAGGAGTATGCCGTCAATGTGAAGGCCGAGTCTGTGATCACATACCCCAAGGCTCCGGCGAGAATGACGAGCAAAGAAGCGAAGGTGTATTTGGAAGGTAACGCTTGCTTACGGAACGCAGAGTCTGCGAGCGCCACCAGAAGCGGCGTGGACGATCGGAACACGATGAAGGTGTCGACATTGGCGTGCTTCAAGAGGTTTGTGTTGGTGAAAATGGCGAGATAGAAAACGAATGCAGCGGGCAGGAACTTCTTCGCTGTGCTCCAGACGAAGGGATCGTGGTAGATGACTCCACTCTTACCTGCCGTCCACACTCCTACCACACTCGTCGCATATTGCAGTGCCGTCAGAAGACCTGGAAACGGGAATCTCGTAATGGCGTACTTGTTGATAATAGCAAGCAAACTGGAGCAGATTGCGTAGCCTACCACCACTGTGACTGTTCCAAAACTCTTGGCTTCTCCTCCTGCTCCTCCTCTGGATTTCATTGTTACCAATCAGAAGGAGGTTTATCCTGAATCCAGAAATCCTCCTCTACTTGTTGTTGATGACTTTGCAATGCCCTCTCCCACACAAGATGTAACAAATCCAAAGCTGCCATGCCCACAACACCAACTCCTTCTTCCTCTTGCGTGTTGTTGCTTCATCTCTACGAGCCGCATTATTGCGCGTTTGCCGCAACGCAAGCAGACGAGCAAAAGGCTGCCTGGCTGCCTTTCTGGCCCCACACAACAGACAACCACGACGACCTCAACGTGACGACGACTGGCGTTCAGAAGCAAATCAGCGGTTGTGATCTTCCGATGGGAAGATCCAACAGTCTTTCTTCATTCATTCATTCCATCATTCTTTCATTCCAAAGGATCCCCCTGCGCTCTTTCTTCATTCATTCGATCGTTCTTTTCATTCCAAAAGATCTTGCGCCTCTTTCTTCATTCGTTCATTTATTCTTTCATTCATTCATTCCAAACGATCCTGTGCCTCTTTCTTCATTCATCCATCCCATCATTCTTTCATTCCAAAGGATGAAACTCCTGGGCCTCTTTTTCATCCATCTGTCTGTTCATTCTTTCATTTCAAAAGGATCCTCCTGTGCCTCGTTCTTCATACATTCTTTCATTCCAAAAGATCTCGTGCCTCTTTCATCATTCATTCATTCATTCATTCCATCAATCTTTCATTCCAAAGAATCTTGCCTCTTTCTTCATTCATTCGGTCATTTATTCTTTCATTCCAAAGGACCCCTGTGCCTCCTCTTTCTTCATTCATTCATTCATTCCTAAGGATCCTGTGCCTCCTCTTTCTTAATTCATTCATTCATTCCTTCCTTCCATCCATCCATCCATCTATCTGTTTTTCGAGACACAACTGGTATGGAACAAAATTTTATTGCTTTGAATATAACTTTGGTTTTCTTTTATGGGATTATAGAATTTGTTTGGCATTTCATTCATGCCATGTTTAACATTTCAATTGTTGGTTTGGCAACTTTGTGCCATGTATGCCACTTCGAATGTAAACTACCCTTTTGTATGAGTGGGTAAGCATCATAGGAAAGTAAGTTATGAAAAATGCAAGTGGTTACTATGAATGTAGGTAGGTAGCTGAACTGCATAGTGACTACTAAGTAGGTAGATGCATGTTGATGGTTGGTGTGCCTAGTTAAGCACTCCGGATAACTTTGGGATTTAGGAATTAGAACCAGAAAGTGTTTCCTGTGTGGACATCACCATCCATTCTTCAAGGTGAGAGTGCACCTGAGTTGTTTCATTCACTTTGGCTGGTGTCTCACAAGTTTCAGCCCAATTGGAGGTTTGATTGAGTTCAAATTCCAATTCTTGGTGGGCTCAAACTTGTGAAGCCATTGCCATGAGGGCCTTCTTATCAAGCCAAGCATAACACAAGAGTCAAACCCCCTTTCCACTGGCCTTGGTAGGGAGGGGGAGAGGGGGGGGGGGGCGGGTTTCATGGTTCATACTAATTAGTCCTGGACCCCAATACCAGGACTAGGCTCCTATAAAAGTTTTTCAAAAGTACCCAAGTTAATACAAGAACAAACATACTGTGTTCACACTTGCACTGCTGGCTCAAGTGTGAACAAGACTTTAATATAACTGTTATAGGTGTGAATAGGACCCTCATGATATTGCCTAAAATTGCAAAAAAACCATTTAATATTTTAAACTAATTTCCAGCAACAAAACTCACTCCAAAATCAATATCTCCCAGAACTTGAGTCAAAATTATGAAATCACCTCATTAAATTGTACTTATTCAAGGCATTCCAACAATATCAAGAACATGCCTCAATTTTTCAAAAAAAATTAATGATATTGACTTCATTGAATTTTTCTTGACAAAATTATTCAATATTCAATAACTATCAAATTGTAAGTCTAAACATTACAAAATCATCTCATCGAACCCTTACTCGTTGAAGGCTTTCCAACAGTACTTAGAGTGTGCACGGTGTTGTGGTTGAGAGATCTCAATATGACAAAAAAGCACAAACAAACAACTTTCTGAATAGATAGATGTACTTCCACATTGCACTTAGTTTCACTATCAATTTCTCATCAAAATTAGTTTATATAAGACAACTATAGATTCCATAAACAGTGTGGTCATTCACTTGGACAATTTCAAACTAAATCAATACAAATTTGATTTAGTCCACTCCCAAATAAAGAGGCATGAAAAGATGTTTTTTCAGATCCATATTTTTGAAAACTTCTTTTTTCAACATCCTAGTCACAAACAAATTTTTGCTATATTTTTTACCAATTTGCATCCCATTTTTCTTCAATTGAATTTCAATTTCATTTAATTTAATATAAATCCAAAAATTGAATTGGAGTTCAACTCAATTGAATTCAAATTGAATTCAAAATCAATTGAAATTGCACTTCAATGTTGATCGTCATTGATAGTGCATAGCAGCATCGAGCCCAAGTAGATAAATGTGACTCCACATTGAACTTTTCTGTCTTACGGTTAGCTATATCCACTTGGATATTAGCAACGGGATGTTGGACTTTTGCAACTTGTGCCAAGTCCAAGCAAAAGAAAAGAAAAAAGAAGAAGGTGATGTTACTTATAGCTGGATTTTTCAAGCTGGAACTGAACCTCCTCAATCTGAGAGCCTTTGGGAGTCATGTTTTGAGAGATATTAAAGAGTTTGAAGGGGGAGACAAAAGGCTTTTTCTTCTTGAGGACGAGGATGTGAAGTTGGGAATGTTCATGTTGGACTAGAAGACAAATTATTGTTATGAAGTCTGCATTGGACTTTCAACAGGTCCAGACTCCAGACTCCGAATGGGTGGCGTCATCAAAACTCTGGTTGGATATGATAATCTTTAATGTTGGACAAGGTAAAAAGCAGTGTTGGGCAATTCTTTGACTTTTCTAATAACCTTTGGTTCTAGTTTTTTTCTTTTTTGAAAATTAAAAATCAAACAACTCCTTGGAGTTGCATTCTTTTTTTTAAATAATTTGGAATCAAAGAACTTGCAATTTTGATTTTTTGAAAGTTTTCAGAATCAAACAACCTTCGGCTTTATTTTTCTTAAAACCCTCCAAGAACTGATGGTTTTCATGAGATAACCAGTGAAGAACTGACAGATTTATAAAACGTGATTTGATCAGTTCTTAGATTTTTGGGAACCAAGTTTGTAAATATCAGAACTGGTTCTTTGATTTTTTTTGAAAACTGTGATTATATTCCAGTGATGAATTTTTTTGAGGAACTGGTATATGCGTGATTTTTTGGAATTTTTAGTATAGTTGTCCCTGGACATTTCAAGAGACAATTGCAAAGACAATTACCTCAATCTTTTTCTAATAATTATCTCCAACTTATAATTGCCTCGCTCATTTTCTCCACTCACCAACATGGATATGAAAAAAAAAAAATTAACATGAGACTTTCATCTCCATGAAATGTATATTAATTTTACTTAAATTTGACACTGACATAAATAATGATGAGTTATTGAAAACCATTTGAAAAGATAAGAAGAAGAAAAATAGTTGATGATCACTTTGTAGTGCGCAGAAGCACAGACCCCAAATATAATAATAAATAACAACCTTGAGAACCATCAGCTATCTAATGCCATTTCTAGGAACCACCCTAAACTGGTGAAAAGTGCGATATATCAAGGCCCTAACATCTAATCCAAAGCTGGTAAAGGTGCGTAAACTATTTCAATTTGCACTTTTAATCAACTCCAGATTTGGATCTGCAAAGACGAATATCAACTTGGAAATTTCAGTGAGAATGATAGTTGAAACGTCGAAACTAGTAGTTAGTATAAGTGAGTCAGGTATAGGGTTCAATAATATGATTGTTGACTCTGATGATTTATTATTGATTTGAAAATTCCAGTGGCAATGATAATTGAATCGTTGAAACTAGGAGGAGCTAGTATAAGTGAGTCAGGTATGATTGTACAATGAGTTTGATAGTATGATTGTCAACTTCACGATTATTGTTAGCTTGGAAATTCCAGTGAGAATGATAGTTGGAACATTAAAACTATTAGGAGCAACTATTAGTGAGGTATAGGGTTCAATAGTATGATTGTCAACTTGACGATTATTAAAACATTACCCGTGAAGTTCTAAGCTTCTCTAGCTCACTACTTTCACCAAATGACTTATATATGGATATGATGGATATGAAAAGACAAATTAATATGTGCCTTTTATTACTTAAATTTTTTTAGTTTGGTCGAATTCAATTCATAATCAATCCTCTTTAGTTGAATCTGAATTCAATTTCAACTCAAGTCACATGCAAATGTGATTCAGTATTGTCATTCAGATAGAACTTAACTCCCGCAAAAATCAACTCATATTTTTCATTACTTGATTGTGGAGCCCAAGTGTGTCAATTGTTCATTACTCCTAGTCATGCATAAAGTCTGTACAGCTTATAAAGCTCCAAAGTGGACTAGTTGAAAAAGTCCAATTGTTGAAACTCTACAACCAGTTTTCTTTGTGATTTTGAGCATTTGGATTAGTGTACAATGGCCGTACCCCTATTACATCACATCAACTAGGTGATCAGCAACACCACTATCAAGAAGATGGGATTCTTAGCAAGGCTTGGAGTGCAGAAGAAAAGAGGTTACACAAATGCAAAAAGCATTGCAAAAAAAAGAAAATTGCTGCTTTTGTGGATTGGTATAGCCTGTAGGTCATTAGTCCATAAAAGTAAATGCAACTTGTGAATCCAATACCACATGCAAAGTGCATAACAAAAGGCTGCCAAAACTAGGAGATTTACAAGAAAGAATTGTGAGACTGTGATACCATTGTATCATGAGATTTCATTCCAGCTCTAGAGTGTACACTTCTCTATCCTGAAGCAGCTAGGTCTGAAAATCCACAAGGCTATGTAGCTACATATAACATACAAAGACAGCAAGCTTTCCTCACCAGCGGTCACTAAGTGGCTCCTTCTCGATCCTGAAGTATTAGGTCTAAAAATCCACAGGGCAGTGTAAGTATGTTTACCATAGAAAGACATGCTTTCCTTACCTAGCTGTAGGTGTATAGAAATCACTGATTTATGCAGGGATCAATTCAACTCTCTAATGTGCTATCTATGCAGAGTAACTAATTTTCTTCAGAGTTCCTAGACTTAGAAAGGGCTGAAGTGCCACCCATCAGATGTAAGTCAAACCCTATTTCTATTGGTCTGCTTTAGCTTGGTCATGAGATGGTACCCTGGTCAGGTGAGACATGGACTTTCGTAAAAGAGGTTGTGGTCGGCCTGCAGCTGCTTGGTCAAAGGAGCGAATGCGTGACATGTTACCCTTCAGCTTGCTCTTCCCTGTGGTTGGTGGCCTTGGAGTGGGAGTACCAGCTTCATCATCCCAATAATCATCATCCTCATCCACATCAATATAACTCACATCACCATCAGATCGCACACTTTCATCATCCACCGAACCCTCCTGTTCCAAACCATCCACATCAGCCACCATCAGAACCTTGAGAGGTACCACTACTGCAAATGACAACCTTACCAAACCCTCTCCTCTATTGCATGTGACCAGGCTGGACAAATATGAGTTCACACAAAAATAATCATATCTGGATTAGAAGTACACCTGGAAGTGGAAATCAGGAGAAACAACCAGCACAATAGGACAGAGAGAATGAAAGTAATTGGTTGTGATAGCAATTCCCTTCTGCAGAGAACTAAACAGACAGGGAAAGAACTGAAACAAGACATGGGTGAAGAGACAAATCGCACATCTTCATCAACAGGTTCAAGCCCAGATCCACTATCCTCTCCATCATTCACATCCCCCTCCTCTTCCTCCTCAATGTCTTCCTCACTATCGGACACCTCAATCTCCTCTGTGAGCTGTAAGTAAACAAAGCAGTTGTGATTAGCTGCAGTAACTCAACATGTCCATTAGTTTTCTCAGTATGTCCGAGAAAATCCTCACAATACTGGAATAGCCTCTAAGGAAGAAAGTTCCAAACTTTCCCCAATCACCTACAGTAGCAGATAAATAAGTATTCAGTCTCCATGGCAAATTCATGCAAAACTAAATAGGAAAAAGGGAAACATTGTCACATAACCGTTGTTTACACATAGCTTATCACCTCCCTGGCTTTGGAAAACAGAGGAAAGGAAAGGATAAAGTGACATGTTTCCAGACACCAACTGACCTCTTTGTCAGGTCCAAATCCAGTCAAGTATGATGCATGTAGGTCATCATTTCCACTCCCTTCACCCCCAGAGCTCTGAGCTGTTGTGCTACTTTTGAACTCACTGCTGCCTGCCATATCACCTGGCCATGCACTCAAACCAAGGCTTCCAAATGGCAGATTCACAGGATGTGACCTCCCAATTGACAATGGACCATAGAGTGGGGTGCCTGCCATCCTGTCTGCAATAAATGCATTGCCCATAGGTTGCCTCTCAATCTGCATCGGCAAAAGAGGCCATGCCTTTGCTACTGTGCCATCTCTATTCACAATGGCCAGCATGTTGCGAGAGGAACCCTTGCGTTGTATCAACTGAAACATACTCTTTGATCCCAAAGCTGAGGATGTATACTGTTTCAAGTACTCTTGGTGAACCACCTTGACAGTATTAGTGGCCTGATCAAGAAGAGGTTCTCCCTCTTCACGTCTGCGGAGACAGCTGAAGACTGTTGCATGAATGGCTGCCACACTCTTATCCACATTAGTGTTGTTGATTTTGGGCACCAGATGTTTATCAGCTCGAAGGCAAAGGTATTCCTGGATGGTCCTGATATTCCGTATGTACTTGACATATTTGTTTTTCGCTGGGTCCAAGGTCATGTACTTGGCACGCACAGCAAACCTTTCCATGTGCTTCCCCTCATTCGCAATATACACCATGAATGGAATAATTGAAGGGTGCTTCTTCATAAGGCCCATCTGCAAAAACCAGCAACATGGATGTTATCTGCACTTGCATTCCCATTGACTGAGAACTGCAATGATATATGAAGACCTGAGAAGTATGATGGTGCAGATCAGATTTGGGCACTTCCCAATCAACAATGGGAAGGTCCAGTGATCAGAACTCCAGGTGCATTAGAAGTCATTGTGCTTGATGAAAAGCAGGTTTTAACAGACAATGGAAAACACTAGAGAACTAATCTACCAGAAAGAAATCCATTCATCCTTTGGTGGATCTCCTTACCACAAAGTTAAGACTGAGATGCACGCCTTCCACAACGACGGACTCCTTTTTTGTCTCCCAAGATGTGATCAAACGATCCAAACTGTCCATCACCATTTCACTCTGAGCCTTGAAGCCCTGAACTGCCATAGTTTTGGCACCCACCAAGGAATCAGGTGTCTCAAGCTTGGAATGCTCATCGTTAAGGTGGGGAGCATCTTCAAGAGGTACACTTTTACCCTTGTCAGCAGTCTTGACAGGATGTGCACCGTGCTCTGAAGCTAGTTCGCCAAGACTGCTCTCATCTACAGATGTCGCAGGGGTTAATCTACCATAGGAACTTGTTGATGAGGTTCTCATAGGGAGGCTTGCTTGCTTAGTGTCTTTCTTCTTTAAATGAGCCTCAAATACTGCCTCCGGGTCTAAGAACTCTCCAGCATGGTAGGTGGAAGCCCATAGTAGTGGGTTCTCCTTCTCACTCACAAAGCCCCGCATCATGTGGCGGACTGAGTCAGTTGATACAACTGTAGTAACTCCAAGCCTGTGTCCCTACATTTTTTGAGAACTCATTCAATTCAGTCAGTCCAAATCGTCATTCCTTGACATGTACAGTGCAAATCCTTTTCCTTGAATGGACCATGCTCTTCGCAGCCTTCTAGCAGATTGGAGGTGTAAACAATGCCTGTGATTGGCAGAAACGTGAGACTCATTGAGCAAGAACTGGTTGAAGCAGAAAACATTGGAAGGACACAGTGGGAAGAGAGGAGCAAGGGGCAATAAACTGAAGAATGGGATTTCACCAGTAAAGAAGCGAGTGTTGACTTCCCACAACCACTTGTCCCACACAGCAGAACTGTCACAGAAGTTTTCCTCTCCCGTAATCTACACCCAACCACATTCTCACCTCATTCTTTGTGCATGCACTCACGGACTATGTTGTTCATAGTCACTGAATTCAGAGGAGCTTCTTATCTCCAAAGATAATTATCAGGTTTTTTGTCTCATAATTGAAAGAGCCAGATTTCAACATCACATGCCAACTTTGCTTGAACACAAGCATTTTCTGAGATTTCCCTTAGCTTACAGAGGATAATTGCCTCAGTATATTAGTCTCTCACATGCTACAGCAACTAGCATTCAGACAGACAAACCCATCATGGACACCAATCCAGTCTCCTACAACTGGACACAGTGACTCAGTGTTGGAAATGCATAATACCGACAAGCAACCATGAGGTCAGCCCGTTGCTTGGGACCCAAGTATTGATACTGTGCCAGTGCTTTACACACAACATTAAGAAACTTCTCCCTGCTCACAGTCACTGTTGACCGCTTCTTGAGTGGCTTTGGATTGACTCTGAACCCATTGGCATCATAAGAGGCCTTGAACTCTCTCTTAGGGATCTCTGGAATCTCTGCAAGAGGTGCCAAACCAATCTGTCTGTCAAACAGAAGCCTTTTAGACTTCTTGGGCGGCAGCTCACTCCGTAGGTCTTCAAAGGCTTGAGCACTGATCTGCCACACTCCAAAAGACATTTACCCAACTGAGTGCCCATTTACCCTAAACCCTGAGCAAGATATGCTACTCTAGTTCTCTAAGCAAAATGAGAAATACATTAACATACACTGCATGTTTACAGGGCCATGGATCAACCAACTCACACAGTCATCTGAAGTCAGTCATTGTAAGCCCGCTGCTCAAAAAGAAGAGAACAAAACTTGTACCACAATTGAGCTACTAGCCTACGCTGCTGCATAGTACCTTCAATGCATGACGCGGCTTGCAGCCCATGAGCTGCAGGGTGCTTTGTAACAGAGGCCGAGTGTACCGGTGGCATGTTGGTTTTTCTCCATCCTTTAAATCCACATGGGCATCATCATCTTCCACAAGAACATACAACAACTTTTTATCCGCCATTTTCTTTTTAAAGCCTTGCTCTTGATGGCATGCACCTCAGTCGTTGTTGCTTGAAAGCTATAAACATAACAACATATAGTTTAGAAAACTCCATAGACTAGGAAGCTGGAAAAAGGACAATAGAGTTTCAAAACTCCACAGACTAGGAAGAGCTGAGAAACCCAATACTATATAATCATCAGGCACTGGAAACCATAACATCACATACAGCAGCAAGAAGAAGGTCGCCAATCCAAAACCATAGGGTATCGTCAAAAAAAACCATTTGCTTTCACAAATATCACCTGATTGGGAAAAGCTGCAGCCTACAGATCCTGAGCTCAAAATCATCATCCTAGTAAGAGGAAAATTACACATACTGAAGCCAAACAGTCTGAAAGAAGGATTCCTAACAGCTCTTAAGAAGAAGAATTTCTTGCCTTTCGTTCTCTGTCGTTGCAGCAGCAGCAATTGTGGTTCACAGGACGTTGTTGTTCAGTTCACATGAATGTCTAGATCATATGTACAGATTTCTGCATACACACGAAATAATAAAAATGGCTTCAGCTCTCTATCTTTAATTCTCGTTCTTCTCCAAATTCGTTCTCGCCCCCGCATGAAAAGCAAGACCTCAAAAAACAAACACAACACAACACAAGAGAACTCTTTGCCGCACAAGAAAGACATGCCTCCTCCTCCTCCTCATCATCATCCTCCTCCGTTACATCTGACACACCACAATCAACGCAAGAGAAGAAAAACCTAAAACTCCTCAGGGAAAATGGCAGCAACCATCTCTCTCTCTCTCTCTCTCTCTCTCTCTCTCTCTCTCTCTCTCTCTCCCCTTGTTCATCACTAGGATCTCAAATCCGACTCAAAATTGGACATGGAAAACAACAGCCGTAGAAGAACAAGAACAAGAAGAGAAACACACAAAAAAAGATGAGAAAAATGCGCGCTTACTGTCGTCCCCTGGCTGGCTGACCCGCGGGAGAGGAGAGAAGGGAAGGGAAGAGAAGAGAAGAGAAGGGAAGAGATTGTGCAGCAGCTCGTCGTGCTTTTGCAAAGGAGCCGACGAGGGAGAGAGAGACAGAGAGAAGAGTCCGGAAGGCAGGAAAGCGGAATAAAGGCTAAAGTCGAGAAGAGAGGAGGCGAAAGAGTGGAGAAGAAGCGAAATAAATACATAATAGTGAATAATAATATTTTGTATTAGAAAAAATTGTAATGGTCCCCTTTATCCCATAACTTTGGTTTTGAGCTTATTTCCCCCCTTTTTAAATTCGAGTGAAAAATGGAAGAGGATCGTAGGTTGTAAGGACCTCTTTGTTTCCTACTCTTCCATCTTTTTCTCCTTCTTTTGAAAATTCCATTTTTTTAATAGTATTTTCCTGAATGTTATTTCAAAAGATAATTCCCTATTTTTCCATCCAAAAGTTTTATTCTTTTGAAAGTAATTATATTTTGAATTTTTCAAACATTTTTACTAAAATAGTATAATTAGTGTTGGTGCTGCCACACCCCTCCTCCCCCCCCCCCCCCCAAAAAAAAATAACCTACCCATTTGTTATTAAATAAAAGCAATAACCAGCCAACATTGGTTTGAGTGAGGCCTCTTAGTGGCCATTTTAAGCCAAAAAATTGTTAGATTTGAACTCAGAGAACCTGATTTAGTCTAAGCAACGGCATTCTATGTAATATTTAGAAATAATTTTAATAGATTTTGGGACTTTTTTACCATGGTACCAAACTGAATGCTGGTTCACCCAAGGCTGAACAGAATGGGGGTTCCATGGGGGGTTAAGGAGGGGGTTAAAATGCCCGAATACCATACTAAATGGGCGGCTTCAAACCCGTGTCCATCAATTAATTAATTAAATTTGAAAATTCTATGTTGGAAATTTTGAATATTCCTGAATATTCAACTAGATTTTTCATTTTCCTTCACAAAATTTTGTTCTTTTGATGAAAAAAGAATTTTTTGGGTGAAAATTCAACATTTTTTTTAGAAATAATTTAATCGTTGTGTGTCAAAGCTGTCAAGGTACTCTGATAATTTGTTAGTTTGGGAGGGTCTTTGTTTTTCCCCGGTGAAATTAATTAGTTAGTGTGATTCATATCTATTAATTAGTTCATGGGTGGAATCACAACTTTTTCTTCTTTTTTTTTTTTTTTGGGAAGGAGCCATATTCATTGGCCCATGATCAATATTTTTTGGAACTTTGGGCACTAACCAATAGAAGCACCTCTTTGGACCCTATTTCAAAAAATAAAAACAAATGCGCTCTCCCCTATGGCCCACATTTTCAGTTCATATACATGAGGGTTGTGCTACTTGGGGCATTGCTTATGCGAAAAATCTGAGCTACTATTGGGAACATCTTCAGGAACAACTTGAGGAACTTCGGGAACCTTTTGAGAATCACATGGGAACAGAATGAGAACACATAGGGAACATAGGAAAAGATACCCCCAAAGAAATCCTTTCCTCCAACATGGACCTAAACAAAAGAAGCAGCTCATCACAACCATTGGTAAGCCTACCTTGGCAGATTCAACACTAACTATAAAATTTCAGAATTTTTGAAATTATATATTTTTATTTTTATTTTTTTGTAAAGAAAAAAAATTGTGAAGGAAAAAATACTGGATCTTCAGCAGGATTTTTATTTTTTTTGTGAAAACGAAAATTTTCAAAAAAATATTTATTTATTATTATTATTTTGACAGACGTGTGTTTTTGTGGTGAGTGGGCCAAGGTACTATTATTGTATTGGGTGACTCTCTGCCCCCCTTTTCCAGCAGAGTCAAACCAGGCAGCAATAATTCACATTAAGTTAACAACTTGGATAGCAATGAAAATTAGGGTTGCTAACCAAGTATTAACTATGGTTAACCTACACCCTCTACATCTATTATTGTGTAGTCTTTTGCTTACAGGTCGAGTCAACAAACACGAGTTTTTTCAATGCTAAAAATAGTCCTTCAATAAGGGGGCTCTTTTACTCAGTCATTGATTGCCCTTCCCAAGTTCCCCCCTACCCAAAGTCATTTTTTTTTCTCTCTTTTTTTTTTAACCTGGTGGGAGGGGGAACCCGTATACGGTAGTTAAAGGAAGGGCAAGGATGTGGTGGCCCCAGCCAAGTGTTTTTCTTATTTAAAAAGAATGGATTGAGTACCCAAGTTACAAGTTGGGAGTCTTGAATCATGAAACTGGATTCTCCGGATGCAATTCATGCTTTCTACACTACGATCGTAGTAGTATTGTAGCATCATAATTGTCCACTGGCACAAAAGTTCAAAATATTTTGCTAAGGTAGAATAACGTTACCCGCCCTCCCCCCCCCCAGGCCATGCTTATTTTTTGGAATGCCTCACTACAAAAGGACATAACCCATGGTAAAGCACTGACGGAAAATAAATAGTTTTCTTATTTTGTTATCCCATGATACTTGGTGGGCTATGAAACGGGAAAAAATAAAGGGGTAAGGTATTTTGAAAAAATGAAATTCCCACCCGGCCCTTTTGTGGAAGGAGAATTCTAATTTGACAACATGCACTCCAGATACACTAGAAATTTTCTGCCTTTAGTTTAGTTTATTTAGTTTAGTTTTTGGTGGATAATGAATTTAAATAAAGCCGTGCATTTTGTTTTGTTTAAGTGAAAACGTGAGAGACACTTTTGACTCGGAAAAATGGTTATTTTGGAGATCATCGGACTTCCTCAACGTGTACCCTACCTAAGGCTCACTTGCCAAAGGTCTGCCTTCCCTGGGAGATTCTGTCAAGCCCTGCCAAAAGTTCTCTAGTAAAAGCAAAGACGAAAGACCTGCCGAACAAATCCTTGTGTTATTAGGGGGAGCGGGTGCAGGTCCTTTCTGAAACTGGGAATTTTGTGTCAGCAAAAAATAAAAAATTATTCTGGGGAGAGGTTTCTTCTGTATGGGGTACGAAAGCCCTAGGACCGGGGCTTTATGGAAATAAAAGGGACTTTTTCCCAGGCTGAAGCGGAAATAGCCCTAAATTTTTGTAAGGCTGGTCCTTGGGCTTTATATTGGCATAAAGATTGAGGCACTTGAAGATAATGCCGGAAAGGAGCACCCTTCAATGTCCGAGGGAAATTCTATTTTGAAATGCGCACACACCCAATTTAGTGTAGCTTAAACTGGGCCATCTAATACTTGTCCCAGAATCTTTACCTTGGGTAAGACCCGAACATAGGCCAGGCATTACCAGAAGCCGGACTAGGCTCAGCTGAAGCCCTTACACAGTCCCTTCTTCGCATGTCCCTCTTTCTTCCAGTAATGCCATTGTCGTCGTAGGGGCCTTACCATCTTACATGTAAGGGCCCTTCTTTTAGAAAACTTTCAAGAAAATCGGCACATATACAAAAAATGGTAGATCGAAGACGACAAAAATTTTCTGCACAAAAAAAAGACCAAAAAAACATCATCTCAACAAAGATATACGATCCCACATGGATTCCATGGAGTAAGGCTTTGTGTTCCTTTTCCCTTCCAATAATAAAATAATATTGGCGTACCCACTTTTTATGGGGGGGGGGGGGGGGGGGGCGGCTTAGTGCATGTCCATGGAACTTTAATTTTTGGAATCTCTAATTTTGGGAACATAAAACACTAGACCCATCCATGCTTGGGTTTGAGTTTCCATACTTTTATTAGCCTCAATTGTGCCTCAAATTGATCATCCCTAAGCCCAAAATTTGGATAACAAAATATGAAAGGAAAAAAAAATTTAACTTCCTTATGTATTTTTGGTTATTATCTATTTATTTGAACCATGTAAAAAAATCTGATGAAATTTGAAGGATTTTTTAATTTCTTTTGGCATCTTCACAATTTTTTCCAATCGAATCATTCAATTTCCATTAACCTATCACCCAATTTATGATCCAAATGTGGCCAGGATAAAGAGTTGTAGGGGGTCATGACATATCCTTACAGAAGGAAATTCTATATACTCGAAGGTGGCTGGGAAAATTTTGTTGTGAGGGGGTCATGATATATATATATATATATATATACTTCCACAAGGAAATAACCATTTTGAAAAAAAGGTCTTCTAATACTTGATGGAAGAATACCCTTGAAAAAAAAGTTCAATAAGGACTAACATATTGATTGCCCTTCATAAAGACGCTCATGAACAAGTTGCCACCAAGAAGTTGAACCTTTCTTTCTTTCATGTACATAGTGTTGCTATAAAGTTCCCCCCCCCAAGTTGGAGGGCATCTCGCCCAAAAGAAAAGGGGTCCTAGGATGAGGCAATAGTCAAGAGAGTCTCATTTTGCATGTTAGGAATGTTCCCCCCCAAAACATGGGCATTACCTAAGGTAGGTAAAGTACAAGGTGAACCTTTTTCATAGTGTAAAGCCACCGGCAAAGGTTACCCCCTCCCCCACCCCCCCCCCACCCAATTGACCATTATTTTATTTTAAAGCTTGAAATCAAAAGTCTATTTTCAGCTCCCCCGGGTCCTTTCGCATGTAAAACACAGGAATGCTTGTGGCCTGGGGCCCTCAACATAGCACGCGTTCCCTTTATTAGAGCATCTCCAGCGGTGCTCAGGATGGAATCCTGCAAGCTAAAATTGGATGAAGAAAAGTCAAAACATGCCGGTTTGGCTCAACAAAATGGTTTTGGCTCAGCATAATAACACAGTTCAGTTTGCGTTGCTGTGCATCTGCACAAAAGAGTACAATAAATATGATGATCTGACTGCTGCTGAGTGTTTCTGATTGGTTCATCATAATGATGGGTCCAGGTGGTTTGCTATTAGTAGTTTGCCCGCCTATTTGCGGGTCCCAGTTTCAGTTTTATGTGGTGGGGTTGCCAAATTGTAAATAACTAAACTTGGATGTGAAAATTTATTTTTGCAGGGTCACATACTGAGCTCTTGTATAGTCTTCCTTATGTCCAAGGAGTTGACTAGATCGTGTACATGCCATAGATTCGAGATTAAATAGAAAGGGAATACTTTGTTGCAATATTCGCGTATTGCGGAAAGAATCCTTAAGTTCGGAAGGGAAAAAATAAATAAATAAATTCATCACATGTGCACTCTCATTTTAGTTTGGTACCATTTTTTAACTAGTTTTTTTTTTGGTATCACTTGGATAGGTTCCGAAAACATGTTGCCATTTAACTTAAAATTCCTCTTTGGACGTTAAGGGACAACATCAAAAACTTAAAGCAACCTTGTTTTCGTTTTAGGATGATATATTGACAAATATTTTACAAGCAACTCAAAAAGCATCTCCACCATAATGATTTAAATTGCTTTTGCAATGTCAACTTATGGAAAGAAGCAAACTTGTAGTCCCCACCACAACATATACATCATCAATATTTCATTGCCCTTGTTTTTTTTCTCTTCATTTCAACAATGACACTCACTATACCATTATCACCAAATATCCTAGCATCATGAGTTGTGTTTGTTTTTGTTTCTCTTTGTGCATTTTGTGAATGAACAAAAAATGGCACACATGTGTGCATGCCTTCGTAATGCAACTTTCTTTTTTTTCACTATTTGTGAATGGTGAGCATTTTGCAATGCAACTTTTTTTCTTTGTTGTTTGTGAGTTGTGAACACTTTGTAGTCTAAAAAAAAATCATTGTTTGTGAATCATGAGTTCTTCACAATGAAATTTTCTTTCTTCATTGTTTGTGAATTGGGAATGTTTTGCAATGCAACTTTCTTCATAGTTTATGAATTGTGAACACTTTGCAATCCAACTTTGCAATTCTAGAAAAACATGTAATACAAAGCAATTTGATTTGTTTGGCATGCCTTGCTTGAAAGTAGCCAACACAAGGTTTCATGAAATGATCAAGTTGAAAAGAAAACACTCATATAAACAAAGCTCAAAAATTGCAACTTAATTTCTTGATAGCAAATTAAAAAGGTGATTATTATCATACTTTCATCATCTTCACGAATCCTTGTCTTTGGATTTTTTTCAATTTTTATTTGTCCTTGTATGGTGATGATAATTACTTTTATGTTGAAAATGAAAAATCTATTTTCAAGGGGTTGAAAATTGAATACCAAAAGAAAGCAAAACAATGTCATGTGTTATCATGTCAATGCCTACAACTATCATTGTCTACACACACATCACAAATGACAAAAGTCATTTTAACGTAAATCTCCAAACCAAAAATATGAATCACCTATAAACAAGAAGGAATCCAAACCCCAAACACAAAATGGAAAAATCAACATAAAATCATGTGAAAAAAATTCATAAAATCATAGAAAATTTACAAAGCAAAAAACATTGTGTGTTTTGGAATCTTAAATCATATGAAATGATTTGAGAACCCACAAGTTGGGATTATATCCCATACAATAAATAGTTTGAACCATGTTCACATATTAATCACCTCCAAGCTAAAAACTTGATTAACTACACTAACCCAATTTAGCACTAACATAATTAAAACTTAAATGGGTAGTTAAACTAACATTCCTAACAACATCAATGTTTCAATATTCTCTTTCTTGGAACATGTATTCTTTTTCTCTTTCTTGTGGAGATCTTGCTATTTGCTTAAATGGGTAATCTTTAAAAAATGATGATTCACTTTGGCTTTGTTAAACCTATGATTATGCAATGATCTAATATGATGGTCTGCTGAGTTTGAGGATACCACAATGGAAGTTGTTACCATCTCATAGATTTTCATGTTGAAAGATGTTGGTTGAATGTTTGCCATCATTTTTTAAGTGAACTTTGTGGTGAATGGTTGCAATGGGGCATTGGGACTCTAGATCACCACAAGCTCATCAAATTCCCCAAAATTTTGGGTTTTGCAAGGAGCATTTGATGATTTGTAATGGAGATACTCTAAGGAGCTAAAAAGTCATTCTTGAAATGAAAGTCTAGCCAACACAAGGCATGAACTAAATGATGGACCCAAGTTCTCACAATCGAACCATTTTTGGAATGCGAGCCTAATGCAAGGTAGGAGCTGAGTTCAAGGTCTTTACTTAGCATAAAGATTTGGTAGAATTTTAAAGGATTATAAATTTGTTTGAAAAGGAAAGGAAGCACCTTATCTATAAGACTCTTGATGTTTTAAGGAACCTTGTGCATAAGGTACCATCCTTTCTTTGAGGCAAAAACCTTGATGAAAGAAAGGCACACTCCATATACACTAAAAAAGAATATGTACAAGTTTTTTTTTTCATATTGAGCATTTCTCTCTTCTTCAAAGGAATGGATAGATAGGTAAGCAAGTGTTGGGTAAATGGGCTAGAGTGAACAAACACCCACAAATGCACCACTATGGATGGATGGTGTGTGGACATAACATTTTTTTTCATTGGGTTCTTGTTCTCCAACTAACCTCCCCATAATTGAGGGTTGTAAAAGTGTGCTTCTAGTAAAATGGTCCTTCAAACTTGAAACCCAAGGCTCTAAAAAAATCAGAGGACTTGCCCAACACTGACTTTTATCATGGTGTAGGTGCTACTTCACCCAAGAAAACTACATGTAATGAGTTGGAAGGTTTTTCCTTAAAATCTCACCTCTTGCCCCTAAGGGGGTGATGCATCAAAGAATGCAACCCTTGTTTGGTGCCACCAAGGTCCCCAGTTCGAATCTGCTGGTGAGCAAGTGAAAACCCTGTTGTGCCCCTTGAGCACAGGGCTTGACTTTGAGGTTACTGCCCACAAGATTGTGAGTAGGGTCTACTCTTATGTTCCAAAAGCAACCCCAAATAATATATTAAATATATATAAATAAAAAATTCCCACTTATCTACTTTGTGAATCCACAAACAAAAGACAAAATACAAAGAAAAACCAAAGGGCTATTAACACAAGAAGGTATGGATATATAAACTTTTTCTCTTGTTTTTGGGTTGGTTTTCAAAGCATGCCTAGAGGGAGAGGTAGGGAGGGAGGAGGAAATCCCACTTAATAATGCACTGAATCTACTAGAAACTTGTCCACTGAATGGACCCACAGGAATCAAGTAGGATCTGGCTCTCAGAAAGAAAGCTCGCACATAAAAGTGGCATGTTATTCCAGATCTGGGTTTCCCGGGCTTTAGGCTTTTGTCCACTTCTTAAGTGGATCTGCATCAAATGATAGAACAAATTGTACAGCCAGCTATCGAGTTCAACACGTTTGTTGTAACTCGTTGTTATCAATACCTGCCTCCACAGGGAACAGGGATCATCTTAGTCGATCTCTCAAGCACTAAATTATTCAATTTCAAACCGTCATGAGTTTGGGGGTTTAATACTCTGTTTTGAGACCTTTTTGCACTGGTTTTGTACTACACCTGACTATCAACTATGTTCATTGGCTCTTCTGCTACTAAGAGCAGCTCCACCGATGCTCAATATGTGACCCTCCAACAATATTTCTCACATCCAAGATTTAGTTAATAACTTTTTCCCAACCTCACCCATAAAACTGAAACAGTGACTGGGACACTGATAATAACAACCCGCCTGGACCAATCAAACCATCTAGCCAATCAACAGCAGGTGTTAGGCTTTTGACTGAGCCTTTTGCCAGTCTCAGCATCC
Organism: Sphagnum contortum; assembly: GCA_963920785.1. Classification (NCBI taxonomy): domain Eukaryota; kingdom Viridiplantae; phylum Streptophyta; class Sphagnopsida; order Sphagnales; family Sphagnaceae; genus Sphagnum; species Sphagnum contortum. The sequence continues at coordinate 11,303,983 of OY987277.1, forward strand.
TCTGCTAAAATGTTGGGCCAAAACTATTTTGCTGACCCAAACTGGCATGTTTTGAGTTTTCTTCAACTACAATTTCGAGTACAGTGAGTGCTGCACCCTTGGAGTTGTTGCTCTAAGGGTCTGGGAGAGACTAAGAATTGGATGTTGTTGTCTTCATTTGGTCCCACATTTGGAGCAATGTTCCCCAGGGGATGATTCTCTGAATGGGCTGTGAGTTCAATTGCTCAAGAACTTCATGAAACATTTCAAACTTGCCCTAAGGGCTAGAGCTTAGGAAAGGGTACCATAACCAGTTCCAAAAAATTAGGCCTAAGTTCAACTTGAGTCTTACTACCCAGAATCGAAACCAGTGGTTCTAACCTGCCAAACTTGGTACCCACCCAACATTGGTACAAATGAGTGTAGGTCTAGGGTTTTGTGTTTCATAGTGTATGGCAAAGCCTAGGAGGGAGGCATTTACACCTTAGACTTGAGGGCAAAGTACAAGGTCTTGGGCATAAATGCCTTGCTGGTAGGGCTGTACCCATTGTAACAAGGTGTGTTGTATCGACAATAATGGATATTGTATGGTAAATTGGTCATAGCTAGGGATAAATAAATAAATAAATAAAAATGTACATCATCATGTTCTTGTAAAAGAAAATTTGTCATCATTGTAATTTTTTTTCCTTTTTTCTTACATCATATTAATTATGAGCAATCCAAAAGCGATGTCACATTAAATGGTGACATGTTTTAGGAACCTATCTAACCATTAAATTTTTTGCAACCAATAGGGAAATGAATGTTCAAATTTGTTTTAAATCTAGGGACAATTGTACAATTGGATATTCCCTTTTCATATTTATTTTTCATATTTGTGCAAATTTTCACATCAAAACAAAATTTGTCATGACATGCAAATTGGAATGTTTCCAATCATATTGTCACCTTTTGAGCATGAATTTTTGTGTATGATGGGTGCCTAACATTTTTGAAAAATGTCATTTTATTTTATTTTATTTTATTTTATTTTATTTTGGGTAAATTATGGATTGGTGACAAAGTCATTTGGGGATGCATGTACAATTTAGGTGGTGTCCGAAAAAATAAAATGTCACAAAAAGAAGAATGTGAATCCTTTTACAACCAAATTAAGATTAATCATGTCACCTAGTTTCTAGCCATTGAGGCCAACTCATTTGCTTATAGAGAAGGAATTTTCTTTCATACAAGTGAAAGGGCTTGCCGTTTTTTGTAATTATCTCCATACATGCAAGAAGGTATGTGCCTCATGGGAAGGTTTTTCACCAAAAAAATTTTGAAAATGTCAAAATTATTATGATACCATATTATTTATGACAATAAAGAAAAAAAAAATTGTGTAAGGTAACACCTAAAGGACCTAAAAGAGATTTTTATAACTTTGTTTAGTTTGAATGTTTCGTTAATCGATGGACTAAGATAATGGAAAACATTGGCAGGAACATAGATGATAAATGGCAATCAAAATTTATTGGTGGCAAAGTGGATGACAAGTACCAAGGTGAATGCATGCAAGTAGATGTTAGGTAGGTATTAAAGGACCATGCTAAAAGATCACCACCTAATAGTCATGTGGAAGTACATTAACTATGAAACTTTGGGGCAAACCTTCGTGTTAATTAAAAAGGGAAAGGAAGGTGGAAGGAAGGGAGTTACAAAAATTATAATTCTTGATCAACTTGGTCAAATATGTAATTTCCCTCCCAAGTTCTATGGGAAGGAAATTACATTTTGTAAAACCCACTTGTTAGAACCCTAGTTTGTATTGCATTATTTGGGTTGAAAAAGTGAGAATTAGTAGGTCACAAAAGAATGCAGGTCACAAGTAAACCTTATTCTAGTTTCTATCTTTTATTTGCTTATTATCATCACAACTTGTCAACACAATTTATACAATAATCAAATGTCGAGTCCACTTTGTGTACATCAATGTTTTAACTCATGAATAGTCTTCTAAGTAGGCAAAATTGTTGCAAAGGGAACAAAGTCTTACAAATTTGTGATGTCGACTTGATGCAATAGTTCATGTAATTCCAAGCATAAATACAAAATTGGTTGCAAAATTGTTGAAAAGGGAACAAAGTCTTACAAATTTGTGATGTCGACTTGATGCAATAGTTCATGTAATTCCAAGCATAAATGCAAAATTGGTTGCTTGAGTTACAAGTTGCAACCCTTGTATTGTCATCAAAATATGAAGTTGTCAATAATGTGTCAAAAAATTTGAGTAATTATAACTCGTATGAGAAAGGTATGAGGAAGAGGAGGAAGAAATGGAGAGATTGCACTCAAGGTTTTTAACTTTCCACAATAGTGCATAGGGTTGTGTGTGAAGGAAGCTTTAAATCACCCAAATTGTGCATGAGAGTGATGCTAAATAATTTGAAGCCTATTGTAATCAAGAAGAATAGGAGCAATAGCAAGAAAAGGAGAAGAACTAAGAAAAAATGGGTTTCTTATTAACTTTTTTGGTGTTGCAAGACTTGAATGAAATGAAGAATATGGGACTTTTGAAGGAGGAGATGGAGGATTTTAAAGGAGGACAAAATTGTGTATATGTTGGTAGATTACATGCTTTAAGAAGTAGAAGATTATGTGTGTTTCCTAGAGCTTGAAAATCATCTTTCTTAGGTCATGGAATTCACAATAAAAAAAAGAAAAATTGATGAATATGGTTTTTGATGAAGAAGTAGGATGATGATTGTTGCATCTTAAGAAGGATGTTGGTGATGTCCATTTCATGGAAGTTACAAATCTGAAGATATGTATGTATATAAACAATATTAATGTTGTTTTTTTGAAATAGAACAAAAATGCTATGGAATTTGAAAAAGTAGTTAACTCACATGTGTAATTGGCCGTTTGAAAGGAAAATGAAATTGGGTTCACAGATGATGCAAGAAGATAGCAAGGAGGAGGAGACCATGCAATAGCAGCAAGAGCATCCCAAGAATAATTAAAACAACAAAACAATAGACTTGTATGTCTATAGTGGTGTAGCTTGGAACCAGATTGTGTGAACTCTGAAATTTTGAAATATGCCCATAATAAAGTTTATGCGAAAAAAGAATAACAATGTAGAGGAGGGAGGGAGAGGGCATGAGTGTTGGACTGTTGTGAATGCAACTTTCCATGTACACAGATCAAAAAACAACAACAACAAAAAAGGGGGGGGTCTAGCTCTTAGATCAAACAGAGTTGAACGGGTCCACAGCTTAGTTCAAGTTTTTCATTGAGAATCCATCAACTAAAGGATTGTTAGTTGTTGCCAAACTGCCCCTATGATCATAACAAGGGATTGGAAACAAAGAAATAGTTTAGGAGAGACAAACTCAACTCAAGGGAGCAGAGACTACAAGAAGTTCCCTCATCATGAATAGCAGCAGTGATGAGCTGCCACAATCCCCACCGGGCCCCCCCCCCCGCACTTGAGTTCATCAGCTTCCAAGGATGGGCTGCTGTAGATCAGTACATAATAATTCACACCAAATTTGCCAAAATAAGCTGGACCACACTTAAAAGATTCAATCAATTATTAGCTCCATAAGGAACATTGGTTTAGAACATGCAATACAAACAAACAGGCCAGAATGTGACCAGACCTAAATTGGTTCCAGGACAGGGACACAGAAAATGGCTTGAAGAAATGGACAATACACAAGGTAAACCAGAATTTTCCTGTACAAAATCTAGCAACAAATAGGCTCTGGGAGAGTGCCGCATATCCTTATCATGGCTTTCAGATCTTGAATGAATGTCAGCAAAAGCCAAGGAATTCATATGGTCACCACAACCTAGCCACAACCTAAGATTATGCCATAGAAGCATTAGCTAAATGTGATGTGTGAAGAAACTCTGTCTGACAGAACCCTTCCCTTGATCTGAGTAACAAAGTTGAGATATGAGAGACAAGCATCATAAATTCCAACCCTATATAATCCCCAAAGATGCATTCATACTGATCATCTGATTGCAAAAGCTAGATAACAATCACCTTCAAACTCCTCCATGATTTGAGTTCTGACCCTGAGCTTCTGTCCTGCCCTTCCTTGTCATGCAACCCAGTGTCATATGTGCCTTCACAAGCCAAGTAAATGGCTGAAATGCACTAAGATTCCCAGAATAGAGTCAAGACTTGTCAATATTTTGATGTTTGTTTGAGACTGTAACTTCTTGGGTAAAGATTCTGACAAGCTCTTTATGAGCAACAACTTGACTTTTGAGTAAGGCCAGTGTTTGCAGGTCTGTCAGTAAGTGCCATCCCAGCAGGTTGCTGTACAGGTTGAGCTTTAGGCAACCTTCTTCCTGCCTCACATGCACACTGATGTTACTATATAGCAATCAGACAACAGTGATATTTAAACAGCAGGTCCAATTTAAACCAGCTTCCAATTCTCTCAATAATAACTTCACCCTGATTTCTTGCACACAGTAAGGAATTATGGACATTGAGATATGTTCATGAAGCATACCAATTTCATAGAAAAGCTCATTCACATTTTGTGCAGTCTTCGCTGAAGTTTCCATGAAAAACAATCCATTTTCATCTGCATATGACTTTCCCTCCTGCAAGTCCAATGCTTCAACTGTCAGCAGATATGCTTGTTTCTCAGCGATTAAGATGATGATACATTTCACATCAGTGTAAGTCTGGAAAGTCACCAACACTATCAGTTTAGCCAAGATACAGAGAGCACCACAGTGTTGTATATTAGTCCTATTTAGTTACACATAAAACTAGGCAGTGAATGGTGCACTGCCAGCACAACTAACTTTGACTCAGAATGTTAAGTATATGCCAAAACCACCAGATTAACCTCCACTCACTGGTAGTGAACAAGGGACTTGCACACAAAGAAGCCACTTTTGCAGTTGGCAATCTACTAATTTCCCTAAACTTGGAACCATGAAGGGGCTGAATCTTACAGTTATTTAGAAACCAAGTAGAACAAAATGTAACCTAAAAAACATCCTATCAAGTTATAAATGCTGGCGTGTCCCCAAAAAGTAAGAGTACCACCTCAGCCTCAATCTTTCTTTTTGAATCCAGATCAGCTTTGTTTGCAGCAAGAGCCATCACAAGATTTGGGTTGCCTGCATATCACAACTTACAATACTGAGGACATGAAGGCCCAAAGATACTACAATACCCAAGGAGAGAATGCTGTTCTTGCCACAATGTTGCAGAAACAAACTCAAGTTGGCAGCCATACCCTGTCTTTGAAGCTCCTGCACCCATTTCTTAGCTCGATTGAAGGAGTCCTGTGACACCAATACATATTCAGCATACAGCTTTGACATTGAAACCTCAAGTCCAAAGTGTCAACACTGGGCACATGTACAATTTATGCTTGGTTTCTCACAAAAGTGAGGTAGTGTAGTCTTGGAAATGAGGCATTCAAGATCTAATTTTTGAAGTTTCAGCATTCCCATACCACACCACTTGTGAACTTGAAACTGGCCCCCTTCAAGATGCAGCACGATCTGGTGCCAGAAGGAGCTCTTCTCAGAAGAGAGGAGAAGGGATAAAGAGAGTGTCTCACACAGAAGGAGACCCTACTCTTTTCATTGAAGATTATGAACATGCAATCAGTTGAGGAAACCAAGAGAGTACATACAGCATTTGTTATGTCATAAACAATGACAGCAGCAGCAGCACCCCGATAATACATTGGTGCCAAACTGTGGTATCTTTCCTGTCCAGCTGTATCCCAAATTTCAAACTTCACCGTTACATCATTCACAGCCAGTGTTTGTGTGAGAAATGCAGCACCAATTGTTGACTCCTGCACAACATCACCAAATGCACATCACAACCTTCCAACACAAGTTGCCAGGAACTCTGATGTACCAAATGACCACAATTTGCAAGCATTTGGTGAAGCATTGAACTCACTGCTTATGTTTCTCAAAAGTATTAGAATGCTAACCAAAAGAGCAGGCTTAAAAATTGAACAACAGAGATGGTTGCCACATCAGAGGATTGAGTTTCAGTGTCAAATGCCATACCTAGACCAGAAGAGATGGAGAGACATGGAGGGAGGGAGGGAGGGAGGTGAGGAAAGAGGAAAAACCTGATAGTCAAAAAATTGTCCTTTTACAAACCGTAACACAAGGCTGGACTTGCCTGCTCCCATATCTCCCAATAGCACCTGGCACATACAGTTTTCTTTCTCAGTACCTGCTGCAGATAACTCTCCTCATTTAGGCCCGAGACAGCAAGTTCAGCAATCACAGCACTCAACTCAAGATGATTCATCAACTTAATCATATCTACTGGGGCAAAGCAAAGGCTCCACTGCCACATAGATGCGTCTCCAGCTTCTATAACAAGAGTGTACATACCAAATACACTAGCTGCTAAACTTCATTCAAAGAATCATAATCACCATCTCATGTAAAATAAATCATAAATACTCCACCCCAAAAAATCCACTAAACCACCCACCCATGCATTAAACATGATGGGTACAGCACACAATTGCTCATGAACAGTTCGACTCATACTGCTGGATATGGAGAAAAGAGATGGACAAATGCAAGGTTGGATATAAGTTGCTGGTCATAACAATATGCTAGAACAAGTGGAAAAAGGGAAAGAAAAAAGGGCACAAAAATGCTAAGAGGTTACAACAGGAAATTCTCAAGAGCTACTCATTAGGGCTTCTGCTATTAATGCAGTAACCACTTTCTTGCAATCAATTTCAGTGCAACCCTTCAATGAACTTGCTATACCTTCCCCCAAAGAAGGTATAGCAAACAATGAAGGTATTACCTTGCAAGGTAAATGCCTGCCTGAAGATAGATACTTCAAAATTTTGGAGAAAAATGGAGCAAGAACATGAAAATCTCAGTTCATGCAAGAATCGACAATTTTTACAGCAAACCTCCTTGTGTGAAAACATATACTCAATAGAGGTTCACCTCTTGTTCTATGAAAGTGCCACTCTTTCTTTGAAGCATGAAAGCAGGCAGTCTCCTCAAGCAGAACTAGACAGATTCTGAATTCTCAGCCATGCAATAGAGTTGTGAAAGGGATTACAAACTCACAAGCTTGGCCTGCATGTGATTGGGTCCTGCCGTGGCCATCTCCACTTTCCAACTTCCTTTTCCCAACTGTGTGAAATACTTGAAACCAACACACCCTGCAGTCCTGGAGATTGCCAGATACAAAGGGATCGATTGGCACAATATCATATGTCACACACTACAATGTAGCAGGAATATAAAGAACAAAGCTTTACGAAATGAAATCCCAGATTGAAAAACAAACGGAGGCATGTCCCATGATGAGATAGAGATAGACGCCAACGGACCAAACCTAGAAACTTCTCCTAACTCCGATTCTCCAAAGCTTCGGGGGTTCGGTCACCAAATCGGCACAGATTGATCCAAACGAAAAATTCAAAGCCAAACAAACTCCCAGCTTTATGCATGCACCAATAATCCCCCGAAAGACAAACCTAAATTAAATGTGCGTCATCGCAAAATTCAACAGTTCCCGACGCCATAAAGAGAAAAAAAAACTCAAAAACATCAACGGCATCATCAACATCATCAACATATGACATCATCACAAATCCCTAATTCACTCGATCCCCGCACCAGATTCGTTCAAGGGAGATAAAAGAGAAATGGCTTTGTCACTGACCGAATCTCACCACGGCGGCAGCAGCAGGAGTGCCAAGTGAACTGCAACAGCGAATATACCGACGGAGAAAAAGAGGTGCGACGATGAGAAGAAGATTGTAACCCCCGTGCAAGTAGAGAGAGAGAGAGAAAAGCCCGTCCAATTTCAAACCAGTTAAGAAAACAACGAGAACACCACGCCACCTATGATAAAATCGATACAACGACAAGACGCGTGATCGTTGCAACTTGCAAGCACAATCGTTGCGACAACGACGCACGCGTGATCCAAGAGACACTGCGAGAAGAGAGAAGACACAGTGACAAATCGCCGGCGCGCGACGGAGCGACCGAGAGTTTGTGCACTTTCCCTCCTCCATGAAAAGCGTTAAGCTCAGGCGCACAATCTCCATCGTCCACATGGCGAGATCTCTCAAGGCCCCACCACAACAATGGATCTCAACCGCATATCCACAACGCATTGTACTGTCAAGAAACAAAACAGCCCAAAACCAGACTTCGCAAACAAAGAAAGCTCCAAAGAGGTCGAATTGCAAGGGAACAAGAACAAATCAAGTACTCAAACCCCCTAATTGTGAGAAGCATATTAAATAATGAAAGAGGAGGATCAAAGACACAAAGAACAAAAACAAAGGTTATAGGAAATATTTAAGCTTAAGTTTCAAACAAGGAACAAAACAAAATTATGTGATTCAAAAAACAAGAACATGAAATGTGTAAAATAGTTTTTAAATGAATATTTATTGTGCTAACATATGCAAACATGGACATGAAAAAAACATGACAAAATTATGATGCTAGATTGTGTTTACGATTCATGTTGAATAGACTAAAAAAACATTGAAGGTTTTACACCTATTTATATCCCTTTGGGGCCCTTTGGGAACCTGGCTCAAGGAAGATTTTTAAAAAGCTTTTATATGTGCATCAAAGAAGCTTTTTGAAATAAAATTAAGTGAAAATTAACTATGAATAAATAAAAACTTAGTTGAAAATTAGTTGGGATTTAATTAGAATTAACTAGAACTTAATTAAAATTTAACTTTGAGTTAACTATGAGTTAATTAGGACTTAACTCGAAATTGATTGGGAGTTAATTAGGAGTTAACTGAAGTTAATTGGGACTTAATTATAATTTAACTAAAAGTCAATTGGAAGTGAATTGTAAATTAATTAAGAATGAATTGAAATTAATTTTAAAGTTACGTATTTGAATGAACATTCAAATGAATGAATTCCATGGCATTAACATTCGTGATAAGGGAAAACACTTGAAAAAACACTTAAATTAGAAAAACCCTCACTTACAATAACAACATGCCTCGAAATAGAGGTCGTATGCACTTATTACAATGTCATTACACCATCTACTTATAAAATGAACACAAAATTGAAAAAGGACGACCTCTAGTGCCTTTTGGTCTCCATGCCATGTTAGCACATCAATGAAGAAAATTACCGACCTATTGATGCAAACACCTAAAAACATTAATGGCTATAAGGATAAACATGTCCATTTGGTATCAATTGCGATAGAAGTCGTCTTTAAATTAAATCATGATTGTTGCGACATCCCCACGAAATAAAATTATGTGCAAAACCAAATCGATTTGAGTGGGGTCAATGATGACGACATTAACCAATGTCTAGATGTCATCCATCAAAACCACAATGTTAAACCCTTTGATGTGAAAAATGAAAAGTAGGCAACGAAAAAACATGGGTTTGCTCACATATAACACATTCTTCATCCTTCACAATAAACACAAATGCATTTTGCACCACATCATGGGAAGTTGTCTTCTCCTCCCATGGGCAAAACAGGAAAAAAAATGGATTTTCATAAAATTAAAAGGTTGACCACAAATGCAATGTCACGAATCAAGGGTTAAAGGATGGGGGAGGGCCAATTAAATATGCAACATTAAGGGAAAAATACATGTAAAACCAACTAAAATAAAAGGATCTCTGGGTGAGTAAACAACCATGCCCTTGCACCCAACCCCACATAAGATTTCAAGTGCATTTGATGTGAATCAAAAGGCAAATTAGATATGATGCTTTAAAAAAAAGGTCATGTAATTTTTTTTAAATATTTTTTTAAAGTCAATTGGTTCTTCTCTTTATTAATTAGGTGAATGAAGGTACGCACGTTGTTGCCATTTAGAAAAAAAGTTCCCATGCCAACCTCAAATGGGCCTAGAAGGATAACGATCATGTACTACTTGCTCTTCTCACCTCTAATAAGAATGGGCAAGAGTCCAATAAAAACCTAAAGGTATGATGGGAACAACTAAAGCCCAACTCCCTAAATAGGCTATTAGAACAAGACCTATAGAAATGACCCCTAACCTTTCATTACAAATAGGGAGATAAACCTACCAACGATTAAAAGAGCTTTAAGGCATTCTAAAAAATCCAAGCACATAAGTCTTTCAAAATTTCCCAACAAGGCCAAATAAAAAATGACATGCTAACTTGAAAACATGGGAAAAAAACATGAACAAATATGAAAATTATTGAGTGAAACACCAAGAAAGGATCCCAAATGCTACTTGGACATCCCTAACATTGGGAGTGGATAGCATGGTGAATATTTTCATCCAAAACCTCTCACATAAAGGATGATGAAAAGGAACCAAAGCCAAAAGAAACACTTAAAGTTGTAATGTTGTTGACAAGGCAACAAAATACACAAAATGGTGTTGAAGGTGTTCACTACATCCACTTGAAACACCATCAAATCAAAACAAACATCCAATATAGTTCAAATAACATGGATTGTAGTTTCACAACTACCCCTAACTACTATCAAATTGATGCAATAATAAGTGAGAAGAAAACATGTCATGAAATTATAAACATAAAACCCTACTCAACAACATAAAACATTTTAACCTTCTGCAATTAGTTAGATGCCACTTGAAGACTTAGCCAAAGCCAAAAGCGTAGCAACACCAAGAATGTGGGTCATGAATTGTGGGATGTGGCAACATGGGAATTCAATTAATGAAGTTGAATGAAACCACTAGTATCAAATCTTTAAGGTTAAAATAATCTTGAACATGTTTGAAAACCATGTTTGATGGACTACCTATTGACAAATGGGACATGCATTTTTAAAAATATTTAAAATAATTCAAGGAAAGTTCCACATGTGTCCAATTGAAAATTCATCATAAAGTTCGAACAAGGGGAATTTAAACTATAGTCTCTAATGACCATAAAACTGAGGTAAGAGGGTTGAGACCCTAGGCAACATGTGTAAACTCCTTAGCAAGCCCAAGGATTAAGTTCCATCCTAACCAACTCAAAAGGGGCACAATAAAAAGAAAATTTGAAAGGGATAGGGCTACGAACATAACCTAATATGAAAATAAAATTGTAAACACATGCATTAAAAAAAATTATGTTGAATTTTTTTCCCAATCCATAATAACCATCAAAAGGACACCCTAGTCCCCCTATGCTTGACCACTCCACCTTGAGGGGGAAAAACAAGACATCAATGAATGAACATTAAAAACATGTGTTATGTAACCACATCAAACATGCCTTGAATAAATTAATCCAAAAAATGGCAAAAAAAAACCTGCACCTTTTGAAACAAAATAAAAGGCATGCACATGTATAGATGAGGTTGAAAAAGACCCAAATGGAAAGCACTAAAGGGATCCAATGCTAGAATCCAAACCCAAGTTATCACAAGGGAAAAAGACTAAAGATGTGATTAAAAAACCAATAAATTTTATTTTAAGGCAAAGCTTAAAAAACCTAACAATGTTTTTGATGACAGGCCCATGGCACATTACAAAAAAAAGGTGGTGCAACCAAAACAAAAGGTGTCACACAAATCCCCATTCTTACTTTTAAAGGACCAAATAACACCACATGGGTTGCAAACATGGAGAACCATGGCTGCCCAAAAAATGGGAAGAGGCCCAAAAGTCAAAAGGGGTAAGGCCTCCATCAAGAATCCCACCTATCCAAGCCAATTCAACACCCACAACAACAAAAAAAATAAATTATTTGGGTAGGAACCCTAAATAGGTGTCTAGGAATATTTCCTTTTCTTTAGGTCCTTAATATAAAAACAAGGTACTTGAAAATAAATATTATTTATGTTTCATTTGGTTTTCAATGTCCCCATAGAAGATCCCCAACGATGCATATAATTTCAACTTCATATGTTTAAATCTCTTGCATGGTCACAAAATAAAACATAAATGGATTTATTTTTTTAATTTTAATCAAATTCATTTATTTTTTCCATTAGGGTTTTTTATTTTCCAATTTTGTGATGTAACGACAAATAATCATCCACAAGAGGAATTAAAACCAATTTGGTTTCAAAGAGGAAAGTAAAAAAAATTAAAAATCTTACTCGTACATTTTTGTGACTAGACCCAATTGTTTAAATATGGCAATTTCAGAAAAAATAAATTCATTGCAACTTTGGTGCATGTTTTTTCACAAAAATCTTTTGTATGAATTGCATTAAATTTTGTTTATGATCATTGAAATGGTGATTGAAAAACATTGTTCCCAATGTTACACAAAAGATCTTATTAATGGAATCTCAACATAAACATATATAGTTTAAATTTTATTTTTTAATGAAATAAAGTTTCATCTTGTAGTTCCCCATGTTCCATACAAGACCCAATGATGAATCTCAATTATAGATCCACAAATGTTTGCATGATTAGGAACACACACAATAGATTTTTATTTTCATTTGGAAAGAAAATTCATTTGATTCTCAACGTTCCATAGAAGATTGCAAAATATTTTTAGTGCTCCCCCAAATGATTATAAGTATAGTCAAAAGAGGAAAAAAAATGAAAGAGGAAAAATAACTTAAATAAGTTCCTATCATGGTTTTTTTTCCAATTTTGTGATATTAAAATGATGCCCATTTTGTCAAAAAAATGAGCAAAATTAGATAAATTTACATTAGAAAAACATAAATTCCCAAAATTTTCCCTCATGATTTGTCCAAAACAACATTACATTTTTGCAAAAAATAGATCATTACCATTTAATGTATGTGGTTGGACAATTAGAGGCAAAAACTTGGCCATGACAAGATAATGATTAGGGGAAAATGCAAAAGATTACCTTCACTAGAAAAATGGTAGTGATATTTACCTTTACAATCACATTTGATTGGGTCATGGAAAGGACTACAACACATATATCTCCTCCAAAGACCTTAAGGATGAAGAAAAGGGGAAGGTAGTCTACTACCACCAACACTAATATCACCTTGGTGGGAAACAACACAAGGTAAACGAAAGCTTGGATTTCGAAGGATGATAGTTCTATTCCCATGCTTGGAGAATCCAAATTGGAGGGGAGGATAATGTTAAGGGTACAAATTCCTAGGCTAATTAATGCCATGGGCATTCTAGCAAATAAAAGGTTATTAGTGGTAATAACTTATTGTCCTTTATTAAAAGATGAAGCTAACATGATTAATTAGATGAATGGTTGGTGGTAACCCACCAATCATGTGGGGATTTGTAGGAAGGATAAAAATTAGTTATCCAACTAACTAATGAATTGTATGGAAAGAATAAAATAAGGATAAGAAAAACTTATTTTTATGTAAAACATGTGAACCTTGTGTTGTATGGGAGAAAGGGGATGAAGATGGGGATAAAAAAAGATTACAAATCATTCCTTTAAAGTATTAGAGATATTATGATTCTAGATTAGATGTGGCTAAGAGAGTTCTTTTAGAGAAGAAATATTTATGTGACATTGAAGAGAAAGGATGAAAGTATGGAACCAAATTGTATTTTGATTATTGTAATAAAAAATGGTTGATGATGTATCATGTTTCTTGTTAGTGTTTAAATTTACATTGAGAATGAAAAAAGAAGAGAAAGCAATTTATATTAATATTACATAAAATTTTGTTATTGTTATGTATTAGTTATTCATTTCTTCAGTAAGATTTATATGCCATTCACTTTTTATTTTAGTTAGTGGAATAGGAAATACCTTTTACCATAGGATAATAATTACGACTACAACGTAGAAGCAAAGAGGTAGATTTAATATTTGAGGTCTAAAGGCATGGAATGTTGATGTAGATAATAAGCAATAGTGACAAAGGTTATGTAGGCGTTGTAAACGATAAGTAAATAGTCATAAAGGGTTTACAAGCATTGTAGATAGCAGTCAGTAGCCACAACTATAGGAGGTTTATAGGTAATGAGGAATTTTTTTAGGTTTATAAAAGATGGTATCTGCTATAAGACAATAACTATAACATGACAATAAGGAGAAAGAAGGTAACACTTACTCTAAAGTCTTTTCATTTTTTGTGTTATTTTTAAAATTTTGACAACCCTTTCCTTGTTGGTAATTTGGTTGTTCGATCCCACAATTTCAAATTGTCATATGTTGGTTCCATTTTTGATTTTGCTAATTCCACTCATAATGTGGATGGAAAGTTGGGGGCTCACATGTCATATTTGGGAATAGGCCTTAGTAGAATTGGTTACCACTAAATTAATGATGTCACATTGTACTCCACTCCGTGCATTTGTAAGTGGAACATGCCTTCATCACAAACCTACAATATCACGAAATTTTAATATAATTCGTGCAAAAATCATAAAAAATAAGTTTGTGAAAAAATTGTGGGTTTCAAAATGTGAAAGTGGCGTTAAATATATAAACGTATCTTTTTTACTTGTGATGTTTTGATATGAAATACGTATAATCTACACTTTAACTAAATGTGTACAATTATCGTGATATAATTTTGCACAAAATATGTGATTTCAGTGCATTAAACATGAACATTTATGTATGTCATTCAAGAACAATGTTTCATGTGTTTAAATATTTAAGATATTGAATACATACAAATATAATTCATATTAACCATAACATAAAATTCATGTGATTTCTGTATGAATTTATGAAAACCAGATTTCACACAAAATTTGTGCAAACTTATGAACCTTGGTAAGTTTGTGATGTTAATGGGCTTGTTCTATGGTACATAAAGAATTCTTTTCTTTTTTTAAATGGAAAAAAAATTTAAATAAGAACCAAAGTTGATGAATCAAAAATTAATCTTAATGTTTCAAAATAACCATATGTTAAATTAATTTGCACAAATGTTTCATACAAAACAACTAAGGATTAAAACTTCTAATGTTATTTTATTTAGATTCCACCCACCTAATCAAAATCCCAACACATCCCCCGGAAAAATCAAACCTTAACAATGCTCCCTAAAAACCTCCCGTTGATCACAACCAACACCAATAATATTTACTACTACAAAAATGGGGTGTAATTTATTAACCCAAACCACTATGGGACCTTAAAAGTGAAATAACTTCATTACATTTTATTGATTTCACCCTGGTGAAAGTTATTTCATTATAATATCATTATGTAAACATCATATTTCATTATTAGTTAACATAATTCATTATTGTAATTTATTGTAATAAATAGATTTATTTTTATGTTTTTAAAAATATTATATATACGTCAATTTATGATACACCCTATATTATTTTAAGCTACTTTAGTTATTCTAATTTATATATTGTGTTATTATAGGCTATTATAAATGATTGTACCCTAAACTATTATATGTTATTTTATTTTGAAATATTTTAACTAGATTATTATAAGTTTTTAAATTATTATAAATTAAATTATTCAACTAACTTTAGGCTATACCTTAAGTTATTAAATATAAAATTATTATATGTTACTTTAGTTATATATTAAGTTATTATGAATTATTTTATCATAAGTATAATGACTTAAAATAATCTAAAATAAAATATAACGATATAAGGTAAAATAATTAAAATTAAAAATGATAACTTATGAAAAATAATTAAAAATACCCTGCAATATAATAATTACAAATAACATATTACATTATAACATAAAATATCCAAAAATAATTTACAATACAATAGCCACCAATAATCATTAATAAAATAAGCACCAATAACCATTAATAAAATAAGCACCAATAACCATTAATAAAATAAGCACCAATAACCATTAATAAAATAAGCACCAATAACCATTAATAAAATAAGCACCAATAACCATTAATAAAATAAGCACCAATAATCATTAATACAATAGCCACCAATAATCATTAATAAAATAAGCATCAATAACCATTAATAAAATAAACACCAATAACCATTAATAAAATAAGCATCAATAACCATTAATAAAATAAGCACCAATAATCATTAATAAAATAAGCATCAATAACCATTAATAAAATAAGCACCAATAATCATTAATAAAATAAGCACCAATAATCATTAATAAAATAAGCATCAATAACCATTAATAAAATAAGCACCAATAACCATTAATAAAATAAGCACCAATAACCATTAATAAAATAAGCATCAATAACCATTAATAAAATAAGCACCAATAACCATTAATAAAATAAGCACCAATAACCATTAATAAAATAAGCACCAATAACCATTAATAAAATAAGCACCAATAACCATTAATAAAATAAGCACCAATAACCATTAATAAAATAAGCACCAATAATCATTAATAAAATAAGCATCAATAACCATTAATAAAATAAGCACCAATAACCATTAATATAATAACCACCAATAACCATTAATATAATAACCACCAATAGATTAATCACCAATAATCATTAATAGAATAACCACTAATATTCACTAACAAAATATCCACCAATATCTATTAATACAATAACCATTAATAACCACCAACATCCAATATGCATTAATAAAATAATCACCATTATGGATTAATAAAATAGTCACCAATATGTATTAATATAATAATGATCAATAATTATTAATATAATAACCACCAATATGCACCAATAGAGTACCCACTATTAGGCGCCAATAAAATAACCATCAATAAAATGACAATCAATGACCACCAATAGAGTAAGTATCAATAGTCATTAATAACCATCAATAGCCCCAATAAAAGAACAACTAATAACCATATATTAGAATTGCTTCGAATTGTCAAAAATAATCTAGGGTGAAATAATTTATAATAGACAAATGTAATTTAAGGTGAAATAACTTACAATAACTTAGAATTACCAATAATAACATAGGGTGAAATAACCTTCAATAACCAAAAGTAACCAATAATAGCCTCACATAATAAAAAAAACCTAAGATGAAATAACATAAAATAACCAAAAGTAATTGAGAATAATCATAAATAGTTGTAAATAATGTAGGATGCAATAATTTAGATTAATGAAAAATAGACATATAATAATTGAAAGTAATTTAACATAAGTAGTATTATTATATTAGCAAAAATCTTATCCATTTATTAAACATTTGTTTTTCAAAAAAATTATCATTGAAATGTTATTGAATAATAATATTCAATTATTTTTTTGTTTAAATGATTTTAAATTTCAAAAAGAAATAAATATAATTATGTACATTATTGAATTTAAGAAAAAAAGTAAACTCGATTCATTTCATTTGAACAAAATGTCAATAAAGTATGTTTTTGTAATGTTTAGAATGAAATATTTGATAAATAGAATGTAATGTAACTTCTTATCACAAGAAGTGATGTGATTTGATGATAAAGGTGTTTATCTCCAATCCAAAGGTTAAGGGATCAAATCTCATGATTGGTGTTGTGTGGTCAATATGGTATGTTGATCGAATATTCTCCTATCTAATTCCTAAAATAGGTGCCTAGGTTGATTACTTGGCCTATTTACATAGCTTAGGTTTAAAACGTAGCTTAGATAGTGACACGTGTCAATAAATTGTAAGTTAAAAATCATGAAATTATCAATAATATTACATATTAAATAATCAAATTTCAATCGATTTCCATGTTGGCTAGTTATTCAACTAACAAATGAATAGTTTGGTAAATTTGTATTTCACTTGAGAATAACCTTATTTCAATAAGTATTAGTGAAACAATTCATTATATGTAGCAATTGATCCCCATTCATTAAAGGGTTAAATAATTTCACCATGTAAAAATGTCCAAATTCATTCAAAATCTACTAAAACCCATTATGAACTAAAACACACTTTGTAATAGTGATTACAAAAAACACAACTCCATGGCATTAATAGTCTTTCAAAAACCCAACCCCAAACCTTAAGCTTCTCATGAAATTGAACACATTAACTTAATTTGTTATCCTTTTTCCACAATTCTCCTAAAATTTTTTGTTATGCATGTGTTACAACAAACAATGATGTGTGCAATGGAAAATCAAAATACAAATTAAAAATTGTTAAGATTTAAAACATCCATAATGAAAAAACAAACATAATCAAGACTTATTTATTATTGTTGGTGATATTAAAGAAAAAAGAAATTTCATATAACAACATATTGTAACCTTGGGTCAAGCTCAACATTAAATAATAACAAAAAAGATTGAACAAATTTCTTTAAAAATAAAACATTGAACTATCGAAAAATGTGATGAAAACATATTGAAAATGACGAAAATTTGATAAATGCACCTTGAAATTGACATAAAAATTGAAAAATTGTAAAAGCTTGTAAAAAAAATCATGCTTTTCATTAATCATTTTTTTTCATTTTTAAAGTGGTGCAGTACTAACAAGTATCGTCACAAAAATTCAATCATAATTTGCCTAATTGACGATATCTTTCTCCAAAACATTAAAAGTGTAGCCAATAGGCATACTCAAGGTGACTCGAAAAAGACGCACACTCTAATGAATTGGTTTTAAGAAAAAAAGGGATTTTTTCTAAAAAATTTGGGCAACGTTGCCTTTTGGCAAATTTTTGCCAAAAAAACTTGGCTACTCCTCATGTCATTACCGATTTTAGAACGACAATGATAATGGGATCTGCAATGAAAGTAAAGAAGATCATAAAAATATGTGAAGGGATGAGAATATGAGCACCAAATTAACATTGGTGTTGTTGGAAGGCAATTCAAAAATCAAATGAATTTCATTTTAAAAATATTTTCATTATAAAAATTTCAATAATTATTATCATTTAAAACAAATGAATTTGTATAAAAAATTCATTATTCGTCTTTAATGTGTCCAACCTGACCTAAGACTATGGTATATGTAATATTAATAGGGCAGTTATGCAAGTGGTTGAAGAAGTAGCCAAAGTAGTGTTCACGTTGATGGTCTTAAATGGGCCATGAAGGAACATGACATCCAAGTGGTCTTTGTATGAATAAATGAGAGAAAGAGATAGATAGAATCATGGATTTTCATCCATAAATGAACAGATGGACTGTCAACTAATATGTGAAGTTCTTAGTTTTGACCCAACGGCTCTATACTTCAGGAGTCCCCTCTCAAGGCCATGGTGAATGAGCACCCCACTTTGAGGCCTATTTGTGGCCATTCTCAGGCCCCAAAATGTTGGTTTGAACTCTCTCAGAGATCCTAATTTAGTCTAAGCACGGGATGTTTGTAATATTTCTACAAATAGATTAAATGGATTTTGGGATTTTTACCATGGTGTCAACATGGATGGTGCATGGACAGAACATTTTTTTCATTGGGTTCTTGTTCCTCTGCTAAACTCCCTTACTAGCTAAGGGCCCTAAAAGAGCGCCTGAAGTTTGAAAATTGGGGTTCATCCAACTGGATGGCCTCCAAATGGGACAACAGGGTGGTGCGTTTGTGGGTGCTGGGGTCATACCAGCCATATCAACCAAAGGGAAGTCTGAACCAATGTTGGGCGGTTCTCAAATGCCGACTCGGTTCTCATTCCGGTTCTCATTATGAGAATCGCGTGACACTTTTAAATGCGACAACTGAAATGAAAACCGACCTAAGGTTCTCACATGACCGAAAATCGGTTCAAATGCATACATTAAACCTGTTTAAATTAATATTGCCTAAATTAATAACATGTGATAATTAATATGTGCGGTCCAGTCCCAAGTTGGCCCCCATATATTTATCAATAAACCTCCAAAAGTTAATAATTTATATTCCACAAGCGGTCCCAAAATTTTATATAGTGAATTTCACAAGCACATATTAATTATCACATGTTATTAGTTTAAGCAATATTAATTTAGACAGGTTCTATTGTACAAATGTTACAAATGGCGTGAGCAAAAAATTATTTAATGACCCTCTCTTTATTAATATCTTGTCTAAATTAATACAGAACCCCCGGTCCCGGCAGTATTAACTTACACAGGTTCTAGTGCATATATATTTGTGGGAGAACCAGACAGGTTCTCTCATAGAACTCAAACCCGGTTCTGAAAGTTCTCTATATCATTTATTGGTGCTACTTGTTCTTTTTCTCACTTAGGTTAGGACTGCTATTCTTCCCCCTTTATTATTCTTCTTTTTTTATTACTATATTACCCTTCTTTTTTTACTTTTTTTTTTTCTCATACTCTTCCCCCTTTATTATTCTTCTTTTTTTATTACTATATTACCCTTCTTTTTTTACTTTTTTTTTTCTCATACTGCTATTACTCTTCTCCCATTATTATTCTTCTCTCTTTAATACTACTATTGTTCTTTTTACTGCTATTACTTGTTCTCTCTTTATTGCTCTTACTCTTCTCTTTATTATTATTACTTTTCTCACATGGTGTTGCTCTTTTCATGTGATGAAGTTATTTAATTATTTAATTATTAAAACTGATTTTAATTAATGAACATTTTAATAATCAGGTTGTGAAAACCGGATGTGAAAACTGGTTGTTGTTGTTGTGTATACGAGAAGCGTGACCAAGAATTGGGTGAGTTTGAATTTTATTATAACCTGATCGGTTCTCACCAACCCAAAGAAATAAAATAAAATAATATTATATATATATGAGAACTGATCAGGTTCTCATAATATCATGAGCGAATTGGAACATCCGGTTCTCAAAAAAGTGAGAACCGCCCAACACTGGTCTGAACCCAATGGACTGGAGAGTTTGTTGTCCATTGTCTCATGTGTGAACAGAGAGACCGATGGGTGATAGGGCATTTTTTTATGCCAAAAATTTTCCACTTCGCAACAAAGAAAAAGGGGCTACCACGTTGTTGTAGGTAGGAGTTTTTGGGGCAAAAATGTCGCCATATTTCTAAGGAAAAAAAGGTTGAAATTGCCATACTTAGACCATAAGTTATCACATGTCATGAGCATAAAAGCCTGGTTTCCAAAAATTTGAACTTTCTTTCTCTGACCTGTAGCCAGATTTGGCTATATCCTCTTGTGGACGATCGCCAGTCCACTTAGGCTGGAAACAATGAAAACCCCTGGTGGGTGCTGGTTCACTCTGGCCATTGATGTTGAGACGGCCTCCTATGTGAATTCAGATGGTAAGTACATTCCATTATTGTCAAGAGGGTCTCATGTGTGAATGGGTACTTAGGGCCACTTCTTAGACAAAGGGTCCAAGGGCCAAAAGTTCAGGGACCAATTTGAAGCAAATTGAACCTTGAATTGGACTCTTCTTCCAATTTTTTAAAAAATTTCCTAATATACAATGAGTGTGTCTAAAGGGTTGGGGTTCAATTCAAAGGTTCAATATTTAAAAATGTGTGATTGACATGTGAAAGAATTAGGTTAACCTTGGTTTTTTCTTTCAAGTTTTTTTTTTCATGGTTTTTATTTGTTTTACTTTATTTTTAAAAAAACTCTTAATACACATACTGAATGGGTGTAGGCACAAGATATTGGTGGCTTTTGCTTTTATTATATCCATGCATCAAATGATTACACAAATAGTTGTATCAGAACAAAAAGCTATTGGATAACATTGGAATATGATGAATGCAATGTAGGTTAAAGGATTTCTTATGAAATTCAAAATCCCCTTTCATTTGTGAAAATTGATGTTTTTAATCTTTCATTTTATAACCCACCTTCCAATTAAGTTTCATTTCATGCACTTGAAAAAGCTGAAAATGCATTCCTTCTAACAACCATCTTGTGAAGATTCACAAAATCAAGCAGGTGAACTTGAGAATTGGTCAAAATTTTGAGAACTTGTTTACTCTCAAGGATGTCTTCAATTCATAACATGTCTTCCATTTTGACAGAATTTGAACACAAGGATTTAAAAAAACAATGAAATTTTTTTTTAAAAATAAATGAGCAACCTTAAACCCTAGTTTACACTTTTGATTCTCCAAACCATGAGCTCTTGCTTTAAGTTTTTAATTTGTTTTTTTGGCTCAGTCTGGACCAATTGAGTTTTCCTTCCAAAATGATCCCATGTGAACTGAATCACAATTTGATTTGTCATAATCCTGGGCCCTCGAATTTAAAGCTCTTGTCGAATAGGAATGTTCGATTTCATTGGACCATTATTTAAAGTGTCCCTTGAATGAGTTGGACTGGCTTCCCTCCAAGGTTTTTTTTATTCATGTTTGTGATGTAGCTGAACTGGCAAATCATCCATAATACACTTTAGCCAATTTGGCTATAAACAGGATATGAAAGTAAGAAAGTTTCAAATTCCTTCACATTTTGGGTTACATGCTAGAACCTAATAGAGAAATCTGGTGATATTTTAAAAATAAATAAATTATAGAAATTTGGTGATTACAACCCCCCCCCACCAAAAATGTTTTTAGCCAGAAAATTTTAAAAGAAAATTCACTGAATTTAGTCAATAACAGGCTGTGAATTCTCTCCCTCCTTTCTGGCCCCAGAAGGATTATTGCCGAACTGGCATTCATCCATGATAAAGTTTAGCCAAAATTGGCTATACACAGGAAATGAAAGTAAAAAAAGTTAAAAATTCCTTCAAAATTTTGGCTAGATGCTGGAACCCAATAGAGAAATCTGGTGATATTTTTTTTTTAAACGCTGTAGAAATTTGGCAACTAGAAAACCTAATTTTTATTTTTAAAAAAATTTAGTCATTTTGGAAAAACTTCTAATCCAACTTGCTAAATTTAGCCAAAAAAAGACTTCCAGTTCCTTCTTTCCTTTTTTTTGGCCATGCGGGGACTGCCGGCCGACAGTCGGTACCTCGTGACTAGTGTGGTGTGTGTGTCTCTCTCCTCCGGGAGGTGTGTTGCAGAAGAGACGCCAAATTTGGCTATATACAGGACATAAAAGTAAAAAAGTTTAAGATTCCTTCAAATTTTTGGCTATATGCTAGTAGAAAAATCTGGCGCTATTTCAAAAGAAGTA
This sequence comes from Sphagnum contortum, assembly GCA_963920785.1. NCBI lineage: Eukaryota > Viridiplantae > Streptophyta > Sphagnopsida > Sphagnales > Sphagnaceae > Sphagnum > Sphagnum contortum. Next base: position 11,326,831 of record OY987277.1, read on the forward strand.
GAAAGTTGGGCCACTAGAATACTCCTAAATGTTTTAATAGCCATTTTGAGAAAGCTACGGATATATATATATATATATATATATATAATGTAGAAATTTGGCGACTCGAAACACCCCCCCCCCCCGGGCCTCCCCGCCAGGAACATGCTTTTAGCCATTTTGTAAAATTACCAAAAAAAGGAAATGGGCTGCGAATTCCCTCCTTCCCTTCCTCCGTCTCTGCCCCCGACGGAACTGCCCTGCCGGCCGACTGTCAGCACCTAGTGTCCTGTATTTGTGTGTTGTCCTGGAAGCGCGTTGCAGAAGAGAGGGACAAGGAAGAAGAAGAAGAAGAAGGAGAAGCAGATATGGCAGCGAAGAGGACGTCCGAGCGACAATAACAACAACAATCACCACAGTGGATCCGCTCACGTTTTCTTCTGACCAAGACGAGTGTCGTTGTTTCTTGACGGAAAGGCGACGTTGCTTTTCCAGCTTCGCCGACATAAGTAGGTTCTGTTCGTGTTTTTTTTTATTATTGCTTTCTTATGCCCGCTTTGTGTCACATTGCGTGCATTGGTTGGAGGATGATGTCAGAATGCTGCTGGCATGTTTGTTGTTGCACATGGCCCTTTCTTCTTCTTCTTCTTCTTCTTCTGGTTTGAACTTTCTTTCTTCTTTACCTTCCGTTGAACTTCGAGGAGTTTGTCCCTTCTTCGATCCGTAATTCGATCCGTTTTTTTGTTTTCGTTTTTACTTCGTTTGGCTGCTGCTGCTGCTGCTGCTGCTAGGGTGTGAGATTGTTGTCTTGTGTTCAAGGATTTCCCCTCAACCCTTGCTTTTTCTTTGATGGCTTGCATTTCAGTGACAGCAAGTGGAAGGAGGTGTGTGCAATTGGAGAAGTGAGATCTACCGAGTCAGTGAGCCAACGATGGGACTCTTGAGTACAGTGATGGGAGTGGTGGGATTCGGATGGGGAATCAGCCTCGGTCTGGTCGTTGGTTACTTCGTCTTCATATATCTAAGGTCTACTGATGTGAAGGCACGTTGCTCTCTCTCTCTCTCTCTCTCTCTCTCTCTCTCTCTCTCATTTCTGCTTCGTCTGCTTACAGGAAGTTGTGACTCCAAAGAGGAAATAGATGGGTTGGCCTTTCTTTCTTCTAGCAGCAATATCTCTTGCACAAATGAAGGTTCTGAACATTGGAATGCTCACTAAAATGCATGCAGGATCCAATCACAAAGCCTGTAGCAGAGTTGGATACTAAGACGCTGCTTGATCTGCTTCCAGAGATTCCTCTCTGGGTTAAGAATCCCGACTATGATAGGGTACTCAATAATGCAGCCCTGGGTTCTTTTGTGAGCATATTTGCACTTATTTGTGTTGTTCATAAAACCACTGGAGACTAGAGTTCAGCAGGGGGGAAGAGAGAGATGGGACAGGAGTAGTACCGCCTTTTTGATTGCATCAGTTTTGTGGTTCTGACTCTCAAAAATCACTTGCCAATCGTTTTCACAGGTAGATTGGTTGAACAAGTTTCTCAAAGATCTATGGCCCTATCTTGATAAGGTGTGTATGCATTTCTACAACCCTGCTTGGTTTCCCAGAGGTTCTGTTTTCCTTGATTGTGTAAGGTTATGAAGAGTTAACCATCATGTGAATGTGAATGTGATTTGATTCAATACAATTGTGTAAAACCTCTGCAGTCATTATAGTTGTGGTACATTCTAATCTTTCTAATTCTGGAGAATGCCATATGTATGTCAGGCCATCTGCAAGAAAATTTCAGAAACTGCACAACCGTACATTCGGGATTATGGACCAAAGTTTAAATTGGACTCAATTGAATTTGAATCACTCACACTGGGCACACTTGCCCCAACTCTTGTTGGTAAGATGCAAATTAACTTTCCTTAGAGGAGGTGCTTGTAGGATGCTTTGTCTTGTACTCTTTGTTCAACTGTGGTGCAACAGATGCAGGGGTCTCTTAAGAGTTGATCAAGTGCTGAGAGATTCTTTCTATGGTGGTTGGGATACCCAGGTATAAAAGTTTTTGAAACAAATGAGAGTCAAATGATCCTTGAGCCATCCTTCAAGTTTGCAGGGAACCCAAACATCATCCTGGCTGTCAAGGCCTTTGGCCTGAAAGCAACTGTCCAGGTCTGTGCAGCAAATGGTTTCCAGGATCTTTTCAGTGGACAATGAGCACCTTGGATGTGAATATGTGTTTGCTAACTTTTCTTGTGAGCATATACATTTGGTGTTGACATTTGGTTTTATTTAGATAACACTATGTCAGACCCCCATGACCTCTGTCACCGAACTTGGTGTGTCAAAGTTCTGGGTGGAATCCTGACTCTTATTCTGTTAAAATATTGCTTCATCCTTATTCTCAGTATCTCATTTAGAGGTGGGGTGTTGTTGCAGTTGGTGGATGTGCAAATATTTGCAACTGCGCGTGTCACATTAAAACCTCTGATTCCAATTTTCCCATGCTTTTCCAAAATTGTTGTCTCTTTGATGGAGAGGGTATGGAAGATCCTGCTATATTTTGCTTTAGTGAGGCTTTTGTGATGGTGCAGGAAGTATAGATACAGTCTTTGGATATCTTCAGCAATGCTGAGTGATTTGTATAATGTGTACAACTTTGTGGCAGTTTCTTGTGAGAGGATGATAAATGCCATATGTTCTTGGTTTGGCAGCCTTATGTGGACTTTGGACTGAAGCTGTTGGGTGGGGATCTTATGGCAATTCCAGGGGTATATGGATTTGTTCAGGTTTTAAATCTCTCTTCTTGTCCTTGGGATTTTAGGTCAAGCAGCTGTAGGAATGAAGTTCATGCCCAGTCTGATTTTTCAGGATGAGATTTACATCAGATGGTCTTGTTCAGACATTTGGCATTGGTGGAAGAATGCAAATGTTGACAACTGCTTTGTAGTAGAGAGGTTCTATACACTTGTTGGAAATGACAGTGATTTGGTTGTCATTGTTGATGACTGGCATGTTGGACTACAGGACTTCATCAAAGACCAAGTTTCTCAATTGTACATGTGGCCTAAGACACTTGAAATTCCAGTGATTGATGATCCCAGGTGAGCCAACAAATGCTCGGTTAATGAAGTGTACCTTATTTTTCTGCGGGTACATAAAATTTGCAATCCTTTCACAAATCATTGTCAACAGGGTCAATATTGATGGTTCTGCAACGACTTTCTTCTTCATACTGGACTGACTTGACTCAATCTTGCATGAAATCCACAATTTCCACTCATACTTTGGTACAACCGATCTTCTGAGATTCCTGGGTTTGTGCAGTTTCAGGAGGTTTGATAAATAGAATTTGGTTTGTGACACTTCATGTGTTTCATTTGTGTTCACCTGAGCAGTGCAGCGAAGAAGCCAGTCGGCATATTGGAAGTGACAGTTCTCCGTGCAAAGAACTTGCTGAAGATGGATGTATTGGGGAAAGCTGACCCTTATGTGAAGTTGCACCTTGTGAATACACTCATGTCAAAGAAAACACACACCAAAATGAACACTCTAAACCCTGAATGGAATGAGACCTTCAAGCTTCTGGTCCAGGATCCCAAGTCACAATCCCTTGAGCTTCATGTTTATGACTGGGACAGGGTGAGCTTGTTCATCTACTATTGCCTCCTGCTCTGCAGACTCAAGGTTCTTGCAACAGTTTCTCATGTGGATGAATTGCTGATTCATCCATAAGAAGTAGTAAACTTATCTCCTCACTTCTTGTGCAGAATGGCCTATAGCTTTATCTAAGCTGATGGAATTAGAGGTGAGGATTGTGCAGATTGGAACAGATGAAGAGATGGGAATGATAGTTGTGCCACTGCAAGACTTGGTTGAGCTTGAGCAAAAGACGTTGGATTTGAACTTGTTGAAGAATGATGATCCAAATGATGATCGCAATAAGAAAGCTCGTGGTGTTCTTACAGTGGGATTGCTGTACAAGTCTTTCAAAGAGGTATTGCAGGTTTGCAGTGTTGAACATAAATCAACTTTATCCTCAAATAAAGTGTGCATATGTGCTGTTGTTGAGAACACAAAGATTAATCATGTGCAATCCTACTGGTTCAAGTTTTATGCTCATGCAATCATTGTAAAATTTCTGCCTACTGATTTACAGTGTGTAAACAGGATGAGCAAGTCGAATTTTCGGGTGATGGAAACAATGAATCAGGGCGTGCCCCAGATTGTACTGCTGAGGGTGGGGGCCTGCTGGAAGTCATAGTGCATGCAGCAGAAGATGTGGAGGGGAAGTATCACACAAACCCATATGCAAAGGTTGTGTTCAGGGGAGACGAAAAGAAAACCCAGGTCTGTGGAATATAACAAGAGTCACTTTCAACTTGGTTCAATGTGTTTCATTGCTGGCCCATGCCAGCAGAGTCCATCTGTATGTATGATCTAGCTTGACTCTAGACGTGCTTTGCCATGGGTGGATGGATTGATGTTGCAGATTATCAAGAGGAACAGGGATCCACGATGGGAGCAGACATTTGAGTGGCAGCTAGAGGAACCCCCGGTGGATGATCATTTGCATATTGAGGTTATGAGTAGGAACATGGGCTTGAGCGTGCATTTCAAGGTAATATATCCTTATATACTTAAATTGTCTGGATTCTAATGCTTACGATGCTTGTGTATATTTGAGAAAACACTAGAATCTGCATTGTATAGGGGCTGTGTGCTCTAGAATGGCTCACACTGACCCTCAAGGTGGGGACTGAGCGTCTGATTTCCCAAGACTCCAACACAAAGAGTTCATCTGTATGCTTTTTGTCCAGCTGCTTCTATCAAAGCACTGATGGCTGGAACCTCTTATATTTTTTTGCTTAATGTGCAGGCTGAATCTCTAGGATATGTGGATATTAGCCTGTCTGATGTTGTCAACAACAAGCGGATCAATGAAAAGTATACATTGATTGACTCCAAACATGGGCAGATCCAAGTTGAATTGCTTTGGAGGAGCACTTAGAATTTTTTAGGGCATGTGGTCCCTATGATACTCATCATCTTCTGAGGCTACAATGCTTGGTCGTGTACATCCTGGCCAAGGCAATGGTAAACAAGGGACCTCTGGACAGGCTGGAGAGAGTTCAAGGACTCTTCTTGAATCAAAGGAGGCAGTGAAAATGCTATACGTTCCAAGGTTCTAAGACTCCCTTTTGTGCTCACTGAAATGCAGGGTACCGGCGAATAGCTTTTGTGGTTCAGTTGAAATCCAACTCCTGTGGTCTTTTTAACCCTGCTTCCTACCACATAGTCTGTAGTTGGGCAGATATATTCTGAGTATACAGCATCTGAGGCATTATTCTTTTTTTTACATAGGGCCCAAGTACCCACAGCTTTTACATGTGGTTATATGCTGTGGGCCACATTCTGCAGTGCAAAGTATGGGACTGTGTTTTGAACTTCCAGAAACTTGGGTGCCTTGAAAGTTTTGTAGATGACCTAGGACTAGCATACTTACCTACTGAAGCTAGAGGCAGTTGATCAACAGACGTCTATTCTGGGGCCTGTGTGTAGTGAATATGAGTGACAGAAGGTTGCTTAACCTACTAAGTACTGTTCACAAACCAACCAGCTTGTCAGACACCATTCACAGGGACTAAAAAACATTTGCTACTGGCAAGGCATGGGACCACTTAGGGGTTTTTTAATGCAGTTCATAGGGGAGCCTTTTGAGGGTTAAGCAGGGAGGTATTGTTATGGACAGAGGATTGGTGCAAGGGGTACATCTCTACATCAATACATTTTGAACTGAAACTCTGTCTCCAAACTTGTAAGAGTGGAACTAATCAAATGATTACATTGGTTAGTTGCAAGCATGAAGATTACAGAGGCCATAAGTTTAATTTGCCACGATAGTTCTATGAAGAATGCACTGATGCTGTCAACTCCATCTAAGAGGATAGAAGTGGCAATGCTCTATTGCTGCATCCATCACATGTGAAGGATTAGGAAGCACAAGCAGATGGAATTAACTATCATTGGACAAATGAAGCTCTTGCGAGGATGGAAGCTTGTGAGAAGTTATTTCAATGTATGGAAATTCATTTGACAGAGTCTAGTAATTCTCTTTGTATTGGAGTAGGAATCTGTCTGTCCACATTGATGCCTCAAGTTTTGCTCTAGGAGTAATGGACCTGCACAATGCAATGGACTTGGAGCTTGATGAAGTGACCCAGGGGGCACACGTAGGTACATACCAGTGTTGGCCAGGAATTGGCTTTTAGTCATGCCAGGTGTGCAGGACATTTTTTAAAAAAATCATTTGTGAATCTGCATCATATGTGCTTCTTCTCAATTCATAACGTCATTGACATTGACATCATTTTATGACCATGTGGTGATTTGCTAGGTGACCCGTTTTCAACAATGATTTCTTATGCAGGAGTTGTTAAAAAAATTAGCCAAAGAAAATGGAGTAACATTAGCACTCACAAAAATTATTTCTAAAAACATCACAACTATCAAACACATGAAAATTGGGCCAAGGATCAAAATACACCTAGCTCATCCAATGTAGATGCAACAAATGTAACAATGGTTGAATTTGGTGTTAAGGAATGGTAAATAATGACCAAAAGTGGCATCAAAATCTTTCAATCATAGTCTACAGCAATGTGCATGGCCAGTTCAAGGCCAGCATAATCTCTAATGAGTTGCGGGTTTTTGAAATGCTGGTCAAGCATAAAAACCAACATATTATGAGCATGACAAGTTTGAAATGATGATGCAAAGGCCAAGATTCAGCACACCAATAGTTTTAGCTTGCATCCTATACTTAGGATGCAATAGCTCGAAATCAAAATCACCAACCTACACCAACAATCACAACTAAATAATTAAATCATGTTTTTGGAAGACAAACTAAACCTTAAGCAAAAAATCCAAAAGCAATCAAACCACATACCTACATAATTTCATTTTTGGAATTGGTGTCGTACATCATAAAAAACATGGTTATGGCAACAAAAATAACATCGGACAATGACCAATACTCTTGGGATTGGTTCAAAACACATTGGGTGACCATTGGTGTTAGAACTTTGACACCTTTTATGCCATAGCCCATGTTTGGGGAGGTGGTATTTTGTTTTGCAAGGCAATGGTTTGCAATAACAGAGGTTTATGGTATCTTTGAACGCCAAGGTTTCCATGAATGCTATCACCTTGGATGCAAACTAGGTTTTGATAGGAGTTTTTAATTTTCAGGGGCGAAAAGATGCATCTTTACAAACCTTAACCCATTCTTGTTTGTTCTTCCCACTTTTTTTGGTCCAAATAATTGTCTTTTAACGAGAAGATTGAACCTTTTTAATTGAAACCTCCTTCGTGCCTCCACACACTTTCAAGTCATTAATAGCATACTGACAACATTTAGACATGGCATGCCCAGAACAACTAACAATGTAGGGTTGTGGTAACAAAAGAAGAACACAAGATACAATGTTTATTAAGGTCGTTGTGAAAGTGTTCAAATTAGCACCTTTTTCTTTGAAATATGTTATGACTTTGTCCAATAGATTGTATCAAGCAAGCAAATCCTTGAATTGAATAGGCATGGCAGCCCCCGAGGTTTCATCAATCTCAAAAATTCCCACAATGACATGGCAACATTCCCACTTTTTGTTGATGTAATTTGCAACCAAAGCAAAAGTATCAAAACTTCCTCGAAACATCCACAAATCAAATGTGGCTATAATTATAGTGGCATCAATAAGAGTAAAAAGAACATGGCATTCTGTGGTCTTGCTGACCATGGACGGGATTACTTTGTTATTGAGTTGTTGTTTAATATAAAAGGTAATTCAACCACATTGACAATATAAGCCTTCTCAGTCACACATGCTCAGCCACATGTTCTTAGTATAATTCAATGGTCAATAACCTTTAGTGATGTACAAGATCAAATCCTCAAGAAATAATTCTCAAGCAAGGTTTGAAATTTTAGATGGCACTCCAAAGTCGAATAAATCAGCAATGGGGGCTACAAATGTTTTTTCCCACTTTTTAGAAGTTTGATGTATAACAACTTTTATGGTAGTAGTAGTTTGTTGTGTGTTGTATTGTTTCAACATTGTAGAATGCTTAGAAGCCACATGTCGATTCATGGCAATTATGCCATGGTCTTTGTTATACATAACCAATCCTTTCCAATTTTGGGTAGAACTCTCCCTTATAACTTCTTGATAGATGTTATGACACACAACACATCTCATTCGTTGAGACTTAGAATAATCTACAATAGTAGTATGGTCATTAACTTTTTTAAATGCCCGTATACTTGTTTTACTCCAAGTGAACCAAAAAAATTGGTTGCGCTTTAATTCCATAAACAACTTTTCATTACATGCATGTTCTTCAACTTGTAAAAGCTTTCCTCATCCTCACCAAGGTCTCTACCAACAAGTTCACTGTAACTTGCTTAAAATTGGATCACACCGTCACCATTCCCAACCCCACCGTTGCCATTCCCAACCCCAATTTCACCATTGTAAACACATGTATAGTCAACAACATGGAAAGGAAAACCTTGTGAAGCTTCTACAACCCCATTCAAAAAATGTCATGTTCTAGGTCCATTGTCAATTGACCTTGAAAGTTAAACCAAATACATTGTATGACAAAATCAAAACAAATAAAGAACATATAAATCACAGGCACCGTTGTTTACCAGATTTGCAACACAAACTTCAAGTTATTGATGGCAATGTTCATGAATGATGAAAAAACATCACCAAACAAGTGCCAAACAAATCACCAACACCAAACTTTCCACCCTTGAAGCAAATTCACAAATGCTTGTGAATGAAATAGGTGCTAGACAAAGCACCAAATTTGGAATGTTCACGAAACACCTTATAGATCCAGTGCTCACAAAGTAACGCACGTATTACTAGCACCAAACCTTAAACCCTTGTAGCAAAAAAATGTTCACGAAACACCCCGTAGATTTAATGTTCATAAAACAACACAAATCACCAGCACCAAACCTTAAACCCTTAAAAAAAAAAATGTTCATGAAACAAGACTTGCTAAACAATTGATCATCAAAATTTGAATGTTCATGAAGCATCCTATAGATCCATTGTTCACAAAGTAACACATATATCATCCACACCAAACCCTAAAGCTTAATTTGAAATGAAACCAATGTTCATGAAGTAAGTGCCAAATGTCAGATCATTGAAACATAAGTGTTCATGAAAACCACAAATCAAATGTTCACAAAGCACACACAAATCATGAAACGCCAAACATTATATCACCAATATTGCATAGTGCTCATGAAACACCAAATATTTAATGTTCACAAAACACCAAAGATCCACTTCTCACAAAGCAAAACACACACCACTACTATAACACTCAATAAGCACTAAGAAAAACATTACACGCAATAAACAATGTTCATGAAAATTTGTTGAATATAACATCACACATATTGCACAACTAATGAAAGAAAAAGAACAAAATATATAATAGATCTAAGTCACACAACCTAGGAACATTTCTACACAACATATCAATGACTCATTAACCTCATGTCTATTACTTTTCATATGTCAAGTATCCTACCTATATATTCCTTGAAACATGCACTCTACAAAGTACATTTATACTAATTTAAAAGTTGATTTGATCCATCTAAGACAACCAACTTCTAATAATAATTACTTGGAGAAAGGTTGGATCAAATCTTTCCGAACCTTCTTAGTAGGCCATCTTCGTATTACACAATATTAGTTTTCATAACCACTAACCACACAACAATTATCTTCAATAATTCATTCAAATTTGTACATGCATGAAACATAATCCCAACCCGACACAAATTTCCCTTTGATCACTTTAAACCTCGTATCCTTAAAGTTCCCAAACAATGGGTCTCAATTTTTTGAATGCCAACCCCACAGACTCCCCACAAGCTTATTTTCACTTAGACAAGCCATATTTGTCCCCCAAGGAGCTTCATCATTTCCACCTTTTTGCATTTTTATTCATACACACTAACTTTCTGCTTCTAAATCCCAACTTTAATACGCAATGGAAGATAATTCAAAATTGGAATGCACAAAAATTATGGCTAAGGGCATTCCTCCCAACAAGCATTAATTTGACAAATAACCCAAAACCACATTTTTCAAAATGCACTACTTCCTACTATCCAACTCCACATCTAGAAGAATAAGAAAAAGGGTGCCTAACTTCCAAAATCACGTTCCTTTTTCCATCAACATCCTCCACCACCCCCCAAGTTTGTTCTCCAACATCTTACCAAGCCGACATTTCCAAAAACTATGAAAAGCATCAAATAACACTCATCAAACCCGCCATTCTTAGACCTTTGCAAAGCAAGTGCACACCACATAGCTTTTAGCCTAATTAACTTGCAACACACAACACAAAGAAAACCCCTGTGTCCATCAAACCAAAAACAATTCCATCAAGTAACCCATCCCCTATTGTTTTCTACATTTGGCAACTTGATCTACCCATAATTAGGTCTTTATCCAAATGGGGTTCATCACATCTCCTTTCATCGCACATATGTGACAATTCCATTTTACATTTAATTGAGTCCCCATAGTTGTCATTAGTTATGCTTCCGAATATTACATTTGTAAATCCCTTCGGGGACACTCCCACTATTGTTCATCTTTGCCCCTAATGATACATTTACTTTTGCCATCATCTTGTCCCGCACCAACTTGTTCATCCACATATCCCACAAATAAATAAGTTCCTTCCCAATTCCCTATTGAAGACTTCTTCTTACTTGGTTTTTTCATCTTAACCAAGTCAACTCTAGCTTGAAAGGAAGGAAGTAGTTATTTTCCCTTTTACAGTGCATATGTGTTCTTATGTTGCATTTAAATTTGTGCATTATTATCCAATATTGACTTGTGCAGCCCATAGATAAGCCACATTTTTGCAACCTTTTATTCAATTAATTGTTTGATGTTCATCTCCTCATCAAAGTTTGAATCAACATGCAAAGATGATTGTTAGGTTTCAACTTGGGAGTTTGTTCAATTAGTACCATAAACAGAGAGAACTTGGTGCTTGCTTGGATCCCACATCAAACAACATTTGGGGCAAGTGCAAATCCTAAGTACTCAAATTCTCCTAAAAAGTGGACATCATAGTGATTATGTGCTTAATGGTTTTGATTAATCTCTTTAGCCATCCCATTGGTGCACTCACAATTATAGATATGTTTTTGAAAGTTACTTTTTAAATTAAATTTAATCATATTTTTACTCACATCAGACAATGGACAAATGTAATCGTAATAAACCAATCATTTTTAACACAAATGTGACTAAAAATGTATGATTAACATGACTAAGGCTATTAGTTGACATGGCATTTTAAATTTTGATTTTAAATTAGAATTTATATTATTTATATGTTCATATATGATGACATTATCAAATTTTAATATTTTTGAACTATAAGTGAATCCAAAATGCTACCACCTTTGATTTATGATGATTCAATGCTTGAAAAAAAACAAAAAATTCAAACTGACTTATTGGTGAATCACATTGGCAAATTGTGTCAGCTGATGTCATATGCCTTTGAATCTCCAAACTCAAGACTTTTATTAATGATGAATGTTCCAAGTAAAGTTAGAACTCACAACCTTGTTTGCAACATTCCAAGGCCTTAACCATTAAGCCATCACCTCATGTGATGAGAAAAAATGACATCACAAAATATATAAACACATATTTGAAAAACAATTTGAATTTTTTAATATCATTATTTGATTTAATTGATTTGTAAGTTTATTATTACATAAAAGTTTTAATTTTTTAATTCAAAAAAATGTAAATCATAATTATTTTAAATACTCATTAATGAACAAATTCAAATGCATCATTTGAAATTTTGAAATGTGTTATATATACAAATATTATTTAAAAACATTTAATTTATTGAATTTTATGAAATTTTGTGATTTTACCATTTCAAAATGTACAAAAACTAAGATAGTTTTAAATATGTATTTTTAAAATTCATATGTAATTTCAGAAATATAATTATTTTAATTTTAATTTTAATTTCACAATTACATTGAATTATTTAATTTCTTACGTTTCAAAATGTGAAAAAATAATTAAATCACTTAATTAACAATTTCATATATACTGCATTAAATTTTTGATTGAATTATAATCTATGACTATTTCAGTGAAAAATATTTTTTTATCATAATCATATTGAACTGTGATTCTTTTCAATATCAAAACATTTTCAATATTTGTTAAAAAATTCAAGTTTTTTTTAAAAAAAATCTTGGGTTAGAATTTGTTCGCAGATAACATTTTGGGTACATTTGGTTTCCTTTCATCATTGACTTCAATTTTAAAATATTTTAAATTCAAATTTGTAGACATTTTATTGATTTACATGTTCTGATTAGTGCCACATATTTATCAAAAATTAATGTTTAAAAATATTTTAAATATCATAACCAAAAAAATTCACTTTTGAAATTATGGTATTAAATTTGTATGTTTTCAATCTTATATCAAGTTTTTTTAACAAAAGTAAAACAATTGAATTCAACGTTATAATGTTTTTGTAGTAACAATGGATTTTAGTATAATTTTATAAATTTTTTTTAGTATTTTTTTACTCTATTTTTATTAAATTAAAATAAGTTATTTTATTTTATTATTCCATTTTACTCATGTAATTTGATCATAAATAAATAAATAAATAAATGGTTTAATCTGGGGCTAATTTAATTTGGACATATACATGCATTCAATTGATTCATCACAAATACAAATTGAATCATTCAAGATTAGCATGTAAATTTGAGTAATTATTTTGATTTTTTTCTATAATTTTGACAAAAGGAGAAAATTTTAAATTAATACTCCACTTTTTCATTACCTTTTTTTCAAAATTTCCCCATTGTAAATTACTTATTTATTTGAATAATTACAAATAATAATTGAAAAAACATGAAAACTATATCTTTTGTCGTTTTTTCATAATGAAGTTTTAAAAATGAAAACATGATTTTTTCCCCATTTTATTAATACCACATCACTAAAAATAACATTATAATCATGTGTGTCATATTTTATGACTAATTCTAGTCATGTTAGTTGTATTAGTCGACATAAACAAATCCATGTGGGCATCCACACTTACCATGTGTGCAACATACTATTTGATTTGACCATAATGTTATATTTTTTTGTTTAACTAACGTTGTTACTTTTGATTTTGGTCATGATGAACACATTTAATCATTTCATATTACTATTGTATTCTTGATATTGATTATATAGTCATTTTAAACATGATGTTAAGAGTGTAAAAACCATTTTTTGTAGTAATGATTGTGGTGTTATGTATTGATGGTGAATACCATAGACCTTGCATAGATTATCAAATTCAACAAACCATTCTCCTCCATTATCAATGACAACATATTTAGGGTCACCATATATGTAGATAATATCTTCTTGAAAAAATAGTAATAATAGTAATAATGTGGTCAAATATTACTTTCATTTAAGATCACTTGGAATAATGGTAAAAAATAACCAAAATGTACTTATTGGCCATTTATGATTTTGGAAACGGTTTAGCAATGTCCAATACAATTATATAGAAAAAGTCACATCCAAGGATGTTCTTCAAGTCTTCAACATCTGACCTAATGTTGCAAGTGCATTTTACCATTTGGCATTCCTTGCATGCCTTGACCATTTCCTTTACTTGTTATGTTCAGTTGTGCTAGTAAAAATGCTTAAAAATTTCTACCAATTTTCGTTGTTATTAAAAGTGCCCAATTTCTTAATGCATTTCTAGAACAATGTTATTATTCTCTTCAACCTTGGGTACCATCATCTCTCTAAAATATAATCAATCTCCTTTCCAAATATAGTTTTGAGCTCGCCTTTTGATCCGCAAAGATTCTTCATCATTGACATTAATAAACATTTGTTTAATCTGCAAAAATTGCAAGCAATTGAGGTGGCACCAAACATCCTGATGCTTCTGGTCACTAGCTTCACAAACACTATCATCATCAATACTTTCTTCAACATCATAGAGTGATTCAACTTCCACCATTGATTAAACTTTTATTACAAACTCCCAACATGTACCCTTGTCCATAGCATGCCTTCTTTCTTTAGAATTGGTGATCTATATGCCAGCTCATTCTTATGTATCTTGTTTTGAAAGTTGGTTGGGTCTTCTTAGTTTATCGCATCACAATCTACAATAGGTTCCACCATAAATAGGTTGGATAATTTTGTGTAGGCTTGTTCTCCCAATCCATGTTTATACATTCATTTCTTGCAACAATATGATGTCTTGGGTTTCCTCAAAGAACTCTTCATTAGATTTACGTTGCCCACTAGATTGTGACTAATAGTGTCCAAGTTAGAATGTTTAGATTTTGGTCAGTGTAGAATCTTGAAGTTGAAATCTTGTAACATGTCTATCCAACACCCTTTCCAACCATAAGCATTAGACACTGTTGCAAACCATTCCAAAGGTTTATGGTTCGTCCTCAATGTAAAGTGATTTCGATGTATAAATTGGCAAAAATGCATACCTTAGATCAGGGCATAATATTCCCCCTCCATGGGATGGAATCTTTGTTGGATAACAAACAATCCCTTGTTGGCATAGGCAATCACACATTCCTTCTTCCTATCTTTTTGAGATAGTATAACATTACCCTTGGCTAAGTAATCTACATTTAGGATAAATGCCTTATAAAAATTCAATCTTGCCAATATTGGAACTGAAACAAATGCATGTTTAAGTTGATCAAATGCCTTTTGATAGTTTAGTTCCATTGGAAGGCAATATCCCGTTTTGTCAACTCAAACAAAGGCGTAACAATTCTTGCATATCCTTGGATGTAATTTTAGTAGTATATTGTCAAACCCATAAATGTCATGATGTTGGTGAAAGTTTTAGGAATAGGAAATACAACTATAGCTTTCACCTTATTTGGGTCAAGATGAGTTTTTAACTTCCCAACCACAAGTCCCAATAATATGATATTCTTAACAAATAATATATACATTTATTGGGATTAAGCTTCAAATTCACATCCCTTAATCTTTGCAACACCATATGAATGTGATTAAAATGTGCTTCCCATGTGACATTGTGGATATTAAGGTCATCCATAAACACCTTGATAAATTGTTATAACCACTCAGAACAGATGTTGGTCATTGTCCTGGAGAACATATTGGTTGCATTCTTCAATATGAATGGCAACACTAGCCACTCATATAATCTTGTTTTGGTAATAAGTGTCATCTTCTTCACATCATCACAATTCATCATGATTTGCCAAAAGCCATTCTACAAATCTAAAGTGATGAACCATTCTACGAACCCCATCTAGTTCATTAGTACATCATCGATCAAGGGCATAAGATATGCATCCCTTTAAGTTAGAGCGTTTAAATGGGTGGTGGTCTCCACAAAAATGCCTACTTCCATCCTTTTTGACTAATAGGTGACCTTGCAATCATATTTTGAAAATTGGCCCTCATTTTCCCCAATTTTTCCAATGATTAGATATGTTAGTTTACCTTTGCTTCCTCCTAAAAGAAAGTTTGTTAGGGTTAGTGTGGTAGGGTGGTAGTCCTTGGGTACTAATCATATGTTCACCAACCATCATGTTCATCACCCCAATTCCCCCTTGTGTCATGTAAACACATCAACATAGCTCTCTAGGACCCTTCTGTCTTGATCAAAATTAGGGTCCACCTTGATTAATTTCTTTATCTAATCCCACCTCCCCTCATTGACAATATCAAGTTAAATTTCAATGCTAGGTTGCCCATTGTTGGCACCTTCTAATTGGAACAAAAATGGCACATCATTGTTGATCTCGTCCCCTTGAAACTAACAAATGTTTTGTTGTTTTTCATGGTATGCCCACTTTAAGCAATCTTCATAGTTGTCTTCCAACAAAATTGTTTTGTTCATGAATTCATCTACTTATGCTTCCATAACTAGGTTAAGGTATTATAATGGGGCACTTCAATCTCAATTAGTTCATTCAATCCCTAGTCCTTAAGCTTTGCAACATGTTCCTATTCTTCTTTATCCTACTTAACCTACTTTATCATATAATTGAGTCAATCTTTTCATCTCCATTTGAACCAGAGTCAAACCCAAAATTCTCCTTAAACTAGTTCCCATCTAAATTTTGTTTAGTTGTTTTTTTCCCAATATTTCAAATTAGGACTTGACCTCCTTTACTCCATCTTGTCAACTAAATTCAAATGAGGAAATGCAAGAGTTATTTGACTAATAGATTTCTTAAAATGGCTGGGTTGTTCCACCACTAACTTCAACATATTGACCATGTTAAATGGAAGTACTTGGACATTAGACCCAAGGCCTTGCCTAACATAAATCAAACCTCTTTCAATGTCCACAACAATGCTAAACTTGATTAAGAAATGGAGTCCTAAAAGCACATCATAGTTATTGGTGTCAACCACCATAAACACCATGTTACACTTTGTTTCCCCAATTTGTATTGGCAAACTTTCAATTTTTCCAAGCACATGCATCACCACACCCAAGGCATTTTTATAAGACTCATACCCATCTACTAGGTGCATAATCTTCAGCTCCCTCACCATAGGGGTTGCCAACACAAACATTGATTCTCTTGTGTCTACCAAACTTTCCATGATGTAGTTGTTGATTTTTACTGATAAATGTAAAATCTTGCTTGTGTGGTTCTTGTTGATGTTAATTCAATGTAAAACAAATAGTTGTTGGGCCATTGTATTTATTAGAGTGGCCCTATGTTCTTCATTTTTCTCGCCTTATTACCAATTTGACTAAACCTTCCAAATATTCAAATTTTCTTGGAATAGTTAATATGTGACGCGCTCCTTGGTCTCGGGGTGAACCCACTTGAGGGTTCACCAATGTGAAGTTACGAAAAGTTGGGACCAAAAGGCACGCTCCCGACTTCCAACTCTAGAAAGGGGTAGAGGGTTGAGTTGGGAGTCCCGGGATTATACTAGGAAGAGGGACTATCTTAGCTTGTGTGAATCTGCATCCAAAAAAACCAACCACGGGAGGTTAGTTTAGCATTCGGGACACCTTTGGGTGTTGGGACAAGCCACGGGCACTTGGACACATAAGACTCAGCACAGCCCGGATTCGGGAGTAAGCCACCACCTTACTCCCTATAGTATTCTCTGCAGCTCGCGGTGGAGGCTACATCCAAATGGCACAAATTCTCGGGACTCCCGAAATGGAGTCCCGAAATTGTCCCGGCGGGACTCCCGGAACTTTGAACCGCCATAACTCCCGACTCCAGAGTTGGATCGCGACAAGGTCTGAACCAAAGTTGTAGCCCTCGTCGAGATCTTTCCAACGCCATGTCGCACTCCCGAATCGGACATCGGAAAAAGGTCGATTCCAGACTTTTAGTGGTCGGGAGTCAAATTGCCAGTTTGACTCCCGACCTTTCTCTTGCCCATAACTTGGGCTGCAAATGTCCGAATTGCCAATGCGAGGGCATTTTCGATATTTACGTTTCAAGGCCTTTCCAATTAAACCAAGAACACCCCAATGCGAGGTGTTTTGCCCCTTGTTCTCGAGCTCTGAACATTCGGGAATCCCGGAGGACTCCAAATCCCCAACTTTTCCAAGTGTTGGGTTTCACCCCCACGCTTGGCCAAAGTGGGGTTGCGACAATATGGGTTCCATAGATGTAAGAGATATTTTACCCTTGATGAAATGTGTCAAGATTTTAGACCTTATTGCAACATCCTTTTCCAATCCAATTCCCACGTCCTTCCTCCAAGATAAATCTCCCTTTGGTACATTAACACCTTCAGGTTCTCTAGTAATGGACTTCGAAGGAAGTCTCTGCCATGGGGTGAAAACATGAAAACAGAAGCTAAGCAGTGTGTGGACAATTTTTAATTTTTTTTTCTTGAAATTTTGAAAAGTCACCATGGGAACACTATATATCAAAAAAATTGTTTTATTTTTAAAATAAATTATTATACCTTCAAAGTTTCAATTGCAAAATTTTCATGAAAATTCACCATGTTTCAAGAGTCTTTTTATATGTTTAAAGCACTCAAGAAAAACATGTGGATAGGTGGTTTTTTGTATCAAAAGTCCTTTCCCTTTATCAAATGTTCACCAAATCATTTCAAATTTTTTTGAACTTTAATATATTCCACAAGAAGGGATCCATGTGTTCAAAACATTCAAAAAATAAAAATACATATACCTTTTTAGATTTTAATACTTGAATGTCCTTTAACGTTATTATAATTTTAAAATTGTAATCATGGTTCAAAATGAAGATATAAATTTGAGTGTAATGTAAAGGTTGATGCAAAAAATTTGAATTTTAATCATTCAATATGTCATATTTGGCTTCAAATTTGATATTCAATTAAAAAAATTGTGTCAAAGATGCAATATAAAATAATAAAAATTTGCCATGTGGAAAATGTAGTCCTTGGAAAGGACTTTAACCTTGGCATGATTGGCTCCTTTTTTCGTGTTTCCACCCTTTGGAACTTTTGTGTGTGAAAAAAATCATGATCACTTTCACAAATTTTATCCAACTGATTTTTTACTACCTTTTCATCATCAACCATTACTTCCAAGTAGTTTGTAGTAGTTGCATTCGCCTTGGGATCCTTTTTCTTCTAGCAACATTCCTTGATGTGCCCTAGACCTCTACAAAAGTTGCACCTTAGTCCATAGTTCTCTAGCCTATGTGGCTCCCCACATTTCAAACATTTTGGTAACATATTTTGGATAATTAGTAGCAAGATGGTCTTCTACCCTACAAATTTGGCACCCGGTGAAACTAGTGGAAACTCCAAGAGTAGATCTAAGCTTAGACCGCATTTTCATCTACCTCTTCAATAGATTTATAAAACATTCATTCAACAATTGTACCTATGTTTCCATAGTAGGATTTCCAACATTCATGTTTTCTTCATGGATTTCTTTTAGTAACTCAAAAGGAGTTTCACCAAGTTTTACCAGTATCCGTTCTACTTTTAGTGCAACATTGAATAGATATTCCATATTGGCATAGTCTTTCATCACACACATCTTCCTAATTTCCAGTCGTAGTCAAGACATAAATTTTTTATTCTATTCCACTTCTTCTAGTTTGCCCCTTGCAAACAAATTTTCCATCTAGTCATAATATGCCTAGATCTTCTATTTAGGTTCTTGTTTAATAAAATCAAGTTTGGCTATAATCTCCTCCTTGTTAACTATGCCATACTTCAACGTCATGGCTACTTTCATGGCCTACCAATCCATGGGAGTTGTTGTTAGCTTTTTAACCCAATCTTTGGATTTTCCCCTTCAAATTGAACTTACCAATCTTGAAAGGTTTCAATTCATCAATTCCGCACACCTCTGTCGACATCTTTAGCCTTTCCACCCACTCATGAACATCGTCAAACTCTTTATCAAGCAAAACGATTCATCCATGGCCTTAGGGCTTGTGATTTTGAATGTACCTTTAAACTCCTATCACTATGATATCTATTACATATGAAGATCAAAGGAATTTCTTTATTAATCTAGACCCATCACAAAGTCTATGGTTTCCAATGTTTCTCTGACCCAACTATTTTCTAAATTTAGTTTCCAATTCAACATTCTAAACACAATAGTGGCATGTTCAATCCTAATGATTCTATCTCCTACCCAAAATAATTCTTCCTTGCTAGGCATATAAAATATAACATAACAATGTCCAATGATATTCATAAATGGAATCTAGATGTCACCTAACTTAGGGGTAGGATATTCAGTCTCAAAGATAGGTATTTTGAAATCAAAGATAAAGGGTTTAGGTATATTATTTGGAATATAATTACTCGTAGTTGTCCCTTTTTGTTGTCATGCATCACATAACTTTAGCCTTCTTCAATACAATTCGATGTCTTGGTTGGGATCATCATTAATTACATTGTAAGCTCCCATTGAAAGTTGATGTATTTGATAATGCATCTTCTTTTCATGCTCAAAATTCCATAGCCATTCTCCATCATTATTTTTTCCCAATCTCCACATGAAAACCTTGGATTCAACGCCAAAATGTTCGACCTTAACAACCTTGTCTTCGACAACAAACAATACATCTTTTCGTGGAAAAAAAATTCTAATTTGGTGATGAGGTGACATAGTTGCAATAGGCAACCATAAATCCTTCACTCTTGGTATTGTTTTAATATTTTCAATACTCAAAGGATTGAACAAAATTTGAAAAGAAGTAATATTTGTCCTGGTGTCTTTTGACGATTGATTAATTCCCTATTCCATATCTCATCTTCAACCAAACTTGAATCCTTGTGTACTTTCCTGTATGAATGCCTTGAATAATTAGATCTCCTATTATTGCCAAATATGGGTTTAATCCTATAATGCTTACCACACAACCCTTGCAGTCATAGGATGACTACTCCCTTTCTAGGCAAGATGTCAAATCTAGGAAATGGAGAATCAAATTCATTCACCGCCAATATTTCCTCCCCATGTTGAGCTTCTCCCAAAGAGTCACTCATTTTTTGGTCCATAATAATGCCACTAGCATACTTCTTGATCCAAAAAAACACCCAACATCATCTACCAAAACTCATAAGAACAATTTCATCTCTCCTTGGAAAGGCCTGCTCTAATACCAAAAAGGAGGCATTACAAAAACCTTAGGGATTCCATACATGTGATTGGCATTTCCACACAACATATCACTAACTCATCAACCTCAAGTTTGTTGCTTTTCATATGTCAAGTACTTATCC
Organism: Sphagnum contortum; assembly: GCA_963920785.1. NCBI lineage: Eukaryota > Viridiplantae > Streptophyta > Sphagnopsida > Sphagnales > Sphagnaceae > Sphagnum > Sphagnum contortum. Next base: position 11,347,666 of record OY987277.1, read on the forward strand.
TACCTAGATCTTCCTTGAAACATGCATTCTATGGAATACATTTGTACTAATCTAAAAGTTGATATGACCTGTCTAAGAGAACTAACTTTTAATAAGAATTGCTTGCAAAGAGGTTGGATCATATCTCTTCGGATCCTCACAGTAGGCTATCTTAATCTTACACATAATTAACTTTCATAACCACAAACCCATAACAATTCTCTTCAACAATTCATTCAGACTTGTATAGGAATGAAACAGAATCCTAACCCAACACATATTTCCCTTTGATCACTTTAGATCCCATATCCCCGAAGTTCCCAAACAATGGGTTTCAATTTTTCAAATGCCAACCCCATAGACTCCCCACAAGCTAATTTTCATTTAGACATGCCATATTTGTCCCCTAGGGAGCTTCATCATTTCCACCTCTTTGTCTTTATTCCTACACACTAACTTTCTACTTCTAAATCCCAACTCTAATACGCAACGAAAGATTACTCAAAGTCAAAATGCACAAAAACTATGGTTGAGGGCATTCCTCCCATCGACCATTAATTTGACAAACAACCCAAAACTACATTTTTCAAAATGGTAACTTGCTACTATCCAACTCCACATCCAGGAAAAAAAAAAGCAAAATGGTGCTTAGCTTTTAGAATCACACTCCTTTTATTCACCAGCATCCTTCACCATGCCCTAAGTCTGTTCTCCAACACCTTAACCAAAAACCACGAAGAGTGTCAAACAACATTCATCAAACCCACCATTCTTAGACCTCTACAAAGCAAGTGCACATCACATAACTTGTGGCCTAATTAACTTGCAATAGACAACACAAAGAAAACTCCCGCATCCACAAAACCAGAAACAATTCCATCAAGTAACCCATCCTCTATTGTTTTCTACATTCGACAACCTGATCTGCCCATAACTAGGTCGTCATCCAAACGGGGTTCATCACATCTCCTTTCATCCCACACCCCTACCAAGTTAGTATAGGTATAAGGCGGGTATCACCTCATGTCCTTACCAAGTTGGTATAGGTATATATGGCTGGTATTGCCTCATATCCCTACCAAGTTGGCATAGGTATATATGGCTGGTATTGCCTCATATCCCTACAAGGTTGGTGTCGGTATAAGGCTCGTATTGCCTCGTGTCCCTATCCAGTTGGTACAGGGTATAAGGCTGGTAGCTCATACAAGGCTGGTAGAGTCCTTGCTACCCAGATCAGTGATGAGCCAGTTATTGCTGTTTTTCAATAACCACCAGGTAGGTTATCAAATAACCAGTTGATAACCGCCGGTTATCTCACCAGTTGTTAGTCAATTAAATGTATTTACAATAATTATATTATTATTATTATTATTATAAAATTTCTTGTCTTTTCTGTTTATATTAGTGTTTAAAGAGTGATAACCCTACCTAGATTGTTAAATGGTTCATCCAAGTAGGTCATTAGATTTTGGGGAATTTCAATACCAGGCGGTCATCAATTTAACGAGTTATCCCCCCACCCAAAAGAACAAAGAACTGACTGGCATGTTAATGATAACCGGGGTCACAGATTGATAACCGGATCACACTGTACCAGAGCAGCTGAAAGGGGGGGTGAAGTGGTTTTGCAAAGCCCATGGGAATTGTGGGAGTAAAACTAAGGACATCTGAACTACCATAAAAAGGGGATGAAGTGGTTTTGCAAGCCCTTGGGAATTGTGGGAGTAACTGTAGAACAAGAGAGTGCCCAACCCCATCTCCCCACCATCTCTCTCTCTCTCTCTCTCTCTCTCTCTCTCTCTTTTGCTTTCCTTCTCTCACTTTTCCTTCACTCTTGCACAAACTCCAACAGTCTTACCAACACTCTCTAGGGAAATTGGGACAACTCACTTCACAGCTGAAAGTTCAAAAGTTGGGTGGATTTTATTTGGTTACTTTGTCATGAGAATGAACGGATTCATGAAGCTCAATCTTTGAGCAATTTTTTTTTTTGGGGGAGGTGTAAACTTAGTTTTTTTGTTGTACAAAATTTCATGAACTCTTCTGGTATACTCTTCTACTAGCTCAAAGTACTTACACAAGGGTGGTGGCCACGACTGGGAGTTGTGGGCAGGGGACAAAAAAAAGAGGACAGGGGTGGTTGTTGTTGTTGTTTTGTCATTCCATTTTCCAGAAATGAGTTTGTCACTTTGTAAATGAATTGTAAAGGTCTGAAGAAGTTGCAAGCAGTAATATGCATAATTGTGTTTCTTCTATACACCATACAGAAACAAACTGAATATGTAATGTGAATGTGAATTAACAGGGGGGATTCCTGCCTGCAAACATTTTTCATTTTATCTTATTTCTCTTGAGTTCATGTGTGTTGGGTTGAGATCTACATGGATAGAGGAGCATGATCTGTCTGTTGGCGTTTTGACTACAACTGTTACACTCTCTTGGGTGGCATTCATTCTTTGAAGCAAGAGGAACACCCAAGCTCGAGAATGCCATGAACAACAAGAGGGAGAAAATCATGAGAATCATGAATGCAGAAGAAGAGGTAGCAAGATAGTTCAACATATATATATATTAAATTAGGATTATTAAGGCTCAATGCCGCATGGACAACACCTGTGTCCTGATCTGCCATCATTACTTTACAAGGCAGTGAACATACTCTACAAGCTGGTGCACATAAACGAGTTTGAGATTCTGTTTGTCCTGATCTTCTTCATCATCTCTTTCCTACTCTCTAAGCTCCTGGTGAGTGTTCTGGTGTTGATTATGTATGGTGGATTATTATTTAGTCTCTTTCAAATCCAATAACCTGCACAATTGATCATGAGTCTGAAAAGATATACTCTTAATTTTATATTTTCCAAGATATATGAAGTTCACCATATCTGCATCATTTTTATAATAGGATTGTGTTGATTCTCTAATAGATCATGTATTTCTCCTGCTTTCTACATATTTCAATTTTAGAAACAAGAATTTGTACATTTGCAAGCTGGTTGTCTACAAATTTTCAATAAACTTCGCTTTGATAAATTCATCATAATATTGGAGGTGTAGATATAGCTCCAAGGATGGATTTCTTTTGTGGTTAAAACCTAGAGTGATCAACAGGTTTGGAAATTTTGTGCTATATAAACTTTTGGATATAGCACTTAGATTGGGAATGATTGTGTGCAGACTGGCACACTACGTCTGCAGTACAACCAAATTCTGCTATCGAAAGTGTTGGGAGCAACTGTCCATTTGTTTTGATAGTGCAACATGTTCAGAAATACTTTTCAATCAGGCTTCCTCTCAATACTCTACAGCATTGGGTACACACACACCAGAGCTTCACCCATAGTTTGAAAATTCTCAACTGATGTGATCTGTGTACCACCAATCTTCCCAATTTGTCATGGCGAGTGATTTTGTTGTCTGCATGTTGATGCAAACATTGTGGCTTGCAGGAAAAAGTGGGTGTTCTTGATAATGGGAGAGTGCTCCTTTCATTTCCATAATGCACAAATCCTAGGGTGAAGTCTTGATGTGATCTCAGAATTCAAGCATCTGAAGGGTTTCATGATGTAATTCTGATTGATTGAATGCACTTTCCAAAGACTGATATCAATCAGTACACAGTTTCTGCAAGTTGATGAGAATCGGTCTTGTTGCATCATGCCTATTTGTTTGGGGAGTGTGTGTGTCCAGACCCATCAGATTTCTAGTACATACACCATCTACATATTCCTTTTTGCTGCACTACCTTTGAGATAACATCTTTTGAATTTGGTTTGCTGATTCAAGCTGTAATTGTATGTTTCTGTGGGTTTTTGTGTGCAGGAGTAAGCCTCTGCACATATGGGGAAAACAAAGTGATTTCTTAAACTATGACTCATATCCTTTTCTATCGAAATCCAGTTTTAATGCCCCACTGTTGCTGCAGTTCTTTCTTCACTTCTGGGAATCATGAAATTCACCAAGTTTTATGTAAAATGGGACAGATCCAACCCCCAAACCCTTGCAGGGATGCATATGATCACTGTCTGGAACTTTTTTTTCCCTAGCTCTCTCCCCTTGCAGCAACAGTCAAGATGTTAAGGAGACTCATTAGCAAGAGCTTGAAATACTATACAAAGTCAGGTCCCCTTCTACATCAGAAAGGAGCAATTTTGATTCTTGCCGTCTAGAAAATTTGAAGCAAAGACCAAACTGAAGGAACTATTTTGCTTGTTGGTTCCAGTACAAAATGGGCACATCAAAAGGTGCACAGACGAGGACATTCAATCCAGCGTGCTGGAAGTAATGGGCACCAATGTGAGCACCAACTACATATGTTGCCCTGAAGATCCTCGCAATGGATTGGGTATCAAGCTCCCGTTTTTGGTCATGATCATTAAAAACATGAAAAAATACTTCACTTTTGAAGTTCAAGTGCTTGATGATAAAAATATACGACGTCGATTCCGAGCATCCAATTACCAGGTCTACTACTACTACTACTACTACTTCTGTACGTTTTGTAATGCAAATGTTTAGATCTCATTACAAATGCATTGTTTAGAGTCACAATACTTACGTATGTGCACTAGAGAATGAAATTGATAATGAGAGTGCTGTTGGAATCCCAATGCTCTTATTTGTGATACATTGATATTTCTGTTGAAACTTGTATTTGCAATCAATGTGTTAAATTCTCGAGTTAATGACATTGCGAGTGTTACAAATTAGGTCTGTGGTATTTCATAAAATTGACATTTTGAATGCTTTATGGCAATCACCACAGTCGAGTACACGAGTGAAACCTTTTATTTGCACAATGCCAATGAGGCTTGATGAGGGATGGAATCAAATCCAGTTCAATCTCTCTGACTTTACAAGGAGAGCCTATGGAACCAACTATGTGGAGACGATGCGTCTGCAAGTGCATGCCAATTGTCGCATTCGCCGCATCTACTTCTCTGATCGACTTTACTCTGAGGAGGAACTACCCCCTGAATTCAAGCTTTTCTTACCCATCCAAGTATGAATTTTTTTTCTTTGTTTTTTTTTGGCTAAACTCCCCATATATACAAGATAATGATGATCTATTATGTACTCTTTGGACCTCGGGTTTTATATATGCTCCATGTCATTTTATATGTGCACACAACCTGTAACCCCAGAAGCAATAACAAATCACAACAACAATTTTTCCTATAGAGATTTGTACCGTTCTAATGTAGTTGCAGATGATCTTGTGGACTAGGTGATGTTGCAAAGCTTATCGCAAACTCAATAAAATCGTAACTAGTTTTAATAAGTCTCCTCAAACTAAACTGAATGATTTGCTTCATGCAGAAAACATGAGACTTGTCATCAAAATGCAGACCTCCCTCTTCTGAGCCTACATAACATGCACCAATTTTGATGTTAGAGAATTGCAAAATATGAATGTGTCTCATGAAGGTGATGATGGTTGTGGCATTGGATTGAGTTATAAATCATGAATATGAGCTCTTCCAACCCAATTTTTTTCAAGGTTAAAACATTTTGTAGGCTTTTTTTTTTGTGTTAATGAACAACATGAGTGCACAATTATTGTTCCACCACCCAAGAGATTTTTAGATATGAGCTTGGAGTTATGATTTCTGATTAGTTCAAATCATTTCCACTAGTAATAAGTAAGAAGAAGTAGGTGCTTGATAACACAAGATTGATATCCATTTTGATTTATCAATTTGAGCTTTCAAGACCTAAAAAAAATGCTTGGTGACACTAATGGATTCTCTTATGAACTTCTTCATGGGTTAGTGATACACAAGGCCCAAATTCTATCATACATTAGAGTTATTCTTAAACTCATATCCAATCTAAGTCTTTTTTTGTTTAATTTTTTTTTAACTTATTATTTTCTTTTTGTTATCTCCTCTTTGCCATTATCCATAAAATTCAAAAAAATTGAATCAAATAACAAAACTCAACATGAAAAATTGTTGAATAAAACTCAACATGAAAATTGTTTGAATTTTGCTATGATTTGCATTTGATGCAACAAACAATCATCATTTGGTTGCTTATCTCAAGATTTGTATTCAAAAAATCACATTGAGTATCAAACTTTCTTTTTTTAACACATATGAAAATATAAAAAATAATTTGATCTTAACAATAACAATGGCACCCAATTCAAAATTAATTAAACAATTTAATGCTCATCTAACCATTTCAACTTGTTTTGAACCCCTAATAAAATGTCATTATGAATGTTGCGAATAATATTATATATAACGTTGTAAATGTTATTTTCATATCAAAATTTTATAAAATTTTATGGGTTTGCTTCAAATTGATGTGAAATTTGTTATTTCATGAATTTACATTGTTTAAACATGATGAATGTCGTGTATCATTCAAGCACGAAGCACGAAAAATTATGTGCATGATTTTCATATGTAAACAACACAAATAGACATATAACATCTATATTTAAATAATACAAATAAACATATGATGTTTGTATTTAATAATTGTGCACAACGTTGATATTTAAATAACACAAATAAATGAATGACATTTGCATCTATTGTATATGAACCTAATGAAAAATAAATTTCACACAATTATATTATCGTTAAATCATAATCCATTAAGTTTATGATGCACAACTTTCATAATCAAACATCACATATATATATTTAATTTTTTAATTTAAATTTTTTTTGAAGCTACTTAATTAAAGTATCTATTATTTCCAAAAGTTAAGTGCATGAGACACAAATGTATAATAAAATAAAAATAATTCTTTCATGGTTCTTAGAATGAAGGACAGATACCCATTAATTATGAGCCCAGGTATATGCCTATTTGCCCCCCATCAATTTTCTCGAAATTTAAAAGAACCAGTTCGTTTTTGGCATGCAATTGTGATACTCAAAACAAATACAAAAAAGTCAAAGAACCTGTCGAGACTTGTCGGTTCTTTCATGAGACCCGGAGATTCTTTGATATGTTCAAAGAACCGGATCCGGATGTTCTTTACTGTTTCAGAGAACCGCCCCCTCCTCCCCCCCCCACGCTGGTTGATATCCAACGAAGGAGGGAGGAGCTCTTGGAGTTGTTAGCATTCACGAAAAGGTCCTGAGATTGATGCGAAAAGCTCTGAGAGTTCTGGAGATTCATGAGAAGATCTTCCAGATCAAGAGGACCTCGGAGCTCATTCTCTGAGGTTTTGGCACCCTGAACTGCGTTATATTAGTACCAAAAACTTCAGTTTTTTTCTTGGGTTGGTTTTCTCAAAACAAAGCGGTCGGAGTAGATAGGTTGTAAAAAAGCTCCTGGGTGGGTCGTATTTGGAACTCGATCGACAAAACGCTCAACAATGTTCAGAAACACATTCCAATCTGGCTTTCTCTCAATTCTCTACAGCATTGGGTAAGTTTCCTCTTCCACTCTTGGCTCTATAATCAATCAATCTATACCCCTGTTGTATGGTTTGAATGATCCAATTTTTGTTTTGTGTTTGTGGGTTCTCGCTGATTCTTGCGTCGTCTCTAGTTTGTGTTGTTGTTGTTGTTGCCAGTTCCGTTCCTAAACCCTAAACCCTAGGAATGGAACCCTAACGAATTTCTTGTAATGGCTTTGAATTATCTGAGGCTTTACTCAGATCACAAAAGGTGCAGAGCCACAGTGATGAGTATGTTGAATACAAAATGATAGAAGGAAAAAAAAAAAAAAAACCATAGAGCTTGAAATTTGTGGTGTTGTTGCCGGTTTTGTTCCTAAACCCTAAACCCTAGGAATGGTACCTAACGAATGTTGTGTGATGTCTTTGAATTATCTGAGGCTTTACTCAGATTACAAAAGATGCAAAGCCACAGTGATGAGTATGTTGAATACAAAAGGATAGAAGGGGGAAAAAAAACATAGAACTTGGAATGCGAAACAGAAAAAATGTCATTTGAAAAGCAAGGACTTTTGACCCTTTTGCCTTAGGGTTTAGCTTGTATGGTCAGACCATATGTTTCCTTGTTTCTCATGCCACATTGAAACCATAAAATTACCCATCCAAAGGATGGACGCATATCCCTGAGCTGTTATCCAATGGGTGTCAGCAGCAATAACCTCCTCCAGAAGTGTTGTCTGAGAGAGAAAACCAGTTTTAAGGAGAAAACTTCCCAATCTGTTAGAGGTTTCACAAGCTCCCTCTAGTAGTAGTAGAAGAAAAAGTATTACCCTAGATGATGTGTTCATCCATCCCATTGGGACTTGTGGTACTCCATCTCTTGGTGGTGTTTTTCATTATAATCTGAAAGCTCTTTGTGAAGAAGGGTTATTTTGTTTTCCTTTCCCTCTTTTCCGCTTTCATACTCAATGGGGATTGCATCCAACTGTGTTGAACTGCCAATTGTCTAGGGCAGTATTGCTACATGATAAGAGACAATGCCATTTTCATAGGTTTGTGTAGGTTTTGTATGTACAGGTCCTCTACCTCTTTTAAGTCCATCTTCTGAAGTTTTCTTTTTGCTTTCTGTTGGTGTCTCTGGGACAGGAGTAAGCCTTTGCAGATCTGGGACAAAGAGGGTATGTTCTTTTCTAATTGCCCTAAACCAACTCGCCTTAAACTCACAACTCATGTTTGGGAATGAAGGACTCAGTGTTTAACAAGGGAATCAATACCATAGTTTCAACTAATAGTACTTTTTTCTCTAGACAATGTCTTTGTGGATACAACAAGCACATATCAGGGATCTTTTCAATTCTTTCTGCCTTTTTCCCTGCTGTTTTCCAATCCAGAGTTCCTCTTGGCAGGGTCATGAATCTGGTGGTGGCACATGACTGCACCTCTTGTCTGCTTCATGCTCATTGAATTTATCATGATGTATTTTCCAGTGTGTCAAAATTCACTGGAATACAATTGTTTGTGATTGGCAGTGCAAAATGGGCACATAAAAAGGTGTACTGATGAAGACATTCAATCCAGTGCATTGGAGTTAATGGCCACCAATGTGAGCACCAACTACATAAGCTGCCCTGCTGATCCCCAACAAAGCCTGGGTATCAAGCTTCCTTTCCTGGTCCTCATTGTTAAAAATATGAAGAAGTACTTCACTTTTGAAGTCCAGATACTTGATGACAAGAATGTGCGCCGACGTTTTCGTGCTTCTAACTACCAGGCTAGTACTTTCCTTGTGACTCGCCACCTCTCTGTCTTATCAAGCTCTTGCACTAATTGCAGTGAAAAGAACAAACAAATGAGCAGATTTTGTACGAATGCTGAACTGTGGAGGACGAATATGGTTATAAGAGCCTGGTCTAGAGGAAGGTCTCTTGTATACAAACCCAATTTGGCAATCTGAACATGACAGCCTTTGTGATGTTCTTATTTTGTAGAATTTATTTATTCCTTGCAATTTTTCCAGAAAACAGAACAAATCTCATGTTTACTATCTTTGCTTGGTCATTGGGGGACAGTCAACAACTCGAGTGAAGCCCTTCATTTGCACAATGCCACTGAGGCTGGATGAGGGTTGGAATCAAATACAGTTCAATCTTTCAGATTTCACAAGGAGGGCTTATGGGACCAATTATGTAGAGACACTACGTGTTCAAGTGCATGCCAATTGCCGCATCAGGCGCATCTACTTCTCTGACCGGCTCTACTCTGAGGAGGAGCTGCCACCAGAATTCAAGCTTTTCCTACCCATTCAGGTGAGCTTTGAATTTATCTTTAGAGTTGATTTTTCATTTTTGTGTGTTGTGCATTTTTCCATGAAACAATTTCAATGTTCAGGACAATTTCAATGTTTTGATTGAGAAGCATTATGCCTGCAACCAATATGTGAGCAACATACCCTTTGTGAGGGCATGGTCTAGACAAGGTGCTTTTTGTTTTTCTGTATGGTTTGTCTTTGACCCATTCATGATACTCCTTCATGCTTTCTGAGATTCTTTGAGCCATGTCAGATTTTCAAAAGAGTCTTGTGCACTGTTGCAGAAAGCATGAAACCAATTTGCTGGTGCTAAGCCCATTCAGTGACCACAACAGTATGTTTTGTTTCCAGCACAAATGGAGGTAGTATAGATCAGCTTTACGAACACATCATGGTGTACAGTCAGGAATATTAGCAAGCCTAGGGCTTAGAATACTTGCCACACACAAGTGGGTGGCTGTCGTGCATGCAAACCTCTACATTCCTGGCTCAGAGAGAAAATACCCCCTGTTGTTACATGGGGGAAGTGCCTGTCCTCACAATTTTGTAACCAAGGTGGTCTTATTATTTAGTCAGATAGAGAAAAATTGCATTCTTCTCAGTCTTCGTTGCTGAACTTGTGATGTCAGTTTGTTTCACAGGCTTGCTGACAATGGTCATTAACAATCACCAGTTTGTTCACAACTAATTCTACATTGCTCGGTATTGTATGTTTCAGTAGCTATGATGGGGTCAGATCATATTACACCATGCAGAACCAGTAACAGACAGGTTGAGGGTGTATGACAACTGTTGAGAGATTTTTGCCTGTCCCGATTTTTGACTTTTGATTCTTGATTTTTTTAGAATGGGAACACAACAGCAGACCTGATTGACAAGCTACCTCATTACCTTGGCAGCTTCAGCACATGTCTGTTGAATAATTAATTAATTTTGAAATTTTCATTCTGATAAATAGAATATTTTTCTTGAAGATTCAATGTTTCCCTCATGATTTTCTTTATTTGGAAAAGCAACTTTTGAAATTTTCAACATTTCTGAAAATAATATAACTAGTGTTGAAGTCACGAAGGTAGCAAGATCAAGTCAAGCTGAATCACAAAGGACATGATAGGGTTTTCACCTAATTAGTAGCTGGTTTGAATCCGAGACCTTTGCAGTACCGAATAGGAGTTGTAGAAGTAAGCCATCATTCATAAGAGCAAGTTGTTGATATTTTTCTATCGCCTCTTCATCACTTGTGCTTCATACTCTGCTACGCAGTTATTGGATAATGCAATTGGAATCACAATGCCCCTAGATTGTGATGAGGAACATTAGCTTATGGTTTTGGAAATCATAGCAAATAGGGATTTTAGATTGGGTTAATTTGATACAATTTTTGAACAGATCTTGTGAGGTTGTCAAATTGCAGAATCCACTTCACTGAACTTTGTATTTCTCAACATGGAAGGAATTTCAAAAGGATCTACAATTTTGGAATTTGAATTGTTTGGACTCTTGTTTACGAGGTCTGGGAGTTTCTCTTTCGTCTTTTTTGTATGTTGTGGTGAACAATGGATTGACCAAGGGTGGGCAACTAGTGCAAAAATTGCCAAATTTCTACACACAATCTCAAGTAATCTCAAGTTAGGGTAATAATGTATTTTCTACTGTGATTTTGATGGCTTCTTCAAGAAGTTAAATTAATCGTATCTTGGTGTTTGGTTGACAATCCTTAAGTTTCTTCTATGAAACTTGGAGGGTGGAATTTCAATAGAAAGCCTATGATCCAAGTACTAGGCTATAATTTTGTCACCATGAAATAGTGCTACAAGTCTATGTTTGCTTGGGTGATTCATTGGAATAAAACATGTTTGCAATAAAATAAAACCAAATGACCTGAGCAACAACATTTATAGAGTATAAAAGACACACAACCAATCTTGGATTCTTAATCATCATCTCATGTTTGATGTTGGGTTCTTCAAAAGCAAATCTCCTCAAATCAACAACAAATGTGTGTCATGGATTTTTAGCACCAATGAAGACGACCTCCACATCCTCCTCATCCTGATCTTCACCATGGTTCACAATTACTTCAATTATAACAACATTTTGCCTCTCTTCTTTTGTAGTAGGCACGTGTAATCTTGTCCCTCTATAGAATTTTAAAGTGATCAATGATCATTGAATTAGAAATTAGTTTTGTGAACCTATAGCATCAAATACAAAAGGGAGTCAAAGACATACTCTAGCATATGATCTTTTTATTGGTTTTACATGCAAGCAAGAGACTACAAAACAATATACTTTTCATTTGGTCTCACAATTTGAAAAATGTTCACCATGTGTTATTATGAACTAACAATGAGTTCATTTTTTGGCATTTCATGAAATCTACCAACGTGTTGCTTGTTCATACTATCCATCTTATAGCTTCAAGACATAACTAATTTCATTCGTTTATTTCATTCTTCATAAGTATTGATGTTGCATTGACATAAAACACCAACAAAAATCTCCTTGTGTATTTCAAAGGCATGTTATTAAGTGGAATATTTCTTTTGCAAAAAGGTTGGGTCTTTCTTTTTTTTTAACTCCTTGTCTCCTTTTTCTTGTGAGATTGGTTGGGAAAAAAATTCCAAGCTTAATGGTCATGTGCTTTTGATCTCTCACTACCTAATCCCAAGAAAAAATGTGAGTTCTTCTAAATATTTCATCTAAGAATCTATTTTAATGGCTTTGAGCTCCTTATTAAAGAGTAAGTCGTCCATGTACAATTTTAGAAAGACATTAGACAACTCTTGATTTTGTAGAGAATAAATGTTAGGATTTCCTTAATATTGTTTGAAACCAAACCAAGAGGAAATAATTAATTCATGAGAGCACAATATTCATAATTTTTCTCCACTTGTCAATGTCTTCTCTTTTGAAAAGATCTTGCCACATCAAGGGTTCACCAATGGCAACAATGCATGCAAAGTCAACTAGTCATGATGGAGTTCCTATTATCTTTGAAAATTTCCTCATTAGTATTTTGGGGGTAACAACGAGCGACACTTTTCCAAGGATGGCAATGCAAAATTTGGTAGGTCTTTGAAAACTTGACTTGATGGACTGACTTGCTTATTAGTTGTTTTTGAATGGAACAACATTAAAAACATATTTTTGATCAAAGTCAAACTCATATTCTTCATTGGAAATTATTTGTTTTTAAACATTTTTTGAAGTTTTCACCATGTGAAATGACACCGTTAAAAGTCACAACTAACGATCAATTTCAAAATCTCATTATTGATCAATATGTATGTTTTTGGGTTTTGATCATACCCCATTAAATGCATTTTGTCCAATTTTCATCTAGTTTTATTCTTGGTTGATTGGATTTGAGGGCAAAAACATTTTAACCAAAAGCTTGACAATTGCTTTGTTGTAAATTTCTCCCGCCTTGAACCATTTTAAGCATTACTCCTTGAATTGCTTTGTGAGGAGATCTTGTTTTTAGGTGCACAGTAGTCATTATAGACTTTGTTCAGTATTTTGGTCCTAAGTTGCAATGGTGAAACATGCATTGTGTTACTTCCATCCCATGTAAGTAGCACAATGCATGTTCCACCATTGCAATTATACAATTCAATATTTTTCCACTCCATTTTGCTAGGGTATGTAAATAAAAACATTTGGTGCTAAATTTTGTGAAGGTTCAAAAACTTTTGAAATTCTTTATATATGAATTTGACTTCATTTTCATTTCTTAAAATCAAGTGATATTTTTTTCTCATTAGGTTCTTCATGAAAGCCTTAAACTCTTGGAACTTTGAAAATAGTTTTCTTTTATTTTTCAAAGTGTAGATGATGATTTGTGAAAGAAGTATGTCAAAGATACAAAGTATCCTGCTTTGCCAAAGGATGGTGACTTGGCCAATCCTCAAATGTAAATATGAATTAGCTTGAATAATTATCTACATGTGATGCCATTCCTTCGTAAATGTTCTCCTATGTTTTTTGGCATGGACACAACTTTCATGAAAGGTGAGCTTTTAACCTTGACAACGTTAATGCCCTCCACAAGATTTTTTGGACAAAATTTGCATATTTTCTACCTAGATGACCCAACTATGCATGCCACAACTATATGTTGTTTGATTGTTTAAAAGAAGCAAGATGAACATTTTTTGAAAATATTAAAGGTTCAACCTCACTTAATACCCCCAAATAATATTTTTTTGATACACATGTAATAAGAAAATTTAACACAATGTCCCCCTTGTGTACTAATAAATACAATTTTTTGTCACGTCTAATCTACTTTCTTTTGATCATTGGTGATCACACATTTTTTTTCCAATTGCAATAACATGAACTAATGAAGTTTTTTTAATTACAATAATATTTTTTCGCTAATCTAGGGACATGTAAGACCTTAATGTAAATAACTTCAATAATTTCATTACTTTCCATTGACATTGATACTTTTATATTTCCTTTGCCTTGATAACTTCATGATTATAAGTATCACCCATGTAGAACTTGATCGGTGAAAATGTTTCATAATTTCTAGAAACCATTTTTCACGAAATATGTGTGTAGAGGCACTATAATGTATGTACCACATTGTGGATCTAAATGAAACAAATAACTTTAAGACACAAAGGTTTTGCCAATAGCTTGATCTTTAGCCTCAACAACCTTTTTTTGTTACCTTTTTTTTTTTCAAAGTATTTGCAAATTGGAATGTTCATCAAATTGTGTACAAGGGCAATTTGTTTTGGCACCCTCCTAAGTTCAAAAACCTAGGTGGTAAATTAGAGCACATTTATTAAAGCGACTCAATTTTTTCACATTGAATAACTATAATTTCTAAGTGAAGAAACAAATCAAAATAATTAATATAATCGACATGGGATTTTTAAAAATCTAAATCACTAGAAGTGGAATTGTTTTGCAAAAGTATGTACATGGATTTATTAAATAAAAAAATCCTTAATGAACAACATTTATCTTCTACCAAAAAATTCAATTACACATAGGTGAACCATAAATGAACATGAAATGTTCTTTAGTGAACTTTTGAAATCACAATAATTAAGCAAAATGGTAAAATCCTTTACAACATGATCTATGTGGAATTTTGTTTTATTTTCATCAACATTGTATCTTGGGATGCATTAAATGGTGACCCCTGATAATGTATTGAAAAAGATCTTTTTTTGCTTTGAAAATGAACATTTGACAAGTCTATTTTTTTGGCACTATAAACATATACTACAATTTTTTTTAATGAAATCTTATCATGTGCCATTTGTCATGAGGGTTGTGTTAATTACCTAGTTAGGTTTCAATTGATTTAAGGTTAACTTATGTTAAATACTTGTTTTTAAACTTGGAACTGACTCAAATGTGGATTGGTTCAAGTTTTTTCATTTGGTATTTAAACATGTTAAAAAGGTTTTCAAATCACTTTTGGTGATTTGAAATTCCAAGTTATCACATGAGTTTTGGTGTTGTAGATTTGATGTGTTTTATGCAAGAAGGATTTTGGTTCAAATGTTGTGTGTTTTCATTTATGTGTGAGTTTGGACTTGGATTCCTACATTATTATGGGTGAGACATATTTTGGTTTGGATGGGATGCACTAATTTTAAAAGATGGGGGAAATATGTTATGTTATTTGGGTTTTTTGGTGAATAACATGTGTAGGTGTCGATATGGTGGCGCACAATAAGTTTTTGGTTTATTCTCATTTGCATTCCCTTTCAATCATCTCTTCTTTTTTGCACTCCTTTACCCATTGACCAACCTACTTACAATAGTTACAAACATTCTTTTGTCTTGTTTCTACCACCTTGGACTTTAAATTGTTTTGAATTAAAACATATGTGCAAATTCAATAAACCATTTAAACAAACCAAACTTTGATTTTTTTGCAAGTTCCACATTTAACATGGTTGCTATGATTTCTTAAGTGAGATTTTCAAAGTCAGTGGATTCAAAAAACCTTAAACAAATGACAAGGAACTTGCAATTGTAAAGCAAACTCATTAATAGGATCATGGTGTTCACCTTAATAGGAAATGGGTGTTCCAATGGCGTCCAATTACTTTTCCATAGTTCCCAACATGTTTAAGTGTTGTTCCAATAAATCACTTGGACTCATTTGGGAGGTGAAGAACTTTCTCATCAAGAAAAGCCTATTAGTTAAACCTTTCTCCACATATTGATTATGAAGTGCCTCCCAAATCGCCTTTATAGTATATTTTTTTTCAGTGAAAGCAACTAAGTATTAGACAAACTTTGTATAATAAGATTTAAGAACTACTTGCTCCAAAGTTCTATCTGCGGCTTGAAGCTCATTGACTTAGTAGTGATTTACATATGCGAGAAAGAATTCGATTTGCCCTCTTTATGTAAATGAACATTATAACTACATCACATTCATTCGACTTTACATATTTCACATTTATCAAGTTCTTGCACAACTCATCGGCTTTCACTAGTCTCCATTTTAAACTTCTAAAACATAAAATCTTTCCATGTCAACTTGTACATACTTAAAACACGGGCCCATAACTTATGAAATTTTATAAATTTTCATTTTACAATGAAATTGAAAATTGAAAATCGTTGATATAATAAAAGGGCAGAAAGGAAAATAATCCTTCAAAAATTAATGACTTGAAACATGTAAGGATTGTTTGGTGAAGGAAAGTGAGGTTTACATAAATGAAGAAGGTACTTATCTATAAATTGAAAACTATAACCAAGATAATGTTAATAATAATGTTAGTAGTTGAGAACAACTATCATGTAAATAAAACTAACATGAAATGGATTGAAATGTATCTATGCATTTAATTAATGTGCCAACAAAAGTGTAAGATATTTAATTCAATACACATGTTATCGTTGCAAAACTAATTTCATTCCCATTAGTAAAAATGGGAAAAATTGTAAGACTATTAAAATTAAAACATTAATTTGTCGATTGCTTTTATGGCTCCCACTAAGTAGCTTCACCACTTACTACTTACACAATAGTCCTCAACGATCTTTGAAAATATTGTAGAAGATGATAACAATAATGGTTGAATCTTGGTGTGATTGGTAAGCTTCATTTGATGTATGCAATGGCTTGGTTGTTGATGATGTTAAAAGTTCTAAAGAAACTAAAGGTGACAACCAATTTGTGGTGGTTCTTGATGTTCTTGACCACATGATATATTATTGTACTATGAATCTTTTGTTCAATGTATTGGTAATTTATTGGTAAATAACTTTGAGATAGATGAACCAAATACTAGGGAGATTCGACCAAATAAAATGTGGTTATAACTTTCATGAAGTTATTGTTGTAATTACAAGTGATAATTTTAATCAACATAATAAATGTTTTGAATTTGACCATGAAAAGCTACACAATTTTGATAGTGGTGGAAAACAAAGGAGCAAACATTCAAAATTGTGGGTGAGAAACACATTTGAAGAGGTACTTAAAAAACACCTTGTTACACTATATAATAATTTGTATCAATATTTAAAATTTTAAAAGAAAAAATAAACCACCTTACAAAAATGCCCTTAGTGTCTTGGGATCTTAGGGGGATCTTTTGAAGATTTTACCTATAAAATTGTAATCCACATATGTAACCACATAATTGTATACTAGGAAAAATTGCACCATATAACCCTAACAAAAATAATAAAATCTATTTAGATAAAAAAAATTATGTATTAAAACAACCACCAATTTTAAGTGTAATGGTTAATGACATATGAGCCTATGAAAAGGTCAAAATTTGGCAAACTCATATTAAGAATTTTTAAAATTTAGTTGTACGCTTAACTTCCAAGGGAAATATTACAAATTGACCTATTGTTTTAATGTTTACTTGTAGAGATCACCTACATTTTTTCCAAGGATTTTCACTTTAAAATTCTATAGACTTTATGAGCGGAAAGGTTTATTATTATAATTGACATTAGCTTTTGTGACTTGAGGGCAATTTAGACTTTTTGAAACCTTTCTCAAAACTACTTTGAATGAAATGTGACTCTTGCATCATTCAAATGTTAAAAACAAAAGAATGCGGTTTGAGTTTTCTTTTAGTTTGAAGTTTTCAATATTTTATAATTTGATTTTTTTGTCATCTATACACATTTCATTTCTTGCAAATTCAATTTTAATGTATGTTGTTGTTTCATGCCAAGTGCAATGTTTGAAATATTTGTCCTTTTCGACATGTTTTTTTCCTTCTTGGAAACTATGTGAAATAATTGCATGAAAATTTAATATAAATATTGGATGTCTCATGAAGATGTAGCAACATCATGTTTTCCAAGTTCATCAAGTAATTGTTGCATATATCACCATCCCATCCTTGAACATTGTGAATCAAGCACTAAATCGAATGGGATGTGGAGCACCTTGAAGTTGAAAAAATGATTCATGATAAGTAGAAAATTAGTACATCTCATGACCTGTTGCTAAAACATTATAACCTTTCTTTTTATTCAAGCATACATAAATTGGAAACTTTTCACAAGCTTGAGCAACATATATTGGAAAACAAGTTGTATTTAATAATTGTAAATGTATATTCAAGGTTTTATGATTTGTTCTTGTGAATGTAGTTATCACTATGATGAAAGGAGACCATTTTTGGAAATATAAATAGATTGTGGCTTCTATAGGAGAAAATGAAGTTGGAAGAATTTAACGTTCCCCTAGCCTTTTGGACTTGTCAATGTTGTTGCACCTCAAAGGCAAATCCAAAATGTGTTGGTCCTTGTGTTAGGAATAAGATTGGGAAAATAATAGTGGCACAAGAAATGGGATTAGAAGAAGGGGACATTTTATGAAGGAAATGAATATGAATTAGTAACAACTAGTGTGTACTTGTTGCGTTCGCTGCTAGTGCATAATGCACAAGTGTGTTATTTCAACAATGTTTGGTTCATGTTTTTGGTTTTTAAAAAAAACTTTTCTTTTCAAACAACCGTTGGTCCCCCCCCTGTCGCCCCAGTCCTTCGCATTCCCCACCCCCCCTGCCCCCCTTCGCCCGGTCCTTCCCTGCCCGTCCCCCCCCCCCTTGCTGGAGTCAGTTACATTTTGGGGATGGATGACGGTTCGGGCAGATTCGAGGGTTGCTTCATTTCTCATCCCCAAAACGCATCATATATAAGATAATTGATGATTTGTTATTGAAACAAAACACACATGTTGGTTAGGAAATGAATAATGGAGTGAAAATGAGGAATGAAAAACTCAACAAATTTGGTTGGTGATAATACTCGAGGGGGACACTATTTGAAAAAAATAAAAAATACATGAGTAAAAACATAAGGCACATTATATTGCTTGTAGGGTAAAAATTATAAAATAATTAGTTCAAAAATAGGGTTATATATATATTTTGAAAATATAATTATAATTAATATAAGCTTCGTGTAAATCTCATATATATATATATAAGAAAACATATCATGTGCATTAAAGATTTAAAGTACTAATTCTCAATAGGTTCAATTATTGTGAAATAATGTTTTGGTTAATTGTGACTAATAAAAGTTTGTAAATTATAGTTATTTTCATTTCAATTATATTCCATGGGTGAAAACATGATAAAATAATTCAAAAAGTAATTCCAGTATGCAAAAATTGGGGGTCTCCCAATAAAATGTACAACAAGCAAATGAATTTATAAAAATAATATCAAAAAAGTTTAGTACATTCTTTCTTAATTATTGTTGGCATTGGTTTCAAAAGCTAAATTGATATAATTATGTTTTTCCAATGCACTTGTAAGTACTTGCATTGGACCTTTAATTTTTGGCAATTTGAAAAATTGATTTCAAAATACTTGAAAGTATATGAATGTTATTTGCAAACAATTGTTTCATTTTCCCTAACCCTCAATATTAATGTGTTAAACATTTTAATATAAATACATATATATTTTCCAATGGAGTTTGTTTTGATAGTTAAATTCATCCCCAATTTCGAAAACTAACATATTTTTTGGGGATATTTTTGGGGTACTTTTTCAAGTCCAAATGATACAGTACAAATATTTTTGAGAAACTAGAGGGAAGCTAGAAGTGTTAATGAGAAAAATCTAAAAGTTTTATTTGATTTGAGATGCTAGAAGAAGGTTAATTTTTTTGAAATTATTATTTTTACTTAACGAGTAGAAAGTAAGCTAACAAGTAAGGTCAAAATATCTTGCTTGCACCCAATGGTTTCATTTTTGCTTTCAATTCTAGACTTCACTAGCCCCAAAAAAATTTAACTAAAAATTTAAATTAATATATGGTATTAAAATTGAATACCAGGGAAGAAATATATATATATAGGGTGGTTAAAATATGTGCATATTAAAAAAAATGTTTTGCATCTTTAAAATTAGGGACATTTCAACGTAAAAAAACTTGAAAACACTTTGCACATGTTTTGGTTTGCAATACATATGAACAACAATGATTATTCCTAAACAATCATTTTTATTTTATTCATAAAGACCAACAAATTAATTTAGAAGTGATTGCAAATGATGTCTAGGAATAACCAAAACAAGTTTGATGATTGTATAATAGATGTATATTTAGGTTGAAAATGGAGAGCCCAAGCATTTTTACAAGCTTGTTTCACATGACCTTTAGCTTACATTGTTGGGTCAATGACCATGATGAACAATTGAGTTACTTTAGAATTATGAACTAGTTTTCAAAATTGGAAGACATGAAAATGTTTTGATTTTTGGAGAGGTCTTTTGAAAAATTGTCATTTCAAAGTACTCCCATTGGGAACTTAAAAAATATGATATTGAAGTTTGTGGTTGAATCCATGGGAGTTTATGATACATGTCAAACTTATATATTTATTTATTTCATTGTTTGTTTGTGCACTCTAGTTAACAATCTTGCTAACAAGAAGGTGAACTTGTAACTTGTTATATTATATTTGTGGTGTAAAATATAATATTTAAATCACTCACACCAATTACCAAGCTTAGAGACATGGCAAACATCACTTCCTCCTACGGACAATCTTATTGTGATGTGTTGTAGTAAGAACATATATTGTGAAACTATGAATACACAATATTCTTATTTTTTTTATCAAATTAATATATTGATTTTTTGGTTTCCTTGTTCAAGATAATTGGGTTGTGGAAGTAGAAGAAAAATAGATTCATTGTTAGTTTGAAGGATCCTAAGGTGAGTGGTGATAGCAAAATGGGGCCTTCCATGTACAACATTTGACTAACTCATTTGATTACATAGTCCATGAAAAAATCATGAGTGTTAATTCATATTAATGTTTGTCTTTGCAAATCATCCATCATTTGTACGGGATTAATTAATGCTTGCATATGTTTGCATATTTATCCAATATAAGATGTATACTTAACATTAAAATCATGGTAAAAATCATATTAATATTGTATTGATCCAATCCATGGTGGGGGGAGGGAGATTAAGTATACAATTTAACATATAGGAATCCATATGGGATCATATTGTTAAGAAAATGATGACATCTTTCAACCTTACGATCTATTTGCACCCAACCTTTAGATTCATCTCAATCCACCATTGGATCATTTGACAATGGACTAAGGTGGTAAATTTGTTTGCAATTTGCAATCCGCATTTTTCAAGTCTTTAGCATCTTCCCAAGTCTCTTGTTGCCATTCTTGTCGTTTTTTGTCATCTCATTGTTTTATTATCATCTTTTGTTGGTTTGATATTTTTTTGCTATTGGCAAAGCCTAAAATTGAGATGTCCATGAACCAAAACATCCCATACATGTGTTTTTTTTTTGGGTTCAAATTCGATACGTAGTCTCCAAGTAACGATTATCCAAATGATGATTTAGTCAGATTTGACGAGAAGTAAATATGAAAAAAAATAAAAAATAAAATGTAGCATCCTTTTATATTTTTGGCTACTTGCTAGAACTTAGGATAGAATTTGACAAAGTTTTGATTTGTTATAGATTTGTGTTTTCAAATTCTGGCAAGTAATAAACTCAAAACAAAACAATAAATTTACATCACTTTGGAAGAACAAATTTCTTCATGTGACAAAATTTTGCTTGGAAAAAATAAATTCTGATCACTTTCAGATCCAAATTTTTACTAAGGATGTGCGGATTCAGAACATGTGGCATGTAGTTCTTATGTTGGGACTTTGGTATGTCCTTTCAGGACCTTGGATTGGCAACACTAGTTGGATGCTCTTTTTGGAGGCAACACAAAGCAAAAAAAAGGTCCACCCCATGTGTGTCAAGGAAATGATTTTGATTTGTATGTTGTAGTAGTACTAGTTGGATTTGTATGTTGTTGTTGTTGGAGTAGTAGTAGTTGGATTTTGTATGTTGTAGTTGGATTGTGGTGCAGCAAGAGTCCCTATAACGAGAGGGATTGGCAGACATCAACAACCGCAATGGCACCAGGAAAGTTCTATGCAGTGAGATGCGGCTACATTCCTGGGATCTACGACACATGGGTAGCTTGCCAACAGCAGGTAGTGCTTCCCAAAATCAATCTCCCACCCAATCTTGCACCACCCAAGTCTTTTTTTTTTGTTTTTTTTTTGGTGGGGGGTGTTGCTTTCAGCATGAACTGAGAAAACTGAATGTTAGTTCTAGAGGGGGTTAATGAGAATGACCTTCACGTTTGCAAATGGACTTGGGTTCTAGAATTTTAAGCTTTGGGTACACATCAGCTCGGAAGGGAAGCAACAATCCGCAAATGGGGGGTCAATAGATAGTGAAGTCTAAGTAACATTTGTTATGTTATTCTAATGTTTTTCCCCCCATGATTTAGGGTTTATGGGTCATTAGGGTTTCAGGAATTGGAGTCTGTTGGATTTTTACTGTACCAATAGATAGTAAAGTCATGGCAACAGTTGTTTTGTTCTTCTTATGGTTTTTCTCCATGATTTAGGGTTTCTGGGTCATTCGGGTTTTAGGGATTGAAGTCTGTTGGACTTTTAGTGTACAAAAATTCATGTTTGGCACCTGATGATTGCCAGTATGTAAGTAAACCTCCCATGGGATTCTTCAGGTTAAAGGGTACAAAGGCAGCCAATTTAAATCTTTCAAGTCACGGCTGGAGGCAGAGCAGTACTTATCATCAGCAGGATCCTCAGGACAAGCAGCAACAATCCACAATGTGTCAGTGTCGGAAAACTCCCAATCATCAGTGCGCAAGCGCCCTCGCTCAAGATCGCCTCCAGAGACTCAACCTTTGTCTAGAAATCAGGTCTTTTCCTCTTTTCAGAAAATTGAAAAGAAAACTTCATCATTTGTAATTTTTCAGCCATGCACGGGTGCAATTTCTCTATCCCAATGTCAGGAAGCTCACCAGTGGAGACTGGAGCCGAAGTACTTACTTTGATGAGGATAGTTTCTGCTTGTCAGCTAACCAGCTATAGGAATGAATGCTCTCACTGTTGTAATATAATCTGTTGTCATCCTCAGCTTCACCTTGGTAAGTCAATCTTTCCTGATATGCAGCTGAAGGCTAAACATTTCAAAGCACAAGTATGGTTGCAGATGACTGAATCTTTCTTTTGATCCTGTAGCAATGATAATCCACTAATCTGTTGTTAGCTACAAAAAACATAGACAGTAGTAGCAATGGGTATTTTGGCATCAAATTCTGTAAAATAGAAAGTTTAGCTGCCATAGTTAAGGAGATCTCAGCTCCAATTTACCAAAGTGGTGTTTGTGTGGCAGGAGGAGGTGTATCAAATAGAGTATGATGGGGCTTCTAAACGGAATCCAGGTCCAGCTGGTGCAGGGGCTTTGGTCCGAGCACCGGATGGCTCTGTGGTAAATTATTTGTTTCTTCAAAACTTACAAATTGTATTTGGTAGCAACTCAAAGAATTGCATGTGGAATGAAGGTACGTTCTCCATCTAATCAAGATTTAAACCTGTGGTATGTTGGGGGTTTCTTTTGACACTCTCTGGCAGGTTTGTGAACTGAGAGAAGGCCTGGGTGTAACTACAAACAATGTTGCAGAATATCGGGCACTTATTTTAGGCCTTTGTGGAGCTTTGGAGAGAGGAATTTATCGTGTCCGTGTCCAAGGTGATTCTAATCTTGTGTGCCAACAGGTGCCTATGCGTGTGTTTTTTTTACTTCTTTTTTTCAACTGTTTTCCTATTGTCAAGAGTCAAAGATTTCACTGTTTTTGTTTCTGTATATCTTCCTTAAAGCAGAAATCTTGTGTGTGGATTTGTTGACCGGTCCTTCATCTATGTTTCTTAAATACTGCTCACCATCATGACCGAGCCTTGTTTTTTCTTCCAGAAATGCAAAAGAAAGTCAGGATGCAGATTTCTGTATTGATTGATGAAGTCAGTGGGGAGAATGGCAGGTAGTCATTGCCATTCATGATGAAGGTGATGGTCTGATAAATTGTGACTGATACAAAGTATCACCAGACTCATTGTTGTCATATTTGTTGTAGTTTTGCTTTGAACTGACATAAAGGTTACCCTTCATGCTTGGTTTGCATGTTGTTGAATACAGATACAAGGGAATTGGAAGGTGAATGACCCAGCACTAAAAGTTCTTTGCAAAGAGGCCCAGTCTTTGATGCGAAATTTTGTAGAATTCTCAATTGCTCATGTTGACAGGGTAAGGCCATTGCATATCTTGATTCTCGGCTGCTTTTTCCCCAAATCTGTTCTATATGTGTATTTTTATTCCTGATCATTATTATGCATTTTGATTTTCATTTACATTATGTGTTTGTATTCAGTGTCTCATCTGTTTTTGAGTTGGTATCAGGGTGCTAAGTTTTACAAGAGGTTCTCTTCCTACCTGTTATTCTCCTAATTCTGCTCCTGCACACTCAGGGACTTTGTCTTCTTTGGTGCATTTACTACTGTGTCTTTGGTTTGATCCATGTCTTTTGGAAAACTTAGGTGGTTGATGGAATTGCTGCATAAGTTTACACGGAAGGCTTTGGGTCTTTTACTGATGGTCATCATCTTAAATATTTGGATGCAGGAATTCAACTCAGATGCTGATCGATTGGCCAATGAAGCAGTTGCACTTGCTGGTACGTTTAAATTCAATTCTGACTAATGACTTTCAAAAAGAAAGAAAAAACTTTGTTGTAACAATTATCCTGCTACTTGGACCTGGCAAATCCAGAGCAGACCCAGCAGATCCAACTGGATTCTGGGGAAAATGGGAAAACTGTCAAGTGAATAGAGACTGCAAATTGCTGAGGGATTCACAAATTCCTGAAACAAAGTTTCTACTGGAGATTGAGAAGCCAACAACTAGTTTTGTTTTCTGTTTACTTCTTTTGACAGAGACAAAATTTGCAAGCTCATTTGCTTCATAAACTGAAGGGGAAGGAGATGCAAAAGTGGGAGGATCCATATTTCCACAATCTTGAGGCTGCAGATGAAGGTGTGGAGTGTGTAAAGCTGATGCAAGATTCTTTTTGGCAACATAGCCTGAGTGTTTATTGAAAGATTGCTGTGTGCCCCCATGGATAATAATTCTTTCCTTGAGTGTGAACGATTTCCCATTTTTCCATTAGATATGGTATGGATATTGATACAAAAGATTATATTGGTCTACTAATGTTTGTGGTATTTTGGGTACTCAAGGTGAAATTTCAGTTCTTTCTGGGGGATCATTCCAACCCAATGTGGCACATGGGTGGTGGTATTTATGGATCCTTCCTCACCCAGAAGGGATCACAGCAGAAGATCTTGCTTTTAGTTTAAAGAATTGAGGACTGTTTATTATGAGGCTGTTCAATATACAATTTTGTCAAGTATGATGAAGCTGAAGATTATATGGAAGAAATCCAGGAGTGCTTTCCACAAGATTCTATCCAGTTGCTTGTGAATATAGAACATGGGTCTTGACTTAACCTTGTGGAACATTCTGAAAAAATTCATTCACTGGAAGTGAGTGCAGAAAAATACATGTTATACAAGGAGGAATTTTATGTAGCTTGAGCGAAATTGGGATGATCAACTGATGAGGATAGGCAGATGTGCTTCAGTGTTTGTTTTTGCATGGTAAGCAATGCTTGAGATTCGTGTTGAGGATTTGATGAACTGCAAGCTTCGCTGGTTCCGCTGTTGAACTATGAAATCACTTGCACACCCTGACTTCACCAGATCCCAGTTATTGAGAAACTTTTCTGGCTTGCAATTCCTGGACTTTGTGGAGTTCTATTCCAACTGTTTCTGGAAACTTCTGACAGCAGATCACACAGCTCCAACCAAAGATTTATTGTAGCCCACTTCATTTACTTATTCTTTGTTTGTTCCCTGCTCTCCTTTCCTTTGAAGTTCTGCATTTTCATTTCTGTTGGTCTGATTTTTCATCTTGTCCTTGTGTTGTGGTCTGTTGCTACCCAGTAGGATGGCTGAATTTTCCTGTTCCTTCCCAATTTCCAGCACTAACTTGATTCACAGGTTGGTTATTTTTCTGTTTGTATTTGTCTTCCCTAGTTTGGAACTTTCTGTGGCTTCTTGAAGAAGTGTTAACCTTGCTGTGGGTTTTCCCTTCATCATGAGAAGGGAGATTTCTCTATTCTTATGACAGATATTTCCTTTTACTTGAAATGGGAGCTTCAATCCATGATGGTGCTAGACAACATCATGTATCGCATTCAAACTCAGAGTAATGGACTTAGTTTTGGTGTGTTGTGCAAATTTTTGGCAAGTCTTGCAGGTATGAAAACTTTTTGGGTTGTGGGTTTTGAGATTCAAGAAGAAAGGGCTAATATGGTGGATGTACTGGCAGAGCAAGAAAAAATGGAAACAAGTGTGCAGGCAACAAATGGTGTTTGCCTACTGTGTCCTTACTATGTGAGACTGAAATCTGAATTCTATCTCTAGGGATTTCAGTCTCTAGGATTTTCTGCCTGTGTCTCCAGACAACATAAACAACATTACAGTTCTTGTTACGAGAATATGCACTACCACCTCCTGAAAAACAGTTTTTGTGTTAAGAGGGCCAAGGCAAACAACTACAACGACTACCACATCAGCAAATGATGGACAGAATGGCAGGAGATTCAAGGTTAAAACCTCCCTTCACAGAAAGATGGTAATCTCCTGAAAACAGGAGATTGACTGATGCAGGAAAATTAACACAGAGAGAAAGTCATGATGTGTTTACCAATTTAGATATATTGCTTGATAATGGCATATAATGATAACACTGCTTGCTGTCCTCTGCACAATTCAGCACCAGTGTAGAACCGTGAGGGGATGATTCGGTCCTTCATTGAGCTGATTGCTGTGCAGAATCAGCACTCCATTGCCATCTGTTTCATGATCAGCACCTTGTAGAAATAGCCCATGTAATAAATGTTGAAACATACAATGGACTCTCAAACTTCAGTGATCTTGCCAAAATCCTTAGATATTCTCAAATGAACAGGCCTACCACAATGTTTGAATCTTGCCACCCTCAGGGTTCTCAGACGCCTAAAGAATTGATGAAATTGATGACTACTGAATGCTCATTGCAGACATGAAGAGCACATCTGGTACTCACTAGATCTTAACACGGGATAGAATAGTTGAACATGAACTAGACCAGCTCCAGCCAAAACATTCCTTACCAAAATAGTGACCAAATCTATTGAAGGCAAAGAGGAGCTCCACAAATTCTTGGTGAGGTACTTCATGCTGTGAGAGTGGACATATATCATGGTACACTACAGGGTCTTGGCTTTGATTGGTTGCTTCTTCCTTGTCATCTGGCGAAATGCTGAGTTTTTCATGCCCAAAAAGAATAATAGAGCTCCAAAAAGCGACAAATTCTGCACAAACCAATTTTGGACAGATGACACAACTGAGGAAGCTATGTCCATAAATGCAACCAGAGAATCTCATTTGAAAGTAGTCATTTTACTATGTGTTCCAACAGAGTTAAGAAATTGGAAAGCACTTGATATGCATGTGCCAAGGTTTACCTTCAAGAAAGAGTTGAACTGATAGAGGTAGTCAGGACTTGCCAGATCAAAATTGTAAAAGTCATGCATAATTGGTGTTACTGCAGCCAAGAAGATAAGCTGCAACCATCATGTTAATTCTGAAGTTGGGTTTTCTATACTTTCACTAATTCAAATACTTTCAATGTCAAGTTCTCTTCTACTTTTGAACTGATGCAGGCATTTAAGACTTGAAAGATCACAATAAAGAAAAGTCATGCATACTTGCTGTTACCACAGCCAAGAAGATAAGCTGCCAAAGAAACAGAATAGCATCAAATATTTTCAAATCTAGTGCTGTATACTTTTGAAGCCCTTTTCTTCCCCCACTGTAAAGTGCCCTAAGCTCTCTCAAGCTGCCTGTAGTCACAAAAGCTTTGAACTAACAGGTGCTTTGAAGAAAACTTCTCCAGCATGTCTAGATCCCTCTTTGTTATCTACAAAGCTTTTCCACAACTACCAAGTTGCAGAAACAGAGACAGTGGTGCTTATTGTGAAACTTAGATAAAGGCAATAGTAGGAAAGTCTCAGAATTACATACTCACCAACAAATAAGCACCCAAGCTGCTGCCTAGGGTGAACAGAAGGCCACCTAGACCTTCTAGTACAATGGCTGCCATCAGCAAATGCTTTGTCTGCAATCCAACATCTGACAAAAATCATCAGTGCTATAGTCTTCAAAACTTAGCTAAAGCAATGATAACAGCTCTTTCTGTAGCCAGAATCCAACATGTTATTGAAGATGTTCCTTTTGCAAGGAGCCTCCCAGCCATTCACAGGGTGGAATGCAGTTTGAATGATGTGGTTGTGGCACACACCTCAACATCTTGAGGCAATGAGAAGTTGATATTGAACATGTCATTGACGTTCTTTCGGAACAACTCAAACTTCGGGTCCAGTGCTTGCAAAGCTGCACCTCCATTTTGGCCGAAATCCTGGATTCTGAGAAACGAGAACCGGACCATGCAGGAAAACAGGTCGAACAAGAAGAGCCTTTCAACATAAGAAGCAGAAAGAAAGCATTCTCCAACAATTGCATCAAGAAAAAAAGAGTGCAAAACGTGTAGATGCTGCTCCACCGGAGCCACGTTTCTCTGTTTTCTAAATAATCTCAAAACAAGTATCACCGAGACCAAGAAAGAGGCGATAGAAATGTGGAGCCTATCACTCTTGACAAAAAGACAAAACTTCTTCACTTCTTCACAAGGGGATGCAACAGAGCTAAAGCGCCCTGACAAACAAAGCCACAAAACCCAGCACAAGACATGAAAGACAACATAAGCAAAAAGACGTTCTAACAAAAGAACCATCTCTGCATGCAAGCAGACGAAAACGAGACACAAAGTACAATCAACCGGAGGTCAAAAACGTCGTATCCAATGGAAACAAACAATATTTCAAAGAAACAAACGAGAAAAAAGAATTTTTTTTTGACTCTGCAGTGGAATGTGAGACAGGTCGCACTTACTTCTGCCAAGCGGCGAGAATGAAGATGGCGGAGAAAGCCACCCGGCCGATGAAGGACAGAAAACCCATGCAGCGCAGACTCCCGACACCAACAAAACCAGCAGCCGCAGATTCCCTCTTCCAGCATACAAGAACCAGCAAAGAGAGAATAGAAGTCGACAAAAAAAAGAAGTACGTCCTTCGATGTCTGTATCGCTCTCTCGCACAGTCTCTCTTTCTCAGCCTCTCTTCCTCTTTCTCTTGCTCGCGCGCGCGCGCGAGGGAACGTGAGAGAAGCGGGAAAACCTCAATTCTCACAACGTCGACAGCAGCGGCAGCAGAGCTGCAGAAACAAATGATGGACTGGGGTGGTTGTTTTTTCCAAGCAACTCAGGATTCGAACCCGCGACCTTGTCAGCGAAAGAGCCATAGGGGTACGGATTTAATTAATTAATTTTTATTTATTTATCTATTTATCGGTCAAGTGGCGAATTTCAGTGTTTTTTTTTTTTTGTGGCAAAATTTCGCAACTTGGCGATTTTTTTTTCAGAAAAATGAAAAATAAAATAAAAATTCAGGGATTCGAGGGACTTTTTTTTTAAAAAATTGAGGGACTTTTTTCGCCATTTTCGAAATTTAGAATAAATAAATTTAGCCACATCTAGAGCTAGGCAGCAATTCCTAGGTCATCACTTGTACCAGCGTTTTGTTAAAACGTTACAACCCAACTAGAACAATCGCCATTTAATGTTAATTAATGTTGGGGATCCTTGCCACTAAACCTACTTGAGGAATTTGGAAAAAAAAAAAGAAAAAGCTTGGCAATCCATCCATATGTATATTTAGCCAAATTTGATGATATTAATTTTTTTTTGATAGTGGTCAATCTTAAGCACTCTTTCATGTTGTAGGCAGTTTTGATGATTTTTAATTAAATTTTTTGACATGTTTGGCAATCATCCATATGTTTGTTTAGCCAAATTTGATTATATTAAAAAATTTGATAGTGGCAAATCTTAAGCACTCTTTCATGTTGTAGGCAGTTTTTTGATCATTTTAAATTTAATTTGACATATTTTAAAACAAAAAAGAATATTCTTCCAAAATATTCTTCTTTTCAAAATAATTTTTGCAAAAAATGGCTAAATTTTGCAAAACATTATTCATCCTTCTATACTTTTGGCTACAAACTGAAAATCAAATATTGAAATCTGGCGAAAACCTCCAAAATCACTCTTCTTCTTCTTTTTTCATTTTTAGTTTGTATTTGGAAAAATATCGCCAATTAAACAAAACACTGACCAGACCAGCCCTTGTTTTTGCTGGCTCTATATAGCCAAAAACCTACAGTAAAAATTTAAAGTGCTAAAATCTTTTTTTTTTTTTTTGAGATTTTCCATAGCCAAAATTTAAGAATTTTTTTCAGATTTCTATAGTATACATGGTTGAAGTATGTAGACAAAAAATAAAGAATTTTTTTACAAGCAAACATTACTTTCATATTTAAGCTTGAAAGCCAAATTTTGGCTTAATCTTCCCATGGGATCATTGCCACTTTGGCTACATCACAAAATTGACCCAAAAAAATAAATTAAAAAAATCACTACTCAACCATTCTACAAAATAATAACATACATTCTTTTATGGAGTCTTTAGAAAGGTACCCAATTAATACATTTTCAAGAAGAAAAATAGGTAATAATAATAATTAGTGGGCTTATTGCATTATGGCTATGTGGCCTTTTGTGACATGTGCAAACAAAATCATGAAAGAAAATCATGAATAGAAAAAAATTTGGGTTGGCTTTTGAACATGGTGTTTAAGAATGTTCATGTAGGTAGGTAAATGCCTCTTCTTTTTTCATGCAAAATAATTTATGTCGCAAAATTCAATGATTTTTTTTTTGAGAAAAGTCAAATTTTGAGTTTATTAAAAACAACAATTTTCAAATTTTTTTTTATGTTGATGAAGTATGTAGCCAAAATTACATAAGGATGTTAAGATTATTTCTTTCCATACTTAGTTAATAGCCAAATTTGGCTAAATCGACTTATGGATCATTTCTACCTTAGTTACATCACAAAATTGGAAAAAAAAACAAAAAAAAACATTAGTAGGTAATGATTTGATGAATTTTAAGATGAATTTTTAATACTTTACAAAAAAACATTTGAGAAAAAAACTTGGAAAATTGTGTTAGAAATGTGAAAAAAATAATAATTATCAAGCAAACATTCAAAAATTGGTCAATTTGTAAAAAAAACAATTAAAAAAAAAACAAGCATTTTTTTCATAGAATCATTTGTATAATTCATGATGATGATTCATTGGAATTAGTTTAAGTACATTAGCTAGGTTTTATAAGTTGTTTATTCAAATTTCAAGTAAAGAGGAATGGAAAGACATATTTTTTAAATTGTTCTATTTTAACACCATAATAATGAGTAGATTCTCAATGCCTAGTGCACCAATTTGCATCTTGTATTTATTCAATTGAATTTTTTTAATTAATGGAATTTTATTTTTATTAAATATATTTCAATTCAATATGAATTTGTCATGTGTTAGTTTAATTTCCTAATTAAGTCTTATGGGCCTTAAAATATTAAATAGTTAATAATGGTAGACATTTTGATTGTTTTCAATTTTATCTTTAAAAGATGAAGCAATTAGGTTAGTTAGCCCAGGAATTGGCAATTAATATTTGTTTAACAATCAATTGGCAAATTTTTTAAAAGGATTTGAATCAAGGGGCCTACTTTTGTGGGTGGAAAGTAGACCTTGTGTAAATTTATAAAAAAAATGGATTAGTAGATGGTTTCAAATCCTAAATTTTTTTGTGTGGTTATAAATTAAAAGTAAGATTATATCTCAAGAATTTAGGGTATTGTAATTAGACGATTAATGATTGGGCTCACATTTGCACTTGGTTAATCTTAGCATTTTAAAACAAAGATGTCCATTTTTTTTGAATTTACAAAAATAATTTCTTATTTTGCTATCTAGTTCAAAGGGACCTTAATCCTAGATAGGGGGAGGTTTGGAAATGATGCATTATTTACGATGATTTTATATTATTTGGTTACGTCGTGAAAACATCGATAGTTGAAGGTGCCAATATGGTAGCGCACAAGAAATTGAATTTCATTTTAATTCAATTCAAGTTGCATGCAATGTCATTCAATATTTCCATTTGAAGGAACTTAATTTTCACAAAATCAATTCAATTTTTATCATTAGGTGATTACCATTAATAATGCAAAGCATTGCAAAGCCCAGATCATAATGGTTAGAAAGAATTTTGAAAAAATGAAACAAAAATTGGGATTGTGAATTGTGTGACAAGGTTTATAGCATTGGCAATTAGGATTTAAGATGGCGAAACATAGTTGTGGCAATGTTTGGAAAGAATTTTTTCTTAACTTATTACTATGTCCTCTTTACTTATTCACAACAAGCTAACCTTAGCACCACAACCAAACACATGCATGTATGTAGAATTTATTTTATTTTTACCAGCAAAATTTCACCAAGAAATGAAATTATAATACTAAAAAAAAACGATTTTGAAAGTTTTTAGTCACAAGAAATGAGAAGGAAAAGAAAAAGAAAAGGATAATTGCGAGGTTCATATATTTGGTTTTCATTGTGTAGCCAAAAATATGAAAGGATGATTTAAGATTTGTATTTTTATATAACCAGATTTGGCTAAATCTTCTAGGGATGATTGCTATTTTTTCTACATCTTCCAATGGATGGTCATCACCTTTAAAATGAAAAGAAAGCACATCAACAAACCCAACTTAACAAATCATTGACAACCCAAGTCAAGCTCAACGATATAAGATCAACAAGCCTTTCACCTACACACCAATGAGTTTGAACCCAAAACCTCGTCCAAAACCTTTTCCAAGTCAAGCTCAAGGATATAAAATCAACAAGCCTTTCACCTACACACCAATGAGTTTGAACCCAAAACCTCGTCCAAAACCTTTTCCAAGTCAAGCTCAACAATATAAGATCAACAAGCCTTTCACCTACACACCAACAAGTTTGAAACCCAAAACCTCTTCCAGTACTCAAGGGCCAAGACATGGAGGCTATATTGTTAAACCATCACTCCCATCTTCTTCCTATGAATAATTAACATTGTTTTGTTTTTGTTTTTTTTCCCTAAGCACCACAACAGACCCAGCCTAACAAGACATTGGCACCCCCAAGTTAAGCTCAGTGGTAGAGAGGGCAAGCAAGACTCTCACCTACACACTTGTGGGTTTGAAACCCAAAACCTTTCTGAGAAAAGGCTATAATACACATTGAGCCATCATCCCCATCTTCTTCCCATGGACTATTGACACTTTTTCTTTGGCTTTCTTTCTTTTGTTTGAAGCACAACAGCAGACCTGACCTGACAAAGCTGTTGAGAACCCAAAGCCAAGCTCAGTGACAGAGAGGGCTGGCAGAACCTTTCACCTACACACCAGCACCAGTGGGTTTGAAGAAACCCAGAAACCTTTTTGGAGGTTCCAGACCAATATACCATCAAGCTATATATCACCCAGGCCTGCCTGGGTGATGATCATACCTGGGTGATTGATGATCATGATCATCACTTTGACTACAAACCAAAAAAAAAAATCTTAAACAAAACTCTGATGCAGACGATGAATCATCTGTTGCTTGCACATGTAAAAGGGTCTTTGAAGCATCTGCTGTTCAGGCCTTTTTCTTAAATGACGACAGAATCAGCTGCACATGACGACGAAGAGCCAATTCTATCATTTTGTTACCTATTGAACGAAGAAGTATTCCTTCTCTACTATTTTTGACTTTATCTGAGTTACATAATTCTTTCCCCCAACCCTTCAACAGATCACCTACAGCTAACTGCTACTACAGAAAGCTTGCTGCATGCAGCAGCAGCAGGCCTGCACTTGTGTTTGTTCCTCCTCCCTCGCACTACTCCCCTTCATTCAACAGATCATCTGTGCAGCAGCACCATAAGGCAGAGCTGATTTAGAAAAACTAGAA
The DNA here is from genome assembly GCA_963920785.1 of Sphagnum contortum. Taxonomy (NCBI): domain Eukaryota; kingdom Viridiplantae; phylum Streptophyta; class Sphagnopsida; order Sphagnales; family Sphagnaceae; genus Sphagnum; species Sphagnum contortum. The sequence continues at coordinate 11,381,769 of OY987277.1, forward strand.
GATCTTGTGCTCTCGATGTTTTGAGTGGAGATGGAATTCACTCGCAAGAAGTTGTGCTTAATGAATTTGGTGATCAAAAAGAGCATCATCATCCGGCAATTTTTCTTTAAATGTTTTTTTGGGGAATTTTGGCTATTGAAAACTTCAAAAGCACATGACTTTAGCATTTTAAAAAATTTAATATATATGTTTTTGGCTATAATAAAAAGAACCCACCAAACTTCCAATGTGAAACCAGATATTTTAACTCCGTTGAGTTTTCATCCACAACTCAGTGAGTTATTTCATCCCACATCCGGTGCATGGTGGGTCTAGTTCACTCTGGGGTCACTGCTGCTCACTTTTTTCTTTTCTTTTTTAATTTTGATTTGTGGCGAAAATTCATCATTTTTCTTTTCTTTTCTTTTTTCTTTTTTTAAAAAAAATTCCCAAGCAACATGGTCAAAGGAATTTTATGAATTTTTTTTCCCCCAAAAAATAGCCACATTTGAAAGAATTTTTTTTCAAAAAAATAGCCAAGATTTTTGGAGGATTTGGGCAGATTTCTGGCTTTCTTCTTTTGAAATCGCCATATTTATTATTAACTAGTAGGTTTTATAGTGCTTCTTCACCACCCAGGTAAAAAAGGATTCCTAAATTTTTTAAAACTTCTTTAATTTGTCTTGTAGCCAGATTTGGCTAAATCCCATCGCCACTTTTGGAGCAACATGAGAAATTTACAGAATTTTCAATTACAGAAGCTCTTTTGAAGCTCTTTTGTAGAATAGGAGAATTTGCACATTTCATTTTTCATAAATAGGTATATTTGTTGTAGGGTAAGAAGGGACCCTTAAGTAGGGTCACTCCTCAAAGAAGGGCCCTAAGCTGAGACTCTAGCAAAGTCTAGCCCATGAGGCAGTAGGAGCCAGAGGTGCCTTACGAGGTACTTTACGAAGTACCTTATAAAACTTCTTAACCCATGATCTCCAACGGGTACCCACCCCCGTATTATCCGACGGGTATCAATAATTTTACAAAAGCCCAATGCATTTTCTAAAGTAACCCTCCTAAATAATCCTTAAATAATCTTCTAACGTAAAGAAATATTTTTTACATTCCCCTAGGTATCCTTTAACCTAGTAAATAATTTTTATAGTCCTCTAGGTAAGACCCTTTTGTAGACCCTAGGTAATCCTTAAGTAAAGTCCTTGAGTAAGCTTTATTTAGCTTGTCATGAAAGGTTTTTTCATCGTCCCTATCCTATATAAAAATATAGGTGAATTAGTAGGTAGTCCTTAGTCCTAAACCTAACTAAGGGTCTAGGTTAAGTGGGTCCTAACCTATTTTGTCCCCTTACATAGGTAGTCTCTTAATCTATGTGATCATAACTTAGTTAGATCATAGTCTAATTAAACAAGAAACTATGGTGCTCCCACTTTTTTGTTAGTCCCTCTTTTGTTTTTAGGGACGATCCACACTTTGATGGGCTTTATGAATAGGTCCAAAGGGAGGATCCATGAGTAAAGTGGGACCAAAGTGAGGCCCAAAGTAACGAATACTTGAAGGATAACTTTAATGTGCCCTCTAAATCATTATTATTTTTATTATTTTTATTTTATTTTTTTTCAATTTTGTGATGTTTCTCAAGTGACAATTATCTATAAGTATGTTTTTATCAAATTTGGCAATATTCAAAATATGAAAGGTAAAAAATAATCTTAAGCACCTTTTCATATTGTAGGCAATTGTGGCAATTTCTTGCAACTTTTTAATATATATATATTTTTTTGGTGATTTTATTTTCACAAAAAGGGTTTGTGACAAAATATTATCTTTTCCAAAATGTTGAAAATTCGCCACAAAAAATATCACACCTCCAAATCACCATGTTTGCCCCCTCCCCTCCCCACCCACCCCCCCCCCCATATTTTTTTATGTTGCACAAGTAACCCAAGAGAGATTTAAGATTAATATGGTTACAAATTTCTAGACCCGTCAAGAAAGTGAAATTTAGTTTTCAGAAAATGGGTCCAAACCAAAATCCAAGTTGAAATGTGATTTCTTTTTTGGGGTGAAAATTTTGCAATCTTTTTCCCCCAAAAAACCAAAGCCATAATAATGCAACCATTTTTTTCAGAATTATATATATATATAATTTATTTATTTTTATTTTGGCATTTGTGCAACAAATTTGTGCCAAAAAAAAAAAGTTGCTCCAAATAGACTAGGAAATTTCTCAAAGTGTTTTATGGGCACAAGTGAAGGGCAGTTGAATGTTAGTTTGACTTATTATACCAAATATTTACACTCATTTTTCACTTGGTTGGAACTTTAAAATTTTAAAAATCACCAAAAAAAAAAAAAAAATTGGGGGAGGGAGGAAGTGTGAGAAGGAGAGGAGTTTTTTTTTTTTGGGTTGTAGAAAGACCCAAAAGGCAATTTGGGGTTCTTTGTTCTCTCATAGCACTTAGCCTGCAAGTTCCAGACAATTTGAGCTTTCTTTCTCTCTTTCTTTGAAGTTTGTAGTATGATACAGATGCAGAGTAAGAACATCTCCAGTGGTGCTCAGTATGTGATCCTGCACAGTAGAATTGGATGAAGAAAATCCAAAGTATGTCGGTTTGGCTCAGGAAAGGGTCTTGGCTTCGCATAGTTGCCATGGCTGGTGAAAACCGCAGCAGCGCTGTGCACCTGTGGAAAAAAAGAGTGTAATAAATATGATATGATCTAACTGCTGCTCAGTGTTTCTGATTGGTCCATCATAATGATTCATCCAGGTGATTTGCTATTAGTCGTCCCCCCCTCCTACTTGCTGTCCCCAGTTTCAGTTTAATGGGTGGAGTTGGCAAAAGAGTACATAACTAAAACTTGGATGCGAAAAATGTTATGTTTTCGCAAGGGCTCACATACTGAGCACCGCTGGAGATGCTCTCAGTTAAGTTCTCTTCGGAGAATTGAAAAAAGGGTCAAATTCAGAATCCTCCACTCATGCAAGTGCACTCTCAAAGTCAAAGTCAACATAGGAGTGCTGGACAAAACCCCATTGAATCTAGCTTCTCTTTTAACAAATTGGGAAAAAAGGGTAGAGGGGGATGGATTCATGAGCTCCATTGATAGTAGAACTTAGGTCAACATATGTGTGCTGCAAAAGTTTGCCCTAAAATTCTCTTAACACTTTCAACACTAAAGGGTTCTCACACACCACAAAGTACCAATTATTATTCACACTTTTTCAAGCTTCTTTCTGAGTTTGCAGAAGATGATGGGGCCTTTTTGAAAATTTGTTTAGCACTAATATTTCCTTCTACTTTTTTTTTAGAGCATCAATTCTAGTATTTTGTGGTGGTGTTCTTAATTAGAGTTGCTTTCAAACCAACGATTTTTATTTTCATTGCAACTTTTTTTTCAAAATCATGAAAAGCGCAATAATAAAATGTTGCTGAAATATTGCTTTTTCCCCCCCCAAAAAATCAATTTTTTAATTTTTTTTTCCATTTCACTCGAAAAAAAAGGTTTGAAAAATGAATACTTTGTCACAAATTCATTGGTTTTAAGGGGAAAAAATCATCAAATGTTGCCACAATTTGCCTACAATATGAAAGTGTGCTTAAGATTTTCTATTTTTCATATCTCAAATATCACCAAATTTGGTTAAATATCCTTCTAGATGATCACTCCTTAAGCAATACACAAAATTGAAAAAAATAAAATAAAAAAATAACATTATTTGGATATATAATATCATATTTCTTTTAACTAGGTTGCTTACCCACCTAGGCTATTTTCTTAGTCACTTGACCATTTCAACTCCACTTTGCAATTATCCCTTTTAGGTTAGCTATGCTACCTAGCTTATTCACTTATGTAGTCACCAACTTTGATTACCTACCCATCTAGGCTACTTACTTACCTAGACTACTTATTTAAATTGGTTTTCACACAAGGTGGGAAACATGGATTGGGCATCAAATTGGTTCAACCTTGAGTTCAAGGTTTAGGTTCATTGTTAAAAAAAAATTACAATTTTTTTTTATTATGTGTTAATTTTTTTTCACCATGTGCACCAAAGAGGTTATTGTTTGAGGAGTATTGTGGAAGAGATTCTTAATTTTTCTCAACCTATTATAATCTAAATTTCTATTATCCACATGTTGAAACCACCTTAAACTCAAGTTAAATTTCAGTTTGTATTGAATTTGTCATCATATATTTGTTTGAACTTTTAAATTTTAATCATAAGTGTGAAAAGGCATGAAAGATGGTTGTGGTTGTGCATGACTAAAAATACATTAGGCATGAAATGTGGAAATTTAGTTTTAAACCGTATCAACAATCAGTTCAATATCAAATCACATTCAAATGATGAAAACCATGTTTAACACATGTGAAATACAAATTTGATGCACATTTGGTTTGTTTCCATGGGGAAAAGATACAAAGAAAAAATAAAATTGATTTCTAAAATCACATGGTGTGTGTTACAACCATGTTTAACACATGTGAAATACAAATTTGTTGCACATTTGGTTTGTTTCCATGGGGAAAAAATACAAAGAAAAAATAAAATTGATTTCTAAAATCACATGGTGTGTGTTACAACCCAAGTAAGTGGACCACCAACTTGTTGCATCTAAAAGTTCATCAACTCTTTGTTTTAACAAGTAAATATCACGTCATTAGTAGTGTCATTTCCTTTAATCTTGATCTTTCTAATATTAATTGCACCCTCTCCATCCATCTACATATATGATATTTATTTTTTAATTTTTAATACCTATTATTAATGCATACCCTATGTTAGTTACATTTGAGTTTTGAAAATAATTATAATCATATAGTAATAATTAGATTTTAGTTTTAAAACATCAACCAATCTACATGACCCCATAATTTTACTCTTTTAGATTTCAATTTCCATGTACATATATGATATTAATTTCTTAAATTTTAATACCTATTATGAATGCATACCCTATGTTAGTTACATTTGAGTTTTGAAAATAAGTATAATCACATCAACCAATCTACATGACCCCATAATTTTAATCTTTTATATTTCAATTTCAAAAAATAATGTGCCCCCCTTGTGTATGGATTTGTAACCATTTGGCACATTAAGTTTAAACCTAAAAAAGTCCAATTTTCACATCAAATTTCCATTACGATATATGACACATCATCTAATCTTTGGACAATTCATTAACTTTATGTTATAAAGAAACTACATTAAAAATCTAGGTTAACCTTTTACCCCCACTTCATACATAGGTGCACCCCCTGAATGTGATATATTGTTAGTTACAATTTTTTTGGATATTTTTTAAAAATTTATTGAATATATCAAAATAAAATCAAAGTACATTTGATTAATGTGTTAATTACAAACATACTGGCAAAACTAAACCCTTCCAAGGATGAACAAATATTGACTTCATCCAAAGTTGTTGAAACTATTGTTAATGAAAAATGGAGCCCAACTCTTGTTGTTCAAAAAATATTATGTAAATGAAAATCTTGTTGTTCATCTTGTTGATTTTCATTTACATAATATTTTTTGAATGTAAATTCTATATGAAATTCCCAACAAGGAATTATTGGTTGATGTTGACACATTTGAGGTGTCATGTATTTGAAAGGTTTTAAGGTGAAATCATTATATATTAAAACCATAAGATTCATCATCGTTTGATAATAATTCATGTTTTGAATTAGTAATAAGTCTAATCTTGGTAATGGTTTTGATTCATTATCATGCACATGCCATAGTTTCATGGTTCCACAATCCATGAACATTCGTTCATTTTGTGTCCATCATGGATAAGTTCATCAATCTTCTTTTCATCCAATGCATGAAATTCATCCATCACAATTCATTGTCCATAATAAATATTTTTAAAATTAATTTAAATTGTTCCTTTGATAATTGTATCCTAAGGGTTTTTTCCATTATTGAGATAAATAAAAATAAATCAACCCATTGCTTTGAATGTGATAACATCACTAAAAATATAATATTATTTTATGGCAGGAGACATAAGGGATCTTTTGAAAAAAAACATTGTTGCATGGTTAGCACTTTCTATGAAAACCATTAGCTTTTGTTCCTATTTTTAAATGTGAAAATTCACTAAGGAAATGTTTTCATACAATGTTGGTTAAATATCCAAAAAAAATTGGGTATCACTTAGGTATCTTGATTTGAAACCCTCGAGGCATCACTTTGAGTGATACCCTAATTGAAAACCTCATCATCAATTCTCACATAAGTGAAAACAAGATGAGTAGAATCAATTTTTTTAAAATTTAAATGTTGAAACCTAGGTCAAGTAAAACCCTTTCACCTGGGTTAAGTTCTTAGGTATAATATGCAACATTTAATGCACAAGGCTCAAAGGTTAACGTACAAAGTTCAAACAAATTATAGTATTTGCATTGCTCAAAGTAGTGAAAACATATGTAGTAGGAATGGAAACATTCAAGAAAAATGAAAGATAGGACAAATTCAATTTACCACAAAATTGGATAGTTTTATGAGTTTAATGCTAATGTATTTTATTTGCAAACGTTTTTTGAATTTCACCCCATGTATGACCCAACTCAAGGTTCATGTGTTGTATTTTCCTTACTTTATGGATAATTCAATTGTTTATGATTTTTTAATTTGAAAATAAAATAATAACCAATTTGTGAAAACCATCAAATGATAATTGGTTGCTTTCAAGTTTATTGTGAAAACCCTACCCTACCCCAATGCATAATTTTCTCAAATTAAAAAATAAATAATTGAAACATTTTGTAAGTTATTTTGTGAGAATTAGATTTGGCGAGTATCAGAAAATTATGATATAAGTGACCAACACTGGCTTTTTCTCTTTCAATTTTCAAATATTCAACCAAGGTATATTTTTATTTATTTTTAAGTTAATTTTCAAAAAGCTAATTCTCAAAAACTTACTAACAAATTTTTTTTGGAACAGTTATCACAATTGTTTTTGAAAAAATGAAATTAAAATTTGCTTTTACAGTCATAAAAATATAACAAACTAAAGAAAAGAAATAGAATTTTGGCCATACAAGGTATTTTTTAATTATTGATTATTTTGCTCAAATACCCAAAACAAATCATTCATATTTCTAGAACTTCATCTGGTTCAAACGAACCTTCAAATTTTTATAGTTAAAAATTAAAAAATACTCTTGGTTTAATTAACTATTTCTTTAGTTAGAAAGGGAAATTTAATTAATTTTAATATCTTTAGGCCCAATTTTACTCACAAATATTAAATTTTATAAGTTGGTTGATTATATGCAACATTTATTTAAATTAATAAGTTTTTCAATTATTTAAAAAATAAAAATATGTGATCACACAATGTTTAATATATCATGCGTAAAAAACCAAATAATAGGAAACAAATAAATATTTTGAAGCCAACATTGCAAAAAAGAAAAATATCTCCTTCACATGCACTAAATACCATTTTGAAAATCAATAGCTTTCTATTGACAAGTTCCTTGGGTAGTTTGTTTGTGTTTACCTAATCCTTTTTTCTAATATTTTAATTATAATTTTCATGATTGCAATTTTGAATTCACAACTAAAGCTAAAGCATGACAAGGGAAGCAAGTTAAAAATATGTTTTGAAACATCAACACAAATGTGAAAAAATGCAAGAAAATGAATCCCAACACTCAAAATGATTTTCACTTTGGAAGTTAGAATTTGGAATGTTTTGAAACTTTGAAACAAGGTTTGAACCCAAACAAGGTTTGCAAGATCAAACTTTGTTAAAATTGGATCCTCTTTATATCATATCATTGAGAAGGTTTTAAATAATAAATATTTAAAATGAAATCATATTCCCCATTTGGAGATTTGAAACATAAGTTGCATGGCCAAATGTATTGTTAGGAATAAAAGAATTAACAATTCGTCTTTTGATAACTAAAACATTCCATAAAATGGTTCAAATCACTTTCAGATGATAATTTCTATTTTGAAAGCTTTTAAATGAAAGTCAATATGTGGGAATTATGAGCTAATAGTATTGTGACTAAAACGATTTTAAATTTCATTTGTTTGAAATAATTGACCATGTCCAATTTTATTATGAAAAAAACTTTATATCACACATGTGCAAGTGGTTTGTTTGTCTACACTATGACACAATTCAACACTTTAACCTTATAGATCAATCTTGAATCAATAGTGTGATGGGTCTTCAGTTGCGATGGGTGTGGGTTGCACAATTTCCATTTTACAATTTTTTAAAAAATTCAACATAATGGGTTAGTAATTTTTCAAAAAATTGAAAAAATTGAAAACAATTTAATTATTGCCCAAGTTGATGATGTATTGAAGTAGTAGTTGTTAATGGATGGTGCAAGAAATTGGTAAAAAGATGCATCTCACTTATATTGATAAAAATACACCAATTTGTCTTCATACAAATAACTATAATTACAACATTTCTATAATGTAGGAGGTATTTGTTTTGTGACACAATAATTTTGTGTTTTAGGATATTACCACAATATCACTTATATTCATCTACATGGATACATTTCAAAAAATATCTGATGTGTTTCTTACATACTATAATATTGCAATTTCAAAAATTCCTTAATAAAAATCTAGCATTTAATTATATGGAAAACTACATAGGAAATTGTTTGGGACAATATTTTATAAACATTCAAACAAATTGTGACCCAATAGGTTCTAGAAGGTAGCTGGAACATAGAAAAATCTTCAACTTTTTAATTCATATTTGGTTTGTATCCAAATTTGGCTAAATTTGACCCCATTGTAAGGTGTTTCACATTTTAGAACCTATCTTTGTTTAATGTTCTAGTTTGAAAAAAAATATTGAATGAAAGATAAATCTAAAGTAAATGATATTTTTTCTCTTTAACCTATGCCAAATCATTGTGAATTGTGGGTGAAATACCTAGCTTTAGCAAATTGGCAGAAGCCACATCAAGTTAAAGCTTCAAATAATTACAATAAATCACAAATTAAGATTGAACAAATCTTAACATTGCAAAGGATATTAATTACCTTGAACAATTGCGAGTTTGGATTTAAATCTTGATATTTTTATTGTAAAAGAATAGTTATTAGATGTTCGTGCGGATTATTGTTCATTTATTAAAAAACATATTTAAAGACCTCTTCAATGAAAAACCAAACATGCTTTAAAAAGAAAACCAAAAGTAGTTTTTGATTAGTTATGGATAAAGTTCAATAATTATTCCCAACACAATTCATGGAACATATGTATTGTAAACTTTAGCATTAATTGTAAAACCTTTTTGGGGGAAAACTTTCACGACTTAGTGATTTTTTTAAAAATCAAATAAAAATATTGTGATTTGTAGGGGATTTCTTCACCATTTTACACAATAGAAATATTTAAGTTAACCACATCTAGACATAAAACACTTCCTAGGTTGCCACTCATAGCAACAATTTTGTAAAATTGCTACAACCCACTTAGGATAGTTGTTGTTTAATGTCAATTAATGCTAAAGATCGTCACCACTAGACCTATTTGAGGAATTTGAAAAAAACCCCATCCTGTAGTCAATCATGAATGAAATTCATTGAGGAGTCTTCACTTTTCATTTTTGGGTAAAAGTGTCTTAAAGTAAATATTAAAAATAAATTATTCGTTGCAAAAATTGGGGTCTTTGCGTAAAATTATGAATTATTTGTGAAAAAGGAAAAATCCTTGGTGTTAGAAACCTTGCCAAATCTACTTTCTATATATTTTCCAAAATTTTATGTTAGACCATGGAATATTTATTTTATCGTGTTTGGACTCCATTCATAAATGAAATTTATCAACCAATTATTATTTTTAATCAAATATAAAGTGAAAACATAGTACCTCGAGGGCAAAGGGAGGGGGGTGTGATGAAATATTGTCACGTTTTATTGTTTTTTTAAGTGCCCATTTTTAAACTTCAATCTTCAACCATCTTTTATCATAATGTTTTGTTTATTATGGTAGGCCAAAACACAAAGAAGTCAATTACTAAAAAAAATCATTTTTTGATTTCATATTATGTGATATTAAAACACAATTATGCAAAAAATGTATGAAAAAATGAAAATATAACCCAAATAAATTGATGATTAATTTTAAACCAAATATTAGTGTATTTTGAAATGAAAATAATTTTTTTTGATATGTATTCCACAAATATATTAAGTATTCCTTCAACTTAGTTTTTTAATTCTTTTTTTAGAAATAAAATAAAAATATTTTATAAAGTCAAAAAATGTAAATTAGTCCAAACACCTAAAGGGAAACCTGAAATTAAATGCACCACATTTGGGGAGGTGTATATTATAATATTTATTGCAAAAGTGCCCCAAATGACCCCTTCCCCACAATGGGTTTTCACCCTTTAAATAATTTTTGTACATTTCTATTACCAAATTATTATTTTATATGCATACATTTGTGGCATTTCAAAATTATTTTCTTCCATTGTTTTCAATATTGGTTGGGTATAAAAAATGGAGTGAAGCTTGATCACCATTTTAAATGTGTTTTCACCAAGAGGATTGGTGTTTATCACCTCATGATGGTTTATTTGATTAAAATTTCAATCATAATGGATAATGAACAACAACAAAACAAACTAATTGTTTTAAACAAAAGTATAATTGAAATGACTAAATATGATGTTAACCTTGAATAATTTTTAACCTTTTACCTAGGAGGTCAGTAACTTAGGGGGCATCTTGGTATTTTTATTACTATGAATTGTTACCTCCACTTTTTCGGGGTTAAGGTTAATTAATCTAGTTAATTTCTATGGATGGTAGGTGAAAAATCAACCACTTAACCTCTAGAAGTTAATAGTTGGTTAATCAATTGCCTAGAAAATAAAAGGTGATTGGGACTAAATCTTGTCATGCGTTATTGTATGGTGATTAAAAAAAACTCACCTATAAACAACAGATCACAAGAATCCAAGTCTAAAACACAAAAAACAATGAAACCACACAAGATGTGTAAATGGAAAATTATGAAAACACAAAAAAAAAACCACCAAACAAAAAAACACAATATCTTAAAATCTCAAATCACGAAAAGTGATTTGAAATCACATAACAAAATATTACATCCCAAACACAAAAAAATTTGAACACGTTCACACTGGAATTGGTTCATAGTTAAACTAATTACTAAACTAAATTAGCCTAATTAATTAGGATTAAGCTTAATTGATGTAGATTAATCATGCAACTAAATAATAACTCCTAGCAGTTTAGGAAGGCCAACTAGTTTATTAAGACTTTTAATGATGGTCTTTTTTTTATGGATTTAGAAGTAGAGTTTTTTTTTTGCGAATTTTTGCACCACAACAAAAAAAAAGGCATGTGAAAAGTTAAAGAAAACATTTTCAGGGTTTTGAATATTTTGTTTAAAATCAACAATTATTAATGGTTAATTCACCATCCAACATACATCAAACCAACTCCATCATAGGATGTCGTATCATGATAGTCTGTCACACTCAATCGCATTTGTGCTAAGCTATAGTGAGCTACATCACCACCAAGAATGAGAACTTTGATTTTCAAATTGCTAAGAACAAGGACACACCTTTTTGTGTTTTAGATGCATTAGTAGGATGAAATTAGTTGACAGGGTGAATTAATGTAGTACTTCCACAAGTCCTTTAATTCAACAAACAACAATGTGAATTCATGAACTTCAAACAAAAGTTGCATATTGAAGTTCCATTTAAGTTTTTCCAAATTTGAAGGTACGTCCATATTCTTGTATGCTTCACATTTGTGGTTTGATCACAATTCAAATATGTTACACAATTGTGGTTTAATCTAAATAGGTCATGTTCGAATGTATGATAATGTGCAGGATCTGATTAAGATCGAATCAACTTGTGAAACATATGGGGAGTTTGAAAGCATCGCAACACAAGAGTTGGAAAGGGTTCCAACATAGCTCCAATTGGTAAACAAATGGTAGTTTGCAACTTGCAAGTATTATAGAATTTGTCTTAGATCTTGGTCCATTTGTAAATAAACATTTTGTTGGGGGGGGTGGGTGATTGCTTAGGAATCAAATTAAAGATTCGTGCACCACACACTGTTTGAATCAAAACTGTGTATGAGGTACATAAGCTCAAGCTTGCATACTTTTAAGTTTTTTCATTTTGAGTTTATAAATCAATTGTGCATGTTTTCTAAACTTTTACATATGTGAAGGAGCTATGAATGTTTGATTGCAAGTCAATATATTCTTTTGTGTGTACTTGTTTGTTGTTCATTTACATCTTGTGCCTTTCAATAACTTATGTCCTTTAGTTACACAAGTTAGTTATAGCACCTTCGAAACCCTCATTGGCCTTCAAATGTTAGTTTTTTTTTCCATGCCCCCCTCCCCATTTCCTACTATCAATTTGAGCCATGTTAATGTTAAAACAAAAGATGCATCATCCAATAGTGATCCTCTAGAAATTTTGTTGAAGGGGAAACATAAGGCTTTTGACATTATTGTCCTCGAAGTTGATTCTACAAACCCTGCAAAACAAGGTGAATGTAGCAAACTAAAGAAAAAAAAATGAAAGTTAAAATGGGACGCTAATCGCATGTTTCGGGAACACTAGGTTATAAGGCTTTGTTGGTTAGAATCTATATGCGGGGTGGATGGGAAAATGAAGATTGGTCAAATGTAAGGTTTGTTTTGTTGTTGAAGGGAAGGAGAAGTTTTTTGTGCCTAGATTAGATTCTTTAGTGAAACATTTTGAGGTGAAGAGATGCATAGTTGCAAAGCTTGAAGTTGTTATCGAACAACAATATGTATGCAAGACTAATGCACATGTGAAAAATGAACATTTGTTTCCTCCACATGGCGTGATAGGGTGTTTGCTCAATCTAGATTAGGGCAAAATGGAGAATAAATGGAAATACCATTAGTTCATTGCAATTTGGCATCTATTACAACAAGGCCAACCCATGATGGATTTTGAAGGTATGAAATCACTTTTCCAATTCCTCAAAGTCGATAAGTGCCCTTATAAGCATTAATCTAATACAACTAGTTAGAGCATGGCAGAGGCTATGCACATTATTGTTTTATGTGCTATTAAGGTTGTTTTGTAGAAGCCAACTTTCATTTTTATGAATTGTGATGAGGTTATAACTATCAACAACGAAAGTCAATTGTTTGTGTTTACGTAATTGACGAATGGAGATGAACTCCTCTACTTCTAGCTCATAAACATGAAGGCTATTGACATCCCCAAGTTGTTCCCTTTTGTTGGTTGGTAGATAGATGTCGTGATGGCAAAGGTTGAATTCCTATGCAACATTCAAATAAGGCATTTTGTTTTGTGTAAAATGCCAAATAACTCAAATTGTTGATGGATCATTTTCTTATAAAGGATGCTGAATTTATTTACCATCATGCTTTAAGAAGTGAAGATGAATTTTTCTTTTCCCTCTTTATAACATATATGAACATGTTATTGGCATTATCTTTAATTGGCCATAGTTCCATTCTTACAAATTTGGCAGGTTAGTTTTAGTTGTTGAGTATTTGACCTACATCGAATTAACATTGAAAGAAATTAGGAAGCTAGTCACAAAATACCCAAAGATTTTAGGTCAAAATGTATCAAAGGATTTGTATCCAACAATCATGTTCTTGGAAAATATGGGTATATCATTCAAGGATGTAAAGAGGCTAATAGTGCGGGATCCAACTATTTTCACACACAAGGCAAAAAGGAAACTTGGGCCCTTGGTGGAATACTTACAACAGATTAGAGTCCAAAAAAAACACATTAGTGGCTTCCGGGTACGGAAACCTGTTTTACTTAATAATGATGTGGAAAAGGATTTATGTCCAATTGGTGATTACCTCAAGAACATAAATGCTAACACAAATGACATCAACAAGATTGTGACATCATTCCCATGGTTGTTTGTTATGATCTTGAACAATACTTTTGACCCACAATATTGCATCTTGAAAGTTTGGGAGTTGAAACAAGCTTAATGGGAAAACTTTTTAGACGTCACCCATAGTTATTGAAAAATCACCATAATTATGAATCGAAGACAATGTTCTTTTTGAACTTGGGGCTCGAATATAAAAATATTGGTAAGGTAATCTACAATGTTCCACAATTTTTAGGTCTTAGTGTAAAAGAAAATATGGTATTGACAATCAAGTTCCTATGTAGTCTTGGAGTGAATGGGCCTGCATTTCTCAAGGTCTTGAAGACAATACCCACGATCTTAGTTTATAGTGTCAAGGGTAAGATTCAACCAAATGTGAATTTTTTTGACAACATTCAAATTCAGCTAAAAGATAGGGAAACTAATAACATGGCATCCATAGTTACTGATACTAAGTGTGGAGAGGAATTTGAAGCCCACAACTGATTATTTATTGGATTTAGGTTTCATTAAACAATAATTATTAGATATAATAAAGAGGTTGCCCTCTCTTTTAGGGTTTGACATAAGAACAATTCTAGACCCCAAAGACAAATACCTTGTGGATTCAATGAAGTGTTCATGGGTTAAACTTGTTTAATTCCCTTGTGAGTGAAAAATGAGCATATGCAGTTTGCTTCACTCACGCCAATTCCATCATAGTGGAATAAAACGTGAACGTGATTTTTTTTGATAATGACAAAGAAGTTGCAAACAAGGATGTAAAGTTTGAAGCAAAATTTCAATATCATTCACTATTTCATTGCAACAAAAAACATAAAAGAATGAAAAAGAAAAAGAAAAAGATCTTACCACATCCATAGTCTTGTCGTTGAGATCTTGCAAGTTGTGAAGGTCGTTAACATGGTTTTTGACAATCGACTAGAGTTGTAATTCCAATAACAAAGAGCTTGGTTGAAGAAGAGAATCCTTTCAACTTTTGTAATGGTTATTTTTTGGAATTTTAATGAATTTTTTTAATGCTATTTTGATATGTTTAATTATTGCATTTAAAAAAAGTTTCAAGGATATTATAGTGTGTATTTTCCCTGAAATTTTTGGTTAAGAACACAAGTATGAATCAAATTTGATGTTTTTTAGGGATATATTTTTGTTTGACCAATTTTCTTAATTTGCCACCATATTTTTTCCCATCTACAAATTGCATTTTTGGTTGATTTTTGGAAATTGTTAGGTTCCCTAACATAATATCAATGGTTTCTTTTAAACTTTAAAATTACTTTAGCAAAAAATCATGAATTATTATAAAATTGGAAATTTAAAAGGATTGGTTATTGTAGTACCTTTTCAACTTATGTAGAAATTATATTATTTTAAACGCCAAAAATTTAGAAAATTAAAGTCCCTTCATGCTGAATTTTTTTATAAATATTATTTACTAAAATCAAAATTTCATAAGATTCTTGAACCTTTTTTCTTTTTTTTTCCCTACTTAACACCCCCTAACAAGCTCTATCCAACACCTTTTATGGGCTTGACATGTAGCCCTACATATAATTGTGATGTTTTGTCGAAAGGTTTTTTTTTTTTTCCTTTCTTTTTTGGCTTTGTGTATGCAATAAATCTAAAAAAATAAACCTTATTTTTCAACGCTTGATGGTATGCCAATGGTTAGTGCCATATTGCCTGCAAGGGAGGATCTAGAATCAAAACTTGTGCCATGAAGCAAAATGTTTGCACAAAATATTGGTGATGAATAACATGTGGATATATTTAGTTTAAATTTTTTTTTGTCAAAAAATTCCCAAAAATTAATTTTGTGTCGCAATCAAATTTTTAGAATAAAATAATCATTCTTCAATGAGATGTCAAACCTGAAAAGGTATTACAATATGTGATTGATGAAGGGTTTCATTTATGAATATTTTTAAAACAACTTTAATCAGTGTTGTGAGTTTTTAAATTTGACACATCCATACATTAATTTTTTTGGGGGTTATTCATTTCCAAAGTATGTTGATACACCATATAAATTGAAAACATAGTGTGTTAACTTATGAAAGGTCTCCTTAAAAGAAGTTCGAAGAACATTACCAAAAACCATAACATACCTAAAGCAATTGGGTAAAGCCCACTAGGAGTGAGAAAAATGCATGTATTGATACTAAATTGTTACTAAGAAATCTTTAGACACATTGAAGATGAGATTTGGCATCAAGTTGGTGTTTTTTCAAAAAACCTTTTTATGATAATGTGATAAATATTTACTACCGTTGCTAATTTTTTCAATGCAAACACGTGTTTTTAACAACTTCACACATGCAATTACAAAAATAGTTATAAAAACTTTCAACTTGGTTGTGGACAACAATATGTGTTGAACCAATTAATGTGTGTGGCTATTGGTTATTCTTTGATGCATTATTGCAACAATGAACATCTATTTATGAAGGAAGGTAGTTTATTGGTTCTATCCATAAGGAAAAGACTACACATTTGTGCAAGATTTGGACTTGGGGATAAAAAATTTACTTATTCATTGGCTAATGTGGCAATGACAAATGTTCACAAAATGAAATTTTTCACATGGATGTAATTTTCCATGTTTGGGTGGATGTAACCTTCAGTATATTAGGTTTTCAGATAGTTGAACGTTGTAGGTTTAAACAAGTTATAATAAAAATCCATATTTAAATGTTTATTATATTTCCCTAAAGTTTGATGGGTCCAATTAAATGTGTGATTTTAAACTGGTAAGGATATTTTTGCCCCAAAATTAATTTTATTTATTTGCAAAATGTAATGTTCAAATTTTAGCATTTTACAAGGTTGGCAAAACATAATATTATATTGTTTTCACAAGGATGTTGGGAATGACATGGGCATGAAAATTATCACATTAAAAAAAAAATGCATAACTAAAATGCACCTAAATTTAAATTTAACCATTCAATAGATTTAAAACAAGGCCACAAAATATGCAAGAAAATATTCCATTCAAATTTATCCATAGTATGAAATGGTTGAGAACAAGGCCATGGCATAAGGTCATACATATAACCAATGTTGAAACAAATTTAGGTTAATGAATTATAACTACTTAAAGACCTAATTCAAGAAATTTTGTTAAATGGTGAAAAGCTTCCACATTGCCCACCATAGATAAGGAATGTTTTTGAACATCATACTAATTAAATATGGACAAAAAATGAACCATGGTGAATGAATTCATCCATTGGATGAACTATGGATCATGATGGATGGATTTCAATCATTATGGATGAAAATTGAATGTCCATGGATGAATTTCATCCATGAATTACATAACTAAAATGGAATATCTTAGTTTTGCAATTATGTTTAAAATTCCTAATGTGTTTTCATGACATTTGCTAGGTAGATTACTAGATGTGTTCATTGATTAAAACCTTTCAAATAAAAACCCAACTTGAACCAAAACACAAAATTAAACTTTGAAGCCAATAACTTTCAAATAACTTCCAACCATGAACTTGTCATGGAAGCTTTAAAAATCAAAGGAATTAAGTCCTTTACAAATTGTACCTAATTTGAGTTATTTTGTTCAAAGTGGTGTTGAAAACTAAAATACTTAATGATTATTTATTGAATCACATTTAAATTTATTGGGTTTGTGCCTTTTGAGCTTATTTCATATCCTTATAGGTCAAACAAATGCTCATTTTTCAAATGTCTTTTCAAAGAAGTAATGCCATAAACTCAATTATATCAAGCAATACCCTTTTTGAACTATGCAATCTTGTGCAAACAACAAGTACTTGGCATAAAGTTATAAACGTCTCATAACTACTTGAGGAAAATGATCATCAATAGAATCAAATCCACCTTCATCCAAAATGAAAAAAATGTCAAATTCATGAATTTTGACAATGGGTAAATATTTAGATTTGTCAACAAGTGTTACAACTTTCATCTACCAAATGTTTGCATCTTCACTAACTAGATTTTTAAATTAGACTAACTTTGTGCTTAACTCATTCAATTTTTGTGCACATTTAGTTCAGATCGTCGCATTTCCTTCTTCATGAAGCTCACATAATGAAACTTTGAAATCACTCTACAATACATTGTATGTTTCAAAATTGACTCCATTGTCATAAACTTTGTGATAAAACTCAAGAATCAATTGTCACAAATATCAATCTTTTTATTCTTTTGAACAACTTTGCTTATGAAATCTATTCGATCAAAGCAACAAACAAGAAGCACAATCATACAAACTCGACCAAAAGAAAAACACATTTAAAGTTTTGCATATGTGTGGTGAAAAAACTTGAAAATAAACACAATGACAAAACCAAAATTATGTATGACAATTACACCCATTTTGACACTCCCCCATTGAAATAGCTATAAAAAAAGAAAAAAAGAAATGGGTTGGATTATTGAACATCAAAATCATAAAACCTTGTTCCATCCCATAAAATGTCATTTCACTAAAATTAAGTGATTTTAAAGGATTTCCAATTGCTAGAAATGAGAGGGACGAGAAAAAGAGAAGAAAAAAAAGGGTAAAATTGAAATATTTCAACACTTGGTTTTCAATGCGTAGCCAAAACATAGAAGGATGATGAAAGATTTTTATTTCATAATTGATTTATAGCCAAATTTGGCTAAATCTTTGTTAGGGATAATTGCCAACTTTTCTACATCTTCTTCCTATGGATGACAACCACTTTGGCTACCAAAAAAAAATTCCTAAAATAAAAATACAATACTATGGAGAGTAATAAACAAATAACAAAGAGGAAATCCCAAAACCATGTTAAGGACGCATCATCGAAGCCGTCCATCCGAGCCCATTACGGATCACATCCTCCCAGCCGTTGATACGGGAACACAGCCCCCCCCACCTGCCCCTGCCCCCAACAAAATTCCGCTCTCATTTCCACGGTTACGTTTGCCCAGAATGCTAACCGGCAGAATCCGGTAACCCTAACCCTCGACGACCGGATCTCCCAGTTACCGTCTCTCGCGTTCGTCTCTGTGCGCGTCTCCGACTGTGCGAGCGTGCGTGCGTGTTTCGTGGGTGCTGGAGCGAGCAAGCGAGCAAGCGAGTTGTTCTTGCCTTGGTTCTCTTGCACGCAATTCGCTTCTGTTCTTGTGATGTTGTGGATTGCTGTGAGGTTCTGGAAGTGACGGCCAATTTCTCTTTTTTGAGCGTCAGACCGGGGGTGGGGGGTGGGGGGTGAGATAATCTACTGTTGCTTGTTTTTTGGGTTTGGGTTTGCTGTGGGAGAAGAAGAGTGGAGGGAGGGAGGGAAGGAGTGAGGGTTGCACTGGTGGGTGTGGATTGTAGTCTTCTAACTGTTTGACATTTGTGTGATATGTTCAAATCCCCGTTTCTTTTCTTTTTGTGCTTTGTTTTCTCATAACACACTACCCCCTTGGGGGATTTTCCCCCCCCCTGCTTTGCTGCTTCTTGTGTGTGTGTGTGTGTGAGTGAGCACGAGGTATTAGAGGAGGAAGGAAGATCGCTTGATCTCTCCACATCCCCTGCTGCCTTGCAAAGGTTCTACACCACACCCATGTGTGCTGTTGCTGAATTTGCATCACTTCATGCCTCGTTCAGTCTCCGTCTCTTGTGAAACGGAGGTGGAGGAGGAAGAGGAGGACGAGGAAGAGGAGGAGGAGCTATGGGTTTTGTTACCAGGTTGTTCTCAAACAAAATTCTTGTTGTCTTCTGTTTGCTTGCTGTGCACAGACATTTCCTGTGTGCTTGAGAGGATAAGATAATGATGATGACGGCGATGGTGGTGATAGATGGGTATGGCTGTGTTGCTTTGTTAACACTTTGAATCCCTTTCTGCTAGCTTTTTCTCCGATTTGCAGAATAGCTCTAGAAACTATGTGCTTCGGAGTTGAGTTTGAGATGGGAGTGTATGTTCATTACTCTTTCTTCAGAAGAAAGGAAGATCTAAGGTGTATTGTTAGTGGGGAAAAACTGCCATTTGCTTGTCAACAACCCACACCCTAAAGTGCCGCTCGCTCGTCAGAGCTCTTTCGTTGGTGGGTGGGTGTGTGTGTGGGGGAGAAGGGCGCGCCCCAATTGTGATTTTACCGGGGAATTAGTGTAGAGTTCACTTTGCAAAGAAAATGGGGATTTAGGGCGGCCGTGGCGGGGGGGATGTGCGAGGATGCGAAAGTCTTTAAAACAGACAAGCAGCAGACGGTGTTGAAGTTGTTGTGCCCCTTTTTTGCAATGGATGATCTGGCTATTCGGTGCCAGGTAAATTTCCTTTTCTACCCACACTGTAGAGAGAGAGAGAGAGGGAGAGTTCTTCTTCTTCATGTTCAGAGCCACTTTGTTGCAATGCAAATTGTGAAATGGTTTTTCAGGGAATTTCTGCAAAGAAAGCATTTTTTTGGAGGGGGGGGGGGGGGGGTGTTTCACATTCTGTGGAGATGGAGTATCCTTTTCCAAAAGAAAAAAAACTACTTCCTTTGAGATGTATCATCTAGAGCATGAGTATGTTGTCCCCTACACAAATTGCTGCAGCTTGTGGGATGTTGCCGCACATCGACAGTTGGCAGCTGCTTCATTTCACAGCAATGTTATAACCCGGAAAAGTGACAGATGAAAACTGTAAAAAATTGCTCTAAGAGGAGATAGTTGAGGAGATGGGTGTGCAGAATCAGTTGGTGTCTTTACGTATCAAGGAGCTGAAAGATGTACTTAGCCGCCTTGGTCTTCCCAAACAGGGGAAGAAGCAGGTTAGGCCACTGTCCCCCTATTTTTGAGGGAGCTGCTTTGCACTTTGTCTTGAAATAACAGACCTCCCCTGATAAAAAAAAGCCCTTTTTCTTGTTCTTGTTCTTCTGCGGTGGAGTTTTTCGAAGGAAGAATCTCTAGTACACCTAGCATAAAACAACAGCACTACTGTGCTGAATTTGAGCTTTTGAAAACAGAGACAAGCACAGAAATGTCATGATTGTGCACATCCTTCAGCCAAGAAATAAAAAAGAAAGCTTATGCACATTCAGAGACTTGTATCTTTTTTCCAAGAGCTCCTGGCACATGTGCTGGAGTGCAATTGAGGATTCTGAGACCTGTTGAAACTCAACCCTATTATCAAGGAGTTCATGAAGCAGCTGTTCATGCAACCATAAAGTTTTCAAATCAGCAAAATGGAAGCAAGCGCAAGCATGTATCTCTACGTGCATCAGGTCTTGTAACTAAGTGGAAACACATGTAGAACTCTACCGATTGACTTTTTTAGATGAGGTAAACAATCATCAAAAGTTTCTACCATAAACTGGAAGTTGGAAGAATGTTGTATCTTAGAGTGGCTAAGGGACAACCTCAGGTGGCTTGTGTCACATAGTGCTTTTCCTCAATTTTGGGTTTGTTGGTCTTCTGTATTCTTAGCTCACCAATGGCAACACCCAACATGTATAGCACAGTCTTTCTGGAAACAGATGACACGTGGGTTTCTGGACATCAGCCATGTGTGTAATTATTGAGGGAAGCAGGGGAAGTGCTATTGTGTCTGTTGCTTTTAGTGTCATGTAACTCACTAGGCTTTCCTGTGTGTGCTACAAAAGTCAGAGCAGCAGCCTAATCTTGGAACTTCACCTCCCAAGGCTGTGAGGGCTGTCAGTGACATGGAGATGGGTTTTGCATGACAATGCCAAAATTTACTAGCTCCTCAGTTCATTGTGCACACTTCCTCTGCTTTTTCTTCCCTGTCAATAAATATCCAGAAATACAGAATTGGAACTTTAGTCCATGATGAGCCTATAAAAGCAGCAGCTGTTTACTGGTTTCTGCATTGGCATACACACACTTTGGCTAAGCCTCTGGTGGCTAATTTGCAGCACACCCTTTCACAAAGAGTGAGCCATTTACAGACAGGAAGCTGGAGAAGTGTAAAAATATAGCATAAGTTGGATTCTTTGCTGTTACATACATTTCTGATTAGCAAATGAAGACATAAGATTCGTGTTCCTCCAAGTTTCAGGACTGAACTACATGTCTGGAACAGGTCTTTGACTTTAGACCATCTTTTGACAATGAAGTG
Organism: Sphagnum contortum; assembly: GCA_963920785.1. Taxonomy (NCBI): domain Eukaryota; kingdom Viridiplantae; phylum Streptophyta; class Sphagnopsida; order Sphagnales; family Sphagnaceae; genus Sphagnum; species Sphagnum contortum. The sequence goes on from OY987277.1 coordinate 11,403,756, forward strand.
GAGTGCACATTTGCACTCCCTTAATTTGATGTGATATGCTATACAGGAGGTCAACATTGCAGCTTGATGGGAAATGTGATTTGTTCTCTCCTCTCTATGTGTTGCTATCTATCCTACTAGTATGAGTGCAGCTGAATCTGTGGTTTGGAGCCTCTTCACGGGCTCAGCATATCTTTCAAGCATGTGGTGTATGTGCAGCATTCAGTCTTACTAGGGGATGCATGCATAGATTGCAAGGTCAAGGGCATAAGAATTCCTTCACACGTTGTAAGTGTTTTTTGGTCCCTGTGAACAGGTTTTGATGGAGAAGATAATGGGAGTGATTGCACCTGCAGAAGTGCTGCCACCAAAAGTGAAAGGTTTGTTCAGTTTGTCAAGTGAAATTCAAATTTTGGGGTTGGTCATATACCAAGTTAGGGTAACCAAAGTTGGGTTTTTGAGGATGATTGTGGGTCCCTTCATGGACATTCAACCCAGCTTAGGAGGTCATTTGTGCTGGAAAGCACACACACACACACTCCATTCCAGTACTCAGTTCACAATAGAAGTACCTTTTCATGAACTGTAACATACATGTAAGCATCTGGAATTACCCACTATGTTCTATGGCACTCCAGAGCAAGTTTTACAGTTAGTAACCCCCCAGCAGGGCTGTGAGTCACAAGATCAATTCTATCCTGTTCTTTTTTTAGATCTAGGAAATGGCTGAAAACTTGGCATTTTTTTCTTGGAGATTTGAAGCAGGGAGTTGTTCTCACTTGTGAAATGGTGATGATTCCTTTGGACACAGGCTTAAAGACGATAAAGAATGCACTTAGCAGGGAGGAAGCAGCAACTATTGTTAATGATATGTACAGGTTTGTGTTTTATATGTATGCATTTGATTCAAAAACCTCAGTATCTCTACCTGCTGGCAGATTCTCTCTGGATTGCATGTGATTGTCATACTCAGTAAATGGTGAGAATGCAGTTAGGGTGGTCTGTCTAAGGACAAAGATGAGAAGCTTGCTTGGCCAGTTTCGAATGTGCCAGTCCGGTTGTTGCAGATTTGGGTTCCAACTAGCAGTAGCCAGTTCATCAATGACTTGTTTGGTCTTGGGATGTGATGTCAGGAAAGTACAAAGATCGGTGGCCCCTGATTTGGCATCTGCAGTGAGAAGCAGTAATAATATAGGTGGATCCAGCAGCTTGGCCCACTCTGATGAGCAAGATGAGGTTGTTGGCTGGGATGAGGCCAAGACTCGTTGCCCCTGTGGTAACACTGTGGATACTGGAACCATGATCCAGGTCATATCTCTCAGCCAGTTTGCTGTTTGTTCTCCCCCTAGTCTACTCCTGATGTATTTGCTTCAGAGTTGTGATGACCAGTTTATTTCAGGATGGCTTTGTGGATTCAGGATGTGAATGTAATCTCTCTCTGCATGCCAGGAGGGATGCAGTTTGTCTCTCGGGTGCTAGCCAGCATCATGACTGAGTCTTCCTGTTGCTTCTGGAAATGCAACAGAAATTCAGGAATGCAGATTTGTACAATGTTTTGCCCAGAATTTTGGGCCTGTTATTTTATACTTATCTGAACCTATTGTCAGGAGTTGATGAAGTCAGTGGGCAGTCATGGCAGCTCATCACTGCTATTCTACTTATGATGAAGGTGATAGTCTGACACTTTGTGAGCAACCCTCACAAGGTTATGACTGCCCTTGTTATGATTTGTTGCTGTGAAGATTTCGCTGCAATTGCCATAGATATAAGCCAGGAGTATGGCAAATACAAACTTCAAGCTGCCAGCTTCCTTGGTATCCACATTATTGTGAAGGGGACACAGCAGTGTGAATTGTGGTGTCGACTTCTAACTGTTGACATCGTGTCACAGTGTGACGGCAGAACATGTGGAGTGTGGCAACACGTGAACTGTGTTGTGATTTCAGATAAGCCCTCTGAGGGTGTCAAACCTGAAATCCCTCCCTCATTCTATTGCGATCTTTGCCGCATCACACACTGTGATCCGTATGAACATCTCTCCAATTCTTCTTCTTTGCTTTAATTTTCCCTGTTTTTTTACTATGTGTGCCACACCAAAAGATTAGCTCTTGTTACAATCATGCTCCAAAATCTTCACAATTTTTGTGTTTGTGTGTATGATTACATGCAGTTTTAGTTTCTGCTTATTTAGTTTCTCAGGCTGTACTTCAGCATAACACTGTCATGTTTGACAGTGATGTAATTTTCATGTGTGTGCATGGTACAGATTCTGTGTAGCACTTTCACATCCCTTGCTTCCAACCAAGCTGACTACATCATTTTCTAAGATGGAGGGGTATGCCCCCTTGTCCGATTCTTCCCCTTGATGGTGTACTTTGAACAGGCAGTTTGCAGATCAAGCAAGCAGCCACTGCTTTGCAATTGAGGATTGATTAGGGTATCTGTCATGGTCATCTCCAAGAGATGATATGCAGTTGCATCTCTGCTGTCACAGATATTGAACTAAGTCATGGTTGAACTGCCAAGTTTTTCAAGATAGTAGGTCTTGGAGGCATGAGCTTTGACATGAGAGCTTTACTTTTGGGAGGTAACAAGCTTAAGGGGAATGACAAATGGGATTTGGGTGTTGGGTTTTCAGCTCAAATCCATTGCAAAATGTGGAAAAGTCATTCACGTTAACACGTGGAGATCGAGACTTACTTCTCAAAAAAGATACTGACTTACAGGTGAATGCACTTTCATCGTTGGTCTCTCACCCAAGAGGTTTTCATCTCCATGCATCAAAAGTGCATAGTTCTTCCCCTGTTCCTTATGCTCTCAAGCAAAGAAAAGGAGAGCCAAGTCTTTGTGTTTGTTTCCTGGGTGGTAATGTTTTTTGGTCAGACATCTGCATCTATAATGAAGCTGGAAGCACTTCACATGTGCCCAGTTTCTCACTGTTGATGTTAGTGGAGAGATTGCTCTGCAGGTGTGGTGTGTGCTCCTCAATGATAAGGTCCTATTCCGCATGCATTGGCCTGCTTACTCTGATTTACGAATCAATGGTAACTTCTTTTCTCTTGATGACATCAGCTGGCAAAGAAGTGTTTACTTCTAGATGATTTTTTTGTGAAGAAAAATCTAGATCAGATGTCAACAAGATGAGTAGCAGTCAGTGATTGTGTATTTCCATTTCCCAGAAATGCAGAAGCTTATGATGTTGTGGGTTGAGGTTGGTGGCTTTATGTTGTATGTGTGGGTAGTCAAAGTCGTGTTTCTGTGATATTTTGACTTTTCCTGTTTGTCTTGGATGTTGCAACAGGAGTCTCTGTTCGGGTGACCAACCGACCAGGGCAGCAGTTGCTTGGGGCTAATGGTCGTGATGAAGGCCCAGGGGTATGTTTTAGTCTTCTTGTATGTCTTGGCAGATCTATTAGGCTAATTCTACCATTACTATTTTCAGCAGGCTATACATCAAAGTCAACTGTTGCAGATGTACGGGAGTTAGCAGAGGCACTTAGAACACTAAGACTTTCTTGGTTGGTTTGCAGATCACAGCATACACCAGGGAAGGATTGAATCGGCTGTCATTCTCAGCATATGATGCACGAGCCTTCTGTCTGGGAGTGCGCATTGTCCGGCGCAACTCATTGCAGGAGGTAGATTTCTTTATCTACTGTTTGCAGCTCTGTTTCTCAACCAGATTGCAAACTTACTGCAAGCATTTACAAAAAAGATCACGAGAGAAAAGGTTGTGTTTTTTTTTTTTTACATAAAGTGATGCACTATAGAAATGGCCATCTCTACTGTTGCCATCACCAAGTAAGGTTTCGAGAAGAGTTCTGTGGTACTTAACCAGGTGCAATTTGGTAGTGAACTTCAGGCATGCGAGGTATTAACTCATGTGTGCAATAGGTGATGCAAATGATCCCAGCAGTGGCAGAGGGTGAAGCCTTTGAAGATGCAATGACACGGTTACGCCGGTGCATCAATGGGGGGGTTGGGTCGGGAGGCGGGCTTGATGATGAGGATGATGATAGTGACCTTGAAGTTGTGGCTGAATCAATCACTGTCAATCTACGATGCCCTGTAAGAACATCCCCACATTGATAAGGAAGTTCTCTGCTTTCATGCCCCTGTTTTTCCTTTTGGTGTGTCGAAGGCTGTTATCCAAAGATCTTTGGTTTCTCATTTGAATGGTGCAACTGATGCATGAGATCACAGATGAGTGGATCGCGCATCAAGGTTGCTGGACGTTTTAAACCTTGTCTCCATATAGGCTGCTTTGATCTGGATACTTTTGTGGAGATCAATCAGCGAGCAAGGAAGGTATGTGGTCTACATATTTGTACTTGTAGTAGCAGCAGTAGGTCTAGTGATTTCAGAATATTTTTCTGGATGCTTGTCTTGCAGCAGTCATTTCTTCTCACCTTGCTCCTCCACAGTAGCAGCATTGCTGAGTTATCAGTTTAACAATTCCATATTTTCTTCTGGACATTCAGAGTTTTGGGTTGGCAGGAATCCTTGAGTTTATTCAATGGTAAATGCAAAACATGCTTCACATGCTGAGCACTTGGCACCTTCAGACACCTTCAAACTTACTTGATTGTTTTCTGTGTTCCAAATGTAGTGGCAGTGCCCGATTTGCTTGAGGAACTACTCAATTGACAGTCTCATCCGGGATCCTCTATTTAATAAGATTATTTCTGCTGTAAGTACAACATCCATATTCATGACAGAATCTGTGTTTCCTTCCTTTTGCATCTGTTTTTTTCCATCTCAGGGAACATGTAATCACACTTGCTGGAAGAACAATGAGTGTTTGGCTTCTGGATAATCTTTTGCTGCAGATGAAGGACATGGGAGAAGATGTCACTGAAGTTGAATTGAAAGCAGAGGGCTTATGGCGTCCCAAATTGGAAGGGGATGCAAGGCTTCATGAACCGTGGCAAACGATTTGTTGCACAGTACTTCCAACTGCAAATGGGAGTGGCCGTCCAAACTGTGCAGCACCTCAACAACAACCACTCAAGCCAGTTAAAGTGGAGCAAGTTGCATCTTTGCAAGAGCGAGTTTCACTGAGACTGGGAATCAAGCGAACTCTTGATGGTGTGTGGACTGTCAATGGCTCCAACAAGGCTCTCAATGGTTGGGCAGATGCAGGCCCCAGTAAACGTGTGAAGAGCACACCCGGATTACTACAAAGCAGCAGTCCAACTGATGGCTATGAAGAGCAAGAAGACGGCAACCAAAGTGTGAACCAAGAACCCAGTGAAAGGGACGTTGATTATACAGAGGATGCCAGTGAAGTTAGATTCCCCAAAACTACTGCAATTGATCCTGTACCAGGCATAGTATGGCAGACTGCTGGTTGTGAAATCCCAAACATAGCAGATGTCGTAGTGCTGAGTGACAGTGACGATGATGAGCCTGTTTTAGGATCATCTTCAGTATCAGCATACTTGGGAAATGAATCTGTCGGCCATATGAGACTCCCGTCTCCAGGTGTTATCGTACCTGGTGATTTGCAGGTAGATGATTTGCAACCATCTTTAGCATTTGGTACAGATAGTGATATGGGAATGGGGACCAGTTCTGGTCCCCTGCAATTTAACCATCTCACAGAGGCAACAAGAGCTGATCCCATTGACACTGGGAACAGCGGTGGCAATGAGCTTGGCCTGCAAATGGAAGATAATAACTTCTGGTCAGCATCATTTCAAGATCATCCAGATCTCCCATATGGCTTCTTTTCTGGACCAGACCCACCAGTTATGGGCCAACAACACCATCCTGGCCCTGTGCGACCAACAGCAATTGCAGGTGGGCTGTCAGTTGCTTATGGACTACCTTCACCTGTGTTTAGAGATGAACCTGCAAGGGTATCATCAGGCTGGACAAGGCTCAGCCAACACTTGCCTGCTCAACCATATTCAAGTATGGAGCACAATGGAGGGATTGATGACAATGACAGGGTTGCTTCACCATCAGAGTCAGCATTGCACTTGTTTCTGCCTCCCCAGCCTGCACGTGTGCAGGTCCCACCTCCTGTAGAATTGCCCATCGAACAAGAGGAGATGGACAATGCATGGTTTTCTTTGAGTCTGGGAGGAGGGGGAAATGTTGAGAATCCCCCAGCAGCTCCCCCACCAAGTGTTCCAAGCACATCAGCACAGGAGCTTCACCGACCTGCTCCCAAAGCAAGAGGTGACCTCCAAACTATTGTCTCTAGAGGCTTCTGTAGAACTGAAAAAAGTAGTATGAGTATTGAGTTCTTGTCTTCAATTGCAGATTTACAAAAGAAGCCTGTTGCTGCTTTTCATAGACTACAATGGGTAAGATTGTAATCTGATTCTGTCTGTGATAATGGCTTTTGGCAGTGTCAGGTTTCCTTGAACTGAGCAGTAATGGAACAGCACAAGCACGTTTTGTAGAGTTTCAAAGGCGGGGTCGCAGTCGAAGTCCAATTCGATATCATCCCATCTCAACAAGACCTCGCAGTAGTCCCACACGCAGGCGCTGCTTTCGTCACCGCTTTCGTGTGGATGATTCAAACTCATCTGATTAGGGGAAAAAAACTATAGAAATTATCATTTTCTTCCACACACAATAGGCTGCAGCCAGCCCTTTGGGTGTGTGTGCCCTTGTATAACTCTGACTTGATGGATCCCAGCATTCATTTGTCTAATTGTCAATAGCAACAACACTGCTGACCTGAAAACATAACACTTATTTCACATTCTTGCAGGGGGATGAACCTTGAACCCTATTCAGCTAGCTTCCCATTCCTTGTTATCTGAAAGGTTGTCTCGTTTAAGCTAATGCATCATCATCATCCAGAGTTGGGTGCTCTCTCTCTCTCTCTCTCTCCTTTCCCCCTTTTTTGATGCAGAGCTCAGTTATCGCAGTCTGGCATAAGTATGGAAGATCACACAAGTCAGCATCATTAACGTTGCCTACGGAGGAGAGAAAGGTGGCAGTAATCAAACAATCAATTGATCAATGTTACAGGATATGAGGGACATGAGGCCATCCGTTTTTGTGGATGGGATTTGTGAACTATGATACAGTCCTGGTTGCCAATTATCTTCAGCTGATCTGATCACCGCCACACTACTGTGGTTGTGCATCATGCTGGGCTGGTCTGACCACTGCCTCCCTATCATGGGCAGCCAGCAAGCAGCAGTACTCTCTCTCTCTACTGGTACCTCATCCCATCTTTCAGATGAGTTTTGACAAAAGTACACACTATGTTATTCTTTTTGCAACATCTACCATTCTTCATTAATAAAGCAACAGGGGACAGATTTGATTTGCTTTGATTGTCACACACTCTCACTATAACGCAAAAAAAACCTCTCTGAAATCTGTAGGGAAATCTTCTTGTGCAAACTCTCGGAGATGTTTTGGGGTTTGATTTGGGTCATACAGCAACTCTGGCTGTACCATCACCATTCTCAAAGCTGATGCAGAAGAAACTAACTACTGCACAACACAGCAAGGAACCTTGAGATGAGCTCTGCTTTGGATGTGTGCTCCTTGCTTGTTCCTTCCTTGCTCTATAAACCCTAAATCCTAGCTAAACCCTAAACCCTAAACCCTTACCAAACCTGGAACCCTTTGTTCTCTTAAACATAGTCTTTGATTTCCTGTGAGATATCAAATCATGGTGATTATATAGCCAAAAAAAATAATTTCTAGTTGTTTTCAACCAACCCTAAACCCTAAACCAGCTGGGATCCACATTGTTTGCTGCAGCACAGATGGCTGTGCTCTCTGCTACACAGATGTCTATCTATGCTTGCTTTCTGCCATTCCTCCTCCAAGTCACAAACACCCAACATCTTCTTCTCATACTACTACTACTAATACTACTACAAAAGCATGTGACTTTGTGTGGGAATTTTGTGGGAATTTGACTTTTCAATTGTTTCTCAATTATTTTGCAGCACAGCTGTTCACAGTTGTTCCATGATTCCAGTGTTTTACTTTTTGGGGTCAATTTTGTGATATAGCCAAAATGGCGATAATCCATAGGAAAATTTAGCCAAATTTGGCTACATGATACATGTGTAAGTAAAAAAAATAAAAATCTAAAAACACCCTTCAATATTTTGTGATTAGTTAAAAACCATACTGAAACCCATGTATAGAAATCTGGCGATTTTTCTTAAATTTTGATAAAAATTTGGCTACTATTGAAAAATCTCAAAAAGCACTTGATTTTAGCAGTTTTTATATTAATATAGCTTTTTGGCTATATATACATATATAGCCAGAAAAAAAAAAGGGGGCTGGTTCCATCCCAGTGTTTTTGTTTTTTTTTTTTTTTTTTTCAATTTTTTTCAAGTAGCTCCACTGAGGGAGGAGGATCTCCAGTATTAATTAGCATTAAATGGCGATTGTCCTATGTGAGCTGTAGCATTTTTACAAAAGCGCTGCTACAAGTGGCGACCTAGGAAGTAGTAGTGCCTAGGTCTAGATGTGATGCCTAAGTCTAGGAGTGACTGATTTAATTATTTTTATTCCAAAAAATGGCGAAAAATCCCTTAACATCACAAATTTTTCCTGTTAAAATTTCGCCACAATTTTTTTTAATTAAGAAATTTATTAAATAAATCCGAGCGAGAAAAGTCGCGGACGGCAAAACCGTGAAGCTGCCGCTGCCGCCTGCGACAGGCCCTACTCCAGACGAACAAACGAGCAGCAAGCGAGGGTTTGCTCGTTGCTGCGGAGACGCAGAGACAGGAGAAGAAGAGGACTCTGAAGGGCATGCCTACGTATATACGCACACATCACACACATCTACACACACACACAGTAGCACTTGTAGTAGCAAAGCTCGGCCTTCATGCAAGGCAGATCCTGAAATCCAAGAGGAAAAAATTAGATCAGTAGCAGTTCTGAAGAAAAAGAGCCAGAATAAGTCGCCAGAGAGACACGAGAGAAGAGAGGCTGAGAGAGAGAGAGAGAGAGAGAGAGAGAGAGAGAGAGGTCGGGAAGATGTTTCTGTTCGATTGGTTCTATAGCGTGCTTGCCACACTCGGATTGTGGCAGAAGGAGGCGAAGATCTTGTTCCTAGGTCTGGACAATGCGGGGAAAACGACGCTGTTGCATATGCTCAAGGATGAGGTATGCCGCTTCCTGCCTCACTGCCTGCCTCCCTCCGATTTCTTTTTGTTTTGTGGGGGAATGGTATAACAGATTCTTCTTCTTCTTCTTCTTCTTCGTGTCGTTGTGGTCCTCGTGGTTGTTGTTGTGCGGAGCTTTCCTAGCAAAACGAGGCGTAGAAGAAAGGGGGGAGTTGATGCGTGCTGGAAGAGTTTTGTCGTGGTTTTTTAAAGATCTGTGCTTTTGGTTTGTTCTCGGTTTGTTCGAGCGAGCGTTGGATGTTGTAGTAGTTAAGAGAGAGAGAGTCTTTGCACCTGCAGCAAGAAGCCGCCTAAGAAATCTGTAACCCTCTTCCTCCGCATCGTCGAAGTCCGCGTTTTGTGAAGGAACCCCGGTATTTGCAAGCAGGAAGAAAACAGAGCAACAACTGTCATTGAGCAATTCCGATTTTCGAGAAAAGCATGTGATAGTTTTGTACTGCTTCTTCTTCTTGTGCCTGGAAATTGTGGTCTTAGAAGAATTGCAATTTAGAGAAGTTTTGGAATAGATGAGAACAAGGAGTGTGTGTGTGTGCGCATGCGCGGGTGTGCACGGGTTTGCTATGGAGATTGACTGGCGATATGAAAGTCTTTGTACATGTCTTTTCTGATTTGCATCCTTAGAAAACTTCTTTTTTTCATGATCCTGACGGAAAACCCTCGTTTTTCTTTTTCTACATGCTTTTCTGATTGCATCTTGATCTCAAACCTGCTGTGTAACAACAACAATGCAGTTTTTTTTTAGTTGCATCTTTGATCAAGACTTTCTTTTGTTTTTGAACATGTGGTTTCTGATTGCAATCTTTTCTTTGACTGCTATTGCTGCTGCTTCTTTTGCCTCTCTATCTTTTTTCAGAGGTTGGCACAGCATCAACCAACACAGTATCCTACTTCAGAAGAGTTGAGCATTGGCAATATCAAGTTCAAAGCATTCGACTTGGGAGGCCACCAGATTGCCAGACGAGTATGGAAGGACTACTATGCAAAGGTAATGTCTTCCTTTTGATCAGAAGAGGAAGCTGTTGCTGAACTTCTCTCTCTATATTACTTTCTCATGAGTTGAAGCTTTTTGTATGTGCATCTCAGAGCACTTTCATAAGGTCATTGGCATCTTACCTTCAAATTGTTGTGGAGATTCCTCTTCAATTTCATATATACATAAGAGGAAGGAAAGACCATCCAGAGCTGCTGATGCTGCTGTGCCATGGTGTTTAATGTTCTTCCTTCTGGATTTCCAAGAGGGGTGTGCCAACAACTGGGTGTGGTTGTTGAGGTGGTGATGAGTATTGTAGTCTGATGGGATGTCTCAGTTGGTGGAGATTTTGGTGTTGTTCTATTCACAATTTGCAGGTAGGTACATGGGGCAGATGAAGCACAGAGAGTAGGGTGATGACAGAGATACCTAGTGGACAACCAATGTGTTTAGGGTTGAGGAAAGGGCAAGGGAAAAGATCTCTTTGCTAGATGAATACAAATAGCAAACCCCAGTTGAATTTCTGAGTTTGTGGTAGTTTAATATAGAGGGTTTCAGAATTGCAGGAATCTCCAGATATCTTGAAAACTTGTTAAAGAAGCAGGTTACTACGGTATTTGGTTCTAGAGTACTTCATTTAAATGGGTTTACATCAGTTCACCCTATTACTGGTGGTGAAAGGGATGCTTCCACAGTGGGTGTGGAAGCACTATTGCTGCCTTGCTTTTCTCCTCACTTTGTTGACCAGTTCCCGATAATTGGTTATTGGGAATCATGAGTTATTTTTGCATTCAAGTGCAGCACTGAAATGTACATGGCTTTTGGTCATGTGATATTTGATTGTAGTATTAGGTTCAACTTGACTCAATGAAACCACTGTCATGGCAGTTTACCAGTGAGCCTTTACAAAGTGTGTTGTTAGAGTTTGAGCTTAACGAGAGAGTTTGCTTCCAAAGAAGTTGTCGAAGGGAAAGTGTTATGGTCTAATCCCATTTATGATAGGGCTAGCCACATTTGAGAGTTTCTTTCATTCTATAGAAGTATGGAACCAACGATGGTAGCTAACTTTGTGGCTCATATGCAGGTGGATGGCATAGTCTATCTGGTGGATGCAGCTGACAAAGACAGGTTTGGGGAGTCAAAGAAGGAGCTTGATGCCCTCTTGTCAGATGACTCACTTGCACAAGTTCCTTTTCTGATTCTTGGCAACAAGATTGATATTCCATATGCAGCCTCAGAAGATGAGCTACGGTATTCACTAGGCCTGAGCAACTACACCACTGGCAAGGGTAAGGTGAATCTTGGGGAGACCAACATGCGGCCAATTGAGGTGTTTATGTGCAGCATAGTGCGAAAGATGGGCTACGGGGAAGGCATCAAGTGGATGTCTCAGTATATCAAGTAAACTGTAGATTGTGAGTTGGTGAGGCAGTTGTGAACTGGAATTGTTTTTTTTGCGTGAGACAGTTGCAGGATGATCCAGTTGACTCATGGCACCATTCTGAGTTGGTGCAAGGTCCATATTTGGTTGCCACTGCAGTGTGGAGTAGGGGCTTGAATCGTAACCCTTGTCTACAGATTTAGAATACACCTAGTACTACGTAGAAAACTTAATTTGCGAATGTTTATTTGTCAGTGACATTCATGTGCCCAAACACACTCTGGGTATCCAGTACTAAGAGATGCCTTGTACCATTGTTGGACTCTTAACAATCTAAAAAGCAACCTGAGGGCTATTTCTTGGTACAAGCCTGTGGCTTAAAAAACAGTTTCAGTTTGTGGGTTTCATCTGGTCACTTGTGTGGAAGATCAGGTGAGATGTCTTGGTTTACTGATTTTTTTCTGTGTTTATTGTCTCTTTTCAAACAGTGAAATGACTGTAGTAAGGGGTTGACCAGTATGTAAGATAGTCGCCCAACCCTTACCCAAGGTTTGACCCCAAAGTGTCCACATGCTTCTGTTTTTCCCAGGTGATTGACTGACTTGGCATCCCTTGTTACTACACTTTGTTGCTCAACCTTCCCACAAGGTTTGACCTTAGGTACCCACGTGGTTCTCTCCTTGGATAGTTGACCTGGTGACAGCACTCCACTACAAGGGTGGTCCCAACCAGTTGGGCTGAGAGCATGACACTTTGGAGGTACTACTTTTAAATAAGTTATCAAGTTGCATTCAATTGAAAGGATGTTCGGTTTGCATTGTTGGCATGTTTTACACATAGGATTCATAGCCTATCTACTATCCCTTGCCTCTCTGTTTTGTTGGGTGCAGGGTTTGGGTGTGAGATGTCTTGCAGCTTTTTCTTCAATATTTGGGAATGTACTGGTCAAATGGGATTCTAGTTAGGTGATTTCAAAAAGTACATTTTTTACTTGTTAAGTTGCTATCAATTTCTTACAGGTTGATCATTAGGTTTTGATGGTCTGATCATGGGATTGATGCTGGCAGGTCCAATGACAGTGATGCAGTGATACCCTGGTGAGCAACTCTCACAAGCTATCAGACCATCACCTCCTTCATCACAAATAGACAGTGGCAATCTGCCAGGACTACCCAGTAACTTCATCAGCTCCTGACTGTGTGTGGGTGTAGATAAGCATCTAATAATGCAAGAGTTCAGAGAATACAGTGTGACAGAAAGCCTGTGTAGAGCTGAATCACGATCCTTGAAATCATGATGTGCAAGTGACAAGATGTGGGGTATGCAAACTAGATGGATTGGATACGTAAAAATTAGGTATTTTGCAAAACTCAATATATGCTACCATATAGCTACTCCTGGTATCCCAATAGAAAAGCCTCTATTTCATGCCAACTAGACACCGTATACAGAACACCAGATCCCTTTCTCCAACCAGGACTTCTGTCACACTGATCTCTTTCAGCTTGCAACACCCCAGCATAAAGTGGCTGCCTTCTGATTGCAAAAGCATTTGCAACTCGGTCCAATGTAGCACTATTCCCAATCACAATGCCTATATCAGCTTGCAGCAGGCAAGGGAGGTCAGTCACACTATCACCTATGTAGACTGCCCTACTATCACCACCAAGTCTGGGTGTAGTAGACTCTGACTTTGTTGACAATCCTCTCAAAATTTGGTCAAAAAACTGTTCCTTGTCGAGTGCTGTTTCCACACTTCTCATGATATCACCATCAGACACACTTCCTGTAACTGATAACTCATTGGCACAAATTCTTGGAATTTCCACACCACCTGCAATCAATTGGAACTTGTAAATGCAGATGTAATAGTCCCACCCGTGATTGACCTCTTCATTCATGGAAGAATTTGATATCTCAGCATCTCATGGTGTTGGACAAATAGTCAAGCATATCAATGATTTCAGGACTTCTTGAAACCGACTTGCAATCTTTCTCAAATTATGTGAACAAAACATGCTCCACAATAGAGATGATTTTACTTACAGTTATCAAACACACCCTTGATGAAAGTACTACTCCAACAGACTGACAGGATTTGCACATTGATATGAGTTTCTTCCTGCCTGAGCCGCTGCAGAAGATGAGCACAGCCTGGACGAAGTGGCATGAGCTTTGCAACCTCCTGGATGTCTGCTGTGGACAGGCCCTGCAACACACCTGCCTTCACCACCTTTTCATTTGCTGTTCGCTCAAACATGGACATCTTCTCCAGAAGCTCATGGAGCTCATTCTCTTTGTAAGTGCTGCTACCACCTCTAGTGGAAACTGTTGCACCACCCATTTCACAAAGAGTAACCCAAAGGGGTTGGATCAATATATTCTTGATGAATTGCAGTGAGGCTCCAAACCACAACAGCCATGACATTGGAACATCTTACCCTTGTTTTCTATAGAACATTGCACTCTAGGATGTCTGAGTCTCAGATCTCCTTTTTAATCACACATTTAAAATGAAATCAAAGTGAAATCAAAAAGTGGTGAGGAATATGAAAGGGTGATTCTAAGACATGGGAAAAGGAGATCTGACATGAAGAGTAAAATTTGGGACATTGAACCCACCTGTTAGAGAGAGGGCTTCACTCAACACTTCTTCATATTCTTCCAGGTATTCCTTCACCAATTCATTCCACTGTTGCTGCAATGATGTTGCATTTGTTGTGTTTGATGAGGCAGCAATTTTCACTGTGAGGTCAGCAAGGATAGAGGAGGAATCAGCAACAGTGCATGTAGAGTCAAAATCAGAGACGAAAACTAAGCGCTCCTTGGCTGCTGATGCTGACTTGAAATACGGTAGTTGAACTGCTTCTGTGCTCAATGACTGTGCACTAAAGAATTGAACCTCGAGTGCCATAGCTTGTTTATAAATTATTTCCAATGAGGCTTGGACTTCTTCATTGAATGTCACACTCAAATTGTCCAATAGCTGTTCTATCTGTGATGCTGATGCCTGGACCCATCAGTAATAAAAAATGAAATTGGTCAGAAACAAAGCTACAGAGCCAGAGTATATTGTCTGTTCTGGTGAGACTTAATACAACCCACAACAGAAGCTGTTACACACTAAAAAGACTAAACAGGAACTGAACATATTGTCAGCTACCATGTTTTCCAATTTGCCAGAGTGGAGCTTGAACAGTACAGGTTGAGCATCGGTAAGAAGACAAACAGACTAACTCACTGTCCTCAGTAAGAGGCAAGAAAGGAAGACCTCAAAATCCGCAGAAGAATATGTCTCAATCCATTCCTGGTATGGATGTTTGCATCCCATCCCTGTATGTTTTTCCAATTCTTGTCCAAGGAATGCATACAAGCGCATGCAAGGTGTCATGGCTGTTATTGTTCTTGCACACCTGCGCAGCCGCTGTTCCGCATTTGATTCTGTCACTTTCAACAATTCTCCATCTCTTGTGCCTGATGCTCTATCTACACACTCACTTGCTGTTCGTAACAAAAAGTCTGTGTATTTGGTTGTGGCAGGATTCGGAGCATCAGGTTGCGTGAGATCCAATCCCCATTTCTGGCAGTCAAATAAAAAATCAGCCACATTCTGCAAATCAACATTCCAGAACTCCAAGAAAATGATAAAACCACACTTTGGAGGCAAGCAACACCAAAGGAATTCAAAAACTCTTTTTGGAAAGGTTAGGTGGTACCTCAGCAAAAGAGGAATGCAGACGAAGTTCCTCATGTACAGCATGTTGTAATGAGGCAATACTGGCTTTTGCTTCTTCATCATCTGCACTCTGTAAGGCCATTCCATACCTGAGAAGAAATCCAAGAGTCCAGGAATAAGGAGAAATTGATGAAGTGGTGAACTCTGGCCTACAAATCCTCAACCCAAATCTCAAATAACCAAGCTGAAAATTTGCAGGAAGTATTCTCTTACATAGACAGCAAAATCACAACCCACTTGTACATTACACAGTACTGATGTGAAGAACAATCTTAGAGATCAAACGCAACCAACATCTGCTGAATCCCTTAAAGCACAATTGAACTTACGCTTCTGCAAAAGAAGACAAGAAAAAGGCATCTTGTGCAATGTAACGCTGAAAGGAGGTTATCGATAAGGTGCCTGCTGCCAGGGCCACCACAAATGGATTATAGAGAGCTCCAAAGGCATCCCTGCTGCATCTCTCCCACAGCTTCCGTCCCATTGCTGAAGAAGAACCCTCTTGCATTACAACCTCCATCCCACCTTCTTCTCTGGCCTCTTTGCTCACTCCTGTAAAATGGGACCTTCAAAAACACAGCAGAGATTGGTGCAAATCCCACACTCTCAAAACAAAACATTTTGAAGAGTTGGAGAGTTCATCATCTGTGCTGTGCACAAAATGGGACTATGCAAAACCCTAATCCTTGCACTACTACTCCGTCATCCCTGAATTCACACCAGATTGAACAAACCCTAAACTCTAAACAATCCAAAACCAAAATAGTTCATCAGATGATAGATATACTTACTTCACACCAATTGACAGTGGGTTCTTTTTGGGTAACACAGTACCTGGAGTGCTGTGCTCTACAATGAAGACCCTTCTCAAAAACGAACGGCAATCCTGTTGTTGTTGGTATCATGACTTGATGGAAACCAACTCCACATTTCTGAAGCTTCAATCTCTTTTCCAATCTGCCAAAGAAGGCAACAGTAGTAGGAATCCCAGTGGTAGTATGAGAAGAAGAGGCATAAACACTGGGAGGAGGAACTAAACGACGAACCTTTTCCACAGACCCAAGTCTTCCAAAACACCACCACCAATTCTGCAACTCCAACTCCAGCAGCAGCAGCTTCTTAAACATTGGGGAATTTTTCTTCTTCTTTACCCACAACAGCAATAATGACTGGCATCAGTAAGGTTGACAAAACTCCATATCCAAACACTTAATTTTGCAACATACAAAAGCTTGTGATCCGGATTTGCAAGCAGATGCAAATCCACATACACCCACAACACAGAAGAAGATCACACATACAAATCCACATACCACCCACAACACAGAACAAGATCACACCCTAAAAATCCACATACACCCACAATACAGAACAAGATCACAACATACAAATCCACATACACCCACAACACAGAACAAGATCACAACATACAAATCCACATACACCCACAACACAGAACAAGATCACAACATGCAAATCCACAATGCAAAAGAAGGAAATTTACACCATTTCTATATGTGAATTTTTCTGAAGAAATCTGTAACAGGATAAATAAATAAATAAATAAATAGTGGGGGGAGCTGTTTGACAACTCCTTGATGGATTTATATTTTAGGGTTAGTAAGGATTTGAGAAAAAAGCAGAAGAAGTAGAAGAAGCAGGACCGCAGTGAACCAGCACCCACAAGCACACCAGTTGGCCGTTCTGTCCACTGGATGAGGTGGGATTTTTCATCTAGTTCCTGAACCTGTGTTAATCACCATGGGACCATAGTTAAACTTTTGGGTGCTAATCTTTTACTTAGTTTTTTTCTTTTTTTCATGCTTGTTTTTTCTCAACTCTGAGCTCAACTACATACTAGGTACCTTCCATATTGGCCCTACCTACCTACCTACCTACCTACCTACCTACCTACCAAAGCCACCCATTGCCATGCATTGACCTACCATTTGCACACTATTGGCATTGACCAATAATATTATAGCATATAATCCATGTATTGCAAAGAATCAACCAATAGTTATTTTCATCCTATTCGAACTTTGATGATGATAAATAATTAGCTCCAAACATAGGTATTGTAATTGTGAAAAGAAATTCACCATTGGTTCCAAACCTCTACCTTCACTTTGGACCATTTGATGTATGATGCACTTCATTTAATTAAGCAATAATTAATTAATTTAATGATGTACCTAATTTAATTAAACAATAGGCTTGATAAATTTAGAATTAAAAAGGCAAAGAAAACTTATGACCTTCTCATTTTTTTATAATAATTAAAATGATCCAAGGTTGGATTTTGAGGACGAAATTACCATATGTGCTTTTTTTTAATCTTGTTCCACATCAATGTTTTTTTTTTTGCAAATAAAAAAAGGAATTCCAAGTAGCTTGCCTTTTTTTAATTTGCCCATATCATGACCTCAAATAACATTGATGATCAAAGATAGTTAGTATTGGATATGTCGCAAAAGCACAAGTAGCATGTAACATTCATTTGTTATTGCCATATCACCTTCAATCATTCTCTCCTCCTCGTTAATTCGCCTTCAATTCACAGCTTTAATGGATTTTTCCACCATCTTTTGCAACCTTCTTTTTAAACATTTCACCAACTTTGACTTCCACTTTCTACAAACAGTTTGCCAACAATTTGCAAGTGATATGTGACATGTGAGCAAGTTTTGATAATACCCAAAACCACCAATTTTTTAAGTGAATGGGGGCTAGGTCATAATTGAAGTTTTTTGTTACAACAATACAAGGTTCAAACAAATCAAGGATCGTGGTTTTGGTCGACAAATTGATGAGGTAGGCAACACGTTGGTAAATCACGTTTTGAGTTTTTTTTCTTCCATTCTACTACTTACATTTCAAGCTTGCATTTCATTTTATTCAACAATCTCCATTCCCCTTATGTCTACTATTGATCATTGTTCACTTCAATGTTCACATTGTGTGTTTTGTAGTGATGTCAATTCTTCGTGTGTTGATTATTGCTTAATGTTTAATGCTCATTACTCACTTTGTCTTCTTGTGTTCACCATGTATGATTATTTATAAATCATCAACTTCATGGGACCTACATCAATCGTTCATTCCAATTCTTCGCATTTACAACATCGCATCATGATATTTTAATTTTCTTATTGTCATCACAATTTTCCATCAAATGTGAAAAACAACCCTAAAACCCACTAGAATGACACATCAATGTGATCAATGGTTGAACTCTTACACCATGTGGTGTTAGATGCCACCAAAGTGACTATGAATTCTTCTAGCTATGTCAATTTTAGTTGTGATGAAGTCACAACCTTAAATAATCAATCTTGGGTTAATGTCTTGGTTATGTGGTTCAAAATTGGAAAAAGTTGCTGGCATTTTTGTCTTTGGAGTGTGTTCTTAATAGTGCAAATATAAACAATTTGATTCAATTGATCACAACGGCATTGATCATTAACGGTGTATTGAGCTAAAAACATATGACCAAGAAACTAGTTTCATTTGGAGTTGATAGACTTGTTGTTTTTCAAGGCATTTGTAGGAGTGTAATAGTGCAAATTCAAGAGAAATATGCACCATGCATGTTGGGGGTGCATTGAATGGCACACCACACACATTCGACAATGCAAACTCTAAACCACTAGCCCTAATTTGAAGGTTGGAAGGGCTAATATTACAATACTTGTATGCATATTTCATTCATAGCCCCTAAATGCCACTTTGAATTTCAAAAGTTGACAAAAGTGATGGAGATAAAGGGGAATAAAAATTTGAAGAATGTTCACATTAGGTGGATCATGCATGCTATAAATTAGTGACCATTTAAAATGGACATTGGTATTGCGATTAAGGAATTATTTCTCCAATTTTGATCCTTGTGGTCCAAATCCGTAAAATATAAACTAGGTGGACATTAGTTCAACCAAACAACTAGGATTACCATCTGTCTAGTTGTTTATTGTCTTTGTCCCAAACTTGAAATAAAAGCATTGGGACAACTATTTTTGGACATGTATTGGGGGTGAATAATGGAATGTACGTCGAATGGATAAGGTATAGGGCACAACCTACCAAGTAACTACCTAGATAATATGTAATAAGTAGTACCCTAGTAGATACCTCCTTCATAGGTACCTAAGTAGCTAGTACCTAGGTATGTTACTAACCTATGTACCCTAATCATGTAATCATAATGCAATCCCAATGTAATCACAAAAATGATTAAAAGCATATGACTAAGGACATATGATTACTTGACTAAATTAGAACAGAGTTGCAACTAATCATGAAAGACATGTTTTGGCATGGTACCTACTACCTAAGTAGTTATTGTACATAGCTACTATGTAGTAGTTACCTATCTTTAAAATGTATCTATTACTTACAAAACTATTATGTAGCTAAGAGGTCATAGGTACCTAATTTAGCCATCACATACCTACTACCTAGGTAGTTATTATGTAACTACTAAGTTGTAGGTACATACTTTAAATATGACTAATTACTACCTACCTTGGTACCTACTAAATATGTCAACATTTATAGGTAGGTAGGTCCCTATTAAATATTATCTATGTAGTTACTAGGTATGTAATTACTAGTTATTACGTAGGTAGGTATTAAGTATCTCCATAATTACTAGCTAGCTACTAGTAGTTACCTAGGTAAGTATGTATTTTTTAACATACTTATTTACCTTAACCCCTAGGTAAGTACTAGTTACTTACCCACCTTGGCACATATTACCTACTAGGTAGGTACATACTTTAACTAGGTGGTTGAACCTAGTATCAAGGTACCTATTAGGCTACTAGGTAGGTTATATGTTATTAGATAGGTAGCTTAGGTAGGTACCTAGGCTAAGATACTGAAATAAGTTTTAAAACCAATTGTTTGTGATAATATGGTTCCAACTTTTATCATGTAAAAAAATGTGGTGCAATGGTTAAGGACTTCACCTCTCAATGTGGAGGTGAGGGATTCAAGTCCTCACAATTGCAACCTAGTTGTAAAAAGCTAATTAGGTTAGCCTACATTCTTGAATATGATAGGGTTTACATTTTTAACATATAGGCTAGGTTTTTAGCCTACCATACCCTAGGTTTACCTAACATTGGTTAATAGGTTAGGAGAATATGTATTTTTGATGTCTCTGATAACTGTAATCTCAAAAATCACTAGTCATAAAAGATAGCTTTTCATGGCTATAGTTGCAAAAAACATTTAAAATATGATGTGTTTTATTTGACTAATAATCATGTAGTCATGGATGTCTTATACAACTAACAACTTATCATGGATGTAATCATGGATTGAAGATTTTTGCATTTTGGGGAGTAGGTGGAATCCAATGCAAAAATAATTAAAATTAATTCACAACACATTTGTCAAGTTGTTTCATTAGAAGAAAGTTTGTCCATTCCAATCATATGATTATAATTATAGATGCGACTAGTGTCCAAATCAACTACTTTTACAACTACAATTAGGTTAGTCCTATGTGTCATTTTAGTAATAAATGTGTGTAGTCACATATGTGACTACAATGTTAATATGATCAAATTACGATTATAATTTGTGAGTATTACATGTTTGGATGGAAAAGTAAATGAAAGTGCACATTTTCATCCAAAATTGTGAATGGATCCTTGGATGGATGAAACTTAATTGCTTTTACAATTATTCATAGTTGTTTTGGCAACTAAAGCCAATATTTTTTCCATTTACAATATTTTGATGATTAAAACATATATGGCATCTTTGGAATTACAATATGTTTTTGATAATCATTTTGTGTCTAACTGTTTATTGGTATTTTGTATCGTTTATTGACATTGACAACACAAATGATTCTATTTTATTAAATATATTCGAGTTATGATCTATTTATAAATATTATATATGATGATTATTTCATTATATATTATACATGTAAATTAGATCTTATTGATAAAATTACAACTTATTATAATCATAATCAAGTATGACATTTTTTCAATCAAAGAGAGGTTTTAGATGTTTAAAAATATATCATTTATTTGATCATAAAACATTTACCATAAATTTAGATAAAAGTTATATTATATGTGTAAAAAAAAATTACTTAAAATTCCATCAAAATTCATTAATTATCTAACATTACTAAACGTGATTTAGATTCAAATTTAAAATATAGACAAAAATTGTACATCATAAATATTATAACTCAGATACATATATATAGCATCCATTTATAAAATATATATGTGAATTAATTAAAATTATGGTATATTATAAGCACATTGTATAATTTGTTTTAATGAAATGAAGGATTGATATGTGGGAAATTATTTATTTATTTATTATTAAAAATTAGTTGTAAAATATTTTTCATTTATAAATCATGTGCTTGAATTTTTTTTCTCCAAAGAATCATCATTGAAATGTAATTCAATTTTTAAAAATTCAAAAAAAATTCAAATTAATATTTATTTTAAGAATCAATTTTTTAAAATTATTATTATTATTTTTTTCATTTAGACAAATATCAATAAAATATGAAATATTGAAATTAATGTTTGTGCAATGTTCAAAATCAAGTATGGGTTAAATAGATTGCATTCTATTACATTTCTAGGTTAAGTGGGGTGGTTTGATGGCCAAGGAATTGATATGTATCTTTGGGACCTAGGGATCAAATCTCACATGTGACATAGTTGTGGTCAACAATGGTGTGTTGACCGTATGTACCTTACATAGTTAGGCTAACATATGTGCCTACCTTGGTTTGCCTAAGTAGTGACATGTGTTAATAATTCATAGGATAAAAATTTATGAAATCACTAATAATATGAATTGTTATATTGCATTATTTATATAAATAATGTATTTTAAAATATATTAAATAATTTTAATTAAATTTATTAAAAAAATGTTGCCTAATATTTTATGTAGTCGTATTTGTAGTTGCGTAGTCTTACGACTAGTCAATGGATGAAAAATCCTTATAGTTGCAGGTGATATGTGACTACTTGTGTGACTATACATGATGTGTGGAGTTTTTTTGTAATTGCTTGTCTTTTGCCACTTGTTTAAGGCGACTACAAGGTTTGTAATCGCGTCTGTTAAGGTTAATTTTTTTCCTTTTGCAAAAAAAATTGTAGTCATTTATTTCCAAATTTCTGCTAGTGTTTCTAATACTACCACATTTTATCCCATGTGCATTGGTCATGGTAAAATTCCCATCAATTATTTAATGAAAATTTTCATTTTTTTTTTTCAATTTCAAGATAAATTTATTCCCTTTTTACTTCGTGTTATTCTTCTTATTTCCACAACTTTTAGAAAATTTGTCCTCAAAGTTTAAAAAAGAAATCCCATTGGCTTCCATGCACAACACACATATTCTTGTTTGCACCTACAATTTTTTTTCCCTTTCCAAGTATTGCTAGGTAGTTGGCAAAAAAATTCAGGAATTTTTAAAAATAAATTATTCATTACTTTTGGTAGTTTAAGGAAGGAAATAATGAACAACAATTGTACAATTTTTTTTTTCATCTTTTTAGGTTTATGAGAAAATAATATCAAAACGATTACCCAATATTATTCATTGATAAGAAAATAGAATGTTGTTTTTTTTTTCATTTTTTTTCATTTTTTGGCAATATTTTGAGGAGACAATACTAAGGAGGGTAAAAGAGATCATGTAGTTGTTCAATGCTAATTTTTGTTTCTTTTCCCTTAATTTTTTGAGAAATAATATTAATAGGCCGCTTGATGTTATTCAATCATAAAAAAGACCAAAGAATATTAGGTGGCCACCCCAATGTTAATTTATGTTTGTTTGTTTGCTTATTTTGGTTTTTCAAAAAATATATTAAGTGGCTACTTGATGTTAATTTAAGATTTTTAAAATAATTTATTTTCTTGTTTTATGGGTGGATAGTATTGATTAGTTGTTCAAATGCTAGTTTCAAGTTTTTGGGGATTTCTTGGAAACTTTATTTTTTGAATTAAAAAAACCATTTACCATCATCTTTACAATTATTTTTCAAATACCTTTTCAAAACCTCTACTTCCTTTACAATGTTTTTTCTTCTTGAAAACCCTTTGATTTTTTTGAATTTAAAAATGAAACCAAATGATCATAAAATTAAGACTTAAAAATAAATACAACCAATAAATTACATTCTATAAAATCATTAAAATATTATGAAATTGATAAACCTCCATCATGTTTACCATTATTCTTTCTTCTTTCTCACAAATGGTTAGAAAGCTTCCCCTTATAAGTGAACTTAAATATAACCTTTCACATACAAAAAATGGTCATAAGTGAAATATAAATTGATCACGAATATTTAAAGAAATAGAATGATCACGAAAGTAAAATTTAAAAGATTAATCTAACTTTTCTTTTACTTTAAAATGATTTTGGATGTTTTTTTTTTAATGGTTAATATTTCATGCACATTTATTCATCGTTTTTGCATTAAAAATGAACATGTCTTTCAAATTTGTAATATTATTTTATATGGAATGATTTTAGATATCACATTTTCTACCATTGTAGATGTTTAAGAAGAATAATTTATTAAATATACTCCTTCAATTTATTATAATTTATAAATCATAGGTGAACATTATATAACCTTGGATTAATTGAAAACAATTACCCCCATCCACGGGGTTATAGTTTTAAAGCAAAAAATTACAATTACAATTACAATTAAATAAATGAAATTATTACCAAAAACAAGATATTGAAAGTGTTTAATATACCTAATGAAAGTAAAGCAATGAAAAGAATGATTTAAAAAAAATAGTAAATAAAAACGTTTTGTCCTACACTTGGGATTGAGGCATTATACAACTCCTTTTAAAAAGCTAGGTGGTAGTAAAAGGTTTAGGGTTTGGGTGTGAAACATGAGGTGCATGGTTAGAACATATCATGGGATGGCAAGGGTAATGATATTTTGGTTAATTGCTATTAGAACATTGTTTTAGGATAAAGCTTCTTGTAATAGAGCTACTTGTTACCATCTTGAACAATTACAAGTTGTAGACAATTTGTCCTCCTTGCTAGAAGGAGGGGGTGGGACATAAGTTGGATGAATTTGGGGCATGAGAAGATTTGAGTTGGTGGTGATCATTTTCTCTCACCCCAATATCAATTCTAGGATTTTTCATATCCCTTTGTATTTTATGATCAAAAGGCAAGTGCCTACACTACTATGGCATCAAGCCAAGAGTTCAAGTGGTTAGGAATTTTTTATGTCATCTTTCAATTTGTTGTGGATTTAAAGTCACTATTGGGTTGTATTAAATGCAACTCAAAATTACCTAACACAGCCCAATTTATATAACCTAATCATCCCCAAAAAAACCATGGATTCATGGGAAAATATAATGCATTGGCATGAAATAATAAAACTTTTAGGGTTTTTGTTGGGATGCAAGTTCATATAACCAATTTGTAGGTTATGTGTGTGGGACTCATTCAACTTGGTTGCATCCATTTTGATGATTTGCTTTGTATGTGAGTCTTTTCCACACTTCATTCATGGAATCCCTCAGCTCAAATACTACAAGACTAAAAAGCTTTTGAAAACATTAGCTGAAGTTGGCAGAATTAGATGCCTCTGTTAAAAGCCTGGACCTCATCCAAATTACTGTTTATAAGCCAAGCCACTATATTGGTGTTGGTAGAACTCCTCTGAAAAACCTTCAATTTGTGACCCCCAAATCACAACACAAATTTTCAAGTGCTTAACTCCTCATACCCATCTGACTTTGTTTCTTGACAATTCCCCTGCAAGAAGGTAGAGATCGGGACGATGTCTTGAGGATAGGATTTAAGAGGTTCCTCAAACTGAATGAATCAGTGAAGAAATTGGGCAAGAAATGATAATTACAAAAGTTCATTGTGAGTGCAAGAATCTGGATTAACTATTCTTATCAAGGTTTTCACAGAGTTCACAACATGTGCATATAACGGGTGTCATCTCAACTAGAAACATGTTCTGACGTCCACCTTCTGATGCTAACCAATAATACATCAGAATCTGGTCAATTTTCTTATGAAACTGAGCATTTAATCCTCAGCATTTAAGGCCACCACCCACCAAAAGAATTTCTCTTTCATACCCACCTGATATACAAGTCTTCAAAAGAATGAATCTATGTTCAAGATTAGTCTCAAATCTGCACTCAAACCTTTGCCTGCACCAGAGAATTGGTACCGAATGGGAGCAAAATAGTGTAGACCTGAAAATGAGAAAATGGAGACTCCCATAACTCAAGAGTTAAATTCCTCTATGACTTAAAAAGTTCTGGTCTGTACACAGAAAATAAGCCTGTGGTTAGCCTAACAAAAGGCCAGAAAGTGGGTCACCTTTGGCACCTTGGCACGGTGTGCATTTCAGCATGATTTTGCAGCCCTTTTAACTCCTAAACATTTGTGTTACTCTGAAAAACAGTCAACGGAGTAGCACTTATGAATCCAATGTGAAAATTCACAAAACAAATTCCCCTCTAAAATGTGTAGCAAAAGAGTGCCCACAAGAAATGATTGGGTCATAGCACATGTCAGCAGCTCTTTTCCAGATGTTAAAACCTATTGGATTTTCTCTCCTGCTCTGCTAGTACAAAATGCTCCAACAGTGGGTTCTTACTTTCAATTCAGTTGATCACTGGCAACCAGGTCTTCAACATAGTCATACAACACTTGATCATACAGTTTCTTGAGCCGCTCCAAGGCTCGTTCCTTGTCCTTCTCCGATGCTGTATCCAATTGGAAGTTTGCCCCAATGAATTGTTGGAAACCAGAATCTGCATCAAACTGCCACACGAACCCCACTTACAGCATCAAATTCCTGTTTTTGATGTAATTTTTCCCCTTTCATCTCCATCCAACTGAGAGCTAGTGCAATGAAGGAAAAACAAATGGTGGCAAAACTTGTAAACCTTGTCATTTTCCATGCAATGTGACAGGGATAGTAAAATGAAATCTTCCCACCCGTTTTTAAGTGCAAGAAATTCTGGACATGCAATGTGACTAGTGACCAACTACCTGGGCTCGTCCACCAGCCTCGAAAGCGAGCTTTGCCAAGCTACAAAGATCCACTTTATGGCCAACCACCTGAGGTTTCCCTGTGGGTACTGGCTTCCCTTTGGCTCGCAAATAGTCATATACAGTCTTCACGGTGAATCGCTGGTCGTCCACAGACGGTGCTCCTGCCACTTCATGAGAGTTTTCCCACATTATTTGGACCACCACTTTCAGAACCCTCTTTTTGATTACTACACAGGCATCAAACTCTCCTCTGTACCCACTGAAAACTGAATGTCAGCACAAAACAGCCATTGGATAACTACAACAAAACAAAGCCCAAAATTCCAGCACCCAAGCATCCAAAGCTGTAGAAAACCAGGAAATGGAATAACCCACTGATTGCAGTGCATGCATTCCTTGAGGACAAGACTCAACAAACAAGACTGATGTTTCAGCTGCCAACACCACTGAACACATCAGAACTTCCTGCTGCCTTCTGTGTTCAACTTGTGAAAGAGTCAAGAGTCTTACAAGCATGCAGTGCTTGTTGTGCTTGACTTGACTCGAGTGACCCAAGTTCCCCATCCTGTGCAGTTGTCCAGCCAGGCTCATAAGCTTCCAAAAATGCCTGTTTGGCTTTGTTGGGCAGATCATGGGGGTGAACAAAAGGAACACCTTGGGGCCAACCCATCTCTGCCCTCAATACTCCACATGGGCTTTCGGTTGCATGCAGGTGGTGCTCTTCACATTCCTTCAGATTGCAGTACCGGACTTTCAGGCCTTTGCTGTCTGCAATCTCCTGAACCCGCTCCTTGAGGACTCGTTGGGCTTCAAGCCGCAACCGCTTTGATGGCGCCAGGGGCTTCCCTTGGGAGACTTGTTTTCGCCGCTTCATCCCTGACTTGATTGATCCTACAGGAGGAAGAAAAACTATGACCAATGTTCAGTGAGGGACATGATGCTACCTACCAACATGGGCAAAAGCTCAAGCAAAGGAGGCCAAGGGAAGTGACATCAGATCATCTGTTGAAAAGTTTACAGGAAATCAGCACCGATCAGTCTCCTCTCCCAACCCTCCTATCTTTCTCTAATTTCCCCAAGGCACTTGAGATTGTAGAGTGACCCACCATCTGGTGGTGGTGGTGTTGGAAACGTGAAGGTAGGGACACCGGGTCGGTTCAAAAGCTGGTCCATTGGGTGGGACCTCTGCATGAAATCCTGGACAGCAACTGGCTGTTGGAAGGGACTCCCAACAGGATGCCCTGCAGCTGTCATGGCAGAGCAATGCAGAATGGCCGAGGCTCGTGGCATGAGCTTGAACTCTATAGAGCAGCGTCCATAAGGGATGACACTCGAGCCTTGCCCTTGACCAGCAGCAGTAGTAACATTATTATTATTACTATTGTCTGTTCGATGAACTGCGGGACTAAGGTAGCCACCAGTTGCTTGATAGAGAGACAGTCCTGAGTACAACACCATGTCTTGGGGACCAAGATCTGCATCCACAACAATCCATCGTCCTTGAAGGTCTCGGATTTGGAGTCCAGACTTGTCCGATTTCAGTAAGGTTAAGAGCCCCTTGTCCATGTCCTCATCAAGAAGAGGCGCATTGCCTTGTTGCTCACCTGTCAGAGCTACATCCTCGCCTTGGTGTTGTGCCCCTGGTCTGCCAAAACAACGATGAGGTAGCACATTTTCAATATTGAGTTAAAAAGAAAGTGCAGCAGGAATTGTAGTCACACCAAGTGAGTTCTGTATTCATTTCTCCAAAGAGGATCAACATCCAGTAAGATGTAAAATGCCAAGATCTTGATTACCCAATGTATATGCAACTTTTATATTGAACTTTGATCACATGACTCTTCTGCAGGTTTATAAAAGAAGCTCAACTCCAGCAGCAAACACTGAGAATGCATTTCAACAGAGGACAAACTCTTTCTGCTTATAGATACCTATTGTGGCAGCAAGTTGACAGCACTGAAGTTGACATCTCGCCAATCTTCAGTGGCATGTTATCAAGCAGATCCGTAAATGCAAAACTTCGAAGCTCCAGTGAGCAACCGATGGCATCCAGGATTACTCTAGTCACATTGCCCAGCAGAGCAAAAAGCTCAGGCAATCCTGCAGGTGGCAACTCTGCAGTGGTGATATCAGCCTCTGATGCTTCTGAAGCAGCAGAGGAGGTTCGCCCAGGTCGGTAGTCATACACTTCTCTAGCATGCTGACTGTCTGCAAAATAACCACTTGTTTGATTCCAATCTTGAGTATCCTCAGTATGGATCGACTCAGGACCTACAGTTGGTTTCTGATGGAAGAACATCCGTACTGAGTCAAGCACACATCGCAGAAGAACCTCATCTCCTGGTGACAACTGAATGATGGCGACATTCAAATTCCTCAAAGACTGTGCAAGCATGGCAACTGCATGCTTGTATGCATCAGAGGGAAGTCCATCAGCTGCAACCAAGTCCATCAGCCTCACTCGGGCTGGGGATGAAGCTAATGCTGCCATTGCGCCCATGCACTATATCCTTCAAATGCACCTCTGTCGCTATCTCTATCTCTGTCCCTGTGTCTCTCTGACACAACCTCTTCTTTCTGATGCTGATCAAGAGTTCATTGGAACAGATCTGAACTTGATAGATTGAGTGCTGTATGTGCCAACCCTAAACCCTAAACTATCAAGAGCAAGAGCTTCATGTTCTTTGCCATCCCTCTTTGAGTCTTAGAATGATGATTCTTACTCTTGTGGGGCTGCAGCAACAATTGGTGGTCCTTCCAGATTTATGTTAACAATTGTAGAATGGGTTGCTGTGATCTTATCGACAGACCAGCAGCTCTTCGTTTTCTTCCCTTTCCTCCTCCTCCGCCTCCTGCTGGTGGTGGTGGTGAGTTTTTTACAACCTTCTGCAAAAAAACAAGGCCTGCTGCACTACTACTGCTGCTTCTTTGTATTCCGGAGAGAAAACTCAACATGTCTCTTTGCAGCATTTGAGCTTGTAAAAAAACCTCCCAGATGCAAGGCATTCCCTTCCAACACCAGAAATCCTTCATACTACTACTCCCCTTTGGACACAGCAGTACTACTCTCTGATATTTTTCTAAAGCTTCTGAAGGCAAGTGGTGAAGGTTTCTTCTGAGATGATCAGTGTCTAAGCTTAAAGGTTTCTTCTCAGACGGGTGGCTCAGCTGATAACATAGATAAAGAAACAGAGACTCGCGGCTGACAAAAATTCACATTCCATCTTTGCATGTTGCTGCATCTTGTCACCCATTCTATCTTCATCTTCATTTTTCACAGACCCACTCACCTCCTCCTAATACCAGTCTAACACAGAAACAACGGTACTCCACTCCTCCTCAAATGGTCGTCGTGTTTCGCAGCAGCAAATGACAGAAAGAAAGAAAGCAAGCAAGCAAGTGCACTTCTCAGCCTTGCTCTTCTCGTCAGGCACAAAACCCAAACCAAACTCGCCAACCCGACAAAAACCCAAAACCGGAAGAAGAAGGAAAACTAAAAAACACCACGCAACCGCAAAACCTTGCCAGCGCGTTCGCGATCGCAACGAAAACCTTGCAGCGACGATTGCGCACTCCCGCCAGCCTGCCTCAAGGATTTCCGTCGCCACCGAGGACGACCTTCGCGCGCGCGCAAACCGCCCGACCTCGGAGCTTCGTGCGCGAACCGCGATAGCGGGCCGCGACCGCGGGCGGGCGGGCGGGGGCGGGTCGCACCGGCCCACCGTCGGGAATGACCGACCCGATGCCGGTAGCAACCACGTGCCGGTAACTGGCACATACTTACCGGTGATTTTGACCTATACAAAGGATTTTTCATGAAAACAAAGGGCTCAAATTTGCAAGATTTCAACCCCCAAAAAAATTAAAAAATCCGAATTGCCAGTCCACCTAACCTCACAAATTTGAAAAAAAAAACCCCCATTTAGGCTAGTTAGGCCTAAGATTTAGGGTTGACAAAAAAATTAAACCTTAAAACCTAAACCCTAAACCCTAACCGGCACGGTTTAGGGTTAGCTGAAACTCTTGTTATATTAATTTCTGGGTGGCTAATCCCATCATCATTATAATGAACAAAGTGCAAAATTTTAAGAAGAAATTTGTTAGGTCCACTATTTTGGAAGCACAATTTCTTTTCCACAAGCAGAGTTTAGCAACCAATTTATTTTATTTTATTTTATTTAATAAATTAATTTAATTTAATTTTTGGGCAGTACCCTATTAGGGTTGCTCTTGCTATGTCAACAAGACTATTTGAGCATTTTCATCCACACACCCTCTATTTGGGCCTCTTCTTTTAAAGTGTTCATTACATCCACATCCAATATACAGTGTTAATTATTAGCAAAGCAAACAAAGTAGTAGCTTAGCCATGCCGCGGCATATACGGACCAAAAAAATCAAAAGTGCATAAGTGCGGTCAAAGCTATAGACTCGACGGGCTCTTGAAAGGCGGGTGCAAAGGAAGAGAAGAGAAGAAACCTTGACAAAGTTTTGATCGTTTTGGCCGACCGAAAAAGTTTGGATCGGAAACTTAGTTGCTTTTGCTACATCCCGAATGGGATAACAATCCTGCATCCGATCAATACCCACTCAGATAAAGGAGCAAATATAAGTTGTCTGTGTGTTCCATTGTCAACGATTGGTCGGTTGTATCAACCAATACAAAACTAGTGCCAAAGTTCCGAGCATTATAATTAACCCTTTTATCACACTAAGTATCACCCTTCTCTGCATTCTGCCCATGTAAAGATGGACACCCGCCCCCACCAAAAAAAAAAAAAAAAAAAAAAACCTAAACCCTAAACCCTAGGTTTCTGCCAGATCCATTATTGGCACACTAATGATTTTTTTAAAAAAATTATTTTGTTTTTGTTTGTTTTTTTTTCTTCTGGGGGCCGTTTCAATTTTACAAATTTCACAGATGTGGGATTTTATTTTATTTTATTTTAATTTTCCTGACATTTTTTTTTTAACACTGCAAAAACTCATTTACTTGGAAGTATGAAGTTTTTCTAAGAAAATATGCAAAAATAATGAAAATTTTGCCACCAAAAAAAATCACTAAGATTCATCACTTGTGTCCTCTTAATCCCATATATATATATATATATATTCTTTAATTTCCTTCACAAAATTTTGTTCTTTGACATTTTAAAAAAAAAAATTGTGAAAATTTCAACATTTCTGCAAGTAATTTAATTATTGTCGAAGTTGTCAAGGTACTAACTAGAGTAATTGTATGGTACCTTGGTAGCTTTGACAGTAATGAAATTATTTGTGGTAAAATGTTGAAGTCTTAAAAATAAATAAAATTTAAAAGAACAGAACATGAGGAAAGGAAAAAAAAAATTGGGGGGGAGAAATCTATTGAAAAATATTCTATTTTTTCAGTGTGAAATCCTCAAAAATAAATAAATACATAAATAAATAATTATTGCACGGGCATTTCTGGAAGCTGCCCCTGTACTATGGTAATTTTAACTCTGGATTTTCACAAAAGAAGGGCAGACTAAACCCTAAACCCTACAACCTGGGGAAGGGTTTAGGACCTAGGCTTTGGTTTTGGATTTGGGTGGGTGCCTTTTCTTCCCTTTAGCTTCGGGGTCTTGTCGTCTTGGCTTTGGAGGTTGGTCGATCCTCTCTTCATGTTCCTCCCTTTCCCTTTTGGATTGATGTTTTTTTAAAAATCTTAATTAAGGTGCTCCAAAATACCTTGGCCATTTCAACACAATGTACAATCGAATAATTAATTAATTTTGAAAAATTCATTTCAAGAAATGAAATATTCCTAAATATTCATTAATGACAGGAATCCATCCAGCAATCATTTTATTTTTTAAAAATAGGAAAATAGTTTCTAAAATAATAATAATAAAATTTATATGAATTTAAGTTGATTTAATTTAATTTAATTTAATAAATAAATTATTAAAATTTACCTTTAATGGATTAATTTCCTTCAATTTTGTGTGGTAGGTGGACTGGCCACAAGAGGACTTAGCCAAATTTGGCTATAGTAAGTAGGTCAGAGTGAAAAGTATAATGTTTTTGGCACCTGTATATCCAAAGAGTCGGTTATGCACTTACGGAATGGTCAATCCCCTCCTACACATTATGTTGGTTACGGCAATACCGGGCGGCGAGTCCTATAGGGCAAGCAAGCTAGGTGATGCACCCAACCTAATGGGCAAGTGTGGAGCGATTCCACGACATTAAACTCTGGGGTGGCATATAGAACAACTTTTTTAATTAAAAGGAAATCATGTTCCACAAGCACATTCCAGTCACAATTATGAGTGTATGATCATCACGGGAAGACTATGTTGTATAACGTCGTCAAGAAAATGACATAATCTGCCACCCCAGACTGTAATGTACTAGATGAACAGAGCTGTCCAGGGCAGATTCCGGGCCCGATTGTGCTCTTGGGATAGCCTATAATGGCCGACCCAGTGTTTGTTGAATTATTTATTTATTTATTTATTTATTTATTTTGATAATTTAATTTTTACAAATGATATATTCCTATATATTTCATCAGATTCTTTATTTTTTTTCATTCAGAATTTTTTTTAAAAATGATTTTAAAATTTTTTTTGGTTGGGAATTTCCAACAAATTTGAAAATAATATGATTAGAGAGTCAAACTGGCCCAGGTATTATTATTATTACCACACTCCTCTTGTATAGGCTATCAAGGAGGCCTGACAACAGATCCATAAAAGCCTCATGATTTTTCTTCCATTGGCTCTGGCTACATAGGCCAGTTGTGAAATAATTAATTAATTAAATTTGTTGGAATAATTAATTAAATTCGAATAATTAATTAAATTTGTTGGAGTCAAGACTCCTCCTAAAGGCCAAGTCTCCATAGTACAGGGCCAACAGCTTCAACATTTATCGGTCCAATAATTAATTTAATTTATTTTTTTGAAGGATTCCATGCCAAGAAATTTTTTTTTTCCTGTTTATGCCAAAATATTATCTAATTTTCCTTCACACAAAAAAAAATAATTCTTTGATTTAAAAAAAAAATTGGGTGGAATATTTCAACTTTTTTTTAACAAAGCATATAATTAGTGTCAAAGTTGCTAGGTACAACTTGTATTGTTGCCAAATTTCGAAATTTTAAAAAGAGAAATTGCTAAGTTTCAACATATTTTAAGTAAATAATTCAAAAATACATAAGGGTTCATAGATATATATATATATATATATACCTTCATATCTTGATTATAGCCAAATTTGGCTAAATCTTCTTATGGATGGTTATCATACTAACTAATAGGGGGACTCAATAATATATTAGAATTTAGCATGGACAGAACCGAAGGTTCTCTATAGGAACAAATTACAATGAATTTGTACAAGCACAACAAGAGTTGGTCGGTTCTTACCTTGCCCCAAAAAAACAACAAATATGTTTTTTCCAAGGGAAAAAAAAAAGGTCTGATCAAGTTTTTTGGTTAGCTCAAATATGTTGCAAATGGGTGGTGACTCCAGCCTATTTAATAACCTTTTAAAAAATTTAATAAATAAAAATTATTATTATTATTACCGTTATCATACTCTCAACAATTTTCCATGGCCAGATGTGCAATAAAAAGAATTCAATTGTTGTTGACATATATCCAAAAACTTCCCCAAAAATGGCAAATCTCTTAGAGTTTTGCTATTGTCTGTGATATCTACTATCATACATATTTTTATTTTTATTATTTTTTTGATTTTACTAAAAGTAACAAAATGTTTGTTGAGAAAAAAAAAAGTCCATAAAAAATTGACAATTTAAAAAAAAAAATTGAACTAATTAGTGACAAAATATTCCCTTTTCATTTTTGAGATCACAAATTAGCAAAACATCCATCCCCACCCCGGTCCCAAACCCACTGATTGATATCCCACCACATTGTTCAGAGTTGCAAACAACTGAAAGAAACGCAAGCAGTTAAGCAAGCAAAACTGACAATGCCTGAACATGCGACAAAATCATATGATGAGGAGCTTGGTATGCGGCGAATTGAGTTGTTGCATGTGATGTCTGTGTCGATCAGAAGAGAAAACTGTTGAGTAAAGAAGTTAGGAATGCAGCAGGGAGGGAAGGAAGGAAGGAAGGAAGGGGTAGGCTAGCTAAGAGCATCTGCATCGTGTGCTGAGTATGTGACCATGCACATTAAAATCGGATGACGTAAAAGTGAACATATATGCTGGTTTGGCTGAGGGAAATTGTTTTTCTCCTGTATATTTGCTCTGTTTGAAGCTGGTAAAAACCTCAGCAAAGCTGTGCACCTGCTAGAGACGAGTGTAATAAACATGATCTGACTGTTGCTCCCTGTTTCTGATTGGTCAATCATAATGATTAGTCCAGGTGGTTTGCTATTAGTAGTTTCCACCTATTTTCAGCTTTATAGGCTGGGTTGCAACAAAAGTAAATAACTAAACTTGAATGTGAGAAATATATATAGTTTTTGCAGGGTCACATACTGAGAGGGATACTCTAAGGGAAGGGAAGAGAACAAAGAGGAATGATAGCACACAAGAATAAATCCCAACACCCAAAAATCAAGTTGGTCGCCCCCAGCCAGTTGCTCAACTGACCAGGGTAACATGAAACCCACAGGCATTGGCAGGGCATTATAGTTCCCTTCCATCAAGCTTTCAGAAGCCAGGCTTTGGGAATGATTTTTCCAGTCAAAGTCGGACATGATCCAGAAGGACTCAGCCAAACTCCATGTGCAAGCAAATAAACCAAATGCCAACTTTATCAAAGCATAATAGGCTAGTGGTGGTGGTGGGGTTTGAACTTTGAACCAATGTTTTACTTGATTATATGTCTGTGACCCTTTGTATCTAAAAAATAGAGTAATATAAAATAATTATTTATATAGGTCTTTGAAAGCTTGACCAGTCTAGTGGTGCATTCACACTTGCTGTTAAATAAAATGTTAAAATGAAAATCTAGGTGGCATGTACCCAATGTTAAATGGGCAATAGCTTAATGTTGTTAAGTGAATTTTAGTTTAATATCAAATCTTTTATGATAAGTAGGTTTTTAAGTCTTAAATGACTAGTATGGTGTCAAGTGACTCAACACTAGAGTCCCTAACACCAAGTGTGAACACCTTAAATAAGCGTATCTTCAAAGCAATGCCTCCACATCCTTCTATTGTGCTCCAATAGCTCTATTGCTACCAAATCAGATTGGTTTGTTGATTTTAAAAATTGCAAAAAGAAGGGTATTGCAATTAACCATTCTTATTATGTGCATCTGTACAAATTTTGATTTGTTTAATGGTGGTTTCTCAGGCTTTCCTAATTTGAAATGGAGATGAATTATTTCAATGTGTCTTTTTAATGAAATATCTTTTCATTTCATTTTCATATCGTGAATTTTCATATTATGAGTTATTATCATAAATTTCTTGTGTCATGATTTGGTAACAATAGTTATGTGAAATATGTTTTTCATTGATTCATATTGTTCAAACATAAAGGATTTTATTTAAAAGGTGTATGAAACGCACATAAATAGAATGAAAATTTTTCATTCATAGTAAAGTCTTGCATTTATAAATGTTTCATATGTATACCTATGTTTAAATAATATGAACTTATGAAATTAATAAATAAAAACACACATGATTTTTACATTGTGTAAAGTCCTTGGGTAGGCTTTACTAGAATTGGCCTTTCATGACCCTTATTTCTTACACAAAATGAATAAAGATGGACATCACAAAATAATTTAGCCACAATTTGATAAATGTATTCATACAAAATTTACTTTTTCATAAGTTTGTATTATTTAATTACAAATGTCACGCATTTAAAACATGTATGAAATACATATAAATAAAATGAAAAAGTTTCATGTTAATATTTCTCGCATCCACATTTTGTTTTTTAGTTTGTTTCTAGCTCACCAATAAAAACTAAACTGGAGACTGCAAATAGGTCAGAGACTACTAATCAAAAACCATTTAGACCAATCATTATGATTAACCAATCCGAAAGAGGGATATGTAGGCAGATCATGTTTATTACACTCTTCTATGGCATATGTTAGGCTTTGTTGTGCCTTTTACCAACCTCAGCAAACTAAGAGGAAAAAAACCGACTCGAAACCATTTTGTTGAAACAAACCTGCATGTTCTGACTTTTCTTCATCCAGCATCTTGATGTGCAGAGTCACATTCTGAGCACTGGTGGAGTTTAGAAAATTTCCTAGTGTTTTCAGAGGCCATACATTAAAAGAGAGCATCTCCAGAGGTTTTAATACATGGCCTCTGAACAGACTAAGATCTCTTTACTACATAGCCTCTGAAAACACTAAGAAATCTTCTGCATTAAGACATGGATTGGCAGCTGGTTGTTTTAACTATTAACCAGCAGCACTCCAAACTAAAAACTTAATGAAAAAATAAAAGAGATTATGAACTCACCCAATATTGTCTGTACTTTCCTGCCAAAACTGTTGTCATGCAGTAAGAAAGATGTAAGTGACATTGAAGCTTCAGCAGATGGCAGCTATAAAGCACTTACATAAGAAAGAACTTAAAAGTGCTGAACTATTTATCCATGGTCCTGACATCATTTAAGAACAGAATACATCCCTTAATGTATTCAGCAGAGCAGGTATTAAACCTTAAACCCTAAACCCTCGACCTTCAAATCTTGAACCTGAATCCAAGTTCAGTATCTAGGTTGGGTTACATAGATCTATGGTTTGAACGTTAATGACAACTAAGATAGCCATCATTGGTGATCTACAATTTTATGGATAATATATTGTAGTACTTCAAACTTGAGAACCCATCATCCGACTTCTTAAGGTAATGCCTCCTCCAGCTCTCCAAGTCCAATTTGCATCAATTCCAACTCGAGAAATTCCTCCCTCAGGGCACAAACCATTGGTTTCTGGTATTCTTTCTTTGCAATTTGAAAACTTGCACAATCTAGGATTCATGATACTATACAATGTCCTTCACCATGCTATGATTCTTGAGGACAATTGGACAAAGGGCACAAAAGCAATGGTGTATGTTTTTCCATCAAGTACTCATGGAAAAAACACAGCATTTACCATTCATTAAAAGGCTAGTCACAACAAGATTAAGGACTTACGGAATTTTCAACTCACTTTCCCCTCTTTTCCTTGTCCAAAGAACGGTAACCAATTTGATCAACCAATTCTCAATCTTTACTTCTTCTATTCAGATTCTTTCTTCTATTGTTGTGCTCAACCATGGTTGGTTTATTTACTGCTAAACATTTCCATCATGCTTGGACTAAAATAGTGAAACTTAGGGACAATCCTGAAGAAGATATGACAAATTGCCCATCCCCCTAGACATTACCCATGTAATTTTTCCAAGCTGATTGCTGCAGGTAAGAGCCTCTTGACATTGAAACAAAAATAGGTTGTGCAAAATTTGGGAGTATTTTGTTCCCTAGCTTTTGGAGGGTGAATGATGTCAATGCAGGAGCTGGTGGCAGACCACACACCTAAGTTATTTTCACATATGGAAGAAAATGAACTTTTGAGTTTCTCATTAGTGTCTTACACATATGAACTGTCTGCTTGTTTCTTTTGTTAGTCACTGAATGAATCTCTCTGTTTTCATGATAATCATGTTCAGGAAGCTTGGAATGACAAAACTGAAAAGCAAAATCTCACCAATCCTTGGAGTTTGGCATTGAAACTTAAACAAGTTTCACATACCATTGTTCCCTTCAGAATCATCTAGCCGATTGGGTATCGTGAGGTGTGTATGTTCCTGCCAGAGAGAGCTCCATGTTCACAAAGTGTAAATATGTATCAAAGAAGTCGGAGATGCCGAGTAATTGCATCTACTGATGCCTTTGATCCTGCAAATGTAATAAACTTTGGATGTTATCTTACATAACATTTACTGCACCCTGGGGGGGTGGGGGGATTGAGCAAAGTCAGGAAGAAAGAAAAGTAGATGTGGCATTGGAAAAGTGTTTGAACAAAGTTGGCAATCATAGTCGTCACCTGGCCCAATAACAAGCACAGTCTTGGATCCTGCTGCAACCTGTCAGCAAGCAGTGCTTCAGTGATTTGATCCTAAACCAGTGAAAACGACCACAAACAATTGAGCAGCACTCTAAACTTGGAACCCACCTTGACTCATTGACAATATAGTATGAATACCTAGAATTGAGAGTGAATGCCTCAGAGAACTTAGGGCAACTTACACATGACTTTGAGGTTCTAGGGTTTAGGGTTTAGCGATTTTTTCTTGAAAAAATTCTATGTTCTTTGTTTGATAACAGAAATATGAGAGCTGGTGTATGAATCTAGTTAAAACCTTACTTGGGTGCGACCAGCATCAGCAACAGTGAAAGTTGGGAGGCCTGCCCTCTCTGCCTTACTCCGTAGCTCATTCCTGTCTTCCATACCAAACCTTTTACTTAATGCAGGCATCACATTGTATTGGATGAAGAACACAAAGTACCAGGAATTTGAAATTGCAGGGATGTGGAAAAAAGAGCATAATCCTCAGAGGACAAAAGATTAACACTTCCCATTTCCATGCTGCTTTGTAACTTCATTTCTCAAGTGCCTAGTTTTGTTATGCTTTACTTCTTCAGAATCTGAGAGCTTGGCTAAATTAACTAGGGTTTGCTTAACAACGATGGCATTATGAGGAGGGAAGCCTCTTACAGTTCATGTTGATTCTTGCAAGTGACCACGATCTTTGGTTGCCCACAATCCTCCCATTTTTTCAACAAGACTCGCTGCCTCGACAGAAGCTCATGGTAGATTCCCACTGCAGCATCTGTTGTACACACAGAAAGATCAAGCAAAAGTATGATCAAAAGAGTTTTCCTACCTAGTTTGCTCTAGTTCTCCTATGATCAAAAGTTTTCTACATTTCTGCTCTAGGAAAACTCTTCAAACAAAGCAATGGATTACAACTTACATAAGATGTATCCAGAATCCTAATGCCAAACTCAGCTAGAAGAAAACTCCACTTCAACAGCACAAACTCTCTCAGATTTGAGCATGACCACTCCCATATTTGAATGTGATGCACATGAGTGCAGAATGTGGTGAGGAGTGAGTACAACAAGGCAAGCTGTACAAGAGAAGTAGGGTTTTAGGATTTAGGGTTTGGTATCAGAAGCAGAGAAGAAGCTTTACGTGCACATTGGGATGCAATTTTGCCACTTCCCATCTTCAAGTCTTGTCTTACAACAAACACCTGCACCAGATCCAGAAGAAAACCAGTTAAAAACGAATTCGACCCCCTGTTTTCTTGATGCATTTGTCATCAAGAACAGAAGAAGCTCAAGTATTTGAGAGGGAAAGCAAAATTGCACCATTTTCAATTCACCACTATCGTCTGTGGATTCTGGTGGTAATGAAGAAGAGGATGAGCTTCCACTGCCTAGATTTCCCAATTTGCGCTCACCAGCATTCCCTTTCTTTGATTTGAGAGAGTGCCGCTGCTTTGGATGATGTTCTTCATATGAAGAAGAAGGAGAAGATCCACGTTGACTAAATCCTCCCTTTGGTAATTCCACCCAAAGGCCCAGGAAAAACCCAATCACCATTCCAGGTAGCAAGCTTGCAGGGCTAAGTGCCCTGGACAGCCATGTTTCCTTGGCCCTTGTTTCCTTCCTACTTGCCTTGTGAAAACCAAAAACCCATAATACAACAGCACAATTGGGTCAAGAATTTCTCACTCAAAGAGAAGATCAAGGCAGAATGAGAAAAGAAGAAGGCTGACTCCTCACAGACAGAGATGTGAAGATGCGTACCATTCTAGAAAGATAGCAAGCCTGGCGGAAACTCAAGAAGAGAGAGAGAGAGAGAGAGAGAGAGAGAGATGGTGGTCTGATGAACAGAAACTTACTGCAGAAGAACCGCGACCTATAGGCATTGTTGAAGAACTTGCAATGTCCTTCTTCTCACCTCCTCATCCCTAGCCTTGCAGCCTTGCGAGCTTCTTCCAATTCCTTACATCATCATCATCCTCTCTCTCATGGATCAGAAGCAGCAACGAGCCATATCAAAAATTCTCTTTCTGTTAACGGATTGCTGCACAGCTGGGTTTCAGGCGAGCAGTGATGAGGAGTAGAAGAAGAAGAATCTGCTGCTAATGGACGAACTGCAGCACCTCCTCTTGTGTTCTTTCATCTTTCTCCTTAATTGTCGTTAAGTGGAGGGTGATGGAGCTTGAGAGGATAATGGCGACCACGCATATCTTCCGTCAATTCCGGAAACGCTTTCTGGGACCCACGCATCTCTTCAGTCCAAATGCACCTTAAACCCTAAACCCTAAACCTAAAATAGCGAAGAAGAAGGAGGAGGAGGAGGAGAAGGGATGCCGAAATTGGGTTTTATGCAACTTGGGTGTTGATGGACGGACTCCAGCGATGGCGAAGAGTGCCACACACATCATGGTCACCATGAGATCTGAGCACCAAATTTTTTATTTCTCCCGTTTTCTGCTGTGGGTTTGTTCTTGGTCATCACGGTTCATGGCTGTTCTTCTTCCATCCTGGAGCCGTATGATCCTGCTAAAATGAGGGCCTTGAAAAATGTCGAGGCTTTGAAATTTGTCAAGTGTGAACCTTGATTTAACTACAATGGCTACTGCAAAACTGAAACTGAGAAATTGAATGCGAGACAGGTGGTGGTCTCCATTTCTGGATGTGCACAGAATTAATATCACACTGCTTTTCAACACGTTTGCTGGATGGTGTGAATGGGAGAAGGAAGGCCTTGTAGGCTTGCACTTTTGTTGAAGCTTTTTGAGAACTGAATGCTGAATTGCTTTTACAAGTTGGAAAATGGAGAATGTATGTGCCATGAATGCAAATGCAGCGTGTTCTCTCTTTGTGGCTTTGTACATGAAGACACTTTGTTAGGTTTAGAGCCACTGTAGATGGTGGTTGAGCTTCCAAAATTTTAGGGACCAATTTGAGACAAACTGAATCCTTGAATTGGACACTTCTTCACATTAATTTTTTTGTTTTTGTTTTTGGTAAGGTACAATAAGTTTGTTTAAAGACATAGGGTTCAATTTGAGAGTCCAATTGGTAAAAATGTGGGATTCACATACGAGAAGATTAAGTCGACATTTTTCTTTTTTCATTTATCGCAAGTTTTTTTTTTTTTTTTGGCTTCTTGCTTTTGTTTCCTACTACATAGGGAATGGATGAGCATAGGCACAAAATATTGGTGGTCCTAGTTTCCACTATGGTGATGCATTAAATCATTGCACCATTGATTTTATTGCAACAAATAGCTATTGCACAACATTGGAGTACGATAAATGCATTGTTATTTTTCTGAAAGTTTGTTGACATGCCATCAAGAGTTTAGAGCATATGGAAGTATGAAAGGATGGTTGGATATGTGGAAAATCAGCTTTTAGGGAGTTTTTTTGAAAAGATGTTTCAACAACTAATAAGGTTAAGTTACAAGACATTTTATCTTTTGATTAGGGTTGTAGCTCCAAGCCTTTGAATGAAAAAATATAAACATGAAAAAAAACATCACTATAAAAGCTAGAATAGCTCAATGGCTCTTGCAAGATTGGGTATTGAAAATTCATCGCAAATGTGCGAAGTTTATGGCATTGTAAAAAATATAACATCAATTATAATCAGAGAATTTTGTGCAACAATTAGAAAGTGTTTGAAACCATTGTTTGTAACTAAAATTGACTATAAATAGATCAAAGAAATCGCCACTAGTTTTTAAAGTTTACATGAATTTTTTTTACATTTTAGATGCCATATATGGTAGGTAATCATATTCTACTTATTGCACCTAAGATAGATCCAAAATCAGATTATTATTAGAAAGGTTTTTTTTTCCACATTGATTCAAAAAGTTGTACATGCAAAATGTAACTTTTGGGGTTATGACTATAGGTGGATATGTAATATTCATGATTGGTTTTTTTTCAAAATTTTTTTTTTAAAAATTGTATGATGAAGGATGAGTTTTTACCTTACAAGTTGATAAGAGATGTTAGTTATCCAATGCATGCATGGTTTTATTTTCCATCCAAAGGTGGAAAAGATGGGTTGCCAAGGTACAAACCACATTAGAATTTTATCCAATCAAATACATATATGTTAATGGAAAGAGCTTTTGGAATATTAAAAAGAAAGTTTTTAAAAATTAATACAAAAGAATAAATATTTATTGCGCTAGATGTTAGATTTGGTGAAGATTTGCAAATGTGCATTGTGAATTCAAATAGTTTTGATATAAATCAAAATTTAAAAGCTCAAAAAGAAACAAAATCATAAGCAAACTCAACATTTGACAACAGCAAAAGAATTGATAATTTCAAAATGGTTGAAGAAGTAATCAAACAAATGAAGAGATTACAAAATCCAATAATAATGGACAATGATACAATTGATATGGAAGACATAGAACATCAAAGTGAAAATGAAAATATGACAATTTCCCATCTTCATTTACCTAGCAAAAGGAGCAAGTTGGTCACAACTTTCCACATCTTCAAAATTCAACTTATTATTTGAATGTCAAATTCAAGGACATATTGAATGTTTTATCAACTAATTAATGGATTTAAAAATTTAAAAAAATTTATAAAGGTTATGACAATTCATGAGCTTTTAGCAAAAAAAATTTCTTTGAAGTAAATTTGAGACAAATACATTCTAAATCTAGGTCAAATTGTGATGAATGATTCAAAATTCAAATGTTGTGTAACTTATAGTTTATTTATAAACGTTCAATTCAGACATCCATATTTTAGAGTAAAACATTGGTTTTTACCAATTATTGTAACATTATTATACTATTTTCAACCATGGTTATAAAATGTTCCAGACCTTCTACCACTACAAAGTTAACTACTTTAACTATTTTTTTTCATATTCGGGTTGTGACAACCTCTAAGTTAACTATTTTTTTTCATCCTCGGGTTATGACAACCTCTAAGTTAACTATGTTTTTTCATCCTCTAGTGGTGACAACCTTGGGTCACCACTTAGTGTAGTTAGTGGCATTTTAGTGCCGAAAATTTTTACTGGTAGAAGGTCTGCAAGGGTTGCCAGTAAAAAAATTTCAAACTTCTTCCACTACAATAGTTAACTATTTTTTTTTTATCCTCAGGTTTTGACAACTTCTAAGTTAACTATTTTTTTTATCCTCGGGTTGTGACAACCTCTAAGTTAATTATTTCTTTTATCCTTGGGTTGTGACAACCTCTAAGTTAACTATTTTTTTTCATCCTCGAGTTGTGACAACCTCTAAGTTAACTATTTTTTTTTCATCCTCGGGTTGTGACAACCTTTAAGTTAACTATTTTTTTTCATCCTCGGGTTGTGACAACCTCTAAGTTAACTATTTTTTTTCATCCTCTAGTGGTGACAACCTCAGGTCACCACTTAGTGTAGTTAGTGGCGTTTTAGTGGGTTTAGATTTTTAGTGGTAGAAGGTCTGAAATGTTCATAAACATTAGTTTTCTGTTTTCTATTTTGTAACTTCATTTGGAATGAAAGGTTTGTCCAAAAATTCCTTAATACCATCATCCTTAAGACCACTATCAAATTATATTTGAAATTTGGTATTGCTCACAATTTCATCAATTTCATTTGTAAAAACATTCACATGTTTCAACATATTTATATTTTGATGCCACCATCCAATGCATCGCAAAGGGATATTCATGGCAATCCTTACTTAAAATCCCATTTGCAATCTTGTCATCTTCATATTGCTTGTAGATTGTAAGGAATTTCCACTTGTAAGCAATTGGAGTCCTTGAAAAACTAGGGATTAAAACCAACATTCATGTGTGCAAAACAACATTGCACACCTTAACTTCATTGTCCCTTCATGCAAATACAAATGATATGCATTTGGTTTGAGTTGGTCCATGTAGTCCTCCATTTGGGGGAACATCATCTTCATCTATGGGTGTTAATATCAATACCCAAAATTATGCTACTAGGGGAAAGGATTGAGTAACATCTTTGTTGACTTTACACAAGCAAGCAAAATTTTGGACCATTTATAGTCGCAAATATATTCCATGGGCTTTTTTCGTTATAAACAATGGGGACATTCCAAATTATGACCTAGTCCAATAATTAAGATGTAGTATTTGTTTCCCAAATGTTGTCCCTCTTAATTTTATTGAGAATTAGAAAACAAAAGGGGATGAAATGATTATTGCATGCAACAAGTCTTTTGGGACAAGTCTATGAAGTGGCATGTTGAATTTGAGCATGTCAAGCTTCTAGTTGCATATGTTGTTGAAATTTCTACCATTGAAGGCATTGGGGTTCACAATCAATGATTGATGAAGGTGGTAGGTCATGTATGTAACTTGCTAAATCGCCCAAAAAAACACTAAGTGTAATTTTATTTTTCTTTAGAAGGAGAACCCCCTTACAAAATCAAGATGAGGCGCAAAAATTGTTTTTAGAGGACTTAATGTTGTTCATGGCTAAAGGATATCTCCCCTTGAGCACTTGTGAGAATCTATGTATGCATAAATTAGCATTGACGCTTGATCCAAAATTGGTGTTCCTTATTGAAGAACACTATTAGAATAAATGCTTCCAACCATGGTTGTTAAGTGTTTAG
Organism: Sphagnum contortum; assembly: GCA_963920785.1. NCBI lineage: Eukaryota > Viridiplantae > Streptophyta > Sphagnopsida > Sphagnales > Sphagnaceae > Sphagnum > Sphagnum contortum. Next base: position 11,448,628 of record OY987277.1, read on the forward strand.
ATTTGTTGTGGCCTCAATTTGATGCAACACCTATAGCCCCAACTACTTTTGATCTATGGATGAGTAAGGGGCATCAAAACACTTTTGCTTTTGTCATCAATTTCGTATTTGTAGATTGGAAGCATTGACATGTCACAATAAGATTATTTGAGGTCACTGACAATATTGGTGTTGGGTTAGCTAAGCAATTGAAAGCTTTGTTGGAGAAGTTTGGTCTCCCATCAAAGGTTTTGTGTTATGTCAAAGATGAGGGAACCAACTTGGAGACCATGACCATAGCCTTAAAGTCAACTATTTCATGTGAAGTGTTGAACTTGCTTACTCCATTGGTTGGGGCATGCTTTGGGCATGCAATGAGCAAAGTAGCTAAATATGCAACCACTGATGACAAGGTTTCTAAAGACTTGGGAGTAGTTAGCATCAAATATGTTCAATCATTGCTTCAAGCTTGCATCACATTGCCTAAGAAGTTTGGTACATTGATAATTTTGATCTTGGCATTGCAAGCATTCATATGCTGTGCTTATGTACTATATAATTGATCTTTCTTTTCCATTTCCATTGTGAATTGTAAGCAAGGGGGCAAAGGAATGGAGGTGAGCTTGTTTAAATTTTGGTTTGTTTTAGCATAAAACTACAACTCTAGTGAATACATGTTTTGCATCTAAAGTTGCCATGTTTGAATAATGCTTAGCTTATTGAGTTGTTATAATCATGTGTTACAATTGCTAGAGAAAAGCTTTAGCCAAGAAGATTCCTTTTGTACAAACTTAAACAATTGTTAAAGCAATTTGTGATGCATTATTTCCTATTATGTTTGTTTGTGTACTTAACTAGTGTCTTGGATATTGGCTATTACTAAATGCTCTTGCCATAGCTATTAGATTATAAATCCAACTTTCTAAAGATAAGTTGGATTTGTAAGTAGAGGTTGATGTCATAGAGGACATGGATATGCACATGAAAGTGGAACAACTTGGTGTCAACATGTGATTGTGTTGAGGCCTTCTTGGATTTCATGGATTCTTTCAAGTTGTATAAAACTCTCAATATGCTTGTTTTGATGTTAGATCCATGGTTCAAGGACTTGGGTTTGGTGGGGGATTATGTTGGCCATGTTTCAACAATTGAGATTGCTACAACATATGACACTGAATTTTTGTTCCCAACCCTCAAAACTTTGTACCGAAAACTACATGGGTGGTTGAATGCATCTTCGAGTGTTGTGCAAGAAATTGCAAGTCTATGTATTAATGTTGTTTTTGGAGTGGCAATATTTGAGGAGGAGATTTGTTTGGAACAAGTAAATGTTTTTTTTATCATTTGTAAGACATTATGAAGACACTTGATTTTTTCTTTGTAATTTATAGTTATACTTAGCAACTAATTTCATTTTTTGTGGAAGTGTAAGTTTGCCAAGAGTTATCTTGCTTTTGCACATTTGATGTGCCTTTGGAAGAAGCAGAAGACCCTTTTCTTTGGTGGTCAAAGCATGAATGACAATTCCCTACATTTGCATATCTAGATAAAACAATTTTAGGTATTCCTATGAGTTAAATCAAGATGAAAAAAAGTCTTTTTTGTTGTAGGGATTCTCATTAGTCTTCGTGGATGTTGACTTGGTGCAAAGAACTTGGATTTCCTAGTTCTTGATTCGTTCTTCTAATCAAGAATTAGCATAAGTGGTGGGTATGCTTTCAACAATGTCCTTGATCCACAAAATATCTTCCATACTCATATAATTTCAATTAAAAAACAATGAAAAATAGATTTTTTTTGAAAAACAACGAATAATGAAAGATACAACCTTGGACTTTAGTTTACATCTTGGTTCTCCAAACCATGAGCTTTCCTTTTAGCTCCATTTTTTGGTTTAGACCAATGGAATTTCCTTCTTTCCTTCCAAAATGATGCCATGTAAATACCACCTCAAATTGGCTTGAATTGGTCTTGGATCCTCATCTAAAGATCTTGGGTCCAATTTATAGCTTTCAACCTTGTTTCATTTTGTTGGACCTTCCCCCTTGGAAATCCTCATCTAAAGTGCCTTTCAATCCCATGTGGGTTTTTCTAATTACTGAGTTTTTGTTGTAAGTTAGATTGATATTTTGTTCAAATGCTTATTACAAATGCTAACTTATAGACAAGAAGAGAGATTGCAACAACAACAAAATATTTTTCAAAATGCACGTTTAAATGTTTTTCTTTTTTTTCTTGTGACATTTGTTGGGTATCACAAGAATTAAAATTAAAAAAAAAGTTGCATCATTTTCTACACTTTGGTAACACTATTGAAGCAAGGGCGTTTGAGAAGTAAGTGCCCTTCAAGAGCCAAGGGGCACTTGCCTCTCAAACTCCCTACTCCTTGGGCATTACCCTACACCTGTTTCAAAACGTGATGAATTTTCTTCCCCAAATGACATTTTTTTCTGGAAAATTTGAAGAATGTGTTTAAAAAAAAAAAGGAATCTGTAATAGATTAGGTATTCCCTTTTCATTTTGGAGGTTGAAAATTTCTAAAAAATTCCCACAAAAGAAGTCACTGCATGCAGATGCATTCATCAGATATTGTGAGAGTGGAGATTGCAAAATTGGTGAAGAAAAGACAGTAGGCCTCCAAATTGGGAACTTGGGCATGTCTTCAAAGTGCCATCCTCATTCCCTCAGAGTTTTGGGGACATATCCTCTATAATTATGCAAAAGTTGCAAGCCTTAAGCTTTGAGCCTGAAGTAGTTGGGTGGCCTGAGACTGGAGAGCTTTGGTGTTGGATTGCTGCAAAAGTGTGATGGAGAATTATGGTTATCAAGAGATTGACAGTAGGTGTAAGTAAGGGAGGAAAAGGAGACTGAGCTTCTTGCCATGATTAGGTCTCTTAAATATCACATTGATACCATTCCTTAACTTTGTTGGGTGAGTTGTACAGTTCCTAACTATTTTTTACTCCCTCTGAAGTTTTGAGCTGGTTATCTAATATGATTACATTAGATTTACGAAGATGTCAAGAATTTGGTTTTTGGTGAAAAGGTGAGAATAAAGAGAATGTCAGGAATATAGACAAACAAGGCAATGAGTCAAAAAGTGTGGATGCAATTTATGTTTGCAGGGAAGTTGATTGAGCAACAAGAAGATTGTACTCATGCATATCCAGTTCAATTTCCAACTAAAAAAAGCTTTGGAGGCTTTTGAAAGGCACTCAATCTTCCTAGCAATTGAAGCATGTTGTACAAGCTCACGACATAAATTAGGAAAATCAAAGTAAGCCAATGGAAACCCTAAATCTGATTCAATCTATGTTTGAACTTTGAACCAGTGTTGGGTGGGTACCCACTTTGGCAGGTCAGAACCGCTGGTTCCAGTTCCGCTTAGTAAGAACTGAGCTGAACCAGTCTGCTTTTCACAACTAGAATTGAAATCAGAACTGGACTTCAATTTTTTACGAACCAAACCCAGAACTGGGTTCCAGTTCTATAGTTGTGTGGAACTGGAACCTTTGAAAACAAAAGTGACTAGAACTGGGGTTAACCAGCAGTTAACTGCTGTTTCTGGTCTGGGTGCTAAAGAACCAAACCAGACCTGGTCTGATTTTCAGAACCGGAACCAGAACCATATTCCCATATTCCCAGTTCCATTTATACGTGGAACCAGAACTGAGACAGTTCTAATTTAATTTTTAGAACTGGAACCGAAGGTTCTTCATAAAAGTAAAGAATCGCCCAACAATGGTTTGAACCTGATTGATTCTGAAAGTAGCCAACCTAGTGAACCAGCAGCCAAAACAAGATGCAAAGTTAACAAAAAACAAAGTTAACTAGTCTAGATGTGTTAAGAGGGTTGGGAACCAAAACAAGATGTAAAATTAACTAATATAAAATGATGCTTTCATGCCCCAGAATTTTTCTGAGACTCTGCAATCTCTTGCAATGATCTGACCTGAAAATTGTGTTGCAAGCCCAAGAAAGGATTCACTCTTTGCCTCAAAGAATGACTTCCTCTGCATAAACAGGGCTGTCACAATCAGGTGACAGCACATCCAAAATCATCCACATGTCGGAAATGCGATCATATTCCTGTTTGAACCACAAAGCAGACCACATCAACGTTCATCACTTGTAACAGCTACATACATAAACCAGTCATTTGGAATTGTAACCAGCAAGGTGCCTGGCTAATATCATATTCAATTGTTAACCCTTTGAATATGACCAAACAGAGAGCAGTGTGTATACCGCATGCAGAACTCGCAAATCATGCAGAGAGGAAAAAGCAGCTCCTTCCATTGGATCAGGCCTCCATGCCTGGCTCTCAGGTTCTTTGAAGAGTGGCTCGATCTCCACTAGTTCTAGGTTCTGAAACAGAAAACAGCTCACAAAATAAGAAAGAACACATCAACCATCATGGCAGGACCATTCAAAAAATTATTTGCCAAACCCATCCTTGATGGGTCCAGCCATCTTTATGTTTCAGGTGTAAGGGTTGAAAACTTTTAGGGCCTAGCAATTGAGTGATTGCGCTGTATTTGAGCACTCATTTTTTCCTGACAGTATGTACACTTAGTAGCTATCAGGACTTAATAATTTCAAGGAAGCAATTGGGGCTTACTGATTGAGTGGCCTCTGCCTAGGCAATACCACACTTGGGAAGCACTCAGGGTTTAGAATTTCTAGGGAGCATGCAGACTTTGGACATTCTGAAGAAAGGGGGAGAGATCTGGTCACCTCAGGAGATAATTTGTGCCGGTCCTGTCTATCTGTCCATTGCAAACAGGCTGTGTAAATGTCCTGATTATGCATGTCCTGCACTTCATGATCTTATTTATATATACTCCATTCCTGACAAGCTGAACTTGTGATAATTGATGATGAGTTCACAATATAGCAAAATTTAGGGATTACATTGTAAACAGTCCAATGTACTCACCCTTGTTCCGACTCACAACAAGGCCAACACCTGCAGATCAAAACCCCCCATGATTTCACCAAGTACACAAGTTAGATGTTGCCAAATGTCAGAGTGGAGCCCAAAATGGTTCCTAGTCTGCACTTGCTGCATCCATCTTGCTCCAGCTGAATTCAATATCATGAAACTTGAAAAATACCAGAAACTCTTGGAATCAAAGGAGAAAATCAACCTTTGTTGCGGCCATCTTGATGTTGAGCTTTGACAACAACTGAGAGTGGGTATTCCACCACATCACCAGACTGAGCTTCTGTCACTTCACCTTCTTCCTCATTGCTTAAGCCTTGAACACCTGACCGTGCTGCTGCAATGGAACGTGCATCACCTTTCCTAGTCCTGTAGGAGTTGCACGAGACAAAATTGCACATCAGTTATTGATGGAGAAAATGGATTCATCAACCTTGAGAAACATCTGCAACACTTGAGATTGATGGCATGGAGATGTCTTCTCCATAAATGTTGAAAACAAGTCAAGATACTTGAAAATAGAGAAGCCCTTGATAACTTCCACTGAAGTAGAAAGATTTCTAGACAGGTACAAATAGAGATGTTGGAAACTGGAAGCTTTTCATGTGGAAACACACCATGGAAACCACAGTAATGTAAAGTTTGAAATGCAACCAACTTTCTCTGAAAGGGTTTGAACTCGTCCCAGGATTCCCAGACAGCCCATGCCGCCCCCCTGTTCTTGCTCTCCCTACCCCTCAGACCTTTCTCCCCTGACACATCATACACTGCTCGCAGCTCTGGATCAATGAGTACCTGCAAGTGTCTCCCCATTCCACATATACCTCCCCCACCTATTACTTGATCTACCTCCACAGAAACAACGAGGATATACAAAGTACTCTGTAGAGTTGAAATATCACTCAAGAACTGATAATTATGAAATCCAGACTACCATGGTACCCTTACTGTTGCAGCCTCTTCTTGATGATTCTTTTTCCCCTTGTTTTTTCCCTTTGTCATTATAAATAAAGAATTCCTGAAATTCCTACAGTTGAGGTGGGAAAAAAAATGCCAAGTAATTTTGCACTACTTAGGCACACTGCACCACCAAGCTTTAGGGCAAGCAGTCAATAGTAATGTCATGCAAATTTCTAGAACTTTTGGCATTGCTATCAGCTATTGATATAATTATTGCCAAAATGGTAAAGGTACTGCGGTATATTCAATTGAAGTTGCTGAATGAAACCACCATCGCCACCACCGTTTGAAAAAAAAATCTTCTACCAAGGATCTCACACATTCTTCTAGATACTCGCATAGCTACGAATTGCAGAGAATCTCGACGACAACATTTTGAAGCTAAACATGACAAATGAGTGCAGTCATAAAACCCTAGGAAGAGAAACAGAAGGAGAAAAAAGCGAGAAAGAAGAGACACTAGTAACTTCTTAGGGGGAATTGGTGAGTTGGGCGACGATTGACATAAGGATGCTCGCTAACATCCGAAAATCCTGCCACAAAAAAAAGAGAAGGAGAAAGAGTGCGAGCGGGAAAAAAGAGAGACAATACTAACTTCGTAAGCATTGCTGAGTTGAGCGAAGCGACGATTGGCATCAGGATGTTGGCTGACATCCGGGTGATGCTCCAACGCCAGTTTCCTGTAAGCGGTCTTTAGCTGCGAAGAGGAGGCTTTCTTGTCCACTCTGAGAAGGTCATAGAACTGGGTATGCGCAGCAGCAGCAGCTCGCGTAGAAGAGACTGGCATAGCCGCTCTGACGCTCAGCACCGCCATCGCCATCGCTCGCTCTTTCCTTCTTCGTCTTCCTCCGCGCTTCCTTCCGCTTCTTCTTCTTCTTCTTCTGTCAGTGTCTCGAGTACCTCGTGATCTCCGTCGGCTCCCTCGTGATCTCCGGCTGCTTCCTCGTAATCTCCGTCTGCTTCCACCCCATATCCGATGGCGAGAATGTACGAATAACTGAATGAATGAATAGCTGCTGTTCTTCATCCATTTCATATAGCTAAACGATTTCCAGAAAACATTTCCTCCAAATTTGGTGACTCTGGCGCATTTTCTTTTGACAAAAAATTCCCTTAAACCCTCAAATTTTTTGGACACAATTTTTCCCTAAACCCTAAAATTTTCCCACAGGTCTGTTTTACAAGCTCCTCAACAACTGTCTCGAAATCTCAAGTGTTGGTCAGAACAGAAGCTCCACTGGGATCTGATGTTCTAAGAAGGCATGCATGTTTCTCCCTCTAAGAAGGAAATTGCACAAGAGTGTGAATCATTCTTCTGGGTGTGAATCATTCTTCTTGGTGTGAATCTTCTTCTGTTTTGTGTGCAGAGTGACAAACATCATCCCTAGCTGGGCATGAAAACCCTAGACGTATGGAGGCATTGCAAGCCATGTTGTCATGGTTTGTTCAGGGGGTTGTGACAAAGGGTTTGATGGAGAGAGAGCTCTTTGGTGGAGACCTTCTTCCTATGGTACAATCCTAATCCTTTGAAAGCTTGTTTCTTTCTCTCTATGCGTGGTACATGTTGGGCCAACCTGAGAGATCCTAATTTACAGTGCACTTTGAATTAGGGTTTCAAATCTTTATGCCTACTATGAACTCCTTCCTGAATATGAGGTGCATGTTAAGGCCCTAGGCTGGATTCCAACGAACTGTTGCAGCATTTTCTTTGCAGGATGGACGCTTCATATGAGTGTCTGCATTACTTAGATCGGTGATGCAATGGAGAATACAATTTGGTTATTATAACTGGAGAGTTGTAGTGGAGGTGGTATTGTAATGCCAGTTGATGCAGTAAGTAGCATTCCCCATTTTTAATGCTTGTGATGCAATGTCACAGATGCAAATGTGTATTTGATAATCTTCCCCAGAAAGAAAGAACTGTGTTTTTTTCACCCTCTTACTGAGAAGTTTGAGCTTTTCTAGGTAATTGTTTTAGTCCCCAAAAAAGTCTTTGAATCTTGTTTTGCAGCTTTCTCTGTATCTTATGGCTGTTCATTAAGTTTTGCATGGTGTGCAGTTGCCAGCAAATAACTTGTTGAACCATGTTCCTGCATTCATTTTGAGTAGGTCGATTGTGTCTGGTACAGTTTTAAAAGTTTTCTTGTAAGTGCTAAAGCATTAGTATGTGCTTGCTCATGTATTTGCATGGATGGGGATTGGCAGTTTTGTTGGTAGGATGTCTCTATGTGCTATGAATGTGCAGGTATTTACTGTGACAGTAGTGGACAATTTTTGGAACCGTGTCTCAGCAATTTCTCCTATGTCTTCCAGTATATGGAATTGGGCTGGGTGGCGTACAATACTGCAAAGATATGCCAGGTAACAACAGTGGGTATTTGAAGTGTTAGCACATAGTTGTGTTTTCTTCTTTGAGCTTTATACAAACTACTGAGGAAATGTGGCATTGTGCACAGATGGAATACCTATGGACATATGAGGTTCGGGACAGTTGAAACCTAACCTCACACTTTTTAAAACTTCTATTAGTCTCAACACCTAGGGGGCTTTAGTGGAATGTCATCATAAGAGCAAACCTTAAAGATTCTGAGTGTTATAATTTGATTTTTGGTCCTACACAGTAATGAACATTAGATATTAGGGTTTCAAATCAAAATTGTTAGAATCCAATCCCAATTCACCATGTGGATGAGCAGAAAATCACATTCATTGGTTAATGTTCCAAACTTTGTTCTGAACCCAACATTAGATATCTCCCCTGCACCTGATCAAGTATACCTACATATTGTAGTCTAAGTTCCTTTGCTTTTGTCCACTCCATTATGGAAATATGTGCTAGTATTTTGGATTTGAAATATCTTTCCGCATTTATGCCTGTCAAACATGTTGGTAATTGTGCTCTTTCGTGGAATCCCACATCCGCAAATTCCTGGTTACAACCGAATACAATATGAGATTTTCCTCACACAAGGTAATCCTAACCATTATTCAACAGTCATCTGTCATTCCTATGATGCAGTTTATATGCTCTTATTTTGTATCTACAAGGAAGTAATGGAGGGACTGTACATACACCATTCCATACTTGTCTAGCTTGGAAGAATTTCAGCTCTGTTGCGTTATGCTTGTAAGCTCCAAAACCCTAACCCCTAAACCTTTAACACATGGATACAAAGTAATACATATATCTTGCTAATGAGCTTGGGAGAAGGAGTTTTATAAGCAAGCTGACTTCAACATTTCCTATGGAAGAAAAACACTCAAAAACCTCTAATGAAAAACACTGGTAGTTAGAAAACATAGGGAACTCAAAGGGTATGTTATGGGACCAAAATTTCAATGATTTTAATCCATTTTTGAACAAAGATAATACATTTTTTTCTTCACTCATCAAACAAATAATTTTACATGGAAAAATTGAAGATTTCCTTGGTTGTCAGTTACACACAGGAATTTTTTGAAGCCACTCATGTTTGATCTAAAGGTGCAACTTAGCTAGGATGCATTGGTTAAGAGATCCCATGAGAATTGTGAAGTCTTAGGGTGAATGGCCTACCAATATAACAACATAGTGGCAGAAGTACCTGCATGTTGGAAAATAGTCTTTGGTTGAATTACCTACCAAGAAAACAACATTGTGGCAGAAGTACCTGTACTTTGAAAAGAGTCTTGGGGTGAATTACCTACCAAGATAACAACATTATGGCAAGGACTTGTAGATCTTATCTTTCAAAGGTAAGGAGGCATTATTATGGCATCGAAGGTCATAGCACCAGTGCCTTGATCGTACCAATTTCACTCCACAATATCAAACATGGTTTAGGGGAAAAAATCAGAAATTAACTAACTTGCTGTTATCCTTCCTTAATAATTTTTGAACATTTTTTGCCATGCACAAGATTCAAAAAATTAATTCTAAATTGAATTTGGATTTTGTGTGGGATCATTCAAGGTGTTTAATATTATGCTCATGTTTATGTTATGTGCATCAACAAACGAACAAAAAGCTTTATACAAAGCCAAACTTAAGAATCTCTTCCAAAGCCCAACAAAGCATTTTGAAGAATGTGTCCAGAAACTTGTTCCTCATAAATCTACTCTTTCACAATTCCCTACTTCACCAATTCTCTCATAACAAGGACAAGATACACTATATTTTAAAATGCAACCCTTCCAATGCAGGGCACAAAAGTACTAGAAGTTGAGATTGAAAGAGTATTGTGCACATGATTCCATTTAGACATTGCATGGAGAATATGAATAAGAATGCAAATCAATGACATTGTAATATATCATGAACAAGTGGAGGAATATATGTTGTATGTGCTTGTTATTTCTAGAGCTATAGTATATGTGTACCTCAAATACTCATGTTGCTAACAAAAGATCATTTGATCTTTAATTATACTGAAAATACTACTAACTTGCACATATTGCATTAATGTCAAACTATCATAAACATCACATACATTTTACACTAGAATCAATGAACCACAAAGTTAACCTAAGAGAAATGAAGCCTGCAAAGTAGCAACACTTATGTTTTGAGCCAAGGCTGCCTCCCCCAAAGAAAAACCATATTCTTTGCAGTGAAACTTTATTACAAAAAAGCTGAACAAGAAGGACATGGAGGAAGGAAGGATCTAAATTCTAGTTGAATTAGGACATTCTAACAACCCTTTATGGAACACCAAAAACAAACGACATGAAGGAAGGAAAGTCCTTAATCCAAAATTAAATTAGGACATTCCAAACCCTACTTGAATTCCAAGAGAAAGGACATGGAGAAAGAAAGGACCTTAGTCCAAAGGACATGGAGAACGGAAGGACCTTAATCCAAGGACATGGAGAAAGGAAGGACCTTAATCCAAGGACGTGGAGGAAGGAAGGACCTTAATCTTGATTTCATTAGGACGTTCTAAATCCTAGTAATGAAACCTTGAAAGAAAGTTTATTATGGGTCAAAAGAAAGATTATTGATCAACTACCAACAAGTAGTGTGTGACACAAAGACTTTATATGACTTCATGAGAAACTTCTTTCAACAAATTTGTTGCATCATCATTTTGTTGTACCATGTCCTACCTAAAAAGGACCATCCATGGGACCCCATGAGATGCCAAGTGGGGGCACCAGGGCCGAGGTTGGAGGTTGTTTCAAGTCACAAAGTGGGCCCCTATCTAAAGTTGGAGGTGATCCAACCCTTGGATGGGGCCCTAACTGAGGTTGGAGGATTGCTACAACCTCAAAGTGGGGCCCTAATTGTTGCCGAGTTTTGAAGCTTGTCTTCATTACAAAGCAACAAGGGGCCCCTTGTACTCACTTTCTTGGGGCCTCAAATAGTGAAAGTAATTTGACTATAGTAGGCCTGAAGGAAAAAGGCATTACCAGCAGATTGGTTTTTTTCTTTTATCTTTCTCTTTCATTCTCTCTCATTGAATTGGAGAATTGGGGAAACAAAAGCTGCAAAAGTTCTTAGAGACTTTTGTTTTGAATGAATTGGAAAAGAAAAGAAAATTGCTTTATATCAGTTTCTTTCAAACTCTTTTTTTTGTTTAATTTATTTTTCCTTCCATTCAAGAGATTCCAAGCATGGAATTTTTTTTTCTACTGAAATTTTTCTAGCTAGCAATTATTGAAAAAAGATGATGAAAAACTAATTGTTTGTTTTGTGGGTTTCTAGTCACCAAATTTTTGGAACACAAAACAAAAAAACCATCTCATTTTATGTATTAAATTCGAGTAGAGAGCAAACAATATATGATTTAATTATTATTTTTTTGGCTTTCAAATTTTGACTATAATCAGATTTGGCTAAATTGTCTTGTGGATGATAGAGTTATTCGCAAAATAAAGAAAACATAGCACCAATACCCCTGTTTGGTCATAAAGATAATGAGATTTTTAAAAATTAGTGAAAAAAATTACATTGGGCTTAAATGAGGATTGAAATTCAGATTAGCACCAAATAAATATTTTTGATTACTGATATTTTTGTGTGTGTATCATAACTATAAATATTTTCGAACCTCATGCATTTAATCTCGATTAGTTGCATAAAATTCTATTGTTTTATGGATAACAATGACACAAGTTGAAAAAGGGTTTAGGGGATGAAAGAAAGGCTCAAAACGAGGGTCATTTTATGGATAACTCTATAGCCTCATTGATTTTGTGAATCAAAAGACAAAAGTAAATAAATAAATAAATAAATGTGGGCCTCACTTATGCAAGTTTGCATGTCTTATGCAAGCTTATTTTAAGAAGCTGCTACTTTTGAGTTACAACATTTTCTTGGTGCTCAAATAAAATAAAGTAGGAAAGAAGCAATGACCTTTGCATAACCTCTTTGAACTCCTTAAGGCAAAGTGATACAAAGAAAAACCACAAAGTGTGTTTTACAAGAAAATGACCCTTCCATTTCAAGACCCCATAACTTCTTCATTTTTGTCCATTTTGAGCAATGTAAGCAAACTATCGGTGTGCCAAGAGGAGCTTTACATAACCTACATGACCTTTTTCAACTCTAAAGGCAAATGAACAACGAAGAAAAAAAACACCATGAAGAAGACAACTGTGTATAAATTACAAAGTGTTTGAACACTCCCATTACCACCAAACATTGATCTCTTTTCTTTTGTACCCCATATTTTTCTCATTTCTTGTTTGTTTTGAAGAATATAAATGCATTTCGGTGTCCCAAGCAAAGCTCTAGATAAGTTCCTCTTTTTAATTCTAGAAAGGAAGGAGGAATATCTAAAGATTGTAAGGTCTTTTATACACTAAGTCTCACCAACTTGTCTATCTTATACAACCAAAAGAAAGAAAAGAAAAATGGAAAAAGGGCTTTAATGTAAGGAGGGCAATTTTTATCCCACATGCTTTGCGTACCCATGTATCCAATGCTCTAGTATATAACACTACTATGTAAGTACACAAACTTGGGAGAAATTCAATCATGCCTCTTTAGGACTCAAAATTTTGATGAGTTAATGAAATAGGCTCATCATTAAATCACAAAAACCCAAGGTTGGGTCTAAATGACCCTAGCATCTTGGCCCTATCATGAGTCATTATTCTCATCAGCAACCATGTTTTTCTTAGGAAATTTTCTATGTAGCCTATGTGATGAGCATCGATAAGAAGATGGAAATAAATGGTGATCATCCTTAGGAAGATTTATCCAAATATGGCTATGAACCATATATGAAATACAAAGTTTTTAATCAACCTTTTAAATTTATGGCTACACATTGAAAACAAATACAGAAATCTGGCAACTATATATATATAATTATTTGGGATTATGACCTAAGACCCACCAGTGCACCATCCATTGGAAACCCGTTATGAATTAGTTTTAGATGAACCACAACCATCCTGTAGATAATCTAACTTTGTGGTCATACTGTTACCCTATTTTTTTCCAAAATTTACTGAAATTTTTATCCTAAAAGAGAGAAAAAAAAGAAAAGAAAAAAAAAGAGAATGATTTTTGAGGGTTTCAATCACCAGATTTTATATTTGGTTTTCAGTATCTAGCCAGAAAATTTTCTTTGGGCAATCTCAATCTAAATATTTCAGGCTTTCAACAATATTCTCTAAATATATAAAGTTCACCAATAAGTTTCAAAGTTATCTTGTGTTTTGAATGGGTTCAAAGCTCTAATTTTTTTGCAAATTGTTCTTAGTAAGGTAATAACCAATTACAAATTATAACTTTCCTATATAATTATACTTACCCATTTACAAAGGTAGTTACATAAGTAGTGTGAGGCTATGGTTTTTTTTTTCCGGAACTTTTTTATGTAGCCAAGTGGCAATCATCCCTAGAAAGATTTAGCCAAATCTGGCTATAAACCAGATATGAAAATTTAAAAAAATTCAAGCATCCTTCTACATAGCTGGCTACCTATTTAAACACATTAACTCCTTCCTAGTTTCAAATCCAACAATTGATTTCATGATTGGAATCTAACAATTGGGTCGTGAATTCTCATTATACAAGCAGCCTCAAGTTGTGATGTTTTGCTAAAGCTCTAACCATTAGGTGTTTGGGAGCTCTAGTTTGTATATATGGTAGGTGACTAGCAATAGTTTCTTTTATGGTGAGTCCTTGCATTGTGGCAATAAAACGAAATCCATTGCAAATTTTACAAAGGGTTTTCTTTGAAAAAACACACAAAAGTGGTCCAAACAGAAAAAAAAGGTTAGAAATTGCCAGATTTAGACATTCAGTTCCTGTAGGTCACCAGAACTAGGCAGGATTCTCAAAAATTTCTAGTCTTGTGTCTAACCACAATTCAACTTTGACTCATTCCTCTGGTGAACAATCACCAGTCTACCTACTTGACAAATTTAAATTTAAATAAAAATAAAAAATAAAAATAAAAATAAAATAAATAAAATAAAATAAAACCCTGGTGACTAGGGCTTGTAATAGAAGGATGTTGGCAACTTGGTACCCATTTACATGCACGATTGGAACTAAGTTTCTAGTTGTTTATCAAGAGAATAGCAAGTTGGAGGATGAAAATTGATTAGTGTTCTACAAGAGTGGTTACATGTCTCCAAATTGTTAAAGCTATGTTTGGTACAAGTTGGAACCATGACAAAGACTTAGTATAACCTACATCATGTTAAGGAAATATTAGTGAATTTATACATGATTTAGTTTGAAGAAATTGCCATTGTCGCAAGAAATTGCCCTCCAGTAATATTAAATACTTCTATTTTGATGCTTGATAATTCAAATAGTGTGGGGGTTTTCGTCTTTGTGCAAGTGCAATGATTCCATGATTATTTTTCACTTTTAAGATAAGTTTGTTCAATTTACCATATTCCTACATGAAAAATATTAGACCTAAGTTGTCATACATTTCATTGGAATCCATGACTTTGAAACTAAGGAATGAATTCAAAAGGATGTGAAGAATGCACATAACTTTTACCCCATAATTTTCAAGTAATTGTAATATGACAAAATAAGAATATAAGTATAGGATGTGTGATACCGAATGTTGCAACCAATTGTGTATGACCCACCTTAGAGAGCATGTAAATACTTGTGACATAGGGAAAAGGTTTATCATCATGCAAGGTTCAACTTGTGCTAAAGTTTTCGACAAAATAGTTAACATATCTCAAAATTTACATCGAGTCCATCACAAATTATGCCTTAGACTCCTTTGTATGAAAGTATGAAAGTATCAAACAAAGCAACCTCAAAAGTAGTGGACATGTATTGTATTTTGCAAGCAATATTACTCTTTTTTTTCCCCCATCAATTGAAATGAACCAAAGTCTTATATTAAAAAGAACTTTTTTGTCATAGTAAACTTACAAGTTACTTTTGTAGTAACAACATGTATACACCAAAGCAATAGTTATGTTCTCTTTCCAAAATAAGATGTCATGCCTACGTGATCATTTGGATTTGCATGAATTCAAAAGCAAGGATGATTTTTTTGGCAAGCAAGTCAAATTTGAAAAGTTTTCCATAGGTTGGCCTCTTTCTTTTGGTTATGTGCCAATCAAAACTCATGTTGCCTATGTAATTATCTTGGTGTAATTAATGCTTTATTTGATCCATATGATAAGCCTCAAGCCCATGCATTTTTTCCACATGACAAAGCCTCAAGCTCATGCATTTGATCTATATGATGAGCCTCATGGCCAAGCCAACAATTCAAGGTCAACTTGCAAGGGATATTAAATGTGAACCAATGGGGTCATTAATTGGTATTAAAAAATGTTGGTAATGTAATAACAATTGAACCTATGCCAATGTTTTCTTGGGGGCTGAAGTTTTGCCAAATGGAGAATTATTTTTTCAAATTGGCAAAAATTGAGAGTGTTTTCAAATTTAGTTGTCAAATTTCGAGAAAAAATCTTTTTTTTAAAATAAAAAATTGTCAGATTCTGTTAAGTTCTCGTAGGTAGCCAAAATATAGAAGGATTTTATTTTCCCTTTATTTTTCATATTTTTTTATCACCAAATCTGGCTAAATCAGCTTATGGATGATTGCCACTTGAGCAACATCACAAAATTGGAAAAAAATAAAATTGACCTATGCACCTTAAATATCCATCATGGCATCAAATTGGATATTTCCCTAGTTGTGGCAATTTCAATGTCCAGCTTAAAAATTATGTAGTAGGTTTAATTTAGCAAAGACACATTTGGTTCTTTTCAAATTCCTTTCATGTTTGATGTCATTTCAATGCGAGATAAAATCTTTACATATTTTTAAAAAATGATCATATTCAAAATTTTACCTACTATTTCGCATTCCAAATTTCATTTTATTTTCAATAAATATTTGAAACAATGACTAGTTTACATGATGGAAGTTGGAATGTTAAAATAAAATAGAATACTATATCTTAATGTTTTGTGAAGTATGGAACTAACATGTGACATACTAAAACTTCAAGCGTATGCCAACCATTTGCCATTAATGAAAATATTATAATCAAATCAAATTACATGATGTGAAATTATGCCGTCATGTTAATTATACCATCATTATATAAATAACCTAAATAACAAAAGGAACATATGTTGTTTGAGGTTGACCAAAAACCAATGGAAGAGTGCTACTATTGTTATAGAAATCTTTGACATCTATTTAAAAAAAAAAAGAATGACTAAAAATCTATTCCTTTTTTTCTTGCTATGGGTATTGCTTTTCTTTTTTGTGGCAAGTTATATGCATTTTTGCACCATTTTTTTTTTTGATAAGTTGCCAATCCCCACGATTTCCTTAAACCTAAAATGTTTGGTTGTTTACTTCACAATGCGATCTAATTCATTCTACATAATAATTTTTCAATGTTGATATTGTGCATTATCAAATTGTCTAAATAAGCTTTATCAATAATAGGGTGTGATCGTAAAACATATTTTAAAATAGAATTTATATAACCAAAGTGGGTACAAGATCTTTATATAAATGTAAAATATAACCACAATAAAATCCCAAACATTTTGGATATGCATTCATTAAGTTAAACTTCCCTACCAAATCATTTACACTTACCCAATTTTACATAGTGGGTATGTGTGTTTTTACTTTATGAATTAGGAATCCACTTCGATGTTTGGTTTTTCATAAAATATTCTAATTTTAGTTTTGAATAGTCACTTTTGTGTTTAAAAAAAAAAAACATGTATCCTAATTCTTGTTATGGTTTCACACATAAATAGAACTAATGTCATGTGCTCCAAAGTTAGCACCTATAACTATCGCTTTCACCATATTCACAACACAACACATAAAATACCTTAACTAATACACCACATCCAAACCATCCCCTTATTTGGGCTAAGGTCCCCTAAAACCAAATAACATTATAGAACTACCACTAGTAATCCACTAGGGTGAATCTTTCAATTCCAAACTAAAAGGATCATTGGGCTAAGTGCAAATGTGAAGCCTTTCGTTAGTCACTTATATGGAATCCTTCAAATCCTCAGCCAAAGGTGAAACATCATGGGGAAAAATCTTAGACTAGTCCTACTATGTAACTGTGGGAACCATGTCTATTGGGTGCACCAAAGGCAAAACCATTTGCCTACTGGTACTTGGTCCAAGGGTGGTTTCAAACATCCTTTTGAACACCGGTCACAAACCAACATATTAGCATTTCCTATGAATCGCCCACACAACATACATTGTAAACCAACATGTATAATGGCCAAGGATGGGTCAATTTGGCCATCTATATTGGGAAGATGGCATAGTGCACAATTACACACATGGTCCTTCCATGTTTGACCATTTCGACCTTCCAACAATAATATTTTGAAAGGTAGGACCTTTTAAACATGCAAAATCACACAACCTATAGTCACATCTAATGTGGTGGGTGTTGTCTAATGTAAGTAAACATAATCTCCTATCTCCAACCTATAAACTTGAGGTCAATAACCTCTTCCACAAATTGTGGCAAATTGAAATGTATCTTGATGTTGAACAATTGCCAAATTTTCCATAACCATAAGCATCACACACCTAAACAAAACATCCCATTGCTCACATGCCTGAATCCACATTAAAGGATCATCAAGACAAATTACAGTCATAACATTGCATCACATGGAGGCTGGTAGTTCGGGATCCAACCATGATCATTGCAAGTCCCAATCTTCTTTTGCAATCCTTGCTTCACCATTTACACCATTTGTTCAGCCAACATGTTTGCTTTAAGATGATCTTGTGAAGTAGTCTAATGATCTATTAATGCCTTTTCACACAAATCTTGGAAATCCCTTCGAAATTTCATACCTTAGTCAGTAAGAACCTTGGTTGAAACACCAAAGTTGTTGAACATGTTATCCAAAATGCATATGTAGTTCTTTCACTATTGTGATCTAGCAATGGCACTAATTCCAACCATTTGGAGAAGTGTTTGATCATAACCAAAACATATTGGTTATGTCAAGGCATCAAACTCAATGGGTTGGCAAAATCCAAGCTCCATCAATAACCTAGCCCCATAACCGATAAGGGTTTTAGTTGGGGTGTTGGTGTGTTGAATGATGTTCGTAATCAATCACACACCACACACTAAGAAACAAATTGCTAAACTTGTAATTGCATCCTATGCCATTAGTATTGTGCTTAAAGTAAACTATAGGTTTGTCGGACCCCAAAATGGCCCAACTCTTCATGAGCATGTTGTACAAAGCCCTTACATTGCTTTGGGTGTGGTACTACATGTACTTACCCATTTATCCATATATGTAATAAGGAATTACCTTCTCATCAAAATTATTTTGCCCTTTGGACAACCTAATCCTGCTCCTTGGGTGTCAATCCCACTAGAACCTCACCTACCTATAGATATGCCATATAGGTAAATCTAGACGGATGTCCAGGGCACCATTGCCCTCTAGCTCATCATTGTCATTGTGGGAATTCCCATTACTCGTGTTGTTCTGAGGTACATCCTTAAAACATCCCAACAAAATACATGGGTATGTAAAGGCATGTTGTTTACATACTCCGTGCCACTTAGTACCTATTGTATCCTCCTCACTAGAACTTGGGTTTCGACTCAACCCATTAGCATCTTGATTAACCCTATTAGCCTTGTGAATAATATCAAAATTGTATTCCTAAAACATTGGTGCCCATTTGGCCAACTTTCTTGTGAGTCAATTTGATTCCATAAAAAGCTTCAAGGGTTGGTGATTAGTAACAAAAGTAAATGGGCTACCATGTAAATAACATTTGAAAGAAGAAATTTTCGAAACAATAGCGAGGCATTCCCTCTCATATGAATTATACTTGGCTTCTGTTTTGTTGTTGGATTGATTGGCATACACCACTAAAACTCTCGACCATCATCATCCAATTGAGTAAGCACAGCCCCCAGCCCTAAGGTATTCTAATTAGTATGTAATTGAAAATGATGTCCTCAAATGGGTCACCTCAAGATGGGGGTTAAAGAAAGTTGAGCCTTCAATTCCTAAAATGCTTGTTCCTGCTCCTCACCCCAAACATATTCTTGGTCGATCTGTGTCAACCTAGTTAAAGGTTTAAAAATGTTATTAAATCTTTTAACAAATATTCGGTAATAATTACACAACCTTAGGAAGGTTTGTAATTGGCTGACATTTGTTAGTTGGGGTCTTTGTGAAATGGGTTCAACTTTGGCCTTTTATATCCCCAATCCATTTGGATAAATCATGTGACCAAGTATTCCACCTATGTTTGGAAAAACTAACATTTGTTTGGATGAAGTTTAAGGTTATGATTTTTAGGTCTTCTAAATACCTCATGTAGATGATGCATGTGATTCTTTGATGTCGGGCTTAAGACAATAATGTCATCGATGTAGCATTTGGCAAAACCAAGTCGTACCAACACCCGATCCATCACCTTTTGAAATTTTGCAAGGGCATTCTTAAAACCAAATGGCAAGAACTACCATTGGAATAAATAATATTTCCCAGGAGGATTGATTCCCCAAAATGTTGTTTTGACCTTGCCACCTTCCTTCAATGGCAATTGATGGTAGCCAGATCTCAAGTCCAAGGTATTAAAAATCTTGGCTTGACTAAAGGCATCAAATATTTCCTTCAGTAAGGGCATGGCATATTTGTTTGAACGCATGCACTTGTTGACTAGGCGATAATCCCCACACATGCGTTGTTTCGTCCAATTGCCAAAAATATCCTTCTTGGTTGGCATCACTGTTGAAGCATAATCACCTTTTGATCATTCCACCAAGCCTACATCCAATAACTTTGTTGTTTGAACCTAAACCAAGGCCCTTTCCATCTCACTCAACTTGTAAGGTCGTTTGAAAATAAAATTACCATCCTCCAATACAATTTGGACCTCCTATTTTTTCAACTGTCCCAATTCTTTCAAACTAAAGGCAAAACAACCAACATCATCTTGCAATAGTTGTTGTACTTCTAACATCTCATCTCTTGTAACCACAAGCTGCCATTACTCTGCAATTTTGTGTACCTTGGGCTAGATGATGACACATTCCCATCACCTAATGTTGAACGTAAAACCTATGATTGTTATGTAGAATGTGATGTAACACAAGAATGCATTGGCGCCCCCACATCAAAAACCTCCTTCCCATTACCCATAAATCCTTGATCCCATAAATGTCGAAGATACCCCCTCGCCCCCCACCCCTTGCACCAACATAGTCGACCCAGATGTAGGTGTAGCAAAAGTAGAGGATGGGTGGGAAAAATTGTGCAAATCAAATTTGTTCAACCCAACAAAGGCTAAAGATTTATGTGAAATAGGTAAGATCTATAGCATGTCCTAATATCTATTTATGAACACCTTTGAAAATCCCTTGCATAGTTGTGGTGCTTGTGTAAAATCCCATAGGTCATTTTCGTTCATCAACATTGGGCTCCTCCATCTTGGATGAGTTAGCACCCCAAATCATGCCTGGATTGCCATTTCAAAATGCATGAGAATAGGGAAAACTCAAAAGAGTAGGTAAGGTTGCTCGAGGTAGGCCAACCTTGTTGATTACAACTAAAGGTGGTCAATCATCATGTTAAATGGCACAAGAATGTCATCTTGGATCCAAAATGTTATCCACTAGGCATGTGGGTGACCTTAGAATGAGTTGATATGCACTCTAAAGCTCCTCTAGCCGAACTAGGTTAGTCCATAACCATTGAAAGTAATGGGCACATGAACCAATTGCTACAACATCCACCTACATTGGCTCCTTGATCCAACTTTTAATTTGTTGCCATGCTACCAATACAACTGGTTGAAAATCCCCAAAGGTGGGACATTCTCCAACACATATGCACATGAAAGGTCTACAAATATTGTAGCACCCAAATCAATTCCCAAAATAACCTTGATCTGGGGTCTAAAAGTCCTTGACCTACTACACATGCCAACTTATGATAGACCTTGACATGGCCATCTTGATATGACTAGGTCCATTAATCCAATCTTGTCCAAATTTTCTACCCCTAGCAATGTGATGTTGTTCGGTAAGGTGTGTTGGTAACCTTAGATTGTGATGTAGGTAATAACAAGATGATTGACGCGCTCCCAAATCCCTTGTAGACCCACTTGAGGGTCCAAGTATGCGGCAATGCGGAAGGAGTTGGAACTTGGAGCCGCTCCCTAGCTCACAACACTTGGAGGGGTAGAGGGGTGTGTTGGAGCTCCGGGATGGGACTAGGAAGAATTGACAAGCTTACTCACTCACACGGACCTGCACACAACCCACACAAAGTGGTTAGTGCATAATTGGAGCACCTTTGGTGCTAGGAAAAGCCACGGGCAACACGGACACACAAGACTCACCACGGCCCGGACTTGGGGGAAGCCACCACCTTCCCCCTTATAGTATACTCTGCAGTTCTCCACGGAGGTGGCATCCAAATGGCTATTTTTCCCGGGACTCCCGCGTGGGAGTCCTGAAATTGTCCCGGGTTGGAGTTTCGGGACTTTGGACGCCGATATCTGCCGACTGCAGAGTCCGATCGCAATGCGGTCTAAAGCAAAGTTGTAGCCCTCGCCGAGAGCTTTCCAACGCCGTGTCGCAATCTCAAATCAGATCTCGGGAAGACCTCGATTCCCGACTTTTAGTGGTCGGGAGTCAAACTGGCGGACTCCCGGGAGTTCGACTCCCGGGCCTTCTTTTAGCCATAACTTGTGTTTCAGATGTCCAAATGAGCAATGCGAGCCCATTTTAGACATCTACACTTCAAGAGATTTCCATTGATATAAAGAGCGCAACCAGCCATGGAGTTTTGACCCCTCAAAACGCTCTCTGAAGTTTCGGGAGTCCTTTTGGGATTCCACTCTCACCAACTCCCAACGTGGGAGTTCACTTGGGAGTGTGAGGGTTCATTCCCTCACACTCTCTGGATTCTTTGCACTCACGGGAGCATGTGATGTGACTCTCGGTTCTACTTCTAGGCCCGCAACCTCGCAACCCCCTTGCCTTGGTCGCAAGCCAAATGTTAGGGTTGCAACAATGATTGTCACAACATCATAATATGGTGCATGGAGGCTTGTTGGGCTTGAGGATCTTTCTCCACATAATATAATTGGCAAACCTTGATGCTGGATTGAAGGACTACTACAAGGCTGGAATTAATGCCTCCAAAAAGTTCTATAGGGAACTAAATCCCATTTAAAAAAATATGCAATTGGATAACCTTAGAATCCAAAGGTTGTAAACCAAGTGGTCCATGGCTTGGATCTACATGTATTTGTGGGCTTGGTGATGGCAAAGTTTGCCAAACTTGATGAATATAATGTCTGGTTGATGCCTAAATCTCCGATAATGTTCCCCATGAGGGTGGAGGATCATGTGATGAGCATTGAATGGCCCAACTTGGGCACCTAGCATCTCCAGCTCATGAGTAGGGGGGTTATCCATAGCATGGACATTGCCTTCCAACAAATCAAAACCATGGGGAAACCTTGAAAATCTTGCTAACATCGTCGAATTGATAGATTTTCTTGCATGTCCCCTAATGAAAATAACATGCAAAAAAGTTTTACAAATATTTCCTATTTACCATCCTAGTTGATAATAAGAAATTTCTTCCCAAAAATCTAAGGTGACTCCCAACGGGTATAAAACTACCCCCTTAACCAACACATCGTATGATGTAACCTGTGTAACCATTACTTTAGCATAGATCATGGTATAGTCTGCAGGTTTAATGGGATTAATTTGAATGACAACCTCATGTTTGGATATCTTGTGAACTCTTTCTGACCCTCCCATTGATGTCAAAATCTTGTACGGGCATGGCTCCAAATCAACATTGGTCAACATTAAACCCTCCATTGTTGTTTTGCCCAACAAGCAAAAAACTAAGTTCCTAAATCTAGTAGTATCCTTTTGGGTTAGTAATATTGTCTTGAAGCCCTTCTCATTATAAAAACACCTTATTTTTCACCACCACTACACTAGATATAACCCTTATTTAATCAATGGGTGGGAGTGTTGGAAGTTCCTAGAATTTAGTTGCTATGGGATGCCAAGATGGTACCACCATAACATGTCGTTGGTTGACAAGTGATCGGCCAACATGTGTCCTGCCAACAAGTGGTCCATCAATAGGTGGACCAATAGGTAGGTCAACCAATAAGTGGTCGACATGTATGTCGCCAACAAATATTTGATTGACTAGTGGTTGGTTAAATAAGACCTCCTGGGAATCTTCGATAGGTGTAACCACCATCCTTAGTGTATCCACGCCATCACATAATGTGGTTTCCATTTGAAATACTACAATTAATTAAAAATTAAGCATTGCCAAAGTTGTAGTGGAAAACAATGGTGTCTGGCACACCAACCTGGCTGCCCCAAACATGTTATTGGGCGCCTAGGTTCTTGAGTGGAATCGAACAATTTAGTTGTCGTAACCAATTTCCTACTAGGGTTGGATGCATCCATAGAGGTGTAGACTATGTCAATCAACACAAAGGATTATGGTAGACGAACTTGGTGCTAGGCCTCCCCATGTTGAGGATCCAATCTTTTGTCAACACTTCATGGTTCTTACATTTGAACATTTGCCTTAATAATTGGTGCAATTGTCGTAACCCTAATTAGGGTTTTTTCATCACCCCTAAAACATGATCATCGAGAATATTCAATTTGATTTCATTTAAACCTAATGGCCCTAAGAATCTAACCCCATAGAAAACTCCAAGGTTGAAACCTTAAGATGAAGAATCACATGGTGCAAGTGTTATGGGTTTCACTTGTGTCACCATGTTAGATGCCATACTTGTCACTAGTGCCTCCAAACGTGCAAATCGTGCCTCCATGGCATTGGGTTGGTTTGGAGTTGACTTGGTGGCTAACCTTTTATTGGCCACACTTTTTGCCTTTAGGCCCTTACTAGAACCTAGGGACTTCCTCGCATTTCTTGTATGGGATTGACCTTACCGTAGTTTTGGATGAAATGTGAAGCAATGGTCTACATCATGGCCATATGCCTTACAATGGGAGCAAGGTTGGCTGGGATTTGGGTAGGAGGTGGTAGTTTAAAGAAGATTAGGGCAATCCTTCTTCTGATGTGGCCCACGACATCTCCAACACATGTCTTTTCCCATTTGTTTTTTCAAGTAGGATGAAAACCCCCCATTAGATTCATGTTCAGTCCCTTTGTTTTTCTATGGTATATTTTTCAATGCTTGACCACATGATTGTTGAGTTGATGAGGTAGAAGGTTTTAAGGATTTCCTATTAAATCCTTGGGTAACAACCTTCTGTTCAACCATGTTGAGCTTAATGCATTCAAATACTTGGAAAACCAATGCCAACATGGGCTAGCTAGGCTAGGTGAAAACTATATCTCACACTTGTCACCTCAAATCCTTTTCAAGGATCCCATACCAAAAATGGATAACTTGGGCCTTTGTGACCCCCTTGGTCACATTAATCAACTTCCACATTTGCGTGTATGCATCCTGCAAACTCTCATGGGATCAACATTGAAATTCTTGCAATGTATGGAATTTCTTAGTCTTCACACCCTAATAATTGGTGTGAAATTCCTCAAAGAATTCGGTGACAAGATTAAAAGTGGGAGGAATTCGTGCTTTGACAGTCATCTTGTTGCCACTGCCCTTAGGTGTAAAAAGACTTGCACTAGTCCTTATGATAATGGTTGATGGGGTGGGTTTCAATGGAGCTAGTAGACCTTTGGTGATGGAAAAGTAATTTGGCAACCAGTATTGATGTCATTCTCTAATGTCAACATCATTGGCATCACAAAATTTGTGATAATAATCCATGGGCGATCCTTCTAGATGCTAGAATAAACCCTTCCATGTTAGGAAAGGTGTAAATTGTTGTAAATTCCACAACTATTAATATCATTCTAGGTATCAAACTCCTAGATGAAATCATTTTGTTTGATGGTGCCTATTGCCCCTGGAAATCAATGGGACCCCTTGGAGGTGCCATACATGTCGTCCATGTCCCACACAAATGGTACCAACACTACCGGTGGTAATTTTGCTTCAAAATTTTGAGAATTTCCCTTAAGTGATAATGTAAGTGAGGTAGGTGGTCGGAACTGCACCCCTCACTTAGTAAGCCCTCTAGTAAACTTGTCTCTAAAATCAAAATCTTGATATCTATCCATGATGAAACTCTAACTTTAATTTGGGTCTCCCAGAAATCCTTAAACCTATAACCTTGGAATCTTGTAACCTTGAAACCTTGTAATTGTGAAACCCCATTGTGACTAAGATTGATACACTTGTATCGACTCAATTAATCCTACAGGGATGTTGACCTGTTGCGGCTTTCCCTAACCTTAAAATCCCCTAAACCAAAATGGTGATCAAGGTTGCTACACTTTTATGGCCAAGGCATTTACATCCACAAAAAGGTTTTATGGGGCCAAGCATGCACTTGGGCCTTCACAATTGTAGGAACAACAAATGCAATTTCACCAGTCACTATTTCAATTTTACCACCATAACAAATATAATTGTCATCAACCTAATCTCACCCAACAACAAAGATAAACACCATGTATAACCTACTTGCCATTTAATATCTATGGGCAAATTAGGGGTCAAGTAGGAGTTATTCAGTAATTAGAGCTAGGTGGTAGCCTTGTCCCATACCTAGCTATTAACCACACCAATTACAACTTTTCAATTCATTGTGTGCTGCAACTAGCACATGTGGGAAGGCTCGTAGCCTTTCACCCAAAGATTCTTATTGAACAATATGCATAAATTTGTAAGAGATCATCACATGAGCTTGTGCTTGCCTTGTGATGTAGCCCGAATGCACACAAACTAATAGATTTCCCTACCCCCTAATAAAGAACTAATAATTCCAAACACGGATACAAGAAACATGTGTAAAAACCCACAACACAAGGGGAGGAACCTTTTAACAAATACATGCCTCCACCCTTGTAAGCTGGACTTAGAGACTTATGACAACAAGTATGCAAAATTTCAAAATTTGATGATGTAACTTGATGGCGTGGCACTCCACCACATGTGGGTATCAAAAGTTCTTACATGTAAATCAACCGTGTGTTATTCTCGTGTTTAGTGCCCTCCTACGCATTGCATGCCTTCATATGCCTCTTGTGCCACACCACTAAAAAAAGGGTTGGGAAATGACCCTTTGCCAATCTGGCTGTAACCTCCTAAAATAATAACCTCCTTCATCACAAGAGCACTGGTGAAGATGTCACCCAAAACAAACTTCAATGCGAGAGATATCAATTTCTAAGATTTTATGTGAAATAAATCCCAAAAGAATGAAAAAATTAGTCTTTAGACTCCCAAACACAATCTCCAAAAGTGGTTGCAGGCCTCTTGTTACGTAGGGCTTGCCAAGACAAATCCAATGATGTAAGAATTTCAAAAACATAATAGTGACATACGAAATACGCGTATTTTTTGAAGGTGCTCAAAAAGAAGTATTTTCAAGTATTTTAAAATTTGAAAATGTGAATACGTGAAATACGTGAATACGATGAGCAAAACGTTGAGCACGCTGAGTTTAAGTTGTGCCCAAACCCTTCTTAACCACCTTGAGCATAGGCATACCTTGAATAAAACTGCACATTAGTTTTAGGGTCTGGTCCTTGTCAAGCTTGCAATTGGTTTCAAAGATGATCGAAAACATTTGACACAATTTTACACCTACTTCCGAAACAGTGAACAAAGACAACGATGATCACGTAAGTTCACGTTTTATAGAAGTGCATTACGTCCCTTCTTGTTCCTGCTCTAATCGTCGTTTAGCTCTTCTTCTTCCATCCAACTAACCATCTCTTCCTCAAACTCAATGTTGTTCACTTTATGTGCTAGGCGCAGGTCTAAAAAGACATGCATTAGATCCTGAGCTCTTTGCGGGGTCAACCTGTTTCACTTTTTCGAATGGATGAAATCGTAAATGCTCCAATTGCGTTCGCACGCTGAGGTTGCAGAACATTGGCTGAGGACCGTCACGCTTACTGTCTAAAGCTCTAGAACTTGCTGACCCCACTGCTGCCAAAATTTCCACCCGGGCATCGCTCTCATGGCCGCTTGAATGTCGAGTCTGCCAAATAAACCTTCCTGGTTTCTAAACTACGCCAATTGTTGCAGGGCTTTTACTTGATTGTCTGCATCTAGGACGAGATTCTCTAGGATGTTCAAAAACCCTTGCATCGCTTCCGCATTCTGGTCCTGTCCATATTCTGCTGATTGGAATTCCGGCTCCAGAACAAACCCAGCCGAGTGCATATTTGAATGCAAGTATTCCCAGTGCTTGCGCCAAAGCCAGCTGATCTACTCATACTTGATAGCAGAAAGCTTCACCCCCGAATGTTGCTCGCTCGTTCCCTCCTTGAGCGCCCCCAGCTCCTCGCCAATCAAAAACATGGCATAGTAAACCTTTCCCACAACTAGAACACCCTTGTCACACTCGCGCAAAAGGCAAACTATTGATTCTGAAACAACCAACAACTCCTTCACACCCTTCTAGAACGCAGCGGAAGTCAGGATGTCGTGCACCTCCTCTCCCTCCATCTCATGCGACGACTTCTAGTTCCACTCCCCCCAAGTGTCGCTGGCCACAAGCTGCTGCAGTGATGCCTTCACCTCATGCATGTGCTGTAGCATGATGAAGTTGGTGGCACATATGGTCTCCCTTGGTTTCAAGAGCTCTAGCTTGGACAGGCTCCTAAAGAGAGCTAGATTCTTATGATGGTTTGTGATGAACTTCAATGCTATTCTTGCTTCGGCTATGATGGAGGAGACCCAATCTAGCTTGCCCATGTCCTCGAGCAACAGATCTAGGCAGTGCGGGGTGCAAGGAGTAAATGTGATATGGGGAAAGCGAGCTTCTGGCTTGCGACCTACAGCCTTGCAAACTGTTGCATTGTCCATGCACACCTGGACCACAATCTCTGCCCCCACATCCTCGATTGCCTTGCCAACAACCTGCGCAATGAAGTATGCATCCTTGGTATCCCCACTTGTGTTTACATTCTCAAGAAACTTCTCGCCCTTGGGTGTGACCATCAAAAGATTGAGAAGAGGCCTATTCCGAGTGTCTAACCACCCATCGCTGGTTATGGTTGCCTTGTTGCTCTGCGCTAATGCCATTAATGACTTGAGTTCTGTTGCCACCAATACCTTTTCCTTGTCTAGCAGGGTGGTACGAAGAGATACAAGATTTGGCAACTTGTAGTTCTCGCCAAAATCAGCGGTAGCTTCAACGACTACCTTGAAATGAGGGTCATTGATTAGGCGGAAAGAAAGACCATTGCCATAAAAGGCATGACCCCACAGAGCATCTACTTTAGACTTATCTTGCTTTCCAAAGGCAGCTTTGAGAGTGCTCTGCTTTTTGGTGGGGCCTTGCGGGAGAGCAGCTGTAGCCTCATCCAGATCTTGCACCTTCCGTTTTTGCGTTTCCTGTTCTCTTTTCGCTTGATCAATATCCTGAAGCTGTTTTTTGAAGGCTTGGGGGCATTTGGTGCACTTCTTGACTCCATAAGCCACCTGACCCAAGAAGTGGCCCCAGATTCTTATGGCACCCCCCCAAAACTTGAGCTCATAGTGCCCACACTTGACTTGAAAGTTCCCCCACGCTTTCTCAGGTTCCTGGAGGATGGTGACCTCAATCCACTCGGGTCCTTTCTCCTTCCCCACTCCAAAGGTCGCCCTGTTCGATTGTAGCATGAAAGAAAGTTGAAATTATTACCTAGTATCAGATCCAGACTTGCAAGTTACAACAATCTGATTCCGAATGCTATAGCGTCATGGCTGAGCCATCCGAGTCATGGCCAATCAAAAGATTTATCCGCAAAACCTTTTTATCCTAGACCGTCCATATTTGGCGGGGTTTCGAAATGAGCACCGTGAATATGAGGCGTCGATAGGTGATCTTGTTGCTACAGAAATCGTCGATTTTGACGGCGAAAATGTAACTAGGTTGTTAACTACTGTATAGTCTAGCAGACTACAGTTTTTGCAGCCCGGTAATGGTTCTTTGCATAACCTTTACCACTCTGCGTATTTTGGGCTGTATTTTTAAAAAAGCCCAAAAAAACGTATAATACGCGTATGTTTGAATCGAATTGAGCGTATGTCACTACTATGCTCAAAAATCTGAGCCCATATGTGGAAAATATGGCCCATCAAGAATCATGAATGGATAAAAAAAATTCATCCAACTTTGGATGGAAAAAAAGAAAAAGAAAATATAAAGATGAAAACTTTGGATGAAAAATCCTACATGCAAGTGATGGATGAAAACCTTCCATTTGGATGAAAACTGATTTTTAAAAAAAAAAATAATAATAATAATAAAGAAATAAAGAAATAAATATTTTTATTAACTTCTTGACATGTGTTAGGTTCGGATTAATGTCAAACCTGATTATTCAATTTGGAAAACACAAAGAAAAACTAAAAATGAACAACAAGTTCGGATTAGATCCAAATCCCCCCCCCCCCCCCACCCAAACCTACCCCTAATCGCCACATAGGCCCTTGAACCTCAAGTTCGGATATTCAATTTTAAAAATAAAAATAAAAAGAAAAAAGTGGCCCAGGGTGGGTTTGGACTAGACCACCCGTAGCCTTATTTGCCTGGGCCTTGCTCAAGCCTGGCAAGCGTCCAACACCTTGTTGAATCAGCAGGCCCAAACCACACTTTAGTCGAGTCGAAGCTTAGTGACAATGGTTGTGAGAGCTTAACGGCTTTCAT
Organism: Sphagnum contortum; assembly: GCA_963920785.1. Lineage (NCBI taxonomy): Eukaryota > Viridiplantae > Streptophyta > Sphagnopsida > Sphagnales > Sphagnaceae > Sphagnum > Sphagnum contortum. The sequence goes on from OY987277.1 coordinate 11,478,734, forward strand.
GCACACATGAGCATGTTGCCATGCTATGACACCTTATGCTAGCTACATGCTATAACTACATGTGCTGCCAAGCTCCCCTCTTCATTTTATTTTCCTTTCCTTTCCTTTTTCTCTTTTGTTTTCCCTAGATTGTGGCTATACATTACAACTATTCCTTTTGCATTACAACTCCTAACGATGGTGGTGGTGGTGTAGGCTACCGTCACCATTGTTGTTCTTACAAATGAACAATGGTAGTGGTAGCTTAGGTTGTCGTCATCGTTGTTGTTCCTACAAATGAACAAAAAACAAAACAAGAGAGGAAAGGTAACACTGTGCATTCACATTGAGCTACAAGAGGTACAAATAAAACACAAAAGATCATGTCACCAGACTAGGGACCCGTATTCAGTCCTTATTTACATATAGTCGTAGTTGTAACTATCTATCCTTTAGCCCATAGATAGATAGTCGACTATAGTTGACTACTTATTCGACTACTCTGGCTTTGACTGCCACACCGGTGATGTTTTGTTAGCGTTGATCGGCACAAGCCGTGAGTCAAGCGGTTCATGAAACGTGTTGTTGATCTCTCCATCATTGGTCAAAGCTGAGATGCTGACTGATGGCGCAGGGGACTCCATGATAAATTAATGACAACAATTGTGTAGTGTGTATTGTAGACTGTAGACTGCAGTCTGTAGTGTGTTGCACTCACGAGTCGCAAGTTACGTTTATTTTGAGGTTTTATTGACCCGACTACAACTGACTAATAGTCGATCAGGATCGTTGCCTAGTAGTCTAGTCAACTATTTATGTAGATAGTTGGAGACTATAGTCAGTACATCGACTAAAAGCTGCATCGACTACGGGTCCCTGCACCAGACGCTCAAGTAAAGTTCAAAAGAACAAACTCCACAATCTTGAGTAGGAGCCAAACAAAATAACTAGGAATCAGTGTAATCAACCAGAAATATAACTTTAACATTATCGAGCTAAATCAACTGTAGTTGTCTAGATTTCAAAGTTTTATTCACCTACAAAAATCCAAGCACCAACAAAAACCTCAACAAAATCCTTGTATACCAAAAACACAATAGAGTTACAATGTGCTTCAAAATCTAAGGATTCTGATCACACACCATCCCACTTATCTTAAACACCAAAAAGTTGGAATCTTGTTCACAGTGGAACTAATTTTAACTTACTTTAAATTACATATAGTAATTAGGATAAAAGTCTAGAACTATAGTAAAATTCTTGACATTAAGAACTTAGTTATCAAATTTAAAGTCAATCTAGTTCAATTTCTAGTAAACAATTATTAGCAAACACATAGTTCAAAATTAAATATTAATGATTACAATCAATCAAATGCAATAATTTGTTTAAAATTTAAACCTTAGCTTATCATTTTTAAAAGCAAATTGTACTTATTTACATAAAAAACTTGAAATAATTGAAAATCGAATAACATCCTTGGTTCAAATTCTATTTCAATTTGGAAAAAAAACTGATTACCTAGTTATATTAGATTCCAACATTGATTCCAATAAAACTTTAAAACTCCATTTTGGAAACCTTAGAACCTAACCTATAACCTAGACTTGAAATTGCCAACATTGGCACGTACCCATGTATAATTATGATAAAAAATAATTTGCAATCAAGTAAGTGATTATTGTAGTATGCATACTTTTGAAAAGATGGATATATTTATAATTAGATAATGCAAAAAAATAATCTTACACCTTAATTTGTCACTTAAAAATTAAATGTTGAAACTAATCCAAACCAAACCATTTTTAAATACTCAAAATGCCATTTAAAGGCCACATTTTGCCTCCTAATGTGGCATTAGGCCTAGGTCAATTGATAGTGATAGATAAGGAGGAAAAATGCACACCCAAGCACACTCACCCTGGGTGTAATCACACTAACATGAACCATAACAAATGCAACCAGGGTTTAGTTTTTCATGTTTAGAAATGGTTATTTCATTTGGTGTTGAAAGTATAATTTTTTTTAATATAATAAGGTTCATAATATATCATTGGAACATGTGAATTAATTTGAAAAATATTTGATGAATAATAAGCTCTCAAAAACACTCATTAAACATTATAATGCATATTTTTTTACACTAAAAAAACTTATAAATAGAATTCAAAACTTTTGACAATTACATATATTTTAAAATATTTTATATAAACCTTGACATAATAATAATAATGAAATTATAAAGTTTTTTGAAGATTTAAAAATATATATTCTAAAAAATATTCCACCCAAAGTAGTCCCAAAAGTAGGCAAGTGCGGCTCATGTTATCCCATTTGCACCCCTTAGCATATAGGTCTTCTGGTAGGTCATAAATTAGCATAGATAGGTCATAAACTATAACAAGTAAGAAATGCCTAATGGGTTTAATGGCCAATTTTTGGCAATTTTAAAACTTGGCAAAAACATATTAATGTTGTGTGTATAAATGTATTGATGAATCCATGAATCAATACCTAGGTTAATATTCCATGGGTATGAAGCTAGAGTGTTACTAATATACTTGTATTAGACTTTGGAAAAACCTTCTAGTTCTTGTTACTCATATGACCACTAGAAATTTTAAATCCTAGGTAATGCTAGGAGCAACCTTTTCTCAATATTGATCCACATGTTCACACCACTAACACTAGCTTCGTATTTCAAAAATGAAAATTTGGTCCAGGATTGATCCATATTCTAAATCTCTACATACATACATATATATATATATATCTAGCCCCAAGAAAAATTCCATAAAATGTTAACCAAAACTATGGAGTTAGGTTTTCCCTTTGTTTATAACATTGTTGGGAGGTTATCTAGATTAAAATGTTTTGTATGAGGGTTCACGTTGAGGTTCTTGTGATCTAGACTTGAGTTGATATATATACTTTTGGAATTGACATAAGAATTGGATTCTAGAATTAATCTTTTGTTAGATTTGAAATTCAAATGATGAAAAATATTCTTAAACACAAGGTTAGGATCTTTAGGTAGGAAAATTAATGTTTAAAAAATAGTTCATAAGTAAGTTGAACTTTTAAATTAGTTGTTGAACTTCGTACCTATATCAACCATGCTTGTTTTAGTTTGTCATAAAAAATTGTATCCATACAATTTCTAGCATTGGGGATTGTGAAGTGTGTAAATGGAACCAAGCCCATAGTTTTTTGAATTGGGTTTGAAGGTTTTTGAATTTGAATTATTTTGATATAAATGGAACTAAAGGATTTAAAAATCTGAAGAACTAGGCTAGAAATTGTATGGCATAGAGTTGTACCAATAAAAAAACAATTGTTTGTTGTATATGGAGTTCAACAACTAATTACATCAATACTTAATCATAAAATTCAACTTAGTTATCATTCTCAAAGAGAACTAACTTTCCTACCTAAAAAACCTAACGTTATGTCAAAGAATGTTTTTTCATGAGTTTGGTTTCATTTTTAGATCTAGCAAAATATTAGTTCCATGGTCCAATCCCAATAAAAAGATGTCAACTCAAGTCTAGGTCCCAAAAATTTAAACCTAAACACCTAGTTTTAACACTACAAATTAGATACTCTCACAATAGTGGTTCATCATCTAATAAGAAACATTTTCAACGCTTTACTTCAAATTACAAGCAATTTTTTTATAAAATACTTCAAAAGTCCTTGGGTTATAATTGTGTGGCAATTGGAAACATTGCAATATTTCACAATCTAGGGTTCACCCACAACCTTATGCTAACCTTAGTTTACTTGATGGAGACACAACATTATTGATTAATCCATTGAGAATTTTGTGAAAATATCTTCAATCACAAAGGCATTTGTTACAAGGACTACATACCCAAGGTTGTCAAAACTTAGTTTGTGGCTATGGGGATGTTTTGGGGTACAAGGCACAAGTTCAAACCTTCACCTGAAGAACCTCTAATTAATTTTACAATGTCAAAATTGAGACCTTTGGTTCTCTTAAAAAGGAAGAATTGCACAACATTGGTTTATAACACATGTCATAATTAGCTATAATCTATGTTACATTGCACTAATATAACATTCAAGCCAATGTTGTGTGGGTATATTATTTACCCTAATTTATTTTTCAAAAATTGATGAACTTGCATGTTGCACATACCCAAAGGTATGTGAATTTGAAAAATTATATGTTATTCATACCCTTGGATGTATATTGTTGAAAAGGGATTATGCCAAAAATCAAAGGAAGTAGATTAAGATGAGTAGGCCATGAAATTTATACATATCAAAAATTGATATGTGCATATTTCCAATTCTACCAATCATTTGGGATGTGTTGATGCTAGTTTTGCCAATTTATTAGTGTTTTCAATTGCACTAATTTGTTGGAGTGTGGGGTGAACAAACCATTGAACATGATGTTCAATCCTAAAAACAAAATGCAGGTATGAATTTCAAAAACTTCAAAAATATCCTTAGTTATAACATTATATGTGTATATGTATTCAACATTAGGTAATTAAGTTCCATGTTTCATTGAGCAAATCAAAGTTTTTTAATGTGTTTGTGGTTGCACTCAAGGATGAATCAAACACTTTGATTTTTGCATTCTAACATGAGTGTGCATGATCTTGTTGGGTTTGGCCTTCAAAAATTGTCTCAATACTTCCAAAATGTGAACATTTATATTTCAAATTAAGTAAATAAAAAATACATGTACCCATTTTTTACATCAAATAAAGGTATATGATGATGTGTACCTAAATTCTACCCATCTACCAAAAATCACAATTTTTTTTATACCCAAACCTTATCTTGATGAAAAAAAAATACTAAAGTGCCTTTCATTTGATGGATAAACAGATTGAAAAAGGTTATAAACTTACCCAAGGATATATCAAAAATATATACCCACAAAACATTGGTTCAAACCCCAAAAACTCTTTAATAATTTGCCCCTGTTAAAAATAAGTTCATTTTTTTTTAATAATAGAGTTTTTGTAAAGTCCTAGAAACATGTCATGGGAAGGTCGAGTTTGCTTGATTCATGGGTCATAATGCCAAACACAACATCAAAAAACTACATCACATCCCATTTGGGCATGAAACACAATTTTGCATCAGAATTTGGTATGAAATTAACAAGTTGTTGCCCATCACAAATTTAATGCACTACACACAAAGCTCTTTGTCATGTCATGAACCTTTTCACATCTTTGTTTTAAGTTTTTGTTTTCAAGCTTTGAGTTGTTCTTTTGTGAGCAAGCTTTGCAAGCCTTTTTTTGGTCATTTTCCTTTTTTGTACCTCAACAATGATAGCAGTAGATGTTTTTTTTTGTTTTTTTGTTTGTTGTAGGAGTGGGCATAAGAAGAGCTTGGAGGAGGCTTTTTTCATTGTAGACAATGATAATAAGGGGAGGTCATGGCACACAACTTGTGCCCCCTCTTCTTCACCTTGTTTTGGTTTTTTTGTGGCTTCAAAATAGATAATGATGAGAGGAGTACATGTAACTCCTGCCCCCTCCTCTTGTCTTTTTTGTTATTTTTTGGTCTTTTTTTGGTAGGCAACATCATGTTCATAATGATGTTTTATGATCATTTGATTTCAATTCTTCTTATAAGTTGTAATGCATGTTGGATTCATAGTGAGGTTGTTTTTTTATCCTTCAATGTTGACTCTTCCTATATGGTGCATTGTTGCATTCATAGTGATGTTTTCTTATCCTTCAATGTTTGCTCTTTTTGTCATTTTGTTGCCAAGAGCCCATGAGTTGGAAAAAATGTTGTTAAAAGAGAGTGCATGTTAGGTTTTCAAAATTTTGGTCCCTTATTGCAAGATTTTGTAGAAAATAGCAAAAACAATGTGATGAAATGCCAAATAGGAGGTGAAAGTGGGGCCAAAAAAGGCACCACTTTAAGGAAAACTCTAATATGTGAAATGAAAGTCACTTTAAGCATTTTTGCACTTCCTTCTACCTCCTTTCTTTAAACGTGCGTGCATTGAATTGGAGTTAATTTTTGTATTGGTAGTGGCTTGTTCACAATTTTGGGTTGGTTCTTTGCCTGTTTCCTAATCCAATTCTCTACCAATTAGATTGGAGGTCTAAAATCCCCATGGAATTGGAATTGAACCTTGCAATTACTGGCTTCTTTTGTGTTTAAATTAACATCAATGGGGAAACATAAATTTCAAAAACATTGTGATATGATATGTGGAGATACACCTATTATTCCCATTAATAGAGTAGGGACTCATAGTCTTTTTAAAATTTTTTCTTTGAAAATTTTCCAAAAATTGACAAAGCTTTTCAAAAAGGAAAGATTTTATTGCAAATTTATTTTTTCTTTAAAAAATCCAAATTACAAGGGGAAGGTTTTGCTACATTCATATGTATTGGCTATGATATTCAAAAGTTCTTTGGAAATGTGTCGCCAATTAAGTCAAAATCTATTAAAGGACATTTGCCACTTTGGTTCCATCAAGAAATTGAAAAACAAATTGGTAGGGAGCAGGATTCTCCATGGTTTTGCCCTATTCTCAAAGTCTATTATATATTTTGAGACAATAATCCAAATAGTGCGGGGATGTTAAACACACCCTTACAAACTTTGTGGATGTCATTGCATGGTTTTATGTACCATTTAGTTCATGGACTCCATGGTCAACATATGTAAAAGTAATTTATTGTAATTAAACTTTGTATCAACATCGATTAAACCTTGTTGCAACACCATGTGTCTGCCACCTAGGTCATTAAATTAACAAGGGGGATTTTAAAGGTCTTGCTCGACAATTTTTTCAAAAGTCGCAACAAATTGTCTTAAGTTAGGGTAAATAATATACTCAATACAAATTGTCTTAGTGAAATCTATGACTAACAAACTACCATCTTGCATTCACCTACAAACAAACAAAGCACATAGTATAATCCAAAGAAATGTATCCATATATATTAATTGCCATTGATCTTGTCATTCAAACCTATTTCCACTTCACCAAAAATACTATTGTCATCCTTCCAATTCTATTGTTTTAACATGTTTCTTTTGGTGAATTTTCTTGAAATGGATTTTTTTTAAAAAAAAGGCAAAAAACTTGTGTTTTTTGGACTTTTTAGTTGCCAAAATTTGAAAACATATTTAATTTTTTGGAAATTGCAAGATTTAATCTTAAGTTTTAATAAATGACCAAACATATAGAAATATGTTAATCTTTTTTACTTGCATAACATTTAATTGTCAAATTCTTGTGAAATTGATTCATTAAAACTAATTTAGGTAGAACATCTTTAGGTTTCATGAGTTGTCCTTTTAATGATAATTTTAAATTAGAATCTATTTAGCTAATTCCCAAGTAAAGAGGAATGGAAAGGTGTGTTTTCAAATCTACATTTTTTTTCCCCCAACACCATAGTCGTGAACAAATTTTCAATACCTTATGTAGCAATTTGCATCCCATTTCACTTCAATTATATTTGAATTCAATTTACTTGCCTATCTAGTTAAGTGAACTTAACATGTTAAGATATTACAAGTGGGAGTTGAATGCCTCACCTTCACAAAGACAGATGAAGTCCTCAATCAATGCACCACACCTTTGGTGGTGACATTCTAACACCTTTGGTGATGACATAAGATGTCACAGTCACAAATATGAACACAAAAAACCTCTACCATTTGTGTAGTAGGTAAGTACTAGGTATACTAGATATTGTGAAGGTAACAAGTAGGAGGTAGATGGGTACAAGTTATAGGTAAGTAGAATAGGTATTACAAGTAGGTATGTAGTACTAGGTAAGTCATAGGTAGCCACATGAACCTACTACCTATGACCTACATATATAAACCTATCTACCTATCTAAACCTATCTATGTGTCTACATACCTACCTACCTATTTCCATATTTTCCCACCTATCTTTAATTTACATACCTATTTATCATTCTACATATGTACCTACCAACCTATCCACCTATTTGTCTACCAATCTACTTACGTTTCTATAAAAGTATTGTGCTCATCAAAAGAAGAAGAAAAAAGAAGAAGAAAATACACCCAGATCAAGTATGGCATACAATAATTGCCCCAAAAAAACTCCCATATGGAGAGGCAGGGTGAGATAATGCTTTATGATCTTGTCCTATGATTTAGGAAGTTTGCAAAAACTTGGAAGACAAGAATCAAGGTATTGCCCATTGTGTGTATAGATAGGGTGGTATCTTTCAGAACAAGGAAAGTTTTTCAAGATAAGAGAAGGTTTGGGAAAAACAATATGTTCCTTTGCAAAATAAGGGAATTATTAATTGGAAACAAGATGTTTACTTGCTTTGAGGAGGACCAATTGCACCCTATAACAGGGCCTCCATTAACACTAAAAAAAACAGCAAGGTCTTTATGAAAACTACAAACTAATGCCCACTTTACACAAGGAGTCAAGGCCAAGATTCAACTCAAATCAAAGCATTCCTATTGCTGCAAAAGTTGAAATCAGCCACAAGGGCTCTACACTAGGAGTCAAGGGCTGAAATAGAAAAAATCTTTTCAATCTGCCCCAAGTTACTAATAAATGCTGAACTTTATGGCCTTATATTGGCCCCAAGGCTTAGAAAAGGAAACCAACTAATTTGCAAAGCCAATTCACAACCCTTGGAACCAATGTTCCAGCATTTGTTAATATCCGAACATCAATGTTCTAGCATTTAGTGATAATTTAGGGCCAAACAACAAGCCAAAAATGCTCAAAGTTGGCCTGAAGTTTTTTCAGCCCTAACTTCTAGTCTAAAGTGGGCCTAGAGGGGCATTCACACTTGGTGTTAGGGACTCAAGTGTTGAGTCCCCCTAACACCATGCTATCATTTAGGACTTACACCTACTTACCATGAACATTTTATGTTAAGCTACCATTCACTTAACATTAAGCTATCACCCAATGTAACATTGGGTGCCACCTAGGATTCCACCTAGATTTTCATTTAGCATTAACTTAACATCAAGTGTGAATGCACCATAAATATTGTAACAAAACACAATAGGTGTCGAAGTTTTAACTGTTGGTGTAGAAAATCAAATGCCCAAAAGTAATGTGGAATAATAAATGTAAAATACTAGGAAATTGGTGGTTATTTTAAAATTATTTAAAAAGTATGTAACATGCCCAACATTTGGATCACAATAGGAATTTCACAATGTCAGTTCAACACTCTTTTGTGATGTGGGTCCTTTTACTCCTAAAGTTTAAGGCCCAAAGCACATGGGACTTTGGTATGGGCCTTGATGCCTTGGCCTAAAACCAAAAAGACTACTTTGCAAATGGTGGAACTTTAACAAGGTCCACAATAAGCTCAAAGCTACTAAAAGGGGGATAAAATAACACAAAGTACAAAACTTCAAAAATTCAAATGTCTTATGGACAGGCTTACCTGAATGAATGGGACCTCTCATCTCAAATGTCATCCAATCCAATGCCTTCTTTGATCATGCAAGGTGGAAGGTGACCTTTCCCTCAAGTACTTTAAAGAAAACATCAAGAAGCTTCGACATCAAGACAAACTAGATGTGCCAGCTTCTCTTCTCATCCTTGATTTTTGCATCTAGGACCCAAGAAGCATGTGCATCTTCTCTTCTTGTCCTTGATTTTTGCATTTAGGACCCAAGAAGCATCTGCATTGTGGAAGCAAGTTGCCAATGCTACGGGTTGGGTAATGTGGTCCTGGGAAGACAAAGTACAACTTGAATATCATCACTCAACTTTGGTTTAGGTTCAAACTTTGGTACATTTTCATTGTCATCCCCAAAACTTCTCACATTCAACTCAATAGGCTTTCACACTACCCAGGAATTTGAATCTGGATGAAGGGTTTAGGGTTTGGAGTACAAGCATGAAGCTTAGGACCAGCATTTTCTTTTAGGTGAAAATTTGCATCCTGGCAACCAAAAAAGAAAAAAAAGAAAAAGAGCCAGTGCCACTGATACAATTGCTGTTTTTTGGAAAAAATTGGCCAAAAGTCACCACATTATGGGGAGTTTTTTTTTGAAGTCGTCAGATGTAGACAATAGGTTCCAGCATGTTGCCAAAATTCAACAAAGTTCCTAAACTTTTCTACCAATTTCCTCTCTGACTTGTAGGCAAAGTTGAATAAAAAAAAGATAGTTAGGATGCTTCAACTTTAGACTTGAACTACTTACTGTAATGTTTTTTCTGTTTCAAAGTCTGTTGAGAGATGCAAAATCTGATTTTCTTTTTATCTTGGTATGCTTATGATCTTCTTATGAATTTTACTTTGTGACACATTAGAGAAATCCGCAAAGTCGCCCTTTCCTTGGGCCTCCTTTCACCCCCTAACCCTTCTTCTAGTGGTATACGTAAAGTAATGAAATTTTACTAAATCTCAGCGTGAAATGCTCACACTCAGTCCAAAATGCTGAATCTCATAATTTAATGCACAATGTTCGAGAGGAATTATAGTACCTGTATACGTAGGAGCAGTGAAAATCTATGTAGCAGCAGTGGAGGCGATCAGGAGAAAAGAAAGACAGGATGAAACTCAGGAAACCATCAAAATTGATGGTTTTCTTAGTTTCAGCCCCTCTTGAATGCTAATGTACTTTTTTGCAGGTTTTTTTTCATTAATCTCAGCCTGTGTATGACATAACTCAGGGCAGTGGTGCTGTCTTTTCCTGACTTTACGCATATCTCTAATATTGTTATGAAAATCTACAAGTTGACATCATTCTAGACCCTTTTTGAACTCACAGATAAGCTCATCTCTTTCACCAAAAGGAGAAAATTCTAAATATACCCATTAGTGTACGTTTTTTCTAAAATGCTTTGAATGTATTGAATTTGAATTTTATGTTCAAACTTTTCTTTTGCTTGAATTTTAATGCATCTAAGTGAGAGACATTTGGTTGCAATCTAGTTTTTCCTTTGAGGGGAAGGTGTAACAGGTTTCAAATACAATTGGGTGTGGTTTCCAATTGGTCAACCTTTTTGGATACCCCCTTTCCTTTGAACAAGTGATTTTTTGGCTCAATTTTGTGATGTAGCTAAAGTGGTGATGATCCACAAGAAGACTAAACCAACTTTGGTTAGAAGCTAAACATGAAAGTAGAAATTTGAAACATTCTTCTATATTTTTGGCTACCTACCTGAACTGTATATACAAATCTGGCAAATTTTCTGAAGTTTTGGTTAAATTTTGGCTATTGAAAATTTTAAAGTTACTGAATTTTAGCATTTTTAATTTTAATATAGATTTTTGGTTATCTGTCAACAAAGAGTGAACATAAGAAGAATAAATGTTTGTGGGTTAGCAAGGGTTGAAATGTTGTTATTGGGTTGGTTTGTGTTGTTGGAGTTGTTATAGACAAAAATTGTAAAATCATTTAATTTGTTGCCATTTTTTAGCTCTAGAAACTTGGTTGACCCTTGATAGATTTGAAGAAGATGAAACATTTGTTTGAGTTTTGAAGGTGAAGAACATGCCGCACAAGCACTGGTTTGATTACATTAGTTAAAAATTAATTGAGACCATGCATTGGATTGTCATGAGATTGATCAAAGTTGTGCAAAAAATCAAGTATCTTGTTGTTAGTTGTGATGAAATTACAACAATTGACAATCAATCTTCATGTAATGTGCATGCTTATGTTGTTGATGGCTTTAAGAGGATGCCATTGTTGTTGAATCTTGAAAAGGTGGTTGGCAAAGGTTTTGTAGGTAACCTTGCTACTTCAATTTTGAGGTCCTTGGTGAAATATGGGTGTTTAATAGTTGAACAAATTGGTAGCAAAATGGTTTTTTTGGGTTAGATGGGGTTGCAACCTACAAGGTTCATTAGTATGCATATAGATGTTTTTCTTTCATTAATTGAGGTCTAAACTTGTAGCTTTCATGATTGTAATACATTGCATGGAAAATTGGACTAACCTAGCCATGCAAATTCTTTCTACTTTGCCCCTAATTTTTAAATTAAACAGATTGGTGTAGATTATTTATAATTATTTTTCATCTTCATTAAAATGACACCTTGAACAATGTGCTCATGTTGAGTTATAATGAACCACATGAGTGGACCTACTACATAATGTAAAGACTATGTGGATTTCCATGTTGTCCCTTGCTAAGTGAGTTCTTGTAGAGTACAATATTTTGGTGGTGAAGGTGAATGATGACATGAACATGTTAATAGTAACAAAAAGAAATCTAGGGTATCTTTGATTTGTGACATTGAGGTGGTCATGGGATAGATTTGCATCATGCCACTATTGACGGCAATGTGTATGGACAAAACATTTTTATATGTGATTTTGTTAGTTTTGTCCATATGTCTTATGTTGAGTTGTACAACAAATGTTTTGATCAAGAAAAAAAATACATTCAAGAACACTTCAAGACCTTTTTAAACCTACATGAATGTATGAATGACTAATTCCTAATTGGAGGTGGACTTAACCTACAAAAAACATACAATTTACACAATCTTTTACTGCATGGGCAAGTAATACCAATTGCATAAGAAGTGCCTTCTTAGTAGTGTGTTCACTTGAACCACACAAGATGATTAAACACAATTTTTGAAGTAATCAAGGTTCAATGTTCACATTTTATTTTTTGATCTTTAAATTTGAACAAACGTTCCCAAGCTAAGAATTGATGAATGCGATTGGCATCATCTATCCTCAACATTAGTTAATTTTTCATGTTGAAGAAATTTTTTGAGGGCATTTGGCCTTTACTAAAGGTTGATTTCTATTTTGAGAAGTTCAAATTAACCCATAAATTGATTAAATGAAGATCCCTACTTTCCTTTATGAAGTGAAACTTGATTTTTCAACTTCTCTTTTCAAGATTATTATGCACAACAATCATGTTTCTAAACTAAACCCCCCATTGGTGTGCAACCCACCCTATCATTCGACTATGGTTTAAAGTAACATCCTACTGCCTTTTGCAAAAATGTTAACTTTCTAAATATTTTGCATTAATATTTTTGTAATTATGATTTTAGAAAATGTAGAAGATGAATACTAATTGTCGACCTTGTTATTCATAAAATCCAAGTTGCACAACTAGTTAACTATGCTTTTGGATTTGGTTATGAGGATGTTTGCGTGGGATCATTATAGTTTAAATATATATTTCCTTTTAGGGATGCCATCAAGGATTGGACAAAGAATAAAATGAAACATGTAGTGAATTGGTTTAATATTTATAGCTTCACTTAGTAGTTTATGATGCAAGTTTTTCAATTTTTAAATTACACCAACAATTTGCAATGGCATGAAGATGTTATAATTGTTGATAGTTGAGGCATTTTAGTTTCATACTTGATGTATGCCAATTTTTTGGCAAGGTTCATAAGTAAATATATGAATTAGTCAGTAGAGATTTGATTTCCACCCTGACTTTCTTTTGTCTTGTTAGGAGTGATTTTTTCTAGAATTTTTTATATTGCATGATTGTTGGTATATTTTGTTTGTACTAATGTTATATTTTGGGTTGATGTTTTGTAATTGGTTATGCAACTTGTATTGGTAGTACATATTAATGTGAGCATGTAGGTATGGTTCTAATGTGTGTGGTTTATGTGGGACCGAACTAGGTTGCAATCAATAGGATCCAAAAGGATCAAGTTTCGACCTTCCCCAAATTCATCAATTTTCTTAGTCTTCATATCTATGGTGTTTTGTCCATGTGAAATTGAGGTTATGTTCATGATGTTTTTTTAAATTTAGGTTTTTGTTGTTGAGGTCTTAATTCCAAGCTCACCAATTTGCCAAAAGCTCCAATGCAACCTACAAATGCTTGCCACATTTCATGCCTTTCCATCTATTTGATTGTCAAACAATGTGTCACTTAAAACATAGTTTCACCAATGTATGTTATGACTTGTTTTTGAACATCATTGCCCATATTTAATTACTTAAGTGCTTAAGTCATTAAAATGCATGCCTTAATCTGGTGGGCTTACCCTTGGCATTTCCAACTTTCCATCACTCCCTTTGCATTAAATTTTTTGTAGCCATTTAATATACCTTGGATTTCTGGAAAAAGAACATTACCTCAAGGTCAGATTTTACAGTTATATTATTTTTAGTGTTTATGTAAGTTCAATGGAAAATTTTGACAATTCAATGGGTGCAATAAATGTAAATAAATGTTAGTTAATTACTTAAAAAGCTGTTGCGAACTTAAAGCCATTTTAGATTAAGTCCCGGGTCTAATGAAATAGAACAATCTTATTGAACGAAAGCCATAAATAGGACCCACGGCCATCATAGGAAGGTCCAAGACCACAAAGTGGCAAATTGAGGCTAAACCTACATGGCACCATTTTGGACGGAAGATCAATTGGTTCAGACAGCAAAATGAGCTCAAAGGAGAGCTCAAGATTTGGAGAATCAAGATGCAAGCTAGGCTCCAAGGCATAGTCCAACTCAAGGATTCAATTTGTTTGTTTCAAAGGAGTCTAAAAAATTGGTTTCTAGGAATTTGAACCCTGAACCCCCATCCAAAGTGGGCCTTAGTCGTCAATGGAAATCCGATCCTTACACATGGACCTACTTCCTTGATGATCAGGATTCAATACTAGCAGCCCTTTTTTTTTATTGATGCAACTTTGTCCAAAATAAATTCAAAATTAAAAAACAAAGTGATTTTCGGGGTTTTCAATTGCTACGGGTTAGGAAAAAAACAGGTAAAAATCATCAGATTTCTATATTTGATTTTCAGTGACTAGCCTAAAATATAAAAATGTGATTAAAATTTTGTATTTTATATATGGTTTATAGCCAGATTGGCTAAATCTTCCCTGGGATGATCCCCATTTTTTCAACATCTTCCTATGGATGATGGCCACCTTGGCTAATCAAGTTCCCAAAGAAAGCACTGTTCAATAGTTGCACCTGATAGGCTAGCGATTGAGTCACCGAATGAAAACTCCATTTGGTGCGCTCCAGCTTTTTTTTCTACTGGCGAAATTTCGTCAAAAAGAAAAAGAAAAAGAATCAAAAAAATTGAAAATGAAGTGATTTACAATCGCCAAAATTGAGAAAAATAATAATAATCGTCAAATTTCTATAGTTGGTTTTCTGTATGTAGCCATGAATATAAACTGTTGATTAACAAAATGTGTTGATTAACATATTTGGTTGTTAACCATATTTGGCTAAACCTTCACAGGGGATGATCTCTACATTTAGAAATTCCTAAAAGAACACTGCGCTTGACTGAATTCCTTGAAGAATATTCCAGTTTCTCGTCGCCAACATAATAATATCCGTGGTGTCCGTCTGTCCGGCGGTCCTCCTTTCCATCCATCCGTCCCGTCGTCCGTCCTGTCATCCGTCCATCCAAGTTCCTCATCCCCGAAGAAGAAGATGATGGAAGAGGAGGACGACGAATAGCGGCAGCAGCAGTTTATCCAAACATTTTAACAATTAGAAACTTTTTTAAAACACTTAAAAATAGAAACAAAATGAAAACATATAAAATAAATATATTTAAACATGAAACAAGAAAGGGAAATACAGTAAAATAATCTTAAAAGAAAATTAAAAAGCAGATGACAAAAAATAAGAAACAAAACAAAGAGCAAAAGAAACAAAAAAAAACCATACTTGAAAAAACAAATGAGGTTTGTCTTCTTTTTCCAAACTTCAAACCTGCATCTAATCAAACAAAAATACAAAAGTTTTTAAAAATTATTTTCATTATAAAACATATTAGAAAAACTAGAATTTTTTTGAAAAAGAAAAAAGAAAAAAAAAATAAATGCATAAAAATAGAAAAAATATGAAGATAGACAAAATAAGAATTGAAAAAATAAAAACATGAAACAAACATAAACAGAAAAAAAGTAAAAACGCAAAAAATATAAAAAAGGAATGGAAACAAATGAAACAAGGAAAGGGAAATACAGTAAAATAAATTTAAAAGAAAAAAAATTTACAGAAATGAAGAAATCAAATAAAAAATAAAATAAATAAAATAAAACTTATAATAATGAAGAAAAACCTTACTTGAAAAAGAATGAGGTGTGTTTTCTTTCTCCAAACTTCAAACTTGCATCCAAATAAACAAAAATATAAAAGTGAAAAATAAACACTTTATTTTTATTATACAAAATAATAATAAAAACAGAAAACACATAAAAATAAAAAATAAACAAGATAAAAGTTTCTAGAAAAAACTAAAACATGAACCAAGTTTAAAGAAACCGGGGGACTTCACAGTGCCCGAAGGTCACGGGCACCCACTATATATAATATTTTAGGTGTCTCTCCATCCGGTCGTCCTCCTTGAGGGTAAGGGGGTTAGGGTTAGAACGCCCTTCATAAACGCGTTTCAAAAGAAGAAAGCTTGGAATCTGGCCAAATCCTCCACAAATCTCAGCGATTTCAAAACCTGTTTTTTTTTCTCCTCAAAATGTGACGATTTCAAAACTCTTTTTTTTCCCCTCCTGGAAATGTGGCAATTTAGGTTTTTTTTCGGAAATTTTCCAAAATGCTCGCTTCACCATGTATGTTTTCATGGGGGACTTTTCAACGGATTTTCGTCACAAAAAAAAATAAATTAGCTGCTTTGCGCCTGTGTGTGTGTCTCTCTTGGTTTAAAGAAACCGGGGGACTTCACCGTGTCCGAAAGTCACGGGTACCCACTAGTTGAGCTATAATTACGAGGGGGGCGTTCCAGCCGCGATTCATGCGTGGTGTACGAATGAATGTCCGGGTGTCACTAGTAATCCTGTCGCTACTCAGTACTTACTGCCAAAACCAAAATTGCTCTATTGATTTGAGCGATAATCGTCCTCCGAGCAAACGCCTAGTTATAACTATTTACTGGACGACAATTAACCACAGAATCTGTGATCACAACAACCTAATGGAAAGATCTCCTCAGGCACACATGATCGATCGGGACGACCGACAGAATGACTGCAGCAGATCAAGCTTCAGTCAACTCATGATTAATGCGATGTTCATTCTAGTGGTTGAGAAGCTGCTGAAGGAGCCAACTTCGAACAACAGCTTAGAACAGGCTCCTCAAACATAGGCACCAAATGAGGGGAATTACGGAGAGAGAGAGTGAGAGAGAGGATAGGTGGGGCCCTAGATGAAATGGGAACTGAGAAGAAAAAGGGGTCCTCATGATGCCAGGGACCACCACCACCCAAGTACTCATGGCGTGGTTGATCACGAAAGGATAGAATGGTTTACAGTATATACGCATGATGGCCTCCGTGCGTGCGTGCACCAGTAGTAAACGTGTTATGAGCGACAACTAAAGAAAGAAAGAAAGCTAGCTAGCTGGGATGAACCTCGAAAAAGAAACGAAAGGGACAAACTCAGAAGTCCTGTTGAATGAACTAGTCTAGTCCCAGAGGCGACTTCAACTACAAGGTGGGTGCAGTGGACGGTATGACTCGATCAACGCGAGGAGGGACAGAGGGTACAGTAGCTGGGTAACGACAAGCTGCAGTGCTAGTAGCTAGCTAGTTACTGGGTAGCAGCTCGAGGGAAGGGTGGAAGGTGCGGGGGAAAAGGTGAGGTAGCTCAATTGGGGGCAGCAGCAGCTGCAGCAATTACGTCTGCTGCGGGAATTCTTCCAGCCTAGGTTATAGGAAAATCAAATTGGGTCACAGTGTTTACACGGATGATCGCAGGAGCAGTGGCTTGGAATTTCAAGCTGTGAAACAAAAGTGGATTAAAGAAGATCGAATGCAGCAAAGAACTTGACGGGGGTAGGGGGGGAATCGGAGCTGATGTGCACTTCCATGACTGCCCACAAGCTCCATGCGCATGCGGCGCAAGTCCTCCGGCTCAGCGGTGGCTGTGATGATATACATCCTATAACCAATGCTGCAGTGATTACCTTGCAGAAAAACTCGCCTGCTGCAGATTCGCCTGGTAGTGGTGATCAGTACAGCAATGTCGGCGATCATCCCAGCCATGACTCCCTGCAGCTGGCTGCCACTCCAGCGAACTCGGGCGGCAACAACAAGCGCAGGCGACGACCTGCGGGGACACCTGGTACGTGGCTACTATCACCAGCATATAGATAATTCCAAGTTCTTAATTAACAAGCAGCTTCTTGCGCCTGCAGTTAAATTATATCTTCGAAGTTTTCTATAGCCAGACTCGATGGTCACCGCGAGAGGATTCGTCCTGAGATGCATTGAATCTCGTGCTGTAACCTCAGCTAGCTGGCTCTCACGGACGTCGTTCTCGAGTCCTCCACTTCCTTTTGCCATGTTGTCCGAAGGTTCAAGCTGGAACCGACATATATCTCACATATGTGACATGTGGTTTTAGTTCTCACGGGCGCCAGACCTTAGTTTCAGCCTATTACGAGTTCATCTCCCAGCTGTGAGATAACTGTGAGCACCGTTAGTTGAAAAAAAATAATGGGAAGCTGCTCTGATCACACAGCAACATAATGGAAAGATGTCCTAATACCTATGCATCTGCCCCAGAAAGTACAACTAAACCTGCAATTATTTCGCACGAAGAGTCAGTCTAGACCAAGTTACGATGTATCTTCTTCCTCGTCGAGCTGTAATAGTAAGCAGCGGACAACATTAAAAAGGAAACGAGATCATACATACATGTGTGAACTCTTGTACTTCCAATTGTAAAAGATTTCAAATTGTTATGCAAGCGAAACTTAGGAAGCACGTATCATTTACATTGTTTCCTAGGGAGATTGTTATATTCAGTGCAAAACTGTTCTTGAAGCTCTTTGCCGGTCACATGAGGCTTATCCGTGGATTAGACTCGAGATTCGTCGAAGGGAGAGGTTAAGTTCGACAGTTCTAAAGTTCATGGTGTCATTTCTATGCTTTGTTATAGACAAAGCGTTCAAAAATAATACTGTTTGCTCGTCTGTCACTATAGACTCTTAATGCAGCAATCACCAAGCTGTAGGTAAGCTGTGTCTAGCGTTCGGCTTCTAATGGGGAGTAGTAGTCAGGAGCAGCAGACCTAACATAGTGGGGGAGTACTCGGGAGCACCAGACCTACTTCTGTAATGCCCAACTGCTACTAAAGAGTACACAAGAAACAGGACTCAAACCTTGATTTTCAAAGGATTTCAATAACCCTAATTGAAAATCGAAGCTCTAAATTTCATGGCAATCTATTGCTCTGTCTCTCACACAATCTCTGTGTACTAGATGCGTAGCTCCAGAATTTTGAGGTTCAGAGAGTGGCCACCTCGAGAGAGTGCAGGCGTCTTAAACTGTGCAATATTCACATGAATTCATTCTTGCTGCAAGCAAACATCTTGGCTGGAATGTAGAAGTGCAAACAGCCGTGCTAGAGACGCTCCCTGTTTGGGTGATCATGAGTCCAGGACTCCAGATTCCTATATCGTAATAAGAATGGTCAGTCATGACTGAAACATCTTAAGGTCCTAACTTCGCAACAGCTTCACGACGACTAAAGCGCATTAGAATCACAAGCTAAGTTCTATTTCGAATTTGTACACCACCTAAGGATGGACGTAGACGTTATAAATGCAAGCTATGTGCAGCTTCCCATTGCTTACATATCCGAACTGCTGCCAATTACTATTGTGCAACTTGCAAGAATCTTCCGTGTCCCGCAATAGTGAGTGGCGTCGTGAGCTGCATGTTATAAGCTGTACTGATAGTGGTTCCAGCTAAAAAAATGCTCGCTCGGATTAAGGCGGAGAATCAGATTTCAAGGCATAGTCTCTGAAAGTATAGTCTTGTGGGATACGCGGGCAAGAGTAGATGAGCAGCGGATTAATCAGCAGGCGCGTTGACTTACGCGGTCAGAATGATGATGGCAAAATATCATAATTTTGCAGATCCAGATGCGGAAGTGGTCGCCCTGTCTCCAAAAACGTTGATGGAATCGGACAGATTTATCTGTGAAATTTGCAATCAGGGCTTCCAACGGGATCAGAACCTGCAGATGCATAGACGACACCACAAGGTAACTGGTTCAATCCTGTGTCTCGACTGGATTCATATTGTAGTTCTAAGTAGCTGCTGGAAGTTTCTCATCATCTGCATCAGGCTGCAGTATAAGTCTCGTCCAGTTGCAGCACGGATGTTGCTGCACCCTAGTGCAGGTCTGATATAATTGTTTTCGTGATTGGCATGCTGCAGGTACCATGGAAGCTGCTCAAGAACACCAGCAGCAGCAGGTTAGCTACCCACAAGAAGCGTGTGTATGTTTGCCCTGAGCTAACGTGCTTGCACCACGAGCCACAACATGCACTAGGCGATCTAGTTGGTATCAAGAAACACTTCCGGAGGAAGCACTGCAGCAAGGAGCAATGGGTATGTGACAGGTGCTCCAAAGGTTATGCTGTGCAATCGGATTACAAAGCCCACTTGAAAACCTGTGGCACACGCGGTCATTGTTGTGATTGCGGAAGGGTATTCTCAAGGTACGTACGTACCTCGTGATTACTAGATCAGCTGTTGAGAAACCCATGTTTTCGATCATCTGCAACTCATGTTATACTGCAGAAGTCTTGTTTATTCAAAGGATTGCATGCAGCTAACAATCTAGAGATTGATGGATATTCATCTTGATGGGTGCAATAGGGTAGAGAGTTTCATTGAGCACCAGGATAGCTGCAGTGCAGCTCCCAAAGTACAGAAGGGTACTAACATGCGAAGTGGAAGTGGAAAGAAGCTGTCGATCACCTTACAGCAGCGGCGCAGTACTCTGATGACTAATCGCGCCAGAAATGGTGTATATAGCACTGACATCACTAGTCCCAGCCGTGAATCCAGCGACACAAGTATTGTTCCATTTGCGAACTCCGCCAGCATCGAGTCAGACAATACAGCCGCAACTCGCGGTTCCGCGGATTCCTCCACATTTATGAATGAGCAAGTCATGACTCGTACTACCAGCAGCTGCTGTAGGTTCGATCAGAGTTCTAATCATAATATTACGAGGAGCAGTAATGTGATTCCCACCTGGGTTCTGGAACGACGCAGTGAATTGCAGCAGCTCTTACCACTTTCCAGGATTGATCAGGTTCAGTCGAGACTGCAGGAATCGTATAATAATGCGGACGTCACATTGGCATCTAGCACCGTGGAGCAGACCGGGCATGATATGCAACTGCAAGCTTTAGCTTCCCGTAACTTCTCAGCTCGTTGTAGCACTAAAAACTCGGCAATATTCCCGGAAGTCATCTCGAACTTCACCAGGGATTGCAGATCTGTAGTGCGTCCCGCGAGCTCCGACAGCTGCTGCGTCGTCGTCGATGTACCTTCACTGCAGTTGACGATTGGCCACTTTAGTGAGTCTCCTCGAGATCCTCAGATGATATCGACAAGTGATCGCAGCTCTAAGTACGTGATCATCGATGCTGCTGGGAGTAGGGACACAAAACCCAATCCAAAAGCAGACGTTGATCAGACTAGATCACTACATGGTGTTGCAATATCAGACTATCAACTCCAGACGGTGCAAGAAGCAAATCCGGATGCTGAAGCAGCAGCATCTGGTGATCATCATGCAGCACTCATAATGCAGAGGTCCGCTTCCAACAAAGGAATCGGCGGAGACTTGGCTCTCATGTCGACCTTCCCTGCAATAACTGCTTCACTGCCCCCGCGTCAAACAGCGCAGGATTCAGGACCAGCTGCAGGGGTCCCTGATCAAAATAGCGGTCCCGACGTTATAGACAAGCATATTGCAAAATGTGCAGATCACCAGCAGCAGCAGGTGATCTCCCAATCCGAGTTTTCAATTGTGGCGCGTCCGTCACGCATCGAAGGGGCTTTGACAAGGCAAAAGGAGTTAGCTGCTACTACTTGCGCTGAAGCAAACAAGGCGAGAGAACAGGTGAGATCAGCAGTGTATTTATATCCGTGTCTCCCTCTTCCTTGTGCTTCTAGCTTAGGGTGTCTTTCCATTAGGCTGCTATGATCACAACACACTGTGTGTAACTGTGTGTGACTGACTCACAGTTCTCACACCTCTTGCAACTGGTCAATGCTTGACATGACTGTGAGCACAGCTAGCTACAAAAACATAATGAAAAGCACATAATGCAAAGCCAGTATGATCACAAAATATGTGATCACAGCATAGCAATACAAAGATGTCCTTATTAGGCATCTGTGAAGCACTAGCTACTCTTGATTATCCAGTTATGACTAGTGACGCTATGGTGATCGGTGGATAACTCATCCAGGCGAGGACGGAAATGAAGTCGGCGTTGTCAGACCTGGCTGCAGCGAGGCGAACCAAGGAACAGGCACGCCTGGAAAGCACTGAAGCGGAAAACGAAATCGCAAGAGCAGAACTCATAAAGCACCAAGCTCGAGAGCAGCTTCAGCAAGCCTCGGCTGAGAAAGCATTCGCACAACACGCCCGGGACGTGGCCAAACGACAGAAGGATATGGCAGAAACCGAGCTCGCAGATGCTAAAAGAATGTGGGAGCGCGCTCAAGCTGAGATCGAGAAATCACGAGTTCTTCAACTCAAGGCGCGATCATCCCGCGATGATCAATGCAGCCCCGGCGCCGTGAATGCGATCACTAGGCTCATGAGCTCTCCGCGTGATCATCATAACTTCCAAAATTCAACTGAAATTTGTCAAGTATGCAAATCAGAGCCGGCCGTGGGAAGCGACTTGACTTTGGGACTGCACCAGACAAACCGCGGTAATACACCGATACCTCCTTCTAGCGCCGTTAATGCTTCCCGGCCTGTGCCACCCGATCACAAGATTCGCGTTGTACAAACTGCTTCGCACGAAATCAGCAGTACATCAGCAACAGGTCTTGTAAGCTATCCTAAACGTGGGGAAAGTATTACGGTGCGCCTGGAGGACGCCACTTGTAGTGACAAGTCACAATTGGTGCTTGAGCAATCCCACGGTATAAACTGATGTTTCACCGGTAGAGTTGTGAGATGATTATGAGCACAACTAGTTGGAAGAGCTTAATGGAAAGCTGCTCTGATCAGAGCAGCCTAATGGAGAGATGTCATTATTCACACGTCGCAGATAGTGGATCGTTGTGAGCATGCAAGGGGTTGGGCAGCTAGCTGTCTAGCACTAATTATTCCAGGAGACGGCACATCTTTTAGTCCCGGGCATTTAGATGCCAATATTATTGCGCCGCTCACTGTTGCAATTACGTTTGCTACTAGAGCCTAAAGCCCCAGGTCCTTTGAATCCTAGAAGCAGAAATGACGGTTCGCAATTTGGAAGCTAGATCGAGGAGGACACAATCAGCTGCAGTTTGATCCAGTTACTACGCAATCACCACGAGCAGGTGGCTTATCTAGATTCGTTCTTGTCAATTACTCTCACCAATGCCAGATTACGAGTCCCGGCCCGTCGGCGAGACACAGTTAAATCTAGGACATGAAATGCGGACTCAATCTTTTAATGCAAATTTAATATCTAGAGCCAGCAGCAAGTCAGGATGTTATTGTCAGTGGACTCGGTGCCTGCAGGGAATTTGGGTTTCTACTGTAGGAGCTAAACTAGAGCTAGCTAGTAAGTTTTGGTCAAGTGCTCGACCATGTGCACAGTTACACTTCGTGAACACATTCAAGTTTCGTTATCTAGTTCAGACTTTGATTAAGAGCTCCAAAGTTCTAGATTAAGAACCTGCTTGTTCTGATCATAGTCGACGTTCAACATCTTTGTCGACTCTGATGAGCACAAAGAACACAATTATTAGTCTGATCAGATTATCACAGACACTCCACGAATTCACATAGCAATTTGTATATATACAGCGCACTAATATTAATGTCTACAACTATTGCTGTCAACACATTCATAACACATTAAATGGATACATCACATCGTCATCACCTCTATTTGAAAAGAAGATTACCACGTGCATATATTCAAATGAACCTTGGAAAATGCACTCGACAGGTCACTGTTAGCAAATCTTAACGTCTCATTTGACTATCTGCTTACTTTCCTTTCAGCACTAACATTCTCCCTTTGCATGTTTGAACCTTCTCACTATGAAAGAAGTAAACCCATGGTGTGATCTACCCATGTTCGTCCAGTTATATTTTATAATAATTTATTATTGAGTGGGAGCATGATAAAAGTAAACCAAAGAGGGGGAAAAAAAAGGTGTAAAACAAAAGTCTGCAAGTCTCACTGATCAACATTGATCTGCTTTGAAAATTGTTGAAGAGTGGACTTTGCTCACAAGAGACCCCAAGAAAAGCACTCACTAGCCCTAAAGCTCCAACTAGCAATAAAGAACCCACTTTTGTGCAAGTGGGCCCTCAAAGAACCTCGAAGAAAGAAGGTTCCTGAATATTTATTTTTCCCAATTTTTGGGGGAAATTTTTGTAAGAGAAAATTTCGCCACCCATAATGAGGCCAACCCTTGCATAGTAAAGTATCAAATTGCCCATTTGGGTTTCTTCATCTCCAAAGCCTGAGGAAGGAACCTAATTTCGAGCCCTTCTCCTGTGTGAAGAATTTACTATTATAAATAAACTATGGAAATGGGACCTATTTGGAGTCCTCTTGTGTAAAAAAACATATTTAAATTTTTTTATGTAGGGACCTGTTTGGGAGCCCTTCTCCTATGTGAAGAAAATAATAATAAAAAAATACCATTTTTTGTTCAAAATGAGTAATCTTCCAATTTGTAAGCTTGACCCAATTCCAGACTAAAATGTTGAGGATTTTAAGTACTGTAGAACAGGCTGTGTAGGGCACATTCCACCTGTTCTCAACTACCAATAAATTTGTTACCGCATTTAGGTGATCATGTTTTTGAGAGGATCGGAGTATAATAGACCTATTTGATATATTTACATTTACACAATTCACATCCTCCGTCTTAAGGAAAATAATCATAATTACTCACTTTTGCAATTTGTAAAAGGTGTAAAATTTTGAATGAACCCAGTCTATCATCTACTCTCAATGACAAAGAATGTGTTTTTTTTCTTGAGTTTGCAACAACCTGATAACAGAAAATGGAGTTCAGTATGTTTCTGCTTGTAAAAAGTGCAGAAACAACAGAGATAATATCACTTCAAATAACATGGGATTTAAGAAAGGCTATACACTGTAAAAACAAAATTAACTATATAAACACCACTGGTATGAATGAAATGCCCATAAATACAGTGGAGGACACAAGAAACTAGTGGCTACCATCCAAAATATAGGAGCCTTTTGGTCCACAGTTAAGCATTCACCAATTTCTTGATATCCTTCTGCACATTCAAAAGAGGTAAAGACCCATCATCAGCAACATGTCAAACTAGGTCCCCCCTTTTCACTTTCAAAGGTTTAGGGTTTAGGGTTTAGACTAGAAAATTGAATGCAACAACATGAACTCAAACCTGCAAAAACAAGCATGGATTCGAAATAAAATCACCTCAATTTTAGATGGAGAAGTAGTAGGCGCATATCGTTCCACCACTTTCCCATTCTTGTCAACCAAAAATTTAGCAAAGTTCCATTTGATACTGTCACCAAAGAGTCCTCCTCCCTTTTGTGACTTCAAATACTTGTACAAGGGCGCCTGATTCTGCCCATTCACATCAATCTACCAAGTCCCACCAACAGAAGGTCATATATTTTACTCTTATTTCACACACCAGACTGCACAAACCCATCCATCAAACGAGAGTATTAAGAATTTGTATTTGAAGACTTGACATAGTTATGCTTACACAACACTCATATCTCAGGACTTGGATGCTTCCTTTACAGAATTATGACTTTCTGATTTGAATAACTCTTTAGGTATATTGAAGCAAGCCTTCAATATGAAGCCTTGCATCTTTTAAGGCAAAAAACATGGCAAAGTAGTATTATTGTACCTTATCAAAGAGTGGAAACTCAGCCTTAAACCTGGTGCATGCAAACTCCTTAATTTGTTCATTTGAGCCGGGCTCTTGACCTGCAAACTGGTTGGATGGAAATCCCAGAATTTCAAAGTCTGCAAAAGAATACAGCATCACCCACATGTCATTTCATTAGTTCACTTCACCTTTGCACTGATGTAACCCAAAGAATTACAAATACAGGTGACAACAAGAGTCTTGATCAACTTCCAAACTTTTGAGAAAAACCTCTATCCAAGTTTCTACCAGTGTTGGACCGAAATATAGGCCTAAGCCTGGTATCAACATTGGTATCAAGGACCCTACCAGGCTGTTATGAACTCAGGCAATATCCGCCTTATACCTGCACCAGCCTGGTATGGATCTGAGGAAATACCAGGTATATATGCATATACCTGCCTTATACCAATTTCAATACCAGGTTTATAACTGCCTCATACCAGGCAAAAATCAGTCTTGGACCCAATACCAGGGCCAGGCCAGTATGAAATTGAAACAGGAACCAAATACCAAGACCAGGCTTTCTTAAAAGTACCCCATGCAAGGACCAGACTGATAAGTTCAAAACTCAATACCAGTCCAGCACTTGTTTCTACTGCTGGGAGAAACCAGCTGCAATAATTCAGTCATACATTTACAGGAAAGAGCTCATACCACTCCCTTTATACTGGTTGTACAAATCTGTGAGCTCCTTGTAGTTGCTTTGTGTTAACCCACTGTAATTCAGCGCATTCCAAACCCATCCCATGCGAGCACATTGTAAGCAAAATACAACCAAATCCTTCAGAAAATGATGAGCCCAAAAACTGGAGAACCAGACAAAGAAACATCAAAAGTGTAATTGGAAACCCTAAAACCTAAACCCTGAACTATGGTCGTTCCAAAATGCTTCCTGAACTATGGTGGTTCTAATGTTGTGATGCAAAGAGAGAGACAGAACCCATCAAAGGTTTTGTCATCATGGCGCTTGTCATTGAGAAAGAGAGAGATAGAACCCATCAAAGATTTTTCCATTATCAAGCTTGTGATACAAAGAGAGAGAATCCATCAAAGGTTCCGGACTTCATGCAAAGGAGCCATATACACATGGTTATTAAGTGAGATGAAGTTGAAGGACTGTTGTTACCAACCATTGAGATGCGACATTAACAATGAGAAGAACCTTGCCCTTGTATGTACTGAGAGAAACATCATTCCCATCAATGTCCTGTTACACAAATACCACAACCCAATCATGTCACAAAATTTCTAATTAATTATATCAAGAAGCTGAATAATCTGATTCTGCAAATCTGAATTCAGAAGCTCCAGAATCAGATCTCCTAAACCTTAAACCCTAAAGAGAAGCTCCTTCACATAATAACATGTCTAGCACACAAAGTTGACAAGATTTGCATGAGCCTGAACTGCAGTCTGCAAGTCTGATATGGTGTCAGAGTCGAGAGAACTTACCTTGACAACGAAATCATAGATACTCTGGACTTCAGCAGGCGAACTCATGATTGAAGAAGAAACTCTTCTCACACAGAGAATTGGACAAAAAATACCACAAAAAACTAGCTAATAAGAGAAGATCAAGATCCGCGCGGGGGAGGTGTGAAGATGTGAGCTTAGTCGAGACCCAGGCGTACAAAAGAAAGAAACGGTTTGCAAGTTGAAAAAAACAAGATATCAGATATTAGGTGTAAAGCTGCAGAAAAGAGAGAGAGAGACAGAGACAGAGAGATGGAGACACGACTGAAAAAGATCGATCACTCGCTTGTAATTGTTGCTGATGATGCTGCTGCGATATATGCAGGTTTGTTTCGAATATATTTACTTGCGAGGGAAATTTCCGATGAAGATGATGGGTCAAGATGCAGATGGGTTTGGTCGTCCCTTAATTGGTCGACCAACAACGTCACTCGCTTTTTTTCCGCCTTGCTTTCGTGAGTTTCTTGCGTTGAGGGTCAAGATGGGTGGCCGGCAGAAGTACACAGGAAAGAAAGGAAACTGTAGCTTCGAGTGCGGGTACGCTGGGCTACAGTTGCCGCCGCTGCTGCTACAACAACAATTTTCGATTCTTCTTGAACCCCAAC
Source organism: Sphagnum contortum (assembly GCA_963920785.1). NCBI lineage: Eukaryota > Viridiplantae > Streptophyta > Sphagnopsida > Sphagnales > Sphagnaceae > Sphagnum > Sphagnum contortum. The sequence continues at coordinate 11,506,642 of OY987277.1, forward strand.
TCTTGATCTTTACGTCTCAGCGATTCTCGACGTTTCTTTTCTGCACTTTGGCAGCTGTCATTTCGCTTGTGGGATCCACCAGCAGCAGAGCACGCATCTGCCGCACGACAACACCGATGTCACGACAAATCTCTGCTTTCACACAGCAACAGCCACCATTCTGGTTTCACACCACACGACCACCTTTCTGCTTCCACACACCACCAGTTTCACACGGCAACACCTACCGTTCTCCTTTCACACCAGAACAACAACAGCCAGGTTTTCAATAGACCTTGGGAGGACCTTGCTGAGACTTGACAGAATGGCTGTAAGCCAGGGCTGACCAATGGCCATTAGGAGGACTTGGCCAGCTGATCAGTGGTGGGACGTGGCCGTAAGCTTGGGTCTGATCAATGGTGATTGGGAGACAATTGGGAGGATCAGCTGGCTAATGGAGTGCCAAGTGGTCATTGTAGGCGGATTCTAATCAATGGCCATTATAAGATGGAATTGGCACTTAGAAATGATTCTGTTCGCCACATTATTTAATTAAGAGCTTTATTGTAGACTATTAACTGTTAGACCTTGTGATGTTTTAGGGTTGTGCTGGTCCTATGTGTAGGATAAAGCCATATGGTGAGGATCATTGTAAATGTTAAATTTGGAGACCTTGATTCAGTCTGACCATGAGATATTTACCATGGTCAGAAGCAACTTTTTTTTAAAATTTGGGTTTTTTACCATGGTACAAGTACAAGTGCTGGTTCACCCTCTGCTTTTGGAACATCCCTCACCATCAGGTCTTAGCCATTGTAAAGTACAAGGCGAGGGTTATCATGAACCTAAGCATAGGTAGATCACAAGGCATATAGGATGGGGATGGTTCTAACACCTTCTCCTCTTGAGCATAAGATCTCTCTCAATCTTAGGAATTTCAGGTGCGTTCACACTTACTGTTAAAGTCGGTGTTAAGTGAAAATCTCGGTGGCATCTTAGGAATTTCAGGTGCGTTCACACTTAATGTTAAAGTCAGTGTTAAGTGAAAATCTTGGTGGCATCTTAGGAATTTCAGGTGCGTTCACACTTAATGTTAAAGTCAGTGTTAAGTGAAAATCTGGGTGGCATCTTAGGAATTTCAGGTGCATTCGCACTTAATGTTAAAGTCAGTGTTAAGTGAAAATCTCGGTGGCATCTTAGGAATTTCAGGTGCGTTCACACTTAATGTTAAAGTCAGTGTTAAGTGAAAATCTCGGTGGCATCTTAGGAATTTCAGGTGCGTTCACACTTAATGTTAAAGTCAGTGTTAAGTGAAAATCTCACTGGCATCTTAGGTTGTACCCAATGTTAAATGAATGATTGTTTAATATTAAATGAATGTTAACTTAACATAAAATCTTCGTGGTAATTAGGTTTAGGTTCTAAATGACTAGCTTGGTGTTAGGGGACTTAATACTAGAGTCCTTAACACCCAGTGTGAATGCACCTGAAGTAGATGTAACTGGTTTCAGGGGGGATTAGGGTGGCATGGCAGCATATGAGTGTCTAGCCAGGAGTGAGTTACAACTCATAACCCCACCCTCTTCACACATGTGGACGGCACTTCCTCCATGTGATATTCTATGTCTACTATGTCCCATCACAGGACATCTTAGTATGCATGCTGGAGCCATTCTGAAAACCAGTTACATCTCATAGCCAGCAAGAGCAACTGAGTTACAAACATAGTCTCAGAATACATGCCTCGACTATATTCAATAACATGGTTGCTCTCATTAGTTACCTAATACATTATAAAGTTATCCGTAAAGTTGGGCAAACATGGTGTCAAAAGCCTGCCAGTGCTCGCCCAATTCAGAGGATGGGATCAAGATCACAGCACAACAAAAAAGAAGTATGCCCAATAAGGCCCCAAACCCAAAATACCTCCTTGACTTCATGCTAAGTTTCTTGGCCACATATTGAAGTGCAAAACCAAGGTAGAGCTAAAATGAGCTTCATATCATGTGGAGTTCTTCTAGTTTTGACTTCCCTATCTCACATAAACTTCTTTTTGTTTTTTCTTCATGTCATTGTTTTCTTCTTCCTTGAGTGTTGATGTTACTTGCAAAAGAGCACTTTGTGCCTAGTCTAGAGTTTGCATGTTGGGTGGAGAAGGCTTCTACTCCTTGTTTTTTCCATTTTGTTGCTCTTTCTGTCCTTAAGTGTTGATGTTAACTGCAAAAGAGGAGTTCACAACCAATTTAAAGTTTGCATGTTATGCAGAAAAGGTCACATTTTATTGGAGACCACCGCAAGCCTAAAAGAGCTTTTGTTGGAAACCGACAATGCACTCAAGAGTTCACATGAAAGGCAAGAGGTTTCAAGCTTCACAACAACAGCCCATTTTTGCAAGTTTTTTTAAAGGTGAGGTTTAACTTTAACTTAGGACATGGCTTTAGTAGGTGAGGGTATGCAAGAGGAAGAAGACTTCTTTGATTTTTTTGCTTAAAAACTTAACTTTTGACAATACTTTATTCTTTTTGTGGTCATTTTTCATTTCCTAAACCTTAATTGCTAGATGGCTTAAAAAATATTCGAAACATTGTGATGAAGAGTCTCAAATACCAAAAACAAAAGACTTTGTTTTGCCCCCAAAAAAAACCTTGTTTTGCCTTCACAAACTATAAAACTTGTATGTCCTTGTACCCCAAAACATCCACATAGCCATGAACAAAAGTTTGGGCACCTTGGTCATCTACCAAAGAATTCATTTGGGTATTTATTTGATCTTGAATAAGTTTACAGAATAAGTCAAATTACCCCAAATTCATCTACTTCCTTGGTCCTTGGTCATCTACTTCCTTGGTCATCTATTTTATCTTGAATAAGTCTATAGAAGTCTACATCTCAATTGGTAATTTGATTTTGTTTATTTTGGTTCCTTGGGTATTTATTTAACCTTGATCAATAACATATAAGGTTGCAACTCATTTTACAACTTATTATGATTATGATTCATTATGGCTAATTGATTATGTCAATTTGATTATGATTCATTTTAGTTAATTCAGTAATTTTTTGAACTTAAACAATGATCCAATCTATATTTCATTTGGCAACCTAATTCCAAGTTTGCAACTCATATGGCAAAAAAAAACTATGTTTTATTTGGGTTGTATGGGTAATTTTTTGAATTTAAAACTTAGTTGGCAAGGTATGTAGGTTTAGATTTGAACTTGAAATCCATTGGACAAGTTTGTAACTCAGTAGTGGGGTCTTAGATGGCCTCTTTTAGTTTTGTTGTTATGAAAGAAAATATGTGCATTCAAGTTTAAAGATTTGTTGTGGGGATTTAATGATCAATTCCATGAAATCTAAAGTATTATGGAAATCCAATGACCAAACTATCCAAATCGAAAGACTATTTTGAAAATCTTGAAATCAAAATTTGGAAATTCAAAGATTGTTGTGAATTTCCAAAACCCAAACTATCCAAATCCAAAACCTATTTTGAAAATCTAAAGATTGAATTTGTGTACATAGGGGTCTAAATGGGCTTTTGTGTTTGATTGAAGGATGGTAAACTTCATGGCAACCACACAAGTCATGAAGATTAGAATGAAACACAATAATTTGAAAATGTTGTTCTGCAAAAAACAAAGGTAATTAGAAGAGAAAAAGACCTTAAACAAAATAGTGGAATTTCTCCACCTTAACACCATGGCCACATCTTGTACTTTGCATTTTGTAACACACAACACGAATAAAAAACAAGTCATTCAATTGATTATTAATGTTGTGTGAAGATTTGTGTATGATCGATTACTAAAAGGTTTACCTAGATTTTATGTTTGTGGAAGGAATTGTAATGAAGAGGCATCAAACTAAACAACACTTTAATGTGATGAAATGTCAAAACATTTCAAAGTTACAAATGGACATGTTTCAAAAATTTGTTGAAAAGACACCAAGATATGATATTAGATTCAATTCCAAAACACTTCTACCTTTATTTCCCCTAAACTTGAAAGGTGTTGAAGTTCACAGCTACCCTCTTTACATCCCTAGGTTCCAAACCATTTGCAAATGATGGTAAACAAATGTTGACAAAGGTGGAAATGTTGCAAACCAACAATGGCAAGTTTCTATTGTAATCCTACCAATCACTAATCATAATGGATTTGTAAGGTTTTTGTGAACAATTCTTTGAACAACCATCTTCATCCTAATTCTTGCCATCCTAGGCTAAGTTGAAATAGTCTCTAACGATTTTCAAGTGAAATGAAATAAAAATTATATAGTACAAAGATTTGTATTACAACAAAAGGTTGATGTAGAAGTCCAAACCTTTCAAAGCATTGTTTTATAATATAATCCTTCACAATTTTGGTCTTTGTGAGTTCAAAGAGCATTAAGGGACATTTTCCACATTGCTAGTGATGTTACAATTCACTTTTTACGCATGTTGTCAAATGTATCATGGAAATTTGACTTTTCCAAAGAGAATTGTTTGAGTTGCAAAAAGACCTATTAATCTTTTAGCAGATACAATATGCCTGAAGTTAATGAAACAACATCATGGAAAGAGGTGACCACTAGAGCCTAAGATACCAAAGAGACATTACAAGCATATGTCAAGTGTAAATTAGGTTAGAGTGGTGCACATAAGAGAAACCATGTGGCAAATGTACAAACATTAAAGAGAAAACATAACTCATCCTTCAATTGAAGATTTTCAGCCAGTTTTCATTTTGGCGGAGATTTTAGCTCTAGAACATATGTAAAATGTTTATGCTTTTCCTTTCGCAATGAAAAAACATTGTTATTGAATCTTGCTTCTATGGACACTCTCTACTAGAACATGACATCTAAGCCAATCACATTTTTTCAACCAATCTCCATAACACACACAATGGAGGAATTATCTCAAACCTAGAACTTCACATATCACTATATGAAGTAGATCCTTGGAACACTTGAAACAACAGCAAGAAGCAGTCTAGAAAAACAAGAGCAAATATGTCCAAAGCATTATGGATATCTAACCAAAGTGAATGGTTCCAACAATCCCTATTACACCATTGAGTAGAAATGTGTGAAATATGATCAGCAAAGTGTGACTAAAGAAACAACCTTAGTTACACATTCAACCCTAATCCTTCAACATCAATTCTCCAAACAAGTTAAATGAATTCATGGCTTGGCTGTAAAAGATTATTGTCCACATCTAATGGTTGACCTCATTCTACACACAAGTTCTCAGCATTGCATTGAATGTCAAGAATTCTTGTGCACTAGTAAAGGATCATTTTTACCAGGTCCAAATCTGTTTTTAATGACTTTCTGTATAAAATCTAAGTAATGGCACTCTGATCTACCTAAATTAACTTGAAGTACCTTGTCTTATGACAACAAAGTTCAATTGGTATGCTAAGTTTTGATAACACAAGTAAGGAAATTTTCCAAAACCAGTACCATTTGTTACTTAACCTTTCTTCCTTCGAAGTCAGAAACTGTGAGACAGGTGAAGATATAAAAATCACACTCCATTACAATGCTACAACTGATTCAAGGTACTCATGAAACAAAACCAACATGTTATTGCTCATTGAAAAACTCAAGAAGAAAGATCAAAGCTCAGAAAGATCCTTCATAAGGTCTATTGTCCTAACTTTCTATACAAACTGATTCAAATTCAAACTACCAGTAACTAGATAGCCATAGCGCCGCCATGTGACAGTGACCTAAAATCTGGCTGTGACATGTGCCTTGTTCGCACATCCATAGCAGCTGGTAGTCTAGGATCAAGGTCTTCCTCTATAAATTGTTAGGAGTCGCATGCACATTAGCATTGCAAGTTTCCATAAGAATTTTGCTAATGTGAGCATGCAAACTGTTCCACCTACACAAACAGTGATAATCATACTAGTATCGTATTTCAGGAGAGGAGGTAGCACTGCAAAGTCAACGCTTGCAAAAGCACCAAGCACACAAACAACTCACATCACCAAAAGAATGGAAGTTATTATGAGGGCTCTCTTCGCTGATTGGACATCTCTTCCAATAAAGGCATGTTGGAGGCTTGGCATGGCGGCCTCTGCACCTGCCAACACAGTTGCAATGGCAAAAAAAAAGAAAGGCTATTGAACACCCAAAACGACTTGACACTAGGGTGTTGCTTGACCGCGGCGTAAGATTCATAAGTGCCCGGCGGGTCAGGAGAGGGTTGTGAGAAATCATAGTATGTGGCGTAGCCTAAAGGAGGCTGTAACCAACCTGCAAAAGTAACGCTTGCAATTAATGCTGCACCGACGAGAAGAGCATTTGCAGCATCGACGAGCACTTGCCTGTCCCTATACAACCTATCAACGAAATCTTTCACCAGAGGCCGCTCCATTAGTTTATTCTCAAGCTCTTTCATCTTGGCCTCTACAACAACTTGGAGTGGATTCTGGCCATCTGGATTTTCGTTGCCCTCCGGGTGAAATCCATTAAAGAATAAAAGTCGTACGATCGTCAAGTTGCGTTCTTTTATGGCACACATCAAAGACGTCACCTTCTTGTTGTCTTCCGCATTGATATTCACTTGTGGGTGCATCAAAAGCTCGTCTACAGCTTCCACATGCCCTCTCAAAACAGCGAAATGAAGAGGGGTTGCAACCAGGGCGGGGTCATCATCCCATGCACTTCTAGCATTTATATTAAATCCCTCAGGCTGTAACCTCAGAATGCATTGGATCATTGTCCTGTGATTCGTCCGTGCAGCTGAAGTTAATATGATATCGCTACTATCAATGAGGCCATTCACACACTTCTCGCTGTGGTTTGACTGTATTGTCTGCCCAAATGCGCGCAATAGACACGTTTGTATTGCCTCCGCTGTGGCCAGATCAAGTAAACTAACGAGCCAATCCATCTGTGACTTGGAGGATACCCCAGCGATGAACGGCTTCCCTTCCTCAAGCAACAGCGTCACCACCTCCCCGAGACTGTTCTTAACGAAGTACACAAGTCGAGAAAATTTGTCATCAGAAACAGGGATCCCTTTCGACTTCAGGTGCTTCACAGCCTCCATTAGTATTTGCGTTCTCTTCTGCTGCAGTATGAGATTGCACGGTTCTATTTTCTCGAGCAACAGGTCTACCGCTTCCCAGTTACAGGACCGAACAGCGTAGTGAAGTGGTGTGAATCCTTCACTGTCCACGGCAGCAACTTTCTCTACACGAACCAGAAGTAGCTTCACTATATTTGCGCTGCTACCCCCGGCAGCGAAATGTAGAGGTGTGATACCGCGGATAGATTCGATATCCCGACTATGTGTTTCCTTGAACAACGTCATTGGTCTATACAAGATATGATCCCGGTCAGTCTCAAATGTTTTGAGCTCTTTTGGTCTGGGTGCATTCACGGTAGCGCCGACATTGGCACCAATGCTCTCCACTTGTTGAAGAAGTAGTTCTACCATGTCTTCGCTTCCATCCCGAACCGCCAAATGGAGTGGTGTAAAACCATAAAAGTCAACACCATTGACATTTATGTCAGCAGAAAACTTGCGCAACAACCATTTTAAAAGTTCAGTGCGTACTGCATTAGCTATGTGATGCAGCGCAGATCGATTAAGAATGTCTGTGGCATCCACGAAGCTTACGATGTTATGTCCTCTTCTTCCTACCGCTTCCAACAAGAGATCAAGAACGTTGCACCAAGATCGATTTGGAAGATACCCAGATCCGCGTTCTGCCACTTGATGCAATGCCGTGAACCCATCGATGGTTGTTGCAAACATGTCCACTGATTCGACTCAGATCAGCCGGCGCAGTGGCTCTTCCGGGCCATGTCGCGCAAACCAAAGCAGTGGGGTTTGACCAATGCCGTCAGCGGCATTCCAATCTATATCCGTCCTTGTGGAGAGTAACATTTCGTTCAGACAGTCCTCCGTAGCCATATGCAAAGCCGTGCGACCCAGGTTATCAGCCGCATTCACTAGGACTTGAGGATTGTCTAACAGCATTCGTACTATGCTCTTGCTGTTTGACTGGCATGCTAGAAACAGTGGCGTACCACCTAAATATCCTAAATCTCCTAAATCTCCAGTTATGCGGCAGTTCACATCCACACCCGGCTGAGCTAGCACTGCAATAGCCTTGTCCTTGTCACCCGATTGTGCTGCTTCCAGGAGATCCAAGTTCACTTGTATGTTTGTTGTGTCTGCCGATGTGGAAGCCATCATGGGTGAATTAAAGGTCAATGCGTAAAAAAACCGAGAGGTGAGGAGTCCAGAATGAGTATAAGTGCTGATCTGTTAGAGGAGTTGTGGGCACCGAGAGGTGAAGAGTTCAGACCGGGTCTTAGTGTGCTGGTCTGTGAGTGTTGTGGGCACCGAGAGGTGAAGAGTTCAGAATGAATAAGTGCTGGTCTATTAGTGTTGTGGGCACCGAGAGGTGAAGACTTCAGAACGAGTCTAATTCCTGGTCTGTTAGTGTTGTGGGCACCGAGATGTGAAGAGTTCAGAACTAAGAAGAACTGGTCAGAGAGTGCGTGTTTTGGTCACCATTGGAAAAACCAGTGTGGTTGCACCATCCCATGTTTTGTCCCCTGTGAACCAGTTTACAATCAATAGAACAGGCGCACATTTGGAGCTGCTGCGTTAGCCATTGCTTGTCTACCACTTTCTAACAAGAATCTTGCAAAATCGGTAAGTCATAAATCGCCCAATGTACACACTGTCCCACAGTTTGTCACCTTTAGCGCAAACCACAAAAGTTTCATGCACCCAATGAGAAGGCTCAACATGCGCTCATGAGGGGTCAGTTGTTTTGGGAGAGGGGGGAGCGAGGTGGGCAAGGAATTTTTGATATTTTTCTTTGTTCTCAGCACGTTCCCAGAGGGTTCTCAAGTTGCTCCTCAGAACGGTCTCAATAGCACCTAAGTTCTATTCCAATCGGTTTGCCCAAAGTTCAACTCAAGGGTATATAAAGTGAAAAGGTGAATCACAGCAGCGCATATTTGTTTCTATTTTGGGACCAGGGGTCCAAAGAGGTGCTTCTATGTATCTGAGACTGCCCCCATGTTCCCAAAAGAAACTTGATGATGAGCCAATCAATATGGCTCCTTCAACCATTAAATTGGGAGCACAGCCAAAAACTAAGTAATAGACCTAATTACACTATGTCCCACTCAAAGCAAAGTTCTGCAAAATTCGTTAAGTCCTTAATACCCACAGTGAGCCCTGTGTGAACCAGCCTAGAGTCAATTCAACAGATGCATTCTTGGAGCAGCATTTCATTGGTTTGTCTACCATTGTTTTAAAAGAATCTTTCAAAATCGGGAAGTTCCTCCAAAGTATGTGATGATTGTACAAAATTGTTAAGTTCCTCCAAAGTATGTGACGATTGTACAAAATCAGTAAGTTCCTCCAAAGTATGTGATGATTGTACAAAATCCGTAAGTTCCTCCAAAGTATGTGACAATTGTACAAAATTTGTAAGTTCCTCCAAAGTATGTAACGATTGTACAAAATCCATAAGTTCCTCCAAAGTATGTGACCATTGTACAAAATCGGTAAGTTCCTCCAAAGTATGTGATGATTGTACAAAATCGGTAAGTCATAAAGTCCTCAATGTACATTAATTGCAAAAGAATTGATAAACTCCTCAATAGACCCAATGAGATTGTATGAAATACATGTATGCCTTACTTGCCCACTAAATATTTTTCTGCTACCCTCCTTCTAATTACCCTGTCCAGCTAATGAATATTTTGAACTTGCCCACTAGTCTTGACCAGGGTGAACCAGCACCCACGTTGGTAGCTTCACTTTGAGTGAGGCCTCTCAACAGTCCTTTAAGCCCAAACAAGCGCTCGGGCCTGCCGGCCTGGCTGGTGGGTGGAGGCAGCCCATGGGATAGGTGATATAATTGATTGGTTGGTTTTTTACAGAGGAGGTTTGTTTAAAAACTCGGTCCATTAAAGTGGATTGTTACACAGCAGGCAAATTATTATTTTATTTTAAAATTTTAATAACGTTTGTTTATAAATTAATAGGAAAATTTATTGAACTTATTGAAAAGCAACAAGAGTAGTTTACACAAAGACAGAATGAATTGGACTATAAAATGAGAGAAATTGAATGTGGAACTATGGAAAGCAGATTAGACAAAGTGCATAGACATTGGTAAAAAAATGTTACAAAATGTTTTGGCAACAAAATTGCCAGTACTTGCTGTTCGATGAGAGGGTGCTTCTTAAGTTATTGTAGTCTTTAGGTCCGATAGCCTCTAGGGTGGTGATATGTTTATGTTCAACTCTATCAACTTGGTATTTACGAAAACTACTAAAAATCACATCTAGCTTGAAGTGATTTTTGAAGGGCTGAAAATTTCTCACATCAAAAAACATACGAGATGGCGACTTTATACAATGTTGTTGAAATCTACAAAGTGGATTGATGCTCTATCCAACATAGATCCTAGCAATGGGTATGCACACAATTGTGTAGACGTGGTGCTGGTGTTGTTGTTTCATTGGTGGAGCACGACTTTTCCCTTCTGTGTGCTTGATCTAGATGTTGAGAGTGTTGAGTTTGGGTGAAGGATGTCATCAAATTTTTTTGTGATCAACAGAGGTTGTCTGTCACTAGTCTGTAGGTTGTTGAATAGTTGTTTCGCTTGGTCAAAAGAAAGATCAGACCATATCATAACATTTGTGATGTTGAAATTGATCAAAAATCGAGCCATCTTGTGGTGCCAACGTGCCAGGCACAATTTTGCGAAACATGCCTCTAGCAGTTTATGCCGATAGCTCATTTTCAATATCACCATACAAGATATTCATGATGTCTATGATGAGTTTTGTGTGCCCTGGAATGAGATGGATGAAATGGAAATTAATTTGAAAGTATTGGGGGAAAACAAATGATTAATTTTGATAAAAAGGGTAGAAAAATTTGAACCTAGGGCAAGCATCTTGCCATGTTGTTAAACGAACTTGGTTTTCTTGATTGCTTAACCATTGATTAGTTCCATTGAAGATGCAAAATTGATGGGTGCATTGTATCCCTTGTAGTTGCAAACATCTAGAAGGCATAGTTGGCTTTCCGTCAAGAAATATGTTTGTTGATCTTTCTCGATTTCTTATTAATTAGCGGGGTGCGGAGTCAACAATCTTCTGGTTCAAGTTTTTAACAAAGTGGCATCATCTGTCATCTTGGGTGGCACCATTTTGAGTGTATTAGTATGTGGAACTAGGATTATGTATAGATCAAGAGAATAAAAGCTTTGAAGGTCGGCTAGGAATGTAGCAAAAACTTTCAAAGGATTTGTTTGTCATAGGCAATGGGTGGATTCAAAAATATGGCCAATGGCATGTGTTGTCCGTGACGTAGAAAAAGATGATGAAAACTTGAAGGGATTGGACATGTTTGTAGTGGATGGAAATGGAGTGCATTGTCTTTGAATTGTTTGCAATGTTGTCTAAAGGTTCCTTTCAATGTTATTACGTTTTTTCTCCCCCTATTTCTATTTCTTCCTTTTCATCTTATTGCACTCAAACTTGATGTGGGCCGCGAATATGAAAGTGGTTATAGCAAAAAAAGTTTCAATCAGGATCTAACATCTTGCTTTAGTTATTCTTTTTATCTACCTACTTCCACATTTGCCATGATGAAGAATATGTTGTCAAGAGGTTCAACTTTGTCAAATACAAGGTTTTCTACCCTCGTGATTTGTTTCTTAAACATCTAAAGTTATTATATGATTTATTGACTCAAGGTTTAGAAGGGTCCTTTTTTATTTTCAGAAATATTAAAGATCTTATCACCATATGCTATTTATATTAGTTGTCTATTAAAAGTGATGAACTATGGGTTTGTTCAGGGTCCATTGTCTTGTACATTTCCAAATGAAAATTGTCAACAATTTTCAAGTCTTGAAACATTCAAGGTTCATCTAGGGCGCAACAAGAACAATGTTGCAACCCTAGCCTTGGGCTTTGTCACGGATGTGACAGTAGCAGTGATAGTACAAAACTTTCCTTAATTGGGAGGTGGAGCCAACTTTCCAACATTGGAGTTTCCAATAGTATCTTAGCAGTATAATTAACTTTCCAACATTGGAGTTTCCAATAGTATCTTAACAGTATAATTAACTTTCCAACATTGGAGTTTCCAATAATATCTTAGCAGTATAATTAACTTTCCAACATTGGAGTTTCCAATAGTATCTTAGCATTGGAGTTTCCAATAATATTTTAGCAGTATAAATAGAGGACCTCGAGACTTTGTCCCTCACTTTCGTCAACACCAGTTGTATTTGCTCTTCCAATATCAATACTACTTCCAGCTTTCTTTCTTTGAATGTTATTGATTCTAGTTCTGAAACTTCAAGTGTTATTCCAAGTTTTGTGTGAGTTGTTGTGTTATTGATTCCCAATTTTGTGTGAGTTGTTGTGTTATTGATTCTAGTTCTGAAGCTTCAAGTGTTATTCTCAGTTTTGTGTGAGTTGTTGTGTTATTGGTTCTAGTTCTGAAGCTTCCAATGTTATTTCCAGTTTTTGTGACACGTTCCCAAGTTCCTTGTAGACCCACTTGAGGGTCAAGGTATGCGGCAATGCGGAAGGAGTTGGGACTTGGAGTCGCTCCCTAGCTCATAACACTTACAGGGGTAGAGGGGCGTGTTGAAGCTCCGGGATGGGACTAGGAAGATGTGACAAGCTTATTCACTCACACGAGCCTGCACACAACCCACACAAAGTGGTTAGTGCATAGTTAGAGCACCTTTGGTGCTAGGACGAGCCACGGGCAACACGGACACACAAGACTCACCACGGCCCGGACTTGGGGGAAGCCACCACCTTCCCCCTTATAGTATACTCTGCACCTCGCGGCGGAGGTGGCATCCAAATGGCCATTTTTCCCGGGACTCCCGCGTGGGAGTCCCGAAATCGTCCCGGGTTGGAGTCCCGGGACTTTGGACGCCGATATCTCCCGACTGCAGAGTCCGATGGAGACGCGGTCTAAAGCAAAGTTGTAGCCCTCGTCGAGGGCTTTCCAACTCTGTGTCGCACTCTCAAATCTGATGTCAGGAAGGCATCGATTCCCGACTTTTAGTGGTCGGGAGTCAAACTGCCAGTTTGACTCCCGGCCCTTCTTTTGCCCATAACTTGTGTTTGAGATGTCCAAATGAGCAATGCGAGCCCATTTTAGACATCTACGTTCCAAGAGCTTTCCAACGGTACCAAGAGCGCAACAATCCATTCAGATTTGACCCTTCAACTCGCACTCTGAAGTTTCGGGAGTCCACCGGGACTCCCTCTCCCAAAATGGGAGTTGCCTTGGGAGTGTGAGTGCGCACTCCCTCACACTCCCTCGCACTTCCTTAGACTCCCGGGAGTATGTGATGACTCCCGGGCTTCCTCTTGGCCCGCACCCTTCCAATGCCTTTGCCTTTGCTCCCGGGCTTCCTTCCTTTGGACTCCCGGGCTTCCTTCCTCTTGACTCCCGCAACCTTGCAACCCCTTGCCTTGGTCGCGAGCCCAAAGCTAGGGTTGCGACATTTTGTGTGAGTTGTTGTCCTCAACAGTTTGACGAGAGTGCACTACCAAGATGGGTGATGCTTCCAACATCCAAATGCACGACGTGGTTGCCATGTTGCAACAGCTACAATAAGAAAATGCCAACCTACGAAATGCCATGGAACAGCTCCAAGTTGCTCACGCTCCAATCCATGTTCCAGTTCCACAAGCGCCGAGAGAACCTCGAGTAAGCTTGCCAGAGAAGTTTGACGGAGATCGTACAAAACTTCGAGATTTTGTCAATCAAGTTCGACTTGTCTTCCATCTCCAACCACACAGATACGCAATAGAAGAAACACAAGTTGGACTCATTGGATCACTGTTCACCGGAACTGCGTTATCTTGGTTTTCGTCACTATTAGAGAAGGATTCTCCACTTCTAGCAGACCTTGATCAATTCTTGGAAGAATTTAGCAGAACGTTTGGTGAGAGAGATCGAGCCCTTATAGTAACAACAAAACTTCGAACACTGCAACAACAATCACGCCCAGCTTCAGCATACGTTGCAGAATTTCAACAACTTGCATGTGACCTCGATTGGAACGACACAGCTCTCATCACCATGTTTCAATGGGGACTCCGCGATGATATCAAAACCTTGTTGCTAAACCTGCCCAAACCAACTACTCTGTCGAAAGCCATTACTCAAGCAATCGACTATGACAACCGGTTGTTCGAACAACGACAAGAGCGACAACTGCTCTTTGGATCATATCGAGCGGATTACACAGCTCTAACCCGCCAAACATCTTCAAGCACTTCGAGCCCAGAGCCCATGCAAATTGACACTTCGAGAATTAGGAAGCTAACCGAAAAAGAGAAAGAACGACATCGCAGGGAGCACTTGTGTTTTTATTGTGGAGGCAAGGACCATAGCTTAAACAACTACCCTTTGAAACCTTAAGGGCCAAAGGCGCACAAATTTCAATACACCTTGAGCATTTCTGAGCCAAAACAAGAGGAAATCAAGTCGAAAAACGACAACAGCCAGCCACATTAGGGACCATGCGGCTGACCAGTATTATCACGTCATCAGGTCCTATATTATCCTCTGAACCTTCTCGTTGTTTTAATATCATGCTTAAAATAGATTTTCATCCACATAGCATAAAAGTTAAAGCCTTGTTAGATTCCAGAGCCTCTGCTTGTTTTATTGATAAAAATCTTGTAAAACGTCATAATCTTCCTATAGTCCTCAAGAAATCCCCTGTGGCAGTAGAGGTTATTGACGGTAGACCTTTGATTTCAAGAGATGTCACTCACGAAACTAAACCCTTAGACATTATCCTAGAAGGGCACCGAAGTACTATTGTATTCAATATCATTAGTTCTCCCTCTAATCCTCTTGTCTTAGGTCTCTCTTGGTTAGAGATGATTAACCCGGATATAGATTGGAAAAAGCGAAAACTAACATATCGAACCATAGTTTTTCATATTTCGTCTAGACACCCTAGGAATGTTCCAAATCTGTGTCCTTACCAAGTCCAAAGGTCTGCGGTAGAAGTTCCATTGATGGTCGGTGCTTGAGCCTTTATGAGGGCTGCCAAGAATGGGAATATGTTTGCAATTTATGCAATTCCGACATCTCAACCTATTCAAGAACCAACCAAGTTACCAGCAAAATATGAGGAGTATCGAGACGTGTTTGAGAAGAAGAACGCTGATACACTTCCTCAGCATCGACCTTATGATTGTGGCATCGAACTCCAAGAAGATGCGCAACTTCCCTTTGGTCCAATCTACAGCCTCTCCTAGAACGAGCTTGTTGCATTATGAGATTACCTTGATGAAAATCTCGCGAAGAACTTCATTCAACATTCCAAGTCACCTGCTAGAGCTCCTATCATGTTTGTCAAGAAAAAAGACGGCTCCCTTCGGATGTGCATGGATTATCGTGGACTAAACAAGGTCACAATCAAGAACCGGTATTCATCGCCGCTTATTTCAGGACTTCTTGACCAACTCGGTCAAGCAAAGATCTACACCAAGCTTGATCTTCGTGGAGCGTACAACCTAGTACGTATCAAGGAAGGTGACGAATGGAAGACGGCGTTCTGAGCTAGGTACGGACACTTTGAATACAATGTCATGCCTTTTGGTCTTACCAACGCACCTATCGTCTTTCAACACTTGATGAACGACGTATTCCGAGAATTTTTAGATGATTTTGTTGTATGTTATCTCGACAACATATTGGTTTTCTCCAAGAATGAAAAAGAGCACATCAATCATGTCCGGCTAGTATTGGAGAAATTGCGCACTACTGGATTATACGCCAAGTTGGAGAAATGCGTTTTCCACCAACCCAAAGTCGAATTCTTGGCTACATCATTTCTGGAGAGGGTCTATCCATGGACCCACAGAAAATTCAGACAATTATCGAGTGGAAGAAATCGGCTACCATTCGAGACGTACAATGCTTCCTCAGTTTTGCAAACTTCTATCGAATCTTCATTCGAAATTATTCCAAGATTGCCGCTTCGTTGACCCGATTGACTTACAAAGACAAGCTTGAGTGGAATGCGGAAGCAGACCAAGCATTTGAAACTATGAAGAAGGCGTTTACAACGGCGCCTATTCTGACGCATCCTGACTTCCAGAAGCCGTTTTTTCTAAAAACGGATGCTTCTGACTTTACCCTTGGAGTGGTCCTTTCACAACCCGACAAAGACGGACGCCTCCACCCTATCGCGTTTCACTCACGAAAATTTACTGCTGCCAAGATCAATTATGAGATTCACGACAAGGAGCTTTTAGCCATTGTCGACTCGTTCCAAGAGTGGCGTCATTTTCTTGAAGGAGCTCAACATCCAGTCACGGTCCACACTGATCACAAGAACCTTGAATATTTCATGTTTGCCAAGGTATTGAATCGACGATAAGCTTGTTGGAGTATATCACTTTTGTGCTTCAACTTTGTCATCACATATCGTCCCGGTTCCAAGCAAATTCAGTCCGACGCTCTTTCCCGACGAGCGTATCTTGCACCAAGGGAAGGAGATGCAGCTTACGACCAACAAAAGATTACCCTTATCAAGCCCGAGCAACTTCAGCTGAAGATCATACGCACCACAACTTCGGTGGATGCATCTTTTCTCCAAGATATCCGAGTAAGTTTAAATTTTGATCCTTTGGCTTTGAAATTGAAAAACAATGTTGGCATCTTCAATCCTAAAGAATTTCCAAGTCCAGGCTCAGATTCAAAATCCCTAGATCACCCTACTTCCAATTCACAGGGTTCCAGATCGCATAATGTTGATCCAAGATTCCAGTTCCACGACAGGCTGTTATACTACCAGGGACTATTTTATGTCCCTGAAGGTCCATGCCAACTCCAAGTGCTCCAGTCTCGACACGACTCTCCATCAGCTGGACACTTTGGTTACAACAAGACTATGGAGCTGATATCCAGAGACTTTTGGTGGCCCCAAATGTGGAAAACTGTGAAGGACTATGTCACGACGTGTGACACCTACTCTAGATCCAAGATCCCTCGTCATCAGCCATACGGGTTACTCCAACCGTTGTCGATTCCAGAAACCCCATGGACATCCATATCCATGGATTTCATTGTGGACCTTCCAAAGTCTAAATCTTTTGATTCAGTTTTTGTTGTGGTGGACTGGTTGACAAAGATGGCACATTTTGTGCCTTGCAACAAAACTATCACAAGTAAAGAAACGGCACGACTTTTCTTGGAGAATGTGTACAAATATCATGGACTTCCCAATGATATCATATTTGATCGTGGTACGCAGTTCACGTCCAAGTTTTGGCAATCCCTATTCAAGATCTTACAAGTGAAGACCAATCTATCATCAGCGTATCATCCTCAAACGGATGGACAAACCGAACGAGTGAATCAAGTATTGGAGCAGTATTTAAGGTGCTTCATCAACTACCATCAAGACAATTGGGTGGATCTACTTCCAGTCGTAGAATTTGCCTACAACAATACATTTCAAGAGTCCATCCACCAAACTCCATTCTTCGCAAACTATGGATATCATCCACAATTTGACTCTTTGAACTTAAGTTTGGCAGAAAATCCGGCTGCGCAAGATTTGGTCACCAGACTTCTGGAAATCCACAAGGACATGAAGGCAAGGCTTGTAGAAGCTCAAGAGCGGCAGAAGAGAAATGCAGACAAATCTTGAAAGTAGAATCCAAACATCTCGGTTGGAGATAAAGTTTGGCTTTTACGTCGCAATTTGAAGACTCGTCGACCGAGCGACAAACTTGACTATCGTCGTCTTGGACCTTTTCGCGTGAGTAAGCAGGTCAACGAGGTAGCATACAGGTTGGACCTGCCATCATCTATGAAAATTCATCCAGTGTTTCATGTTTCCTTGCTTGAACCATATAAAGAATTGACTATTCCAGGACGGTTGCCAGCACCTCCGCCACCAATTGAGATTAACATAGAAGAAGAATTTGAAGTTTCTAAGATCATCAACTCCCGCATCAATCGAAGGAGATTAGAATATCTTGTACATTGGCAGGGCTATGAAATAAGCGAGGGAACTTGGGAACCCGTTGCTAATCTTGCTAATGCTCCCAAAATGATCAACAAATTTCATCGTTAGTACCCAACAAAACCAAATGCCAAAGATATTTGAATCCAACATGTCTGGATCAACACCACACCATGTAAATATCACATGGACTTCTTGTAATAGATTTTTAGTTTCTGTTTTTTTATAAGATAAATAGAACAACTCATGGGAACTCATTGCTTGAAGGGGGGGTGATGTCACGGACATGACAGTAGCAGGGATAGTGCGAAACTTTCCTTAATTGGGAGGTGGAGCCAACTTTCCAACATTGGAGTTTCCAATAGTATCTTAGCAGTATAATTAACTTTCCAACATTGGAGTTTCCAATAGTATCTTAGCATTGGAATTTCCAATAATATCTTAGCAATATAATTAACTTTCCAACATTGGAGTTTCCAATAATATCTTAGCAATATAATTAACTTTCCAACATTGGAGTTTCCAATAGTGTCTTAGCATTGGAGTTTCCAATAATATCTTAGCAGTATAAATAGAGGACCTCGAGACTTTGTCCCTCACTCTCGTCAACACCAGTTGTATTTGCTCTTCCAATATCAATACTACTTCTAGCTTTCTTTCTTTGAGTGTTATTGATTCTAGTTCTGAAACTTCAAGTGTTATTCCCAGTTTTGTGTGAGTTGTGTTATTGATTCTAGTTCTGAAGCTTCAAGTGTTATTCTCAGTTTTGTGTGAGTTGTTGTGTTATTGGTTCTAATTCCAAAGCTTCCAGTGTTATTTCCAGTTTTTGTGTGAGTTGTTGTCCGCAACAAGCTCACAACCAAGGCAAGGGCTTGCAAAATCCAAATATTCAAAAACATCAACAATTTTAATAATGATGAAATAGTAAATCATGAATAAGCTACAAACGAAACATTAAAACTTTGTGAACATTAAACAAAATTTAATCTAAACCCCTTTTGGGCATTCCATCTAAGGCTACCATGGTCATTTTTATATTTGCGTATTTCAATAGCTTTGAGGTGTGGAATGCGAATTTTCTTAGTTTTCTTTTAAATTGTTTGGCTTGGAACCCTTCAAACGTTGTCATTTGGCATTTGTTTCTTCTTTCCTTCAATGGGGTCTTTTCTTCCTTTCACAAATGGAGTTATGGAACATAGAGAAACCAAGGCACATTTACAACATTTTCTTTCAAGCAATTGGGAGCCAAAACTTCAAGTAGAACCTTTATTCCACACCTACACCCTTGCTTCATCATTACCTTGAAACAAACCCCCTTTGAAAGGCACATTCCCTTTGGGTATCAACATGCCCTAACATTATTATTTTGGACAAAGTTTAACCTTGGGGTGTGCTGATTAGGATATTCAAATTACTAAAGCCCTTGTTCCCTTGGCCTCAACCTTTGCATCAACTAAGAGTATTTTGCAAGTTATAAACCCTTGACCCATCATATTCATCATCAATAGGCCAAGATTATTTGATGGAGTTTTAATCAAACCTAAATTAAGACCTCTGCTTCAATTTTTTTAGGTTTGCATTAATCTGCATGTCCCACCTTTTAGGAGGTGGACCGTTTAGCATGGTATATGAATACTTTCAATATTCATTTGACCTTATATTCAACTAATGATTTTTTTGAATTGTTCCTAATGTGCTCATTTATAATAATAGGGCATATTCTTAAAAGCATAACTTGAACATTGGGAATTATTTAGTTCCTAAGTTTTGCCAAACCTTCCGAAGGCATTTGGCCCATTGCAATGGGTGAAATTTTATATTTGTTAGTGAACACAACTTTGTGCTTTGAATTTCACGACACATTTTCAACTCATTTTTTCCTTCATCAATTTAACATTGCAGTTAAAAGGGTTGTGAAATTATGGTGCACACTATTTGAGTATCCCTAAATGTGCATCCTAAATGGGTGGTGTTGCAAGTAGACAATGCAAATGCTTCCAACATAGTTTCCTATAGGGTCATCTTCTAGGAGCTTCAAATAACAAGTGACTAGGTGGCCCAATTCTTCACATTTGTTTGAACATTTTATGTCACACAATTCTCCCCATTCTTTAGTCATCATTTCCCTTAGGCAAACCTCATAATCATCCATTTTTCCATTAGTATGTAGTAGGGTAATCCTTAAGGAAAACCAATTTTTTTTTTTTAGAATTCATTTTTGAATTTTACATAGCTTAGTAGACCTTTCCTCTCCTATTTGTTCCCTTCCATAGTCAATGTCACTCACATCATCGGTCTCACCTTAATGGTTCCTTATGTTTTTGGTCACTTTACATCCCAATTAACATTGGTGTGGTTAATAATGCAACCCCACAAGTATGTAGTTTGTCCCTTTTTGGTTTACCTTCTAACTTTTCCCCTTTGGTTAAAGTTTGCACCCCTAAGGATGGTATCAAAGCTTTTGGAGTGCCCTTTAATTTGCTTACTTTTGTTTTTTCCTTTTTCCAAAAAGCTTTGGATGAGGATGTGTGGCATGGAAAACCATTCCCAAGGTTGATGGACATCTATATGGCCTTTGGGATCTTTTCGTGGAGTTTTGCCCAATGACCATATTCATTATTAACTTTCCCCCATTTCCAAACTTCCAACATCAACTTTCATCTTTTGGTTAGACTTTCATCCAAATATTTGAAAGGCTTTTTTATTTAGGCTCATTGAAATGTCCAAAATGCCTTTTGGTTCATTGACAAGTTTCACTCCCCATTTCTAGAAAAGGTGTAGGACTCATTTTAGCTTAAACCATTACTTTGGCCCCCTATCTAGGGAATTGGGTTCATGTGGCCCTAGTCATTACCTCTTCACTTTTGTAGGACCATTGCCCTTTCTTATTAGAAATTATGAAACCATGTAGTTAAAAAATGCTTCCAATCTAAACACATTTGAAGATGGCTTGAATTTTTCTTCCTTCTATAGTCCAAGCTTGCATCCTTTTTTCTTAATAGTTTTCAAATGGAAAAGTGGATCACCTTTAGCAAAACATATTAGAAAAATTGCATGAACATAACTTTTCCAACATCATTTCAAACATGATTTCTCATCCTTGTCACATTTGTTTGAGATCATGCATATGCCTAGGTTCAAGGGCATGATTCTTTGCATACCCAATCATCCCATCATTTTGTATGCCTTTTGAAATAATTTCTACAACATTGTGCACCAGGTTGGTTCTCCTCCACCCAATGGTTAAAAAGGTTTAACTCATTACATTTGAGCCCATAAACTTGATGGGGATACACCTTCTGTGATGTTCCAATGGTGGGGAACATATTGTTTCCCATGATGCCATTCAAAATGTCTTTGCTTCCATTGTTAAAAATATCAAGTTTCACATTTTTCATGAACAAACACATGTTTTTCAATGCCTTCTTCCTTGTTTTAACTCTTGTGGTGACATGTTGACATTGTGTTATTCACAAATGGGGTTCACATTTTGATTGATGTTAGCATTGCCAATCACATTCCAACAAATCTAGTCTTGAAATTGGCCACCATTTTTAAAGGACTTGTCGCAATAATCACAACCCAAATAAAAGGTGCAATCACAATCCAATGAGCCAAAAAGGGCGTCAAGTTGCCCCTCCCCAAAAAGTCAAAATTGGATAAATATTTATGCTTTTCTATTTAAAGCCATGGCAATCGTGACAAATTTTCATTTTTTCAATCATATAAATGTCAAGGAATATAAACCAAAAATCCATTTGATGAAATTTTAAGTTTAAACTTTGATTTAAGACCTCTAAAATGAACACCCATAATATCATATAGAAGTCAATTTTACAAATGACTATCCAAAGGACCCATATAATAAAAACACATTTGATGAGGGAAAAAAAAGGATAAAAATCTATTAATCACATTGAAAAAACATTCATACCCTAAAATATGTTAAATTCTAAAACTTTAAAAATTCAAAAAACTCTTCAAAATTGATTAAGAATCTTAAAACTTTGAAAGTCTTTTATCACATGTAAATGAACAATATTTTACATGATCTGTTAAGAAAAGTTGTAGCTTATTATTAAAAAAGCATAAAAATATAAAAAATCAATTTTTAGTTATGATTTTAAATTGTTGTCAGTTTTATAATCAAAACATTGAATTTATAAAAAGTTAGAACACTTTCAAAACTTCATATTTATTCAAAAATGATAAATAAAAAAAACATGTCATATAATAAGACATCTATGGGTATTTATTATAACCAATTGCAAAAAAATTGTTCTAGAATTCATTTGCATGAAAAAAGTTTTTGGAAAAGAAGACATGCAATCCTTTCTAATGTAATTATGTTGCCTCATCGTATCTCATTTACACCCTAAAGCACAGATTTTATATGATCAAGATCCAAAGGATATGTTCTTAACTCTTGTGCAAGTATTTGGCTTGGGGTCCTAGGCTTGGGGTTTGTATTTTGATCTTGTATTTTGGACATTGCCTTGATGTTGGGCATTAATCCTCTCTTTGACTTTCCTACCTTTCACTTTTTGGGCATTATCCCTGCTGTGCACAATGGTCCTCACTTTGTGCTGCTCCCTTTCATTTCTGGATTGATTTTTTCTTTTTCTAATGGTGTCTCTACCCAACAAATCCTTGACATGTATTATTCAACATGATGAACAAAGCTCGTTCATATCTACATATGAGACAGTATTGTAGCAACCCTATGGTCACTCAATCAAGCTCAATCAGGTCTTCATTAACCCTTTATGCATATTTTAATAATTCAGGAAGACTTCACCATGGCCAAGACTTGTGATTTACCCCTAATCCCATTGGAATATATATTTTCAAATCCTAAAGGGGATTCCATTGAAAAAACAACAAAATCCAAGCTTCTGAGATTTTCACTGCTAAGTTAATTTAGTATGGGATCATTTCTATGCCTTTAGGAGCTGTCTAACCTATTTCCAATCATTCATTGTCTCAGATCGAAGCCTGAACCAAACTTGAGAGATGATGTTGGTAGTCTTCCTTTGGGCATGGATTTCATACAAAGAAATGCAAAGGAATTGCATTCTTAGAACAGATTTGTGCATGTTGGTCTTA
The DNA here is from genome assembly GCA_963920785.1 of Sphagnum contortum. Lineage (NCBI taxonomy): Eukaryota > Viridiplantae > Streptophyta > Sphagnopsida > Sphagnales > Sphagnaceae > Sphagnum > Sphagnum contortum. The sequence continues at coordinate 11,529,753 of OY987277.1, forward strand.
AGGGTTGGCATTTACATACTTTCAATTGTAGATACCTTCAAAAATATCCCTCCTAAGAATTGAGAAATCTCCATTCTGACAATTAAGAAAAAGCAAAGCAAGGTTAACACTTCTTCAACAAGCCACAGAGAATTCCAAAGAATGAAAGACAAAACAGAATTCAAAGGACCAAGAAATGAAAACTGAAAAAGAACCAAACACAAAATAAAACAGAAAAGCAGTATGCACAATAGTGCCAGTCTCACACCTGTTCAGGGACCATCAACATTAGCATGTATGATAGTGACTTCTCTATCATTACTTCCGCACCAACTTCATCAGCTCACTACAGTGGGTTAGTTAAGGCCAGTGAAATCACTAACCTGTGTACTGAGTTTCTGCTGCAAATCCCGAAGCAACAGGAAGACTAAGCCATGCTACTGGCTAGCAACAAACAGCACAAGGAGATAACAAAAACAGAAAGACACAACAGGAAATACAACACAGAGAAAAGGACAGCAGGGAAGAACAAAGTCCAACTTTTGGAAAGGTTTAGTACATACCTTCAACAGGCTGAACTATTGGCAGGCATTGTGAATGTCAACTTGTAATTTGGTCTAATCTATTGCATGCAGTCTCTGCTATTACTCTCCTACTTAAGGGTACAGTGAAAGACATTCCAAACAGTATGAGGAATACATTCAAGTATTGAGTTTCTACAGTTTATGAATGGATGCTAAATGAAGCTTGTCAAATTTAGGTTATGCAAAGCAAACACACTTAAACTTCCAAAAATGGGTCCTTAAATGGCTGCACTAAAATCAAATGAACCAAAACAAGAGCTGCACAATCACAGAATTTGGTACTGGAAGTGACCTCATCTCTTCAACTCTCATGACTAAACACTACTATGGATAGATACTAGCTAGGCAAAGATATTCAATGTGTTACTAAGAAGACAATCTGAACAAGTATGATCCTGCCAATGAATGGACACTTGATGAAATTAGAAGGTACAGAGCCTCAGAAAATTCTTACAGCTCGCCCTTCAAAGCCAGACTTCCAGCTTTGCAGCACTGTGACCTGGTGACAGCAAGATCTCTTTAGTTGTGGCAGAACAAAAGCAAGTCAAAAAGATAAGTGTTCAGAGAAAGACATGATTAGGAACTAAATCACCTCTGTACATCATGAGATACAACTACTGCTGGACTGTTATGGAATAAGCCGACATCTAAACCAAAAATCTTAGCTGCAATTATACCTCATGAAGCTTTGGGCTTTGAACCCAATGCTTTCTTTCGTTGCCGGATCATATGTGTATACATACCAGGGCTCCCTGCAACCATCAACCCAAAGATATGTGAAGGACAACCTTAAAACATAAACTACCCATCTGCAGGCAACCCCACTTGAGTGAATAATTCCTGGAAATTCATGTCAGAGACTAGTTTCTGGAAATAAAACATCAGAGAGTTGTAAGTTCAATCAAAATTCATGACCATGAGAGTACACACACTGCAGTGTCGAAGTATCTATCAGTTCTTGGGAACCACACTATCAACCCAACTCTGCATGACTCCTCTAGTGAGCCTATATTTAACCCTTGGAACCACACATACTTTCCAGCAGTAGGTTACTTACAGGTGCATCCCTCAGACTGCTAAGGTGCTCCAACATTCACATTTCATTTCAGCAGTCAGCACTAACTTTGTGACTAGTTATGATGATGGATCTCCAATCCTGGCAGGCATCTATTGGAAAATTCCATTCAACAAGAAGCAAGCTAGGTCTACCACAAGCTAAATGGAAGGAATGTGCATGGTTCTCACAGCAAAAAAGAGAGAACTTATACCTGGAATGTATGCGAGAAGAGCCACAATGGACATATAGTAGTAATCAAAACCGAAGTTCAGCTTGTTTGGCATCCGCAAACAATACAGATCTGACAACTATTCCACAAATCATGGTCATAAGCATACATCTGTAGTGCACTCACTGGCATACATATCCTACTTGAAGCAATTTCTGCACTCTACAGTGATAATTTTCAGCAATATATAGTTAAAAGTTTGGCATGTTCAAGATGTGCATGTCCAGAATTGCAATCACTAGCCTGTTCATTGACATACCCAGGTTCCTTCCAGTCAACAAGCCATATTGGCAATGGAATGTCACTCAACTTATTCACTCTCCAGTTCCATAGCAGTATGGCATAGGGATGTATTCAAGCAAATGAACATTCAGGCATATACAAAAACAAGAGAGCACAGCAAATAGTCCTTATAGACCATCCTCACACAACAAATGCAAAACTTGCCAACCTGCTCACACTGTTAAAGCTAGCAAAAGCTAAAGTTACCACTGATCTTTCAGTGTTAAAAGTGAGGCAGAAAAAAGTCCCGAACTGTGAGTCAAAAAGGAATAGCAACTTACTTGCATGAATGGGAGAGTGACAAAAACAAGGCCAGCTTCGCTACAGATTCCTGTGGGGTACAGTACAAAGAAGGTAGTGTACCTGCCAGCCATTCCTCAGAAATATGAGAGAAATTGATATCTCTTACTGCCACTATCTACTTCAGCATGTCTCAGGATTGTGATGTGTCCTTTGACCACAAAGCAAACCATCTGGAAAACAATAGAAAGGGTTCTTTTACACAAGGTGATAAGTATGTTTCTGAATGCCAAAACGAATGTTTTGTGAAAAAAGCAGCAAGAAATCTGATAATCATGATACTTGAGAAAACTCCATACTCATGATTAAAAAAGCTAGAATAAGGTGAGACTGTTCCTTGGAGTCAAAGAAAGACTTCAAGATAAGGATTGAAGAACCAGGAAGATGAAAAGCACAGAAGGGTAGAATGTGAACAAAGAACAATTAAACTACAATAGTGACAGTATCTCACTTGTTCACAGAGTGTCAACAGTAACATGTATGATGGCAACTTATCTATCAAAACTACCCACTGACTTCATCAGCAGTGACAAAGTGCACATTAGCTAACACTCTGCAAGGTGTAATGTAAGAACTCTAGCATACTGGATTTCACTTGGGATGTGACCTCTAAAACTCCAAGCTCTCAAAGCAACAGAGGGATAGAAACAATGATATTGAGATAACAAGGCACTAACCTTAGCCAAAGGAGAAAACGAGGGGTGTAACCAAAGGTTTCCTTCAAGGCAAAGAATGAATAGCGGATAACCTAGCCACACAAAGATCAATGTCAACTAACTGATCAGCTCAACAACATTGAGGAGCTGTACAATACACAACACACTGAGGTTTTCTTCACCAGCAGAAGATAGAATAAAATCTAACCAGTTTTTCTCATACTCAAGCTTTGGAGTGACCTGGTAGGACGAGGTCCTGTTTGAGCTTACCAATCTGTACATCTCACAAACAACTACTAACTTATGTCTGCACACTAAAGATTGTCTTATTTCATTATCTGTCCCTTCTTTGTCTACCAACAGGTAATATGTCCCAGAACAAATTCCAATTGTGTTACTTCACCAAAAGAAGGGAATTGGCTAACTGCAAAATGCACACCTCAGTGATGGACCAGCTCAAGACCAAAGATGTCACTAACCAGTGCTCCTGCACCTGCACTTGTGCACCACATCCCATTTACGCAACTGTTGACTCAAGGAAAGTGTAATGATAATACAAAAAGCTTTTCAGTTCATCAGTTCAAATTGATATTCAAGAAATCACTAGATTTTGACAGGAAAGGTAGCTAACACTGAGCCAATGCACCCTAACCAATTTTCTACCTTAAAATGTGGGCAAATCTAGACTTCTAATGCCACTGTGCAGATTTCCACCAATGATGTTGTCAGTAACAGATATTTCAGGCATTTTCATACTGACAGCTTTTTGTGGCAGGAGACAATCATTCACATCTGGTGAAATGATTGTGATAAGTCTGGAACAGTCTTGGAAATTCACATGAAGTGGGATATCCTCTGATGAACTCCACTGGTTTGAAAGGTGACCAGAATAGAAATTTGTGGCACACCCAAGTAGGAAATGAGGTGATGGAATTCTTACCTGAGGAAAACTAAAGAGAATACCCCAAGTGAGGTAGATGCGTGATCCTATCTGTGGAAGTGTTGCCATCACTGGTGATCGCACAATGCCTGCATTCAAGGTGCCATGATGAAAATCTGAAACCCTTGGGAGGATTATTAAGCTATATTATTTGATGGGAAAACTTTCTGGTATATGCTTCAAACACAATAAGTGGCATTATGTTCTCATTTCAGAACTCCAGGAGACAGACAGACACACGGACACAGAAGGAGAGAGGGAGGTAGTTTGACTAGTGGTTTGGAAAATCCAGAAAGAATAAAGGACAGGAATGCAAACACCAAGATGGAGAGCTGGGCAGGCTGCAGAATGTCACAACAATCACTCACCCACAATGCTGTTGAAAATCTATATAAACTCGACCCCCAATTCCGGCAGAACGACGTGTACTCAGCACAAAACGGTCAAAACCCGACCACATCCCCTGGAGTGTTAGTTCTCACCCAGAGAAACTCGTCAATTGTCCAACATAGTTTGTCGATCTATATGTAAGCAGCTGTGTGCGTGTATTATTATCCCTCTCTCCCTTTCGAACACTCAAAACGACGCAAATAAAGAAGATAATCACATGCTACCGGATTGAAACGTGCCTCTAAGAATGTGATCTTAGCCTACACCATAGACAATGCGCCGTAGAACGAGAAACCAAAGGAAGGAAAAGACAAGGGGCGGAAAAACCTCTAAAAGAGCAGCAGTTTGCCATATCTGCAATGGTTTCTCCACGGCTGCGTACACCCCAGACGGCCCTGACTGCTGAAGCGCTTTTACAGTTGACACCAGTATCTGTAGCCTGGTCCATCCACACACCAAAAATCACACACTCTTCCTCTTCTCCCTTCCTTCCTTCTTCTTCTGCAGCAGCACTTACACATGTGAAAATGAAGCAAAACTTCAGTGAAAAGACTCCGATCAATCTGCCCCCAAAGAAGAGAATAAAACAACTAAATATTGAAGGAAATTACCATCCCGCGAAAAGCAGCCAGTTGTAGACACACAAATACACTTTCACAACCCCCATTGCTCCTTCCTCTCCCTCGGTTTGTTGCACACGAAGGCGCTTCTCTCCTCTTCTCTTTCTCTCTCTCTCCCGTTCCTGCGCGCACTGAACTGCACTGAAACAGGAGCCCTTTTCCTTCACTTTCTTATGCTCGCCAGCCTAACCGTCGGATACAGAACGTGGCAACCCCAAGTCCATCGATGCTGAAGAATAGTGACCTGACCACGGCGTGAGTGACCCAGCACCCACCAGTGCACCATCCAAAAAATCCCGTTCTGGGATTTCATGGATGGGATGAAACTGTCCCCCAGGGGTCAGTTTACTTGGTCAGTAGTTTTTTTTTGCCTCGCTCTCTTTTTTTTCCTGGGCCTTTTTTTCCTGCGCCTTTGTTTTCCTTCGCTTTTTCATTTTGTCCTGCCATCCTCGAACCCAATTTTTTCTTCCGAGAACTCCTACCTACTCCTCCAACCTACCTACCTCCCTTCCACCACCCAACCCATCTACGTCCCCTAACCTACCCCACCACCCATTTGCACTCCCCTATGCAGAGCTTCAGAACCACAGAGACCTTGACGGAGAGCTTGTGGAGAGCTTGTCGTCCTAGATGTTTTTGTATGTTGCAAGCTCTAAAACCACCACGACAAGTGTCACACTCGTTGTGATTTTTTTTAATTTGTGCAACTTGTAAGACCAAGATGATAAACCTGTTTTATTTTTGGGTTTATAAGCTTTGAAACTTAGATGACGAGTGCCGCACTCATCATTTTAGTTGTTTTTTCTCTGCTACTACCTACAAATAAAACCAAAAGAAGTATCGTGTAACTCCTTTGGGCTTTTTTTTTGTTTTTGGTGTTGGTAATAAAGTTAGAAATTAATCAGCTAGTGTGCTCATTTTGTTTTGGGAGCTGAGTTTGTAGGTGGCATTGGAGGTGTTATGGAAGAAGGAGATGTAAACGTCAAGGTGATTGGATAGCAAACGGAAGATGTGATTGCATTAGCTTCAAATGGGAATATAGAGGAGGGAATGCAAGCTAATGTTGAGGTTGGGAAAACATCTACTACTTTAGATGTTAGTAGAATTGAAATTGAGTTGTAGAGGACTATTGACATGATAGAGGACCAAGAAATTGTAGCCCTTGAGCAAGAAAATGCAAATGCTAATGTTGATCCTCATGTTCAAATTGATGGAGGTGAAATGTTATACCTTACTTATTATAATTAATTAGGTGGGGTTTTTTTTTGTGAAATTTGTGATTGCAATACTTTCCTTGCTTGTGGTCCTTAAACCTTTATTTGCCACACCTTCCTTCGATCAAGAAGGTGGGTGGGGCATTTTTTTTGGGTCTAAGTTTATAAGCAATACTTTTAGGCTTTGTAGAAGATATTGTTATTTTTAGGGTTTGCTTCTTTTTATGCAAATTTCAACCCCGAAGTTTAACAATACCTTCATCTTGTGTTTTTGTTCTTTTATATTTTTATGCAATAACTTCATCGTATTTTATAATTGTCTATCTATCTATGCAATACCTTCATCATGTAGGGCATAACCTTCATTCAGAATATTAATTCTCAAATTAGGTTTTATGTTTTTTTCTTTTTTTTTTAATTTCAAATGTGATTACCCTTTTCTTAGTTGCCATAAAGGGTGCGCAATGGGCAAAGGATGGACCTAAATTTTCTTGCAACATTGATGGGTGTGATGCATCCTCTATGGCCAAATATAACTTGGTGCAGCATTTGCAGGCACATCACAATGTTACCATGGAGTTAAGCAAGCCCGAATGCCCATCTATTGAAAAGCAAGGCCTAAAGTTCAAGATCACACGACAATGAATGTGTGGGTCTTAAAAAACCTTTTGGCCCGTTTGATTGCAATGAGCAAAAGGCTATTGTTAAGGTTAAAAGGCACACATTCCTAAAATGGGATAAGGTCCAAGTTGATTCGCAATTCACACCTGAGGTGCCTAAGCTTGCACTTGTGAGGCTAGCCTTTAACCACATTCTTCAGCTTCTTGGCATGGCTACATGGGGTGTGGGGGCCATTCCTCTCAATGTGCAAGCCAAGCTAGAACACAATGAAGATTTTGCACTTGTGATTCAAGCAACTTGAGCCAAATATGTAACGCCCTCAATGGCATTTGGATGGAACATGACTAGAAGTTTGTCAAATAAAATAGTGTGGTATAAGGAAATTGGCCTCTTTACATCATACCATGATTCAAAAATGGTTCATGGTCAATAAGTTTCCAACAATGCCATACTAAATTTTATTTGAATTCCAAGTTTTAAAATTCATATGCAATATTTATTGTATTATGTTGTTTGTTTCAAGGTTTGAGGCACTGCTAGGGAGGTGTGTGTGGCCGATGTTATGGATGCAACGTTGGCCAATTGCAAGGTTTTTATGAGACAATACATCCATGATGCAGAGGTTGCATCAACATGGTCTAAGGTGGCCAATGGGATCCCATGCCCCTTTAGTAGTGATATAGATAGCCCATAGTTTATCTTAGTTTTAATTAAGGTGTTGTTTTGGTTTTCATGATTCAAGGTAACAATTTATCTTGAGGAACCATCATGGCATGTTCCCCATTTTAGGTTGGGGTTGTTTTGGATTTATGCATTTTTTGCACATTTTTATAACACATGTCACCCATATTTTTTATTTAAAATATTTTTTGCTTTCATTTTGCACCATCTTGTGTTAAGAGTTAGAAATACATTTTCACATATTTTTAGATGTATGCTTGAAAATTTTATCAAAATAATGATTATAGTCTTACACTCAAATCAACCAAAAAAAATTTACCCCAAAAAACTAAAAGTTGAAACCTAAAATGGAAAGCAATACCCTCGTGAGGGTATTTTATAAACACCATTGATTGAATTATTTTGGTCTAAGTTATTGGAGGGGTATTGCTTATGCCCAAAATTATTCAATGCACATGCAATACCCTTACTATAATATATTAGAAATCCTTTGGGCTCCATAACATATTTCAAAAGTCATGGAGGGATATTACATAACCCTAACAAAGCCTAAAAGGAACACATTACCCTCATGAAGGTATTATATAAACACCATGGTTTGAATTATTTTGGTCCAAGCTTTTGGAAGGGTATTGCTTATGCCCATAATTATTCAATGCACATGTAATACCCCTATTAGGGTATATTATAAATTTGTTAGGTTCCAAAACATATTTCAAGAGTCATGGAGGGGTATTACATAGCCCTAACAAAACCTGGAAAGAACATAATACCCTTATGAAGGTATTCTATAAGCACCATAGTTTGAATTATTTTGGTCCAAACTTTTAGAGGGGTATTGTTTTTGTCTAAAATTACTCAATGCACATGTAATCCCCTTTTAGGGTATATTATAAATCCTTTGGGCTCCATAACATATTTAAAAAGTCTTAAAGGGGTATTGCATAACCCTAACAAAACCTAGAAGGAACGCATATCTTCATGAAGATATTTTATGAACAACATGGATTAAATTGTCGCAACCCCACTTTGAAGGTGTGTGAGGATGACACTCACACTCCCAAAATGTGGACTTGGGAGCCCTCCGGGATTCCCGAAAACTTAGAGTTCGATTGTAGGGGTCGAAATTCCTCGTCTTGATGTGTTCTTTATACCGTTGGAAAGGTCTTGAAGTGTAGATGTGAAAATGGCTTTGCATGTGCCATTTGGAGATCTACAACACAAATTATGGACAAAAGAAAGGCTAGGAGTCAAATTGGTAGTTTGACTCCCGACCATTAAAAGTCGGAATTGACCCGACCCCAGTATGTGCAAGTGGATTGCAACACATCATTGGAAATCTCTCAAGGAGAGCTACAAGTTTGTTAGAGACCTCATCCCGATCGGAGGTCTAAACAAGGAGTTATGAACTGCCAAAGTCCCAAGAGTCCAAACCGAGACAATTTCGAGACTCCTCCTTGGGAGTCTCGGGAAAAAGTGCCATTCGAATGTAGGTGTTGTGAGCAAACGAAGAGAATACTATATGGGGGAAGGTGGTGACTTCCCCCAAGTCCGGGCCATGGTGAATCATGTGAATCCAAGGTCGCCCATGGCTTGTCCTAGCACTACAAGTGCTCCCGAATGTGAATTAACCAACTTGTTGGTTGGTTTAATGTAGGTCTGAGTAACTAAGTAAAGCTTGTCCTTCTTCCTAGTCCCATCTCGAAGCTTCAACACGCCCCTCTACCCCTTTTAGTGTTGAGAGTTGAAAGCGTGCCCCGAGTCCCAAACATTTATGTTGTTTGATTAATTTAGACCCAATTTGGATCCAAGAAGGGATTTGGGAGCGCATCATAAATTATTTTAGTCCAGGCTACTGAAACAATAATGCTTGCCCAAAATTACTCAATGGGTTTACATTACTTCTTTTAAGGTATATAAAAAATCTTTTGGGCTCCATCACATATTTATTGAAACCTGGAGGGGTATTGCCTAAACCTACAAAGAAAACATTACCCTATTTGGGGTAGTTTGCAAACAACATGGGCTCAATTATTTTGGTTCAAGTTGTTGGAGGGTAATGCTTATTCCTAAAAATATTCAGTTCACATGCACTACCCATTTTCGAATATCCCATAAAACCTTTGGACTCCATAACATATCTTTTGGAATTTGGAAGGGTATTGCATAGCCCTAACAAAACCTAGAAGGAAAGTAATACCCACATCATTTTACAATAATATTGTAAACCATGAAACAAAAGATTTATTTTAAGGTATTTATTCCATGTTCACCCTAAATGCTAGACATATTGATTCAAGTAAATGAACGTAATGCAAAGTTCTTCTCATTGATGGTAAAATGTTTTATTTGAACAAAAATACAGAATCTAAATGTAATACCTACATCATCTTGAAATATTTACATTCACCATGAAATGTGGAAGGGTATTGCATAGCCCTACCAAAACCTAAAAGGAATACAATATTTACATCATTTTATGACAATATCTTAAACCATGATACAAATGAAGGTATTACATGTACACATCAAAACTTTGGTGAATAAAATTTTATAACATCAATGTGGCCAATATTGTAATATTCTCATGTACATATTCCAATGATTTTACATTGGTCCATTTATGAATTTGAAAATGTCTCGTCGTTATATTTTAAATTTTTCCTAAAATATTTAACATAATTTTAATTAAGATATTATATATTTTAAATGCAAAAACTTAATAAATCCACATGATTTAATTAAGTAGAGATTTTAAAAACTTTATTCTTATGACTCATTATCAATGGACTTATCAATAAAATAATGAACATATTGTTTACATTTCAACATTTTACTCAATACCATTAATGTGACCAATTTTGTAATTTGGCATGATATATTAAACATGGATTAAATATGAGAAAAAAACTCAATATATTTCATTGTTAATGAAATTATGAAAACACAATGAAAATATTACAGTTACATTTATTAACTTTGTTCAAGTATACCTTATACCATTGATGTGGCTAATTTTGTAATACCTTCATTCTAATTTGCATAACCTACTAAAACATATCCAAAAGATAACTTATTAATCATGTGTAGAAAGATATGTGATTGACTCGAAAACATTTCCATGATACCAAAGAAGGGTATTGTAATTTAATTCCATCCTTTTGGCCATGAACAATAACCCTCAAATAGTTTAAGCAAAAAATGATTTAACCCATGACGATTTACAAAATACCCCAATTAGGGTATTTATTTCCCTTTAGGTTTTGGTAAGGTTATACAATACCCCATATAGTGTAGAAAAATATGTGATTGACCCCAATGCATTTCTAGGATATATACCAAACAAGGGTATTGCAATTTAATTTCATCCTTCTAACCATGAGTAGTACCCCTTGGATAGCTTAGGCAAAAAATGATTTAGCCGATGGCATTTTATAGAATACCCTATTTAGGGTATTGATTTCCCTTTAGGTTTTTGGTAGGGTTATGCAATACCCGTTAATTGTCATAATATATGTGATTAACCTCAACATTTTCAAGATACCTTAAAAGGGGTATTGCAACTTCACTCCATCTTTCTAACCATGAGCAATACCCTTCTAATAATGTAAGCCAAAATGAATTAACACATGGTGTTCTACATAATAACATAATACAAGTATTGCTATCCATTTAAATTTTGGTTTGGTTATGCAATAGGGTGTAGTCATATTAACATGTACCAAAAGTAATCATAACCACTACTTAAGTTTTTGAATTTTGGATTATATATATATAATAAAATTTTATTGTGAATACATTATGTACATGTCATAAAAATTTGGAGTCAATTTAATGAGTGAAAAATATGTATAAGGACTTTTGACATCTTGTAGCCATTATTTAATAATACACTAAAAGCACAATTTGAAAATATTTTCATTTTAAAAAATAAAATTTTTAACATAATAATATTTTCAAAAAATTAAAGATTTTTTTTTTAAAAGACATATTAAAAAGATTCCAGGGGGATTCTAAGAATAAAGCAGTGGTCTAAAGGGGCACATGTGGCTCCTAATAGAGTGGTTAGACTTAATATCCTTCATGGTGTCCAACGATAGTTGATTGGCCCCAAAATATTTCTTGGATATTGAAAATAGTGTATTGCATGTTTTTGGATTACATAATGTCAAATATTGTATTGAATTGGATCTATGCAAACAAGAAACCTTCATTGTTTTGTGCATTACTTGGAGTTTTAAATTTCACTATTAATCACATCTAATTGTGATTAACAATTATTCATTGACACATATTGGTTACCAAATCATTTGATTATTACTTTAATGCATGCGTTGGAATTTCTTTTCCAATGCAAATTGTGGATAATTCAATTTGATTTGGTGAAAGGTGTAAAGGGTTAAGTATAAATGAAAATTGAGTCACACATATATTAAGTCTAAATATGGATGCAAGTGACAAACCTTTATTTATTCCCTAGTCCTCTTTTTTTGGGTGTGTTAATCCTTCATTTAGTTGATGGAGTTTTTGAAGCTATCATCCACTCGGCAAAATACCATTCCCACAATTCAATGCTTGCACCTGCGGTGATTTCAACCATTATTTCATACAAGCAGGCTAGGGCTTGATCCATGGGTGTGAATGAACCTTTTAGCAAATCAACATTGTGAAGAAAAATATTTTCATCCATGGCCATAAGCCCCCTAATGTCAATAACACCAACCTCATCAATCAAATCTTGGTCGTAATCCTCATTGTCGAACGCACCATCATCCAATTATAAGTATGCCAGGTCAACAAACATGCATTTCAAACCACCATAGTGAGTTCCATAATACATGTTGCAATACTCAATGATATTCTTTGTTGTAAAGTTGGTACACATTAATATAACAACAATTTGATGTTTGCAAAAGTTCTCTCGCAATGCCCATTTGCAAGTGCAACTTGCATACTTAGTGAAAGGGGCATAGATCTTGTAAGTAACATTAGGATGGTGTTGGCTTTGCACCTATCAAACACCATCACCATCATCCCCTTCAAAGGTGGGTGAGATCACATTGATGTGTGGAATCCAACTAGTTTTGTCAACACTTGCCACCACAAGTTATGCCATGACCTTGTTTTTTATGAACCCTTGCCTCTTCATCTCGACTTGGTGCATATAATTTTGTGTCACAGTTGTGGTTAGTTTCCACACTAACCATTCAAGATAAACTTTGCTCACAGGGCACTCAACCACTCCACCAAGTTTTCACATGTTTGTTAACTCATGATAACCCAAGCAACTAACACCCCTATGCAATGAAAATCAAACACCATCAATGTGAATAAGTAGTATTTCACATCATTGGTGCCAAACGTGGTATCCATAGAAGTAAGCCCATTGTGACCAAATTGGAGCATGGCCTAAAGTTACATGGGTGTTTGAATCCCTATGGTGAAAGGGACATGAATCCCATTCACCTCACCTACATCCTGAAAATAAAAAACATCAAAATGAACACAAACCCATGACTAAATGGAAAACATCATGTTTGTGTGCAAGCTCTAAATGCCCCTCTTGTGCTTTTGGTCTAAGTATGTGATATCTTAGAGGCATAGGAAATCATCCCAAGTCATCCGTTCACCCACATTCATCCGTGCCCACCAAATTTCTTTGTGTTTGTCATAAATTTGTTTCATAATGTACCTTAACCCTAATTGGGTCCATATAAATTCCTTCAACTTGTGAAATACATGTGGAGCATATGCTGACATCTGTGATGTGGACCTTAGGTCACATGCACCATGAATATGATTTCCATTGGCCCAAATAGAATATGATGGTAAAAGTGATTTCCACCACATTTGGTTATGTCAATCAAATCAAAAGACACAACAACGGCTAACCCTAAAACTTGTAAAAATGACCAATGGAAAGGGTTTATAGGTTTTGAAACCATATCCAGTATGTCCAAGATGATTTTTTATCGTCAATTTTTTTACATTTTGTTGAAGGGACAAATTTTTAGAGATGTTCCATTTGACCATAGTTTACATATCCCTTCATTCACCTTGCAAAAACTCATAGACACAAGCATGGCAGATGTATGTGGTTTCAATTGCCACCTTGTTTTGGCCTCCATGCCTAAAACCATCTTTCCACACCAAATCCACATTTGAAAAAGGTGATTTTGTCGAGTTTTGGATTTCATTGGATTGGGACAATGGAGTTTGCCCCATGCTTTGAATTATTGAAGGAATAACCATATAGTTGTTAACAAATAGGAGATCTACTCAAGTGCAAACATAAATCTTTATTGAAAGGAAACTACAACATAATGCTCACAACACAAAACACAACATCAAGTACTCTCCAAGGTTCTTGTCACATGAAATACATAAATTTGTGTAATGAAAAAAAGAGAAGCAAACCATCAACACCAAGGTATTTAACTAAAAGACCAAACCACAAATAACCAAACTAAAATAAGTAACGAAAGTAATTCAACTTTGTGAAAGTAAACTAGTTACTTTCCTACTCCAGTAACTAATGAAACCTAACTAGTTGAGCTTGAGTTCTCAATAGTAGTAGGAGTCTTTAACTTGTGAAAACCCATGGAATACCTTCACAAATTTACAAATCATAATAACCCTAATCAACAAAGCCATTAAACCCTAATTAACAAAACCCCTAAACCTTACACGTGAATTGACGCGCTCCCAAGTTCCTTGTAGACCCACTTGAGGGTCCAAGTATGCGGCAATGCGGAAGGAGTTGGAACTTGGAGCCGCTCCCTAACTCACAACACTTAGAGGGTAGAGGGGCGTGTTGGAGCTCTGGGATGAGACTAGGAAGAATTGACAAGCTTATTCACTCACACGGGCCTGCACACAACCCACACAAAGTGGTTAATGCATAGTTAGAGCACCAAAGTGGTTAGTGCATAGTTAGAGCACCTTTGGTGCTAAGACGAGCCACGGGCAACACGGACACACAAGACTCACCACGGCCCGGACTTGGGGGAAGCCACCACCTTCCCCCTTATAGTATTCTCTGCAACTCGCGGCGGAGGTGGCATCCAAATGGCTATTTTTCCCTGGACTCCTGCGTGGGAGTCCCGAAACTGTCCCGGGTTGGAGTCCCGGGACTTTGGACGCCGATATCTCCCGACTGTAAAGTCCGATCGCGACGCAGTCTGAAGTAAAGTTGTAGCCCTCGTCGAGAGCTTTCCAACGCCGTGTCGCACTCTCAAATCGGATCTCGGGAAGACCTCAATTCCCGACTTTTAGTGGTCGGGACTCAAACTGCCAGTTTGACTCCCGAGCCTTCTTTTAGCTATAACTTGTGTTTCAGATATCCAAATGAGCAATGCGAGCCCATTTTAGACATCTACGTTTCAAGAGCTTTCCATTGATATAAAGAGCGCAACCAGTCATGGAGTTTTGACCCCTCAAAACGCTCTCTGAAGTTTCGGGAGTCCTTTTGGGACTCCACTCTCACCAACTCCCAACGTGGGAGTTCACTTGGGAGTGTGAGGGTTCATTCCCTCACACTCTCTGGATTCTTTGCACTCTCGGGTGCATGTGATGTGACTCCCGGGTTTACTTCTAGGCCCGCAACCTCGTAACCCCCATGCCTTGGTCGCAAGCCAAATGTTAGGGTTGCGACACTCTCCCCCACTAGAAGAAGAGGTCAATGTCCTCATTGACACTTAGAGTTTTCCTCTCACACAATTGCACTCCCGGGTCTACTATTAGGCCCGCACCTTGCAACCCCCTTGCCTTGGTCGCGAGCCAAGGCTAGGGTTGCGACATGAACCTTACCACACCCCATAAACAAATAATAATTTACAAATGGAAAAAAAATCATGTAACTATCTTATGGTTACCTAGACTTATGCCCAAAAAAAAAATCATATCCTCTTGGAAACAATCAATTAAATATATGTAAGGCTTTCAATCTAGATGTGCAATACCCACATGCAATTGAATTTCCATGACCATTTATATGCAAGGGGGAACAAAATACCCTAAGTAAAAGAGAAAAAAAATAAAATTAAACCTTAATTTGAAGAAACTAAATGAAAAAAAATGAATAGAAGCCATGGTGTATTTTTTCCCTCTTATTTTAGTCTTTGTTTATGAGCCTTTCTCCACTCTTTTTGAGACAAAAAGAGGGGGGAAAAAATATTGTGGCATATATGTGCAAATGCCAAATCCCCCCCAAAATCCATATTAAGTCTAGTTATAATTAAACTTAAAAGGTGCAAAAAGTCATAAATATTTATTATCTCCATAACCTAAAATTCGAAAACCTTAGTGCTAATATAAATAACTATAAAATCCAATCCACATTACTTAAGTACATCATTAAAACAAACAAATCAAATTGTTTTATCTAAGCCCTATCATAGACATCACCATCACCCATGATTTGCATCATCACTTGCATCATTGTTAACTCCCAATTAACTCTTAGTTCACTATTAGTTAAGAAGGTTTTCAAAAAACTTCTTTGGTTAATGCACACAAGGAAACCTCTATGGAGGCTTCCTTGAACTAGGTCCCCAATGGGGTATAATTTAAAATAACCCTTAGTTAAATTTTAGTTGACTATTAGTTACGAAACTTCTTAAAGCTTTTTAAGAAGTTTTTTCGGTCGATTTACACATGGAAGCTTCTATGGAAACATCCTTGAACTAGCTCCCCAATGAAGTATAAATAAGGGTAGGACCTCCTAATACCTTTAGTCTATTCAACACTAATTTTTGGTATGTTTTATTGTCATAACTTTTGTTTTCATACGTTCTCATAATAAAGTTTTGTTTCAATCATCTTTTAACATATACCATGTTCTTACCTTGTGTATTTGTGTTTCCAATCTTGGATTAAACTTAAGCTTGTATTTCTTATTATTTGTTTTCCTTGTTGTGTCTTTTGTTTAGTTCTTGTTCTTGTAGTTTTTCATGCCTGTGACAAGCCCCCCATGTGTATAACACGCATTAAATTTGTTGGCTTTGTAATACCCCCCATCGTGGAAAACATTCCCGGTATAGAACTTGTAGTACCTTAATTGGGGGATTTCACATGCTTTAAATTTTCAAAAGATTTTGCAACACCCTCAGAACACATAAAAATTGCATGTTTACAACTAATGCCTATTTGCAATACCCATACACAAGAGGATGATAATTACTTTAATCTTGCCCTTATTAATTTTGTTTAATGAACAAGACCAAGTTCCATGCAATACCTTCATTTTATTCTTTCCTAAACATTTTCGACCATTGGGGGGTCTATTGGAATGCCAACCAGGTAGGTAGGTGTAGCCACATAGGTGGGTTTGGTAGGTACCTACCTAAAATGTTGGTAGGTAGAAAAATAGATGGGGGGTGGGAAATGGGTGGGGATGAGAGTAACACATTCAAATTTATAGATGAATAAGTAGATGGGGAAGAGTCTATTTTTAATTCAAATGTATAGGTGAATAGGTCAATGGGGAATAAAAGGGGGTAGCAGGTGAGTGGGTGGGAAAAATTTCAAAAGAAAAAAAGAAAAAATACATAGGTGGGAGGCGAGGGTGGGCTCCATAACATATATTTTGGAATTTGGAAGGGTACTACATAGCCTTAACAAAACTTAAAAAGTAAACATTACCCACATCATTTTGCATTAATATTGTAAACCATGAAAAAAAAAAATGTTTTCTTAAATACTTATTCCATGCTCACTATATGATGCCAGACATATTGATTCAAAAAATGAAGGTATGGTAAAATTCTTCACATTGATGTTAGAAAGTCACTTAAACAAAGTTATGGAGTTTAAATGTAATACTTACATCGTCTTAAGATATTTGCATTCACCTTGAAACTTAGAAAGGTAATACATAGCCTTAACAAAACCTAAAGTCCCAAGCAATACCTTCATTGGTTTATCATTCAAAAAAAATATTTTTTGCAAAAGATTTTTTTGGGGTATTCTTATTTGTAACTAAAATGCAGAGATGAAACTTTTGAGGAAGAAGGCCATACATCAACAATATTCCAAGAACACCATGACGTTTTTCATACTAGCGATGACACATTGACCTTTTGAAACTTTTTAAATTCGAGATTCTTTTGCATGTCCAAATTTGCAAAAACGTCTATAAAGGTAAGTTGAGTGAATTTGGAATGGGTTGCTCTAAATGCAAGTATTAAGTGAGACCTTCAAGCTATCAAATTTCATGCAATGGCTCCCAACAGAAGCCAACAACAACATAAACATCAATTGTGCATTTTTCTTTTGTCCTTTCACATGTGATTTGTCTTTTTATCTCTAAAATTTGCCTTCATATTTGACATGGATTGGCAAGTATGGTCTTGTGTATATAACATGTCATGAAGTTGTTGGAATTCATTAACATGATTCAGGGTGAAGAAAGGGTGGAAGGTGTTCATGGATTTGCATGTTGGACATCATGATCCAACTTTTTTCAAAGACCCATTGGAGTTTCAACCCTTTTGGTTTGAAGTGAGTAGTGTTTTAGCCTAAAAAAATCATTGTGGGTCATAAGAAAAAAATAGTGTCTCTCTAAATGGTTGGCTTATGCAACATTCCCACTTTTAATGACATGCCCCCAAAGTGAAACAAGGAAAAAAAGACTTAAGATGCTCCTTAATTCATAGCACTTTAAGGGTAGGAAGGCATATTGGAGCTCTTGGATGGGATTAGGACGAATTCACAAATGAAAGTTCAAGATGAAGTCAACTTGCATAACCAAAAAAAAAAGGCAATTGGTGCAAGTTAAATGGAAATGGTGTGACAAACTTAGTAAAGACAACTTTTAACACAAGCTTTACATGGCCCATAACCTTTGGAAGGAGGCACCACTCCCTTCCCTATAGTATACTTTGTGCCTTTCAATGGGGACTACATTCAAATGTCATTTTTCTTTTGAGATTCCTACTATCTCAATACTTTTGGACACTCATATTTTTTTCAAATAAAATATTTTTGAAAATGCGAGGGTAATAACTTACGTCCCTCAAAAGATCTTTCCAAAGGTGTATAACACGCCCCAATTTAACTTCATTTAACTTGTGTTTTTAAGGGATTTATGGTTGGGAGTCAAATTTGGAATTTAACTCTTGCCTTTCTTTTGATCATACCTCATGCAAATTAGGTCTAAACGAACAATTCAAGGGCACTTTAAGCATCTACGCTTCAAGACCTTTTTAATGATATCTTGGGAACCCAATTTGGTTCTTTTTTTCCTTTCCAACCAAGGTTCTAAACATTCGCAACTCTCGCATGAATGCAATTCCCAAAGTGGGAGTGCACTTGGGAGTTATTGGGTTTCATCCCTTGCACTCTCCCACATTTGTGAGAATGTGTTTCACATTTAAACAAATTTCTAGCCTCATGGGCCTTTGCACTTCACACTTAATTGTGAACCTAATGTTAAGGTTATGACATTTAATCAATATATGCTCAAATTGCCCAACTTCTCTTTCTGTTTACAAAAAATGTGTCAACATATGTGAAGTAAATGGGTTAGGTTTAGGTTTTAGGGTTGGTTTTATATTAAATGGTTACATCTTTTGATTTTACATTGATTTCAATATTTATTTTTTGTTGTAATGATTTTACAAAAGCCCGTAAAATTGTTCTTTTTTATAACATTTGGTGTTGGGCCCCAATTGTGCTTGGGCATGAACTTGGCCAAACGAGAAATTACTCTCTTTGTCCATATTTTGGTGACCAAATATAGGTAGCACATCACTTTCTCAACTTCATAAACTACAAATTATTTGCATCATGTGCCAAGTTTGAAGAATTCCATGCCAATTCCACTTTTGGAGATTTCTCATGATAGTATTTTGGGTGCTTCTATGTGCTTCAATGCTAATAATCAATCCCTAATATTCATGCAACAAGCTTAAAGGTAGAACTAAGAAGGTGTAATTTGATTTCATTTTTTCTCATCAAGGGAATTGGAACAAGAGTTGTTCTTCAAAATTAATATTGGTTTGCCACCAATTTGTTGCAAGTAGGAAAGTGTAAACAAAGACTTTTCACTGGCTCCATACCATTTTCTTAAGAAATGGCTACCAAATTCATGTGACACCCATTATTCAACGACAAAAAAAACTTTGTTCATTATTATCACCTCTTCAACAAACCACTTAATGTTGTAATTCTTACTATATCTGTAGCAAAACATTGATGACATTGGCACCATAAGACATTTGAATTTAACTTCATAATCAACTAAGCTGGGTTTGAATGCACTTAATTGTAATTCATAGATTTGGTTGCAACCATTGAGTTTTGAAAAACTTTTTAAGTTGATGTGTTGATGCAACCATCGGGTTTGGTTTTTGGGTAATTCTTCACCATATTCATCTTCATTAGAACTAATCAACACCATGGAATCATCTTTTTAATGAGAGTGCTCTTCATTCTTACTGAATTCTAACCTGACCACCTTGTCATCATCATCATTAACATCATCCTTGTCATCTTCGTCCTTATCCATATAATATTCATCATTTACAATATCTTACTCCTTAGTGTCATTCTTATAATCATTTTTATCAACCTTGTCATCAACACTCAACATTGCCTTTGTCGTCCCAAAAACTTTCACAATGATACTAGATGGTGAGGTGATTGTGAAGAGGAATTTATTGTCAACATTTAGTTCATTATCAATTGTAAACGTAGTCCATCTAGTTATAAAGTAACCCCTAGAATTTTGAAAATGGGCATGCCACCCATACTTTACCAGCCATTCTTTGCCACTTGGACATGTCATACTTACAATTTTTTGAAGAATTTTTTCATGTTGTTGCATGAAGCAACATGGAATTCCTTGCAAATTAGGTAATATGCTTATCAACATTAAGGTGAGTAATAGTCATCTTCTTGACTGTTCTGAAGCTCCTCATGTAAATTCAAACATGTTTGACATTTGTAAACCAAATTGTCTAATATGTTATTTCCACTAATAGAAAATGGCCATTTTGCAACTAGTCCCTATGACTAATTTTTAGTTGTAAATGACATTTGCAATTAAAATCCTACTATTCACATTGGACAAATCGCATTGATACTACTCACAAACAATAATGAATTTTTAATGAATTTTTTTTTCAATGAATTTTTTTTTCAATGAACTATGTTTTCATCCTTTGACTTGTCATATACATATTCTTGCTTGCAACTAGGATGTGACTTTTTTGGTGAACAATGGGAACAAGTTATGTGTTGCCACATGTCCCAATTTTTAATAATTAAAAATAGTTTATTGTTATTTTGAAATAATCTAATGTTTAATTTTTATGTTCGGATAGTTTATATTGTGACATGTGGTGTAATAAAATTTGCCACATGGCATATTAATTGTATTTGTCCAAATTAAATTCAAATCAATATTTAGGTATGTAGGTTGAACTAAGTACCTACCTACCAATATACCTACCTACCCATCCATTTAGGCTAAACACCTATCTAAATAGGCCTTATTTACTTACTTAAGCCAAATACTTATTTAAGTAGGTAGGTAAGCTAGGGAAGTAGGTAGTTAGGTGTAAGTACATGAATAATTATATTTTATTTTGGATTAAATTTTTTTTATTAGCTCATCCCAGATGCCCATGTTTTTAAATATGAAAATGTAAAACAAAACACATTTTTATATGCTTTTCAAGATGAGAATGAAAGCCAAAACATATGGGATAAACTTTTTAGTTGGAATTCGTTTACAATTAAACATTTTTAGTCATAAACAATTTGCAATTAAAAAGTTTATCACATATGTTTTGGCTTTCATTCTCATCTTGCAAAATATCTTATATATAATTACAAACGTTGTGTCTGTCTGTCCGTGTGTGTGTCCGTCTTTTACTTTTCTTTTCATTTACTTCACACGTTTTGGGGAAAAAAAGGACTGAATGAATGGTCTAGTGGGCGGCGGTTAGAATCCTATTGGCTAGAATAACTCAGTGTCAGGGTGGGCGGCGATTAGAATCCTATTGGTTGGAATAACTCGGTGGGGGGTGGGGGGTGGGGGGGGCCAGGGAGGTGTTTTTTTTTCGTTTAGAGCCAGCAAGGGTGGGGGGGGGGGGACCGGGCGGGGGAGTGAAGGGAGGTGTTTTTTTTTTTTTCGTTTTTTTGGGTCTTCCCTTTTTTTCTTGGGGGTGGCTGGAGTGGCGTAGCCACGGGTTACCAACACTAGTATAATTAAGTAGGTAAATGACAATTAATTAGCTAACTAATGAACTAATAAATCAACTAACTAACTAATAAAATTACTAATTATTTAATGAATAAAATATAGAATTATTTTTAATAAACTGGTACTTAATTAACTATTAAACAGTAATAATATTTAGTTTTAATTATATATTAACTATAATGATCTAGCAACCAAATTTAATTAACTATTAATTGGCTAATATTTTTGTAATTATCTAATTATTAATAAATAAAAAATTACTAGTGTGTAACCAAATAATTAATATAATAACTGAAATATTCAGTAATTAACAATTATTAAATATTAATTATAAACATTGACTACTAGTGTTTTTAATTTAATAATACAATTAAAACCTAGACTAAACTCAATATTTATTATAATTATTCCCATTATTATTTTCATTTTTATACTTAGTAGATAAAAATAAAAATATTTAATAATAAAAATAACTTTAATTCAATTATTATTGTGGCTAGTTGGTAGCCAAGATTAGCTATTTTATTTTATTATTCATATTTTTACTTCACTCATTAGAGCTATTTATGAACTATTACAATAAATATTTTATATTTTTAATAAGTGTATTTTTCCTTCAAAAATAATTTCTGCATTTATATAATAATATATTAGATTTCCATTCTAACTATTTCAATAATTATTATACATAAAACAATAATAACTGAAAATAAAAATAATATATTAGTAATTGATTATAATCATTGAGTAACCATAAATAATAAATATTAATTATTAGTTTGAAATATAAAAACTGAGAATTATATATTAATATTTCTTGGTAATTATTATAATATAGTAATATTTCATAATTGATTACTTATAATAATAATATTTTAAATTTTAACTATCCTAAGTTAGCTATTATGTCATTTGTTAGAACTATTATGATTTATTATAATTAGTTTTTGATTTTTTAATAAATTTTTAAATTAATAAGTAGAATAATTTGAAAATAATATAATTATAATATAATATAATTCTACATATTTAGTAATTATTTCAGTAATTATATAATTATTTTCCTATCATTCTAATATCATCATCATGTAATAAAATATAATTATTAAAAAAAAATCAAAGATAATTTTGAAATTTAGTTTTTCATTACATGTAATTAATATAAATACATAATATAATATTATTTTGAATAATAATAAATGTCGTTTGTAATAATTTCAAGAAGTATAATAAGATGGTGTGGATAAACTTGTAATGTGGGTACAATATATTTGGTAAATATCTTACATAAAATTTTAATATACTCAAAATGTACACTAGTGAGTATAACCATAACATTGACACTAAATGCTCAAGATTTGCAAGGAAAATAATGTATAGTAACTTTGAGAGAAAAAAAAACTCACAACTCAAAAGCATTGCATTAACGCACCATCCATCCATGTTGGGGTTGAGAGTCCACGCAAGGGTCAAAGGACTTTTGATTTTTTTTTGTCCCACATTCTTCCTCCATCAAATGTTTAATTTTAAAAATTACCAAATTAAAATAATTATGCAAACATTATATTTCTAAAAATGCAAAACTATATCGTTTCACACATTATTAAACTAAATATATCATCATTTAGTACATTGTAAACTAGAATTTACATAAAATTAATTTATAAGGATTAAACTTACGTAATATTAATAACTTATATTTCACACTATAATTAAGATACTTTAATTTACATAAAAATAATATTCAATTACATTCATTATTAAAATATACAACGTGAATAACTTATCTTTTGGAATTTTTAATTTTCATTAAAAAATAATTTTTACAAGTAAAAAGTATTGTAAGTGTATTGTGTAGTTTTGAGCATTAGCAATACCCCTCCAATAATGTAGACTTTAATTATTGAATACCCTAATGACGATATTGATTTCCTTGTATGACTATGCAATACCCCTATAAATATTAAAAGATACGTTTTGGAACCCAATGTATTTCTAGTTACAAGGGGGGTAATGCATGTGCATTGAGTATTCGTTGCCATAAGCAGTACCCTTTTGATAGTCTAGATTGAAATAATTTAACCCATGGAATTTATTTGTAGGTTTTGGTAAGGCTATGAAATACCCTTCTACAATACAAGTTATGGAACCCAATGTATTTCTGGGACAACCTATGAGGGGTATTGTAGGTGTATTGTGTAGTTTTGAGGATGAACATTACCCCTCCAATAGTATAGACCCATTGTGTTTAATTACACAATACCCTAATGAAGGTATTCATTTTTTACTTCTCACACAATACCCTTCCACGTGTCAATAGATATGTTATGGAACCCAATGTATTTCTAGGATACCTAAAGAGGGGTAATGCATGTTTATTAAATCTTTTTGGGCATGAACAATACCCCTTTAATAGCTTAGACCAAAATAATTTAGCCCATGGTGTTTAACAATGTAGCCCAATGAGGGTATTACATTCCTTTTAGATTTTTGGTATGGCTATGCAATACTCCTCAAAGTTTCAAAAGATATGTTATCAAGCCTAATGTATTTTTGGGATACCTTGTAAAAGGTACTATAAGTGTATTGAGTAGTTTTGGGCATGAGCAATATGACTATAAAAATAATGTAGACTGTTGATGTTCAATTATAGAATACCCTAATGAGGGTATTGGTTTCCTTGTAGGTTTTGGTAGGGTTACACAATACCCCGTCATTTGTCAAAAAAAAATGTTATGGAACCTAGTGTATTTATGAGATACCTCGAAAGGGGTATTGTAGGTGTATTAAGTAGTTTTGGGCATGATCAATACCCCTCTGATAGCCTAAACCAAAACAATTCAACCCATGGTGTTTACAATGTAGCACAATGAAGGTATTGAGATATTTATAGGTTTTGGTGCAGTTAAAAAATACCCCTTCACGTGTCAAAAGATATGTTATGGAGCCCAATGTATTTTTAGGATACCTCAAGAGGGGTATGTAGGTGTATTAAGTAATTTTGGGCATGAGTAATACCCTTGTGATAACCTAGACCAAAATAATTCAGCCCATGGTGTTTTAAGTGTAACACAATGAAGGTATTGAGATCCTTCTAGGTACTGGTAAGGCTAGGCATTACCCTTTCACGTGTCAAAATATATGTTTGGAGCCCAATGCATTTTTTGGATACCTTGAAAGGGGTATTGTTGTGTGATTCAATGAAGGTATTGCATTCTTTCTAAGTTTTGAAAAGGTTATATAGTACCCTTCGAAAGATATGATATGGAGCCCAAACTATTTCAGGGGCACTTAAAATGGGGTATTGCACGTTCATTGAGTATTTTGCTTTATGAACATAAGTACAACATCATTAAATGCGTTTAAATTGAACTGAAGCTCTGTATTACTTTGATTATCCACTTGGTTTGCAATACCCTTACGTAGAGGGTGTTAAATATTTTAATCGTCTCCTTATTTATTTGTTTGAATGAACAAGAACAAGCTCCATGCAATACCTTCATTTTATTCTTTCCTCATCGTTTTCAATCTTCGAGGGTTTATTGCAATGGCAACCATGTAAGTGGGTGTAGCAAGGTAGGTGGTGTTTGGTAGGTACCTACTTAAAGTGTTGGTAGGTAGGTCAGTGGTAGGGTGGGTAGGTGGGTGGAGATGAGAGTAGCACATTTTTTATTTATAGGTGAGTAGGTAGATGGGGAAGAGTTTACCTTTTACTTAATTCTAAGTCATCCTCTAGAGTCATATAAATTCAAATATATAGGCGAGTAGGTCGGTGGAGGACAGTGGGGAGGGTGGTAGTAGGTGGGTGGGTGGGTGGGAAAAGTTTCAAAAGCAAAAAAAAAAAGAGAATAAACCGGGTGGCGGGTGGCAAGAAATTAAAGTTGCAAAAAAAAACTGATTTCAGGGCTGAGAAAGGGCAAAGAAAAAAGGTCAACCTGGGATGGCACAGGGATAGAAAAGAGAATCCTATCACTGCACCATCCATCCACGTTGGTGCACTGGTGTGTGCTGGTTCACTCTGGCCACCTGACCACGACTGCTGTGCAGTCACATGAACCAGGCATGGATGGCGGTGTAACGATAGCTTAGCCACGTGGCGGATATACATTGGATAATTTACAAGAAGAAGAAAAATGCTTTGTTTGTATATGTCTTATTATCCATTTATTATTTGGTTGAAGTAAATAGTCGACTCTACTGAGACCCGTCCATATCTCATACAAATTATGTTTTTGTGGCACCTTCATATCAACATAAGATAGGTCCATTCAAAAGTGGATAAGTAGCCAGAAAATCCTCTCTAATGGTGCATTCACACTTGATGTTAAGTCACTGTTAAATGAAAATCTAGGTGACATCCTAGGTGGCACCCAATGTTAAATGGCCGATAGCTTAATGTTAAGTGAAAGTTAGCTTAAAATAAATTAGTAACTAGGTTTAAGTCCTAAATGACTAGCATGATGTTAGGGGACTCAGCACTAGTGTCCCTCTGTAACACCAAGTGTGAACGCACCTTAAATTATGAATCTTATCTTAAGTAAGTTTAATGTCCCATGGGGCATTGTGTGTTTTAGAAATGCCCCTACTTTTTTTTTGTTTTTAGCTTTTGCCCGTGATACCTGGTGGTGTAGCCTACCATTGGAACAAATAAATAAATAAATAATCTGAGCAGGGACTTTTGCCTATGGTAAACCCTACAGACTCAGGCTTTTACGTATCATATATTTAATTAGGCCTGAAGTTGTTATTTATTTTGCCTAATGAACACATCTGCATAAGATAATAAAAGCCAGTTCCAATTAGGTATACCTACTATAAAGAATCTTGGCAAAAATTTTACTTTTCGTTTTGAGTAATAACAGAGGACATGTTTAATAGGGGATTTTGCCTTACAACAATGGAGGCACACTTTCACAAAATGGAGCCAACGTTCTTTTTGCTTCAAAGCCAGTTCTCCTGTTTTCTATGTTGTTTTTACATCAGATAACACGGTTTGATGAGCACATTACCAGAAACAGGGACACACCTGACTATCACCTCGTGTGGGCCACTTATTCTGGCAATGCCCTAGTCCGGGCATTACCTTACACTTTAGCCACTTCTCTTTCATTGGATATCGGCCTTGTCAATAGGGGCTCAACCTTGAAGCTGCCCCTTACATGCATGTTTTACCATACATGTTCACCACTCTTGATAGGATTTTAAATGTTGTTGTTAGTGACGTTTTTCATTGTGGTCTGGGGTGACAGATAATGTCATTTTCTTCATCACATTATATGACATAATATTTCAGTGATGATCATACACACATAGTAATAGTGATCAAAATGTGTGTGTTTAATATAGTTTTTTTCTGAATTGTTGAGTCTGCCACCCAGACCCTAAGGTCATGGAATGGCTCCCCCTTGTTGCGCTAGTCATCTAGCTTTCCCTAAAACATTGTCATTCAATGAAGAACCAAGGAAAGGATTTGATTTAAGTCTGACATGCTATTATGTAGGCACTGCCATCAAATGGTGCCTCTCCACCTTCATCAGCAGAGATTGCTGCAATGGTAAGCAATGTGGCTGTGTGTTTAGTCAGGACTCAGAGGGTTGGTGAGTTTCATAAATTGAAGCAAGGTTTGGTAATGAAGCATGCACAGTATGTGGCAGTGAAGACTTTTGCTCAGTTTTCTTTGAGTGGGTAGCCTACCCTTTATTTTACCATAATCAATTGTAAGGAGCATCTTGCTAGTGTGGCAGCATGCCATTGGATGAGAGATCCTCAATCATATCATGTATCTTGCTGCCTTTTCATATTTTCATACCTCCTTAAGTCTTTTGGGTGTTTTGTGGTTGCTATTGGAAGAATCCCATAACTCATACTCTTCTATTTTCAATACCCAACTGATATGTGCTTGTTACTGTGAATAATCTTGTAACTTGAGCACTAAGCCTGTTCATGGTAACCAGCACATTGGAGTCAGTCAATTAGTCCATAAATTTGAGCTTTCGTCTGCTGAGATTAAACTACAAAACTACACTATCTTATGATCTCAAAGACAATTCACAACAGATGTGCAAGTTCAATCTGATGACTCCTGGTAGCTTTGAGAATCTGTGGGAAGTCTACATTCTTGGCCTGTGCCGTTAGTGTTGAGCTTGGATAACTGGTTTGCTTTACTCATGCTCTTAAGAGCATGCAAGAGGGTCATGACTCACAACCAGTGTGTACCCAGTATGTCCCTTATCATATACCAGTTGGGTACTAATATTGAGTACTTTCATACCAGCCTGATATTAGTATTGGAACAATATTAACACTTTCATGCTGGCCTGGTTGGGGTAGTGGGTTTAAGGCTGCTGATTTTTGCCTGGTATGTGGTAGGTATAAATCTGATGTTAGACCTGATATTACCTCAGGTTCATGCCAGTCTGGTACTGGCATAAGATTGATATTGCCTGAGGTAATATCAGACTAAAATGTTCTTCCATACCAGTATACATCCAAAGACTATATACTTACGTTGCTCTCTATATACTTGTGTAACCAAAAAGAGAGGTCATACAAAGTTCTACGAATACCATGTCTACCGCTTACAAATTGTGGTGCACCATGTTCATCTCAACATAAATTTTCATTATGAATGTTCATACAAACATCACAAATCACAGCAACCAAACACAATTCTGATCTTAAACTAAGACAAATGATGGATCAGAACATTGTGGATCTCCTCTCTATGGCTATCTTGGTCACCAGGTTATGAATTTCTACAAATTGACTCATAAACACTTGATTTCCCAATCAGAGGTTAATTAGAGTTTGAAGGAGTTTAACAAGCAATGATACCTTCATTGGCAGAACTTGAAAAATCATCCTACAAAACACCCAATCTTCCCATGAAGAAATAACTACTCGGAGCTCCCAACAAGAAAGTACTCATCCATCCCCAATAGTGAGTGACTAATGCTTGACTCAAATTTACCAAATTTGAATGGTGAATTCCACAACAGACTAGCCACTTAATCCTCTAGAGCCTCTCATCATTTCCATCATCTACCTTTAAAGATTTGTTAACAACTAACTATCTATTACTAACTCCAGCATAATGGAATATTTGGAGGCAACAAAATGTCATTCGCATCTTATGAACATCATCTTGAAATCCACTAATGTCGAGCGACAAAACATCAAAGCATTTGACAATTAAAAATAATAATTGAAAAACATGTTTAGTTCGGAAATCCCAACTTCTCTTGTAATCTTGCACCCATGTCTAGCTCCATTGTTTGCACCATTCTCCACCACATAGAAAAGAAAACAAAGAACATAACAATAATCCCTAATCTTTTGCACCTTCTAAATAACATAGTTATCATCAACATTGAACCTTCCCATATAGTGCACCAATGTATGACAATACAATAAGATAGAAGTTGGATTACAGTACCAAGACAACAACAAAAAACACCCTTTCCCACTGAAACCCTAAATCCATATCCTCTTGCCACACTAGTACATATCACAATGGTCATGATTCTTTAGTTATGGCACCATATTCCTAGACAATTGAGAACACCATGCCACTTGGTAATTTGTTTTAGTATGACAAACTAGTTTATTGGCTCAATCTGTAAGGGAGAGACTTCATAACTATTTAGGTTTCATTTGGTCACACATTTTGAAGAATGTTCACTAGTTATTACCGTGAATTCATTTTTTGGGAACTAAAAAACTTTTTTTATTTTAAATGTTTCATAATTTCAACTTCCAACTGTCCATAATGGGTTGAACAATTATGTTTCACTTTGCACCACAACCAACCTTTTAACCACATCACAATCTTGTTTCCTTTTTGCACCTAGTGCAAGTAATGATTAATAAGCATTAATTTGGTTTGCTTGTGATCCAATTGCAAGATGATGAAGCATCAAGATTGACAACACAAACACCATAACATTCCACCCAATTTTTTTCTGATAAGATTTGTCACTTTTTTCACCAAAAAGTTGGGAATTTTTGGAATTTTTTCTTTTTCAATTGTTAATTCACTTAATTTTCAACAATTTGGAAAAAAAACACTAATTTTTTGAATGTCACAAAATTGGAGAAAAAAACTTTGATTGCACCTTGTTATATCATCTATAAATATATAACTTTTTATTATGATTAGGAAAATTATAACCTTATTTTAGAAGTCCTTGCAATGAAAAGGATCCAAAGTTCTAAGATATCACCAAAACTTGGAAAGAGAGATGACTTCATATTTTTGCAACACACGCATGAAAGCCAACATGGTTTTGTGTGTACACCTGCCAAAAACTCAACAAAGCATACTCAACTTCTCGTTCTAGTTGTGGTTCATTGAGAAAGACTAGCATGTTTGTTGTAGAGACCATATAACAATATTTTGTTGCTTGTTAAGTGAATGGTAGAGGTTTTCATAGCCATGGCTAAAATTACCAAAAAATGGAAATAAAAAGTGCCATTGTAACCTAAAATGATGTATTGGATGAAAGTGCAAGGAGTAGTGGAAAATAATCTAGCTTTCAACAAGTCACTTTTGGATCATGATGTGTGAACATGATCAACATGTGTGTTAAGAAGGGGTAGAGTTTCCATCTATGGAATAAAACTTTGTTTTGTTATGTTTTATGTCATGCAAATGTTGGACGACAATAGAAGGCAAAGTGTGTGCGTTTGGTCTATTGTCAACCATGTATGTGTGGTGTGGGTTGCGGTTATTATCTTATGTGGAAGTTTGCTCTTGATGGCAAATATGGAAGATTGGTTGTGGTGGTTGGTGAAAAGTTTTTGGTGATGGTGGAAGGGGCAATTTAAAGAGGTTGTAGTTTTGGATGGGGGTGTTCTTTAAACTTTGGAAAGAGCTAAGTTTTTTTTGTGTCTCTATGAATATTTAGATTGTTGGATTGCATATTAGTTGCATTTGAGGGAGATGTTTTGGTTGTAACATCAATGTGCATCTTGAAAATTTCAAATCATTATGACTTTTCCACTACACTCATGATTGTTGACTTATAGAAGACTCCATCTAGCATGCAAAGAATAGTAGTAAAACAAATATCATAGAGAAATGGAAATGGATTAAGACTTGTTGATCAAGTCTACTACCGAATATGTAGTCCACTACTAAACACACACTTGTGTTTTGTTTCGCACTATACACTAACATCAAAGAAAATGATAATTTTATTGATCCTTACCATACAACTTAATCAATTAACACCCAGAAAAATCAAGGACAAGTCATGTAGCAAAATAATAGGGATAATAATGAATATCATGAAACACTTAGAAAAATCAACTCACACCACAAAAATCAACCAGTTGTAGATAAACTTGACAATTCATTGCAATCTTAACATTCCCACTCAATGATGTCAAGCTCGTATTTAAGGTGTATTAATCTTAATTTGGTCCTGCAAGTTTTAAATTTATCTCTACCAATTCTTTTTGTAAAAATATTGATAGTTGTTTCCTTTGTTGGAAGATACTAAAACTCAACCTTATTGGAGGAGATGTGTTCCTTGACAAAATGGAATTGTATATCTATATGCTCTGTGTGAAAATGGTGCACTAATTTTTTTAACAAGGCCAAACTTCCTTGATTATAAAAAAATATCAAGGTTTGTTTTTCTTGTTTATATCCAACCTTTCTTAAAAATCTTTTAAGTCAAAGAGCTTCTTTAATTGCTTGAGTACAAGCCATGTACTCTACTTCTATAAAAAAAAGATTTAATGTAACTTGCTTTTTGCTTGGCTAAGAAACAATTGTTCCAACAAGAAGAAACACATGGTTGTTTGTTGATCTTTTAATGTCTATGTTGCAACCCCACTTTGAAGGAGTGTGAGGATGACATTCACACTCCCAAAATGGGGACTTGGGAGTCCTCCGAGACTCCCGAAAACTCAGAGTTCGATTTCAGGGGCCAAAACACCTCGCCTTGAGGTGTTCTTTATACCCTTGGAAAGGTCTTGAAGTTTAGATGTCAAAAATGGCCTCACATGAGTCATTCGGATATCTATAACATAAGTTATGGACAAAAGAAGGGCCGAGAGTCAAATTGACAGTTTGACTCCCGACCACTAAAAGTCAGGAATCGACTTGACCCCAGTGTGTGCAGGTGGAGTGCGACACACTATTGGAAAGCTCTCAACGAGAGCTACAATTTTGCTTTAGACCTCATCCTAATAGGAGGTCTGAACAAAGAGTTATGAACTCCCAAAGTCCCGGGAGTCTAAACCGGGACAATTTCGGGACTCTTCCTTGGGAGTCCCGGGAAAAAGTGCCATTCGGATGTAGGTGTCTCTGGCAAACACAGAAAATACTATATGGGGGAAGGTGGTGGCTTCCCCCGAGTTCGGGCTGTGATGAGTTATGTGAGTCTAGGGTCGCCTGTGATTTGTCTTAGCACTGAAAGTGCTCCCGAATGTGAACTAACCAACTTGTTGGTTGGTTTGATGTAGGTTCGAGTAACTAAGTAAAATTTGTCCGTCTTCCTAGTCTAATCTTGAAGCTTTAGCATGCCCCTCTACCCCTTTTAGTGCTGGAAGCTGGGAGCGTGCCCTGAACCCCAAACATTTCCACTATTTGATTAACTTGGACCCAACTTGGGTTCAACAAGGGACTTGGGAGCACGTCAGTCTACATCACCTCCCTAGTCAAAGTCACAAAAATCATGCAACTCTATGTTAATGTTCTTCTCAAAGGAATCCTGGTGAGCATCATATTGCAAGGTTTTGAGTACCTTGCAAGTATTTATGTAGTTGCTTAATGACTTGCGAATGTGATAATCCAAGATTATTGAAAAATTAAATAGTGATTCCAACAATCGCAATTATGTTTGGTCTTGTGCTAACCATGTAATACATGACGCTGCGTATAGCCCTCTTGTATGGAACGCTAGCCATTTCATGTTCTTCTTTTATTGAACTTGGACTTTGACTATTTGAAAGTCTAGCACCTAGATCTAGAGGTGTAATGATGTGTTTACATGCATCCATTTCAAACTTGGTTAAAATTCCTATAATATAATTAGGCTAACCTAATGTAATGCTTCTTTGGGATCTATCCCTAGTTATTTGAAGTCCTAAAATGAACTCCACTTTTAAATTTGTCATTGAGAATCTATTACAAAGAATGTTTGTCAACCAATGAAAAACCTTTACATCTTGTGCGAAAATAAAAAAGATCATCAAGATACATAATGATGATTACACCTTCATGTGTATTGATGTAAACACTATGGTTAGATTCCAACCTTGTAAAGTTGTTTTTTTCAAGGAAACTATCTAGCTTTTAGTACCAAGTTCTTGAACTCTACTTTAGACCATATAGACTTCTGCAATTTGCAAAGAAATTCTTCTTCTCCTTTGAAAACCTATCCATCAAGTTGTTTCACAAAAATGGTTTCATCTAGATTTCCATTTAGGAATGCATTTTTGAAATCAACTTGATATATCTACAAGTCTTTTATTGCAACTATGGCTAACAACATTCTAATGGAGGTGAATTTCACCATTGGACCATACATATCACTAAATTCTATGCCATGTTTTTGTTGCATAACCTTTAGCCACGAGTCTCGCCTTATGGTGGACAACTTGTCCTTGAGTGTTCTTTTTAGTTTGGAATACCCATTTGTAGGCAATGGGTTTGCGATCCTTTGATAGCTTAAAAACATGTGTTGTTCTCCTTCAAAAAATTCATTTCTATGCATCATCTCTGGCTAAAGCTTCAGCAAGAGTTTTTGGATCCTCTAAAAAATTTGCGATGTTTGTGAATTCACCTATGGTAACAAAATCTTCCAATGTTTTTGGAGGTCTCTACTCCCTAATTGGTCTTTGAAGAACTTGCATTGGGTTCGTTTCTTTAATAACATGATTTTCAATAACAACCTCAAATTAAAAATCCTTGTTGTTTTGCTAAACTTCATTGCCATGAATTCCATTTGTGGGATTTGTGGCTTGAAAATTGTGGTGAACTTTCAACCACCAAAACATTCTACTAATGCACAACCATCTTTCAAATGGGATTCACATTTTGTAAAACATGCTTAAATAGCCCACCAAAACACCTAGAGTGCTTTTGCTATTTAGCTTTGACTTCTACTCCTTTGGTTTATGGACAAAGGCATCACTGCCAAAAACTTCGAGGTGTTCAACGTTTGGTTTTTCCCCATTCCAAACTTCTAACAGAGATTTGTTTTCCAAGTTATTTTTAGGACTCTTATTTTTCAAGTAGGTAATTGTTGCTACTATTTCTGCCCACAAGCTATGGGTTACATTTTGGTTATGAAGTATGCACCTAACCATTTCAACCAAAGTTCGATTGAACCTTTCAACAACACCATTGGATTGTGGGTTGTATGGTGGAATGAATTCTTGTTGCATGCCTTTTGCTTTGCAATGACTTTTGAAAGTTTTAAAAATGAATTCACCACCATTGTCACTCTAAATGGACTTGATCTTTTTCCCTAAACTAGTTTCCACCATAGTTTGGAATTCATTGAATGCTACCAAAGCTTTTGATTTTTGTTTTAGAAAGTGGGCCCACACCATCATGGTGTTGTCATCTGTGAAAGTCATGAAGAATCGAGCTCCTCCCATTGGGTTGGAACTTGGGGCAATAACTAAATTGACGAGTTAATTGCAAAATGTTTGGTCTTTTTTCCCAATTGCAAGCCTTGATCTACATTAGGTGCATTTGATGATTTTCTAGTACTAAACACTTCCTCGAGTCTTGCTTTTGAGAGAGGGAAAGAATACAGATGTAGGATAAGGGTGGTACTACCTTTCTTGTCAAGGATACTAAGGTAGCATGCACAAGACAAACCCACTGACTGCTGTGGGGCACAAGAAAGTGTGAACCTTGTGAATCTTTTAGTGTGAGACTTGCAAAGCTGGATGACAATCCGACCACAAGAAATGGTCAATTCCCCAAATCAAAGTCTGAACCCATCCATGTAGTCCAAGCAAAGTGATGAGCAAAGTGCTCTTGTCAGAAGCATGAGCTTTCAATCTTCATAGTACATACATGCCCATAAGATGACATTGATCTTTGCATATTCCGACAATCATTCACTCCCTGACACAAAAATTACTTGCAGTGGTGATTCAAGGTACATGAAATTGCTCTACCTATAGAGTTCACTGTAGAAACATGCATAGACATGTATGGTTGGAGTGAACATAAGCTTGACAAATCTGGTGGATTTTAAAAGCATCAAGTGCTTCAAGCTTGATGGCAGCTGCAGACATTGCAGGCAGAAGTTAAGGTGGTGTTGCAATGCTCACATTGACCAATGACCGGACTCATCCTCACCACAACTGGATACTCCTGTTCTGATAGCACCAACTTTAAGCCCTTGCCCCTCTGCCTTTTGAACTATCAGAGGCCCTGGAACTGGTGCTAGACTTCTGGCCTCCCTTTGTGGTGTCAACATCAGATAGGCCATTCTCAAGTTATGTGCTTGTGACACTGCAAATAGAATATAACCATGCAAATGCATTAACCCCTTGACTCCTTGGGAATCTCCTCTAACTCTCTGGAACAGAGCAATGGATGTCAAAATATCTTTAGAGGTAATGAGAACTTCTCCACAATCATAATATAAGTCAACTTGGATAGAATCGAGGGATGACCTGATAACAAGGATGGAGATTCGAGATTGGACTAAAAAATCAGCAAACAGGAAAAGAGAAAACACAAACAAGGGGACATACTTGTATACTGGTCATAACCTGCCACTAACATGAAGATGTAAACAGACTAAGCCAGTGTCCATGTCTGCCTTCCTCTCTATGAAATAACACATCCAAAGACATGTGTCATTCTGTAAGTGCACCTTGACTGTCTGGTAACCACATTGCTCCATCTAATCTACTGCAGAAGTCACTGAAGCAAGTGGTGGTATTTCCTGCCTTGATAAACATCTGTAAATCCTTTTCAGCACACTGGTGCAACATGCAACCCGTCTCCACCTCACACGCATTCCACATTCCTGAGACCATCATCAACTACTTTCACTTCTCTGCATCTCTGCCAACCAAGAAGATGGCAACTTTGGCATGTGACAGTACAATGTTTAAACTACTTGAGTAGCTTAATAACCTTGCAGATACTTGAAGAATGTATGCTTTGCTTGCTCATTTTCAAGATGGCAGAATCCATTATGCATTTGTCCATTTCAGTAGCCACCAGCATTGATCAACAAGCCAAGGGCCAAAACTGCAACTTGATTCTCCGACCTGTTTGTAGACTTAGAATGCTGACTGTAATCCACATGAAAAAGTAATCTTACATTCAGACAACCAAAACTCAACCTAATACAACAATTGAAGATGCATCTTCCCAGTTTGAACCCTAGACTCAAATCTGAAAAAGTAACAAGTAACCGTTACTCTGTTAAAAGTCTCCAAAAGACATCCTGGCAACCTAGATCCTCAAGAAGGAGCCCAAACACCGGTAGTACATGGCAGTCTCAAAAGGTAAGTCATTGAGCAATACATAAACTAGTCATGGATTCCTGATTCTCAACAAGCAACCTATGAGCCACACTCAATCTCACCTGCAGCCATCCCTGAGTGAGAAACTTCAGCTGAGAGATGGGTTGACAGTGCTTGTCACTCAGCTTCTCAATGTGTACACATCCCAAAGACCATAGGAGTCAATACAAGTCTGCAAGGAAAAACTCTACTGACAATGAATCATGAAATTTCCAGAGCATGGCTGCACTTCAAGCATATAGCTCAACCCAGCACAATACTGTCAGATTTTGCTAATCACATATTGAGACACAGGTTACTTAATTTAATAAGAAAATACCTAAAATCAAATTGTGCCAAGCTTTTGTTCTATACTTGCAACAAGGTGAATTCCAGAAGCACCAGCTCTCAATCAATGCACAGAACTCTGAGTTAAGGTGTAAGTGTTTCCACTTATAACAAAGGACAAGATGGTGCGGTGGCAAGGAAAACAGGAATCAACAATACCCAAAAGAACTCACACTCTTCCACATCTCCAAGATATACCTCTCAATCTATTGTCAAAACAAACATCAAAGCAGATGAAGCAAATGCCCTTGTCAAGAAGGTGACATTTTGTTGACTACCTGGACTTGCAGCATTTGCTGAATGTCAGAAAGTGCTTTTGCCCTTGGCTGCATGAAACAGTTGTCAGCAAAAGAACTGATAGTAATTAAATCATGGTAGCTAACTACTTCACAGCAACTAACCTGCCTCTGACATAATGGGGCCACTTCAGTAGGTCCTCATTCAAGAGCAGATTAGCTTAACCAAAAACTTTGGCATTGGCTCTGGATCTCCAACGACTTGAATTGCAGATGCAAACTGAGAAAAGGGAAATACTAGGACAAACTGCACACTCCACCGATCTCAAACTTACAGATTCATTTATTGACCAGCATTCATAGTAATGGGTGTATCTTTCCAACAAGTTCTTTGCACTGTCAGTTCTCCTCTCAGCTTCATCATACTGACCATAATAATAGATGCTCAGTTACCCAACAGCAAGACACCAAGGCATTTTGTGGACTTCAGGTAAAATGTGGCCCAAATGCAGGACTAAGCCAGGACACATTCCTATCATCCACACACATGCAAACTTCCAAGACAGACAAAACCTGCAATACACATCTATCAGATTGCAGGAAAAACTCCACAACATGTGGCAATTATGTCAGTTTGAGACAAACCAAAACAACCATGACAAGAATGACTGGCATGGTGATAATGTTGTAGGTCTCACCCACAAAGTATGAGATTATAACCTTCCCCACAAATGGCAGATACTAGCTGCCATCACTCCCCACTGACTTCATAGCTTCTGAAAGTGAGTGGTAAGACCACTACTATAATACGCTGAAAATTTTCAGCCAACAATATGAGTAAAACCTCCATCTGGACTTCCATGTCACATTACTGGAAGCAATGGGAAAACTCAGTCAGGATGTTGGCTACAACTCCAGAGACCAGAAATTCACAAAAATCCAACAGTTCCAAACTGACAACAAGTTTGTTTCCTAAAATACCCAGATGTTATCCAGCCTCATGACTCTCCAACCTGAAAAAAGTATACAATTAGAAGTTGGGTATTGCACCCTCGTGCTTAGCAGTTTCAAATCAATTGCATGCATAATAGCCTCCTGTTCACTCTCTGTGATCTGTCCACATTTCCAGACTAAGCCTGCAAACATCATCACTGTACAGTGACAATGAGCATAACACACATTGTCAAATTTGTCATCTTTTCAAAGCAGGGCTACAATGATGTGAGCCATAAGGACACCAGAAATCACAACACTTGCCAGATTTTGGTGGAGGAGGGCAACATCTTCTCAAAAAATATAGAATCATCTAACCTGATTTTCACTCCAGTGAGACATGACTTTTCCGCAAGCACAAAACCATATCATGATTGGTACATT
Source organism: Sphagnum contortum (assembly GCA_963920785.1). Classification (NCBI taxonomy): domain Eukaryota; kingdom Viridiplantae; phylum Streptophyta; class Sphagnopsida; order Sphagnales; family Sphagnaceae; genus Sphagnum; species Sphagnum contortum. The sequence goes on from OY987277.1 coordinate 11,567,969, forward strand.
AGCAATGCAATGGTAGTGTATCTGCAACAATGACTTCTGCAACAAAGCACTGGCATCCATACAGTTAACCCAGAAGTTAAAACTCCTACCAACAGAACTCAATTTACAAGGAATGCAAGTAATATGCATGCAACCTTGGTTCTTCTCAATTGGTCGCTTCCATTTGGGGTGTAGGCTTTGAGTTTGCCAAAATCCAATCACAAGACAAGGACAACATCTGTTCAACACACCTAAGAGCATCTCCAGCAGTGCTCATTATGTGACCCTGCAAAATAATCTCTCGCAGCCCAGTTTAGTTATTTACTTTTTTCCAACCTCACCCTTAAAATTAAAACTGGAACTGGTTTTTGTCATCATATGCGTGAGCCTATTTTAATTTTGGGAGGAAAATGTTGTTCTGAAATCAAGTTTTTGACTGCAAAATTTGAGGATGTCCTTTGAATTGCATGCCCAAAAGAAATGCAGTTTGTTGAATTTTGCGGATGAGTATATCCAACTCCTGCTTGTTGCTCCCCAATTGAGTATATCATTGAAAGGTGCATAGATGAAGAAATATGACTATCTCAAAATAAGAGGTCTCCAGAAACGCTAAGACAAATGAAGCATTCTTGTTTTCACTAAGATTGCTTTTGTGCTGCTGTATTTTCCAAACATTATAGAGCTTTTGAAACACTCGCCTGATTGAATTTCCTCAAGTAGATGATGACAAAGTTATGTGGAGACTCAGGTGATTGGAATCAACACACCAAATGGAGAATCAAAAGGCCTGATATGAAGCAAAGAATAGACTTCAACGTTAATTAGGGACTTTGATTTTCATTCACTCAAGAAGTTTTATGTTGAGTGACAAATAAACTGATACCCTTGTCAACCTGTTTTGAGAGAACATACTGCTAACTTAACAACTCTCGACCTTTGCAACTTTGGAAAAGAGTTGAAGTGAATTAGATTTTCAAAGAAGGTCTAAGTTAGCTGTATGTGCATGACCCATGGTGCTGAAAATATTACAAGCACTCTGAATACTGTTTAGAATGTCTTGGACCTCAGAGAAGGCCTTTCCAATATCCTGATTGAAACCTGTAACCTCATGTTGTCAGTGCACATGACAGCCACATAAGGAACCTCATGAGTCAATAGCTTCGGTGATCAAAACTAGATGCATTTTCAAACTCCTGAGAAATGATCCATCTTGAAGGTGTGCAAACTTATGTTCAACAGATAAAATGCTTCACATAGACAAAGGTGGCCAATGTCACTTAACATAAGTCACCTTCTATTTCTCATTCCAGTGTTATATCTACATAATTTCATCATACGAGGCAGTAAACAAAAATCAACGTGAGAAGTCTTATATTTCAGCTTGCTAATGTTGCAGTGCCACCATGCTGTAAATAAGAAGCGGTTGGTTCAAAAGATGAGGTGTTACCAAGCATTGATTCTGGAATATCCAAGCCAATCCATCAATGTTCACTCAATGTTTCTCACCTCCATCTTTGTGGCATTTGTCATCTACCGTCATTACGGGAAAACCTGTGTTTACAGATTAGTATTCTTCTGGGGATGCAGGTTGTGGCTCTAGGTGAAATGAGGTGGAAAATATCACAACCCTGGGAGCTTGGTTTTGGATCATCTATATTGTAATTGTTCCTGCTTTGTGGCATTCCTAATTTCATGAGGAGAAAACCTGTGTTCATGAATCTAGTATTTTCTTTGGGATGCAGGTTGTGGCTCTGAGCTTAGTAAATAAACATTGAATGAATCCATTGGCCCAAGCTAGAACTTGCATCCCAAGGAAATACTAGATTTGTGAACATAGGTTTTCTCCTAATGAAGGTAGATGACAAATGCCACAAAGTTACACTTCAAACAATGTGAAACCAACCTCCTAGTGTTGTGATTTGTTTGCCTTGTTTCGAAACAAAATATGTATGGCAACATGAATCCTAGTTTCAGACAGCAATTTCTTACCAATATCAAGTAAAAGCCTTGAGATGCTGGTGTCAAGTAATGCAACCAATTCTAGAGCCCTTTTCATGAGCTTTGTTTGTAGCCATGAAGGGACACAATGTGTTAATTTTTTGCATTATGTGCATAACAAGGAAATTGTTTTGGGTATTATGTGAAGGAACTTTAATTTTTCTCATCTTATTAATATTTGAATTTTTAATATGCATATATTTAAACCATTCTAAACTTAATTTAAACAAGTGTGGCTTATGTTGTTGGCCCATGTGTGAATAGGATTACCATTGTTCCAAGTGTGAGCAAGACCTTATAATAGAGCTCAATTGCGTACCAATTATTTTAAAATTTTAAAACAATTTCCAATGATGGAAATTACTCAAAATTCAATATCTCCACCACTTTAGGTCTCAAACTTAAGGAATCATGTCCAAAAAATTCCACTCACCAAGTGCACTCCAACGATACAAAGAGTTTCCCCAATCTCCCTAAAATATTAGTTTTGATTCTGTTGAACTGTCTTTGACAAAATTGTTCAATATTTGATAACTCTTGCACTGTAAGTTTTAAAACTATCAAACCAAAGTGGTACCAAGAGCACAGCAGGGGCATTGTAGTTTGGGAGATCCCAATATGAGAAACAAACAAAACAAATAAACTTTCCTTAATAGATAGATTTTATGGTTGCATTGAATTTTGACATCGTACATTTATAATTATATTTATTGAAAATGTGAGGAATGATGAAGGAAAGAAGGTGATTGTGTGTGACTAAAAAAAATATCATGCGAGACATCTTGAATTTTTTTTTAATAATTTCACATCAACAAATATTTCAAGACCATATCACATTCCAAACAATGAAAACCATCTTTGGCACCCACCAAGTCATTATAAATAGTGAATATTTGATTTGTTTGCATGGGATTATATATATATATATATGATATGAAGTTGTTGAGCTCCCCAATCAAAGTGAACAAGGCATGCACATTGTAACCCAAGTCAATGAACCACCAAGTTGTTACATCTAGGCCTTCATTAAGTTTTTGTCCTAACAAAAAACATACAACCTCATTAATAATACCTCCTCTACATTGAACCATTCTAGCAACTAATAAACCTTAAAAATCTCTTGTGTACATATATTATATTTTCTTAGAATATCTATTATTAATGCATATTTTATTTTAATTATATTTGAATTTTGAAAATTAAAAAAATCCTCTTATAAAATTAATAAAATTAAATTTTTTACCCAACAAACAATTCATGGGATCTTATATTTTTACTCATGTAATTTTCAATTGTTAAAAAAATGTCTTTGGGTGAAAACACAATCAAAGGAGCTAGGGGCGCCAAAGTAAATGTCCTTTTTTAAAAGATTGCACACAACATGCGTTGTTTTTGGTTTAGTTTATAATTTAAAATTTTGTATTTTAGGTAATCCCTTTAACGTTGCATTTTAGATATAAATACATTTTGACTGCAAATTGATTTTATATCATGTATATTATGCATTCATGCCCTCTATCACATAAACATCAACAACTTTTGTTAAAGGCACATTTTCAAAATTCATAATTTTCAAAGTTAAAAGCATTTTTGAGCCAAATGTGTTCAAATCAGTTATAAAAACAATTTTCATCAGTTCAAGTCATTTTGCCCTCTAATCATCAATGTTCAAATCCTCTCCAATTTTTAAAAAGAATGTTACACATTTGGCAGAAAAAAAGGATGTTTGAAAAAAAACAAGGATTGTTCATTCTTGACATTTGAATGTTTTGAACATATAAAACCATTTAAAATTTGTGTCAAGTTTGAAGCATGTAAACTTTGCAATTAATGAAAAAATTCCGAGAACAATTATGACTATTACGCGTGTTTCATTTGTGATTTTTCAAACATACAAAATTTTAAGGAAGGTCCACTCATTTGGGTGGCTCCTTTGATTGTAGTTTTACCCTTATTTTACTTCTTGTGAAAATGACCTATTTATCATGTCAATTTAACCAAGCTCAAAGAACAAAAGTTGACGAATGAAAAAGACATCACATACCATACCTATTATTAACAATTCACACATCTTTGTTGAATATTTATTTATTTTAAAAATAGATTTGATATTTTCAATTTTATTTTTTCAATTATTGAGAAATAAGCATGCAAAGTAGACCTTGGGTTTTGTATTTGTAACAATGACCCAATGATCTTGAAAATAAACATTTTTTCACAAGTTGAAAGTTTAATTTTCAACAAATTTAACAAATTTTAAAAATGGGTAAACCTTTTGCAAATTATTTTGTGCCAAACTAAATTGTACTTACAATAACTAAATATGAGTGTAAAGACACAAAACATGCTCCTAGTTGTTCCTATCATTTGGGCACAAGACAAAAGCACAAAACAACTCCCAAAAGAAAAAAACCAAGGATTTTTTAAAATCTTTGTTTTGTGTGTATGCAACATGAGAAACACTAAGATGCAAGTGGATTGCTTAAGATGAGGTCGTATGCTTTTTCACTTTGCAAGAATTTCTCTTGGGATTATTGTGGTCATGGCACTTGGTGGTTATTAGGTAGGTTGATGCATGTAGATGCTCAATATAACTTAACCACCATGGTTAGCTATGGGAGAGGAATATAGAGGAAGAGTGTTTCTTGTTCACTATACAACTTTTTTTATTTGCAAAAATGAAGTGATTTTGGAGGAAAAAGTAGTAAAAATAACCAAATTTCTTTCTTTATTTGGTTTTAAGTGTCTAGCAAAAAATATAGAAGGATGATTAAAGATTTGTATTTCATAATTGATGTATGTGTCAATTTGGCTAAATCTTCATAAAGATGATCACCACTTTGGCAAAACAAAAATTGTTAAAAAGGCAAACACCACCACACACCATCCATTTAGCATGGTGGACTATGATGGGTGATGATTATGTTTGGTGCAAAAAAATGGGAATATTCACATTAGCTTTTAATAATGTGGCATGGGTTGTTGGCCGATGTGAGCTTTTAAAAAAATATTTTAAAGTATGTTTAATGGTCTGAAATCCATTTTTCATTAAATTCTGAATTTTGAATTTTTATTCAATTTTCAATGACACATGTAATTCAACTACAATATCTCCCACAACTTAGGTTTTAAAATTATAAATCACTTGCATAGAATTTTAATTGTTGAAGGCTTTCCAAAAATATCAAAAGCATCCCCACTTTCTTTTAAATGTTTTGATTTATTGAACTTTCAATAACAATGTTGTTCAATATTCAAAAACTCTCAAAACAAAGGTCTAAACATTATGAAACCACCTAAGTGCACCCTTACTCGTCAATATACATATTATTTCAAATTCAAACGACAAGGCTTTCCTACAATACCAAGATCATGATGGGAGGCTTATGGTTTGGAAAGTTTCAACATGACAAACAAACAAACAACCTTCCTTAAAAAATAAGAAATGTTTTTGGAGTTTTTTGCCCTAATTTTCCATTTTTTTGTTGTTAAAATGCTAGAAAAAGATTTGTTTTCTTTTACTATGTTTTGCTAAATACCCCCCCCCCCATTTTCCCCTTGTTTTTGGTCTTTAAAATTCTAAAAGATGAAGCTTGTTTTTTAAAAATTATTATTATTTCTTTTTTTCATTTTTAAAAAATGAAATTCATACCCATGTAACGTTTTTGGGGTTTGGTTTTATGTTTCAAACTTGCATATAAATGTGTATCATGTGTTTGATGCAAATTTTGTTAATTATGAAATGCCAATTTGTAACCAATGCCATGCAACTCCAATTGTATCATTATCAACTTTACATTCATCATGCTACTAAGGTGGTTACAACAATAAAAACTTATTGATGAACACATGACATGGTGGCTAATGAAAATAGGTTTAAAACATAATCTTTTGAGGTTAGAAAATAACATGCGTATTTTATTTATGTTCCTTTGGCATAAACAATGGCATCGAGTTCATGTTTTCCATATTTTGGACATTCAAAAAAGTTTGATAGATATGATATTTACATCAATACATGCAAGTTTTGTTTTATTGCAATTGTGACCTCACATTTGTATTACGTTTGCATGCTTGGAATGTGAACATTGCATTAATACTTTGTTGAATTTTTTTCTAAAATACAAGTTTGAAACATATTGCAATGTTAAATTATTTCATTAATTTTGGCCATGAAAAGATGGAAGTTTTGCCAAGAGGTATAGGTTTAGTTAGGATTTTTTTTTTTAAAAATTCAATTTGTAGAAGCTTAATTAAAAAGAGATAGAGGTTTTACTAAGGGGTAAAAATATAGCCCCAAAAAAATAGAGGTTTTGTTAAGAGGTAGAGGTTTAGCCTAGAAGAGTTCAAAGTTTTTCCAAATGATAGAAGTTTAACCAAGAAAATATAAAGGTTTTATTGAAAGGTAAAAATTTAATTAGGAAGAGGTAAAAGTTTAGTAAAAAAATTAAAGTTTAATTAAAAATAGATAATTTTTTTGCCAATGTGTAGTGGTTTAACAATGAAGAGAGGGAAGTTTTGTCAAGAGATATTGGTTTAGCGAAAAAGAGTTACAATTTTTGTCAAAAGGTAGAGGTTTAACTAAGAAAATATATAAGTTTTGTTGATAAGTAAATTTTTTGCCAAAAGATAGATGTTTAGTTAAAAAGATATATATTTTTGTCAATATGTAAACATTTAACTATGAAGAGATGGAGGTTTAGCCAAGAAGAGTTGAAAGTTGTGCCAAAAGAAAAAAGGTTTAGCCAAGAAATATAAGTCTACCCAAGAAGAGTTAAAAGTTGTGTCAAAAGGAAAAGGTTTAGCCAAGAGATATAAATTTAGTCAACAAAGAGGTAGTAGGGTAAGGGGTTGGTAGGTAGAGCCAAGATGTAGGTTAATAATGTAGCTAGGTCAATAGGGTAATTAGGGAATTAAGGTGATTAGGTTAGAGGGTAGTATGGTCAGGGTTGGGAAAAAAACACCCAAAAAATAAAAAGAGTCAAAGGTTAGCAATTCAAAAAGGTTGATTGTGGTACAATGTTGGGTTAACACAAGGTCAAGAATTGGATGAAGAAACATAGCCCATCCTATGGATAGAACGGTCAATTGGTGCACTAGTTCACTCTAGCCAATTTTTGTCATGTTCAAAATAGGATTCAAGTTTGAGCCTCAAATTGGCTCTTCCTTCTAGCATGCGTTCTTTCCCTTTGTTCAATTGGCCAACTAATGTGAACCCCAAGTTGGCTCACATATTTCTGGACATGTTCATTTCCACAAGAATATATGTTATTCCTTAAAACATATAAACTTAGTGTTTGTGGAGATACATGTTACTTGATGATTCAGACAAACTAGGGTAAGATTAAATTCATGGTTATTGTTTCAATGTGGAAAACTTTTGAAAGATTGGAGTTATGAAATGTGAAAACAATTTCACACCTATTAAAGAAACACAATATGAAAATGTGAAAAATGAAACCATACAAATATGATAGACTATATATTAAGCATTTACCATATAAATTTGGAGGTCATACATGTATTACTACTTTCATAAAAAACGTATTACAAGTTTCAATAAAATGTGTGGAAAGAACCCAAATCCTAGTCTCCTACGAAGTCCAAGCTGATTTGTTCTTTGGTCAATTCTGTGTTAGTTTGAGGCAAGTTATGTGAAAATGTGTTTTTGAAAGTGATGGGGTTTGCATTCTACAATTATATATCATGGATGATTCCAATAGGAATATATTTTGTTAATAGTTGTGAAAAAACCTATACATACCTATACTAATTAGTTAGATTCCACAAAACAATTGGTAAAAGTTTGTTGGTTACATGATTTTTGATGTTTTCATAGATAACTTGTGGTAGTCATTCAATAACGATCGCAAAGTGAATCTACTGTGTTAATCCATTTTTCTATAACTATCTTTTAGCTCTCAAATTGATACATGGGCAAAGCAATCAAAACTCAAATTTGGTTTCATTGCCTAGACTAGAAATTCCAGCTTGTACTACAAATGAAATAGTGACACAAATTTGCAACACAACATGAAACAATAAGGCATTAGTACAAACAATTTGGCCAAAAGATAAAGAATAGGAAAAACATGAAGAACATGGGCTTAGATGCCAAGATTGAGATTCTAATTCCTTTCACATATACCTTGTTTATGTGATTTTTTGGTATTGTTGCAAATAGCTAGCTCAAGCGTCAGGCTACAATGGCACGCCCTTTACCATTACTGAGTCTTATTGTACCAGTTTGGGTGTGTGAGCTTTGTTTTGGAACTTCATTTGTTCTGAAGGTTTGAGTCATTTCCAACCTGTGTACTGAAAGCAAGATCCTGATTTGTAACTGACAGTGTATCACTTGAGATTTGCAAAATTGATCTTAACTAATGAAATTGATGAGTGTGCAATTGTTCACAAGGAAAGCATCCAATCTTTTAAAACTAGATTAGAACTCTAATATTCAGAATGGAGTTCAGCTCTCCACCTGAATGTCATGTAATGTGCAGAATGGTTGCTTCTTTCTGAAATGTTTCTCAGAATATTTTGGAAGTCGTCAAAGTTCAGTTGTATATATATATGTTTCAGGTCTTGTGGTACAGAGTCTAGACAATTGCACACTACTCAAAATCTGAGGATGGGGTTTGCGTCGAACAATTTTCTTTTACAGAATTTTGAAGCTAGCTAGAGATGACATCCGTGACCACCTCTTCTTTCACATTGTAGCTCTCAAGACGCTGCCTCCGAAAGGCGGGCTCTAAGCGAGTCTTGAGGTGTGCTCTATATGATCACAGTGATCATACTTTCACAATGATGACAATTGCTTCTCTCAAAGGAAAAATCAGTTTTGGGTGCCAGTTTAAATCATGAAACATTTGTGTCAATTTAATGAGTGTCAGTTTAAGCTACGAACGAATTCTGTCAAAATTAAGGACTGTGAGTTCAAGTTGTAAACATTTGTAACAAGCAGCTCATAGCCTATAAATGGACCTGCCCTCTTATGGCAATTTCAAACCAACAAGTAGTTAAAACAAAAAAATTGTTCCACCAAGTTCCCAATAAAATAAATTCAAAATTAGTGTTCACAGGAATAACAGTTTGATGTGAACATTCCTCATAATGTGGGGACTGTATGAAAACTACATATGAAAACTATTACTATAAATTTCATCCCTTTTCTGGGATATTTTATGGATAACTCTATTGTTCTTAATCTCTCTTATTGTTCCTAATTTTTCTTTGTAATTCTGTGGAAAGTAGCAACCATCAATGGTCAATCATGTCAAATCAATGCCCATCAGTTCAATTTGGCAGTCTTGGTTGAAAGTCTACATACATGCCAGATCTCTACATAGCCTAATGTCATAGGGAAGTGTTTTGGAATTTGTGAAGCACTAGCAGAATCTTTTCAGTGTATCTAGAGCAGAGTTTTTATTGTCAGTATTGTGATGTAGCCAAAGTGACGATGATCCACAGAAAGATTTAGCCAAATTCGGCTACAAGCTAATATGGAAGTGATTTAAGGAAAAAAAAAAACCCTTTATATTTTTTGCTAGCTACATTCAACCAAGTATTTCAGGCCAGCATGTATTTGGGGAATGCCCTGCTCTGAGGGCATTACCACACACTTAGTTCACCTAGTTGAATAGGGTTTCGCAATATTAGCGATTGCAACATCATGCTCCGAAATTCTACTTAGACAACTGAAGTTTCTTGCTATTATTATGGATCTGAAGTGTGATCTAAAATTTATAGAGTGTATTGATTCTTTAGGTTTAATAATAGACTTCTAAAAATATTGAGAAAAGAATTCACTAGGCCAGATCATTTTTTAGTTTCTTGTATCATACACTCTGCTTCCAGTACTACAACCTTTCTTCAATTTGCAATTATTCATTTTTTCGGATGAAAGTCAGTGGACAGTTCACTTGACAGATTCTCCAATCTCTAATCAACAAGTTGTCATCCCAGCTATGTATATTGGACAAAGTGAACCAACAGCCACCAGTGCACCAGCCATATGACTCAATTGCAGCCGAACCCCAATGAGTTAACTTCAGACTTCACCTTAGTAACCTCCTAGTGTGGCTTGTGCCATGGGCCCAAGTGTTACCACATCCTCAACTGATTTTTCCTTCCAAAACCTGATTTTTTGGAATCTATTTGAATTTTCAGCGGCAGAAATCACTTAAAAAATCAATATCTCCCACACTCTGAATCCAAATCTCCAAATAAATTCCAGTTAAATCCTGCTCATCAAAATCTTTCCAACAACACCAAAGGCACATTCCAATTCCTCCCGAATTTTCAGCTACAATTTAATTTAATTTAATTTTCATTGAAGAAATCATTCAATATTCAAGAACTTTTGCACTGCAAGTCCAAACGTCATGGAACTAAGCCCATGCACCCCTCCTCGTCCAGAGCTTTCCAAAGACACCGAGAACACATCACTACAAAACAAAACAAAACAAACTACCTTCCTTCATAGAGAGATCATGTTAAAAATAGTTGGGCGTGCCTTGGGTGGCTCAGGATAAGATGTAGATGGTTAGTATGTAGGTAAGGGCTAACTAGTGCGTTGTAGGGGCCACAGTGAACCATCATCCACCAGTGCACCATCAAGGATGGATGATATGTGATCAGGAAACAGTTTTCTGTTCGGTTCCAGTTCACTAGCTAACCATGGTGGTTAGCTCAGTTGCTTTATTTACTACCTACCAACTAGGTAGGTAGTAAAAACAGCGCCTACCTATACTATGTATAAGCTATCTACTTACCTAGTAGTCCCCTATTTTGTTAACTACCTGTCTATTTTGTTAGACTTACTTCTTATAGAATGGGTTACCAAGATGAAACCAAATAGTAACTCAGTTGAGCTTCATCCGAGAAACTGTTTTCTGTCCACCCACCATCCATCCTTCATGGTCTGCTGGGGTCTGTTGGTTCACTCTGGCCTATGTACTGAGAAATCAGGACCCAACCAAGGTTATCAATATCTTGGTTAGCTTTTAACTCTAGTCTATACAGACAGGGGTTCTAGGATTTTTGTAGAAAAATTATACACAAATAAATAGGGTTTGTGGAATAGGCTTGTGCCTAGGCCTGAAAAAACAACCCTTATGGTCAACCAAATTGTTATAATGGGAGTTGAGTTAGTTAACTTCTGTAAACTGGCAATTTAAATGTTGTAATTGCATTGAAATAGTGTTTGTAGGCTTGTACTTGGTGCACAGAGAAGTAAAACCAGCAGCCATGAATGCACCAGTTGATCATTCTGTCCATACGATGGGCTGCATTTTTTCATCCGGTTCCTGACCTTGTGCTAACCAACATTGTATCACAGTCAACCTTTTTCGTGCCTCACCTTCGGATATATATTTTCTTTTATTTTTGCCATTTTTTCCCCCCTAACCCTGACCTTCATGCTACCCTCGCACCTAGCTACCCTACTGACCTACATCTTGGCCCTACATACTAACTAACACGCAAACCCACTACCTACCTATCATTTATCTTTCTCTATCTCTTGGCAAAACCTCTATCTCTTCTTCTTGACTAAACCTTTGCATCTCAACAAAATCTTTATATATTCCTAACTAAACCCCTATCTCTTAGTAAAACTTCTATCTTTTTTTGGCTAAACTTCTAACTTATAACAAAACATATTTATTGCCTAACTAAACCTCTATCTTTCAAAAAAACCTTTTTTTCTTTTCATGGGTAAACTTTTTATCCCTCAAGGAAACCTTTATATCTTTTTAACTAAGCTTTTAACCCTAGACAAAACTTTTCAACAAAGTCAAGGTCTTTTACTTCTTGATTAAAACTTTACTTTTGGGCAAAATCTCTATATTATTTATTGACTAAACCTATATTTTTTAGCAAAATCTTTTTATTTCCTATCGAAACTTCCTTTATTTCTTAACTAAACCTTTTCTTTTTAACAAAACCTCTCTATTCCTTAGCTAAACCTTTGTCTCTTAACAAAACTTTTCTACTCCCTAGTTAAACCTTTATTTTTTGACAAAACCTTTGTACTTCCTATTTAAACATCTACCTTTCAATAAAACCTCTTTACTAACTTGAAGTGGATATTGTTGATGGGACAAATGTGTAATGAGATAATTTTTTTTTTTCCACAAGTATTTTATTGCTTTAGAGTTTATGGCATTGCCAATAAAAGTTACCAATTCAAATTGGGATATTGTAAAAAAAAATTATATTCATTTATTGCAAGTAGTTTTACATCCAAATTAAGGTATTTAATGTTTTTAGGTATCTTCAATTTATTAATGTTGGAATGTACCCCAATTTGAAAGCCTTATGTAATACTTGAAATTGTGGTGAGTTTATAATATCACCCGAGGAGTACATATAATTAATGCAAATGGGACAACATCATTACGATACATCTTTGTTTTATGGGATCAAATAACCAAGTATTGTCATTTTATTGCAACTATGAAGGCAATCTTAATATGGTTTTGTTTATGTATGTTAATAATGAATGTTTTTCTTTTGATAATTTTTGCCTTATGGGGATTAAAAAAAACACAGCATGAATAACACAAATGGTTCTTTTAGGAGAAAAATGAAAAAATCACAATATTGAAATAATGAGTTCTATTGGTTGTTAGGATTAAGCAGGAATTTTTGAATTTTTTTTCACTATTAAACCTTTAGTTGAATTTGGCTACTTCCTTTTTGTGGATGATTGTTAGTCCACCTACGTCAAAAAATGGAAAAAGAAAACCCAAAAAAAATGATCATTTGTAAAAATCATTAATTATTTATTTTACCTAATATAGTAATCTTTACAATGATTAATTATAGGTATAAATAAATTTTTAAAGAAAATGACAAGATAATAGTAATTGGATTTTTAAAAAATGATTAAATAATTTTCAAATTGACATTATAGTTTTGTATTTATCCACTTCTTTTTCCCCAAACAAAAGGATTTATTAACTTTTCCCTTTCACAATGGATTTTTATAATTTATTTAATTATATTTTAATAAAATTGAATTGAATATCATTGAATACCTAAATTGTTGACAAAAATCTCTATGTATTATTATAACACAAATTTTTGATTAAGATTATAATATCATGGTACCTTGGTAGCTTTGACATTAATTATATTATTTTCAAAAATGTTGAAAGTTTCAACCAAAACATTCCCCAAAAATATTGAAAACCAAATTTTTTAGAGGGCAATTAATGAATCTTTGAAAATATTTTGAGACTATTTGATTTTCAATCATAATCAATCAATTAGTTGACAAATATGTGTTGAAGACTGAAGTTGCCCTTATATCACAATATATGAAATTTTAAAAAGAAAATAAATGTAAATACGCATATTTAATGAACATAAACCAATTTATCTTGTTCCACATTGTGTCATAATATAAACTATATTATTAAATATTCTATGAATTTCAATAATATATAATATATTCAATAATGAAATATGAAACATATCATTAAATATTCACTTGTTCAATAATTGATCAATATTTACATGAATCATTCAATTGTCAATATAATAAATAATGAGACGTAAATATGTTATTCAACACTTGATATGTTGAATATTGAAATGGTTCAAATTTTTATTCAATAATTCATGATTGTAGGTCAAAACGTTATAAAACCACCTTGGTGCACTACCAACCTACTTATTTATCATTCCATCTAACCCTACAACCGTTGAAAATGATGCAAAAATAAAAAAAACAAAATGCAATTATTGCAAGGAACTTCTCATTAATTATTTATGCAATATTCAAGGTCTTGGTGAAATATATGCTAACCCTTGAATGTGGGTATTGCACTCGGGGTCAATATTTCTAACAATTCCATTTTGACTTTGCCCATTCAATGCATGATGTATATAGTTAGGGATATCTAATTTTCTTGGCTAAAATGAATTTCAGCCTTCCACATAATGAAGGATACTTTAGTACCTTGGTAGATTTGACATGGGAATGTTGAATAATTAAATTAATTTAGTTTCATGCTTCTACCCTTGGGTTTTAATTTAATTCTAAAAATTTCAACAATAAATAATAAATTGGTTATTAGGTACCTTTTGTTTCAAACAATTTGAACTATTTTAGTGGTCAAGTGGACCTCTATTCAGTATCCTCCCTTCAACACAACTAGAGACCAAACTTTTACATCTTAAGAAAATTTTTGGGAATTTTTGGGCTGTAAATTTATTTTTACAACTGAAAAAATAAAATAAAAATTAATTTATGTTGAAGCCACCAAGGTATTATGGTATGTATGATATGCAAATATTACAATTCCAACCAACTAACACACATTCAAGGATGGTTGAAATCTACATGTATTATAGTTTTGGCCCACTTATAGACAATGAAGGATCTTGGAACATATGTAGATTTATGGAACTAATATGGAACTAATACAACAATGTATTATTATCATACTTACAAGAGAGTACAATTTCATTATCACATTTTTTCATTTCTTTCAACTTTCTTTTTATTTCACATTTATTGGTTTTAGATTCACCCCACCCTCTTCTCCATGTGAGTGGAAGGTGGGGTTTTCTAAAATATTTAAAACAATATTTGCAATATGAATAGAAAAAATGACAAGTTTTTTTTTTTTTGGTCATGTTTTGTTAAAACGAACTACGACTGATTCTTTAGATGATTATAAGAAAGATGTTTAGGACATTTTAGATTCTGCAAATGAGGACACACTTGGCACCATTGCTCCTTGTGCCATAACAAAAAAAGGTGTAGATTGGGATGTAATTGCAAATGCATGGAGTCATTTGCAACCAAGTGGCTTCTCCACAAGTAGGACTATTCGTTGACCTTACCAACACGCAAACCCATGCACTTTTCCATTCACAAAGGGGGCCTAAGGTCGCAAGACCATCCTACAATGAATGTTTGCATGCATCCTAGGCAATCCATATGTGTGGCAAAAGTGTAATGAAGCCAAAGCATTTGAGAAGGCAATGGAGAAAGCTTCAACAAAGTTTGATAGGTTGTGATTTGAGGCACAAATGCCGAAGGTATGCAGACTTTGTTAGTGAAGTTCATTTATCCTTTTTTGTATAGGATTCTTGGGATTTCTGCATGGGGCATGGAGTTGTGGGCAAACACAATTTTTTCCCACATGGAGAAAGATGATGACCTCCCTACATTCATTACAATAGCAAGGTGGCATATATCATGGAAGTACGTGTAGCATGAGACCCTAAGCATAAATATTAACCTTAAATGCAATACCCACATTTAAGAGGTAGCATATCTTTTCATCAAGACCTTGAATATTGTTTAAATAGCTAATGAGAAGTTCTTTGCAATAATTGCATTTAATTTTTTTGCATCATTTTTGACAGTTGGTAGTTGGGTAGTGCATCAAGGTGGAGCATGGTTTTATAATCTTTTGACCTATGGTCATGACTTATTGAATAATATATTTAAATCTCATTGTTTAAAATATTGATAATTGCATGATTCATGTAAATATTCATCAATTATTCAACAAATGAATATTCAGTTATATGTTTCATATTTCATAATTGAATATATTGAACATTCAACATTTATATACTAAAAATTTACTTAATATTTAATTATCAATCAATTTAATAATATTGAATAATCAAATGAATATTGAGATACTATTGAGAATATATTAAATAATTATTAATATATTTTTATTATCCCATTTTTTGGAACTAAATAAAATGGTTTGGGTTCATTACATACAAATGTCTACATTTCCTTTTCTATTTGAAATATCATACATTGTAATGTAAAGGCAATTTCAACACACATTTGTCAAATAATTGATGAATCTTGGTTGAATATAAAATGTTCTATAAATTTTTTCAAAGATTCATTAATTTCTTTCACAAAATTTTGATTTTCAAAGAAGATTTGGGGAAATTTTCAAAATATTTGAAAATAATATGTAGTGTGGAAACTACCAAGGTAGTAAAATATTACAATCCCAATCAAAAAAAATCTTTTAACAATACATGAATTTTTTTTTTGTTAACTAATAATTATCATTAAAAAAATTCAATTTATTTTAATGAAAATATATTCAAATAGTTTATAAAAATTCATTGCAAAGAGGGAAATTTTAATACAATTCTTTGGCTGAGGAAAATCATTCGGATAAATACAAGAATATAATCTGAATTTGGAAATTGAATAATAATTTTTCTTTGAAATATCCAAATATTAATATCTTGTTTGTATTTATTTTTATTGCTATTACTTATACGTATAATTTAAATATTGTAAAAAATGATTATATAAGTAAAAATGATTAATGATTATTACAAATGTTAATTATATCCAGGTTTGGTTTTCTCATTTTTCAAGTAGGTGGACTAATGATCATCCACAATAGGAAGTAGCAAAATTTGGCTAAACCTTAGATAGTAAAATAGAAGTTTTGTAAAATCCTCCTTAGTTTTAGCAACCAAAAGGAATTCATTGTTTCAATGTCATAGTTTTTTTCATTTTTTCATCCAAAAGGAACATTATCCAGTTCACATCGGGGGGGTTTTTCTTTTCACTTGGATGCAAAAGATTACAAAAAGAAAAACTCCAATTATTACATACATGAAAAACACACTGCTTTCATAGTTGCAATAAAGTGATAATACTTGGTTCTTTCCAATTATATAACAAACATGTTTTGTAATGATGTTGTCCCATTTGCATTAGTTATTTTTACACCTTGGATGATAATGTAAGTTTGCCACAATTGTAAGTATACATAGGGCACTCAAATTGGGGTACATCCCATAATTAACATCCATTGTATTGGTTTGCTTAAATTGAGTATACTTAACAAAATGCAATACCTTAATTTGAATTTAAACTTAATTGCAATAAATGAATATGAAAAAATATTACAATACCCCATTTGAATTGCAAACTTTTCTTGGCAACACCACAAATTCTAAAGCAATGCAATACCCACTTAAAGAAAATTTGCCAATTCACTACACATATAACCCACTAGCAATATCTTCTTCAAGTTAGAAGAAAGTTTTGTTGAGAGGAATAGGCTTAGTTAGGAAGTAAAGGTTTTTTGCCAAGAAATAAAAGTTTAATTAGGTAGTGGAAAGGTTTACCTAAGAAGAAGAAATGTTTATCTAAGATGTAAAAAGGTTTTGTTAAGAATTTATTGAGAAGTAAAAGTTTAGTTAAGAAAAGATACAAGTTTTTGTCAAGAGGTAAAAGTTTAGTTAAAAAAAGATAAAGATTTTGTCAAGAGGTAAAAATTTAGTTAAAAAAAGACAGAGGTTTTGTGAAGAGGTAGAGGTTTAGCCCAAAAAAATTGAAGTTTTGTTGAAAAGTAAAAAATTAACCAGGAAAAAATAGAGTGTTTACATATAAATAAATGTTTAGCCAAAAAAAGATAGAGGA
This sequence comes from Sphagnum contortum, assembly GCA_963920785.1. Classification (NCBI taxonomy): domain Eukaryota; kingdom Viridiplantae; phylum Streptophyta; class Sphagnopsida; order Sphagnales; family Sphagnaceae; genus Sphagnum; species Sphagnum contortum. Next base: position 11,585,385 of record OY987277.1, read on the forward strand.
TGTGTAGATAAGGGATTGGTTGTTAGTTGGTTGGTAGGGCCAAGAAGTAGGTCAGTAATGGCCCATCTGCCCTATTCACATCCAAACCAGAAGCATGGAGGGCCACCACTGAAAGAGTGGGTGGCAAGCCTATCATGGCAACACACCCTGAATCGAGATGAAAACGTTCATATCCTTAATGGCCAAATTAACCACAATGGAAAGCAAATGTTGCAATTCCACAATCCATGTAAAAAGAATAGAGTCCAAACCTCATCATCCACATGAGTCTGTCTCCACACATGATGTGGATCCTCACCGCTCACAAAGTTATAGTGGCTCATGAAACACTTCCTCTCTAGGCAGAGACATTGATTTCTGTGCCCAATCTTGTGTCCAAAGCTTACTTCGACGAATCACCTACAATCAGTCCTCACTGCAAGGTCTGACCGGACCGCGTGATTTCTCCTTGAAAAACACAGTTTGTAGTAGTAGGCTGTCTCTCACTTCTTTGAAGCTAAGCGTTGGAAACTGGAATCTCAGCATAAAACGTGCTGACAAGTGTTGGTTGGCATGTACATTTGGATCTTGGCTGAAACATGACACTCAGCTTGCACAGGTCGTCGACTCATGAAGATGACTGATCCATATTGATGACCCGGTCTCTTTTGGTTCAGATCAATCCGGCTTGGTCTGTATGACCATAATTATACCATAATTGTGCAGATTGTATTTGTCTTCATCTTTGCACTAGCTGTTTCTTGCTGTATAATAAGTTGTAGCCTAACCCAAGCAGCTGCTTTCAGGTGTCCACCCAGCCAGAAGATTGGTCCTTTAAAGACGCTTTAACTGTCCACCCAATCTTTAAAGATAGATCTGACAATTCAGTCTCTTTCTGGTCTGAAGGACTACAATTTCTCTTTCCCATGAGGTAGTATTCTAGAAGGATTAGATTTACTAAGAATCACACCTGCGCTTCAATTTGAAGGACTGAATGAAGCCAAAACATGTTGATTGAAGGACTGAATTTTGGCTTCATTCAGTCCTTCAAATAAAATTTGCTGAATGAACATTAAATTTGCCAAAACATGTTAAGGAATACACTGAATGCTGACGAACATTAAAATGGTTGGCATTTGAAGGACTGAATTTGATGAACATTAAAACGGTTGCCATTTGTTGGTCAGGCTAATGGTAAGGGTTGGAACTTGGGGAGTATGGGTGTAGAAGAAGCTACGGCACGGCCACTTTTATTAAGAGGTTACTTATAATGGTGGGTAATATTTTATTCCTTCTTTTGAGTAGGCCAATGACCAATTAGACATCCCCAGTTTTATAAGACTCTCAGACTTGGGTGGCAGAAGTCTCTGGGCTTTGGACCACAGATTGCACATCCACAGTGCAAGCCTGCCTGGAAAACTGAGAGTCATGAACATGAAGAGCACTTTCTTTGAGGAAAGCAATGATTCACTCATATGTGCACGAGGTCTATTCTGAAGCCTATAAAGGTGTTCTCCATGTGTCCTCTTTATTCCTGTGTGGGTGGGGTGGGTTGGTGAGTGGGTCCTAACAACATACTTTCAACTCACTTACGCGTTGTTTTTGGTTTTTTCGCACGCTAACAATTTGTCCCAATGACACAAAAGAAACCTATTCTTTAGGACGTTGACCTAATCCATCCATGCTTTACTGACTTGACTTTGAAAGTTTCCTGAATACACTAGAAACGGTCCGTGCCTGTTTTTTTTTTCCTTTAATACATACTACAGTACTACTTCCTAAAATATTTTGCAGGCAAGAAAGTGAGGGACATGAAGACGGAACCTCATCCCAAGGTTGGTGGCATGTCCATATAGATTATGTGACCAAGCAGCCACCGGTGCACCCCACCGGAATTGGGCGTTAACTAGGTAGTGTGCAGTGCACTGGTGGTTGCTGGGTCACATAATTCAATTTAGTCTAAGGATAGTTTAAAAGCAAACCCAAAAAACTTGGAGGTTTTTACCATGGTACACATGCCCCTTCTGGTTCCTCCAAGGCTCTAACTACCTAGTGGGTAAGTAGGTAGGGATTGTAAGTGGTTACCTATGTAGCAAAGGTAGATGCAGGTAGGTGGTTTGTAGTTAGGAAGTGACTTGTTGGCTATGGGAAAGGAGGCCAAAAAAAAGTGTTTTGCAGTCCACAAACCATCCATCCATGTAGGAAAAAGTGTTTCCTGTCCACGACACAATATCCATCCTGCATGGTACTATTCTGTGTGCTGGTTTGATGACTTGTCTCTGGATGATGTTTTGAGGACACAATTCCACACTTGGAATGCCTAAACTATTTGCACACTAAGAAGGAAAATGATTTCATCACCAGACTAGGTCAGCTGTGAGTATAATCAGATAGGTACCAAAATTTTCAGCTCTCATTACAATGTGTGTGTGTGCCTTCACGGAAGTGTGTTCAAGATTCCGAAACGTGTAGCACACTGGTCACAAATGTTTGTTTTCAGAATAAGACTTTGGTGTAGAATATTGCTGGATGAACAGTGCAATGTCCCCCAACCAATATGGACCAACTCCTTCTCACTTACAATAATAACATTATTCCTTCCCTAGAACAGTGCCCAATGCTTAGCTGCTGCCCAACTTCCTAACTTCCAAAATGCAGGAAGTGGAGGACATTGAAGGGAAAACAAGACAACAGACGGAATTGTCTGGGAAAAAAAAAGAAAAACCTGAAATTACATGGCCCCCTCCGAGTACCAGAAAATCAATTGTCTTTGGAAAAAGCCTACAAAAAAGGGCTGCAAGGTTGACCCAAAATCAATTTGAGGTTCGTGGACAAGTTGCACCCTTGCAACCTGTCCTTTCATTAGATTATACAATGGCAAGTTCTGTTCATAAGACTTTCTTTTGAAACCTGTTGCAAAATCTGCCATGTATTTACAGTTTCAAAGACTGCGTATAACTCAATTGAACTAAAAGTAAACCTGGTTGAAAGACATCTGAGTCCCAACTATATTCTCAAATGATGAGGAAATCTTGTGACCTGTGCCTCTAAAAATACCTTCTTCAAAGTTGCGAAGGATTGTTTCCCCCCTTTTCCTTACTATACGGTTTACAATGAAATGGTTCCACTATAGCTAACCACAAGTATCTTAATTATCACTTGAGAGCTGACTGCTATAAAGATGTGACAGAGAAGAAACTGAATTACACTTACAGCATTGACAGCGAAATGTTATGATGCATCTTCCTCCATTGCTTCACCGGTTTCATCTTGTGGAGCCTCCTGTAGTGATTTTTTGCTTTGACATGCCATTGAATCCAGTTGCCTTCCAAAGTCTCTACCTCCAGAAGACCCTGCAATTATACCTCCAGCCATGCTTTGTCGTGGAGGTGTTGGAGGAGCCCTGGTAGGAGAATTGGGTTCACTACCACTTGATGTGCACTGCAGATCTCTCGTGTTGGTAGATGGTGGTACCATTTGGTGACTGGTTCCCACTAATAATGCTGGGGAGGGTGAACGAGTCTGTGGCCTGCTGCAGGGAGGACTTGGAGACTTGTCACGAGGTGGTGTGGTAGATCCTTCTTTTTTGATAGGATATGGGGCCTTTACCCGTACCCTGCAAGATTCAATGTTTGTCAAGGCAACTGCACACACTGTTCATGTCTGTCCCAGTATATACTCCCACAGGCTTTGGTAAATACAAGTATAGTGTTACAGAGTGATCAGAATTCGGCAGAAAAGCTTGAACATCTAGCTTCTTTGTTGGACACTAAAAAGTCAATATCATACCTGTCTTTCCGCTTCTCCAGAAATCGTGCTAAGGATGCCTTTCTTGCCTGTGGCAGCTCTGTGACTGCATAGACACATCCTAAACATCACTATTTGGTCCACCTTAAAGCTGAGGGCAATACTGTCATGCCAGAATGTCAAATGTGGGTACTACACAAAATTTCTTGAGAGGGCTGCCCTTGGAGGACAATGAAGCTTACCAACATGGACACTCCTAGCAATAGGTCGTGGGAGGACATTTGCATAAGGTGTTGGTAAGATGGGTATCGAAGGGCCAGCAGTTACTATGGTAGCAGGTCGTGCAGTAGGTGGTACTGAAGATGGAGTTGCCAGGGGGATAATGGTGGAGAATGGCTGAGATGCACCTCCAATTCCAGGCAGGTTCATGAAGCTGGAAGGCCGAGCATGTCCTCGACCAGCTATTAACATAATAGCCTGTGCCTGTGATTGCCAAACTGACAAAAATTCATACATTTCCAGAAATCACTATCTCACAGAAACAGGGAGAATGAACAAGCTATTATACAAAACAAGCAAAAGAAAAGATATTTGATCCCTCACCTTCTCCAGAGGGACATCATCATAGACATGGACCATGCCTGCATAGAAGATAGTGAGCTGTGCAGTTGGCTGATGCACACCTGCTCCACCCACCTGAGCTGGTCTGCTACATTTGGCAAGTAGGAAATCACTTCACAGGATTGATACTGTTCAACTTGTATCCAAGAAAACTTATAGCAGTCAAGCCATATTTGCACAACTCAAGCACTTGCAAAATCTACTAGATATGTACCCAATAGCAAAGGGAGTAATTTCATTAAGAGATCAACTAATGAGTACCTTGCAAGAGTGGCACTTTGTTTCATCCCATTTTGCATCAGGTGTTGCATTTGGGAAAACCGCTGGTTGTCTGTGGCTGGCCCACTCTCGAAGTTGGACACTCCAAAATGCACTGGCAATGGGGAACCAAAACCAGCACTCTGAGTTGCTGCTGGAGGGTGTGGCTCCAGGTCTGGAATCTGTACAGAAAGTGGAGGTGATTCTACACCTGCATGCTCCGGAGGCTGAGCACTTCCTCTTGCTTCAATATCTCTGCAAGAGGATGCCTCTAGTACTGCTGTGTTCTGCACAGTCTTTGGTGCCTGAAAATCTCCAATCGATGTCTTCCTAACGTTTTGTTGTAAAGCCTTGTGAAACCACCCCACCTGCCCCAAATGAACATGCCCCAGTGATGAGTCAACCAGTTCAATTTGTCAAGATGAAGATATTGGTCTTCAATGCCTATAAAACCACAACCCAACTTGAAGAAAAGTTGGATTGGAAACTTACAGGAGAGGTGGAGGGTTCTGGAGGAGGCAAAGGAGACAGCACAAGACCACCACTTATAGTCTCTTTTGTCTTGCCTGCTTTTTCATCCTTACTTGAAGCTGCTCTTTGTTGTTGTAGAGCATCTGCTGGCTTCTTAGTCCATGAAGACAGCTGCATCTCTGTCCAAGATACCAAAGAAACAGATAAACATTCAATTTCCTGGAGCTTCACAACCTAATAATGCCGAATCTCCTTCCTGCAACCCATTTGATCATTCCTTGAGCGATCAGATCTCTCCTCACATCTGAAACCCTGCACCAGGAGATAATCTCACTCAGCAGGAACTAAGAAGGCCAGGACGACCTGTTGGGATCACTTTGCTGTCAGATTTGCACCACTTCAGAGGCTTACTGGTTCTTTCCCAAAAGCGTTAAAGCTCCCCCATTCTACCTTGTTTATACATGCTTCAACTACCTGGCTTTAACATAAACAGTTGCAGCAGGTCATATGATGCACGCCGTTGCTCTTTTCAACGGAACTCAGTAGAGTCCAAGAAGCTGCTCGATAAACCACAGCAACGTGATCAGGCATCAGCTTACAAACCTTGCATTACGGCAGCACCTGAAAGCTCTTTCGAAGGATTCTTATCAAGGTCGTGTCCTGCATAGGTAGTTCTCTTATGTTTTCTCAGTTACTCTACTCCTGTCATGGTCCTCACCTGACAGGCTGACAGACGTCATTGCCTTTTTCCTTTCCTTAAGGGAGGAGGAACAACGTCTGCAGAAGTAACGAAACGCTCTGAAAATGGCTTTGTTGTGCAGTCACAAGTGTAACCAGTGCTTGGTTTTTCCTGTTTCACGAGTGTAATCAGTGTTCGATTTTTTATGCATGATTCTCAAGTGTAACCAGTGCTTAGCTTTTCATAAAAAATTGTCCTCTTCCTCTGGGCCTGCTTTTATGAGTCGATTCTCTGATCCCTGATCACGATAATCCTAAGCGATTTCCAACTAGCAAATGTTCAGGGGTTCACAGAAAATTACCTTTAAATTCAGTCTGTTCGGCGCCTTGTCGCAAACGAGAGATGGATCTCTCCCTCTCTGCAGCCTTCTTGTCAGTTTCCGAAAGCTCCACTAGAGCAGTCGGCTTTGTGGCCATCGCCGCTGCCTCGACAACGTCGCCGCCTCCCATGACCAGTTTCGACTCCGATAATAACGTCCTGCCGGGAAGCGGTTTCACCAACGTCGTCGTGCCTGCGGGGTCGCCTCCGTCTGGAGCGCTACTACTCTTGTCCTTCTCTGCTGACGATCTTTGACTGGCGAGAACCCCCAAGAAATCCACGGCCACCCCCTCCCTCACCATGGCGATGTCAGATAGTCACTCGCGTAGGCTGTCGCCACAATACTTAGTCGTCGACACTCTCCCGAAGTGTCAATCCTATTCACTTCTAGAGCAACCAAAAGTCGGCCAAAGCAGCAGCAGCAGCAGATTTCCCGCAAGACGAAATACTAACAAGAGCTCCGAGCGTCATTCCGTCGCAGAATAATACATACGGGTCACACACGATCATGAATCTAATGCTACAAACAATAATAACAAAAATACTAGTACTAAATCACGTGAAAGTTGAAACCCCACTACACAAGATCCACACACGAACAAGTTCCCGCAGCAAAAACCAACACTTTTTTGTGGAAACTGGATTTGAGAAAAATAGACTACGTTACTACTACTATTGCTGCTGCTCAGCGCTGGCGTCGATCCATCGATTGGTTTGTCTGTCTGTCTGTCTGTCTGCCTGTCTGTGTCGGTCGGTCGGTCGGTCGCTCCGTCGTTTGCTCGATCGATCAGTTCGAGACTTGTTTGATAGTAGACTAGTTATGCAAGATTATTGTCCGGCAGCAAACACGAAAACAACAACAATAACAATAGCCACAGAAACGAAACGCAAAGCTCCCGAGGTGTAGTAGTTACAACAACCACCAGTAAGGGACTATTGTTAGAACTTAGAAACTTAGGATGTTTGCTCGCCGACGTTGTTGTTGTTGTTGTTGTTGTTGTAGCAGCATTTCAGATAAAACGAAGTTAGGAACGAAAGTGAGGAGTAGGAGGAGCAGCGCAGAACTTGCAGAACTTGGCCCCCAAAAAACAAAACAAAAAAAAAGATTGGTTGTGTTTTCAAATCTTTTGAAGCTTCATGTTTTGTGTGTGAAAATATTTTGTGTGTTTGTGAGTGCGAAAATGTAAAGTTTGTTTGCGTGTGTGCGTATGTGTGTGTGTATGTGTGAAAATGTCATGTTTTGGGTGTGTGTGTGTTTTGTGTGTGGACGTGCAAAAAGGGTCGGGGCCCTACGATGGGCCAAAAAAACAGGTAGGCACCTATGAGGCCAGAAAACGCACGTGCTTTGCATGGTTCAAACACTTGCATGATGGGTAGTAACTTATTGCATCAAATTCTCCGCCGGTTTCTTTGTACAAAGCTAACTGACCGCCGCCCCCCCCCGCCCCACCTCCTCTTTTCTCCCCTTTTTTACCCACCCCCTTTTCCTTTTTCCTTGTTTTTGTTGCCCTGTAGTTTTATGAGAGTTTTTTTTTCCGGGGGGGACGGTTGGGTATTACACCTTGAACTGGCACCCACACTGGTACCTACCATGGTATAAAGTAAAGACCCCAAAATCCATTAAATTGCTTCTAAATATTAGCAATATCCCCGGGCTTAAACTAAATCAGGGTCTTGGAGTCCAAATCTAACCATTTTTGGGGCTTAATATGGCCACTAAGAGGCTTCATTAAAAAATGTCAAGATTAAACCAGTGTGGGTGCTGGTTCACCGTGGCCAATAATCACACCTTGAGTGAACCTCCTTTTTCATAAAGAAAACCTGGTGAAATCTATGCCAACAGTGATATGAAAACATTTAAATGAAAATGATTTTGAGAGGTTTTTTTGCCAGATTTCTGTTAGGCAGTGTTTTCTTTTCAATGTTGTGATTGGAGCTGAAGTGGTGAACATCCATAAGGGAATTTAGCCAAAAATGAAATTAAGAAAATTTAAGCATCCTCCTTTGTTTCTGGTAACTTACTGGAACTTCATATACGGTCTGGTGATTTTTTTTTTTTACATCTTTTTATTTATTATAAAGGTCCTTTTTCAGCCAGTTTGAAAAAAATCGCCAGAAAGAAAAATGCTGCTACACATCGTTCAAAGGAGGTAAACATCGATAAAGTAGGATATTTTTAATGAAAAATATTCATGACTATTTGTAGCCAAATATGGCTAAATCTTGGTATGGGTAATACCCACTTTGGGTACATCACAAAATCCACCAAAAAATGGGGCGGGACGGGGTTGGAGGTATCATCAAGCTGGGGAATAATTGGTGGATTTTGATGGGATCAGGGTTGTTTTGTCGTGATGAAATTTCGCCACTTGGTGACAAAATAAAACAAGATACGAGTTGTACAAAGGACGTTTTAAAATATAAGAAGGGGCCCAAAGCCACCACATTTCAAGGGGAAAAAGGTTGAATTTACAAGATATTTAGATCACAGTTCTTGCATGTGACCAATATATAATGGGGTTTGGAAAAAGTTCTACTTTTCTTTATGACTTCTAGCCAAATTTGGTCTAGGTCGTCTTGTGGATGATTGCTAGTCCACCTCCCTCACATAAGTGGTCCGTCTAGCATAATTTTTTTTAAATTTTAAAATCATTCATTTTTTTCATAAAAAAAAGCCCTGGGTGGGATGTCTATCTAATGCCAAATTTTTTCCTTTGGGACTCAAATAAGAAGCCTTGTGAAAAGAATGACAAGCGAGGGAAGTGTGTATGACAAACACATGACAGACGTTGGACCCCATGTAAATGTAGGAGGTAAAATAATTACCAAATAAACCATGTGTGGCCCAAACAGCGTTTTTCTGGGGCGAAATTTCGCCAAAATGGGGAAAATTAGAAAAACAGCAATATTTTGTCGTAATATTCCGTTTCTCTAGGGGAAATAAAAAAGGGCCAAAATTTTGAGGGAAAAAAATTGAAAAATTTCGCCACATTTGGATTCTGCTTTTAGTCTGGTATCAGCTTTTCAACTAGTTCCTTTTTTCTGTTTAGACAGGCTCTAAAAGACTGTCGCCATTTAATGTTAAATCCCTTTAGTGATGCTAGCCAATGATGCAACATTTGAAATTCGAAAAATACATATATTCTAAATCACTGTCTCCCAATGTACCAGGAAATTTATTTCAATAAAAATATCCATGTGTGTCGCCAACCTAACCATAGGGGTTTAAATATGTTCTGAAAAAAGCCCATATATGACCCTAGGTGAGGCGAAATGACAACCAAGTTGAGAAGTTACTTGTACAGAAAATGGTGGATAGAGATTGAATAATTTGTTCATTGTTCCCATGCCTTAGAACTCTTTTGGTGCTTTTTTTTTTGCAATACCTATGGTGGTGGTGTTGTTGGACTGCCACTAGTCTTGTACAAGCAACAAAAAAATCCTAATAAACTTCACATGTGACCAAAACTGAACGTACAAGAAAAATTTATTAGGATACATAAAAACATGTGTGACTAGAAGGTACGAGAAACGAAATTGCAAGAAACCACATGTTTGAATGAGAAATGCACACGAAAGAACAAGTTTCATAATAAAAACATAGATGATCCGAAGGTACAAGGAAAAACAAAAATTTCAATAAAATCATTTCGATCGAAGAATGTTTATTAGAGTTGTACAAGGAAAAACAAAAATTTCAATAAAATCATTTCGATCGAAGAATGTTTATTAGAGTTGTACAAGGAAAAACAAAAATTTCAATAAAATCATTTCGATCGAAGAATGTTTATTAGAGTTGTACAAGGAAAAACAAAAATTTCAATAAAATCATTTCGATCGAAGAATGTTTATTAGAGTTGTACAAGGAAAAACAAAAATTTCAATAAAATCATTTCAATCCAAGAATGTTTATTAGAGTTATCCGTAAAGTAACCCTGTCGTCACCCTCTCTTTGGGCCTCCTCCTTTCACCCCTATCTTCGCTTTCTGTGGTATCCACAAAGTAAAAGATATTTTTATTAAATCTGAGTATGAAATGCCGAAACTCAGCATTTAATGCACAAGGTTCGAGATTCATTTTTAGTAAGAGCAGTGAAAATATATGTAGCAGCAGTGGAGGCGCTCAGGAGAAAGGAAAGACACGATGAACCTCAGTTTACCACCAAAATTGATGGTTTTATGAGTTTCATCCCCGGTTGAATGAATGCTAATGTGCATTTTTGCAGGTTTTTTAAAAATCTCACCCTGTGTATGACCAAACTCAGGGTTTTGGTGCTGTGTTTTTCTTACTTTCTGGGTAACATGGATCACGAAGGCAGCTTGTGCAACATCCAGGTAAGTAGCATAATGCATTAGGCGCAAGGTCTATCGGGGTTGTTTTTTTTTTCAAATGTACTATGTGTACCCCACTTTGCACTGGGCCATGTTTTTAAGTAAGGCCTACACGACTACTACATATTCATTTGGGGTCCACAACAGCTTGACATTAGAAATAATTTTCCACCCTTATCTGGAGAAATACGTGATCGTCAAGCATGCTGCCCTTAGTAATTTAGAATTAGCTCAAAAGTCGAGAACTTAGGAGCTGTAGAAGTAGGAAAGAGGAGGCAATTTTGATATTTTATTTATTTCTCAAAGACAGGTATATTCTTTTATTTATAAGTATATGAATGGTGTTTTCTTTTGTGTGCACTTGTTGGTTTTCGTTGCAATTTTTTGTGTTTTTTTCTTATTTGTAACCAAAAAAGCTTGTTGGAGGATGATGGCTACTACTTGTCTCAATAACCTTGCCTTGAAAACTACCACTATTATCCTTGTGGTGCAATCACACTTGATGTTAAGTTAATGTTAAATGAAAATCTAAGTGACATCCTAGGTAGCACCAAATGTTAAATGGGTTATAGCTTAATGTTAAGTGAATGTTAGCTTAACATAAAATCTTCATGGTAAATAGGTTTTAAGTCCTAAATGGGCTAGCATCGTGTTAAGGGGGATACAACACTAAAGTCCCTAACACCAAGTGTGATTGCACCTTTAGGTCATTTTGAAAATTGGGATGAAAGTTTAGTGCTTGTGGATCACACTAACACTTCTTATCATATCTTAAACCGGCCTCGACACACCGGGACATAATTGGTAATAGATACCTCCAGATTTTAAATTATCGAGATTTAACTTAGTGTCTCTAAGATAGGATACTCACCCCGCGTAAGACGGATCTTGACCGGGATTATTATCCTTTTATCTAAGGGCTGATTGGGGTTCCACGTATGTGAAAGAAAGCACTTGGAGAAATTTCCTAATGTATTTGGAGGGCACATTAACACTCATACCATATGGAGACACTTTGAATAGTTATCACTTTCGGAATCACCGGAATTGGTCCATGAGCTTGGTTTTCCTTTTTTATTTGCTTTGTTGCCGGCTTTGTTTTTCGTCAACCTTGTCAACAACATGGGGGATGGCAATCAAAGAATGTAAAAACGTGTCAACTTTATTTTGATTAAGCACTCCAAACAATTATTCCAGGAAAAACTTATCACCACCATCACAATAATAATTCGTTCTTTTCTTTCTTTTTACTCGGTGTCGGCCACCTCCAAGGCTCCCACATTGTGCGCACATGCTAAACAAGGAAAAAGATTAAAATTATGGTAGGGTCGAACTACAAGGTCCCCCCATCCACCAAAACTGCGTGTATCCCTCCCGGGAAACAACAATGTTGACGAGTTCGAGAAAAGCAATGAAAATATTCGGTGTAAGGTAAAAGCCCTCGGGTAAGGGCATTCCCAAACTAAGGGGTCTAAGATAAGGCAATGGCCCAAGTGTGGGTCCCCAATTTTAGGAGTGTTCCACCTCCTATGAGCTTCATGCATTGTGAAGCATGAGGCAAAAAAATATCAAGAACCTAAAACATACATGGATCAAGAGGCATCTTGGGTGGGAGGACATTACACCTAGTCCTTCAAAGTAGGAGGGATCTTAAGAGTGAGAAAGGGTCTTAGGGCTCCTCTCCCCTCCCACTCTTCAGGAGTAGGCACAATATCCCTCCTCTTTTCTACAACGGATATTCATGGACATTGGGTGCCCACCAAATACACTAGGAAATTTCTTCTTGTGCTTTACTAGGAGAGGTGGGTGTGCATATTTTAGTGGTGGGTTCTCATAAAAAGCAAAGTTTTGAACTATGGAGACAAAACCATTGCAAGTAACATCTTGGGTACCAATTCATTCACCTCCATCGGTGCAACAAAGGATGTTGATACTCTTGGGTCGATTGGAATCGGTTGTAAACATGACCAAAGCAAACCACTTATTGAAGGGCCAATGTAGTGACATAGAGAAAATGAGGGTGAACCATATTAATATGACACATGTTAGTAATCGCAAGTTTGGATGCATGAAAGGTTATGAGTTCGATGGAGATTATAACACATCAAAAGTGATGTTGGAATATGTAATATGTTGGTGCAATGTTCTAAAGTATATGTATCCAACTTGAACAACAAAAAGAAGCCAAGGAGGCAAATTTGCATGTTCGCATCTTGTGGAATAGATTTTTTAAAGGAAACAAGATGTAGAGGTTAATTAATCTACCCTTGAAAGGATAGTAACATTCAAATACTTTCTATTATGGTTCAAAATATGGAAAGGGGAGCAAAGCCTAAAGAAAAGGTGACCATGCTCCCTTTTACAAGATTGAATTATTAAGCTTGCATGACAAATAAATAACAAAATATTCATAATGAAAAACTACAATAAAAAAAGAACTACAACATGGTACCATTTGTAAAAAATGGGGAAAAACAAAAACACATACATTTTATAGAAGCTTTAAAAGAGCTCACAAATGAAAAAAATTGGATACTGCAATTATGTAAACAATAAAACCCTAGCAACACTTCCCAACTTTGGGGTATGCTGCCTAGTAGAGGCTAACGGCATGAGATTAATGGTGATCAATATTTGGGAACTTGAGAACTCTCCAATGCAAAAAATAACCTAAAGAGGTAGATGGTCTAATTTCTAGTCGAAAGGAGGTCGTAGTACCATACAAATAAGAGCAACACATAGAATTGCCAAAGTGGGGAAATGCCTTTGGCAAAATACCATAACTAAACACCAAAAACAAAATATTAAGAGGAAAACAACTAAAATAGATATAAGGTAACTAAAAACATTGATCTTAAATACCAAAAGCAAGAAATCAAAGCAAAAACAACAAGAACAAATGTAAAAACAACTAGAAACATTCATTGACCCAAAACCTAAAAAATCAAGGAGAAAACAACAAGAGCAACAATCAAAATCACAATTGAAACCATTGACTAAACATCAAAACCAAGAAATTAAAGACAACAAGAACAAATGGAATTGCAAGTTCCAATTAAAAGACATTGATTGAACGCCAAGGAAAAAATTGAAAGGAAAAAGGAAAGCACACATGGAAATGAAATGTAATCACATTTAACTAGCATAGGGGAAGAATGGCATTGAAAATTATGCATTTCTAACAATCAACATTAAAGAAGGTAATACAATATGGCAATTGAAACCTATATGATCCTTAAGGGATTTCATAAATTTATATTTATTTTCACAATCTAGTCATGTCTCAAATTACAATCAAGCAAACCAAAAATGAAAAAGGACTAAAGGATCAAAGTTCCTTTTAAGGTCATTTTCACTTTTTCATAGAAAAATAAAATTTGAATGAGATCTTTTGCAACGTGTTTTTTGCACAACAAAAAATACTTATAATTTTTCCAATTACATCACATGTTTTGTGTTTTTTTCCTTGAATATCTATGAATTGTTTTCATGTGTACAAATTTTGTTGGGTTTTTTGTTTAGTTTTGAAAAATGATCATTATATCAAATCATACCCAAATATGTTAATTACTTTAAGCTTTAGTTTTTCTATTGTAAAATAAAATTTTCTTTTCCATGTCACGTACATTACACCCCATCTACATGTGGAAAAGATTTTTCAACTTTCAAAAAATTTAAACATATTTTGAATTTCTACAAATTTCAAATTTCGCAACTTTTAAAGTGTGAATTTTTTGTAGCATGAGTAGTAGGTTACTATCATTTGAATTATTTTTCCCATCGATTTTTTATTATTAAGATAGTCTTTAGTTTAATCCTTTGCAAAATACATTTTTCTAAAGTTATTATTGTTCAAGTTCAAAATTATTTTACTAAAACTAAAACCTTGAATTGAATTGAATTCAATTTTAATTCAAGTCCCTCATCAATCATATTAATCATTTAACACAACTTCTCATTTAAAATGGCATTAAAATGACACCACATAAATATATATAAAGTTAGTTTTGATTGTTGTTCAACATGGTTTTTGGCTCATTTGATTGCGATCACACCCTTATGTATAGGTAATAAAAAAAGATTGGATGAAATATTTGAAAATGGCATAAATAGAAATGGGTTAATGATTGAGTTTGTTTGGCAAAAGTCATGAATAAATTAGACCAATAATCACGAACTCAATAGTGTGGTTACCAAATGTAAAAACCACACATATGATGTCATTTAATAATTTAAATTGCATGTTTCCAAAAACAAGTTGATCACTTCTAATACCCTGTTGTTATGAAGACTTATAAATCCTTTGAATTATCTAATAGGAAAAAATGAAGTCTTGTCAATTGATTTGAAACCTATGATCCTTATTTTTCCAACAATTTATATAAGCCCATTAGTTCAACCATATGCAAACTTTTCCATAACACATAATTTTGAGATGTCCTTGATTTATTTATTTTAAATGGCTAAACTTGATCACATGATTAAAATGCATCAAATCATTACATTTATAATTTCTTTTTGATTGCGAGTTAAAGATCTATTTGGGTCACACATTGATGAAACACATCACTTGAATTGGAATACAAGCATCAATGAAAGTTCGTTTTGCTCCAAATGATGAAAGACAACTATGGTGTCAAAAGAAGTTGCATTCCATTGGTCTAGAAGGTAACTAAAACCAAAAAAAAGTCATCAATATGATTGCAAATTCAAGGCCATAAACAAAATAACAATTATGAAATTTGAAGGAATTTTTTTAAAATAATTAGAATTTAAAACTAGGATAAAAGGAGGACATTCAAATTACATATATAATAAATGTTAAATACAAAAATAAAAATAGGAAATTGTGTTTTATTTATCAATGCATCATGTCTCATGTTTAATAGGGATAAATGGGTCTTGATGTATGTAAATTAAAGATGATTATATTGTTTACTAATCTATTATGTTAGTTGAATAAAGTGAGCATAAAGTGGAAAACAAAAATAAATTGGAAAAAGACAAAAATGTTAAAATGTTTAGAGACAAAAGGTTTCAAAAACTTTTTTTAAATCAACCTCTAGAACATAACATGTTCCAAGTATTTTGTAATAACATTTATGAAAGTTTTTGTAAATGCATGTTTGTAAATAGAAGTTCAAACAAGGCTAAAGTTCATCACACAACAACACATTTTGGGTTTTGCAACTAATTTTTACAATTACATATTAGTCAAAAAGGACATATGCAACTAGTGACTAATGACATATTAAACCCATGTTATTTCACCCATTTATCATAAGGGATGTTCAATTGCAAAGCCTGGTTGTTTTAATGACTAAGTTTTTTTTTAATTGAAATTACATGTCATCACTAACCTTAGTATGACTTAAAGTGCATGCCATCTCAACTTAGTCGTTTTATTCAACTAAGTTTTACAAAAGACGTTTTCATGGATGGATGACATGTGTCAAAAATCTATAAACATAAATGAATCATTGCACGTGATCAAAAGTCAACCTAACCTAACCTAATTAAGCTAAGCAATTATGCCTAATTTGCCTAGCCAAAAGTTAACCTAATTTTGTTAACTACCTATGTTAGGCAACCTAGCTACTTAACTTAGGCTAGGTGGCCTAAATTAGAAACAAAAATGTTGAACTTTTAGCCCAAGAAGCTTAAACTAGGCTACGTAACTTAAACCAAATGGCCTAGGTATCATAGGTTGCAAGAATGAAGACTTGAACCCTTCACTTTCACTTTGGGGTTCAAGTTTTCATCCATTGCACTACCACAATTTTTATATTAATTATATTTAAAACAGTGTTATAAAGCTCAAAATTTCTAGCCTTGAATTAACCTTGGCCAGCCTTGTGCATAAATTCCTTGACACACTTTGCTTAACTTCAAATACAAACATACTTGATGACATATTGTAAAATGACAAATCACAACAAAGCTTATATAAGCTTTAGAATGTCTAAGTGTTTGTATGAATAAAATTTGAATAAGTAAAAAAATAATGAAGGAAATTGTGTTTACCAAATGGACTTTGAGGTTATAAATGAAAGTGAGAGAAAATATTGCAAAAGCTAGAAGAATAACATGAGGTCCCTAGAATTCTAAAATTTCAAACATAAATTTTGTACCTTAAACCCAATTAACTCATTTCCAAATGTATTTCGGTAGGCTATGAAAAATATTCACAACAAACTTGAAAATATCACACCCTCAAATCCTTTCCTACTTTTGTATCTTTTGCTCTTTCAAAATTTGAATGTAGTAATTTGTTTCTTACTCATGCAAACGTAGAAAAAATATCAAAAGCATGAGAATTCGAACAAACATTCAATAAAACTTCATTGCATTGTTATAAAATTATAAGTTGCATAAACAAAACACTTTTCCCTCTACTTAGACGTGAGAGAGAAGAACCTACCTCTTCTTTTAAAAAGTCTCTCTAATCATGGAAAGTTTTGGGATGTTATTTTGGAAAGAAACAAATACCATCAACCTTGCAATGTTGTTAAGAAATAATTTGTTAGGAGCAATGTTGACCAATAAATTGGTCAATACCCTCTACCAAACTCACAATAACTCTACAAGAGGTCACATGACCAAAATTTGTTACTACTAATCAAAAATATTTTTAAAAATTAAAAAGTTCAAGATTGTTTTTCTTGAGTAATACCTACATGTTTGAGATGTATATTGTGTGGGTCTACATGTGGTGCAACCACCATGTTGGTATGTTACCAATGCTCCAAGGGTTGGCACATGGGTCCAAACATTTAATTAGGACTCACATAAGTTGTAACAATTGTTTAAATTTTCATGTTTTGAAATGGTTAGTTAGGTTAATGTTGAATTTGTTTTTTATGTACTTTTACAATAATGTTTCAAATATAGTATGGGAACATGTTTATAAGTTTGAAACAAATCCAATGAATACAAATGATCCAAAATCACTTTTAAAGCAATGTAACCAATGTTTGTTGTCTAATCAAAAAAATTCAAAGTGTTTTTGGGCACTTTATATTCATTTTATGTACACATGTACATATAGTATATTGTGACATTTTGTTAGGTCATAAGACCTTTGTGTTAACTTGTGAAAAATGATTTCAAAATTATTCTCATTGGATAGCCAATTTAATTTTGTCATGTCATTTTGACTACTTAACCCATTGGTTTTTAAGCAAAACACCAAGGAGATGGATGTGAATCACAATTGCATGTTTGGACTCACATGGGGTGTTTAACACCACCTTTGTAGAAGGGTGTTAAGGGTGATTGGTTGTACCTTTGGTGCACATGATAATTGGTTGGAGCTACATTTAGTTAGCTTTTTGAAATAATGATTTCATAAGGGGGACTTTGAATGTGATCATACATATTAAGGGGTGTAAAAAATAAAATGAATCACTTGGTGTGTGAACAATATTTACAATTGTAATTTTTGTATCTTTGAAAAATCACAAGGGGAATATAATAAATTGGAATATCAATTTTTTTCCCTCTTTAAGTTACATTGCTTGCAAAGTTTCAATTTTCCAAACTTGATGCAAATAGATCCTAATTCAAGAATCCTAATTTGCACATTCAAAACAATTGTGAACAATGTTTTTTTTTTTCCAAATATCGTTTTTCGTGATCAAATGTGCACCATTCCTTTTCAAAATTGGAAAGGATCTTGAAACTCGTGACATTCATTTTTAAACTTGCTTTGACAAACATGTTTTTGAATTTAACAATTATGAATTTTGGCAATTTATTTTTAACTAAAGTTATTCATTTGAATTCACCACTTGGAACCAAGGTTTCCATTCTTGGTAACCCCATAGACATATTTCAAGCTTGTATCAATTTTATTATATGGTTCCAAAGGTTCTTATCCCCATATAGAGGGGGGTGAACATGAGTTTATGTTGATGTGTTGTTGAAGACAATTAGGCACGTAGATATCATAGTGCACAACAACCCTTTTGTTCATTTAGTGTAATTCCTTTGATTGAAACATGTTGATAAAGTTATGCCATTTTAACATCTGAAATTTTCATTACTTGGGTGCAATATTGAGGAGTTAGGGAATGCATTTCATTTTTTGTAAAGTTCATTACCATTAAAATGAGAGAGTTAACACTAATATCACTTAACAAGCTTAATTGTGCATTAAGGTCTTATTAAATAAGATCTTGGTAACTTCATTTATCACTAATTTAATTTTCAACACACTATTGAACCTTTAAATCGACTATTGGTTACAAACTTGTGATGGAACATTGTGTGCACAAAACTCTATATTGACATAATCAAATAGTGTCATTATAGGTTCCCACATTCTAAGTATTGATATTTTTAATAATCATGAATGAATCACGGTGAGAAAAATAATGTCTATGTGTAAGGGTGGATTTGTGGTAGGTGGGCAATTGGTCACAAAGGGAAGAGAAAGATGATGAATTAGATTAAAAGTTATGAAAAGCTTCCGATAATCAACAACATGGACATGTTGTTAGCCATAGGATCTATGCAAAAGTAATAACTTTGGAACCTTTGAATTGAAAGGACGTGTTGCAATTGTTAATCAGAGGTAGCAACATGGCAAAAACCTTGTTAGAAAATCATTATTCAACAACCACAACAAATCCATCTATATCCAACCAATTTTAAGTTAGAAAAAAATTATGCCCACAATATGCAAAAGAATTTCCATTGAAAATACTAACTTGAATTTTTTGTCGATAATTTAATATAAAAAACAGCTCGTATACATTATTTATTCAACATGTCAAATATTTCTAAAGGTTTTTTATTTTTCTTGGAAAATTTAACTATTTTGACTTCAATTCCAAATTTAGATGCATGATTGTAATTTCAAATCTATTATACTAACTAGAACTCATCAAGCTATTGCTTTACCCCCTATGGCAATTCAAAGAAGCAACAAGTCAAATACAAAATGATGAAGTTCTTATAAAATGAACTCATCAATTCACATTAACACATTCATGTGAACATTCTTTAAATGTGTCACCAAATGAAAAGTACATTGTTATGTGGTTTCAACATTTAGGCCATGATCATGTAATGGCTCTATCTTTTATGGTTCAAACAAAATCATGAAAGATAGTGGAATTGTGTAGCTCATGGTTACTGAGATGGATGCAATGTAATTTGGCTAGAAAACATGTCAACCTTTATTAAAATATATTTAGGTTTTCACTTATCACTCACACCCTAGTTCCAAGTTCAAGTTTAAAATTTAACACAAATTTTGACATTGATATGAAGTATTAATAGTTAAATAGTTAATTGTGAAATATTTTATACCTATGTGGCCCAAAAAAATATTTGGTCTCTCTTTTGAATGGATTTTCAATTCATTTTCATTGTTCCCATATTTGAAATTTTGAATTTTGTTACAATCAATGGGGGTTTGACCTTAACTCCTCCAATTTCTAAACCATTCAGTTCCAATTTGAACACATTTTTCAATTCTAAAAGCCTTTGGGACTAGTTCAAATTTTGGGTCTAGTTCCATGTACACACTACACATGCCCCAATGTTAAATATTATACGGGTATAAAGTTTTACAACAAATTAAAACATGGGTTTATATAAACCATGAAGTTCAAAACTAATTAAAATAAATATTTAACTATAAATTATATAGTATTTATCAACTTTTACAAAAAAATCTTTGCTACCTAAGGAACTTGACCATGTGTTCAAGAATGTTTTTTCATAATTTTAGTTTCCGTTTTAGATCTAGCAAAAAACTAGTTCTAGAGTCCAATTCTTATGTTAAAGCCAACAAAAGGATTTCAATTCAAGTTAGGGTCCCAAGAACTTGGACCCTTACAATTAATGTTACAAATCAAATACCATTCCACCATTGCCATGGATTCCACATGTGTTGGAAGGTTTTTTACCATAATGTGCTTTCACCCAATAACAAACCCCTTTAATGGCACCATAGCTATCAACTCCCAAACTTGCAATATCCATCACAAGCATCAATATCATGCCCATATGCAAACATTATCATAAATTTAGATATATATACAAATTGGAGGAAGGCCTCAAAGGTCACAAGTATTACATTATTGTAAAGAAATATGAATATTAAATGCAAATAACATTCATGATGTGTAAAATCAAACGACAAGATTTTTTTTAAAAAGTTTTTTAAAAAATTACATGGTAAACAAAAAAAATTACAAAATAATATCAATGGATACCTTGTTCACCCAAAACACAATCTTTTGCAAATTAACTCCATGACTAATTTTGACCCTCGATGCTTACATGTCTCTTTGTCAACTTGGCCCTCAAACACATGTGTAGCCTAGATTGCAAACCATTCTTCTTCATTGTCCTCTTCAAGCTCCAAGTATTTTAGAAGTTTCTTGAAATAAAAGGATTTTTTGGTATGGGAAATAGTGAAATTTGAAGTATATTTTCATAATGAATTATAAGCATCTTATTTACATTCAAATGTTTATATATATATTTAGTTTTCAACAAGTTTCACCTTTTTTTTTGCACATTATTTGAATAAAATGGAATTGACTTCCCCAAGTTTGCACCACAACTCCATTGTAAGAAAAAAAAAGGGCAATTACAGATTAGATTGAACACAATGAAGCAAAAACCACAACCAAAACACAACTAATATGAATGGCAAAAGAATTGAGAGTTTTGTCAAAGAGAACTCTCACAATTGAAAGAATTGGGAGATGGTAAAAGACAAAATGAATGTGATAACTTGGAAACAATAGCAAAATTTCAAATGTGTTGCCACATTCTTTTCCTAACATATTGAGTTGAATTGGGTTCCATTGGTGGTTTGTTCAGTTCATTGGAACCTGTTGCAAACCGTGGTGTAGCCACCAAGGTGGAGTCTTCCACATTCGTCATCTCCTCTTTTAAATTTGTCATTGCATCTTTTGAAATTGGTGGGGAGTTTTCTTTTCAATCATCGCTTCTAGTAATAGAATTGGTTGATAAAAGAACATCCAACTCTTTGTTATAAGCAAGTACTAGTGTTTCGTATGCATGGTCTATAACATCAAAAGCATTTTTCAGTCACTTTCATAGCAAGATTGATTCATTTATTTTCATGTTAACTTGAAATCCAAGTAGTTAGTCACACTACCTGTGAAATCGCGTCCTATAATTTTGATTCGTCTAATGTGTTGGCCATGGATTGTCCCTAAGAGGTTATCGCAAATTGTTTAAAAACGCTGGGCAAAACATTTTTATCATTGTCCGGTATAACTTGTAATCATGCAAGTGGTTAGAAGATGCTTAGTACCCAACTTTAGCCTAGACCTACACTAAAACGTTATAATTGGTAGAACAACCATTTTTTTACTTATGTCATGCATGGTGTGTGTAACATGTAATTGTGATTACCTTACTGACCCTTGGGCTTGATGTGGCTTCATGCCTTTTTTTAGTTTGCATTTTTTATACATGCCATGTGTTCAGTTCATACCCTCTAACAAGTATTATTCCTATACTTCATTGCACTCCTACAAAGTCCCTCATTTCAAGTATAAACCGAAACATTTTTCAATCTTTGATTCATATTTGGATGTACAAAGGATTTTAAAATATGCAATGATTGTAATTAAACAATTGTGTGGACAATCTAAACATGTTTATATCTTACCTAATGTTTATTTTAATAATTAGATTGGAAATTACACATATTGGATGTATTTAATTTGGTGCATTTTTCACCCTGTGAAATCCACCTGGTTAGATTGATGGCATGGTGAATTTACTTGTGACATCCCCCCACGCTTGTCCATTGTTTTCATTGTAGGTTGTTCAGAAGCATTGACAAATACATTTTCATCACCATCCCATATATATTATAATATTGCAATCAATTAGAATATCCCCATTTTTCATTGCCTGCATCTTACATCTACAGTCTTGAAATATCCTCTTTATACCATTGGGAACATATCCAAATCTGGTGGTGTTCATGAGAGTGTTTGGTGGTTGCTTCGAGTTCATTGTTGTGAGTCTTAACATTAATTCATTCCATTTTTTCAACAATCAATTTAAGTGTTTAACTTTGGCCAATATTCATTTAAAAACTTGCATTGTTCCATAATTTATTACAAGCAATTATATTATTCTTTCTCCTTTAGTTGTTCATCCATTGTTTCTTTCAACAATCATACATGTCTCGTGGTTTCAGGGCTAGCCTTGTCATTCGACAATTCACCAGCAGTTTTAAAACTTTGTTCATTAAATCCTATGGCAACCATGTTTGCCTACTTGGAGTTGCATATAATCATCTTTTGGTTTCAAAAATTCTGTTGATAGTAGTTTTCCAAGGGTTACTAAATCCTTTGTCAACAAATCGCTAAGTAAACTTGTGAAAAAATGTTTTAGAATGGGCTTTTTCAAACTTGCGCATTTAAAAAAAAAATCCATCGCATGTGTGAACATTGTCTAGTGGTAGTCTTCCATATCCTCCTTCGGAATGTTTGCAATTTGTTTCAATATTGCAAGACTTTTTGTGTCTATCTTCACGTTCACCCATGGCCAAGCCACACATTCATTTGTTTTGTCTTATTTTTTCCATTTTTTTCCCCATGTTCTAATTTCTAGCAAATGTTGGAAGAAGAGTAACCGACTATCATCTCTTTGACATTCCTCATGGTTTGTTGACATCTCACATATTCTCTCAAGTATGCTTGAAATTAATGTATATTCAATCATTGATTCCAATCTGTTTGGTGTGAAAATTAGTGAAATTTTTCCTCTAGCCATTATAAAAGAGAGGCTTGTTGTATAGATCGAGAAAATTAGTAGTATAGAAAACAAAGGAATTTGATTTTGTAAGTAGCAAGGATTGTGTTAGACATTAGAGGTTGAAAGAATGAATGAATTTTTTTTTAAATACCTATTCGTTGGTGTTCGCTATTTAAAGTGTCATGGGTTGTTTCATATTGTTTTTGTTCCTAATAAGAACATGTCGTTTGGTGGTAATCAATTAGTGTTTGGATTAGCACATATTTCTTGGTGGGTCTTTTGTATTTAATTTAACATTCTACATGGTTTAGATGTTGCATAGTTTGAAAATATTTCATATTAAAAAAATATGAAGTATGGTTCTAAATTGTGACTTCAACATTTCATTTGTGGATTTGTGTTTTAAAAAACCAACATAAATTCACTATAACAAAATGTATCATTGTACGCCGTGTGATTTCACTGGATTTTGAGTGAATTCACTGGTCTAGTGAATGGGGACTACTGAACTGCACCCACATTTTGTAGTAGTGATTGTTTCGATCTTGTTTTTTTGATCAATTTTTTTAAAAAATAACATTTTTTGGCAACATTCAAAATAAAGTTCATCCATAAAAATCATTCATCTATGGACACATGGCAAAATATTCCTTCACGTTAACAAAGATTTTGTTTTACATGTCAACGAATATTTTCTCAATATCATGTCCACATGTACATAATATTTTGATAAGTATTCACTCATACTCATATGCTCATGTTCGCCTACTCATGCTTGTGTTCACAAGTTCATGAACTAACATCCTTGTGTGGAAATTCCCTATATCAAAATTCTAGTTTAAATAACCTTTATTATATAATCATTTTCATAGTTTTTTTTTCATAGAGAAAAAGGAAAGTTTTCACACATCAATTTTACATCAAATGCCCAACATAATTTTAATTGCAATATTTTTGTATGTGAAGTAGTTTTTCAATGAAAGCAATTTTTAATGCAAACAATTTTTTCATTGAAAGTAGTTTTTCAATGTAAGCAATTTTTCAATGGATTTTTTGTTTCAATCAAGTAATTTTCCAATGCAAATGGTTTTTCAATGAAAATATTTTTTTAGTGCAAATAAATGTTTTATGCAATTTTTTTCTAATTTTTTTTTCAATATAAGTAAAGTTTTAATTTTTTTTTATTCAATACCAAAAAAAATTCGATGCAAAGAATTTTTCTCAAAAAAATCAAAATGTAACTAATTTTGAATGAATCATTGATATTATATATTTTTTATGTGTTTATGTGGGACCATGTTTTTGTTTATACAGATATCCTTTAAATTAAAGTTCATAATAATGGAAAGACCTTGATTAAATATTGTTGATTCATCATTTGAACATGTATTGCTTTCATATGGTTTTCATTTAGTTTTAACATAAAAATATGAAATAAACAATTGTCTTTTTGATTCTATATTTTATTTATTGGATAATCATTTATCATATCTTCAATTGAGGCAAAATAGCTAGCACATTTAAATCAATGTTTATTATTGAATATAGAAAAGCCCAACAATGTTGTATTCGAGAATTAAATCCAAGTTTTTTGTGTGATTTGCATCAAGGCATGGTCACAAATGAACATCAATATGTGACAAAAATGGCATTCGTGTTAATATGGGAGGTTTGTGAAGAAACTTCATTGCAATGTTTTGGATAACTAAATATTTACAAAGGCCAATTTACAATTGGAATAAAATATCAAAATGCATTATGTTTCGATATGGCATAGATTTTGAATCTATCCCCTTATATATAACATACAGTTCTCAACATGTTGAACCCATTCAATATGTTAATGGTTAATCTTTTCAAATTAATGACCCCAAAGTTACCATAGATTTAAATGATTTTCCATTTCTTTCATAATCACTAGTGCAAAACCTCCTATTCATTTATCACAATTAAATACATGTTTTTATTGGAATGAAAAATTTGATTATGCATTAATGGACATTTTGAAAGATAATTGGGATTCACCATTAGAGTATATTGTTTCATTGTTCAACAATTCTTGTAATACAAATATTTCTAAAAATAAATAGAAATCATATTCAGTATTTTTACAAAAAAAATTGAAGAACAACACAAATGTTCTTATAAATGAGATTTTGTCTAATCCATTCATTTCAAATTCCCTTACCAAAGTTCAAAAAGATTCCAAAATTCAAATAAAACACTCCCATTTGATTGTTGAACTTAATGTAACATAAAATAAATAAAAAGAATACTTTGATTGGGCACTTTATGACAACAATATTTTTGAATTATTGGAGGTTTGTCCAAATCTAATTTATTATGCAAAAACATTTAAATTCATCAACATGTTTCCAAATATTAAAAGAACTAGATCACATGAAATATGTATATACAAAAAAATCGCAAGAATCTTTCATAAATGACAAAGTTCATTTGTCATATGTTTAATGCGTTCTGAAAGAAATTAAATAACCAATTTTCACATAATAATTTTTTATGGGACATGATGTTCAATCAAATAAAATAGAACATAATGTTAATATAAAGGAAAATGCATATAATTTAATATATATTGACAATTATAATAAGCAGTTCCAAGATGTTCCTATAATTACATGTTTTAATTATGAAAGGTTAGTTTTTAAAAATAACTTAAATGTTTTTCAAATAAATTATCAATATAACTTTTTATATACCTTCCAATTCAAATAAAACTTAGTTCAACATCCTATATATTACATATATTAGTGAAAATAAGCCACCCTTACATCAAGTACCAAATAAATTTTCTAAGAACAAAATCATTCCATTAGTCCAAAAATTAACATAATTAGAAGAATGTCTTATTTCACCACTTTTTTTTTTTGCTCAAATTTATAAACTCCAAGGGTACATGCAATATAATATGCATGGTAGTGTTATTAATGTCCCTTTAAATATGGATCAAACTCAATGAATACTACAAGGTTTACCACATGACGGTGTAATAATAGGTGTGTTTCTTAAGAGACATCTTGAATACAAATCACCTTATATGTCAAGTAATGTTTGTCCAAATATGGTGATGGTCACTTTATGAGGTTTAATTGAAACATCATTATACAAAGGTTTGAATGTTATTATTCATCACTAGTGGGCAAATTTGTTTGCTTTGCATATGAATTCAAAATATTAAATTCCTATTTATAATAACGCATCATTTGATAACTCTAATTCCTATGATGAAGAAATACATTCTACACCAACAGATTCAATGATACATAATTTTTTAGATGATCCAAAATAATGGATTATGAAAATATTATATATTTTATTGCCCCAAGTCTAAAATTTCACCCTTTAGGTTTATTTTAAAATAAACATTTCGATTTCCATCAAAAAAATCATAGGTACTTGTTGGGTGTGAATACAAAAAGGAAAATTATGTGATAGAATTTTAAAAGTTTATCAAGTATGCGATAAACTGCATTTAGATATTATTTTCAAATTATATTTAAGTTATCATGATTTGAAAAGTTTGCATAATTTACCTGATTATTTTGAAAGGTTACTAAAAAAATTATTTGCAATGATTCGACAACTCAGTCTTGTAATGTTCTTTGTCATTTTTACATCTATTGAAAGATTATGGGATTCTCTCGTTAAAGTTTTACACACATTACATGTTTCAAGTTTAAATTTCCCAAATAAAATAGAAGACCTCCAATCTATTCATATAACAAAATTGATATGAATTGACCCTATCACATGTGTAAAATATTATGATCTTAAAACATCTTGTTTTCACAAAGTTATCGCGAAAGATCACTCTCTTGTTGGGTATATATATAATATAATATTATTTTTCATCATTGAATTCCAAAATTGTGGGAGTGAACATGATCATGAACTTTTATGGATAAAAAATGCACCTATATATGGAGTGCACATAAATGAAAAAATTGAATGGTTTGTAAACATGTATATTTCTTGTGATGTATCATTATTGCCAAACCCATTACAAAATGCACAACATCAACAAGCCATGTAAAAAACATGTACATGTAAAAAAAAACCATGTTGTTTATAGATTTCATTACCCATTGCCTCCTATGCATGAAACAAAAATTTTAAATACTTTTCAAATGAATGGGAATTATCCATTTTCACAACAATACCTCCATACACAAGCAAACAAAATATTTCAATCTTTGAGAGATTTTTTTAAAAATGATGATGTATCATTTTCAAAAAAAATTAATTCTTTAAACCTTGATGAAAGTACATATATATTAAGTTTGAGAAGTTAATTAACAAAGCCGCACATTTTCTTGAAATGAACTCCTAAAAACATAAAAACTAATGCATTTAGCATACATGTTGCTCATTTGTGGTATGCAAATACATATATTCAAATTATCTTGGACCCATATGCAGTTACAACATATTGAACATCATATATGACAAAAATAGATAAATCAATAACATCAAAACTACATTTTATCATATAAAAAAATGCATTGCAAATAATATAAATGCAAATATAATAATTCAAAAGTCAAGTAATGTTTTTCTTAATGCTCAACAAATGGTTGTTCAACTTGTTGCTTACCTTGTGCTTTTTCTACCATTATATCATTCATTTCGAACATTTCACTTCATAAATACTTTTATTTTTTAAAAACGAGCATTTGTGTTAAAATCACAAGTTGCATTAAATGAGTTGGAACAAAATTCAACTGATATAATGTGTTCATTGATCATAGAAAAATATATTAATTCTCCTTATCAATATGAATCATTGTCAATAATAAAGTTTAATTATTTTTATAACTTGAAAAAAAAAGATTTCAAAACATCGCAAACCCAATTTGTTAGGTTTGTAAATTATAATAAATATAACGATATTGAAAATTGGTCAAAAAAATAAGTTTTATTGTATTCACCATTTCGAAATTCAAAAACATTATAACTTGGAACTAATGTAACCTAACATGATGCATATTTTGAACAATATGATGAAATTTCTAAGATTAAATCTAATTTCAACTACCAAATGCCATATCTAAATACAAAAAAAATGGATGATTCAATAGATTCAAAATCAAAACCATTACATTCAATTAACATTTGGATTAATGATATAAATAATGAAGTAAATGATCCATGTCCTACAATTCTTGTAACAAACACAATTAATATTGAACATTATGAATTATGATTTATGATTTGACTTTATCATTCAATCACGTAATTGATCAAACCAAAAATCACAATTTTTAAAAGATAAAATTTTCATAAAATCATCATATTCCATGATGATGGAATAATTTGAATATCTTAGTTTACTTAAACAATTAAATGAAGAAAAAATATATATTTGATGATAATATGTAGAAAAAATAATTGTAACATGATACACCAACATGTTTATTTCTGATAGCAGGTGTCAAAATTAGTAAAACTTTTACATTAAAGCTCATAATTGAAGGGTTATACGATCTGTCAAGTGTGTTAATTTAACTACTCAGTTAGGTCCTAGTTATTTAAGGATAACCTGGGTTAATTTGCTAATTAATTAATTTCAAATCAATTCATGTGTGAATGGGGTTTGGGATATTTGTCATGGGATATAATCCCATTTTGTGTGTCCTCAAATCACTTTTGGTGATTTGAAATTCCAAAACATAGTTTGTGCTTTGCAATTTTCTTTATTATACAAGTGTGTTGGTTTTCTATGTTTTGGGCTTGGATTTTTGCGTTGTTGCAAATGAGTCAGTTTATTAAAACACCAAAAGTCTAGCTAGTTGTTTTTGTGTTACAACTAGGCTAGAGATGTTTTAGCACTAAGGTTTTTTGGTTTTTATTGTGTGTGTGTTATGCATGGGAATTTGGGTTAATAGTGAGTGTTGTGTTGTTTTATTTTGGTTTTTATATTCCAAGTTGGTTTTGTAGGAGTTTTGTTCAGGTTGCAAATACCGCTCATTTGTGGATCTTGGTTTGTTTCCAAACAAGGCCTAATCCCTAGAGTTAGGAGGTTGCACATACACACACACACAGACAACAAGAGGGTCCTTGGTTTGGGCATAAGAAGACCCTTTTGTGTTTTCTTGCTTTTATTATTATATATATATATATATATATCTTCCCTTTCCCTTCTTCCCTCCCTTTCTCTTCTTTGGCGTCAACAAAAATAGGTAGTAGTGGTAGCAAAGAGTGCTACCACCACCACCCAAAAAATGTTGGGCACTCCAAGCTCCCGGACTTTGGTTGTTTATTGGGCAAGTTTGGAAGGAAGGTGGGGAGGGTTCACCTCCCCGTGCGTGGTCCTTTTTGTTTCAAGGAGAACACAATAACAACTAGAAGGCGAGTCCCAATTGTCACACCCCCTATATGGTCTCCTTCGCCATGTGTCCGTGCGCCATGCAAAGAATGAGGAGCTCCCCTCCCCAACTGCGTTCTCAGTAACTTTTGGCAAAGAATTACAATTGTAGCAAAACAATATAAGCAAAAGGAGGAGGAGAGGAAGAAGGGAAAAAAGAAGGAAGAGGTGAGGAAGAAGAAGGAAAAAAAAACAGAAAAAAAATGAAGGGGGTAGCAATGGAGAGAATCGAGTTCTAGCTGCCATCATTAGGAGTTCAAGCTCTCTTCCGAACCTCTGAAGTTTGAGCTCAAGCAGAGGCTTGCGTGCCTTAAAGGAGGCTTGGGATAAGAAGGGTTGGGGAGGTTTAATCCAAACCTCCCTTTTTATTTTTCATTTTTTTCCAAATTCCTAAACGTAAGGCGTAGGTTCAACACCAATATGAACTTGGCAACATTTTTATTTTTTGTTTGTTCATCCATTTGAAGTATTTTATCCAAATTTTGGATGAAATAATCCATCCATTTAGCTAAGGTAACTAGTGGGTGAATAGGGGTTAGTGATTGTGTGGGTAGGTTAGTAAGCGAACAACCCAATTATGAACATACACTAAACGATTTGACCCCCTAAGGTCATACATAAATTCCATTTTTATTTTTATTTTGGAATTTTCATTTTGAATTTCTTCGGAAATTCATATCTTTTGCATATGGAGTCGGATTGACAAATTGTTGGCATCGTTGAATTTTTGTAGAGAAGAACAATATGCATGTGAAGTTGCAGAAGTTTTGGAGGCCAGAGGTTGATTTGGTAATTGTGGAATTATTTGCCATTCAATTTTGGGAATTCAATTCTCACCCATACAAAGGTGGAATCAAGAGTTTTTTATGGTAGTTAGTTCATAATGAAGAACACTTTTAGCATGGGAGTTTTTAGCTCAATTAGAGACATGCCCTTTTGGAAGCTTATTCAAAGACGATAAGTGGTGTGTGGCCAATTTTTTCATACCAAACATTTAACAATTCAACATTGTGCTAGTGAGTTATATTTTTTGTACCTTATAGGTGGTGGAATGCCATGCCATTAGTAAATGAAGAAGATTTGAATTCGTATCATGATTCTTGTGCAAGGATCGTAAAAGTGGAGATTTGTTTGCTTGAATTGTGCATTTCCACTCATGTCTGTTGGGTTGCACCTGTTGTTTATTAACATGTTGGTTGAGTTGTCATATGATTTTAAGGGGTAAGGGGATTACCAAAGTGTGTGCCATTTGGCTACAACCTAAGGGTGAGCACATGTTCTCAAGTTGACCTTTTGGTAATTTGTGTTTACTACTTAGTGTGAAGCTTTAGGTGAAAGACTATGTGCTTTCCCACATGTGCCATTATTGTCATAGTGAACCTAAGGGTTGTGATTAATGTGGTAATGATTAGGCATGGGACAAGGCTATCACCCAATCTTGATCACTGAAAATGTCTTATTTGACTCTTAGTTTTCTCGGATGTATTGATTAAGTTTTAATCAAGGTTTAGGTTATAATGGGAAGCAAAGTTGTGGATATGTGTAGATTTGATCACAAGGATGTCCCATTGTTTATTGTTATGGTGAGACTGGGTTGATGACCAATAGACCACCTTGTTGTGTTCATAGTGTGCCCTAGTTTGTTGGCCTTGTGGAATGTTAATGTGGGTGCAAATGCCCTAACAATACATGTGCAACAACCTTAGATTCATCTTATGCATGTGGGTATGGATAAGCCGCAACAAGTTCAACATCCTTGTAGATTTAGTTTGAGCCATCACATGTGTATCATCTTTTTGTGATTAGATTTTGGGGGATATCCAAGTTAAGGTTTAGGGTTCATCACATAAATGACACAAGATTCAAAGAACATGGACATTGTTACTAGTGGTTTCATTAGGTGAGGGGTGTGGTTCAGACCACCCACACCACCTTCATCATCATTTGGGGGAGATTTTTTCAAATTCTGAAACATATTTTTCTCCAAGGTTTGTCACTTCACCATTGTTGTGGGACATGGAAGAGATGTTTGGAGCCACCAAAGGGCCCCATTGATATTCGGGGGCAGTTGGCACCATTGAGCTAGATGATTTCATCCAGGAGTTTGATAGTTGATGTCATATACATAATCCCTAGCTATTCACACCCTTCATGGCATGGATGGTTTTGTTCCAACATTTGGAGGGGCCGCCTATGGATGATTATCATGAATTCAGATGTGCCCATAAGATTCAGATTGAAGAGTGGTGGCTATATTGGTCTCCCAATTATGTTTCTATCACTAGGGGAATTGTGGCCCTAAGTGGTGTAATGGTAACTCTTGGCATTAGTTTGGCAAGTGGAAAACAAAAATGCCAATGGTAGTGTGGCCACCAAAAGTGGTGGAACTATTAGGGTGGTGGTGTAGGGGCATCCACTAGTACATGGGGTCCATTGCCTATAATTAACCCAGTTGTGGAATCCTTTCGTGAGTTGCAATGAAATTACCAAATGGTTAGGATTGAGAAGTTGTGGGGAGTTGGAAGATTTCCAATGTAAGCCCCATGAGAGTTTGCGAAAAGCCTATGCACAGATGCATAAGTTAATCATGGTGACACAAGGTGTCATAGAAGCCCAAGCAATCCAATTTTGGTATGGGATTTTAGACAATTAACTTAAACGTCAAATGCGAAATGCCATTTTATTACAACTTGCCCAACCCACTTTTGGTTAATGTGTTTCAATTGTCGGAAAAGATTAAGATGAACATGGTGGAGGAATGAGTGGTCACCCAAGGAAAACCCAAGGAATTTTCCAGCACCATCAAGCCAATAATCACAAAGTCAGCCCACCAAGGCTACACCACCCAAGGCCAAAGGGGGCAAACCAGACTCAGGTGGTGGTTCCACATCCTATTCAACAAAACAAGGTGGAGAGGACAAATGTTGGAAGTGTGGTGGGTTTCACAAGAAGAATCCAAACCTTACCAAATAAATTCCATTAAATCTTGCTCATCAAGATCTTTCCAACAATATCAAAGGCACATTCCAATTCCTCCTAAAATTTCAGCTACAATTTAATTTAATTTTTCAATGATGAAATCATTCAATATTCAAGAACTTTTGCAGTGCAAGTTCAAACACCATGAAACCAAGCCGATGCACCCCTCCTCCTCGAGAGCTTTCCAAAGAGATTAAGAGCACGATCTAAAGCATGTTGGTTCGGTGGATTTCATAAGTACAAACAAAACAAAACAAAACAAACTACCTTGCTTCATACATAGATAGGTGGCCAAATGGGAGGAACTCTATACTTCAAAATAGACACTTTGGGGAGGCTCCATAGTTTGAATTTTTTTTGAGTGATGGGCCAATCAAATTGGCTCATTGCAATAAAAAAATTTGAACCTGGGAGGCACCTCATCTAATGAATTGGAGAGGTGAATAGGTAGGGTGTTTGTGGGGTTTTCAAAAAATCTACTTTCCTCTATGACCTGTAGGCAAATTTGGCTAAGTCCTCATGTGCTGATCATTAATCCACATACCTCACAAAATTGAAAGAAAACAAACCCTGTTCAAAATAGGTGATGAACACAGCTGGGAATAGAAATTTGGATCAACCAATGAGGAATTATAACATGCACCCCATTCTTTTAAGGAGCCTGAGGGATTGAATTTTTGTTGTTCCCAATGTGTTATCGCCAAGTTCTCCCTGCGTTCCCATGAAGTTCCCAATGGATTCCTACACATGTTCCAATAGAGCCTCACTTTGTCCCACATGTTTTGCCCAATGTTGTCTCGTTGAACTTATATAAGTGGGAAAACATTGGGACATGTGTTTCTCTATTAGGAGTGATATGTTTCTATCTTGGGGAGTCCCCAAAGTTTCAGAACTTTTTTTGTGATGGGCCAATAACAAAGGGGCTTGTTGCAAAAAAGAATTATCAAAATAATACCCTTTATTGATTTTTTAAGTGATTTCTGAAAATCCATAAAACCAGGTTTTGGTAGGAAAAATCAGTTGAGACCATGATACCACTTGGGTTGATGGCATAGGCCACAGTAGTAGAGCTGAAAGGAGGACAACAATTGCCAAAGCATATGGGATAAAAGTGAGGTGCTATTGTGAACTCTTTGGCGAAACATGTCAAGAACTCCGGAACTCTTTACCTTTACCCTCATTGCTCCCCACTCCCCCCAAATCAAAAAAAGCTTGCATGAAATCTGAACTGTCGACTGTCCAAGTGGAAAGTGAACAGTGGACAATCCACTCTTCAAACCAAACACAACTTGAAAAAGAAAAACCCCTCCCCCCGCCCCCAACAAGAAAAGAGAAAAGGGAGGCTCCTTCACTCCCTGATGCGACTTCTCATTGGTTGCATGGAAATTCTATTCCTAAAATTGGCTGTCACTATTTTTCAAGGGTGGCAGACCCTGGTTTTTTGCAATCGGGTTTTGTAAGGTTTTAATATAAAACCCGATTGTCTGAGATCGCATAAAATCGGGTTTTATTTTGAAAATTAGGTTTTAATAGGGTGCGGACCGAAATGTTTACTGGGTTTTAATAGGGTGCGGTACGGCCTCAATTAATGTTACCCGGAATAAAACCATGGTTTTAATACCCAGAAATCGGGTTTTATTCATTTAAACCTTAAACCCGATTTGTCGGGCGGAAAAAATCGGGTTTTTACCACCCTTGCTATTTTTGGCCTGGACTAATAGCCCTTCCTAAGAACACCCTACCTATTAAGGTGACATCCTAGAAGATATGGTCTAAATTATGGTGATTTCTACTATCTTTTCCCTCAAAACATGGTGACTTTGCACCGTTTTTATCCCAAAAAACTTTTATTAGATTTGTAGCCGCTTTGTGGGTCACCAAGCAACGAAATTTCGCTGAAAGCTAGGCGAAAGGCAGGGGAACCTGATGAGAACAATATTAGAACTTGGCGAGAACACATTGGGAACAAAAAAATCCAAAAAATTCAACACCCCGACCTTGGCCAAACAAAAGAAAGAAAGAAAGAAAATTTAAGTCTATTGTGCATGCTGCAGTTGCTCATTGGCTGGCTTAGAATAATTTCTATTCCCAACTGTGTTAATCATTTATTTTGGCCTAAGTTAGGCCAATGGTAGGGGACATAGTCCTCCGGCCGAGAGGCAGAGCCAGAACTTAGAAGTACACACTAGATGGCCAATAGAAAAAAGGAAAAAAAAAGAAAGGAAAGAAACACAAGTAGGTACTATCTATAGAATAAATTATTGCTCAAAGAAACAGCTCTAACTTTGAGGGGTAGTTTCCATTGTACACTTTTGAGGCATGAATTCTGCGTAAAGAGTAGGTGGAAGAGGGTATGCGACGCACATGGGAATTAAGGGGGCTTTCGTGGCAACTGATTTTTCATTATAAGTGATGGTGATGATGGTGGACGACTCACTCACTTGCTCCCTCACGAGGCAGACGGGCAAGTATGTGCTAAGCAAGGACGGACAGCACCTGCTTCCTTCAACTCTGTGAACTTGGGAAGAAAATTTGGGCTTTGAAGTGCCACCATTAGTCAAACTGCGTACACAACAAACAATTATTTTTAAAAAAAATTAAATTTCACATCCTTCATCAAGCATGCAGTGTACAATGAAGACCAATGAACTGAAAGGGAGACAACGATTGGGATTTTTTTTTTTAAATTTAAAAATTTTCTTTGTGTGTGTTCAAGCATCAAGCACGCGGTGTACAATGAAGACCAATGAACTCAGAAAGACACAATAATTGGGAAAATTTTCCATGTCCTTAAACATGCACGCGGTGGCCGTACGAAGGAGAAAAAATGTGACTAAAAACAAAGCAAAGAGAAAGGTCATGATCATAACCAGTGCTCATCAACCAGTATTCGGCAAGTACCAGGCTCCAACTCTGATACGTGCATAGATCGGTATTACTCTTGGTATCAAATTATCTTCCGCACAAATGTAGCCAAAATGTAATCATAGACAGGAAGATGCAGAAAAAATGGCCACAATCCATATAGGAAGTACAAACCTTTAATCATCCTTTTATATTTTTGGCTCAAAAATTATATATATAATTTTATTTTATTTTTTTGGCACTGAAACCCAAATGTAGAAATCTGGCTAGTTTTACTAAAAAAATTTTCCTCACTTCTGATGATTGAAAACCTCCAAAATGACATCATTTTCGAATTTTTTGATTTATTCGGCCTTGCCATTTACATGAAAAAGGATCTTTAAGGCAAAAGAAGAATTATGGAAATTCAAAAATTTCACCATGCAAAAATATAATCTTCGAAAAGAATCCTCTAAAATAAATTAAAATCCTTCAAGATATCATAACTCTACAATAACTAATCTCAAGTTTCAACACAACCAAAAATATCATCTTAAAAAAAAATCCCCATATAAAAATAGGCCTACTACCTACCTGAGGGGCCAAAATCCCTGAGGCTACTATACTTTACAATGAATTTATACACCATATCCTTGCCTTGGTAGGCAAGGGCCAACAAACACTCGGCTGGGCTGGTCAATTCTTGATGCCACAGCAATGAAACCAGCATTTTATTTTTTTTACTGGCAAAATTTTCCCAAAAACGAAATTAATTTTAAAAAAAAGTTTAAAATCAAATGATTTTCAGTAGCCAGAGGTGAGAAAAAATTAGTAAATATCATCAAATTTCTATATTTCATTCTCATCATGTGATAAAAATAATATTGGAAGGATGATTAAGATTTGTAATTGATCACCATCAACCCTTTTTCTTTACTGGATAAATTTTGCAAAAAAAGGACATCAAAAATCAAAAACTCAAAAATGAAATGATTTTTGAAGGTTTCAATTGCAAAGAAAATCTATTTAAAGTTACCTTATTATTATTTATTTTTTCCAATAAGTCGTCAAATTGTAAAAGGATTATGATTAAAAATTTGCACTTTCATAACCAAAATTGGCTAAATTTTTGCTGGGATGATTCTCACTTTTGCTACATCTGCCTATTACAATCACCACTTCGGCTAATTGCATCCCAAAATTCATTTAGGAAAAACACCTATCCCAATGTACTCAATAAGGGGGCTTCCAATATTGGCAAGGGCCAAATTTGGCTTCCAAAGAGCCTAAATACGCCCATATACACCCCACTAAAATCACTTAGTTCTAGAGTATGGTACCTTATGCAATGGAAGAGGGTCACCGTCCCGGGGACCACACCTTAAGTGTGAGGTGCTTGGATACATATTGGGAGCCCTTATGGTTTGTAAGATCACTCATTCCTCGCTTAGGGGAAAAAGTGTCTTATTTAGGTACTTAAAAAAAAGTCTTATGACTATAACCTCATGGCTTGGAAAGAGCTCTTGATTTATGGAATGTACTCTAATAATTAAATAAAATATCAATTTAAGCTTCACTTGTAAAATTCGAGAAAGAGGTAAGAATAATGGGAAAGGAGATTGGAGGTTTATCGATTTAATAATCTCCCCCTTTTTATTTCCCTCATATGTTCTCAGATGATTTCCAATAGTTCATCATTATTTATGTCAATCTCAAATTTGATTTTATTAAATAAGGTTAATGTGCCTTTTCACGTCTATGTAAATGGCTACAAGTAAAAAAATGAGATAATTATTAAGAAAGGAATGAGATAATTATCATTGATTTTATTAAACATCATGGACATGAAAAGACACATATTATTAGGTTAATGTGCCTTTTTATGTCCATGTTATTAGGGCAAGAAACTTATTTTGAAAAAAATTGAATATAAAATAATCACATGACATGTTCTAATTTAGGAGTTTGCCAAAGTTGGTTTTTCTTTTTGGGTAGTTGGCCAATCAAGGACAATCACCAAAAGAAAAAATAAATTCTTGAGTGTCCCCATTACCCCCAAACTAATTAATATTAATCATAGTAACATACATACTATCCACCTCCATGGAGAGGGTATTAGTATTAGGCAAAATTGGGTGACAAACACAATATAAGAACATAAATTCCTGGCAGCCAATATGAGGAGGCAAAAGGTAGACAAGAGGCCTAGTATTTTGGATTTGGAGAAGGGGCATTTTTTTGGATTTTTGGCATTCCCAACGTATTCCTCAAGTTGTTCCCAATGGCACCATATTTAATCCCATAACCTTTGCCCAAAATTGAGCTCTCGTAACATTTATAGTGTGGCCAAAGGAAAGCACTTCTATGATACTAAGATTTGATGAGTGCAAACATCTTTTTGTGAGGGAGTGTCCGAACTTTTGGAATATAATTTTTTAACAGGCCAATCAAAGTGCCTCAGCGCAAACCAAAGAAAACAACCAACTTTGAGGTGCACCTCACAACTAGTTAATAGAACAACTTAGTGTGGTTCATATTGATTAGTTGTGGGGACTTCCAAAGCTTTATTCATTGCTTTCAGTGATGGGCCTCTTTGATTGGTGCATCACCCCAAAAAAATTGACCAATAATTGGGCACTCCCAATGTAGATACGTATATTGTAGTGTTCTAGTCTATGACATTTTTATATGTTACAAGAGGAGAACTTTTCATAAATATTATGTGATAAAGTGTTGTGCTATTGGGGATACATTGGGAACCTGGGGAACAAATTGAGAACATGATAATTAAACCATTGAGAAAATGGTGAGAACATGATGGAACTATTGGGAACACCAAATTCCAAAAAAAATCCGTCCCCCCCCCTCCTCTATCTAGTTGCAATTTATTTTTATCAAAAAAATTTAAATAATTTAATTCTATCGAACACTTTTTAGTTGTAATCCAATTTTATCAGACTTTTTTTTAGTTGCAACAAACAAATTGCAATAGACACAATTTTCTCATAGTGTGTTCGAAATCATAAACAACCCCCCCTCCCCGCCCCGCCCCGCCCCGCCCCGCCCCGCCCCTCTCAAGCCGTGTTCTCCGCCATCAATTCACATTACAATTGAAGCCGACTACAAAATACCAAAAGTGGGAAGCAGCCGCATATGGTTGCATGTCCCACCTGCTTGGTCCGACCCCACTGGATCTCTCCCAATATGTAACTGGTTTGGGGTGTTGCACAACTGGTTTGGGTGTCGCACCTCCTAACCAGGCACGCATGTGGGACATGCAGGAGTCAGGACACCGAAACCAGTTACACATCACGTAGAAAATCCAGTGGGGGTCAGAACTGGCCAGAGTGAAACAAGGGATTTGCGACCATCGGTAGACCCCAATAATCCCCCATGTGAATTCATGACCCAGTATAAGTACGGGGCCGGCGCGAGAAAAAATTCTGGTCCTAGAGGCCAAGTACATACATACATGCATACGTATGTATGTACTGGATGATTGACATAAAGGGGATATACATGTGAATGATTGTGGCACTATCGGTGGAGGCCACTAAACTCGTGGGGCGTTTGGCGTAATGTTGACGCCCACCTGCCACATATCGTGTTCAGAGTCATGATCTTGAGAGTTAGGGCATGTCATTTTGGAAGGAAGTACAAATGTGACCATTAACACCTAGCCAAAGCTGATATTGCAAAAGAATTGTCACAAAACCATGTAATGCCTTTCCCACTCATCATTAGGATGGAGAGATACAAGAGGCCCCCAGGACATGGGTTGGTGGGCCAATAGCTTCTTCACCAAGTTGAAGATTTGTGTGACAAAGTGCCAATCTCAAGTAAGTAGGTACACTCGTACACTCTCCCTTCAACTCTCCCTTCAAGCATTGAAGCTTCGAGCCAATAGCATAAAGCTATTAGAATTCACAACCACCTTGAAATTCTAACCAATTTGTTTGTGCAATTCTTCAACGTTGTTATAAATTTTAGATGTGTGTGTTTTTTTTTCAAAGAACTGGCACAAAACCCGTGGTTCAAGTTATGCTCTTTGACCAGTTCTTTGGTTTTTAGAACCTTAACTAACAAAGTATGGATCAAAAGACAATCCTTTGATTTCGTGATAAGTGGCGGTCAAGGGTTCAAGTGCTCAACCCCTTTACCTGCTGGGTCTTTTCTTTGATGAAAGATAGAACTGCCCCCACACCAATTCTAACTCTTGTATAGCTCTTTTCACATCACCCATTTCACCTTTCCTTGCGGAGCCTTGTTAAAGATCCATGAATGGGATTACAACAAATCGTTGGATTCATCGTTTACACACTCAAAAGTTTTAATAAAAATTTCAGTCAAAATCAAGCAAATGATGTCGAGATGGCTCATGCTAAGACCTAAAGGTGGGTCCAAATTATTAATTTTTTTA
This sequence comes from Sphagnum contortum, assembly GCA_963920785.1. Lineage (NCBI taxonomy): Eukaryota > Viridiplantae > Streptophyta > Sphagnopsida > Sphagnales > Sphagnaceae > Sphagnum > Sphagnum contortum. The sequence goes on from OY987277.1 coordinate 11,625,239, forward strand.
ATTTTTTATTTTTATTTTGGGGAAACAAACGGAAAAATTCATTGCAAAAAATGATGCCATAGATTTCACTAGACAAAAAAATGAACTCAAACATGGCATCCATGGAATGCACTATTATATGTACTAACAATGACCAAGATAAGTACTCCATCAAACAAATTTCATGCCAAATTTGTGGTTTTATTTTATCAAATCCTCCCCCAATCTGCATGGAATGCCCATCATAAAACCATTTGAGAAACACTAAAAAAAATACCATGCAACCAACAAAATATAAGAATTTATGGAACTTTTTAAAATTTTAAGAATTTGTAAATCTTAAATTCTTTGCAAGCATGGCTTATCCTTAGAGGGTGTAGACTCATTTAACCATGCATACATAGGAGATAAGAATGTATCTCTACCTCCCATCAATATTATATATGTTGCAAATCTTATTAAATTGTGCCATAACTTTAATAAAGGTTATGTGGGGTATATGGTTGGTCAAAGGAATGCTCATTGGACGCCATTTTGGGAACTCATACTAAATGTAAGAGTAGCATGCTCCAAACAACCTTCTTGCCCTCCAAAACCAAGGGTCCATCATGATGGACAATCCGATAGGCTAATGGTGTTCCTTACTTTGGATGATTAGGTGTAATAACTATAATTTGGAACACACATTTATAAAGATGGAGAATGTGATTAATCTTCTATGTAGGTATAATCATAAAATTCGAGATATTTACCATTTTTCATGTCTACTACACATGAATTATCATGTTGCAAATCGACCATCATTCAATAAAGCAATTATACATTGATATTTTAAACTAATTACTTAGATGTGTAATGCATGAAGTGGCCACGTGTATAATACAACATAAATATTAATTAAATGAAAATATTGGAAAAATCAAAACACAAATGAAATTGACATGGTCATCATTTTGGCATTGTTGAGAAAGATAATTTGACCAATGGAATTTTTTAATTTTACCATTTTAGTTTTACTAATTGTTTTATTGTTATGGCCATTGTCGCATTCATTAATAAATTACTATGTTTTGTCTTGTGGCCTTTTTTCAAGGTTATGGGTAAATAAACTCTGGCTTGACCTCTTTCAGCCTCAACATTACACTTTTTTTTTAAAAAATTCATAAGAGCTATGCAAAAAGTTGGAAACTCAATCCACTAAAAGGATTTTTTAAAGAAGTAGAAATAGGAATGAGGATGGAGAGTTGGTTTTTATTCAACTTGTGGGGTGATCATGTTAGTTGGGTTTCTAATTTCTACCCTTTTAGCTCTCATTCGCAACAAGGTTCAAAGTAACAACTATAACATATACTCCAATTTTATTTTCATTTTGGGATGGATTTTAGGGTGAAAAGCAAGGAGAATGTTGTCTTTGGAGTTGTTTAGGCTAATCTTATAGTTATCAACCATAATGTTTTCCTAGTTTGGGGCAATTTTTTTCTAAAATGTTGAAATTTTAGTGTTTTTTTGGTGTTTCATTCACCAATTTTGAAAAAACAAAAACAAAAATTGCCAAATCCTATCCTATGTTCCAATATGTAGCCAAAATAGAAGGATTATTATTTTAAATTAATTTCATATTTTAATCCCCAAATCTTATGGACGTTTGCCATTTTAGCTACATCACAAAATTAAAAAAGAGATGTATCAACCATTGAAGGTTGCATACATTTACAAGGAATTTAATGCGCCATGATCCAATCACCAAATATTTTACATTTTTCCATAGTTTGAACTAAAATCCCAATCCTTTTGTCTTTCTTCAACATCATAACTTTCCTTGGTGGCTAAAAATAGTCAAAATGATATGATAAAAATATGGGTGTTAAAAATAATAAGTGGGAAAAAAATGAAAATATCACCAGGATTTGATATGTGCTTCTACTTGGCAAAATCTATATAGATTTATGAAATTTATTTGCCACATGTTCAACACCCATATTCACTAATTGAAAGTTTGGTAATTAGCATAAAACATCAATGTTTTACTTGAGCACATGGACATAACTTTACAATTGCAAAGAGTGGTAGGGCATGGATAATAATGTTCATTCACAACAATGAATGTTTCATTGGCTTTAGTGTAGATCCTAGGTTTACATGTTTCCAAAAGTGTAGCAAAATTGAAACAAAGGTGTGATGTGTGATTTAGTTTTTATTTTTTAGTTCAAATTTTTTAAAGTTGTGAACTCTGTTTTAGGTTTGGGGTTACATCTTGTTGTCGGTCTTGAAAAATATGAATTTTTTTTTCAATGGATTTTCACCCAAATCATATTTTATTTGTCTTTTCATAGCCACTATTTGCTATTATGGTGCAATAACCACTGCCACATGAAAATGGAAAAAGTCATTTTAGCCAAAAGGATAGAAACAATTCGATACTTTTGCCATTCATGTGTGAAAAAATGAAATTCAAGTTCATCATAAATACTCTCATTTCTTTATGCAAAACTCTATTAATAGAAATATTAGAAAGTCTAGGAAAAACATTGTTCCTTAAGGTGGGGTTCAACAATTACAAGAGAAGATGTTCAATTGAGGGATGCAACTTCAATTCCTATAAAGGAATTAAGAATCAACCACCAATTATATTACATTGCTCTAATAGATTTTAGGGCATTCAACTTTTGATGATCATAAAGAAAAGGATGACTACCTTTAAGTAGTCTTGAATAAAAGCCTTTTCATTGGGTGGCTATGGAATTGTTTATGATCATAAATTTTATTATATTTATCTCCAAAGTCCAAAGTATAACTCGAAAAATAATATACCTATATTACAATGTTGAAGGACATTTACTTCAAATAATTTTCTATTGACAACATCCAAATTCCAATCTTTACAATGTAATGTGGGTAAAAGTATATTACAATGGACTTTTCTAAATGTCATAGAGGCAAAACTTTATAGGTTGGACACACACTATTATACAAAACCCATATGCAAGTTGAAAATTTCAACAAAATGGACTCAAATAAGTGAAATTAACTTCTTTGTCCTTCTTACTTTCAAATAATTACACTAAAAAAATCATTTTCAATAAAATATGGACTTTGCAATCTTGACAATTCCAAGGTCATAGTCCATTAAAAAAAGTGTTTTCGACTTATTACTATAATGGAATTAAAGATTCTTCCAAAATTTTGGGACAATGCTATAGTCTGAAGGGTTATGACATTTAGGAGTAATGTTTTTGGAAAATATGAAATATGTGATGGACTTTATAATTCTTTATTGTATGTATTACAATTCAATTTTTTTTTACTCCATCACATATACAAAAAGATTTTTTCGTGACCAATATTAAATAGGGGTGTTCAAAGAGGTTGAAGCAAGGCACCATTAACTTGGATGTGGAAAACAATTGTCGACTTTAACATTGTTTCAAGGTTTTGTGTTTTAGTCCAACTTTACGTGTCTAAAAATACACTAGAAAAACTTTTGAAATGGACTTTGCTATTGTTGTTTTCAATACACGCTAATGTGCTTTCATTCATGTGTTTTGAACTGTAATGGTGTGACTTTTATGGAGGACAAAATTTCAAGAATGAATTAATTGTGGAAATAAAACAATGGTGGTCTTGTGTGAAATAAAATTATACATTGTTTATTTTCACACCACATATGGTTCCATGTGAAAAATGTATATTATCATTAGGTCCCAATCATAGCACCCATCCCCCAAAGAAGGCAATATTATTAACATTAATAAATGCTTCCGTTCAAGTTTAACTTCAATTAGTATTAGATTATGAGTTTTGTGGTGTCAATGCCAAATTGAACTTTGCAAAATATATTATTAATCAACTTATGTTGTGTGAAGTGGTTCAATTCAATATGCCCAATTAGGTAATTTATAATTCTAGTAATTGTAATTTCCCATTTCATGTTGTTTTGCCAGATGGCAATTTTCAATAGGAGGTGTACAAAAACTTTGATCATGAATAATATGGATTGAAAAAATAGGTCAATTTTTTAATCATTAGATGATTTTTAATTTTTTTAGTTGAAAATTTAGGATCTTGTTTACAAATAACATGTTCTATAATTTGAAGTTGGAGATCCCAATACTTTGAATAATCTTATTTGCATTAATCAAAATTAAAAGATAAAATTAGGACTTCCAAATGGGGTTGTTTGAGTTTATGTTTTCAATATACCATTTGATTAGTTGGAGGTTATTGGATTGAAGATTTTTCATTGTCAAAGTTCTCAAGACTTCACTTGTTTTGGGTTGAATGAGTATGAATCTATTATGAGCTAAAAGTTAAGGTGATAAAAAAAGTCAAATTAAAATGAATTAAAAACTAGATTTTGGAAATAAGACAATTGTCATTGTATGAACATGGATTGTGTCTAGTAATTTGAGATTGGAACAAGCCCTTTGTCAAGGCAAAATAACCACATCTTAATTTTAGGTCAAATGTTGGAATTTGGAAGAACCATTGTCAAGGATGTTTGTGGCCAAAAAAGAAATTTGGAGTAAGAAAAGCAAGTGAGGGAAATATACAATAAATAAACATAACATAAAAGACCTCTTAGATGGAAAAACCTTTTTAAGTAGATAATGCACATTAGGTTGTTCTCAATGATTATTCATAGTTCTTCGAAAAAAATCTTACAATTCCTATTCAATGTTAATGTAAGACCATGGATCCAACAACTAAAATCCCATTTTAAAAGAAGGTTGTTGAATACAAAGTAAACAACAAAACATAGAAAAAACATTTAAGAAAGAATTGCCCATCATCCTTTGTAATGGTTGCCTTGTTATTGGTTACCTTCCTATTATAGTTACTTTCTTGTTACATGTACCTTCTTGTTGCAACTACCATTCTTTATAAAAAAATATGCATCCCAGCTTGTTGTTTTCATTTTTGTAATTGTTGTCTTCCACTACCATCTTATTATAACTATCATCTAGTGACTGATTTCTTGAACAAGCATTCTAGGAAGTGAAATATGAAGAAAAAAACTAAATAAATTAAGAGCTATAATAATTTATATCAAACTAATACCAATTATTTTCATTGCATTTGAAAAATCAAAGTAAAATTGAACAAAAAAAAAAAAGTGATAGCCTTCCCTTTCCATTGTTTCTTTACATAAGTATAATTTTCCTCTCCTTTAATCTCTTGTGTCTCTATTATAAGCCTCAGAAAGATCAATGTACATGAGAAGATAATGAAAATAAAATCAATATGAAGAAACGCCAAGGAGTAGAAGAAGGAACCCACAAGACCCACTTCACAAGTTACACACATCTCATCCCATCTTACATTCTATGCTTCTATCCATATATTCATCACATCTCTTAGTTGATTTGCAAATTCATGTCAAACACATATTCCTTAAAAACTAACTACCCAAGTAGCTTCATCTCCCTAGTAATTAAGGAATGGTGAATAAATACTTAATATTAGTAACTAAATAATCATTATAATGCTTGTTAAGTAAAATAGACTAGGAGATTTACCTTTAGTTGAGTCATTTTTTATTGGAATTATATTTCAAAATTAACCTTTGATTATTTTGCCTTGTGACAATAATTATTATCAATTAACAACTAAATTCAAAATAATATTGGCTAGTTTTAGGATTTTGGTCGAGTCTAAATTTAAATCCATGTTTAAGAATTAGAACCAACAAGTTTAATATAAACCTGACCTAATGAAGACCAAGAATCAACAAGTTTATCTAAATTTGGACCCAACCAAGGTCTAGAATTGATGGTCTATGTGGGGCTAGACCTAGCCCAATAAGTTTTAAACCATGTTTGAATGGGTTTAGTTCTTAGGTTCATGGTTTAAGTACTAGGTCAAAAGGTAAAGATTAAAAACCTTTCCCAAGTTTGAGTTCACAACCACCGTGGTAAACAAACATTGTCCCAACCATATGACCATCATTTGTTTTACAAACAACTTGTGTTCTTGTTGTATTTATTCATGAATGTCAAAATTATGGAACATTGAAAATGGGGTTGCCAAACCCCTTTTGTTTGAATTTTTTCTCCCTTTACAATTGGGTTTTTTTAAATAATTTTTTTGATAATTATTATGTTGTTAAAAATTTAGGCTTTCAACTAGGGTTTAGGTAAAGTCTTAGATAGGGCCTAGATAGAATTTAAATAAGGCATATGTAGGATTTTAGGTAAGGTTTAGATAAGGTTTTAAATCTAGGTTTTAAAACCTTAAAACCCAAAACCAACTTTGGACTTGGAACTAATGCAAAAGGGTTAATATGTAAGTGTGTGCATGTTAAGACAAGAACAATTTGGCCAACCTAGCATCCAAACACCACATAGATGTGAAATTATTAGTCTCATTTCCAAATCAACTACTAACTATTGCAAACCAAAGCCCTTGCTTGTCATGACTACTAAGGGATGTGTTGTTCATACAAGACACAAATGTTTAAAGGCTAGGGCAAGTGGACCTATTGGCCTTGCCAAGGTCTTTCATGAACAAGAATAGGGTAAGGTCTACAAGACCCAAGATCGAAACTTTCATAGTAATATTTACATTTTTTTAAAATGGTGGTAACAATATCAAAGCATGCCAATTCCAAATCTATGAACATCTCAAGAAACGTAACCTTGTTGGGTCACAATTTGCTTGAATGTTTTGAAAATATTATCATTTTTATTTCTCGAAAAAAAATTGAAACAAAATACCATAGAAGGCAATGTTAAATGTGTAATAATGAAAAGTTTAAGTTACTGTCTTGGAATATGGAACAAACACATCACAAAAATGTTGAAATATTTCCATGCATATGAATATAACTAGTATTTTGGCAACATTATATAAACACAAAATTCTTGTCTTACAAAAGAAAATGTCCTTCACATGTATAAAATTATTATGATAAAACCATTTGTATAAGAAACAAGTATTGTAATTTGATATGTAAATATGAGATGCATATTTTGAATACTTTATTGGCCCAATTACATATGTTGACAAGCCTCTTGGTTAAGAGCATGCTAAAAATTCATATATATTTTTTTCAATGTATCAAAATACCTTTCTTTCTAGGAATGGGGAAATTTCCTCCTAATCTATTTAGCGTATGATATATTATATTACCCTATCTACTTTTATGTTTGAAATGAATCCTTTTAAAGTTGTAGTCATATGATTTATAAATGGGTTCTAGACTTTTAAAATATCAATGAAGCTTATTTTCACCATCTACCAAAAAATTATAATGTGAATCCAAAGTGGGTTCACGAATGTTAGATCATACGGTTTGAATGTTTAAAGATTTTGACACATAGAAAATTATGTGATTTATATGTTTAGATGGGAAGATTGGTGGAAATGTTTTAAAATGTTTTGGCATTTTAAAACATTGATAGATTGTAATACCATATTATTTTTGTGCCATTCAAACAAACCACAATCCCAACAAGGTTCATGAATCCGCACCTAAATAGGGGTGCACAAAATATAAATAGAAAATTCAAAATAGGTCAATGACTATTGATGCAATGGCATTAGGTTAATATGCTTTTCATTTATGAAGCAAATTGATAAACTTAGGTAGTGTTTAAGGCATTTTTACAATGCTACAAGTGACTTGCCATACAAGCTATCATGTGGAACATATGCAAGATCCATGACATTGAAAGCACAACCAAATCACCAGTCACATAAAAAGACCAACCACCATTTGCCATGCTAACAAGGTGAGAATACCTAAGTTGGCATTTATTTATCAACATTTGTGAGTTTCATCCTAGTATCTGATGCATTTTGGAACCAAGGAGGAAACATATGGTGGTATTCTAGTGAAATAGTTGGAAAAAAAGCTTCCACAAATGAATGTGAATGTTGTATGGGGTACCTTACTAACATAATTGCAGTCCATGGATTAATTAATGCAATGCCAACATCTTCTTAAGCAAGCCATGGATATGTCATCCATGGCTTGGTTGATTGGAATGTGTTTGACACCTCAACAACCTAAAATGAATGGCTTTTGACTTCATCATGGGGGCATATGCTTCTAGCTAGAGGGCACAATCAAAATTTGTGCCTCATGTTGACATTAAACAACACAACAATCCCAAGACCCCAATTGTGGCAAGACAACCAAATAGCATGGGATTGAGTCAAGGTGGAGATGGAAAATTGATAAGTGGATCTAGCTTGTGACTTTCCTACAAAACTCATTTGAATTGGCAATAGCAATCTTTATAGATTGTGTGGTGTATAGGTTTGAAGCAATTGTGGAAGTTCAGTCTCCAAGCAAGATCATCCCATTTATTATAGGGTAACCCCCAAGGATAGGGGCATTTCCAAAATAAAGGGCCTAGAACAAGGACGTATAGTTGAGTTTAGCTCTGCATTTTGGGAATGTCCCCAACTCGCAGGCTCCATTGCAAAGAACAAACCAAAGGCTATCATGAACCTAAACCTACATAAATCACAAGGTGCAGGAGGGGAGGGTCCTTACGCTTACTCCTGAAGAGTGGGAAGGATCTTACATCTTATAGGCGTAGGATCCCTTCCACTCTTAAAGATTAGAGGTCAAATCCACACACACAAAAATCATGATATTATTTGATTGATTGAACACTTTCTTTGTTCAATTCTCTACTTTTGACTACCATGAAAGGCATGTGATATATACCAAGCACCCAACTATCCAAGAATAATGCACGTGATATACCAAGCACCCAACTCTCCAAGAATACTAATGCATGTGTGGGACAGAACTTGTCAATTGTGCAATTGGACAATGCTGCAAAACCTCTAACATGCTCAACTATGACCCATAAGACTACATGTCTTTGAGAGGCAGCAACATGCTTATGAACTTGGTCCCATGAACAAGTCAAAATAGACATTGTACCATGTCTTTTGCAAGTGCTGTAAGTGCACAAGAACTGGAAGTGCAACTTCAAAGATCTGTCCCTGTTTTAGTTACCAAGGAGCAGAGAACACATGGGATGATGGAAGTCATGGTTGTAATGCTTACAGTTTGGATACATACTCTGTAATGCCAATGCTGCAAGTCTGAAGGCAGATGATCCATGGAGAAGAACATTCCTAACCAATAATGTTGGGAACCATTCTGTTTGTGAACATGATGAGGCATGCCAAAATCAAGGCGAAAGAATATGCTGCAAAAAGTAAAGCATGAATGTAAGCATCTGCCTCACTCATGACCATTGTCAAACTAGGGCACTGGACCAATGGCTGTAAAGTGCAGGAATTGATGTTTTTATGAAATATTATGGTTCTTGAGTATGGTACAACAGAAATGGGGTTGAAAAGTTCTCCAAGAATATGAAACCATGTTTGTAATATGAGCCTCTTATCCTCTCCCATTGACACAAACCAAACAAAAACCCCACAATTCTATCTCACTTGCAGTAAATCAAGTTCATCTAGAGAAAGTCTGTGACCTTCTTGTTCAAAAGCAGCCAAAATAAACTAAGAGCTGCTCATTTTTTTACCAACTCCAATCAATGTTATCAAGCTCCAGCCCTCTGCTGTTTCTGCCTTGTTCTTTCCAGTGACCTTATGAACACCATGTCTTTCTGTGAAAAGAAAGAGAGCAGTATGAGCATTTTAGCTGAATAGCATGTCTTCAGAGATGAGAGACCCATTGATTTCCACAAATGGGGGCATTTGTACAGACCAATGCTCATCCCATCTATAGGTGCTCTCTTACAACCACAGATGGCTACAACTCCCTGACATGCACTCACATCCCTTGTTCATTTAGTGTGAGGATCTACCTGTCATGAGCACACGACACACTTCAATTGATACTCATTGAAAAAATGGCTTCCTGTTAAAGAACTTCCTTGACTAGGTGGCCAGCATCTGCCCATAGAAGAAGAAGAAAATGAGACAGAAATATATACATTGCCCATCAGTTTTTCCTGAGACACGAGTCTCATTCATTGTTGGAAAATTTTTATAATGTTCTCAATTGGACTACGTTCTTCTCAAATGGATCCACATTGTTGACAAACCCTTCGACATCTGACATTTTGTCCTTCTCATTGCAAATCAGCCAGTTTGCCAAATGGGCAACACTAGGACAAGGAAGACCAGAGATGCTATCTGACATAAATCCTCAAGTGTAGTTTATGCAGTAAAAATTGATGATCACTTTGACCTGCAAATATACTAGACCCTGGAAAGTAAGCATGCTCATTCATATAAGTGGTGCATTGCCAAACAGAAAATTCCTATGACTGGCAGGGTTGCTTCAAAGCATCTACCTCATCAGCCAATGGACTTTATAGCATTACATTACTTCCCCTTTCAAGCGCGAAGATTTAAATGTTCATGTTACTCAGAAAGGATGATCATTGTTTTCAATGGAATGCAGGCTAAGGCCTTCTCCAAATGCAAGAAAGCAGCAAGATGGGTGGCCAAAGAAAATTGTCAAAGTTGTCAAAACCTCCTTTGCTTTCTGTTGGATGGAAATTTTTGCAGAGAGGAACCAAGACTTTTGTACAGAAGAAGGCAATAAAATCTTGGCAGAAGGAGGAATTTGCTCTCTTTGCTGCATAATCTCTTCAAAATCTCACTCTCTTTACAATCTCTCCAAGATGCAATACCTTATCATCACTTCTATGTGATCCAAGTGCATGACTTGATAGGAAGATTTTCTGCAGTTCATGGAGGTCAGAGAGAGAAACTGTGGGGGGAGTTCTTTTTGGATCCTTGGCAATGGTGGAATCAAAGATGAGAGAAGGCAACTGAACATCAATCCTGTCGGAGTTTACATGTCAATGGAGCCATAGTTCTTGTTGGTGTCAATCTTATTGCTCTCTCTTTAGATTGCCATCCTGCTATGGTCTATACTTTGGCAGAAATTCTTTTCAGATCCTTTGCAATGGTAGGATAGTAGTCGTAGGCTGGAGAACTGGAAGTAGGTGCAATATGCTGTGACACACTTCTCTTGCTGATGGAGGAGGACAGTTGCAGCTTTCTCTGTTCTTATGATGCTGTTTATGCCTGGGATGTGGAGTGTACATGGCTGATCAGCTTGATCTGGATTTCTGGTTGTTGACAAATGAAAGGCACTTCAATTTCAAACATAAGAAGACACAGGAAGCGCTCTGGCTTGAGTACGCACAAAACTCACCATGGGTGCCAGCAGAGATGGCTGCAATGGCACCAGGCACATTTTTGCATGGAAGAAGAAGCTTAGAAAATATGTGAAAAGCTGGGCAACCTGAGAAGGTGATACAGCTTTTCCAACAAATGCAACAAGAAGGAATGAGTCATGATAATTTCACTTTTGTTCAGGTCACTAATGCATTTGCTGGTTTAGGAGCTCTTAAAAACTCCAGGCTTGTTCATGAACATATCATTCAAAGTGGTTGCAAGTCCGATATCTTTGTGGGGACTAGCTTGGTCGACATGTATGTGAAATGTGGGAGCATTGTTCGGATACTTGGAGAGTTTTCAACACGATGCCATCTTGAAATGTGGTCACTTGGACCACCATGATGCATTCAAGGGCAGAAGGCACTGGAACTATTTTGACAAATCCAATAGGAAAGGTGTGCAGCCAAACTCTGTTACTCTTGTGGGGGTGCTGAATGCATATGCCAGCATGGTTGCCCTTGAACAGGGCAGGTTGTTCTCATGAGAAGATCACTCAAATTACATGGGATTCAGATTTCTTTGTGTGGAATAGCTTGAATCAACATGTATGCAAAATGTGGGAGCATGGAGGAAGCTTGGAGAGTGTTCATCAAAATGCCATCTCAGGATGTGGTCACTTGGAATGCCATACATGGGCATAGTAAAGAAATTTTTCACCATTTTGAACAGATGTGTGAAGAAGGTTTACTACCAGATGATATCACTTTTGTTTGTCTTCTGTCGGCTTGTAACCATGCAGGTTTGGCGGATGAAGGCATGCACTGTTATGCTTCAATGATCATAGTCTATACAATTTCTACAAACTTGGAACATTACACCTGCATGGTCAAGCTTTTTGACCATGCTGGCCATCTACAGGAGCCAGAGAATATGATCAAGGCAATGCACCATAAACCAGATGTGGCTGTATGGACAACTTTGCTTGGTGCTTACAGAATTCTTGAATTGGAGCCCAAAAATGTTTCTGGTTATGTGCTGCTATCAAACATCTATGCTGCTGCTGGCACTAGGCATGTCTGTGAGAAAGTTGAACAGCAGAGAAAGGAAAGAGGTGTGAAGAAGGGTCACACCTGGATTGAATTAAATATTGAGGGTGCATATGAAATTGTAGTAGATGATCAAAGACATCCTCAGATGATGGAAATCCGCGCAGAACTGCAGAGATTGTCACAGCTGATACAAAATGTGTTCTGCATGCTGTGGAAGAAGAAGAAGAAAAGGTATTTCATTTGTGTCACTGTAGTAAGAAATTGGCTATTGTGTTGGGGCTCATCAAAAGAGCTCCCAGGGTACTCCACTCCGAATAATGAAGATTGCCACACTTCCACAAAGTTCATTTCAATTTAATATTTGGGAGAGCAATCTTGGTGAGGGATGTCAATCACTTTCATCACTTTGATGATGGTGTAACTTGTTCTCTGCCATGTGGGCTGTTCTGTCTTGTCCTAAACTACATCAAGTCCATTTTGTATGTACCATGTCTAATGGTATTATTACTGTGAACCAAGGGCAGAGCCCAAGGTCTCGGGTGTGCATAATGATTGAGGTAGAGACTCGAGGTCCAGGGTGCATATAATAATTGAGGTAGGCCAGTACAATGGGAGGCTCTGCCCTACTACATTGGGGGTGTTTTGCAAAACAGAATGCTTGCCTGCAAGGTCATTACATTCTCATGAAGACATCTGAAGACATATAGCTAAGACATCATGCATATAGTTGGAGAGAGGTCTGTCATCAACGACATAGTAATGCACCTCGATTTGCTTGATGTCAATTCTCCAGCAAGGTGTCACACAGAAAAGGACTGGCATGTGTGTCAGCAATTTCGGTCATAGTCGAATTCCCATATGAAAGTAGATCATTGTGTGTTCATTGACAGCAACTCGTAGACACCGCAATTTCCTTAAGAAATAGACCATTGTGTGTTTGTTGATAGCAACTCCTAGACTCCAGGATTGCCCTTGGATTCAAGGATTGTTGAGATTTTCTGAGTGGTTGTAGTAACAAACAAACAACCACCACCAATTGGGGTGTCATCAAAAAGCATGTGATCAATGAAAATGTGAGCAATGGCATCCATTTTTTTATCATCTTCACTATCCATGGAATCATGCTTGCTTTCACCTACATTGTACTTGAGCTTTAGATACCCATACCCATGAAGAAATATGAATTCTTGTGATTGCATCATCACAAGGTAAAAAAAAGTTTTCCAAGTCAAGTATAATATATTGTCAAGTAGCTCACCGTTAGCTTGTTTAGGAGAGCATCAACTTCATGGGGACTGCATCATTGTCACCAAGATTGAGCCAACTTCACTCAGATTGCCAGTCTTGCTTGAAAAATCAGATTAACACATGCTACAATATAGATCCATGTATTTTTGCTTGGGCTCTAGCATTTTACAAGTACACCAACTGCTTGGAGGATTTTTAATTTCTTCTTGGGTCAATTGTGAGTAGAAAAAGATATAGTTCAAATCTAGAATGACATTTTCATAATGAAAGCTAAAGCCCACAAATATCTTTAGTCAACTTTCCAAATGATTTTTGCCCATTTATCCCATTTAGCTTCTTAAGGGTATGGTTGATTGTTATATGCAAGTGTTACACTTTAGATTGATTTGGCAAATTTTGTTGAACAAGACAAAATTTAAAATCGCACATGAGTGCCTACCCATGTGATGTAAATGGGATTCTCTACTTCACAAGAGGTCATTCCTAGCTAGAGGTAGCTCAATGTCATGTGCAAAGTAATGCACCAAAAGTATAGTTAAGTGGTGTTATAGTTGCTTGATTAAACATGTGGTGGCATCATGGCTATGCATATGTATGTATATATATTTGAAATTTGTTGATTTTTTATATCACATTTTTAAAGTATCCCAAGTGAAAAGGGAAGTATGAATTATTAGACATGAGTCAAGCAATTTTGAAACATGATTACCATGGAGAAAATACATTGGAAGGTGTGTCTAAAAACAAAAATTGGAAAATCAAAATCAAGATTGTCTTAATCAAAGAAAATCTTTCAACTCTTGTTAATCATGCACACAACAAAAACTAGGGAGCAAATTGAAGTGCACCAACTAAAGTGGTCAATGTGGGAGTTGTTGGAAGATGATCAAGTGTTCAAGTTGCAACTACACCCACTACTATTGCAATCGAGAGAAACTATAATGCATCGACTTGATAATCATAACTTCAACCAAGGATGATATGATCCCCTACATTGCAAACACAAAAGATTCACAAATGTGTTCGAAGGATTTATAACAATTTTTTAAACTCACAATATTCCATGCAACATGTACTTCATCAACAAACTCTTATCCATTGAGATGGAAAAATATCTTCAATTGTTCACTCTTGAAAAAGATCAAGGAAATCTCCATGTAGTGATCATTGGTTCAAAGACATTGGAAGAAACTATACTTGAGTGAATTATGTTGAAATATGGCTTGCCATAATCTTTTGAAGGCTTCACCCAAGCTACATTAAGTGGAGATCATGTGTTCACATTTGATAAACTTTTAACCGAATTATTCTTGAAAGAACAAAAGCATGAAAGTAAGCAATGTCATACCATCAACGAACTTTTGCTCACCAATGAAAAACATGGATGTGAAAGTTGCACTAACAAAAGAGGTAAGACCATCAAAAGATGAGGATGATCAAACTTTGGGAAGGGTATTTACTATAACTATTAATACAAATACGCAATATGTTGTAATATTTGGAAAATAGAAATACTATATTACTATAGCAATCATGTTTCACAAAGTTTTGATTATACACCATAGATATTGAATTTGGAGTTATAAATGGCAATGTTGCAAAAGCATTAACAAGCTCCACCACTATTTTTCTTTGCAAAACAACAACCCATTATGGAGTTGTAACACAAGTGGATGGGCCATGTTGGTTTCCAACCTACCTACATGAGTTTTCTAATGTATGTTACTTTAATGAAATTCTTTATATTTCAATCATTGTGAAGATTAACAATGATTGGGCCATGAGGAAGCAACACAAATAGAGTGTATTCAAGAAAAAGTTGACATATTTTAGCAAAAATCGTCACTACGACACCAAAAGTGATCCACCTCACATTACAACCACTCACATCAATGTAAGACAAATTAATACATAAATTTGAATGGTCCAACTGGACATTGATCACTTAGATGTTCTAAGTATGTAGATTCACTTTCATAGATGAATACTCCATGAAGATTGGAATGTTTTTCTTATCATTGGAGACATGAGTATTTAAGAAGTTTAAAACTTTTAAAATTTCAATTGAAACCAATGAAAAAAAACTAATTAAAGACATTTTTCATGGGGACAGGGGTGATGAGTTTTTATTGTAAGTCTTCGATAAATTTTGTGAATAATACAAAACACCAATGGACTCTGTAGTATATATGCCACACTATTTAGTGATATGACAAAGAGAAAAATTGAACAATTTTGGATAAGGGGAGAAACATGGTTGTGAATGTTCAATTGCCAAATTTTTTGTGAACAAAAGTTGTAGATGTTTTAACTTGTTTAACAAACCTATCCCATTTAGCTTGAATGATGGGTTAACACCAAACATGTCTACATTGACAAGCTGCCTAAAGGCATTCTCAATTGCCTCACTTACATACATGTGTTTAAGATAAAGGGTGGCAAGCTTAATTTGAAAAAAATGTGTGGAACTTTTGTGCATTATGATGACACCTCAAAGGGGTACATATAACCAAAAAAATCATAAGATATTTATTATGAAGGAGGTAGTGCTTAATGAATCTACACTTGGAACTTTTGTTTTGAAGGAAAATAGTGTATTCTAGGGCATAAGCATGGAAATGTATCCCAGTCAAAGACACTCGCTATTTTTTTGGAAAATATCCATAAAGGAGACTTTAATATATTGAATCCATGAATATTATTTTAAGTCAATGATCAATAATAAGAAGTTCTTTGATGTCATTGCATTTAAATGTATGTTTTGAGATGTCAATTGTATAAAATATGTGCCACAATTATGCAAAATAGAGTTACAAGTACATGAAAGCAAAATATCGATTAATTATTATATTTTCAAGTTGATAAAATCCTAGTGTGTATGAATATAATTTCAACTTTTCATATTATAGTCACAATCTATCAAAGTTCAAGTTAATGTAAAAGTATTTTGGAAAATTTGAGCAACCATCCAATTTAGAGTATGCTTTTCATCCACTTTCTTATATAAAAATTCTTCAAACTTTATATTCCAAATACAATAAATCAATGAAGTGCTCAATTATTTCAAAATGCAAGTTAAATATATTATTAATACCTTTTTGAATGTTAATGTTGAAAGAAGACAAAAATTTGAAATTCAATTTTCTTATGATTACTTTTTTAGCATACTTTATCATGCTTGGACCTTCTATATCATGTAGTTGAAATAATGATTCATTTGTTCCTGAAGTTTTTAGAGATGAATTGGTTTTAAAGATAACATGACCTCAAGAAATTGATAACCCAAGTCTAGAACCACCAACAATAGAAAAGACCTTTTTTCACATGAACATGAAGACTAATCATTACCAAAAGCAACTTTCAAATATTTGCTCCCACTACAAGCACCATCAAATTAAATTTGAAATATTCATTTCTATTCAAAAGACTACATATATATTTTTGAAGTTACAAAAGTTCAAATTTCATATTTTAAAAATAGTAACTAACCCAAGAAGAAGGAATCCAAGATGAAAGGAATATGGTCACTCTAGATGCTATTTTTATTGGATAAAAGTTAGAGTGATCATAGATGGAAGGGGTTGAAAAGTTGAAAGCCAAATTGGTAGCCAAATGAAGTTTTCAATAAACCAATGCATATCAACTTTTAGGAAATATTTCCTCCAAGCATCAAGTGGGCTACCATATGAATGAGGTCATCCATTGTTTTAGTTCCCATGGAAATTGCTCCTTGTATAATTTCAAAAAACATTTGAGATGAAAGGATATTTTTCAATATGTTACTCAATAGTGGAATATTTTAAGTTTGATCCTACTTATATGTGCATCATATACGTTCAAAGTGTATGACATTCATATACAAAAAATATCAACCCATAAAATAATGATTTTTGCATGAATTCTATTGTCAAATCATGAGATGGGACATTTGTTATGTTTGTTAAAACTTGGAAGAAATTCAACATCCAATTTCCAACCTTGACATAAGTGCACATGATAT
Source organism: Sphagnum contortum (assembly GCA_963920785.1). Taxonomy (NCBI): domain Eukaryota; kingdom Viridiplantae; phylum Streptophyta; class Sphagnopsida; order Sphagnales; family Sphagnaceae; genus Sphagnum; species Sphagnum contortum. The sequence goes on from OY987277.1 coordinate 11,642,636, forward strand.
AATTAGACTCTCACAATGCTTGCACATATTTACCTTTCGTAATCTTAAGTAGAAAGATTGTTATCATGCCAAAACTAAACATAATATTTAACCATGATTTGGGAAATTACCATGTGTGAACAACTAAAGCACTTAAGAGACCTTGTGAAATTTCTAAAATTTGAAGATTTATATGTTTTACATTTCATGTGTCAAATGTTACATACAAAATTGTAGAAGGATGCACATCAATTTGGGGTTGCTTTCATTTGGTGCCCATTGTAAGAACCCATGGCAAAAAAAGCTTTTGGTGATACCACTGGAACCATCTCACCAAAATCCAAAGAAAAAATGGACCTAGTTTTATATATATACATACATATGATTACTATATTTATTGTTGAATTGCACTGCATGGGTAAAACCAAGGTAATAAGAGTTAATTTTTGCATAATCAGTCCTTGGTTTTAATGTTCATAAGTCTCTTAAACTAAGTTAATGTTGAAAATATATGTTGTATTTATACAAAGCCTTTTTTAGTATATTAATTTAACATCCAAATAAGTTTAAAAGGTAATCCAATAAATATATAATATTTTTTAGCACGTTTTAAAGCTCATAATCAGTGTTTTTTTAACACAATGAAACAATGTTTTTTTAACATAATGAAATTTGTTTAAGCACCATTGTTTAACATTATCTCAAGAATTTTCATCCAATCATGTGTTACCACATCATCCTTTCAGGATTAGTCATAGTGATTCAAGAGGTTTCCGTTGGCTCCTTTTTGCTCAATTTTACCCACATGAATTTTGTGTTCCCCACTTACATACACATTATGGACAATTTGTGTACACCTACATAAGCCACACAAGTATGAAATTTGTATTCTTGAACTATTCTTGACATGTGTTCTTAAGATTCCTAACCCTTTATCATTAAATGTCCAGTTGCACCATTTAAAAAGCCTTTTTTTTTGTTTATCAACTATAGTCATTAAGGTATGGCCCCAACTGTTAATTAAAACAAAAAAGTAGGAATTATTACAAATTTGTAAACATGAATGTAATGGCCCTTCAAAACCTTTTAATCCCAACCTTCAAAAATTGTTCAAAAATTATGATTGATTCAATTCAATATTTATTAATCAAATTATTAAAATACCATTTTAGGCCTTCCTAAAAAAATTCAGTAAGATGTTTTATTTGTGTTCTTAAACAAAGGAACATGAAATCTTTACTTTCCTAAAATGTTTTCCTTGACTGCTCATTTGGAATATTACAACTCAAAGTTTTGTAAATCCAATTGAAATTTCAAATTTTACACAACTTTGGTAAACTTTTGATATAAAATTAATTTGAATTGAAAATATTATTTAGCAAAATGTTATGTTGTCCTAAAGTTGAGTGTGTTTAAGAAATTTGGGGTGTGATCTTTTTAGTGATACCACCTAAGATGGGTTTGCCTTCAAGTGCTTGTTGCGATTTTATGATCAATTGAAACAAAGCCTATTTAAGAAAATGATGCATTGATTTTGTTGAATATAGATGTCATTTTAAATTTGAAATTGAACCTTACATGTGTCCATGTTGCCCTCAAGCTTGTGAAAAGTTTAATTTGTCACAAAATTTCAAAATTAACATTTTAAGTGAAGTGACACAATGGTAACAAAACCAAACAAAAATGTACCTAATCTAATTTTCTTTTTTCAACAATGTAAAAAAAATGAAATTTCATTTTTGAGTTTGAATTTTTTTGTCATTTGGCCAATTTATTAAAATGAAAAAAATTACATGTTCAACAATTTTTTTCCTTAATACTATTGGCAAGGTTTTACATCATGATGACATAGGACTTATGTGATCAATCTTGGCATGTCCATGTGATTTTTATAAAGGCTACCAATTTGTATGTAAATTCACCTTAGAAAATTTGTTTATTTGATTTTATAACCTAAGGTTGCTCTAACTTTATGATAGTTTCTCTCAAAATAAAACCCTTATAACATGGAAGTAGAAGGAAATAAGATGTTGCACAACATGAACGCCCTCTTGGATTTACAATTCACATAAAATAAATATCAAACTATAGGTCTATGGGTGAATTCAGTTCAAGATATGGAGGTCTCCAATCTTTGATACGGAAACCACTCACCAAGTCTACATAACATTTTGGGCTTTATCAACATTTTCACAAGTAGAAATATTATAGGGTTAATTTTATCATAGATTTCATTAAATATAAATCCACATACAAGTTATAGTGAAAAAACATGAACATAAAAAATGAGAATTAGAAATGAAGAAATGAACAATACTATTCCTTTCATCTAGGTTTCACAAATATTTATAATTAACTTGAAATTTGTTGTAATATGACAAGTTTAATGTACTTTCATATTTTGTAACACCTATCCTTTCATGGATGAAGTTTTAAATTATTTGACATATGTTTTCCTAGAATCTAGTGTTTTAACACATATTGAATTTCATTCATGTTTATGTGTTTAAAACCTATAATAACTAAGTAAAAACATATCATCCATACAATCCATTTATGAATGCAGAATAAGTCTTTAGTCAAAGATCTCAATGCTCCCTCTTTTATTTGTCGTTTTTACTATTTTTAATGGCAGGCCATGTTGATATTATGTATGATTCTTGATTAATTTTTTATGATGTCACAAAACAATGTCAAAGAAACTAACAAACATTGTTGAAAATTAGTGAAAAAACATCAATATTCACCCATGAGATTATGTATGATTCATCTTAGAAACCTATAATCTACATGGTTGATCACCTTGCAACTAGTTGGGGTGTAATACACTATTCAACCAATGTTGAGTGAGTAAATTTATCATCCAAATGTAACCATGAATATATACCTAACATAATTGATAAATACTTTTGGTTCAAATTTTAATTATCTAACCCCATTGATAAATATTTTAGACTTATTTTGTTTTTATCGTAGCTAGCTAATATATGGTTGAGGTTTACCACTTACCTAAGGAAGGGTAATTGTTTTGAAAAGGTAAACAAAGGGCATATGCCAAAATCATTATACGATGGCATATGTACATTTCCATATTTTGCATTTCATGTGGTTATGATGGATTAATTCAAATTATGGTGTCTAACTATTTAATATATGTTCTTTTAGCATTTTAGTTTTATTTATTACATTAATTACTTTGGAAAAGACTCTTATTATATGTTCTTCAAACTCTTTTAAATTTTATTACCATTTGCCTTTTAGATGTATTATTGAATGCTTTATTATACTTTTTTCAAATTTTTGATAAGATGTTTGAAATTTCATGAATTCATGTTTTGTAGTGCCATACTTGTGTAAATAACTTCTAACCCACATATATACCCATATGATATTTGAAGGATGGATGACAAAATATTTATCCCTACCTATATCATACAAATAGAGTAAATTTTCCTCATTTACCCTTACCCAAAAATGTAAATATTGCAAAGCATTTACACCCTCTACCCAATTTGGGAATTGTTCGAAGCTTAAATACATACCTTTAAAATTTTGTATTTATCATTATCTAGCTCATATATTAGAAACTATATACCCACTCAACATTGCATTGCTATCATAAGCAACCCAATACAGTAAACTCTCTCTAAACTAATATCCTTGGGACCGGCCGGAAGATATTAGTTTATGGAGGATATTAGTTTACACAAATTATATGGGGGTAACAAAAATCATTCCAGAATCTGTCAGAGCAGCATGGAAGGTCGTGGATCATTGGGGAAGGTAATAGAACCTTGTGGAGCTTGGTGGAGGATCAAAGAAGCATGTAGAAAATCATATGACATGAGTGGTAGAAATCTTGGCAGAAAGTGAGGTTGTGGAAAGTTGCACTTTGGGTATTCTCATAATACCCTCCTTCGAAGGTCTTTTCTCTCATTTCATTGTTTTTTTGGTGCCATATGTATGATGTATTAGTTTATAAAATGTTATGAGACCGGAAAAAAATATTGAATATCAGTTTATGGAAAATTATTAGATTAAATATGAGGCCCGTGTGGCCGCATATTAGTTTAGAGAGAATATTAGTTTACACACTATTAGTTTAGAGAGAGTTTACTGTACTAACAAGGTCAAAACTTGGGGGGAAAGGTTGGGCAATCACATTGCCCACATTATGATAGTTACAAAGTGATCAACTTTTGTAATATGGACATTATAGCTTTATAAGGCAAAATGTCCCTCAACCACCTTTAATTGGCAAAATTAAGTGTTCCCTTAAGGCACATGGGAGACATGTTATCATGTCATTAGGAGCTAGAAGGGTTGTAGATTGTAGACTATTTGTTGCCCTTGCCTTGGTAGGCAAGGATATTGTGTTTAGATTCATTATAGAGTATAATAGCTTAAGGGATTTTGGCCCCTAGGTACCTAATAGGTCTCTTTTTATATGAGGATTTTTGAAAGATGATATTTTGGCTTGTGTTGAAACTTTGAGATTAGTTATTATAGAGTTATAATATCTTGAAGGATTTTGGTTTCTTTTGGAGGATTTTTTGGGGATTATAGTTTTATGTGATGAAATATTTGAGTTTCCATAATCTTCTTTTGCATTAAGATAATTTTAAATGTAAATGGCAAGGCCAAAGTGTGGCACACTACCCCTTGTTAAACCAGAAGATTGTCTAAATGCTCGTCACATGCATTTGAAAAGGCAATTGAAACATGTGCATGTGCAAGTATTTACAATTGTGTTGCTCGACTAACACGGGGTATCACTATGCAAGAAACTTGAGCTAAGAAAATGTGACTTTGTAAGAAATTGTTGTATTTCATGTTTCCACGAGTGTTGGGTGGTTTTCTGTTTTTAAAACAAAATCATCGGGCCTGGGTTTTAGAAGACTTTTTATGGCTCAGCTCCTTTTTTAACATAATAATAATAATAATAATAATAATAATACTTCAACAAATCCAGGCATGGTTTCAAAAAATTATAAAAAATAATTTCACTTGGGTCTCCACTCATTGAGAACTGAGAGGCAGGTTTCAAAAAGGGTACCACCTTTGATGATGATACCCTGAAACATGCAAGGTGAGAACCGTTTTGAATCCCGGATCGATTCTCAACTCCTTTTTCTGATACCCGCCCAACACTGGTTTCCATGTTGAAAGCACTCAAGATTCAACATTAAATCTGCATATATTCTGAACCCCAGTAAAGTGATGCACTTTTCGAACCAAAGACACATTGACAAAATGAATTATATATTTTTCAAAAAATATTTAAAAAAATATTTTTGAAATTACATATTGTTTTCCATCAACTACAATAATATTGTGATATGAATAATGAAAATTATTCAGAGTGTAGCCTATGATAATTATAATGATTTTAGCCTATAACTCTCTAACTAATCTCAAGTTTCAATACAAGCCAAAATACCATCTTTCAAAGAATCCTCATATGAAAAATAGATCTATTATTATTACCTAGTAGGGGCCAAAATCCCTAAAGCTACTAATACTCTATAATGAATCTAAACACAACATCCTTGCCTTGGTAGGCAAGGCCAACAAAAGGTAGCCAAAAAGGAAGGAGATTTTCTAAATTGTACAGCACTTGGAGAATATTAGACAATTTTGCCACTAAAATTTTAATTGTAATCAACATTTTAAAATGCTAAGAAATTGGGGGCATGCTCTTTATATACTATTGGAAAGTGCTTGATGTGTGGATTTTATGAAGGTGGTTTTGTAAATTTTTAAACTTAATGTGTGCATGAGGAGACATTGGTGTTTGAATCATGTTTTGTCATCGAAAATTGATCTAAATTACAAAGACTTGGTTTTGGAAGGAGAAATTAAATTAGGTTACAAGCTCATAGCCTGGGGCCAATGGCATAGGCCACCCTAGTCTCTCTTTCAAAAAAGAGGAGATACATTGTCTCTTAGGCCCACTTTAGACTAGGAGTTTAGACAGGGCTGAAAAAACTTGGTGCCAACTTTGAGCATTTTTGGCTTTGTTGTTTGGCCACAAAGGGTTGCAAATTGCCTTCCCAAATTCATTGGTATCCTTTTTTTAACCCTTGGGGCCAATACAAGGCCATTAAGTTCAGCATTTACTAGTAACTTGGGACAATTTGAAAAGAATTGTTCTATTTCAGCCTCGACTCCTAGTGTAAAGCCCTTACTTAGGGCTTATTTCAACTTTTGCACCAATAGGAAGGCTTGATTTGAGTTGAACCTTGGTGGCCGTGGACTCCTAACGTAAAGTGGGCCTTAGGCCTTCTCTTCAAGAGAGGAGAGTGTTACAGGTGTAAGGTCCCCTTCCTAAATAATTTATATAAAATCCCTCCCCCACCCCCCTATTGCCTCCCCACTTGTCACAACCTCATAGAAATGCTGCAGTGTATTTGGAGGCCACCTTACCAAGCACAATTTCCCGAGCTGGGGATTTTGTGTAAGAGCACTTGGCAAGTCGAGTATAGCGATTCGATTCGAGTAGTGCCTTCCCCTGTACCTACCACCTAATGATTTATGTATGTTCCCCTACTTTTTAATTTTTTTTAATTTTTTTTTTTTTCCTTTGGTGGGTATCACAAGAGAAAAAAGAAAAGTATTGTAATACGTTTACCATTTCGACAACAAACAGCCGAATAATTATTTAAATTTGAAAACTTAACTTTGGCACTTGGTTTTTTAATTTTGAAAATTTTGATAAGTAACGATTATAAAAAAATAATAAACAGAAGTTTGTCATTGTTATGGAGCAATCTAGTTTGTCTAGGTTGCTTGAATTTTTTTTTATGTTTATTAAAATTTTGAGACATATGATGAATAATTTTTCAAAAGTTTGACAAAACGAAAAATAATTTAATTTATGCCGAACTGGTAAAAGGTATCACAGGAAAGAAGAAAAGGGCAAAATAATGGGAGTAGTAGGTCTTTTGCACTCAGTAAAGCCATTGGCTGGCTTTGGGCTTTACCAAAATATGGCTTGTCTTAGGTGGGCTGTAGCATTTTTACAAAAAGTGCTGCTACAAGTGATGATTTGGAAATACCCTAGGTCTAGATGTGGCTAATTTAATTATTTTTTTAATATCTAAAAATAGCGAAAAAAACCCCCCCTTCAAAATCAAAAAAATTCTCATTCTTTAAAAAACATTCTAAGAATAAAAGAGAATTTGCGAAATTTCGCCACCCAGAAAAAAAATTAAAATGAGTTACAGAACAAACAAATTTGCAAATGGATTTATTTCTTTTTTTATAATTGGGGGGGGGGGAGGGGGGTAGTTTCTGTGTAGCCCAGGGTTTATTCTTTTTAAATGTTGTGATGTTGCTGAGGTGACAATCAACCATAACATAATTTAGCCAGATTTGGCTATATCTATATATATATATATATATATATATATATATAGGAATTAGAAAGGCAATCAGAATCCTTCTAATTTCTTGGCTACCTACTGGAACTGATCATAAAAATCTGGCGATTTGGAAATTTTCCCTTCGAAATTTGGCGAATTTTAGCCATTTTCATTCCATGAAAAAACCTGTGTGTAGGTAGGTCGAAATTTCGCGAAATTTCGCCAAATTTTTTTGGTGGAGCCTAACTGGAGTCTGGAACGTGTGAGAAAAAAAAAGAAAAAAATTAGGGGTCTTACCAAACACACACTCTGAGAGAGAGGAGGCACTTTTTGTTAAGTCTTCCAAAACCCCAGAATCCCCTGGCCTTGTCTTTCTCGCCTGTCTGTTTTGTATTCTCTTCTGTGTGGTCGGTTTGTTGCGTGAGCTCGGGAGGCAGGTAGGCTCTCTCGCTCGCTCTCCCTCTCTCGGTTTTTGTGCACCCAACTGCTGACCAAAAAGGGAAAAGCTCTTCAAACCTACCCAGCAGTCAGTCATCCATCATGTGTGGAATCCTGGCAGTGCTCGGCTCCTATGACAAATCTGCCGCACGACGAGCTCGCATTCTCGAGTGCTCTCGCAGGTGTGTAGTGTTTCTTGTTGTTGTTGTGGTGTTGATTGCTGTTTTGTTTTTATCCTATCTGGTCTTTCTTCTGTGGTCTTCTTCTTGGAGGAGTCTTCTTTTGTTGCCTGTGTGTTTGCTAGTTTCTGTGGGAGTATGGAGAAGCTACAGTCTAATGTAGTGTGTGTGTGTGTGTGTGTGTGTGAGTGATTGAACGCAACGGGAAATGTGTGTGGTGAATGATGATGCAGGTTGAGACACCGAGGGCCTGACTGGAGTGGGCTTTTTGTTGGGGATGGCGGAGGATGTTACCTTGCACATGAGCGCTTGGCCATCATTGATCCCGCGTCAGGCGACCAGCCGTTGTTCAATGAGACCAAAGAAATCGTTGTTGCAGTGAGAAGCCGCCTGCCCCCTTTTTCCTTAAACGCTGCTCTGTTTTATTTTATTCTATTTTGAGACAATTTTATTTCCGCAGTAGAAATGTGTGTAGATTCAGCAGGAAGTGGCTGTTGCATTTGTGCTACTGAAGTCGATCTTTCTAATCTACCGGATGTGCTTGCTGTTCAGGTGAACGGAGAAATTTACAACCATGAGCTTCTCAAGGCTGAAATGCAGCAACACAACTATCACACAGAGAGTGACTGTGAAGTTATTGCTCATCTGGTGTGTACCTCTTCCGGTGCTCTCTCTCTCTCTCTCTCCTGTACTTCTGGCATAGGGTTTAAGGTGTCAAATTATGTAGATCTTTCTTGCTTTGGTTTTAATGATGATGTTTTCATATCTGCTTGTTTCTACGACATTCATGTGCAACCTAAGCCTATCATATTCTGGACTTCATTGGATACATTTCTTTACTGTATGCATCATATTCAAGGAGTCATTGTATAGCATTTGAAGAATTCTCCTATATGCTACGACATGAATGGCAATAATAGGCCTGATAGTAGTCTACAAAAGGAGGATATGTTGCAAACATCTAGGGCATTTTTGACAGTTTAAGTTTCAAGGTCACTGCTGTTGTTTTGTCTATTCTTATGTGGGATGTGGATTGCATGGTCCAGTATGAGGAGATTGGTGAGGCAGTCGTGAACAAGTTGGATGGCATGTTCTCCTTTGTCTTATATGACACGCGAGACCAATCATTCATTGCAGCACGTGATCCTATTGGCATCACCCCACTCTACCTTGGGTGGGGCCTTGATGGTCTCCTTTCTTCACCTTCACTTTGGACTTTTTTTTATTTCACTTAGGTAGGAGGGCATGAGAATATTTTGCTTATTTAAGAAACTAATTGAGCTGCATGTGAATATGTAGCTTGACTTTACTTGACAAGAATGACATGAAACTGAGGAAGCAGATGCACATGGCAGGTTCCGTCTGGTTTGCCTCAGAGATGAAGGCATTGAAAGATGACTGTGAGCGTTTTGAGGAGTTTCCCCCAGGCCATATATATTCCAGCAAGCAAGGTGAGCAGTGGGCACAATTACCTCAGTCAATGTTGTTGGCTGAGAGCTGTCAGAAATGTGAGAAACTGAAATTTGAGTTCATGTGGTGCATTTTGTAGGGGGGCTGCGCAGGTATTACAACCCACCCTGGTTCACTGATATCATCCCATCAGAACCATATGATCCTCTCACACTGCGACATGCATTTGAGAAGGTATACTGTCTTTCTCCTTCTATAGTTAATGAATGGCTTCAGAATCTTCCAATATGATTCCAGAAAGGGAAGAACAGAGTGATTTTATGTGGGTTTAGGGTTTAGGGTTTAAATCAATTCTGTTCGCCACACTCAGCGAGGAACAATTCCTGGGTTGGTAGCGAAGCGCCAGTCTTTAGGGTTTGATGGCTTGGATACTTGCTTGTACAGGGACAAGCTAAAGTGGAATGAAGCTTACCCACATGTGCTAGTTACACCTTGAATGAGAAAACAATCAAGTTTTTTACTGGGTCTTCCTACTGCTTCTAGAATGTGACAGAAACTCAGGACACCATTTTTCATATTATTTTTTGCCTGAAATTTTGAGTAGATGATTACATACCTATAGCTGCTGTTCAGAGCTCATGAAGTCAGAGTAATTGCAGCTAGCCACTGTCATTCATGATGATGGTGATGATCTGATACTTTAGGAGTGACACTCACAAGGTTATGACCACACTTGTTCCTGGCATCTTTGTTGTGGTTTAACTACTGACATAATGGTAACCTTCAAAGTGTTGTTATGGAGTTAATGGTTTAATGGCAAAATTATAGGGAAGGAATGGATATAGAATAGCAAGCCTTGGAATATATGTAGCCTGGGGAGCTATATCTACCCAAAGAGATAACATATCCCTTAATAGCCCTTGAATGGGATTGCTGGCCTGTGTATGAGGTATTTTTGATTTGGCATCTTTTATTCAGGGGTTCTAAGCAAGGAAATGTAAGGATGTCACTTTTTTTGGCATCTATGTGGCATGGCAGGCAGTCATAAAACGGATGATGACAGATGTGCCTTTTGGAGTGTTGCTGTCTGGTGGCCTGGATTCCTCCTTGGTGGCTGCCGTTGCCTCACGACATCTAGCAAACAACAAAGGCTCCGACAAGTGGGGCAATAAACTTCACTCTTTCTGTGTGGGCCTCAAGGTAGTGGCTCATTACTTCATCCCTGCGGGTACTTATATGTTGTGTTGCTGTGGAGATGATGAAGTTGATGGGTGGTCGTGGTAGCCCATCACTTCATAATGAGGATGATGGTCTGACACTTTGTGAACAGCACTCATAAGAATATGACCACAGTCATTATTATCATTTTTGTTTTTGTTTTGCTTCATGCACAGAACTGTTACCTTCAAAGTTTTGTTGTGGAGTTTTCCCTGCAGTATCATGGATATGTATCTATGTTGTTCTGATTGCTTTATATGTGGGATTGTTGCCTATTGCCCTTGAGCCTGGGTGTAGATATGAGAACATGTTATGTTGTTATATGCTCCCTGTTGATGGCCCCTGAACAGGTGTGAGACTGGCACTTTTGTTCATACCAGTGTGTGTTTTTTGTTTTTTGTTTGTTTCTGTCTTCCCTTGTTTGGTTCTTTTTTGTGGCTTCCTGAGGAAGAGTTAACCTTGCTGTTTCTTCCTCATCGTGAGAATAGAGATTTCTCTATTCTTATGAAAGATATTGTTATATGCTCCACTATTGCTTTCACTGTTGGGATAGGTTGTTTTTCTTGTTGCTGGACTTCCAGGTGAATTTGTTGTAGACAGGTTCAACCTATAGAAATGGATGGTTTTGGAGTCCAAGAAATGACCAGGACTTGATGATGGAGTTGAAGAAGAGGTTTGTGATAACTAATTGTGTTCTCGGTGCAGGGATCGCCTGACCTGAAAGCTGCAAAGGAAGTGGCAGATTACCTTGGCACACATCATCATGAATTGTACTTCACTGTCCAGGTTAGCATGTACCCTTTCTGTAGCCAGTTGATTTCTGGCTATATGGAGCTGAGACCTTGAACAATGTGTTGTGCTTCAATATCTGTGGGGCACCTTTGGTCATGGCAGTTTTTGTTGAACAAAAGCTGTTGTGAGAGCTGTTGCAGGAGGGCTTGGATGCACTATCTGATGTGATTTATCACACTGAAACCTATGATGTGACTACAATCCGAGCTAGCACTCCCATGTTCTTAATGTCAAGGAAAATCAAGGCCCTTGGTGTTAAGATGGTAATCTCTGGTGAGGGATCTGATGAAATATTCGGTGGATACCTGTATTTCCACAAGGCTCCTAATAAGGAGGAACTCCATCGTGAAACATGTAGGAAGGTAGGACTATCTTTCCTTAGCTTCAGTCTACATTTTGTTCTGTCTCTAACTCAAATGAGAACACTGATTCTGTGAGCTTTTCAATTTTAGGGTGCTTTTCTCATTTCTAAATGACATCTTGTGAGCTGAATCACAGTAAGTGGCATTTGTGATGTCTTGTAGATGCTTCTTTTGTGCAGATAAAGGCACTCCACCTGTATGATTGCCTGAGAGCTAACAAGTCTACATCAGCATGGGGAGTTGAAGCACGTGTGCCCTTTCTGGACAAAGACTTCATCGATCTTGCCATGTCAATCGACCCTGCAGAGAAGATGGTGCAATTCTCTCTCTCAAGTTTACCACAAGATTGATTATTGTGCCAGGAGGTTCTGTTTTCAGTTAAATACAATCCACATGTCTAGTTGTAGCTTTCAGATAGAGCAGGGACTGAGATCTATTGTGACTTCAAATATTGTCTGTCTCTGCAGTATTTGGGTACTGTACTGCATCATGTATGCTATTTATATTGAAGGCATATGGCCCATGGTTCTTTGTGCAGGTGCAACTGAAAGAAGGACGTATTGAAAAATATATATTGCGGAAAGCATTTGATGACAAAGATGACCCATTTTTGCCACAGGTTGATTCTTCTCGCTGTCTTGTTGCGGTGCACTAGTTCAACACTGCTGGCTTACGGCAGCCCTCAGAAGTGTTTTGTTGATTAGATTCTCTGTTTTCCTCCACTATTCATGGGAGCAATTATGCAGGATCCTGCTATCCACATAGATAGAATCCTGATATCAGGATAGAATCCACATGTCTCAAGTTGTAGCAGGATATTATGGAGAAATGTGAGGATTTCTAGCAATCAATCTCAATTGCTTAGATATTTCACTTTGAGGCAATTTTCTAAAGGGGGGATGGATTGGTACTGTGACAGCACATTTTGTTCAGACAAAAGGAGCAATTTAGTGATGGAGTGGGATACAGCTGGATTGATGGGCTGAAGGATCATGCAGCTAGTCATGTAACCTCCTTGCTACTTTTATGTCCCTGTATTTCCTTCAGGGTTACTCAGGGACTTGCATAGTGTGAAGCTGAAACAGTTTCCATCAAAGAATTGGTGTTGCCTCATTAATTGCTTGTTGATTATCCAATACACAATGGAAAAGGAGATGGTCAGTTGCTGAAGAATGTAGCATGTCTTGATCATGAAAATGTGCAGGTGACAGATCTTATGATGGCAAATGCTGTCCATGTGTACCCGCACAACACACCAGGCACCAAGGAAGCCTATTACTATCGCATGCTCTTTGAGAAACACTTCCCTCAAGTCAGTACTTTTGACTCTTCATCACTTCTTTTGAACTTTGGTGGTCATGGGATTGGACATTTTCTCTCATATGCAATTTGGATGTACCGTCATGAGCAGCAAGACTGCCTGTTCTCGGCTGAGAAAAACCTCACCTTCCATTTCAGTTATTGATGTATGCATGTGCACAATCACTTGGACACAGAACAGTTATCCGAGTGTCATGCACAGAAATAAGACGGTCATACAAGTATGTGGATGAAGTAGTTCCAGTACTGATATGGGTTATGCATAGCAAAGTTGGAACTTGATCGATCCTCTCTTACCTTAGGCCCTTCCACTGCGGATTCTGGGCATGTTGATAAAGAAAGTCTTCAGAGTAACAATTTGTGTATATTCTATAGAGTCTCAGTTTGAAAAGGCGATGAAATTGTGTATGAAGTACTATCAGACACGCTTGAGATTTAGTGCTCAATCTTGTTACCTACCTAACCCTGACAAGTGTGGTTGTGTGAGTTCAAGATCTAGATTGCCTATTTAGGTGACTAGGGGATACTACAATAGCACAAACCTGTGAAAAAAAATAGTAGCGTTTGCTGCAGACATTGAAGAACTTTAGGAATGGATTTGTCAATCATTAGAGCATCAAATTGTTTTTGTCACTGAAAAAGTGAAGTTATCCTCTCAGTGAGTTGGGTCCCAGCTGTTGTGATCCCTTTCTGACTGTCTGTATATGGCAGCAATCAGCACGATTCACAGTACCTGGAGGTCCAAGTGTGGCATGCAGTACAGCAGCTGCTATTGCCTGGGATAATGCATGGTCAAACAACTTGGATCCGTCAGGCAGGGCAGCTTCAGGTGTACATGTGGCAGCCTACACAGAGGAGTCTCCTGTGGAGGTTACAGACATCAATGGATCTGTAGAGGAGTCTCCAAAGAAAAAGCCTAAGCTTGTTGATGGCAATGCCCTAGAGGTTAGTGCACTTGCTTGATAGAAAACACTAAAATGTGTATTGATGACAGAGCCCACAAGGAAGCAAGTTGTAGGTTGCTTGGATTCCCTTTTCTCAAGGGTTGAGAAGCTCTTTAGAAGCTACTCATTATTTGCTTATATAACTGGTAATTTTCAGATAAGGTATGCTTGACCTTACAGATGCGCACTGTAAGAGATACAGTAAATTGGAGCTGGATACCTCTCTAGCCCTGGGTTGATACCTGTCTCTCTATTTATACTAGATAAATGTTTCATAGAGACATGCTTCAAATTTATTTGCTGTAGTATCTGCAGTTTTGAATTGGGAATTGAAGTTTCAAAGGTGGACTCTAGGCTTCACATGAGGGTTAACAAACATGAAGTAATGTTCCAGTGCTTCAAGATCACAATACAAAATGCTGGTAGCCAGCGTTGAACCCCATTGGTGTGTGATCCAACACAGTTTCAGGTGAAGCTTGGTTGAAACGTAGTAAATATAACATATTAACCACTGAATCATCATTCAGAGAGGGCTTGAGAGATGGATCAAGATTTCCTCAGTACCAAGTACTTCTCTGCGTTAGCAAGCCTGATTGATCTTGTGCACATAAACTGTGCACATGTACATTTATGACTCCCCAAGTTATTTGCTCATGATTTAATTTTCTTCATCTGTAGGCACAAAAGTGCATAAATTCAGATAGCTTCAGTATCTCCTGCTTCCATACCCTTTAAGGCACAGGTCCATGGAGTGTAGAATTGGTATTGTCCTAGGCATATGCTGTCCATGGCTGTGACAACATGATCGTCAAGATTCAAGTGTCACAAGTGATCAAATGAGTTGAATCCAATCATCAAATTCTACTTACACCAAATTCTAATTCGAAGGGTGTGCCCTACACATAACAAACATTCTGGCATTTTTCTCCTGATCTCCATCTTCGTCCTACTTTCAGGGGAAGACTTATCCTGTTCACCAGAAGTCCTGCTTCTCCTGTCTGAGTTAAGACTGCAAATCATTCAACAGTGTTCTTACATTAGTTGAAGAAGTTCATGGAACAAAGTAAAACAGGGGGAATATAAACAAGGGAATCGCTATTTTTTCCCACAAATAGAATTATTTTCACTATCTGCATCATCGTACTCTGGTCACAATGATTGACAAGTTGCTCTGAAATAAAGTCACTGTAGTTTGAAAATAAGAAGAGTTTGCAAACTTACGAAAGGCTAGATTCCTTGAACCCTGAATTGCAAAAAGCCAAGGTAAGCAAGTTGTGACCTTACACACCATCATAGTGAGTACTGGCATTCTGTGCTCCAGGTGCAGACTGAGACAGTCTCTTGCATCACAAACACTTGAAACAAAACTCATTAACTGGAACAAAATCCTTCTTTTTCACTGCAGTATATCAATCCTTCCTTTCTCCATTTAATTTGACCTGCATCAAGTGAACAGGTGGTTGGGTATGATCTTGTATATAACTGAACAATTTCAAGGGAAAAAAAATCAGAACATTACATGTTTCTAGTTGGGATATCCACCCTATTTATTGTGTATCAACAAAAAATGTACAAACTGTCCATGACCTAGGGTATGATACCAACCTGAATTCTAGGTGACACTCAAATGCTCAGTCTGTTTGCAAGAGCTCAGAGGACAGGGACATTTATTAATTTCACTTGGTGGAGTTCTTTTCCTCTTCCACGTCCTCACAAGCCTTCCCCAAATGGTATGGACACACCATACATAGGCCACAGAAATCTATGGAGCACATCCGGCAGCGAAATCGGTTGGCTGCCTTGTGACACATTGCAGACCGTGATAGACGGTGCCCTTCATTGTCAAGCTCAATGAATGGTGCTGTGCGGTCCAGTTCTGGCACCCCTGTGAGGGCAACTCCTGGGGGGACCACACCTATAACTTTTTCAAACACCACTTTGCAGCCTGGACATTTCACAAAAGCTGCATTTTCCTCAAAGAGGGTCTCATTGGCTGCCTCTTCCCACAACCTGGCATAAAACAGAATCTACTATCTGTGAGGTCACCACAAAAGCAAGAGAATTTCAAAACAGTCTTCACGCCTCTTAAGTTGCATTTGATTTTCAAAAAGCTTTGAGCCTTTGCAATCCTCACCAAAGCTGTTCTTCACACAAAAAGCTCCAACAGGCCTCCTGAAAATACTAGCACTAAGACTTCAAGAGCTGCTGACAATCTGATGAAGGTCTCACAGACAATCCCATAAGAGACTCAATTTGACCATGAGAACAAATCTCATGAATGGTGCTACATCAAACAGTTGATCTAGAATAAATATATCCTATGAGATTGCAGAGAACTCCACAATAACAGTTCAAGGGCAACTGTTGTGTCAATTGCAGTCAAACCCAACACAAATGCAATCAGTGGAGCCATAACCTTGGGACTCTCATGCACAAAGGAGCAAACCATCACCTTCATAATGAATGACAGTGACTAACTGCAGTTACTGCTCCCCCACTGACTTCATCGTTTCTTGACTGGTAGTGCCAAATTGTATATAATAACTGCTCAAAACTCTCTCCTCACATGACACAGAGAAAAGGAGGGAAGATCAGAAGACATGCCTGAAGGCCTCGGGGGCAAGAATTTGGCAAGCAGAAAGAGAAATTTGTCCACTACATGAAGGTTTAGGGCATGGAATCCATTCCAACTGCTGCCTGGACAGAACCCTAAACGACTCCACTTGTGGCTCATGCACTTGTTCCTTGATCCGGTCTTCATCTTCAGTCTCTCCTAACACCATCACCACCTTTGTGCTTTCCTTTCTAAACCTGCTGCTGCTCTCCTTCTCATTTCCCTCTTGCTGAGTTGCCCCAGTGAGCAAGGAAACAACATGAAGCTGAACACAAGTGATACAAACAAGGCAGGTACAACTTAACATTGAAGCGATTAAGTGTAAACCAGCCGATTCCTCACAAAGCTCACAAAAGAAAGATGATTCTTCTTCTTCTTCTTCTTCGTCATCAGTGTCGTCTGAAAGAAAGACAACGTCCTTCTTCCTGTTGCATAATTCCGGCCGGCTAGCAGTGTTTCCCCTCGTCTGCAAGAAGAAGCCTGCTCCGGAACCGTCTCCCTTGGATACTTCAAATGTTGAAGACCCACTATGTGACGCTTCACCCACCAGAGGTGGGTTGTTGTTATATGGTGAAGTTCCAAGCTCGGAACCACCACCACCCCCATGGCTGCTACCCAGAGATTGACCATAAACCCTAGATTCAGGCGGCAGCAACGGAGGTGTGTCAGCGATGATGAAACCCGTGGCTAAGTCTCCATCTTCATCTTCATATTCCCCCTTCACAAAATTCAGCGATCTCGCTGCCCTGCGAATAACACTCTCGCTGGGCGGCTCAAGGATTTGCTCTACCACCGGATCGCCTTCCAACAACCCGTCCATGACATTTGGAAACGTGCTCCGCGACGACGACGACGCTGCTGCTGCTCAGAGTGCAAATCCAGCGACCAAATTTTCCCTTGTCCTGCTCGCACAAGCTCCATAACCAAACAGATAGGGATGAACAGTCTGGATGTAAACCTAATTCTTGTGGATGATTAACCAAGATTTGTACTTTTTCACATATTTCATCCAAGAAAGGCTAGATACCTACAGAAAAACTAAAACCAAAACCAAATCCATCCAATCTCACACTGTTGATAGGTTGTGTACAGGAGTGGCAGTTCCAGAGGAGGTTGTGTATTGGGGCCTTGTCTAGGGTCTAGGGTTTAGACCCTTCCCTTACATAAAGCACAGTAAAAACTAGTTGTGTTTGCCCCATACATGCTTGGTAAAACTTTAAATTGGACATGCATGTTTAGCATGAGTTCATATGATCAAGAGTTTACATTGGTGTGCAAGCATGGTAAAGTTTACAAAACAAGAGCTAATACAAACTCATCTTAATTTTTTATCCTTTATTTTTCATATGAAGGTAATAAAGTAGCATCAAAATGGGTGGAATTATAATTTAAAATATTGGTCCTTTTTTATTACATGTATAAGAATCTACTTTCAAAAAAGTAGGAGCTAAGAAGGTTTGAAAATAAATGTTCAAAAAATATGCCTATTTACTAAGTGTAAATTCATGGTTAAAGAACTTTTGACACAAAATATTTGATGGAATATATTTATATAAGGTTAGGATGTAAAGATAATTGTATTCTTAAAGGGACCATAAATAATCTAGTGTAATTTATATTTATTAAACACATAATTTACAAAAGTTTACATTGCAAAAAATAGATTGCAAAAACTACTTGTATCTTGGAAAACCTACTTTCAATTTATTTCTATGATGCAAAATTTTGAAACTAATGCATAGTAGTGAAAAACTATCTTATTTGATATAAAAACATTCAATCTATAATTGTTTTCTAATATGTTTTATTACTATTTTATATCTACTTTGCAAGTAGAAAAACAAGGCAATAAAATTAATCATTTTATATTGCTTCTGCCATTATTTACCAATGCCATTCTTAAGAAATAGTAAAAGTGACACACCTTTAAGTTTTTCATGCGGCATTTAAAGTAAAAAATCTTGTCGATTTTTAATTTTGTAATGGATTGCAAACTCAAAGCATGTTCCTTAGTTCCCAAAAAAAGGGCATGGGAGGTTCCAAATGAGATTAAGACAAGTTCATAAAATTAAATTTAAGATGAAGTCAATATATATAAATTTAAAAAAAGGTGATTAATGTAAATTGAAGCCAAAATTGTCCAATGAATAAAGCACGAAATACACATAGTCACATGATTCATCATGGTTTGAATGTGGGAGTAGTCATCATTCTCTTTCCTATAACATATTTTGTAAATGACAACATGAACTACATTGAAATGTTTCAAGACCTTGAATTTTTTTTTAAACTACTAAATTAGGAACCATATTACTTTGTATGTTCGTGATAAGTCTCTCATATGCAAATTAATTTTAAATCCCATAAGGGAAAAATTGTAGCCCTTTAAAAAAATAATTTCAATACCATATCACATGCTCCAATCAAAGGTGCTTTGGCCCTTCTATTTGATGTTTTAGTTGTTAAGAGTCAAACTACAAGCTTGACTCCCAACCATTTTCTCAACCATACCTTGTGTTTTAGATCTTCAAGTGGGAAATGCAACCCTACTTTAGATACTTAAAAACATTTTCAAAAACCTAAAAAAAATCAATTTGGACAAGCTTTGGTCTCTCAAAGTTTGTCCCAAAGATCCACAATACTAGAGGATTTGAACTCCCAAATTGGAAATCCACTTAGAAATATTGAAATTTGTTTTTCCACATTTTTGTCCTACGACATTCTTTCAATTTATTCCCCTCGCCATGGCAAGGCTACAATTGCAACAAAATGTCTAAGAATGCGAGGCATTGATGAAAAACAATAATAGAAAACCCAAGGAGGCTTTACCACTAAAGAGAAGCATCTCCATCATGTTTCTTCAAAATTTTATAGAAAATGGCTTTGTAAGCTACAAAAAAAGAACAAGAAGTTTAACCTATTCAAAAGACGTATAACAAAGAAACATGAAATGTAGAGAAGCTTGATAATTAGCCAATGTTGGGATCATGAAAACTTGGGTTTCGTTCTATAGTGGTAAGTAACAAAGGCAGGCATGCACAAGAGATGGGGGTTTAAATGTTACCATACAAAAAATCAAAGAGAAACTTCATAGAATAAAAAAGGAAACAATCACCAAACAATGAATACCTTGTTGTTGTGAGGTGTTTGACTATTTGCAATTGAACTTTGATATGTATTTGCTTGAAAGATCAACTTGTGGAAACTTCACACATAGAAGTTAAGCTTTGATACATGTTTGTTTGAAGGATTAACTTGCAAAAAAATTGTGCATAGAAGTTCATGACTCCATGTTCTTGACAACCATTGGCAACATAATACATATGCCATTTACTTACAAAACACAACCCACAAAAAAAAAGGGTGCCATCATTTCATCACTGAAAGTCACTCAAATGAAAAAATGAACATTTCCATCAAGTTGCCATGACTATCAAAGTTCAATGGAAAGTGAAGGATTTTTCATTTCCTTCAAATCACCATCATGTTGCCATCAAAGGTCATTGTGAAAAACAAAGATAGTGAAAAGGAGATGGGAAGAATCACCAAAACTTGCTTCAAATCAATAATAGACAAATGAGAACAAAAAAAAAACATATATGTAACAACACATACCAAAACCTCAAAACCAATAACTCCATGATCAACCTTGCTAAACAAGTGCTTCTTGATTTTTCTCAAATAGCAAAACTGCCAGTCCAATTCAAAAATAATTTCTCATGAAACCTTCCCCACCAATGTAGTTCCAACTTTAGTTGGTACGTGACATAAAACATAAGATTAGGTTTCCCTAGTAATCAACTTGTAATTGGATCCAACCTAGGCCCAAAATCTTGAAATGGCCAATTCTAGTTTGGATTTGGAAGTTTGCAAAATATACAATGGTCCCCACAATGCCCAATAATTTAAAACAATTGATTGTTTCTAATTGATTGGCCAAACTGATTGGCCTAGGTGGTGGCATTTAAATGGAACTTCACCTTATACCATAGTACCTGAATGATTTTGGCAACAAATTGCTGAATAATTAATTAAATTTTTAAATCTTAACTTCAACACTTGGTTTTTTTTATCCGCTATAGTGTTTAAGTGTCTAGGGTTGAAGGTCTACGGTTCAAACCTAACAATCTAACTTTTTTGTTTTTTATTGAAATTTCAGCACAAATAATAAATAAATTTTCTTAAATTCGGCAAAACCAAAAATAATTTAATTTATGACAAAATCGTTTAGATACTACGATAGTGTCAAATATTTTTGAGTTTGTGAAAACAATACCACTTTAATTTACGTTAGTTGTGAGAAACAATGGCCAATGCCCAAGTAAGGGGTGTGGATGGACCTATCATAAAGCACTCGGAGAAGATTCCTATTCTATTTGGAGTGCACTTTATATTTATGAATAACCTTCCTAAAACACAATGGAATGGCAATATTAAACCCTTCAAGAGTGAGATGGATCTTTTACATACTTATAGGTGCAGGATCCCCTCCTTAAGTGTATGTGTAACATCCTCCTTCCTTGTATGCCTCTTGATCTTCACATGTTTAGGTTCATGATAACCTTTCCCTTGTGCTTGACGTGTAGGGTAAAGCCAAAAGGTGGGGGGCCTAAACCCTAAACCCTTGGAAAGTCCGGGGCAAGATTCAGCTATGGCCTCATCCTAGGCCCTTATTGTGAGAATGTCTCCCCACCTTGGGATGTTATCCTATGTGTAAGGCATTGAGAGAAATTTTTTAAGTGAATATGAAGGTCACTTTGTCTATTGTGGTATTTTTGTTCAAGGATTGATAATCCCAAAAATCAAGTCATTTTTTTCATTTCAAGTTTTTAATCTCCCTTTTTGGCTAAAAGTTTCCATTAAGAAAATCACCATTATTCATGTGTGTATTGTGTGCAAATATAGTAAAATGATATGTTAGAGGAGGTAGAGTTTCAAAACCTTTGGGTGGCATATGAAACTGCAAACAATGGTAGAACTGCAGACAAAAATGATGAGAAATTGTGGAATGATATAGCTTGTTTTAAGATGCAAAATGAATTTGAGTTTTTGGAAAAAAAAAAGAGAAAGCAATGTACAAGAATAAATCTCTCACACAGATTGGAAGTTTGTTTGATTTGTTGGTTTTGGAGCTCCATTTGTGAGCATCCCCAAAATCAGAATTTTGGTATCACCCTAATATTTAAATTAGGGTTTTTAAAGTAAACTATTTTCAACAGAACTGAGGGTCACTTGTTGGGGCGTGGGTGGTGGTGTTAGATTGAACATGTTGGAGACTGAACATGGATGCTCATGAGTGCAAAAATGTTTCTTTTAGGAATTTTTGTTTGTAGCCAAAGTGGCAATCATCCCTAAGGAAGATTTAGCCAAATCTGACAACATATCAAATAAAAAATAAAAAGTCTTTAATCATCCTTCTATATCATTGGCCACACTATGAAAATCAAATATGTATACAAATATGGTGATTTAAAATTATTTTTTTCCTCCCTCACTACTAGTGATTAAAAAGCTTGGAAATGACTTCATTTTCAACTCTATAATTCTCACATTTTTTACGGAATTTTGTTAGTAAGAAAAAGGCGGCTCGTGACTACAGTTAAACACATGCGGCCTAGAACTCAAAGTCAGACAAACCATGAAGAATGTTGTCACAACAGTTGGATCTGACTGGTTGCTGGGTGTTTCATGCGCACCACAAACAGTACTAGTTTATTAACTCGTTTGGTGCGCTGGTAGTTTACAGGTCCCACCTTGATTCTAGCTCTTAGCATGATGTCATTCCACACCCGACTATTGGCAAACCGCGTATTGAGGAATTTGTAGGCCATTAATACACCTGACCTTTGGGTGCGACAAAGTTTTTGTCTTTTGACAACTCTCAAGCCTCATACCAAAAGTTTGGACTTTAGAGAACTCTACAATAATAAGTCTCAAAGCAATAGTAGTGCTGGGGATCGTTACTTCTCATCAACTTTCACAATAGTCACAATGGGTGGGGATGGATATGGCTGATTTTCTCTCAACTTCCACTGCTTGTAGACTCCTTGATCATTACTGTTTCAGATATTAATGACTTTTAGAACTATAGTTCTAGATCGTCCAGATTTTGAACTCTTAACTAAACCAAGATCATGTCCTTCTTTTTCATATTTTCTTCCTCTTCTTTTCTTCTGTCATCGCTTTGTTTTCTGTGGAATAAAGTCTTGCAAGTTCACATGAATCAAGTCAATTGGACAGTTTACAAAGTCAAGCAAAGTTCCTGTCACTCACAGTTAATAATAATAATACCCTGTCAGATTTAGCAAAAAATTAATTGAGAAAATTGGACAAACAGAAATTCTCAAACATTCCATGGGAACTTTGATGGATTGTGTATGTGAAAAATTATAAATCCATCTAGTCCATGTTGGGTAATTACATTTTACAAAAAGAGTTCAAGTCAATTGGCAAGTTCACAAAATACAAGGTGCCACATCTTTTCCAACCGTGCACACACATAGAACGTCGTGACTCAACTATGGCCACCTCCATTTTATAAGAGAAAAAATGAATCGTTTGTAATTAAAAGCGATGGAGACATATGAAACAAATCTTTGCAACTAAAATGTAACGGAGACATGATAAAAAGATCTTTGGAACTAAAAAGCAATGGAAACACAATTAAATCTATTTCAAAACTTAAAGTTATAGTTTCACTTTTGAATAATTTCAAAACATCTTATGGAACAGATATAATGATGAAAAAAATAATGAAAAATAAATGAATAATTTCAAGAAATCTTATGAAAATAGTTATGATGATGAAACCATAATGGACAAGAGACATAGATACAAAAAAACCATAATCAAAATATTAGGCACTTGCCTGTCAAAAGTGACCACCCCATAGGGGGTAATAATACTAATGGCAGCCCTAGGGTATGTGAGGAGTGAGGACCAAGTCTCTCAAGCTTGGTGGTACCCAGAGGTCAGAGCACCTAATTAAGAAGCCCCAATGAAGATGGGCCTGGGTACTACACCCATCACTTTAAATTAGTGCGGATGGTTGTTCAAAACTTTAGTTCAAAATGAACATTCACACTTCATGGAACTTTAAACTTCTAATTCTAAAACCCTATTATGACTTAACCCATGACTAAACCATGGTCCATTACCTAAGTCAATTTGGACATTAAACTGGGTTGCTAGTTAGTTTAGGGTAAGCCATCACCCATTGACCACCCAACTATTATAATGGTAATTATAGTAAGCTGAGCGCCTCCACTGCTGCTACATATATTTTCTCTAGTCTCTTTTTCATTTCTTTTTGGTCCATACTTGTGGCTTAAATCTTAAGTATGAGAGACATGCAAGCAAGATAAGTGGACCACTTGGATTAAAAGTAACTAGGCTAGTTAATAAACAAACAGATCACGTCATGATAAGTCCAAAATCTCACCATTTCTAGATTCCTTCCAAAACACCAACTTGAAATTTATCATAGTAGCCTAGATACTAGACACACATAACAAATGCTTTTTTTTTTCAACCGCACCGCCCTCCCTCCCTAAATTTTATCGTTCTTTATTTTGACCAAAAAATTGGGAATTTTTTTAAAATTTTAATTTTCGAGCGTGAGTTGGAAATTCCATTAATTTGGGCTAAAATTTAGTAAGAAATCGCCAAAAAAAAAAGATATTAAACGATTGAAAATAAAATAAAATAAAGTAATGTGCACTCCACGCGTTGTCCTGGTTCTCTTTTTCTTTTTCCCTTGTTTTTTCTTTCCCCCCAAACTTCCCAAATTTCCAATCAATGTAAAATAGTGTTTTTTTTTTAAAATTTTTTTTGTAGAAGCGCAGTTGACTCAACAGCCACCCAAAAAGGCCACAAAAATGACTGATTGTTTTTGAATTTTTTGCCACTGTAATAACTAGCCTGTCGCATTGCAGATTCTCCCGCTTTGTCGCCAATCGCGCGCTCTCTCTCTCTCGCAACGCTGCTATTACGTCTGCGAATTTTGATTGCCTGCAGCAGCGTGTTTGCGCGTGAATCGGGAGCAGTCTGAAGGATCGCAGTAATGCTTCACCGCTGCAGAGTGGCGACGCTTATTTTGTTGTTGGTAGTTTAAAGAGTAGTTTAGCAAACTTTTGGTGATTTTTTTTTTCTTTCACTCTTTTGTTGTAAGTGCTATTAGAATTCAGATTGGGAAAGCCATAAATAGAACCATTGGGAAGCTGCTGAGTAATAAGCTTCGATGTTTTGTTGTTTCCGGCAGTTGTGTGCTAGAATCAGTCAATCTGTTGTTGCAGTTGGTTGTTGGCAGCTTCATTCTTTTGTGTTTGAGTTGCATGGTGGAGTGGTGAGGTTGTGCTTGCAGAACTTATAGTGTTGGAAGTGGTGCTAGGATTGTGAGAACATGAGGTGAGGTGAGGTTTGCAGTAGGTAGCAGGGGCGATGGGGCGGGATGACTATAGCAGTAGTAGCTTCCAGGTAGCGGATGAGGAGGAACATGAGGAGAAGGATTATGCATGGCCGCCGCGGCAGCAGCGAGCGCGGGCGGCGGTGGGGGGATATATGCGTATGGAGAAAGGCGGCTGTAGTAGTAGTAGTAGACCTAGAGCAGTGACGGTGCTGGTATGGAGTCGTGACGGTTTCTGCTCGAGGCTCGCTCCTGCGTCTCGTGGGGTTCGTCGAGTCGGGCGACGAGTGGTGTTAGCGTTGTGGAGACGAGTCAAGTGGCTTTCTGGCAGATTGCTGCGACGAGGAGGAGGACGAAGAAGAAGAAGAGATTTGAGAGTTGGCAGCAGTGGTGGTGCTTCTTCTTCCAGCCGCAAGTCTTCAATCGAATGGCCTGGGAAAGCGGCCAAGGCGAAGCCTAGCTTTTGGTCAGTAGACAAGGAACATAGATGGCCAGTGCAAGGATGGTAGCCAAATTTGTGGACATAGATACATACTTGAAAACTACTGCTGCGCTGAACTTCAACAGCAGGATGGATGTTGTGGGGGAATTCTGCAACAAATTGGCGAAGACTTTGCATGTTGTAAAGGAGATCATAGTTGTGTTCAGAGCAAAAAAGATTTATGTGATCTTCTTGCAGCATCAAACACAAAGAAGAAAGGTGTGAATCTTTGTTGTCACAATTTCTCTCGATTTTAAAGTCCCCAGTAAAACTGAAATAGTTTTTGGATTCACACAGTTTGAACCCTGTTTTGTTTCTCCTGTTTGAAACTCAGGTTCCTGGACTAGAGCCAAGTGATGGAAACAACGTGATTAGTTTGCCTTTCTTTCTGTAACACTTGTGCGTTGAAACCACTTGGCAATCAGCACAGGGGTGGTTACTGTGTGCTGACCACATTTTTACCATCTTGATTCAATGTTACAATAACATTTCTGGTGACATATTTCCAACAATTCAGTTGCCACTGTTTCTCATGTAGTGATGATGATTATATCAATGAACTTCAAATGAATGTACCATCTTGTTCTGCCCATAATGCCTGAGCTTCAGGTCTCTGTCCAACTCACTGAATTCTGAAACACGTTGCTAACATGCCTCTGCAGATTACAGTTGAGCATTGTATAGGGTAGGGAACTGATTTGCCCTCTTCCATTGCAAAATGCAGTACATGAAATCAACACAACCACCCCACCAGAACAGCTCAGAAAGGAGCATTCTCAGTATTGGAGAGCAATGATTTTTTTTCTTTTTTTAATTTAGATCTTTCTCTACATGTTTGTGTCATTGTCTCATTCTAAAGGTGCTGATGGAGTTCTGGATCTTCAGATGCCAGACCTGGGACATCAGCCATCCATCTCACGACACATGTTAGAGAACAAATTGTTCCTTGGCACTCATTTCTTTAACATGGGATACCAATAACTGAATTTTCAAGAGCTTCTCAGCAGCTACACAAGGAATAGTCAAAGTTACACCAGTTGTACTGCACTTGATTTGGAAGCCCCTGCATATGTCCAACAAAGTGCCACAGAAGCATGCAATCTAAATGTTCATTAACATGACAGAATGAACATTTTAGCTCTGCTCTCAGGCCTGTTGCAACAGATACAAACATCTACTGCTCACACCTCCTATTATGATGGGCGCAGGTCACTGTTTCAAAGGATGGATTCCACTTTCGCGTGGAACATTTAGGAGTGGATAACAGAACTTGGATGAGCCTTGTTGTTTGTGAAAACCTCGGTGCACACACAGATGTGTGAAAGAATGGAATGAATTGGATCCATCACATCTCAGACCAGATGCAGCAGATAAATGTCACTTATAACCTTCAAATTATTTTTCTGTTTCCAGCATAAGCCCACACCTGTGTACATCCACATGCAACTGATAAATACCACCTCTCAGCATAGCCACAGTTTACTCCAATGCAGCAGGTACAGAAATCCAATCTGTGAAAACAGTCAACTTATAGTCCACTACAAGGAACACACTGACCTCCCAGCTTCCTGTACACACTGCACTCCCATCTGATGCCATGCCAAGGCAGCTTACCCAACTACAGTGTCCCTCTCCCATCCCACCTCCTAGATTTGTTATCACCTGCATCAAGGCACATTCACATGCTCTGCAGATACACTTATTTTGCTCCTTGAAATATAATCATTTCTCAAAATTACCTTAGGGTCCCATGCAGAGCATGCAATTGTCACAAGATGGTCCATATAATGCAAACTAGCAAAGTCCTTAATTCTGTTGAAATGTCTGATTTCAGACAAGTCAGGACCTGCTAATGGTCTGCACCACATGTTGAAGAAATCACCTTGCTGAAGGTCATTGACTCTGAACCATCCAGATGTCTAACATGTCTCCAAATATTATGTACAATGTAGCTAGACCAGCCACTAAGTGAAGAACACTGGAATAACTGCTCTGAGACATCAGGATAATGCGCTAAGAACCACAAGGAAGAATAGGGTCAGATCTTCTAACACGTTAAAATGATAGCAAGCATACCTCGGCCAGAAGGTGTCCCAGATGTAGCAGTTGACATAGCCCACAAACAGGAGACATCCTGAATTGGAGAAAGCAGTAGAGGTGACATCGGAATGGCCCCTAGAGGTGGCATGCTGTCAATGTAGTGCTGGAGCTCATGGCCCATGAGTGTATCGAAGAAACAGCATACTCCATCACTCCCTGTCCCAAAATGATGGCCATCAGGCAGGAACTGCACTTATTCACATCACCACCTTGACCTTGAAAAGTGCGCAATGCCTGAGCAGGTGTTCTCATGTTCCACAGCTTTGCTGTTGAAACACATGATCCCAAGATAAACAAGCTTGAGTCCTTTGTGCTAATGGACACACTGTCTCTTGTAATGTATCTTATCCTTTCAGCTATCACCAAAGTGGGTTAGCAGGACAAAAATCTTAGAACATCATCTTTCTCCACAGTTAATAATAGAGATAGAACTTGATAACAAATGAATTGTAGAGACAAGATCCTGTGAACAAATCACATGGCCACATGAAACAACACTTCTTAATTCCAAGTTGAACCCACTCTGGACTTTGCCACTCTGAACTTTGCACCAATGACAACTAAAAATGCACAGAAGCAGAAATTGCAACTTGCTAGACTGGTACCTTCCTGCCCTCAAGCAAGACAATTTGCTTCTGCAATGTAGAGGTTCAAGAGAAAGGTTTCACAGACAGGAAAGTCCCAGCCTCTCATTTAAAGCTATTCTGTAAACAAGGGTGAAACCAAGCAAGTGCCAAGCCCTTCTCCCACAGTATGCAATCAGACTGGAGGGCAGGTCACACTAAGAACAATGTAGGATCAGTGGGGATTCACCTCACGATGTCACCATTATGTCCAGATGGAGAATCTCCTCCAAAAGTATGTAAGCACTTGTTGGCTTCAGCATCCCATAAAATGCATGTTTGGTCTCTGGAGCTGGTGAGAATATGGGCGTCATGATTGGGCACATAGTGACAACATGAGAGGTAACCCTTATGGCCCATGAGTGTGTGGGACACGGAGATTACCATCCTTGTCAGGCAAAGAGCTAAGATGGAAAATCAAACATACATTATCCAATCCACCACAGGCCACTGCAGTTCCAGCAGGTGAGAATGCTGCTGTCATGACCCAAGCACAAGCTAGCAATGGCATGAGTCTTTTGGCTTGACACTGCATTCCATACAATAGGTCTCCCATCCTGTGATGCTGACACTATCCATGTGCTCTCCAAGTATGACCAGTCCAGTGCATATATCTGAAATTTACCATGAGTGTCAAGCACTGCAAAATTTCTTTTATTAACTATGTTGAAAAGATGTGAAATTGATATCAGCTTTGAGAACTGGATTGAGCTGCACTGCCTCACCACTCTAAGTAAGACCCAACCAACTGCAAAATGGAGAGAGGGAAGGTGACATACCTTCCCTGTATGTCCTTGCAGAGTTCTGCAGCACTTGAATTTGTTGACATTCAACCTGACAGGTTACCGTCCATATTGCCTTGAAGATCTAACCACTGTGCAGTTAATCCAAATTGCAAGTATTGTTCAGTGAGGACAGCAGTAGCAATGTAAAGGTCCAGGAAGAGAAGATAAAATAAAATAAAAAATTCCTACAGAGGAGAAGAGAGAGCCTGAGGCCAAAGAATACAGACCTTCACCAAACTATTATTTCCAGACTTCTTTTTTCTCTGCAGTCTCAGCAAATGACCTAATCTCTCTCTTTCTCCACTGAGAATCATCATCTGAACATAATGTTCATGCTGCGAAAATACTACTCTCGTTCCCTAAAAATTTGCGTTTGCTTCAATCCTACACACAAAAACACACACACACACACTGAAACAACTCCAGTTCTTGACAGCGAGTTCCCCACAATCGCGAGCAAAATTTTCCCTCTCTTTTAACAACTGAAAGTAAGAGCTTATTACACATCGCCTTCCCGGATTGAAGAAGTAACAGCTAATAAAACAGACCAAGAAGAGAAAAATGCGAGAGAGAGAAAACAAACGGTGAATGTCGCACAACTGCACGCGCCGTTCTCGCAGTCGTTGCAGCAGCTCCTGCACTTGCTGTTGCGCGACGCTGTAATGCTCTCCGACTTCGGACAGCGCCATGGCTGCTTGCGATGGCCCCCGTTGTGGGCCGCATCACCACGCCCTTCCTTGTGCTCGCTCGCTCCGTGCCTGGTGCGTGTTGGCGTATGTAAGCGTACGCCAGAAGAAGCCGCATGTAGGCGAACACCGTAACGTACTAGTTGTGAGAAACCTCCGTATAATACGCAAGTATGACGCAAACAGGTATAACAGAGTACCTATCGTATCATAAAAATATGTACAGTATTCGTATATGTATTGTACAGGGGGAGATGGTCACGAATGTATACGGGTACTTAAAATCAGGTTCTGTGTTCTCTGGATGGAGATCAGAGTTTTTTTTGGGTGCAAAATTTCGTATTTGTTGCCAATCTCTTTTTTTAAAAAGTTTTAAAGGAATATTTTGTCACAACATTCCTTGGTTTTTGGAGGGAAAAAAAAATTTTGTCAAAAAATATATTTGGGAGACAGTTTCGTTAAATGTGTCTATTCCTGGTTGATATAGGAGCAAAATTAGATTTTTTTTTTCATAATAAAAAATTTAAAAACTATTATTATTCATTTTTCTAGTAATAATAGTTTTAAATTTCCAACAGAATATTCTTTTTTTGTCGCGTCTAGGCAAATTTTCACCAAAAAACAAATATTGCTTATGAGTCAAGTTTGGAATTTTTCAAATTTTACTAACCTACTTGGATGATTGAAATTTCATCCAAGTAGGTTATCAATCCTAAAACCCTAAGGTTGTTTATGACCAAAAACAGAATAATAATAATAATAATAATAATCTTTTAAAAGGAACCCTAAAACCTATCCTACCTATGAAATATAACCAACAGTTCTAGAGGCATGTATTATATAGAGAACCTGACCCTTGTGCATTATAAGTGATTATACAAAAATCTAAGTAAATTGATAACCAACATTGTGTTCCATGTTCACATATAACAAGAAGTTAGAAAACTAGAAAATCGTCAAAAAAAATAAAATAATAGTGTTCAATAATTAAAACAAAACAACAACACAAAGCTTGCTTCATATTATGCAACTTGCAAATTGAAGAGTGTTTAATCATTTCAAGCAATATGATGTTTCTTTGACTACCAAGTCCCCACAACTTCATCATAAGGAAAATTATGCATTGTAAAAAATCATTGCCCAAACATGCAAACAAACAAAGCCAAGTTTTCAATTAATTGATTACTAACGTTAGTTTTGGTGAAATTTAGGTTATTGAATACCCATTCATCTTCCATTGCATCTAACATTTGAATCATGACAATTTATTCTTGTTTTACATACTTTGAAATGTTGTAATGATAGCATAATTAAATATGATCCTTTGCATTTTGGTCAAAGAGTTGATGGTATTAAAAGTGCCCAAGGCAACTTAGGCATTACTTTTCATTATAATTTTGAAAATGGATTTTTGCATGTATAAGGTAAATGCACACAACACCTTAGTAACCACATGTTTAGCAACCCTTATCTTTTTAGGATTACAAAAGAAAGCTTTTAGAACATTTAAATGGGTGTTGGATGATTCATCACATTCTTCAAGCAACCAATAGTGAATACTTAATGCCTTAAGCAAGTCGTGTTATAAAAAATGTGTGTGTAGCTCAACCAATTTTTTTTGAAATTGCCTTTGAACATTTAAACTTAACACTTGCCATAGTTGCCTCAAAAATGTTCCTAGTTGTATAACATTTCACCCCTATATTAAAATCCTAAGCTTGTACGCAAATGTGCTTTGTTTAACATTCAAATGCCAAGTGATCAATACTAATATTCAAATATGTAATCAATTTCATCAAAATAATTTCATGTTAACCTTCCAAAGAGATTGGAAATATGCAAATGAGTTAGATTTGAAAGCAACAAAAGGATCCAAAATATTTCATATAATTCTACCTAGGCCATTTTGATTATTTGCACCAAATAAATGACAAAGACATCTCAAGTTTGTGCAATTTTAATCAAAATTTTCATAGTGCTTAAAAAAAGGATAATACAAGCAAGGTTCAAGAAAGTTTCAATATCAATTGTATGTTCCAAGTTGGATTTGCAATAGTTTGGATTGTAGGGCTGTCAACTACCATCTTGAACAATAATGGATGTTATTCTTGTACATTTGTCTGAATGGGCTTGACATAGAAATTTAGCAGGTCTTTACATTGTTCAAGATCTTCAAGCCCTTTGTTTCCATGATTTCCCCTAGTTTAGCCAATTTCAAATGCCTTTTTGGATAGTTAAAAAAAAATTCACAATCATTGCATGATCATTTCAAAATGATTAACCATTGGTAGAATAAAAAAGGTTTGGACAACTAGATTTGTTTCATGTGCCATCCAATGAACACCAGTCATGAATGGAGCAAATTGATATTGGAATTGGATAATAACACCTATGCAACAACCTTCAAATACACTAACCCCATCACCACCAAAAGCCAATACTTTTTTGGAAATGAAATCGAGGTTTGAAATACCTTTATTGATGAGAATTGTTTGTGTAATCACTATAATCAAGTTGGTTGCATTAAAACCATCAACTACTCTTATTGTAAAGACAATAACATAAGGACCCTTGTTTGGTTTTAAATGGTATATATAAGGTTTGAAAGTTAAAATTAATTATCAATTGAAGTAACCTCATCATAAGACAACACAAACACATTAACTTCATCCAATGCAAACATCATAGTTTGCATGACAATGGTATGGAAAGCTTCAACCATACCCAACTTACATCATCACACTAGCGTTTTTTCAAGCAATGCTTAATTTTTAGCAATTCAAAAAGAAACCTCATATTTTCAAAATTTGTCATGAAATAACAAGTACAAAATGACAACAAATTGAACAAATTTTCTCTTGTTAAAAGTCAAACTTTGATTAATAACAAGTTGGAAAATATAATTAGAAGGGATATGGGTAAATAGAAGTTGATTTTTTTTGTGTGCACATTTTTTAGTCTCATAAAAATTTCCAACTTTCCCCCCCAAAATAGTAAAAGTTGTTTTCCTCATCCTAGAATGTTTCAACAAAAAATCAAGCTTGGGTATTAATAATTTTTTTCTACTTTCAATTTTTGAATAGATTATGCACCTTATAGAACTCACCAAACCATCCCCATTCATGAAAAATTCTACCCATGGCAATTGAACCACCCAACATCTTGAACTTAGTCAAGTTCATATTTTTGCTTTTTCATAGAGATTTTAACAACTAGTCTTGCTCCAAATTCATGATAGTTTCAACAATTATTGTGTTGCTAGATGAAAAAACATTAGGATCAAAACCTAAATGGAAATCATTCAATGTTTAAAAAGGAGGTGATTCAGGGGCAGAAGGTTTTGGAATAATTGCAAAAAACCTAGAATAAAACAATGCCTTATATTTGAAGTTTGATGGAAGCTTTGGTAGGGCCATGATAAACAAATTTGACCTCAAAAACTTGAACAAAACAATCCATATACAAATAGAAGCAAAGAAACAAAAAATATGAAAACTTTGAAATAAATTTGGCATCAAGCTTTTGCTGCTTACACACTACAATTTACAAACAAACTACAACCAATCATCAATGAACATAAACATACAAAAATAAGTTATAATTTCTACATAATGAATCCATTCTAGATTGTAAAATCACACAAGATGAAAGAAAAAATATCCCCAACCCACTATTGTGTCATGTAGTGTGCTTGAACACTTTGCATGTTTGAACACGTTGTAGTCTACAAGTTATGACTCCCTTTGAGCAACAAACCTTAAACACAAGTATTTGAAGAACTTTGAACATTTATTTGAACAATGCCATGTCTCTCCATCTATTGTGGCCCTTTTTACAAAATCATAGTTGACCAGTTTACAAAGTCACAAGAATTCTGATTCTTGAATCTCATGATGCATTGTGCACTACACAAATTGCAACGTGCTTGAAGTTTTCAACAATCAACAAAATGCAAACTACAACTTACAAAATACAAGTCTCAAGCCTCAACAATTGGAACAAACCTTAATTGTGATGACAATAAAAATGTTGCAACTTTTTGTGATTCATTCACAACTTACATATTTCAAACCTCAACTCAAGCAAACAATTAATCTCACGCATGCAACAACAAATTTTTTGTTGACCTAACCTTTGGCCATTGATAGATGGCTAGCCATTTGTGCATCCCTTGTAGATGATAACTTGTTAGGTCCACACTCTGAACAACTTTAACACTTTTAAGTGTAAGATGGAAAATTATGATGAATTGAATGGATGATTTTTTTTTGACAAATCAGATGGATTTGGAATGATAGAGTGGCCAACAATATTGTGCTTTCAACAAAGTAGCTATCATGCTCATTGTTGTTCGACTTTGAATTATTCTCTTTTAGGGACAAATAGGTGACACTTTGAACTACTCTTTATTAGGCACACTTACCCATCTCTGAATGGTCATGTTAGTGATGTCATTTTAAAAATTAAAAAAATCAATATGGCAAAACCCTCTTTTTTTTTTCTCTCTCTCTTTGGGGAGTTTGCTGCCATTTGTTTTGGGTTGCTTTTTGGCGAAATTTTGCAAAAGAAAAAGCACTGGGTAGAAAATGAGCGCTGAGGAGCAGAGACAAGGTGAAGAAGAAGAAAAAGTCTCTGGAATTTTGCCACAAAATTACTTGTTATAACCCATAAAGGTCACACAACCCCACACCACCTAGCTCCAAGGGAAACACAGGAAAGCACTGTGCGTGGGGTTCAACTCACATTCCTCTCACTAAAACATTTCAGAACTGGCATAAAACCTACAAAAGTGTCCACTAGAATCCACACCAAACCCCAGGGCTGGGAATCAGGGTTTTCTTAATATTTCTTAAGATAGTTTTCGAAAATTAAACACCCAGTTTGATGTATAATCACAGTTGTCTCTCAATTTCATAAAGCGAGCACCAGGCAGAAAGTTCTATTGTGTTGGTCATGTTGCAGAGTTTGAGCCATTGGGTATCTGAAATTTTATCCTGTGTTTCCTCCTGTGTTACTTTCCTTTGGCACTGTCCTATCCTGCATTTTGCCTATCATCCTCAGTTTCAGGGAAACCCAGGGTTCTGCTCCTGTGTTTTCCTAACTCTGCGGATACATGGAAGAAGACCCTTAACCTCATGGCTTGTGTGCGAACAATTAATTTTCTTCACACTGAACTTTGGCTCTGATTTTCATTGCAAGAGCTTGGGTGAGTCTATATCCAACACTACACTTGCATCACCACCGACAACCCTAGGCCAAGGTCTGCCATTCACTATTTCATACAGACAATCAGACATGGTGAAAGATCACCCCCAGGAGGAAAATGTGTCACATGTTCACATGACCGGGAAGACAGTAATGGTGCACATCCGTAAAAAAAAATAGACACAAAAAGAATGGTTCATTTGGCTCACATCACTGCATTTGGCTTGCATGTGACATGATCATCTGTATACTCTCCTAAGAGATCCATGGCTAAGTAATTGTCTACCTGAACTTTCAGGACTTGGCCGCTTGTGATCATACCTACAAATGACATTAGTCATCCAGGATGTGAACACAAAATATGCAGGGATTACCAACAACTCAGCTTCAGTAGCAAGCATTTTAGGCTTTAGCACCACTCCCTCAATCACTGTCTGGTTATATACCTTGTGTGCTTCCGCCATTGCTCACGTTTGTCTGGCTAAATGAATGCACAACCATGGGAGACAGCATAAGACACTGAAACATCAGATGCTAAGATCACCCTTTGACTGGCTGAGATGAACCTGAACTTTCCTTGGTGATTCATCAGCTGGTCCCAGCACTTGGTTCAGGTAGCAACACCTCGAAGCATGGATTGAGTGATTGGTAGGTCTGATGGGTGGAACTGCAGGTCAGTGCTCATCTTCTCCAAAGCATATGTGGAATAGATCTGTTCCTCTGCCGGTGATTTTGAGCTTACAGCCTGTTGCAAGTGCCTTTCTGTCATCATTGTTGTCTCAATAGCATTCTGACTCATCTCGCCACCCATCATTTCATATTCTGTGCACAAGAACATGAGAGATTTGTGTCAGCAAAGCAGATCTATTTCAATCTCAATCACTCTTCTGCACATTGATCAATGAGGAATTGTTCTGGGGCCCAATACTTCTTTTAGGGGCTACATAGGAGGTAGTTATCAAGGCCTGGGGTAATGGGCATGAAAATCAAAGCAAACTTCTAGTTGGTAATGGCATGACAATAGGATACTTCTACTTTTATTTCTTTTGATAAACAGACCCTCAACAAACCCTGGAAGGAATCCTGAAGTATAAACAACTAAGGCTTCCAGAAAATCTGGACCATAGCCAAATTTGAAGGATAATACCATTCCAGTGTCAAAAACGGAAGTATGTGAAATGCGAAGTTGCAGTGTTCTAATGGGACTCACTTCTTGAGCAAACTCACCGTGGAACTGAGCAGAAGAACAAATGTAGAGAATCAGAAGGCATGCCAGTAGGGCTACTGGAACCAAATGCACAGTCTGCTCCATGTTGCACATCCGCCAACCCTTGCCTCCTTTCTCAGCTCTCAAACAGCTTTCATTCCGGGTAGTGCTCACCATCTGCACTGTCTTGTTTCTGCTGGGAGGTCTTGGAGGCTTGAGGGCAGAAGGCATTGTTACACCCCAGCTAAAAATAAAAGCCGACTCTGCAGCAATTGCAAGTATGGAAAATTCAGGCTTCACCCCGGTCAGGCTGACTGGTATTTGTTTCACGTCAAATGTTCGATTTGGAATCAACAATCTTCCAAGACCCTGCAGATCATCGAAAAAGATGATAAAAGAAAATTGATAAATAAAAAGTTGTGCAACAGTGTAATAGACGGCCAGAAGCCATGATTCAGAACAGAAGGCAATCCTCTTTACTGGTACCTGATGAGGACTCCCTTGAGGACAGACTATCTCAAGGGAGAATTTTGTTTGATCCATCTGCTTTTGATGCTGTTGTTTTTCGAGACAATTTATTTCCTACCACAAGAATTACCTCTCACAGCTTGTTTGCAGTCCTGGTCCAGCGCTGGAGACCGACCATCAAATCATTTACATCAGGACTACAGACTGTGCTCTCACTAGCCGCAGGAACATAAAGGCAATGTGAATCTCGAATCGCTTACTTTGTTGAAGCCCTCTCCCGATGAAATTCTAGAGTCACGCAATGGCGCCGGTTCCCCTTCCACAACACAATGCTAGTCAGAGAAACGAACTGTATCATCAACGTGCCTGCTTGACACATGACAAAATAAGCTAAGTCAATGCCGCTCGCATATCTACTAACCATCCACGAGAGCGCCAAAAATTCAACAGGATCTCGAAGGTAACCAAAACCGAGAGAAGCCAAACAACGACCAAACAATTTTTAAAAAGGCTTGCGAAAGAAGAATCGAATCAAAAGCCAAATTGACAGCTCGGAAAACAACGGCATCAAAAGAAGGAGATGCACCATAAAAAAAAGCTTGAAATGGAGGCAAGATTGGAACAGAAAAGGAAACTTACCTAGGTAGCTACGTTTTCTTCTTCCTCGCCTAAGAGTCACGGTCGACGACCCTGAAAGACTGTACAGAGAAGCTGAATTGAACAGCGAATTGGAAGCTGGCACAGATACAAATATTCAACAAAAACTTTTTCTTCACAAAATTTTAAGCAAAAGCATCATAAATGGAGTAAAACTGGAGCGGAAATCGAGAGGAGAAAAGAAATCGAAAAAAAGCGAAGGAGTGTACATTGGAAGCAACAACAAGGTGAGGTCAAAGCGGATCGATTTGTGCGTTTTATTGTGATTTGCGAGAGCAGCGTCGGCAAAAGCAGCAGCAGCAAAGACGAGACGGACAAGAAGACAGAGCTGGGAATGCATGCAGTAAAAACTTGGCAGTAATTCAACTTAATTACCAATCACTTGCTAGGCTGCTAGCTTGCAACAGTAAAATAATAATAGTCTTGTAGGGTGAAATTCAAGTTACTAGCTCACTGGTTTTATTGTCAATTTTGTGTTGTATCCAAATTGGCGATTATCCGCAAGAAGATTTAGCTAAATTCGGCTACAAGATAAATTATGAAACTAAAACTTTTTAAACATCCTTCTCTATTTTTGGCTACCCTACTTGAACCCATGTACAGAAATCTGTAAATCGCCATGGGTTCAAGTAGGTAGCCAAAAATCAGTAAGCTAGGAGGCTAGTAGCTTCCCCTATGACTAGGCTGGTACTGCTAGGCTTCCTTCCACACTGACTGTTGTGAAAAACTAGCCTATTCCCATTCCACGTGTCAGTGTCGCCGTTCACACGTGTGTGGTTTCGATCCATTGCTGCTGTTGGCGATATGGCGAGGAACCGGGTACAACTGTTTAGCCGAAGCGGGTTTCGGCCTACCCATCCTTCTGTCGCCAAAGTGGGCCAAAATCGTGCTACGTTCGAAACTTCCCATTTTTTAATAATTTTGTTTTTGGGGGGTGGGCCAAGAATCTTACTTTTAAGGCAAATAGGGTACCCTATAGCTAGCAAGAAGGATATAATAAACAAACCCTATTTCCGGTTTGTGTGTGACAACAAATTGAGGAAAAATTGTAAAAAATATATTTTTATAATTTTAGTGCAAGAGCCTTTCACGTAGAGTTGCCCATCTTATTAGATTATAATAATAATATGGGTGTATTTTGTACTCCAACTTGTGGAGTATGTGACATGACATATTTAACATATATGATCTTTTAAAAAAATCTTTACAACTAATATAATTGAATGACTCTAGCATAACTAAATTTAGTTCAACTGGATATTGAACAGGACTTATTTAATTAAAAATAGGCCCACAATCATTTACAAGTTAACCCATTAGTTCTCATTAGTAATTTATTGGCTTGGGGCTAACTTTGAGCATTTTTGGCTTGTTGTTTGGCCCCAAGTTACTAATAAATGCTAGAAATTGACATTGGGATATTAATAAATGCTGAAACATTGGCCCCAAGGGTTGCAAATTGGATGGTATCCTTTTTTCAGCCTTGGGGCCAATACAAGGCCATAAATTTTAGCATTTATTAATAAATTGAAGCAGATTGAAAAGATTTTTTCTATTTTAGCCTTGACTCCTAGTTGTAAAGCCCTTGGGGCTAACTTGTTTTAAGTATTATTGGCCTTTGAGAATAATTATTCATACCTCTATATTTTTGGTAGTGGTGGCTAAAACAATTATGAGAAGAGCAGATTTAATGGCTTTTTCTTTAAAATGTTCCATTAATTTGATAGTTCAACAACTCCAATAATCAAGAGTCTTCACCATGGCTTGGGTTGGATTCTACCTTTAAAAAAAATCTTTGCATACTATATGCTTGTTTGGGTTTTGGGAAGGATTATATTATTATTATTTATGAAAGGGTGGCTGTATTCCACCCATGGTTTTTGCCTTTTGGTAATCCAAAGACCCCTGTAGAGACCCAGGTAGAAAGCCCAAGTGGTCTTTAGTAAACCAACCGCCCAACACAGATAAAAACCTCAAAAAAATAGATTGTTTCTAAATATCCTTAGGTCAAAATAGGGTCTTGAAGTCCAATTTTAACATTTTTTCCATCAATTATTGACTCTAAAAGGCCTTACTCAAGAAGGTGAAGGTACCAATCTAGGTGATACTAGTTTGCTCTCGCCATTAATTAGTCTTCTAGTTTAAATTGACTAGTATTTCACATTTATGAGTAGAGATGGGGAGACAACATATTAGTCTATTTTTTTATTGGTAAAAATTTTCCAAAGAGAGAAATTCAAAAATCTTTTAAAAATTTGATTTTGGAAGTTTTCAATTATCATAAGTGAGGAAAAGAATTAGTAAAAATAGCCAGATTTTAATTATATTTGATTTTCACTATGTAGTCACATTCGCACAGGTGTGCATGATGTAGTTCAAGCCTCAAATTCTGTGAGTTTCGACTTCTAAATTTTCACAGATGTGTTCAAAAGTATCAATAAAGAATTGTGATTGCCTTCAATTGGCTAGCTATAATGATTGGTTCATGTGGGGGCACTTGACTAGTTATTCGCTCTAAATGTTGAGTAGTCTTCCCCATGTCATGTTTATGGATGGACATGGGAAAATACAAGTGTTGTGTGTGTAAGTGTATGTAGTCGTATATACGGCATGTATAATCCACATAAGTGTAAATCATTTACATTTACATGGATTTTTTTTACACTAACAATAACAATGCTCGCATGTAAGTGTATTTTTTAACACTCACAAGGGCAATGCAAAACAAATTAAAATGCACTTACATCACCCCATGTAAATTAATAGGGTTGTGTAAGTGTCGGGTAAAAAAAGGTTTCAGGGGTGGGGAGTGTGGTTGTAGGTTGCAATTGCTCTCGCCAAGCTTCCTTTTGTGCCATCACCATGAGCTTCACAAGATATCCCTAGGAGCTTTGTTTGAACTACCTCAACATTGTTCAAGTTATCTCAGATGTGAGTAAAATAACATTGACCCCCCTTGAGTTTTTTTCTTCTTTTGCTTCAGATGAAGACAAGAAGAAATAAGACCTCTTCTCATTGAAAGTTCTTCTCCCCTCTTCCCCTTGTTTGGTTTTGTTCTTGTGTGTTGTCTTGTGTAGGTTTTCGTCCAGAGTTTTTGCTCTCCCCTTTGTGTAGTATTATTCCTATGCATTCTCTTGTACTCTTGGAGCATGAGCACGAATACAAGGTGGAGTGCGTTGGCAAACTCCACTAACCTTGCCATTGCCTCTAAAGGTGAACATGATTTGCCCAACCCCCTTCCCTTGGTTTGTTTGCTTCTGGTCTTGCATTTCCATGCACAAGGTTTGTTTGTGGAACTAGTTTGAATTTGTAAACTTTTGTTTGCATTGCAAGTTAGAACCTCTCCCCTCCCCCTTGTGTGGTCTTACTCCTATGCATTGTTTTATGTAGGTTGTAAGATTACGAAACCTAGAATGCATTTTTGAGCTCTACCAACCTTGGTGCATGTTGGTCTAAAGCTGAGTAAAACCTATTGACCCCCCCCTTGGTTTGTTTGCCTTTGTGTTTGCATTTTTGTGGGTGGCCATTTTTTTTGTGGAGCTAGTTTATATTTTGTAGTTCGTATTTTCCTTGCATTATAAGTTGCACCCCCCCTTTGCGTGCTCTTGTTCTTGCACGTTGTCTTATGCAAATTGTAGGAACATGACTTGGAACTTTTTGATGAGCTCCAACAACTTTGTGTGTCTGTCCTAAAGGTGAGTAAAACCTTCCCACCCCCATCACCTTCGATTATTTCATTTGTGTTTGGCCTTGTTCTATTTGTATTGTAACTTGCCCCCCCTCCCCCTTTGTGTGCGGTCTTGTTCCTGTGCATTGGCTTGTGCAAGTTGCAAGAACATGAAGAAGGTTACATGAGATGTTGACCTCGTGGTCATTCATCTGGAGTGAACAAGACCTGCCCACCCCCCTCTTTTGGTCTTGCTACTCATGTTACATAATGTTTTCCATTGTTGTAGGTTGTAGCTCCCCCCTTTAGTGCAATTTTGTTCCCCCCCCCCCTTGTCTTTTGTGTGTAGGTCATTCGAGTGCCAAAAGTGCGAAAATGGTTGTGGGTGGTTGCAAATCAACACTGGCTGGAAGTGAATAGACCATCCCATTCTCAACCCCCTTGGTTTTGCTCCTATGCATTATCTCTTGTGTTGGTGATGGTGTTCTTGTGCAACTAATGGGTGTTGTACCCCAATTATGGTCTTGCTCCCCCCTCCCTATTTCATGTGTGCAAGGTGTAACAATTCAAATTCAAGGTTAAAGTAGCAACAATAGATCAAGTTGTGGCGAAAAGGTAAAAGCAATAGATGAAAAAATGGTAATAAACAATAAAAACAATAAATCAAATTATGGTAACGGGGCTACAATAGTAGTAAATCAGATTGTAGTAGCAAGGTAACAACAATAATTAATCAAATTGACACAACCTCAAAATTTTCCAAGTAAACTCTTTTAATTTTATTTTCATAATTACATTTATAATGCCATGAAATCAATCATAGTTTGCATCATGATTAGAATTATAATTGTTTTTTTGGGTGTGTTTCAAGGTATGGTAGGTCAACATAATATAATGCAAGGTTGGACGTGGTTTTAACCTCTTTGCCTAATCAAACAAATCATTTACAAACATCTTTAGCTTATGAGAATGCAATTATTACTCCACTTAAGGGGGACAACCTATTCATCTACAAATGTTTGTATGAACACTTTGGATTCAGTCAATAGAGAAAGAAATATACCAAAAACTTTACAAACTTTATATAAACAAACCAAAATTTGGGCTAGTTATAGTTGCAAATGCACTCCATGGGCATTTATTATTTTAAGCAATGAAAATCTTCCCAATTGTGAAGAAATTCAACAATTGAGGTGTAGCATTTGTTTTATCCATGTTGTCTCCATGTCTTTGATTTTTTAAAAAACAAAAAGGAAAGAAGGCATTATTGCATACAACACCTTCTTTGGGTTATGACACACTCCCAACTCTTCAAAGGACCCAAATGTGGGCCCAAGTAGGAAACAATGGAAGGAGAAGGAGTCAGGGCACGCTCCCTAGCTCATAACACTTTGAGGGGTAGAGGGGTGTGTTGGAGCTCCGAGATGGGACTAGGAAGAGTTGACAAGCTTCATTCACTCACACGGGCCTACACACAACCCACACAAGGTGGTTAGTGCCTAGTTGGAACACCCTTGGTGCTAGGACGAGCCACAAGCAACATGGACACATAAGACTCACCACGGCCCGGACTTGGGGGAAGCCACCACCTTCCCCCTTATAATATACTCTACAGCTCTCCGCGGAGGCTCCATCCAAATGGCTGTTTTTCCCAGGACTCCCGAGTTGGAGTCCCGAAACTATCCCGAGTTAGAGTCCCGGAACTTTGGGAGCTCATATCTCTTGACTGTAGAGTTCGATCAAGATGAGGTCTGAATCAAAGTTGTAGCCCTCCTCGAGAGCTTTCCAACTCCATGTTGCACTCTAGAATCGGATGTCGGGAAGAGGTCGATTCCCGACTTTTAGTGGTCGGGAGTTAAATTGTCAATTTGACTCCCGGCCCTTCTTTTGGCCATAACTTGTGTTTCAGATGTCCAAATGAGCAATGCGAGCCCATTTTAGACATCTACGTTTCAAAATCTTTCCAATGATATAAAGAACGTCACAAGCCATCGAGTTTTGACCCCCCTAAAATCGCTTTCTGAAGTTTCAGGAGTCCACCGAGACTCCATCTCCCAAAGTGGGAGTTGCTTGGGAGTGTGAGTGTTCACTCCCTCACACTCCCTCACATTCCCTCACATTTTCTTACATTCATGGGAGTATGTGATGTAACTCTCGAACTTCCTCTTGGTCCACATCCTTATGGCCTCTTTGCCTTGGCTCCCAGGCTTCCTCTTGGCTCGCAACCTTACAACCTCTTTTCCTTGGTCACAAGCCCAAAGCTAGGGTTGCGACAGGTTAGATGTTATGAAAAGAGATGTTGAATTTGAACATCTTGAGCTCTTGATTGCCTTTGTTGAAAAAACTGTTCTTATAGACAATATCTTCAAGTGATAAATTGACAATGCTAGTGTGGGCTATAGGATTATGTAGTTAACTAAAAAATGTTCCAAAATAGTTCTAGGTGCAATTTCAACATTTTTCGAAAACAAAACTTTTTAAAAAAAGTTGGATGAAACTTTAAAAATATTCTTGGAAAATTTAGTCAAAAGGTTTCTTTCCATTGAACACATGTGAAAATATTTGGAT
The DNA here is from genome assembly GCA_963920785.1 of Sphagnum contortum. NCBI lineage: Eukaryota > Viridiplantae > Streptophyta > Sphagnopsida > Sphagnales > Sphagnaceae > Sphagnum > Sphagnum contortum. The sequence goes on from OY987277.1 coordinate 11,686,107, forward strand.
GCAGAGGTTGGCATTAAGGATGGATCCGAAACTCATTTTCCCATCTCAAAAAACATTGTTTGAAAATATTATTCCATCTATAGTTACACATTGTGTAGATTTGTATGTCCAACTTCAACTTGATGCTACACCTACAATCATGGCTACTTTTGATTTGTGGATGGGTAAAGGCCAACATGATACTTTTGCTTTTGTTGTTAACTTTTTATCAACTGATTGTCATGTCACCATTGACCCTTTTGAGGTCAATGCCACTACGGGTATGGGGTTGCACATCTAAGGTGTCGTGAGGAAGGCACTAACTTGTCGAGCATGACCACTACCCTAAAGTTGATGATTTCATGTGAGGCTTTAAATTTGCTCCAACCCTTTGATGGAGCATGTTTTGGACATGTTATGAACAAGATTGCTCAATATGCAACCAATGATAATAAAATTTCCAAGGACTTGGCATTGATTAGTGTGAAATCTACATGATCATCTTTCCAATCATGCATCATTTGGCCAAAGTATGTTGACAATTTAAATCTTTTGCAATTCAAGCAATTTCCAATTGTTAAAAGTACAATAAAATTGATTTCCTTTTGTCATTGTGCATTATAGACCAAGGAGCAAAAGAATGGAGGTGAACATGCATTGAATTTGGTTTGCTTGAATACAAATTAACAACTTCGATGAAAATTTGGCTTGCATCAAAAGTTGTCATGTTTAAGCAATGTTTGGCCTATAAAGAGGCAATTATTATGTGCTATGATCGTTAAATAAAGGCTTTAGCTAAAAAAATCCCTTTGGCACAAACTTGGGCAATTGCTAAAACAATTTGTGATATTCTTTTTCATGTTGTGACTACATGTGTAGTCAATCAATGTTGTGAGTATTGGTTATTATTAAATTCCTTAGCTTTTGCAATTAAATTGTATGTGAAGTTATCCAAGGAGAAATTGGAATTACAAGTAGAAAGTGATGCCATTGAAAAAATGGACATGCGCATGAAGGTGAAGCAATTGGGTGCCAACATCCAAGGGCAAGTAATTACTATTCTAAAGCCCTTCCTCAATTTCATGTTTTCTTTCCAACCTATTAAAGCTCACAACATGGTTACCTTTATGTTGAATCCTTGATTTAAGGATTTGAGTTTAGTGTTAAATTATGTTGGCCACTCTTCTTCAATCAAGATTACTAATGCATATGACAAAGAGTTTCTCCTTCCTACCTTGAAGACTTTGTACTAAGAGTACCAAGAATTATGCACAATCTTAATGTAGTTTTTGGAGTGGGATTGTTTGAGGAGGAAATTTGTTTTGAACAAGTAAGTCTTACTTCTTTTATTTCTTTGGAAACACTTTGAATTCATTTGTTCTTGTTTGCACACTTGAAGCTAACTTTTGTTACAACTAATTTGTGTAAATTTAGGTTTAGTGAGAGTTGTCTTGTTTATGGACATTTGAGGTGCCTTTGGAAAAGGTGGAAGATTTTCTTCTTTGGTGATCAAAACATGAAGGACAATTCTCGACATTTTCTAAGTTAGCTAAAGCGATTCTAGGCATTCTAGGCAACCAAATTGAGATAAAAATAGTATTATCAATTGCAAGTATTCTCACATATCTTTGGTGTTATCACCATGGTTCAAAGAACCTAAATCTTTTGGTTCTTTTGATCAAGAACTAGCCTAATGATCCCATAATTGGATTTGAAACTAAAGGGGGACCGCTAAAAGGTGTGGATGAGTTTGGTGACATTGAGGAGGAAATATTAAATTCACTCGATACTGAAGTTGAAGGCTATGTGGAAGAAAGTGTTTGTAATTGGGACATATTTCCATGATTTGTGGTAGTGTTTAGTTCATTTCACACATGGAACTTTTTTAGTTTTTGATTAAGCTCTTGCCCCTTTTTATGACTTACAACTTTTATGGAGGCATCAAGTCTAGGATCACATTGGACACTTGTTGAATTTTGTCAAAGTTTGCATGATTTGGCACCTTCTTTACATGAGATTCTGATTTTCTTGGGTTCATTTTGGGGTTTTTTTAATAATTTTTTATATTAAATTTATAATTTAACTTATTTTATTTTCTGGTTTTTTTTGGCTCGATGATTTGTTGATTTTTTTTTTGGTTTTACATGTCATTACACGTACACTATTTTTACATGCCCTAAAATTATTTACACAATCATACACTTACATGTTTCAAGTTTGTTGATTAAACTTACATTTATTTGGCATGTAAATTTTTTTTTTGAAAAAACTTACAATTATACATAGTGTAAGTCCTAACCTATATACACTCACAACACTGATTCTCACTTTTTTTTTTCAAGAACCATCCATTCTGATTTTTTTATGCCTCTATGTAAGAACCAGGTCAGTTCTTGATTTTTAAAACCAAATAGTGTTAGAGAGAACCAACTCGATCCTCAATATTTTTAAATATATATTATAACCCAATTTTCAAGCTACTTATTCTCACTCATTTACTCACAAATCTGGTTTTCAATTTTTTAAAATCATAATAAATGAATTTTTAAAAATCCTAGCTACTAAAGTTTTCCATTAAGTGACTTTGCTTCGACCCCGCTTGGGACCCTTCGTTCATCCTCAACACTAATTATTAAATTTTAATGTTTCAGTGTTGTGAGAACTCAATTATTAAAATTTTCATTAATTAAAATCATTTAAAACAATTAATTAAATAATTAAATAATAATTTAATTACTTCATCCAAGGAAAAGAGCAACACCATATGATCATATCCACTTCACCTTGGCCAGGATGAACTTCAAGCTGCCCATGAATTAAAAAAAAAGTTGGGTTGTCCAATGCCTGAAATTGTTCTTTTTTTCGATTTGCCCAAACTTCTTCCCCAAAAACATTCAGACTGCCCTACTAGTTCATCAACAAAATTTCATCCATTCATCCAATGACAATTAAATAATGATATTTTCATGGCTACACAATATAAATCCACAACTGATGTGCTCTTCATAAATGCTATGAGATGCATAGCTCAGAGATGTTTGAATTTTTGAAATCAAAAGTGTCATGAGATGCACAAGCTCTTTTGGTATGTGATTATGAATTGAAACACTCTAAGGTGAATGACTTCACATCAAATCAATGGTGTTGTGAGATGCAAGGCTTTGCAATATCAAATTCAAAAATTGAAGGTGCTACAACATACATAGCTTCGAGGTGAGAAGTTTTGAGATGCAAAGTTAGTAAACCTTAAATGACAAACTTCAAAAAATAGAAGTCTATGAAATGCACAACTTTTAGGTGACTAGTTGGAAAAAATTGAAGGTGATGTAGAACATGATTGGTTATTCATAAAAGTATTTTTTTATTTCACAAATTATAAGTTGGCATAATTTTAAAAAAAAATCTTATGAGTCAAAAATAAATTTCATTGCACTATTCTGATGGTGTTTATATTATAAATATTTTTAAAGAGATGTCATCTTCAATTTTTTTTTTTTTTCAAGTCCTTTTAGAAGTCCTTTAAGGAATAAAATTACTATGTCCATTGCTTTAAAATTAAACTTCAATTTTAAAAATTCATTAAATTGATTTCAAACTTATCTATATCATTTTAATTTTTTTCAATTTTCTCATCAAGGGGGATTGACAATCATCCACAAGAGGAAATGAACCAAATTTGGCTAGAGCTAAGTTAGCAAAGTATAAATTTTTTTTTAGGATCCCAAAAGTTTTTCTAGCAATCTCTAGGAACTCATTGTCTAAATATTGACAAATTCTGAAATATTTTCCTCAAAATATGGCAACTTTTGCACAATTTGCACTCTTTATTATACACTTCAAGCAAATTTTCTTCCTAGCAATAGATGCAATTACATCAAAAGGATTGTTGTGATGTTGGTTGTTTGAATCAGACTTTCTATTTTTATTAAACGAGAAGGTATTTACTATGGTCAGCGTAGTGAAATTTGTGACATTAATCATGTGTTTGTGAGTGCACTCGAATACATAGGCCAACTACTGAGTTCATTCTACAAAAGATGGGAAGTTCAACAAGAGAATCTGACATGAAGCCTTTCTTGAAGAAGGGGAAAGACTTCTCATTTTCAACTGAGAAGCCCAAACTTTCACAGACTCTAGAAGAAATTTTGCACATTGCAAGTAATCTACCTCAGAACCATTCTTTGGAAGAAGACCAACCACCTTGTAAAGCCAAGGTCTACTACTGCAGGATGCTCAAGAAGCAATTTGTGAGTTTGAAAAATCAAGTCACAAATCCTGACCTTGATGATGTACACATGTTGTTGATTGCTTACACTAGACATGGACAGCATAGAAACGGGCTGAAAATTTTGAAGGATCTGCAGGCTTGGAGCCCAATTCCTTCTCACCTTGCACTCTCATCATATCTATGCCTTTTTACCAGCTTGGGATTTCATGCAGGACTATAACTGTCATGAGATGCTCAAAAAGGGTAAAACCCCTGATGCATGAATGTATTCCAAACCGAGAGCTGTTCTGAAAGCTTTGCCAGACCAGAAGGCCAATGGAGGTGAACTGCAACAAGAGTCAATTTGGGAAAATCCCTCTAAGAATGCAACTTTTTTTTGGAAACTTGGAAAACAACCAAGTCAAGGCTTACTCCAATAGATTGAGAAACACAGTGGAAGCCTCACTGAAAGTTTACTGGTACATGGCAAAACTCACTTCTGAGTCTTTTTCTAGACTCCACAATGGGGTTCTGTATCCAACAGATCATAGTAAGAGAATTGTGGCACTAAAAAACCCTTTGTCTTGCTTTAGGTTTGGTCTTGTGTACTTATATGGTTGCAATGGTTTACAACTTGAAAGTCAGATGCTGCAGTGTCACATAACAGAGCACCTGCTACTCCCATTGGTGATGCTACACTGCATTATGCTTGCCAAGGACACTGTCAACATTGCTGCTTGCTTGGTTGCACTGACAACTGATTTGTACAGTGTCCCCACTCCTGTCTCTTTTATCCCACAACAGGCAGTTAAGAGGACGAAACAAGCATTGCACAGCATACTTCTTTCTCTCTGTTTATTTTCATCATGATGAAGATGCATCCCATGGACTGTGTTACAACCATTGAATTGATTATGCATACTTGTTGGAGACGTATCATATTGCACAACTGATACTTTATCTCCTTACTAGATCTGGTACTTGGTTAACCATGCAGCTTCCGCATTGGACACCAACTTTCAAGCAAATAATATTGGATTCTCCATTCCAAGCCTGAAGAAATGTAACTCATAAGTAAGCAAATCCAGCAGCCTGTTGTTCTAAAATGGGCAATATTAGGTGAGACAGACAGCAAAAGGACTGAGTGTAGTGCCTTTCTCCATGTGGCAATTTGAAACAGAAATGGCTGATAGAAATAGCCCTTGGCCTCAGCTCATACGCATCTCAGTATCTGATATCCTAAATAAAACATGACTGCAGCTTCCAAAAGACAGACAGCATTTGCCCGAGATGTTTTTTTATTGCAACCAAGTAAATCCATGGCTGATGGGACAATCATTCAAATCCATGGATGATGGGATAATTCTGTAATGATCTGTTTTCTGGACATCCAAGTGATAGTCATGGTGATATAGGCCATGATTTGTCAGGCAATAATTTGGGGTGAAGGCACAGCTAATACACGAATGAATTGTGCCATCCATATTGACATTCAAGTATCCTGATCGCTGGTTAGGAAATAAAATTTCCATGACCCTCTGTGTGAGGAAATGACGAGGGTTATTATGCACATCAGAAAGCAACAACTGATTTGTCTATATGAACCACTCTGAATCCCAAACTCTCTCCACTTGACTTCTCCAGATCACATCAGCTTGTTCAAGCTGTATGTATGCTTCTCTACTTCTCAAGATGTGAGAAATCCTGACTAAGGACTTTTGGGGTGTGCAGGATTTGCTACAATTCTTCTCTCCATTTCTTTCAGCCCTGGGCTGTGTATATCAATAAAGTGTCTGATGAAAACCATAGAGTGGGTGTAGAGGAAAGCAACACCTCTCACTTCCATAGCTTTGGTTATACGCGGCCTACTCTGCAATTAGCACCTTTGTCTCAAGCTGATATGTCTTTGTGAACAAAAAAGGCCAGCTCAAATATGTCACCAACACACCACTGAAAGTTGAAGCTCCGAGCATCATATTCATCACCATGAGCTGCAGCTGGATTGCTTCCAAAGGTGATGCACCTCCCATAATAAGGCCTGTCATTGCTCCTGGCAAAGATATCAATCCAACAGTCTTGGCATTATCGAGAGCAGGTGATAAACCCACAATGAGTGCTCTTTGCACTTGCTTCAATGCTGCCTGCCGTGGAGTTGCTCCTAGTGCTAAAGCTGTTTCTATCAAACCTTGCTGTATACGTATGTCGTCATACATCTGTCTCAGAACCAGCCCTGTCACTCTCATTGAAGTTCCCACCTACACACACAAGTGCAGGAACTCGTCAAAATTGGCAGTATTATTCGTAGAACCAGTATGCTGGAAGGATTAGGGTTTAGAACAGTATCGAATGCACCTGAGGTACATTATGAGCATATTAGCAAACCTTGAGTTGAGCAATTAGGAGGGCAGAGTACAAGAGAACTGGTTAAATGTTGGAGAAACCAAATTGTGGATCTTGTGATTACTCAAGGCATGGTAAGGTACTTGGCGGGGCAGCATTTTGTGAAAGTTTGAGAAAACTTACACAAGAAAATTTGGGTTACTAGTTAAGGAACATGTGTTGAGGGACAATCCATGATGAAGAAGCTCTGAGTGTAATTGGGCATATCATCAGAGACAAACTATGTAACAGATCTACCGCTAACCTCTTCTTGATCACATGATTTCAGATTTGACGGTAATTGGAAATTCCTACCATCATTCCAGCAATTGGTATGATGAATCTTGGTGTGAAGGGGAACAAATTCAATGCAACCAACACTGTCAATGTGAAGCTCGTCCCAACAAGAATGGAGCCCCCAGCAACATAAGCTCCTCTTGGCACATGCTTTGCCCGTCTTCCAGCTGTGTTGCCTGCCACTGTGACCATGAAAATGTATGCTATGAAGATCCACACAACATTTGGTTGCTTGAAGATGAACTCCAGAACAAAGCCAATGATTGAGAGTTGTATGATGCCTCGGATGATGGAGATTGTCATCTCTTGCTCAATCCCAAGTTGCTGGTAGTATGACACAACAACTGCCCCTGCTACTGCCACTAATACTGCCAGCAAAGGTTCCAGCATTCCAATTGAATTATCAGCCCATATCTTGTGCATGTCAGTAGCCATTGACTGCTTGCTCAATGAGCCAAGACTAGTGTTGTTGCCCACCATCAGTGAAAGCCTTTAGTTGGACCCTCGCCCAAGTGAATAGAACTCTCAAGATACAAGTTTTGATAGTAGTAGTAATTTTTTGTTCCAGAACGAGCACCTTGATCTTATTTCTGCTCTTCCATCTCAAGAAAGCTAACAAGTTTGGTGCTTTCTGCACAAGTGCCCTGCAAATAGTCCATTGATGGTAGGCTCAATTTATCTTACACTGCACCTTGGTAAGTGTAAAACACCACCAGTCCAATCTTGTCACCAAGTCCTGAAAACTGTGGGCAATGCTGAAGGGATGGATTGCTCCTGAATTTTATGGGCTACAAATTGCTAGCCAAGGCTCCCCACCTCATCCAGCAGGACCTACCCCTCCCAAGAAGACAAAGCAAGGGGCCACACAAATTGACTCACTCACAACAGGAGCTGAAAACAAGCATCTTCAAACTCAGACTGTGCAAGTAGTCAGAACTGAAACTCTGCAGAAGAGTCTCTCTCAGGTACTGAGAAGCAGATAGAACCGAACTGAGGGAAGAAACTCAAATCACAATAAAGCAGAATGTAGCAAATTTTTTGTGTTAAGTTTCAGAATCTGATAGTGAACCTGACCTTCATTGATGCAACACATATGTGAGAAGCAAGCACTACTCCAAAACATGGCATCCATGACTAGGCCTATATGACTACACATGGCATAAGCGACATGTTTGATTTGAATAGAAATGACATAAGTGACTAACCCCAGTCAAAAAGGATCAATCATGAATGCTGTGTTTTGACATAGAGAAATGAGACAAACTGGTGCAAACTATAAAACAGAATGCTAACTATTGTACCATCTGAGCAGATTGAAGAAAAAAGAAACAATCAGGGCTAAGGATGAGATGGGGTTATCGATCAGTAAAGCTTTCAAAACTCACAAGGTGTTACAGCAGCAATTTGGTAACCATTGGAGAACATGAAGTTCTTCCCTTCAAAGTGTTGCCGAATTTAAACAGGGCCAAAGTTTGGAGGAAAGATGGAAGGGATCTAAAGAGAAGAATCCACTGAATTCAATACTTAACAAAAATTGAGAGACAGTAAGAGAAGACGATCAATATGCATGACTCATGAGGGGAAATCCATTGCATAGTCGAATTTTCTCCTCCTCTGGCAATTCTGGAATCAAAGTAATAGAAGACAATTGCCTACAATTAAGGGATCTGATACTGAGAGCAAGGATTCAATTCAGGAAAGGATCAGTAGTGTCAACAACAAGAAGAAGGGAAATTTCTCACCTGAAGCTGGTACAAAAAACTATGTTGCTGGAACTGGAACTGCTCCTCCTCATATAGCGGAACAGAATCAGCAGCGATTGTTTTGGAATACAGCCATCTGCAGAACAAGTTTTGTAGTCGTCCATACAGCCCTGTTTCTTATAACGTCAAACTCAAAAGTCCGTAGAAACGGAGCTTCCCGTGAGCAATTCTCCTCCGGTCTCTGATGCGAGCACAGTAACAAAAGCACACATTCAGGAAAAACCAAGTGCAAAGCTGCCTAAGGTGCCTGTTGAAACTGAGAAGAGGAAATTGCACGCTCGGCAGATCGTTCGAGGGAATTTCTCTGTCTCTCGCTCTCTTCCTCCCCCCTTCCCCCCCCCCCTGCAGTGAATCCTCAATAAGGTAGAAGATTCGAAAGACGCGGATTCACGGAATGAGGAGAAAAGATTTGCACAATGCCGGAGGAGGAGAAAGAGTGAAATTAAGCAAGAGAAGAGGAGATTTTGACGAGGAAACTGCAGATTTGGAAGTTAAAAAAGCCAAGACTTTTTGTCAAGCTCTTCTTGCACATGTATGATCCCCTACCTCCCTCCCTCCCTCCCTCCCTCCCCCTCCTCCTCCTCCTCCGCCTCCTCAACCAGCAGACGAGACGAGGTGATGTTGCAATAATCGGCGTTGAGAAAAAAGCAACGATAATATGATATCTATGATCTCCTTACTACAACTTGCCTCAGAAGAAGGATCAAGCACATGCACCAGAAATTCAGTAGACTAAAGAACAACTTCTCATCTTATAGTAATTCAGAACAAGTTAAGCTTCTGAAATTAGTACTAGCCCAATTCAGCACTAGTGCAGCAGCAGCAGCAGCAGCAGCTGTGATCTCCGTTTTTGATCAGCACACTACTGAATTAAATTCAAGACTCTACTGTTGTGCAATTCACAACTCTAGCTACCAATTTTCTCAAACAAAAAAAAACTTTCTCTCAAACAAACAAACAAACAAAACTAGGTGAGAGCTTTTTGTTTGAGAAAATTGGTCACTTTGACACAAAGCAGCAGCAGCAGCAGCAGCAGCAGATTGAAAGAGCAAATTAGTAAGAAGTTGGAAATCGAAAATCCTCATCCCATCATACCCCAGCCACTCTCCCAAGATCTCTTTCCCCTCTCTCCCTTCTCTCTGTGTTGCACCTAGAAGAACCTGGAGCTGGTAGATTAAACCTCCATCTTTGTGCTTGCAACCGCACACAGGCCTCATGAGAAACACCTGTTGGGAGGGAGGGATTAGTCCTGGCACAGTTGAAAGCCTGCTGAGCTGAGTAGGTACTTATTAACTTGCTATTTAACTTGCCCAAAACCAAACAAAAAAACACAAAGTGGGGTTGGACTGGTGAACATCATGGGTGTCTCATGTGTGCTTGTGTACTTTACACATGCGCACCTTGAGCTACAAAACTACTATGACCCGACACTAAATTTGACCACCCATAATAGGCAAAACTAATATGACCCAACACTAATTTAGACCAACCCATAATAATCAAAACTAATACAACCCAACACTAAGTTAGACCAACCCATAATATTCAAAACTAATACGACCCAAGCACTAACTTAGACCAACCCATAATAATCAAAACTAATACAATCCAACACTAACTTAGACCAACCCATAATAATCAAAACTAATACAATCCAACACCAACTTAGACCAACCCATAATAATCAAACAACTAAGAGACCGCATAAACTAAACCCACATAACCTCGGCTCTTTAATTGCGCCTCACTTACAACAACAAAGCATCTCAAAATAGAGGCCACCTGAGCAATCTACAAAGCTCCTCGGTTTCTTATTAATTCTTGCTTAGTTTTTGAAATGTGTTTTTAGGGTTTCGTGCTGGAGATCTAAGATGGACCAGAAAACAAACACCTGGAGCTGTGGAATTTTGTTTGTTTGTTACTTACAAGTGGCATGACTTGGTATCACCAAATCCAGCAGCCCTTTTGAATTGTATCCAATGGATTTTGGTGATATCAAATTTGTGGGTTACAGATGGCAAGTCCTCAACTTCATTTCCATAGAAAGCACAAGCAGTAAACCCTAACTAAGAGAATTCAATAACAATGTGTCTCTTTAGCATTATTGACTGGTCTAGTTTTTTCATGAGTCTTGTAGCCCATGACCATATATGTATGCCCAATAAGTGGGTTAGGGTTACTCATCCAGGCCAAAAATAGTGGCAGCCAATTTTAGGAATAAAATTTCCATGCAACCAATGAGAAGTCATGTCATCATCCAGTGAAGTGTCCTCCCTTTTTTTTTTAAATTTGTGGGTTTTGTTATTGCCCCCAAGCTAATGGATGAGCATGTGTAGATTTTGGGTGCACCCATCCAATTGATGGGTTGTTTTGAAGTCTACCCATCTACTTGTTGGGTCTTTTCTCAAAATATGAGTGTTGGATAACTGATTTAATTATGCCTCTCTTTAATTTTATTTTATTTTTTGATTGTCACTTGCCTTTTTGTACCACACAGTTTTATATCACTACGAAATGTTTTTTAAAATCCATATGACTAAGTTTTACAATGAAATTTGTTTGATAAACATACAAATAATTAGCTTCAATTTCTTTAAATCTTATTGAAATGAGATTCTTAAAAAATTGATCTGAAAAGTTATGGAAGAATTGATTAAAATAAAACACAACCATTTTTAAATAAATTAAAATTTTAATATGATTTTTTTTTTGAGATATAATTTTTAAAAATTATATCTGATGTTATTTTTAAAACTTCAATATGGTTTTGATGAAAATTTAATAACAAAAATCATAATGCAATTAATTTTTAATTGATTAATTTGTTTATATTGTTGTTGCTTTTTATGTTATAAAAATTATTATTGACCTAAGATAGTAAGCATGCATGTATGATTTTAGCTTTTCCATAACCATGAAGGTATCGGTAACCCACAACCTTAAGCCAGTTACCAAATGTAACCATCTCAAGTGTGTGAGAATCCAAACACCCTCTTTTCATCCATGTGCAAAGAGTGGTTATGAAACTTTCATCCGAGCATTGTATAGTTACAATGTCATTGGTGAGGTCATTTGGACCAACTAGAGCCCAAGGTGATGGTACTTTGTGCTAATTATAAATGTGATCATAAAAAATAAAGCGATCATCAATATTTAAAGAATTAGAATGATTGTAAAAATAAAATTTAAAGATTAATCGAACTTGACATTTAAATGGTTTTGGATGGTTAAGCATCACAAGCATTGTAATGAAGAATGGTTTTCTACTACCTTTGTAAGCATGTGTGTGCATAAAGTTTGATATGTTTGTGTGATGGGGATTTAACCTTTTTTTATTTTAGTTGTTTTTATTGATGATGTGCAATGTAATGTGAGGAACAAACCTGATTTTGATGACCTAAAATCAAATTCCCAATGAATTATTTTTGAGTGTTTAGTGTTTTTGTTGATAGTTTTTAATATAGCATTTTTATTATTGTATTTATTATGAGTAGTTTATATATGTGAAATTATTTATATCAAATATTTAATTTGAATAGCCTTTATTATATAGTCTTTTTCATAATTTTTTTTAAAGTAAAGGAAAGTTCTTGTACGTCAACTTTCCATTCTTGACCCAAAACAATATTCTATGCAAAAAAATTATTTTAATGTAAGCAATTTTTTTGTACAAGTAGTTTTTCAATTCAAACGATTTTGCAAATGTCATCATTTTTTTTATGCAATCAACATTTTTAGTTGAAACAACTTTTTAATGTAAGAAAATTTTGAATGCAAATTTTTTTTTCAAGACAAACATTTTTAATGCAAGTAGTTTATCAATGTGTGTGTGGATGTAACTATTTGTTCGTGCATATTTGTGTAACCATATGTGTGATAGTTGCATCAATGTGGGTGTATGTGATGTGTGATTGTGTGTGTGTGGGATACAAGAAAACATAAATTCAAATGACTATGCGTGAGACATTAACTTTGAGTGTCTATAAATGAAAATGATTGTATGTGTTTTTATGTGAATGTGTGGGTGTGTGTGTATAAGTATGTTGTGTGTCATTTGTGCCTATTTGTGAGAAAATGAGGATGATCATTTTGTTTATTTTTGTGTGAAATTTGCCATGCATTGTAGTAGAAATGATTCCACAAGCACCCAAATACAAAGGTCTATGATTAAGCACCACTTTGACTACACCACAAAATTGGAAAATAAACATCATTCTTCATAACACCAACTAATTGTTTTAAACCAATTTAACTTGGGTCCATAAAAATGAAAACAATTACATTACATCTAATTCTTCTAGTTCATGTAGATCATTATTTTAGTACGAAACCCTTGATGCCAAAATCATTTATTTCAAACCTACACCATAAACACTAGCCCCATTACATGATAAACTACTTGTTTTATGGATAGAGACAACTATGTAAGAACTTTGTAGAAAGATTAGGTGAAATTAAAAAACTCTTGAAGAAATACTAATGTGATCCACTTTTGCCCACATCTTCTCATCAAGTTGCATGATGATTTAAAAATCAAAATTTAAGTTCACAAAAAGTGTTTTGCTTACTAAAAGGCCTAGATAAAAGATAAATGTTTTTTTAAAATGATGTTTTGGACAAGAGATTTTTAATAGGCTTGAAAAATGTACATGTATGTATGATTTAGAACATGTTCAAGAGGAAACAAATAAATAGAGTCTAGGAAAAATAATTTAAGAATAATCACATGGACATGGTTTTTTTTGTTTTCTAATGATGTAAATCAATCAATTTGTAACAACTAGATTTTGGATGTAAGACATGCTCACGACCAAAACAATCACCCTTTTTGATAATCACCTTCTTGTCAATGGACTTGGTGATTGATTGGCCTCATGAAAGATCTAGTGCACTAGGGTACTTAGGAGTTGAGAAAGATGAGTTTTTCAAAAATTGTCAAGTTCAGTTGCACCTTGCATGTTATGCAAATTGTTGGGCTAGTATTTTAGTCTTAGGGTTTATATTTGTTGTAAAATGTTCATAGAATGTTTTTGAGAAGTTGAATGTTCTTATTATGTGTACTATGTTGTGATGTAATGTACTAAAATTTCAACACTAGTGATCTTGAAACAATTGTTAATAGTAGTGGGAATGTAGCCATCAACCCCAATGGAATTCAATCTCACATTTGTTGACACTATAATTTATCAATGAAACTATGTAGTTGGATGCCATAAACAATACACAAGCCACCAAGCAAGTGGCAAGTCAAGAAAATATTCAAACCTTAAATGTGGGATTTGGATGAAATAAGAAGTTAGTTACTAAAGCAAGTACCAATAGTGATTAAATGTTAAAGAATTGGGGCTTCAACTACCTAATTATATGTTGATATATTGATATGTTGATAAATTTCACTTCAAAAAATCAAAACATGTGTAGTTGTTACGTACAAAAACAACACAAAAGAAAAGCCAAAAGGTTTTTATGAAACCATTAATTTTACAAATAGAGAGCAGTGGCTTAACATGATGCAAGAAAAATACAAATCATTTGTGGTAAATGAAACATAGGTGATTGAAAAGTACCCCCTTGGATAAATGAAGATCAACTATGCATGGGTTTATAAATCCAAGTACAACATGCAAGAAAAAAAGTTAGCATATACAAGGCCAAAAGGTTACACTTAAAGAACTAGAATTGACTACATTAAAACATTCCCACTATAGTTGCAAATTTTGATTTGGTAAGAATCAATCTATCAATTATGACAATGAAAAACCTAAACATCATGCAATTTGATATTAAAACAACATTAATGTATGGAAACATTGTGGAAAAGATTTTATGGAATACCCTTGTGGATTCAAATATGCAAACAACCCAACTAATGTGTGTAAATTCACAAAACCATTTTATGGGCTAAAACAATAAAGCGACATGTGAAACAAATGTTTTGACAACTTCATGACTTAAAGGCTTGTAACAAGCATTATCAATCCATGTGTATATCACAAATATACTAAAAAGATATTGTACCAATCATCATTTTGACCATTTTGTGAATGATGGTTTAATTTTCACAATTGATTATTCAACACTATAGACAAATATCATGAATTACACAAAGGAGGCATTCAAGATCCCACAAAATGATGGTTAAAGTGCTTGTGGTATTGTACATCACTAGAATTGTTTAGGAAAAATTTGAAGATTGATGAAATGAAATACATTATTAAAAAATTAAACATAAGTTTGGGTATGAGGACTATCATGTTGTTACTGTACTTGCAAACCTAAATAGTTGTTTCATTCAAATCAGTAGGTGTGATGAAAAGGAGCTTCAAAAATTTCGATACCAAGAAATTTTCAAGAACTTGAAATTTGGTGCCATTGGATCAAAGCCAAACATCTCGTATGCCATTAGAATTGTCACCAAGCATAATGTTGAATCAAAAAAGGTACATTACCAAGATGTTTCAAAAATCATGAAATATTTCAAGGGAGTGTCAAATCTTGCTTTGACTTATGGTGAAAGCTCTCATGACAATGACCTAACTACATTTAGCGACATCAAGTATGTTAGATTAAACATTGATAACAAAAAAAATTGATCATGTATCATCATTTTCCTAAATGGAGGTCCAATTGCATATTGTACTAGCCCACAACTTGGGCCAAGTTTGGTTGTACAAGGACAATGAATTGTGCATTAAACTAGTGTATAACCCCAATTTCCATAGCAAGACCAAACATACAACGTGGCATTTCACATCATTCATGAACATTGAAAGTATTGGGGACCTTCAACATTGTTTATGTACATTAAAATCAATTATTAAAAATTTGATATCCTAACCAAAGTATTGATGACATAAAGTTTCAACATACAAGAGTTTTTTGGGCCTCGTTAATCTTTGAATTTTAATTTAATTTAGTGAAGGATTATGTGTATTAAATGGTAGTTTTGGGTGTAAGTTGACATGCTTATAAGTAATATAATCACCTTTCTTGGTAGTAATCCTAATAACTATTTAGCTTCACAAGAGATCTACCACATCAAGGTACATAGGAGTTGAAAGAGATGATTTTTTTTTTCAAGTCCTTGCACCTTGTATGCCCTTGCAAATTGTTGGGCTAAGGCCCAATAGGGTAAAAGGAGAATCCAATGAACTTTATTTGATATGCCATTTTTTTCTAAGTTTGACAAGTATTATTACATAATTGCCCAAATGAAACATGAATTTTTTTATAAAATGAGTTCAATTTATTTTTAAAATATTAATTAATCTTTCAATTTTGAAAAAAATACACAAACACCATCAATATTCAATCAATGATGAACTTTTGAATTCAAGTATGCCTAGGGTTCCCACACCACATATGGAATTATTCTTTACAACCATTGTATGAAAATTATTCAAAATGTTGGGCATGTTATATATATCAAAAGGTCTATGGCATTTAAGGTCAAAAACATGGAAAGAAAAATCTCTTGTGTTTTCATAAATCCATTTTATAACGGTCCTTAAAATATCCATTTACAAAGTTCATTTACCTACATAAATTTTTCTTTTTCCAAAATTGGTCTTTGTTAAAAATATATAGAAAGATCTATAATAGGGTGATATAGGGGAAAAAATGAAAAAAAAAAGTTAATTTCAATATCATTTAGTTGTTTTTATTGAAAGACCTATTTTTATGGGGTTCATTGGGCTAAACATACATTAGAAATAAGGACTTACGATGGACTTTCCGTTTTTGTAAATGAGTCATTGTAGTGTGCTTTTACCCAATACTTCAATCTTAAGATTTATTATTGGTTGTAAAATTTGGAAAGTTTAATGTTCTGTTGTGTGTAAAATATGTGCATGTATTGCTCCGTTTTATCAATGATATTTTCTATTGTGAGCATCTATCATAAGTTCTTGTGCATACATGACACAAAAATACCTAAGAAAATAAGTCATAATATACATTATCAAGAAATGCATGGTTGTTTATGGTTTAACAAAACTCAAAGGCATTTATGGGCATGATAAAAGAATACTTTTCATGAAATGTCCTTTTGATTTTCAACTTTTTTTCAAGCACAATTCATCTTTTTTAAATTAGAATTTGAACATAATTGTTGTTGTAGGAGGTTTAAATGTAAGTGTTTCTATTTACAACATTGAACTTGTAACATTTTCATATTGTATACATGGTCTTAGAGATTGGAAATTGCCTTGTGGTTTTGGCTAGTGTTTGTTTGTGGAATTTTTTTAGGTAATTGAAGAAGACTTGAACCAAAAAAAAGACACAAGAGTTATTATATATGGCCTTATCCAAAGATTTAAGAATAGGGATGAAATAAATGGAATTGGATTGTTTATAAATATTTTATCATTAATGATATGATAATGATATAATATATCATAGATACACATAATGAAAGGATTCATCAAATGATCAAAAGAGGATGTCAACTTACATCGATCAAAATGATATATGAGATATGGGATGAGGGATTAGATAAAACAAATGAGTTTACACACTAAGGGAGTTATCAAAATAAATTAAACTTGAATGATTTTCAATAGTTACAACATATGTATATTAATATTGATGAATTAAGGAAAGTAATATATGTAACATGATAGGTATTGTCATTTAATAATATTAAATACACCATAACATATATTGTAAGATTTTAAAGAACTTGAATTCCTAAGGATGCGGACTGGGAAGTTTGAAGTTTTTAAGCTATTTTTTGTGGATTGTTTAATGGGTTCCAACTAAAGGTATTGCAAAATGTGATGTATTGAGTATAGAGTATGTAGAGTAGGTCACAATGATTTTGAATGTATTTGTGATGAAGGTGTTGCATTGTTAATGCAACTCACTAAGTTGCAATACATGATGCAACTTGTACCAAATTACATAATGTGATGTGCCCTTACATAAATGCTACTTAATTTATGCATTAACATTTTTCACACTATATCCCCTTTCTAACCTTAGTAGATTGGGAATGGTTGGATGAATTTTAGGAGTGAAAGTTAAACATTGATTCCAAGTTTCATATACAATTGAAATCTTGCCTACTCGTTCATTTCAACAATGGGAGAATCCTTCACATGTGGATCTTGCTTTAACCATTCCAGCATCAGCAAATGTTACTTTGGCACATCATATGTTGCCAACATCGTTATTGTCATTGGATGCACATTTTAAAATTCAAGGATTGGGTTAAAAGCATTGCATAAGATGATGTTGGCAAGAAATCAAGACTTATGAAAGCAAACAAAGAACCAAGAAATGGAACAAATGTTCATGTTGTTTATCCAAATGGATGAAAATTTTATTATTCTTTTCATTCAAGTTGAAAACATAAATGATTTTTATAATGCAAGCCAAAACATTGAAAAATAATATATTATGTGTTGACATGCATTTTGAGAAATAAATAATTTTTTTGACACTTAGGTATTGACTCTACTTGGAAACTATGTGTGCAATGCAAGTATTGTACATTCACATTGGGTTGCATTAGATTGCCATGCCTTCTATTCAATGTTGTGCCACATTATACAAGTGCATGCATGATGATCGATTAAACCATCACAAAAAGCTAGATAATTGACTAGGCATGTCACATATGTTAGGTGAGTAGAAGGGGGCAATTAGGTATGTTAGGTGTGGGAAGTAGGTAATGGCAAGAAGTTATTTTAGATGAAGAGTAATGTGCACATTGCACACACAATATTAAGTATGGAGGTAAAATCTCATGTTTTTACAAGCTTTTATAATTTTAAGTTTGTGAATGAAGGTCATTGTGTTGTCCAAATGTGTGTGTCTTAATGGTATGGTGCTACTATGTAAAAATACATCTATGTATAGAGAAATGTCCTGAGTGGACGACATTCTTTAATTTGAAGCCTTGAGGCATGAGGTGGTAACCCATGGCCGACTGCTTAAAATGATAGAATGCCTAATACACAAAGCATTCCTCTACATAAAGAAAGGGGTGCATCTTTTCATTTTCACCCTCATTTTATGGGAAAGCATGCATTACATGGGAAAGAGTGCATTACATGGGAAAGCATGCCTTACATTGGAAAGGGTGCATTACATTCAAGGGAATGCAATATTCTTTATGTAACTTGCAGATATTAACACTAGGAAATCAGGCCTGGTGCTTTTATGTTTGGTGATTTGCCATTGTTTGGGTATCAAAGTGTGTATGCAAACGCTTTTGTAATTTTGTTTCATTCTTTTGCAACTGTTGTTGTTGTTGTGGACATGTTATGACTTTTGAGGTCACAGCCCACCACCCCTTCAGAAAGCCACCTCCATAACATTGCATCCTCCAACTTCTTCTTCACCCACTTTTCTCGTAGGTGGGTGATCCACCCCCAACTTAGTTATTCTTGCCTTTGATGATTATTGAGAGTGTTAGTTGGTTGATTGTTTGTTTGTTGTGTACTTCGTTGACCAATATCCATATGGAGTTTGGTGTTTAGGTCAATCAATGTATGAGACTTTTACATATGATAAAGTACATGTGTGTGCATTGTGGAGTTTTGCGGGAATGTTGGTAAACAAAGGTAGGGTCAGGAGTGTGCAATGTGATCCTTATTTGCATTTTTGTTTCTATTTGTTGTCCTTCTTATTCTATGATTTCAATTCAATTTGAATGTCAATTGATGGATCTTTCCTTTGTTGCATCCAGATTGAAATATGTTTGAAACCCACATCTTGGTTTCCATGAATTTTTTTTCCCCCTCCTGCATATGTATGCAGAGGCAACCACAAACACAGCCAAAAAAATTGCGTCTCTTGGTCTTTAAACAATATAGTTTCTGGGTTCATTAATTCAGCTTCATTCTCTCATGGACAAAATCTCCACTCAGAGTGGTCTTACATAAACCCATTAGTTTTGTGCAATCAGACATGTGATAATGTGTAGTAAAGAACATCAAGAAGAATGTGATTTACCTTGTGCTATTTTCTTGCAGATTGAGACAGACAGACAGTCGGTGTAATTACTTTGAGGCAGGCAATCCAATTACAAAATGTTGAAGGTCAAAGTAAGGGTTCTGTTCATGCCAAAGTCATTTTATTACTTTTGAAGCAATTCATCTTCTTCATTATAAAGTAGAATAATGGAATGAGGACATGTAAACATCCCAAAAAACCAATAGTTTGACATGTGACTGATGTAATGTCTTTTATTTGCAATTTATAAGATTGAACAAATGGGTGACATTCAATTAGACAGCAATAGGACTTGTATGGAAACCTAAGATAATGGATTTGTAGATCTCACAAAAAATTGATAGAGTGGAGGTCCTAGCCTTGTCCAAAAGTTGCCTTGTAGAAGTTGGTGAGTAGTTTCTGAACTCTTTGTGACCTTTGCACATGTATTAGTGTGCAAGTTCATTTTGTGTTCTCTTAATTGTTTACTCTATGCAATTGGTCCTATGAGGTGAAACTAATTACCTTAGTATAAGCTTGAATTATATTTGATGGGAAAATGCTATGACATAACCTAGTAAATCACATTTTCTGTTTGATAATTGGGATTTGTAACAAATTGGCATCTAAACAACAAGACTTAATAGGGATCTATTCTGCAGGAAAGATACTGTACAGGAAAAACATCTCATGGAAGGTTTGGAGGCAGTTTTGACTCACCAATAGTCGATGCAATTGTCAATTGTGGAAACCCAATTCTCAATTCTAGTCTTGATGGCTTCATCAAAGTTGGAGGGGTAAATTGTTTTTCTTCCTGCTCATTAATTGAGTTTTGTATTGATTATCCAATTAGATGCAATGAACCAGAAACTGCCTACTTGCAAGGTATTGTGAGTCAGTATATTTTGATGAAAACACCCAAGCAAGGTGTTGTCAATCAGTAGTTTTGAAGTGTTTGAGTTTTCCCATTGCTTCCAACATTTTTTTTGTAGAGAATGTAGTTTTACTGGTTTGTTTGAAAATTCACTTTCGGCATTTATATATTTGGAATTTTAGTTATAAGTAATATCAGTTTCAGATTCATTATTTGTGCAGGTAGGTGTTGCTCATGCTGCTCTTCAAGATACTTTCACTATTCTAAAGACAGGTACTTAAAGATCTCAGTTGCCCGAGAAATATCTGAGGTTTCCCTCTGTGTAACTCATCTTCTTTGTCTTTGGGTTGATTTCAATAAATACCTAGCACTCAACATCCATTGTTCACTTGTCAATGAGCACCCAAGTTCTTCATGATAGCTTCTTTCTGACATATTGATCTTGAAGCTCTGAATTTTTAGTGGGTTTGAGAGGTAGACATGAAATGCTGCTGACACCATTACTTTCGGGAATGGGGCAGAGGGTGTGACAAAGCATGATCTTGAAAAAATGGTGAGTTTGAATAAGTAATCCCAACTTGTTTTTCAAAACTCACAACTGCTTTGAATGGATGCAAATTGTCGTATGTTTATTATATGTTTAATCATGATAATATTTAATCATGAGGTGCTAATCTCTGTTTCCAGTATTGGGTCATAGCTTAAAAGAATTGCTGATGGGAATGTTGTGCAGGTGAAACGTGCTGGCAGAGAAGGCTTCCAATGGGGTTGGCATCTGATCACTTCATTGTAGTCAGGACTTGCAATTGTGTACCATCTTGGCCACCCTTCATGGTTTCTACAATCAACCATTTTTGCAAAGGAAAAAAAGTGTTATTATCTCAGATGTGGCTGCTTTTCTCTTTGCCATGTTACGAGTCTAGAAAGCTAAAAATTGCTGCTCATAATGTTGGAAGTGGGGGAAGATTGGAAATTTTGGAAATGTGTTGGGCTGGATCTTATCATCTTACCATGGCATTAATATAGTGATCCTTTGAAGTACACCAACCTGTGGATACTGTGTCCCAGTTTTGCCAAAACTGGAGACGAAATCAAAAGTCACAATGAAAATAATACACAGTGAAAAAAAGGGGACCAAATTTGTTTTCTCGCACAAATTGGTTCTCATAGGAGTTTCACCCCCAGTTTTGGATTTGCTTTACCTGCACTTTCACTGCTGCCCATATTCTTCATCAATTTAAGTCTTGTTAGAACAAAATCTTGCAATTCTTGTGAACTGATACCCAGGACCCAGGTTTGGTCACTACTTTATGTCTACACTCAAATTGGGGATCAAACAGGGATTACATGGTGAAACTAGGGCCCAAAGACAGGGTGACTTTTAAGGATAACTCTAGATTACCCTACAGGCTTTCACTACCAAAAATTTCTTTCCTTGTAATGCAGGTTTGGTAGCAGGTGTGTATGCTGGTATGGAGTATGGAATGGAACGTGTGCGTGGAAAGAATGACTGGGTAAATTGACAACCCTAAATACCTATTGTTTTCATTTCCTTGTTTCCTCCACTAGGATGATCGTAACACACTACTTACACCAGACTCAATTTTCTTTAGCTTTTTAGTCCCCCAAAAGCTGTGAAGATATATGAAAGGAGTTGAAGATTACAGGCTTTGTGGGTACTTCAGAAGATGTTAAGAATTGGTGTGTTTTTGTGTGTGTGCATATGTATGTGTATTTTTCTTTTGTTGTGCTCCTTTGGTGCAACCTCACGCAGGACACTTACCAGATCAACAGGACTTTATGATTTACATTAGCATCCTGTTTTAGAACAGAAAATGGAAAAAAAAACTCAACAAGTTGCAGAATTTCACCACCGAAAAGAAAAACACTTAAGATGGGAGAAAAATAATAAAGAGCATATGTTGGATATGGTAACTATGAATGTGCTCCCCTTGTGAAGACTAGCCTAACATGAGAATTCTATGTTTCTTTGATGTAACAGAAAAATGCTGCCCTTGGAGGTGCATTAACTGGTGCCCTTGTTTCATTCACGGATGGAAATTTCACATGTGACAAGCTTGTCCAGCATACAATCACAGGTGGAGCCCTAGCCACTGCCTCTGAGTTCATCCGCAACATCACATAACTCAACAAGCTCGGGGTATAATGAAAAGGTAAGTTAGTTCATTGCAAACTTTGAAACACACAATGCCAGTTTTCTTCATGTTGTTGCTTAGTGCATTTGAATTGGTTGCAATCAGTTCATTCACAAAGTTATTTAGGGTAGAGAGAGAGAGTGTGTGGGAGGAAGGGAGGTTGATGCAAGTCAAACACAGTCTTTCAATTTCATTTGAAACATGTAGCAATTTCGTGAAGTGGCATGTGCAACTATTGATGCAAAACTTGAAGAAGGATTATTTCTTTCTTTTTTTTCAACGAGGAAACATTTGGCTAATGATCCTACTACTTTATGCTAGGGTTAGGTTTCACATTAAATAATCCTTAAAATCTTTTAGCAAATTTTTTTGAAAAATATGTCATTGAGGTGTTAAAATCTCTAATAAATCCAAATTTCAAATGTTCTCCTTTTGGTGGTAGTGATGAAGGAGTTGTCTATTGACATTTAAGATCAACTAGAGCAATGCAACATGGTCAAACCTTTCCTCTTAGTTATAATAAAGGAACCTATAGCCATCTAGTTACCAAGCCCCTTTTTATGGTCAACTGGTACCCAATCCATTGTTTGCAATTCCCCCATTTATCCAAGTACTTGGTGGTCATCTTGACTTGATGTTAACATATTTATGTAGCTCAAGGTGTATAAATATGTCCATATGCTTGAACTAGGTGCTTACATTCATACCTTAAACGAACGTCATTGAAATTTTTAATTTTCAAAAATGAAATTTATAATAATTTTTTTGAAAAGAGAATCGATTTTTTGAAAAAAAATTAAAATTTTAATGTGCTGAACATGACCCTAGCCTATAATATTGTACATTCAAGTTAAACTTTGGTTGGAAGGTGTCATCCTTATGACATTCACCCTATTCCAACTAATAGGATGACATCCTTAATGACTATATGCTTAATTTGCATCTATAGATGGTTTATCTTGATTATCAATGAACAAACAATAATAAACAATCATTAAACCCACAATCACATTGTCAATTAATAAGCTAACCAATGATTGTAAATTCAAAATTACTTCCATTCACACATGATTTTAGAATAGTAGCTTCCTTTGTAGTTTCTTTTGTAGCTCTTAAACATGATAATGAGAGGTGTCTTGTTGGTCACTTGCCTTTCATAAATGTTTGTGTCTTGTTTGTAATTTTTTCATTTGTAACTTTTTGTTTGCAATTCTTTCATTTGTTTGTACTTTTTCATTTGTAATGCATTAATCAATTTGTTGTAGTGTCATTGTCAATTTGTTTGTTTGTAGTGCCTTTGTCAATTCATGGTAATGCTTGTTTATTCATTGCATTTGTTTCTTTCTTCACAACAATGCCTTCATCAATTTGGTGTAATGCTATTGTACACTTGTTTGCACATTTAGAACCATCCTCGAATCATCACAATCACAACTTAAAATTTTGCTTATAAGCTTAAAAACTTTTGTCAAGATCCTTTGCTACGTAGGCAACATGTTTGTTTGTGATGCATTTTGTAGTTTCAACATCTATTTAATCTATTTTTTCATTTGCACGACATTTTATAATTGTCATATATCCTTTCATACATAATATTTTGATCATTGTTTTGTGTTAATTTCTTGAAGTTTGTTGTGTATCCTTGCTATTTGTTGGGTTTTCTTGTGTTCAATATCACATTTCATATTTGCATAAACCATGAGACCATTAAAATTTGTCTTTTTTGAGCAATTTTTTCTACTTGTGATCCAACTATAATTTAACATGTGGTGTTCTTTGGGCAATTCCATACATAATTTGCTTTAAAATCATTTGAATTGCAAGTTTTTCTTTTGAGTGAGACACAAACACTACTAGATTTGTGTTCAAAAGAATGACTAATGTGTTGGTTGTTCATATCATACCTACAATTGATGTTTGGCATTTCTTTGCTAAATATTTATTTATTTCAAAAATTGAGGTTAGGTAGTTTCAAATTTAAATTTCCAATTTTTTAACAATTGAAAACCAAGCATGCAAAATACACCTTTTGTTCTATACTTGTAATAGTAACCCAACATGGTTGGGATAATAATAAAAAATTGATTCTTAACGATTTTAACAAATATCAATAAAATTTTCCTTTTTCTAGCTTTAGACCTTTTGCAAATTATTTTGTGCCAAACATCAATCATAGGTATGATAATTATAGAATGTATATTTTTATTTTTATTTTTATTTTCAAAAATTAAGTGATTAGGTGAAAGCAAGGTTTGCAACTTGGTTTTCACAATTTTTTATTATCCAACATGACAATAGGTAATGAATCGAGCATTTTTGGGTCAATAGCTTTTCCATGATGCAATTAATAAAAATGTTGAAACATAAAATGGAAAAGAAGGATGTGAAATACATGTGGTTTATTCATTGTAGAAATTAGCACATGCATCTAATTACTTGCAATGTAACCGAGTTGTTCACTATTTGAAAAACAATTATACTACATTAGGTGTTGCACAAGTTTGTGCATGTGATGAACAATGTTTTCAAAAACTAAATTCAATGGGCTAAATGAGATAATTTCTCACATGTGATGAAAAGGATTCGAGGACTTGTTAAATTCATTAGGATTCTAGGGGTAGTACAAGAAAATATAGTTTTTTAATGAAATAATAATAAAAATACACCCCTTGCCCCATGTTCAACTTGACCAAAATGAATTTTTTGTCAAGTCAACTTTTCATTTTGACTAGTGTTTTTGTGACCAAGGGGTCATGGGATGTTTTAATTAGTCAAAAATTCTATTTGTCAATTTCATTGTTGAATTAAACTATCATTATCTATGGTTCAATTTAGGTCAGGTGTCATCATTATGTTACATTTTCAAAGTTGATGTGACATCATATGTTGTTATAGATTAGGTAGGTAAGTACATACTTACATTCTACTTATAATTATATGTCTATATGATGTACACATACACTATAACGTCACCATATATGGAATTCATATACCTGATTTACTTGAGTTTAAAGTCAAGACCTCACCGAGGCATGTTAATGTCTTTGCCATCAAGCTACACAACCTTTTTGGTAAAATATATGCAACTTTTTATTTTATCTTCTTAACTATGAACCTTTAAAAGATCCCAAAATTGACACACATTCTTTCTTTCAAAGATTGTTAAAATGAAACAAATAAAGGCATAATGTTGAAGTTTATTCAAAGATCTATTCAATAAAATCAATGTATTTTATAAATGTTCAAATGAGTTTGTAAAAGATATGTTTGAAAATCATAAATCATTGACAAATTGAAACATCATTGAACAATCTTCCCATTTCACAATTTAGTAATGGAAAGTGTGCAAAAATTGTTTTTCATGGGTTCATATTTTTTGCTCAAGAATGGCATGCTCATTAAAACATGTATGATGTGTGTATAAATTGGATGAAATATTTTAATGTATACATAAATGAAAATATTTCATCCCAATTATACATGCATTGTATGCATGACATTTGTGTGCAAAAAATATGAACCCATGAAAGAACAATTTTCACAAGACTTCCATTACAAAAATTTGGGATGGGAAGTTTGCGATATGATCATGTTAACTTATGATTCTTCCAGTTCAAATTCATTGAGTTTCAACAAATTCATTCATTGGGTGATTGAACAAAACAAGGTAGGTAGGTATGTCATAGGTGGGTAAGGTAGGTAGGTAGGTTGTTATAAGTTTGTTAAACATATAACATAACATGTGACAACATATAAACTAGCATGATTCAAATGTTTTCGTGATAGTTCCACATGTGGCTATGTACTCACCACACATGAATTAATAACAATTCACTACAAGCATAACCTAGCCTAACCTATGCCAACTAAGTAGTCTAGGTTCAACTAATAGGCTAGTTAGATATATTTGGTATATACTAGGTAGGTAGCATTGGCTTAATTAGGCCTAATCAATGTCAAAACAATGTGGCAAATTTAATTAAGCCCAAGCCATTTTAATAAACCTTTTTTTGTTTATCCTTTTTTACTAGATGTTTGGATTGACACCTAGTCAAAAAGGTCACCTTAATAAAAATATATTAATTAAAATAATACATTTTTTTCATGCCCCATGCTTCTAATCGAGGTCATTACCTTTGGTCAATGTAATATTTTAATCAAATTGAACCTTCTAAACAAAATATGTTTTTATATAGCGGGGATTGTTGATGTTTTTCAAATTCATATCTAAAACCTGAGAGTTTAAGCTTTTGTAATAAATTGTTATTTTTTCAAATCAAAGGTGTATAATGCAATTCCAAATAATTATTAACCACATGAAGTGATTTGTTGATGTATTTGTGGGGTTGCTTGTGTCTAGGAAAAACATAAAACTCTTACATTTGTCCCCCCAATTTACTATAAGTTTGTAAATGGTGATTTCTTCAATGAGTAAAAAATGCATGGAAGCATCAAACCATTACATTATCAAGGAAAAGGGCTATCCCATGGTGCACTTTCACAAACAAATAAGAGGTCAACTTTTTGTTCTTGGAACATTGTTCAACAAGTAACTACATTTACTAGAATTGTAGTTGAAAATAATTTTGAAAATTTTGAAGAAAACCTTTTGGAAATTATTGATCAACTTGAATTTACACGTGTTTTTCCATCGAAACACGATGATTTGTTACTATATGTTATGCAACATGATTTTGAATGGCAAAAAAAATGAAATTGATGGAATGATGCATCAACTAAAGGCAAAAAATGTGTTAGAAATAAGAGAAAGTGTGAGGAGAACCATACAACAAAAGATATAAGGTGATAAGGTAAATGAGATTAATATTAAGTATGCATTGCAAAGGGGGGAAATATTTTGGGTCAATCAACACATTGCAATAGAATAATATCTAGGGAATCATAGACAACAAATTGTAAGTGCCTTGCATGAATGTTTAAAATTGTTATTTTTTCAAATTGTGAACATATGTTATGAACTTTGCAATGCATGATAACAAGACTTCAAATGTGATCAAAATGCATATTGAAATGGAAGCTCAAACATTTATATCACTTCATTTCTTTTGAACATTATATTGTTCATATTCACTTAGTAACTACAAGTCATTACTTGATCTTTTTAAAAGATGAAGTAAGTCAATTAGTGGAATCATTAAGGCTTGCTCCTTTATGAACATATGACACATAGTTGTGTTCAAATTTGACAAAACATTGACCATCCTTCTACTCCTCTTGTGCACCTTCTTATATGCTTTCAACTTGAAATAGTGCAATTATTCCTTGAACATATGATTATGAAACTTTATACAACATTTTTCAATTTGAAATTAAATAATGTTTATTTTTCTCGATTGCATCCACAAGCATCTTGGTATTTATACCGTAGTGCTCACCCTAAACCCCGCACATAAATAATTGCTCATCGAGGGTGCGGGGATAGGAAAACTGTCTTTAGAGGGTGCGGGAAGGGCTTCTGCGGGGAAATAAATAATAGGGTCCAAGCCACTACGGGGAAGTTGGTGCGGGGTTCAAAAATAAAGGGCTTGGCGCGGAAATCAGTGAGTCCGCGGAGGGCCTTAACACAGTAA
Organism: Sphagnum contortum; assembly: GCA_963920785.1. Lineage (NCBI taxonomy): Eukaryota > Viridiplantae > Streptophyta > Sphagnopsida > Sphagnales > Sphagnaceae > Sphagnum > Sphagnum contortum. The sequence goes on from OY987277.1 coordinate 11,714,291, forward strand.
AGTAAGATGGCACTCTTCAAGTTTGGATTCAAGAAGGGCATCAGCGAGATCGAGGCAGAGGAGTAGCGGCAGAGACAAGCGGAGAAGGCCAGAGAGAAGGATCTTGCAAATAAGGAGGTTGCAGCCCAAGCAGCAGTAGATGCACCACCTAAGAAGAAGCCTGGGAGGCCACCACTGGTTCACAAAGCAAAGCTGAAAGGCAAGCAAGCGACGGGACGCAAGCTCACGAGGTAGGCATGTCTTGGTGTGTAGCTGATCACTTGCTGGCAAGGATTAACTTCTTACTTCCTATCTGCTAACAAGATTTAAGCTGGCTTCCAGAGCAGAGTAGCTTCTTGCTTCCTATCTGCTGATAAGATTAAAACAGGCTTCCAGAGAAGAGCCACACTAATAAGGGCTTGTGTCTGCAGGAAACTAGCCTCAAAGAGCAACAAGAAGAAGAACTGGTGGAAGCCCTTCCTCATTGAGAGGATCCTGGCAGCCGTCCATGCCAAGAACGGAGTGCGGCCTGTTGTGAAAGTGCTGAAGGAGGGGCCCCTCAGAACGCTGTTTGAGGGGCTGGACGAGAGCACTGTAAGGGGGTGGTTCAAGAAGAAGGAAAGCCCAACTGGTCCATTCATCCTCACCAAAGAGGCCCAGGACAAGCTCAAAGCTGGCTTTTCTTCCTGTGGTGGCCAAAATCAGATGACCCTTTTCGTAAAGGTAAGCTGAAAGTGTGGCTTGCATTCATTGACCTATGCACGCTTCCAGAGACACTTCCAATGGTTGTAATATGGTGAAATTAAATATTTTGGCTGTTGCAAGCACCGGACGTCGAGAAGGAGATTTACGAAGCTCTCTGTGCCCAGAGGATAGCTGGGAATGCAATCAACAGCGTCACCGCACAGCACATCATGATCGGCATCCTGGAGGCCCGCTGCCCTGACTTGCTGAAGAAGAACGGCGGGCGCTATGGGCCAAGCAGGCCAACTGTCCGCAGGTTCCTCAGGAAGAAGATGGGATGGACATTCAGGTACAGGCACAATTTCTTGTGAGCTTGGGCTGCTTATTGTTTACAGTTTTGCCACTACATGTGCTCTTTATCCAAGCAGAACTTTGGGTGCCTACAACCATTTCTTTGAAAGCGCCCACTGCTATGCAAGCGACCTAAGTACAGTTGAATTCTGCGTAGGCGTGCGACAGGCGCAACATAGAAGCTGCCAAAGGACTATGAGCGTCTAGTGGACGAGATGAACCTGCGCATGGCATGGTGCTACTACCTGTACAAGATTCCGCCTGAGCTCGTCTTCAGCATGGACGAAACGTTTGTGTGGTACACACCCATGGGGATGGCAACCACATACGATATCAGGAACGCGAAATAGGTGTGCAGCTCTAATATTTTGGGAAGCCTCACCGTGCTTGCCTGCCATGAAGATGAAATGGGTCAAATTGTACAAGTTAATGCGCTAATGAACTCTTGCGATGGAGACAAGCAACCTTTGAATGCAGGTGCAAGTCATCGGCAAGGAGGACAAGCGTGGCCTCACAGCTTGTGTCATAACAATGCTCGCAGGGATTGTGTTGGCGTTGCAGCTGATCTACGGTGGCCAGAGGGAGAAAAGCCTGCCTAGGAAGGAGGCGCGCAGCGAGGCTGAGGCAGCTGGCTTCGTCTTTAGCTTGACCAAGAACCATTGGTGCACGCTCGAGTCCATGCAGGAGTGGATCGAGAAGGTGAATATCCTAAATAACTTTGTTATACCTCCGTAGGCTGCAACATTGACTGGGGATGCAGTAATTCTGGACGATACCTGGTACAAACATTTTTTTCAAAATCATCGTCACTCATAGCATTTGGTTCTCTGCAGCTAATCTACCCCGCCTATGTGCACGTCTGCGAGGAGCGCACTGACCTGCTGCCTCCCCGCGAGCAGCCGTTGTTGTTGCAGTTAGATGTCTATAACGTCCATCGCGACGCCCCATTCAGGGACTGGCTGAAGCTGAACCACCCATACATGCACATCGTGTTTGTGCCGGGAGGGACTACCTCGGTTGCTCAGGTAGCCATTCTTGACAGGGATAACATTTTTCCTCTAATTGACTGCATTAGTCCTCTGATTTTGCACTAACATTTAATGCTCTGTGAGATTGCTTTGCGTTGCTGTGGTCAAGCCATTGAAATCAAATCCTTGCCTGAGCAGCATTACTTTTTCCTCTCCCCATGATGCAATTTAAAGAAGAAATTCATTTGTGAGTTGACAAAGCATTCATTCTTGCGCAAGTGGCAGATACTGTCCTCAACAAGCCGTTCAAGAACGCTGTACGCCAGCGGTTCTGCGACTAGTCAGCAAGCCTCGTGGCAGAGCAGGTCAAGTCGGGCATCGTGCCCAAGGACTGCAAGCTGGACGTCTCCGTCGGCCGCCTGAGGGATGAGGGCATCCACTGGATCTACACTGGCTGGTAGCGCATCAAGGGAATGCAGCGCAGCGTGCTGGATGGCTATGCCAAGGCGGGCACCTTGCAGATCTTTGAGGAAGGGACGCGGCACCGGGCCGTAGCCGCGTGTGCGCAGCTGGGCTTGTAGACAGAACTGCCGCGAGCGTCAACAGCAGAGCTGGCACACGCAAACGAGGTGCCTTCCGAGGATGAGGAGGAGGTAGATGACGACAACGACAGCGATGCAGAGTCAGAGTTGAGCAGCGGGTCGTCAGATGCAAAGTGGGACTCGAACTTTAAGCTGCATGTTGACAAATTGTCCATGCGCTTGAAGAGCATCCGCAAGAGAACAGCTGCAGTGAGCGCAGACCCTGCTAATGAGGCAGCAACATCTAGCGCATCAGATGAGGATGGCGAATCAGCAGAGGATTTTGACAGTGCAGAGGCAGACAAGGAGTAGGGCAGCTCAGCTTGTAGAGCGCTCGCTTAGCAATAGCTAGGGAGTGCTGCAAAGGGTTCCTCAGGACCTTTGGGAAAGATTTGGGAAAATAGAAGTGTGCAATGGAACCGTGTTCAGCCAACCCAACGATATAGAAGGGGACATTGACTGTGTGTACTTACTGTTTGTGGTATTGCCATTTTCCCCTGCGGGACCCTTAATTAATTGTTTCTTTCTGCTGCGAGATTGCAAAACTCTTAATCTGGCCTGCGGGGACTACTTGTGGGAGGGAAAAAATAATTCCATTTTCTGGGGCTGCGGGGTTTAGGGTGAGCACTACGGTATTTGTAAAGTCAATGATTAAAGAGAACACATTGTTGTATTTTTAAAAAAATTCTATTATCTTGTCAATTGCAGGGGTTGTAAAATGTCAATGAAATTAATGATAGGAAGCAATTAAATATTGCCTTTTATAAAGTAATCATGTTAATTCCTATTAATGTGTTTTGACCCCATTATCTTGTGGTTGTAGGTTTCATCTTATGTTTCTTGTCCAAGTTTATAAACTTCAACCCCTTTACATTCACATCCTTAGTATGTAAGGGAACATTCACAACCTTCTCCCTTGGAATGCCTCAATCAAGTTGGTATATCAACAAAATAAATAAAACATATTTTTTGTTTTAAAAGACAAACATAAAAAACAAGTGTGATTCCTAGTACCATTATGATAATTTGGAATTTTTTCAATAGTTAAAATTGATTAAGTTCCATTTATGTTTACACATGGTGTCATTTCTTGAAATCTCAAGGTTTTTTTTCTTTTGTAGTTCATCAATAATTTTTTCTTAACCAACATGGCATTGTAGGTATCATTTGTGCTTTTGGATCAACAAGCACCTTCAAAGTTTTGTGTTTTACATGTTGGTAGAAAATGAATGTTAACATTTCATCATGTTCCAATTGATGTGTCATTGCCAAGGAATCATGGCTTCTCCACCATTACACCCCATTTTGCCATCACCTTGACCTTTTTCTTGACCTACAAATGAGCTTACCAATTTGCAAATTTACTTGTGAGATTAAAATGTGAAGCCATCACTATATCAACTTGCAAACTTGTTTGTGAGTTTGTGCTTGCACTTGCTTGTAGATGTGTCTATTAGCTTGCATTAGAACGTGAAGCCAATGCTATGGAATGACATCACACACTTGACATTGCATTATTTTACCATTCTTGTTTTGGAATTGCTAGTTTTAACATTGTTGATAAAGGCTTGCAAAAATGGAAATCTTGGATTTTCAATTAATTGTGACATCCCTACCATTTTGCTAGCACATAATGATAGACATGATGTGAGATCTCTAAGCACGAGATCGCTTTCATTCTTCAAAAATAGGTGTGAAAACCCTCCCATTTGTAGATCATGAGTTGTAAGAAGGGGAGGGTTCTCACACACATACTTTTATAGAATTATGGGTTGGATTCCACACGTGTATATATATGAGTGAATTCCCTCCTTTTTGCTAGGAGAGCTCCTTACAAATATAAGGTGCCTTCCATACAATACACATAAAACAATTGGGAGAAATTTCCTAGTGTATTTGAAGGGCATTTTACATCTAGGAAAGTAAGATCTTGTGCATAAGTAGGCATACAAACTCTCTTCCTCCTGATTTATGTTTAGGCTCATGATAACCCGTCTTATGATGGATAAAGGCCACATATGGTGGACATTCCCAAAATGTGTGGCTAGGCTGACTGGACTCAGCTCAACGTCTTGTCCTCAGCCCCATAGTTTGCAAATGCCGGCACCCTAGGGCTTTATCCTACAGCAAGGAAATTTCTAGGAGAGCTTTGTGGACTAGGTAACTACAGAGAGGCCATAGGTTAATGCAAATAACCAAGCCAAGGGAGTGGTAACATTATGTGCAGCAACCCTGCATCAAGTTAGTTAACAGACATAACTGGTTGTTTGTGATGACAAGTTATGGTGCTAGACGAATGGTGCATCACGGTGCTTCATGTGAAGAGTTATGACTTAGAGCAGCTCGAGCAGTGCTTAGTGTGTGACCTAGCAAAAATATTTGTCATTAGTTCTTTAAATAAAACTGGGACTGCAAATAGGTGGGAACTACTAATAGCAAACCACCTAGACCAATCATTTTGGTTCGCCAATCGGAAACAGAGAGCAGCAGAGACTTAGGCTGTACTGTGCCATTTACCACGATCAGCATTCTGTGAAAAAATGCTAGGCCAAAACCATTTTGCTGATCATGTTTTGACTTTTCTTCGTCTATTTTATTCTGCTAGTCTACATACTCAGCACCGTTGGAGCTGCTCTTATGGTAACATTTGGGTCTGGTCTCTCTTTTCGGAAATGCCTGCAGGCTGGAACCTTACCCTGCATGGGTTTAGGGCTTAGAACAGGGTGGCTTTAGGGTGGGGGGGGGGTTAGGGTTTGAGGATCTACTGGCACTCCCGCGAAGACACTTTCACCAGCATGAACAGCATAGCAAATGAGGAACGCAAGAAGAAGGCAGAAATGACGACGACGGCAGGAGCAGTAGCCAGCCTTGCGGCAGCATTCGGCTCGGAGCTGCGGACTGAGGAGAGCAAGGGATCATATTCCTTGTCCTCTTCGACATCATTTGCTCGTCCGTTGATGGACATGCCAGTGGTGCAGCAGCGGCTGAAAATTGACGCCCGGAGAGGAGCGGTACGCATCAATGGCTTGGCTCAGCTAGTTCATCTGCCAAAATCTGGCTCCACCAGCAAGCGAATGCAGGTATCTTTTGTGTTTTTCTATCTTTATGTACCCCACCCTTTCTAGCTGAATAGATTAGGGTTCGAAACTTGTGTTATGATGTTTCCTTGAGTTTGATGTATCTCGAGAGGCGCATTTGCATGCCGCCCATGCAATGTGGGAACCAATGATAACGCCATACTTTTCTCCCTGGCCGTCTGTGGAATTCTGCCATTTCTTTGGTGCCGAATGTGGAGCAAATCAGTTACACAATCAACTGATTCCATTGACCTTTTTGTGGCTCTTGCAGCCAAGAGCTGTTAGTTTTTCACCATTCAGGATGAATTGATATGCCAGGCTGATTGTGTTGTAAGAATGGTGACCTTACAAACAAAGTTTGAGTTAGCACACGTTTTACGGTTTTGTGTGTCTGGTCTTGACCATAGTTGAACGAGAGAAATGCTCCCTGCACAGTTGCATTTGGTAGCAAGGACTTGTGTGGCTGTGTTTCACTTGCATTTGAGTGTTCCATGGATTGCTTGTGGGGTTTCAACAGTTGTTATTGTGCTTTTGGGATTTATGGAAGGGATTAGATAGCATTGGATTCAGCTGGCACTGGTGCTGAAGATGATAAAGATTTATTGAACAAGTTTCTGGAAACTCGCACTGGAAACCGAGTTAGTGCGACAGAGGGTCGAGTGCGGAATTGGAGAAAACAAAACTCTGGAAAAACTGCAAGTAATGGAAACCATGTTACTGCTCTAGATGCTGTTACTCACCGAGTTCCAAGGAGCAGATCCATGCCAGAGGAATCTGCTTTTTCATTGACACACGACATTCATGACAGAAGTCCTGTTGTTGCTCTTCCACAAAAGATGGGAGTTCCAGAGACTTCATCACAAAGTGTGTCTGGAATGGAAAGTTCATCATTTTTGACCCACAAAGCCAAACTCTCAGAACCCATAAGAGAAATTCTGCACAGTGCAAATAATTTGCCCCAGAACCATTCTCTGGAGGATTGCCTTGTTGAATTCACACATAAGATTTCAGTTGTGGAGGGCAATCTTGTGTTGAAACTCTTGGGAGAAGACAAATTATTTGTGCAAGCTTTGTCATTTTTCCAGTGGATGCGCCTTCACAAGCCATGTCTCCTTGATTCTCGAAGTTTCTCCATCATCTTCAACTTGCTTGGGAAAGCAAAAATGATCAATGAAGCTCTTGCCTTGTACCGGAGTGTGCCATCTGACAAGACGGTTCATTCTGTTGAAGTATACAACACCTTGTTAACAGCACTTTCAAATTGTGACAGGTTTGAGCCCCAACTAGCATGCATATTACTTCTGTTTGTTTGGATGCTATTGGATACTTTCTGGATGCTGTTAAACACTGGGCAGGCTACCCCTCTACAATGTACTCGAAGTGGTCCAATTAGCATTGACATGCGCTAAGAGTCCAGATCTGTACTTTTGTCTTGGAAGTTAGACTTTAGACCCAAAGAATAGTATATGCTTGTTCAAACCTGCCTTTTCCTTTCCATACATCAATATTCTAAAGAACCTGAGTTCTGAGTGCTAGCTGCAGTATGACTTGAGTTCGAAGTTCAGTTTCAGATGTATTCTGGTTTGTGGTGAGGTGATGAAAGTTTGTTTGTTGCCATATATGCAGGCATGAAGAGATTTTTGCAGTGTTAGAACAAATGCAAGCTACTGGTACAGAGCCAGATTCGGTAACCTTCAGTATTCTCATAACTGAAGCAAGAAAGGGAAAGGATGGTCTTCATAAAGTATTGGGTGTTTATAGATGTATGATGGAGAGAGGTGTGAGACCAGATGTTACTGCCTTTGGATCACTCATCAAAGCATTCTGTGACACACGGCACCCAAAAGAAGCACTTCTTGCTGCAATAGAGATGGAAAGGTTGGGCATGCCCCCGAATGTCATCATCTACAACACACTCATTGATGCTTATGGGAAGGTGGGTGAGCTTGAGGAGATGGAGGGCTTAGTAGTTGAGATGAAAGAGCGGGGCTTAGAGCCAAATAAGAAAACGTTTAATATCCTCATCCATTGCTATGGGTGCCATGGACAGTACAAAGTGGCTGAAGCTTTGATGCAAGAAATGGAGGCTGCAGGTTTAAAACCTGATGTTGTCACCTTCACAGCTCTGATAGGTGCTTATGGCAAACAGAAAATGAGTGACAAGGCAGCTAGTGTTTTCAACCGAATGCGAAATGCTGGAGTTACACCAAATGCTTATTCCTACACAGCTCTCATCAATGCTTACTCTGAGGGTCACTGGCATGAGAAGGCTGCTATGGTTTTTGAGAGGATGCGACAAGATGGCATAAGCCCTAGTGTTGAGACTTATACGGCACTATTAGATGGATATCGACGGGCAGGGAACATTGAAATGGTCAAAGAAGTCTGGAAGACAATGAGGGAAGAAAATTGTGCAGGAACCCAGGTCACTTTTGTGACTCTTGTGGATGCGTTTGCAAAGCAAGGTCTACTTCGTGATGCTAGAGATGTAATTTTCGAGTTTGAAAAACTAGGTCACAAACCTGACCTCATGATCTACAACATCCTGTTGAATGCTTACTGTAGAGGTGGAAACCATAGAAAAGGGCCAGAGATATTGCATGAGATTAGATCTGCAGGCTTGAAGCCAGATTCTTTTTCATATTGCACCCTTATCTATGCCTTTTTGCGTGTGCGAGATTTCACCAAGGCCTATAAGTATCATGAAGAAATGATGAAGAAGGGAAAATCTCCTGATGCTAAAACATATGCCAAGCTAAGAGCTATTCTCAAAGTGTCACTACAGCGGAAGCAAGTAAATGACCAGAAGGCCAATGCAGGTCAGACCCCAAGGCAAGGGTCCCTTGGAAAAATACCTGAGAATGCAAAATCTTTCTGGAAACGTGGGAAGCGACCAAGTCGTCGACTGCTTCGGTAGGCTTGGAACACATATGTCTCAAACGCTGACAGGTGCAGGGCACACCACACTCCAGAGTTATTTGCTAGTTTTCACTATATGCTTCTGTATATGAGAAGTCATAAGTAGACCAAAAACCTTTACCCCATTTTTATCCTGGTATCAATGTGTGAAGAATCTGGTTGAGTCAAGGTTGTTGTGCATGAACATGTTAAAGGTCCTTTCTGTAGGAATTGTGTTTCCTTTTGCTGGTAGAGAGAGTTCTGTGTATGTATGTGCTAAGACTATTACAGATAATTTTGGTTCTCCTGCTAGCTAGGCTGCAATGCAAGCATTTGCCTGCTTCAAGAGTCACAAGACCATGGATTTACACTGTACAGTCTGCATCAGGTGTGAATGTAATACTTCCTGTATTTCTCATCAGTGTGCAATTTTGGACATTTAAGTAATTTCAATTCATTTTCTAATGATGGGTTTGGCAAAAAAAAAAATATTGACTTTCTCAAAACACCAATATTTGGAATTTTGCATTTATTTAAATTCTGCCTTTTTTAATTGAAAAAATAAAAGCCTCTATTGATTATAGTTATCTGAAAGGTAACCCTATCTTCACCCTGTCTTTGGGCCTCCTTTCACCCCCTATCCCTTCTTTCAGTGGTGTCCGCAAAGTAAGGGCATTTGATTGAATCTCAGTATGAAATGCTGAAATTCAACATTTAAATGGTTTGGGACTAATTATAGCAGTTGTACAGGTAGCAGCAGTGGAGGCGCTCATGAAAAAGGAAAAACAGGATAAAACTCAGTTTACCACCAAAATTGATGGTTTTCTGAGTTTCACCCCTCCCTTGAATGCTAATGTACTGTTTTTTTGCAGGTTTTTTTTAATCTCACCCTGTGTATGATGAAACTCAGGGTTGTGGTGCTGTGTTTGTCTTACTTTACGGATAACTCTTTTAACCTGATATTAACTCTATTTTGTTTCTCTTGACAGCACATAACTGTGTTGTCAAGGGTAAAAAAAGGAACTTTCTTTAGGGTAACTTCTTAAACTATGAGGGTTTTAGAGTACAAAATGAAATATTCTTCATTTCCTGCTTTTTGAAGTATTTGTTCACCAAATATTGACACTGGAGAAGTGGGAGATATTTCATTTATCAGGAATATATTACCATGCCAATATGTTTTTTGAAAAAGAAAAAAAATTCTAAAAATTCATCACAAATGCCTACAACATGAAAGGGTGCTTAAGATTTTTGTACTTTCAACTTTTGAACGTCACCAAATTTGTGTAAATGTTCTTATGGATGATTGCCACTTGAGCAACATCACAAAATTGCAAAAAAAACAACACTGCTCTGGGAAGAAGTCACATGAATTTCAGTGGAACCCATTTGAAACCTCAGTTGTATTTTTAAAGGTTAAAAAATTCTAGATTATTTTCATGGCATTTTTTTGCTAAATGTAAGACTAGTGTGAAAGGGAAGAGAGAACATTGATTACCACAAAATCAATGTTTATTATGTTTTTTCAATGGATATTGAATGCTTGCATACATAACAAGTGTGTGTCACACTGTGGCCTTGCCATTTACATCGAAAAGTATCTTAAGGCAAAAAGAAGAATTATGGAAACTCAAATATTTCACCATGCAAAAATATGATCTTCAAAAAATCCTCTAAAAGAAACCAAAATCCTTCAAGATATTATAACTTTATAACTAATCTCAAGTTTCAACACAAGCCAATATATCATTTTTTCAAAAATCCTCACATAAAAATAGACTTATTACATAGGGGCCAAAATCCATTATGCTACTATACTCTATAATGAATCTAAACACAATATCCTTGCCTTGGTAGGCAAAGCCAATAAAGGTCGAGCTGAGCCATACTCAAATAGTTGTGAAAGTATGGAGATTGATCCTGATCAAAAAACCCATGTGAACCCTAATATTTCACCTGTTCCCCCAATCCAGATCATGGGAACATGTGCTGATGTTTAGTATGACAGTTATATCAAACCCAAAAAGACAAGCAAAAAATTTCTCATTTGAATGGATGGATGGATGGATGGATAGTCAGTCATGCTTTCCTTTCACTTCAACCAATCATCCTTTCGGCAGACAGCTTGAGCACAGCAGCAGCAGCAGCAGAAATAAAAAACAATGAAAAAAAGTGTCATGTGTTCATTTCATATCATTGAGGGAATGCTGGCAAAGTACCATTGCAAGGAACACTAGACTCTTAACTTGTATTAGAGCATCTCCACCCCACACCCGCAAACAACTCCTTTTTTTTGTTTAGAATATAATACCGTTTAATGATCACTGTCCCCACCCACAAATGTCATAAAAGCCCCTTCACACACTCAAAGACCACTATGCCTTTACATCTGGACGAGTAATAATCACTGTCCAAATCCATCGTTGAAAAAAGCTTTTAAAGGGGCCACGGTGAACCAGCACCCACTAGTGCACCAACGTGGATGGATGGTGCAGTGATAGGATTCTCTTTTCTATCCCTGTGCCATCCCAGGTTCACTTCTTTTCTTTGGCCTTTCTCAGCCCTGATCAGCCCTGACCTCAGTTTATTTTTCCAACTTGACTCTTTCCCATGTACCTACTCACTTATAAATTTACAATGTGTTACTCTCATCCCCACCCACCTACCTGCCCTACCACCGACCTACCTACCAACACTTTAAATAGGTACCTACCAAACCTCACATACATGGTTATACCTACCTACATGGTTGCCAATGAGAAAAGAATAAAATGAAGGTATTGCATGGAGCTTGTTTTTGTTCATTCAAACAACATAAATAAGGGGATGATTAAAGTATTTAACACCCCTTATATAAGGGTATTATAAGTTCTGCTTAGAAAGTGTTTTCCATGGGGTATTGTAAACCAAGTGGATAATCAAAGCAATACAAAGCTCTAATTCAATTAGACACAATTAATGCATGTTGTACTCAGGTTCAAAAAGAAAAATATTCAATGAATGTGAAATACCCCATTTTACGTATCCCTAAAATAGTTTGGGGTACATATTATGTATTTCGACAATTCGAAGGGTATTGCATAGCCCTACCAAAACTTATAAGGAATGCAATACCCTCATTGGGCTAAACTGTAATACCCTCATTGGGTTACACTGCAATATTTTCATTGGACCACAAGACAATACCCCTCTCAAGGTATCCCAGAAATACATTAGGTTCCATAACATATCTTTTGACACGAAAAGATAATGCATATCCCTACCAAAACCTAAAAGGATTTCAATACCTTTATTGCGTTACATTATAAACACCATGGGCTGAATTATTTTGGTCTAGGCTATCAGAGGGGTATTGTTCATGCCCAAAACCATTCAATACACCTACAATACCCCTCACAAGGTATCCCATAAGTACATTGGGCTCCATAACATCTTTTTTGACACATGACAGGGTATTGCGTAACCCTACCAAAACCTACAAGGAAACCAATACCCTGATTAAAGTATCATGTAATTAAACACCAAAGGTCTACATCGCTTTTAGAAGGGTATTGCTCATGCTCAAAACTATTCAATACATTTACAATACCCCACATAAGGTATCTAAGAAATACATTGGGTTCCATAACATATCTTTTGAAACTTTGAAAAGTATTGAATAGCCTTACCAAAACCTAGAGAACATGCATTACCTTCATTGGGCTACATTATGCTAAATTATTTTGGTCTAGGCTATTAGAGGGGCATTGTTCATGCCCAAAAAGACTCGATGAACATGCAATACCCCTCTCTAGGTATCCCATAAATACATTGGGTTCCATAACATATATTTTGACATGTGGAAGGGTATTGTGTAACCCTACCAAAACCTCCAAGGAAACCAATATTGTCATTAAAATATTCAATAATTAAACACCATGGGTCTCCACTATTGGAGGGGTATTGCTCATGTTCAAAACTACACAATACACATGCAATACCCCTTATAAGTTATTCCAAAAATATATTGGGCTTCATAACATATTTTTTCAAACTTGGAAAGGTAATGTATGGCCATACCAAAACCTAGAAGGAAAGCAATATTTGCATCATATTGCAATAATATATTAAACCATGAAACAAAAGGATATTTTTAAAAATATTTATTCCATGTTCAATATAACATGCCTTACATATCGATTCAAGTAAATGAAAGTATTGCAAAGTTCTTCACATTGATGGTAGAAGGTCACTTGAATAAAGTTATGGAATTCAAATGCAAAACTTGCATCATGGGATATTCACATTCCCCATGAAACATAATAATGTTTTTTCAATATTTGATTCCTGCCAATATGTCATGAAATTTTTGTTTTCAAAATTATTTATTCATTTACAATATGATTTAACATATTAAAAAATGAATGTAATGCAAAATTGATCACATTGATGGTATAAGGGTTTAAGGTTTAATGTAAAATTTACCAATTAATTTTAGAATTCAGAATTTGTCAAAATTAAAAATTCATGTTCAACATTTTTCAATGATGTACATATTTATGTTTTTCCCTTTTAAAGTTATAAACTCATTTCTCAAAAAATAAAAACATAAATTCTTTGATTTTATAAAATTTTAATGATTTTAATGCATGTTTTAAGAAATTAATTAAGGCACATGATTTTCTATTTTTTTTAATGGATCAAATAATAATAAAAATGGCTTCTCCATATAATAATCCTATGTGTAATTGAAAATTTATTTAAATTTTTTTGTCATTAAACCCTAACTTCTAGCCTAAAATAACTATATAGTCGATTGGTAATATTTTATATTTTATAAAGATATAACAAAAGTCCTTCTATATATTTTTTTTTATGATGTATAATATTGGTCTAAATATATTTTCATTTATAACATATCAAGTAGTACATTATATATAATTAATAATATTATGGAATTATATTGTTGATTCATTTTAATACATATAAATGTCTTCATATTTATTTAAAATATGATAAGAATTGATTAAATGTATATTAAATTTAAACTATATATATCTAAACCCATGGTTATGTATAGTGCAAATTTTTTTCTAAGAATTATTTTTAATGAGAATTAAATTTTTTGAAAAGATAAGTTATTGATGTTGTATATTTTATTAATGCATGTAATTGAATATTATTTCTATGTAAATTGAAAAATTGTAATTGAAGTTTGAAATATAAATTATTAATATTATGTAAGTTTAGTCCTTGTAAATTAATTCTATGTAAATTTTATTTTACAATGTACTTAATGATACTATACTTAGTTTATTAACTTGTGAAAAAAAAATCATTTATAGAGATATAATATTTGCATAATTATGTTAACATGGTATAAATTTTGTTTAAACATTTTATGGAGGAGGAAGGTGGGGCAAAGGTGGGGTATTATATAGAAGTGCATTCTTCATATGAGGTTTCTAAAGCCTTTAAATTTTTTCCAATTGTGGTTGTTTAAAATTTGTGCTCCAAATGCTCTGAAAATAACAGCTAAACTCATTAATTGAACTATGGTATGAAATCATGTTATAATGGATGCAACATGATTTTACCCATGACCCACTATTTAAATCCTTGCATTTATGATGATTCATAACTACAGAAATGGGGTGCAATTTACTAACTTAAATCATTATGGGACCTTAAAAGTGAAATAATTTCATTGCATTTTACTAATTTGTGAAAGTTATTTCACTATAATATCGTTATGTAAACATCATGTTTCATTATCAGTTAACATAATTCATTATTATAATTTACTATAGTAAATAGGTTTATTTCTATGTTTTTTTTAATATTCTATCTATGCTATTTTATATTATACCTTAGATTATTTTAAGCTACTTTAATTATTTTAATTTATATTTTATGTTTATAGGTTATTATAAATTATTGTACCCTAAACTATTATAGGTTATTTTACCTTAAAATATTTTAACTAGATCATTATAAGGTTTTAAGTTATTTTAAATTAAATTATTCAAACTAACTGTAGGCTATACTTTAGGTTATTTTATTTTAAATTAATATATGTTATTTCAAGTTATACTTTAAGTTATTCAAGGTCATTCTATTTTATGCTATTATAAATTATTTTATCCTAAGTATAATAACTTAAAATAATTAAAAATAGAAAATAATAACCTATGAAAAATAATTTAAAATACCCTACAATATAATAACTACCAATAGCCTATGATATTATAACATAAAATATTCAACAATAATTTATAATACAATTATCACCAATAATTGTATTATAACATAAAATATCCAACAATAACTTGTAATAAAATAATCATCAATAACCACTAATAGAATAACCATTAATAATATAATCATCAACAGAATAACCACCAATAAGCATTAATATAATGACATTAATAACCACCAATATCCACCAATAAAATAGCCACCAATATCCACTAATAACCATTAATAAACACTAATATCCACCAATAGAATATCCTTCAATAACCATTAATAAAATAACCATTAATAATCATTAATAGGATAACCACTAATAATCATTTATAGAATAACAACCAATAACCATTTAATAGAATAACCACCAATGACTATTAATAGAATAACCACTAATAGCCATTAATATAATAATAACCAATAGCCACCAATAATCATTAATAAAATAACCACAAATAGCCACCAATAGCCATTAATATAATAAGCACCAATAACTACTAATATAATAACCACTAATATGCATTAATATAATAATCAATAATAAGCACCAATATCTACCAATATAATTGCCACCAATAACCATTAATAAAATAACCATCAATAGCCATTAATAGAATAACCATCAATAGCCATTAATAAAATAGCCATCAATAGCCATTAATAAAATAGCCACCAATAGCCATTAATAGAATAGCCACTAGTAGGCACCAATAGAATAGCCATTAGTAGCCATTAATAGAATAGTCACCAATAGCCATTAATAGAATAGCCACTAGTAGGCACCAATAGAATAGCCATTAGTAGCCATTAATAGAATAGTCACCAATAGCCATTAATAGAATAGCCACTAGTAGCCACCAATAGAATAGCCATTAGTAGCCATTAATAGAATAACCACCAATAGCCATTAATAGAATAGCCACTAGTAGCCACCAATAGAATAGCCATTAGTAGCCATTAATAGAATAGTCACCAATAGCCATTAATAGAATAGCCACTAGTAGCCACCAATAGAATAGCCATTAGTAGCCATTAATAGAATAACCACCAATAGCCATTAATAGAATAGCCACTAGTAGCCACCAATAGAATAGCCATTAGTAGCCATTAATAGAATAGTCACCAATAGCCATTAATAGAATAGCCACTAGTAGCCACCAATAGAATAACCATTAGTAGCCATTAATAGAATAACCACCAATAGCCACCAATAGAATAACCATTAGTAGCCATTAATAGAATAACCAGCAATAGCCATTAATAGAATAACCACCAATAACCATTAATAGAATAGCCACTAGTAGCCACCAATAGAGTAGGCACCAATAGAATAGCCACCAATAGCCATTAATAGAATAGCCACCAATAACCATTAATAAAATAGGCACCAATAACCATTAATAAAATAGGCACCAATAAGCATTTATATAATAGGCACCAATAGCCATTAATAGAATAGCCACCAATAGGCATTTATATAATAGGCACCAATAGCCATTAATAGAATAGGCACCAATAGCCATTAATAGAATAGGCACCAACAGCCATTAATAGAATAGCCACCAATAGGCATTTATATAATAGCCACCAATAGACATTTATATAATAGGCACCAATAGCCATTAATAGAATAGCCACCAATAGACATTTATATAATAGGCACCAATAGCCATTAATAGAATAGCCACCAATAGACATTTATATAATAGGCACCAATAGCCATTAATAGAATAGCCACCAATAGACATTTATATAATAGGCACCAATAGCCATTAATAGAATAGCCACTAATAACCATTTATATAATAGGCACCAATAGCCATTAATATAATAGCCACCCAATACTCCAAAATCTTTATTTTTTGGCCTTGTAGAAGCGTAAGAGCTAGAAGATTAGCCCACTCTAGTATGTGCTTTAATTCATGCAGCTACTATGGTAACAACAGGCATTTTTATGATAGCAAGATGTTCTTTTTTATTTGAATATCCACCCAATGCTTTAATTATTATTACTTTCATAGGAGGTATGATGTCATTTTTTGCGGTAACTACTGGAATATTACAGAACGATTTAAAGAGGGTCATAACATATTCAACTTGTAGTCAATTAGGTTATATGATCTTTGCCTACGACATTTCTAACTATTATGTAAGCGCATTTCATTTAATGAATCACATTTTTTTTAAAACATTACTCTTTTTGAGTTCAAGTTCAATGATTCATGCCATGTCAGATGAGCAATATATTGCTTGTAATCACACTAATTGGTCATTTCCATAACATTATCTCTTCAAACCCAGTTTTGAGTTGCTTTGCGTTAACACATTAACAAAAATGAATTTATTGCTTAGCCTTGGTCTTTGAGTTTAAATATGGTTTTTAGGGTTTTTGGAAGAAAATACAAATACGAAAAAATCCACCACAAACAACATATTTCCGACACCTAACCGAATGATGCCATTCTTGTCAAACACGGGAAGAAATTTGAAAATACACCACAATGTTTGTATACTTCTTTTATCATCTAATTATAGGCATGATAGGTTGGCAAACAAAGAGCATAAGCTTAGAATATAAGGAATTGAACTATGTAAGCAAGCACAAAGAAGAAAACGCTAAACATTTTGGCTCGACCAAAAAATAAACAAAAATGAAAAAAAAGATTTTTTTTTTTTGAAAAAAATTGAATAGCCACCAATAGAATAACTACTAATGGCCATTAATATAATAGTCATGAATAACTATTAATGAAATAACCATTAATATACATTAATAGCCATAATAAAATAGGTACCAATAACCATTAATAACCACCAATAGCCCTAATAAAAAAAACCAATAACCATATATTAAAATTGTTTAGGATTGCCAAAAATAATTTAGGGTGAAATAATTTATAGTATACAAAAATAATTTAAGGTGAAATAGCTTATAATAACCAATAATTATTAATAATCACATAAGGTGAAATAACCTTCAATAGCTAAAGGTAACTTATAACAACTACAAGTAACCTAAACAAAAATAACATAGAATAATTAATAAACCTTATAATAGCTGAAATTAGCCTAAGGTGAAATAAATTAAAATAACCAAAAGTAATTTAGAATAACAAAAAATAGTCTAAGGTAAAATAGTGAGAAATAACCAAAAAAATTGAAAATGGCCATAAATAACCGTAAATAATGTAGGGTGAAATAATTCAAATTAATGAAAAATAATCATATAATAATTGAAAGTAGCTTAGCATAGGTAGCATTACTATATTAACAAAAATCTTATCCATTTATTAAACTTTTTTTCTCAAAAGAATGGTCATTTAAATGTTATTAAATAATGATATTCAAAAAAAAATTGTTCAAATGATTTTAAATTCTCAAAAGGAAATAAATGTAATTATGTACATTATTGAATTTTAAAAAAAAGTAAACTCGAATCATTTCATTTGAACAAAATCTCAATAAGATATGAATTTTCAAAGTTTATGTTTTTATAATATTTAAAATGAAGTATTTGTTAAATAAAATGTAATGTAACATACTCTCACAACAAGTGGGGTGCCTTGATGGTAAGGGTGTTTGCCTCCATTCCAAAGGTCAAAATATCAAACTTCATGAATGGTGTTGTGTGTGATCAACAATGGTATGTTGATTGAAATTTTCCTATCGAATTCTTATAATAGGTGCCTAGGTTGATTACGTGGCCTACTTACCCAAGCTAAATTTTTAACCTAGCTTAGGTAGTGACACGTGTCAATAAAACATAGGTTTCAAAATTTATGAAATTATCAATAATATTATATATTAAATAATTAAATTTTAATCAATTTTTGTGCTGATTAATTAACTAGCAAGTGAATGGTTTGGTAAATTTGTATTTCATTTGGAGTAACTTTGTTTCAGTAGGTATTAGTGAAACAATTCATTATCCATAGCAACTGGTCCCTGTTCACTGGGGGTTTAAACAATTTCACTAGGTAAAAATGTCCAAATTCACTCAAAATCTAATGAAACCTAGAGTGAACTAGGATGCATTTTATAGTAGTGATTATAATCTAAGATATTATCAACTTACATAAAGTTAAACCTAAAAGAATTTCCAGGTCATAATTTTATCTCCATTTTCATGCATCCCCTACATCAAAAGTGGTTGTGAATCAAATTCTTCAAGTACAATTGCAAATTTCAAAATGAAAATGAAAATAATGCACCATGAAACCAATATATAAATTATGTAAGTTGTTACTTTTAATCTAAAGTTTTAGAATTTTGTAACAAAGTACTAGCAATGAAGATTTATAATTTGTACTGGATGTAATCTTCGGCTCCTCTGCATTAGGTAATGTCCCACATTGGTTACATAACAGACACACAACAATCATGCTTCTTCTTATTAGTAAACAAACATGAAGAAGGAAATTGCTTACTTTCAAATCTATTACAAATTTTCTACCCATCAAACTAACAAGATATTTAAGGTAGAGTTTTTAAAAACCAAATGATGATGAAGTGCAACAACAATATTGTAAACAAATGCATGATTTGGTGATAGTAGTATAGACAGGTTCAGATAATCCTTCCAAGCACCCATATGCAAGCACTTGGATAGGCGTTTGCACACCAAACAAGCCCAAATTTTCTTTACAATGGAAAACCAATGTGTGCTTTAGAAAAACATGGGAACACTTTAGTAAATCATAGGGTAGAGGAAGTATGTTCTCCATCTCCCACCACACCATTATCATTGCAACAATAAAGAAAAACAACAACAATATAATTAACTTCCATGGTGATATAAAAATGACAGCTGACTGCAAGGAATTAGTGCTCGAGTTGTTTGTTTAGAGGAGGGTTTACTCTTGGAAGCTTCCTAGAAACCTTCAAATAGTTGGATATGAAAATGTTCATAAGCTCTTGGAAGCCATGCCAAAGTTTGTGTGGATTTAAAAACTTTGTGAGGGTCAAGTTGTTATGGAATGCTATCAGCACCTTGAGAAGCTAAACATGACTCGACCGTGCAATTCCTTGTGCAAATTGAATCCACCAAAAAGTTAGACAACACCACAATTATTATGATAAAATTACTACTACATCAAGCATGATGATGTTGAATCCTCCAACTCTCATTGAGCACATCAATGATTCTAGTATAAATGGAATTATTTAAAGATGTTCACCACCTAGATCATAAAATCGATGCTTCAATAATAAAAAATACAATTATCTAGGAGAAGACCTAGGCATCAAGTAGCCGGTCAAATGGCTAGTAGAATTCATGTCCTTTATGTAGCTAATAGGCATCTCTCATCAACCCTAGCATCAGCAAAATCATCCTCCTTGTTTTTTTTTTGGGGAAGATGAAAATAATCCTTCAGTAAAAACCCTAACTTCCTTCAATCAAGGTTTAGGGTTAAGGTTTAGGAATCAAAGTCTTAATTGAATGTTGAAATATAAGTACCTAATATCATGTATGTTTAGTTAATGTATTTTTTAACCTTTATGTAAATTTTATTTTACAATATATCAAAAATTGATATATTTAATTAATTAATGTGTGAATGTATTATTATTGTTTTTATACATATACCATCTTAATGATTATTTTATATTAAAATTTCTAAATAAATATTTAATATAATTGATTTAATGGACCAATGCAAAATTATTGGTAAATGTAAATGAAAGTATTGCAATATTTGCCACATTGATGGTATAAGGTTTATTTTAACAAAGTATTGAACTGCAAATGCAATACCCTCATTTTAGTGATAGTTTCATTACTTTTTACCATCAATGTGACCAACTTGACAATACTTTCATTTTTATCCTGGTTTAGAATATTGTCACAATATGGTGCAAGTATTATATTCCTTTTAGGTTTTGGTAAGGCTACGCAATACCCCTCCATGTTTCATGGTGAATGAAAATATCTTAAGATGATGTAGGTATTACATTTAAACTACATAACTTTATTCAAGTGACATTTTACCATCAATGTGAAATTTTTTGCAATACCCTCATTTACTTGAATCAATATGTCTAGTTTGATATTGTGAGCATGGAATAAATATCTTTTAAAAAAATCTTTTGTTTCACGGTTTATGATATTATCGTAAAATGATATGGGTATTACTTTCCTTCTAGGTTTTGCTAAGGCTATGCAATACCTTTCCAAATTCTAAAAGATATGTTATGGAACCCAAAGGTTTTATGGGATACCCAAAGAGGGGTAGTGCATGTGAACTAAATATTTTTGGGCATGATTAATACCCTTTTAATAGCCCGAACCAAAACAATTGAGCCCATGTTGTTTGTAAATTACCCCAAACAAGGTATTATTTTCTTTATAAATTTAGGCAATACCCCTCCAAGTTGTAATAGACATGTGATGGAACCCAAAAGATTTTTTATATATACCTTAAAAAATGTATTGCACACCCATTGAATAATTATGGGCACAAGCACTACCCTTCTAGTAGCCTGGATTAAAATAATTTAATTCATATTGTTTACAGAATATCTTTATGAAAGTATTATGTTCCTTCTAAGGTTTGTTGGGGCTATGCAATACCTATCTAGGACTCTTTAAATATGTTATGGAGCCCAAATGTTTTATAATATACCCTAATAAAGGTATTGCATGTGCATTGAGTAATTATGGGCATAAGCAATGCCCCTCCAATAACTTGGACCCAAATAGTTCAATCCATTGTGTTTACTGAATACCTTGATGATGGTATTGTGTTCCTTCTAAGTTTTGTTAGAGCAATGCAATACCCCTCTAGGACTTTTGAAATATGTTATGGAGCCTAAAGGAAATATAATATACTCTAGTAGGGGTATTGCATGTGTATTTAACAATTATGGGCACAAACAATACCTTTCCAATAACTTGGACCAAAATAATTTAATCAATGATGTTTACATGTTACCTTCATGAAGGTATTTTTTTCTTTTTTGGGTTTGAATTTATAATTTTTGGGGGTAAAGAAAGATTTTTTGGTTTGAATGCAAAACTAAAATCATTTTTTTGATAAATGTATTAAGCATACATATAAAAATACGTGAAAATTTATTTCTAACTATTAACACAAATGGTGCAAAATGAAAATAAAAGTCTTTAAATAAAATAACATGGGCGACATGTGTTACAAGAATGTGCAAAAAATGCCCAAGTCCAAAACAACCCCAGCTTAAAATGGGGAACATGTCATACCAATACATACGTGGTTGCCTCAAAGTTAAATTGTTACCTTAAATCACGAAGACCAAAACAACGCCCTAATCAAAACTAGGATACAATATGGGCTATTTGTTTCACTACCAAAGGGGGATGGGATCCCATTAACCCTCCTATACCACGTTGATGCAACCTTTGCATCATGGGCATATTGTCACATAAAAACCTCGCGATTGGTTAATGTTGCGTGGACAACATCAACCACAAACACCTCCCTAGTGGTGCATCAAACCCTAAAACTATCACAACCCTAGCCTTGGGTTCATGACCAAAGAAAAAGGGTTTGCAAGGTTACGGGCCAAGAGGAAGCCTGGGAGTGCATCGCACCGCATGCTCCTAAGAGTGTAGGAAAGTGTGAGGGAATGAACCTTCACACTCCCAAGGCAATTCCCATTTAGGGAGTTGAAATCCCAAATGGACGCCCGAATTTTTAGAACACAATTAAAGGGGTCAAAACCCATCATTTGAAGGAGTTATTTATATCATTGGAAAACTATTGAAATGTAGATGTCTAAAATGGGCTCACATTGCCCATTTGGATACTTGAAATATAAGTTATGATCAAAAGAAAGACCGAAAGTCAAATTGGCAGTTTGACTCCCGACCACTAAAAGTCTAGAATCGACATAATTTCCTCACGTGTAGGCAACGTGCGATATACCTTTGAAAAGCTCTCGATGAGGGCTACAACGTTTCTTCGGACCTCATCAAAATCGGAGGTCTGCACGTGAAGCTATGGGCCCCCAAAGTCATGGGAGTCTTAGCTGTGGGAATTTCGGGACTCCCATTTTGGGAATCCTGAACAAAAAGCCATTTGGATGTGGCCCCCGTGGAGAGGTGCAAAATATACTACAAGGGGGAAGGTGATGGCTTCCCCCAAGTTTGGGTAGTGGTGAGTCTTGTGAATCCGAGTTGCTCGTGGCTCGTCCTAGCACCAAAAGTGTTCCAACTATGCATTAACCACCTTGTGTTGGTTTTGTGCAAGTTCGTATGAGTAGTCGAAGCTTGTCAATTCTTCCTAGCCCCATCCCAGAGCTCTAGCATGCCCTCTACCCCTCCAAAAATGTTACGAGTTAAGGAGCGTGCCTCGACTCTTTACTCTTTTATTGTTTTTAGTTTGGATTCACATTTGAGTCTCTCAAGGAGTTGGGACCGCGTCAAGATGGTGTAAAATGAAAGCAAAAGTCCTTAAATAAAATAACATGGGCGACATGTGTTACAAGAATGTGCAAAAAATGCCCAGTTCAAAACAACCCCAACTTAAAAGGGGAACATGTCATACCAATACATATGTGGTTGCTTAAAAAATAAATTGTTACACTAAATCATGAAAACCAAAACAACACCCTAATCAAAATTAGGATACAATATGGGTTATTTATTTCACTATCGAAGGGGGATGGGATCCCATTAGCCCTCCTATATCACATTGATCAACCTTTACATCGTGGGCATATTGTCACATAAAAACCCCATGATTGGCTAATGTTGCGTTGACAACATCAACCACAAACACCTCCCTGGTGGTGCTTCAAACCCTAAAACAAACAACACAATATAATAAATATTGCATATGAATTCAAAAACCTAAAATTCAAAAAACAAAGGTATGGCATTGTTGGAAACTTACTGATCATGAATCATTTCTAAATCATGGTATTGCATAAGGAGGCCAATCTCCTTACGTTGCAATGTCTTATTTGATGCAAACTCCCAATCACATTCCATCCAAGTCCTTTGAGTGCCTTTGCATACCCGACTCAAATCATTCAAATCACAAGTGCAAAGTCCTCATCGTAGTCTAGTTTGGCCTACACATTGAAAAGCATGGCCCCACAACCCATGCAATTATGCTAAGAAGCTAAAGGATGTGGCTAGAGGTTAGCCTGACAAGTGTTGGCTTAGGAACTTCACGTGTGTACTGCAAAACACCATGGAACCTATCCCACTCCAAAGGTAGTGTGCCTCCTAGCCTTGGTAATTACCTTATGTTCATTATGAAAAAATCAAACCAAAGGGTTACTCAAGACCCACGCATTCATTGCCACATGATCTTGAACCCTTGGGCCCTATTCCCTAGTAGATGGGCACCCGGCCTTGCCCAGCTCCATGGTCACATTGTGGCATGCCTACAAATTTCATACCATGTTGTACTTGGATGTATACAATGCGTCACACCCATCAACCCCGCAAACAAATTTGGGCGCATCCCTTACCCAATGGACACCATCTATGGCAACTGGAGGAAGGGCAACCACATTTAAAACCTAAAAAATAAATACAATAAACGTAAAGTGAGCATTAACATTCTAAATGAAGGTTATTTATACACGATGAGGGTATTGCAATTATAAATAAAATATTAAACACACAACGAGGGTATTGTAAAAATGGATAGATAGATAAAATTTCAAAATGAAGGTATTGCAAAAATGGATAGACATATAAAAGTTCAAAATGAAGGTATTGCTAAAACCTTGACTTGAAATTTACATAGAATGAAGTTAACCCTAAAAATAAAACAATATTACCTACAAAACTATAGGGTATTGCTTAAAAATGTAAACCCAAAAAAATGCCCCACCCACCTTTTCACATGGAAAAAGAAAGTGGGGCAAAAGTTTGAAAATTTGAATTAATAAACGTATTCAAACACAAATTTGCCCAAAAAAAAACCAACCCATCCTTTCAAATAGAGAGGATGGGTGGGCAATAGATTGTAAGTTAAAGATAATAATATCACTTGCATCAATCTCAACATGTCTTATAACATGTTAATCTTTTTCTAGATGTGGAATAAGAACTACATTTTCTTGCTCCCCTATCATTTCAATAGTTTTTTGTAGGTCAACTTCAATTGTGGCAAGCTTTATCGTAAAAGTTTCCCCAACCTCGACACTCGCTTCCAGTTGCTCCTCATTAACATTACACTAAGACAATGCACCATCTTCAACACTCACTTGCACATGTTTTTGCATCTTCCATCCCTCGAAACCTCCTTCATGACACCTCCCATGCGATCTGCTAATTTAGTTGATGCCTACTCCTCTTCTTTAGAGGTCCTTGTTTCTTTTCGGGTTTGCATCTACCAAACTTGCAAAAACCACAAAACAAAGTAAAACAAACTTTCTTACCAACACTAAAAACCAAATAGGGAGTAACAATGAAGGAAAAAGAATAGTAGCATTAAATGAAAAGAAAAAAGGGGGAGTTGAAGTTCCCCCTCTACCAAAGCTTGGTGATGGCGCCCACTTGCGCCCAAAAACAACAAAAAAAAAGGGAAAAAAAAAGGAACTCAAGTTCCCTCTTTGCTGAAACCTGGCAATGGTGCCATCAATACCTATAAACAACAAAACATATAAACATAAATAAAAAGAGAGAGAGCGCAAACTCCCCCTATGTTGAAACTTCGTGATGGCGTCCACTTACACCAAAAGCAACAAAACAAAAAAATAAAAAGAGGGGAACCAAAGTTCCCTATCTATCAATATTTGGTGATGGTCCCCAGCTACGCCCAAAAGCAACCAAAAAAAAGGGGGAGCCAAATTATGCTAAGACTTGGTGATGGTGCCCACCTGCATTGAGAAACAACAAAAAAAAGGGGGGGGGGGGGGGGGAATCAAAGCTCCCCTTTTGCTATAAATTGGCAATGGCGCCCACTTGCGCCCATAAGAAAAAATAATTTAAAAAAGGAAAAAAAAGGGGAGTTCAAGCTTCCTTCCTATTGAAACTTCGCCATGGTGCCCCAAAAGCAACAAAACAAATGAAAAAAGGGGGAGCAAGCTCCTTTTTTACCAAATCTTGGTGATGGCATCTTAGAAGTAGCCAAAAAATAAAATGGGAGCAAGCTCTCTTTTTGTTGAGAGTTGGTGATGGCATTGCAAAAGCAACAAAAAAGAATGAAAAAAATAGGAGCTTAATTCCCCTTTTATCGAGACCTAGCAATGGCACCCAAGAACTAGTAAAAAAAACAAAAAAGAAAGGGGAGCAAACTCCTCTTTAGCTAGAACTTAGCGATGGCACCTGCCTACACCCATAAACAACAAAACAAAAAGAAAAAAAAGGGAGCTTGGGCTCCTTTTTTGCTGAAAGTTGGCGATGGAGCCCACTTACACCCAAAAGCAACTAAACAAAAAGAAGAAAAAAAGAAAAAGGAGCTTGGGCTCCCCTTTTCGTGAAAGTTGATGATGGAACCAACTTGCACCCATAAGCAACAAAACATAGAGAAAAAAGAAAGAAAAAAAGGAGCTTGACTTTCTACCGAAACTTGGCAATGGCGCCCATCCACTCCTAGAAGCAACAAAACATAAAGAAAAAATGGGGAGTTGGCCTTTGTCGAAAGTTGGCAATGGCACCCAGCAAAACCAAAACCAAAACAAAAAAGAAAAAGAAAATCCAAAATAGGATGCTTATCTTTAATCTCGTGCTTCCAAACTCTCCACTTTTCAAGCTTTAAACTCCCTAAACCCAAACTTTCAACCTATTGGTGATGGAATGATTGCAAGAGGACTGTGGGGAAGGTGGGTTAGTAGGATGAAGGAGGTAGATAGGTTTGTCGGAGAACAATTAAAATAAAAGGGAAAACCTAAGGGAGAAAAAAAAGTTTGGGAAAACAAATTATATAAAAATAAAGTTTTAGAGGGAATTTTTTTTAACTAACTAAGCAAGTAACCCCTTCAAGGACAGATCCATCCCATCCATGAAATCCCATAACAAGATTTTTTGGATGGTGCATTGGTGGGTGCGAGGTCATTCAAGTCCTTTTAAAGGGGTTAAAATGACCACTACAAAATGGACCATTAATATCGAAGAGCAGTAGGATTTGCATTATTTTGTTGCAAGATTTAATGAAAAGTGATGTTTGCAGGTGTGGGGTTGGAAATGCTCTTACCATAGGAACCTATAAACTTTCTTTGTAGACCATAGTGAACTAGCACCCATGGGTTCACCATGAAGGATGGTAAGTGGTTAGGAAACAATTCTTTATTGGTTAACTTAGTTGTTTTTTTTCTATTGCCTACCTACTAACGACCCATAAAGTAGGTAGATAGTAAATAAGTAGTAAAAACAACATTTACCTATGTAAATTATATACCATCTAGTCACCTCATAATTACTTATTTTCCTACCTATCTACCTATGCATGAGACCTGTTTCCTATAAAATTGGTTACAAAGGTGAAACCGAATATTAATTCAGTTGAAGTTCATCCACAATTGAGTAATAACAAGCATCAAGTGGATGTTGCACTAGTGGATGCTAGTTCATTGTGGCTTGCCTTCTTTGTATAACTAATGACATGGGTTCAATTTTTGTTTTTAGTAACTAGTTTTGGTGTTTGACTTTTGGGTTTTCTCCATACCAAAGTACTAGAAAACATACTCATAAGTGTATTGTAACCAAAAAGAAAAGGAGTTCAAGAACTTCCTTTTTCACAAAGCATCAATAGCATAATCAACTTACTTAAAACTACATAAACCAGAACATCTTATATTAAGATGGTTTCAAAAGATGTAGTGTACATATAGGTAGTGTCATCTTTGTGGCAATTCTAGAACTTACAAATTTTGTCCTCAACTCTCATGAAATTGGCCCCCACAAAGATAAGATGAAATGTATTCCCCATACATAGTAGAGCTCATGAAGTTGAACAAGACAAAGAGGTCAAGACATTTTGACACAATAAACAAATTTTTATGAAATTGTATTCCCACAATGGTGAGATGAAACATATCCCCATACATGATCTTTAATGAAAAAGAAAGCTAGACCATACAACCAAAAGGAAGATCACTTGGTTTAATTGTTTTGCCAATATAAGCTATTTTATACAACAAACCCCATTGCTCCATAACTTGCATTGTCCAAACAACAACAGAACACCACCTAGAAATCTCCAACATAAAAAACAAGAATACACCATCTAGCACTCAACGCATAGTGGAATTCATGTGCATGAAACCTTGGATTATGTCCATTCAAAATTGCTGACTTCCCAATTTGTTGCATTGTAACAAACACAACCCAATCAACAAAAAATGTGTAGGAATCTTGGGATCTACAAAGCTAACAATTATTATATAGTGAGTATGGTAGTCAATCTTTTGTTGAAGAATGTCCACCACTAGGTTTCATGTGGAACTCACTCAAATTCTTGGATTATCAAATTTTAGTGGTTTTGGTAAAATCTCCCCATGTGATGTTCAAAAAAATTGAGCCTTCCAATTTAAATTGGTCTCACCCCCTAGGGCTTGCAAAATTTCTTTTTCTTTTGTCATGTTGATGTCTTCCCTTGCTTAAGTTCTCAGGAGTTCCATCCTAGTTTCCTCATGTTTTCACTCTATAGGATTCGATGCTTGCAACACATCTTTGAGCAAAAACATCCCCTATAAGTCCAATGAAGTTAGCAAAATACTAACGCGAAGCTAAGCAAGTAGATAGAGAGGAAAGGAGGCAACAATATACCTTTACACGTATAGTGCCTCAATGTAACAAATCTGATGTGTAAGGTGGCATTGTTTGCTGAGGCAGAAATCTTACTGAGAGTTAGGCATTGTTCACAGACGCTAGAAACATTCATCAAGTTCTTACATATGCTTCAGTGGTTTCAAATGCAAGTGGCCTGCCTGCAAGCTAGAGACATTCATTCATCGAGTTCTTCACATATGCTTCAGTGGTTTCAAATGCAAGTGGCCTGCCTGCAAACTAGAAACATTCATCAAGTTCTTCACATATGCTTCAGTGGTTTCAAATGCAAGTGGCCTGCCTGCAAGCTAGAAACGTTCATTCATTGAATTCTTCACAAATGCTTGAGTGGTTTCAGATTCAAGTGGCATGCAAGTGACGGGTTGTATGATTGCCCTTCGTCATGCCATCATTTAGATGAGTCACCCCAATCTTAGGTAATCTTACAACATGTGTTTTGCAACAACATGCTCAACCAAAAAGCTCTGGAGTGGACCAAGCAACTGTGAGTATTTTGGGTAGACAAGCTTCAGGGGGCTGCAAGTAGACAACTTCCTGCTATTTGCTCTGATATGAACTCCTCCAAATTAGGGTTTGATAGACTGTTCAAGGTGCATTCACACTTGGTGTTAGTTAGGGACTCACTCTAGGGTTTGAGTCCCCTAACACCATGCTTAGCCATTTAGGACTTAAACCTAGTTACCATGAAATTTTTTAAAATGTTAAGTTGGCATTCATTTAACATTGAACTATGGCCCCATTTTAACATTAGGTGCCACCTAGAATGCCACCTAGATTTTCCTTTAACACTGACTTAATATCAAGTGTGAATGCACCATAATTAATATATCTTAGATTTGATAGACTTTTGCATAGAAAAAAGTTTCAAATGGAAGCAAAATAAGCAAAAAAAACATTCTTGCTAAGTAGGTACCCAATTTTTCAAATGTAGAGTAAAGCAATAATTAATTACATTACATTCATTACTTTCTCTTCCCAAAACCACTAGACTTTACTTAAGTTAAGAACAAAGCATAAAGCAATGAGCAATGAGAAGTTCTAGTGGGTAGGCAAGAATATAGAAGGATTCTCATTATTTTCCCCCCTACTTTCATGTATAATATGTAATTAAATTTGGCCAAATTATTTTTTGGATGATCACCACCTTGGCTACATCACAAAATCCTTAAAATAAATAAATAAATAAATAAATTTTATTTAAAAAAACACTGGTAGGTACCTATTGGTATGAGAGTTAACATTATACTCACTTATGTGTTATTCCGATGGTAATGATTAATTAAGCTACTAATGTGTGTATGTGTTGGGGGGGGGGGAGGGATTATTAATGGCTACCGTGATTTATGGCAAATGATAAGCGACGTTTACGGCGTTGGTTTTATGGAACCGTCCAAAAGCCCATCCACTCCACTTTTGGTACCTGGAATTAATTCGGCGTATTTTTAATTCGGCATCACTTTACCAGAAGACAAATCGGGAACGGACAGAGTCCAACTCCAGTTTTAACTCCAGTTATGGTTCCCTTGTGCTGGTTAAGAACAGGTGGTGGCCGGACATTCACTGGGCCGAATTTCACATTAATTCACCCACCCCATTCCCCCCTTCTCATTTATTGCTATAGACTTTTTCTCCCTTCTCCAATCATTTTCCAGTATTTTAGTATATATATATATAGTTTTAAAATCCATTTATTTATTTGGAAATTTTTGACTATTTTGGGCTTTCTATTTGGGTCACTTTAAATATGGTTATTTATAGGGTAAGGCTTGTTTCATCATCAACATGGAATGGACACAAACTCATGATATTGATGTTTTTAAATTAGATATATGGTGATTCAAATGATCATATATTAAAATAAATTTCAAAATTTTCATTAGTGTGTATAAGAATCAAAATGCATTAAGGACTAAGTTTAAAGATCTCCACTTCTTTGTTCTAGGTGGAAAAAAATTGATCCAATGTAGTGAACTTTCAATAATCAATTTGAATAGTCTTTATCACATTCTAGTGTTTACATGATGTGGAAGGATTTAAGGGTTTTGTGTGGAATTCAATATTCTTCGTTCATGACAAATTTAGAAATGAAATTTCCTATTAAAATATTTTTTCTAAAATTCTAGGTATGAATTTTTTTATGATCAACATTGATGTGTATTTTCATAAGTTCAAAAAACATATTTTATCTTGAATTTGTGTGCACATCTACAAAATAATGATCTTTAGTTGTGCCCAGACATAAATAAAAAATATTTCAAAAAATTGATTACCTAACTATCAAACCATCTTCGGGTTTGGATTTTTTTTTTTAAATTAAAAATATATACTCATCATTCCATTTTTGGTCCACTCATTCATACATTCACCTTGTAAGTAACCCATGTCTTGGATTTCATGACTGAAGAAGAGAATTGAAGAAATGTTTTTATTCATAAACAAAACATTTGAAAACTATGGTTGTGAACTTTAAGAATCACTTGATACCAATGTGTTTTGGTGCAATTTCTAATACCCATTTGACATTGATATAAATCAGTGTTGGATGATTCACTATTTTTAATATAAATTTTGATTACAAGTTTTTTTAATGAAATAAAAAAACCTCAAAAATAATTAGATTCAAAGAACACAAGTTGTATAGAATGTTACAATACTAGTGTTTCATGTTTATCAAATCAAAATTATACATCAAAATCATCTCAAAATTTAGGGAACCACATTTACATATTGAAACTGGTTATTTGATGTTTGAAACAACTAGATATTAGGTTCTCATTTTTTATAACTACACAACATTTATATAAACCCCACTAGAGTTTGATGAGTAGGAAAGATAGCTAGAAATATGAAGCAGATAAAAGTAAACAAACAAGTCCTAAACCTTAAAAAATTGTAGTGCAAGCAAGGCGAGAATAAGCTTTCACATTATTGCATGGTTGCAAATGGAGCAAGACGCTAAAGATTCATTAATGAGCTTTGTTCAATGCATCCTTATGGTTTGGCCACTACCAACTAGCCCTTTATTTTGGTGAAGCCCACAAACTAGAACTTTACTTTACACATCCCTTTCCTCCTTAAGGCATAAGCATGAGAACCTTCCCCTTCCCATGCATTATGATTTACCTATGTTTAAGTCAATGATAAAGTTTGCCTTGTGAATTATATGATGGGTAGAATCCATGAATGAGGAAGATTTTAAAATTTGAGGTTAAAATCAACTAAGAAGTTAAATTCAACTATTACCTCATCCTATGCCCCTTACTTTGTGAATGCCCTCATCCTAGGGCTTTATCTTACACTTTTTTTTTTCCAATGTTTTGTGACTTGTGACATTCAACATTAAAGAATGGGTCTTGCTGTTTGATTGTGCCAAACATGCATTGACATGATGCAATTCACTTGATGCAATTTGGCATAATTTTATTAGTGTTGTTGATTCATATGTGATATTACAATTGTCACAACTAGGATTAAAATTTATTTCGAAGAATTTTAGAGACACCAAATTGTGCAATAAATTTGAAATTGAACCATTTTAGGGATTATTGCAATTTGTAAAACTCATTGACCATTTTGAACTTCAAATGTAATATGAAGGAAGAACATAGTCACTATTTGAATGTTGCACAAATATGATTCTTCTGTAGTGTGTCATAATCCATTCCTTTTGGGGTACCTTGATTTTTATGATGGCTTTATGTTGTTAATCCAATATATCAAACCTCCTATAAGGTCACCTATCACAATAAAATACATTTAGGATAAAAGGAACTATTGATGGCTTGTATTCATGTGTAACAACATGAAAGGGTGAAAAGTGAACTAGTTCACTTTTAGTGTCACAATGATAGTCAAAGGGTGCATTGTGTTTAAATGTTTATATGGTGAATTACATAGTTTTAAAAATTTTAGTTGACAATTGGTTATAGAATAACAATTATTGATTATGAAAACATATGTACAATTAGATTTTGAAAATAATGCACTCATTGTTAGCAATGGATTTTTGAAGGTTGAATACATGGATTGGTCACTTGATTGGATTGTTAAGAAATTGAATTTTTCACCTTGAATTTTAGTCTAAACTATGTATAATGACTAAATATGTGTTGAAGAAATAAAGTCAAATTTGATTTTTTTTTTTAACACCTTAACCAAATGTTAACCAAATATTGATTATGAGCTTTTGAAAGGTCACAATTGGACCTTTTTTAAAAAAAGTCTTTTTTAAATGGAATTTTGTTTTGTTTTTGAAATGGTTTTGCCTAAAACCTATGTTTTTCAAATCTCTAATTGGGCATTTTTTCATGTGATTTTATTTTAAGACTTCCAAATTGCATCCACCATAGTAGTCAACACATTGACATCTTTTGATGAAGGTTTTGACCTAAGTTTGGGAAGGTTTGTAAGTGAGTGAATATTTAGTAGTGAAACCTTAAAACTGTAACAACCATGTCCATTGGAATTTTTTATATATACTCATATAAGGTTGTAAATAGTGTCTAATGTTTTATCTACCTAAAATGAATCACCACATAGTGCATACACATGAAAAAGAAGCTTGTGAACCATTATGAATAAACCCCTTCCCATGATTCCTTGTCCTCCCAAACATTATAAGTTAATGAAACCTTTATCATATAGATATGACATGTTTGTGTGAAATTCAAAAAGACCACGGTGCATTTTAAGGACCATATGATGTTGTGGTGTATCATAGCTTTAGCTTTGGGCTTATGACCAAAGTTGGGGCAAGACAAAAAAATTGAACTAGGAAGAATTTAGCTTTGGGCTTATGACCAAAGTTGGGGCAAGACAAAACAATTGAACTAGGAAGAATCCAAGGCATGGCAAGACTCAAAGGATATTTCCAAGGTGAAAAGGAAGTGTGTGGGATTATAGAAGAGGAGCCTTCAAAACTCGTAAATGAAATTTCATTTTCAAATTAATTGGAAATCATGAAGGATCTTGAATTATTCTATCAAGGCTTTAGGGTTCAAATGTTGTCCTTGAATGAAACAATTCAATTTTTAGATTATTGGAAAGGTCTTGAAATTTACTGTAAGAAGTTGAGGTCATATTCCCAAAACATACATAATTGTACTTAAAAGTTATATGGGTTTGAAGGGTTACAAATTAAATTGTTATTTTCAACCATTTAATTGTTGATTTGCATGTCAAAATTTCTAATTGATGAAATTAATATAGAATTATATATATTTTAAACGGTTATAAAATGTAATCCTAGTTTTTGGAATTAGGACATTTTGGACAAGTTATGAAATAAACCAAAGTTATGGGAATCATAAGTGAATAATTTTGGCATTCCCACAATTTTGGCATTTTATGTAGTTGTGACAAAGAACTATGACAAAATATATGGAGGATGGTGGTGCTTCTAAGCTTTAATCTAGGCCATGGTGAGTCCTTGAATCATGGTTAATTTGTGAACCAAAATTAATTCCAAAGGTAGTAATTACTTTTTTATTTGGTTTTTGTAGTTTGATATGATCAAAAGTTATACTTGAAAAGTGAACTTGTCCCTATCCCATGCTAATGCACCCCTAGGTTTGTCAAAATGGTATTGGTGATAATTTCAATTTTTTATTTTGAAACATGTATAAGGCGAACCCAATGTGCTTATTAACTCCCAACAATAAGAAAAGGTGCATAAGAACTACAAAAATGGGATTTTAACAACTTCTTCAAATTGAATTCTTAGAAATGTCAAACTGCACAAATAAAACAATAGGGTGGTTAATGCATTTTGGAGACAAAATGGTGCATAGACAAACCACACTCTAATTCAAATTCACAAGATTCATCACAACTTGGATTTAGGGGAAAACACCACCTTCCTTCTTATAATATATTCTACAAGTCCTGGTAGGGGCTACATCAAAATGGTAATTAAATTTCTTGATGCTTTCAAAGGTCTTAAGGGGGAGTCTCAAAATGATCAAATTATGAATTTGACAACTTTTGGGGTTTATAACTTTTTAATTTCACCTCCAAATTTAGAGGTTTTAAAAGTAAACTTGTAGCGTTTGAAAATGGTTTTCCAACACAATGACATATTAGAACTCCTTGGGGTACCTTGGGGAATTCCAACTCCCGAAGTGGGAATACATTGGTCCATTTCGTAGTGTTGGGTTTTTTCTTTTACATTTTCACACACTTGTGTGAGTATGTTTCAATCAAAGGATGCCTTGACCTAACTTTCAACCTATTTTCATTATGCCCACGCCTTGGTCATGAGCCCAAGGCTAAAGTTTTGACACATCTTGGCATTCTCACACTCTTTTTTTCCTTTTTCATTAAGAGTTGGGGAATTTGCCCATGGTTTCTACAACATTGTGTGCTACAAGATTGACGTTCAACATTATTGAAGATAACAAAGTCATACACTTGAAAACATGCACACAAATCCATTGGGATTAACCCCCTTAAATACATTTAAAAAAAAAAACTTCATTCCACCCACAAATAACAAACTATGAGAAACCGATGGCTTGCAACAAATACCTAACACATAATTCTATTCATAAAACTAAGGAGGTTCTTTACCCATGGATACCACTTGACAAACCTAGAGGTGCATTATGGTGATGAAGGTCGAAATGGTCAATGCCAAAGACCTTGTTTGAAAAGTTTTTTCAACTTGGATTTGAAATGACATTAAGTAAATTTGAACATCATGAAGAAAGATTCACGAATTTTCAAAAAATATTCTCATTAATATTTTTAAATAAAAATTCGCCTAAACATCAAATCTCAAAGCCATGTGGATTATTTTGAAAAATACAAATCATGTATATGAAAATATATGAAAGAAATCTTTCACATTCTAAGGATAATGGATATATATATATAATATCAAGTTGAAAGTTGAAGACCACCCTATGATGGTGCAAGGTCATAAAATGCATGCACTTCACCTTCAAGCCCACAACCTCATGCACCTTCACCTTAACTTGAAGTTGTCATCAAGTTAAATGCTCACACCTACAAAACAAACACAATCACAATTCAAAATATCTAAAACATACAAGATGTACATCATGAAATCATATGCATCTCCCATCTAATTGTTAAATATGTTTAAACATGAAAACAAATAGGTGACTTTGAAAGGTGTGAAAAGATGAGTGAACAAAAGTGAAGGCAATGGAAGGGGGTTTCATGGGATTTAATACCTTAAAGTTTTGATGGAAGGTAATTATAATTATCTTTTACCTATGCCATTTCATGTCACTTGCA
Organism: Sphagnum contortum; assembly: GCA_963920785.1. NCBI lineage: Eukaryota > Viridiplantae > Streptophyta > Sphagnopsida > Sphagnales > Sphagnaceae > Sphagnum > Sphagnum contortum. The sequence goes on from OY987277.1 coordinate 11,750,043, forward strand.
TAAGGTTGAAGGTAGTGATAAAAGGTAGTTACATGATTCTATTCCTAACTTTGTGACATCAAAATGCCAATCACAAAATTTAAGTACTACAACTTGATAACAAGTGAAGAAAAAAACTTTGAAATAATAAAGCAAATGTATATAATTTCACAATGTCACAACAAAAAAAGTTCTTATGTCTTTGAACAAAATTGATAAGTTCATGTTTTGAAGCTAATAATCCAGGCTTTCAAAATGGTAATAACAAAACTTATATGATGAAAATCAATGTTTACCTACAACTTTCTATTAAAATGGGGTTTTCCAATGTGTAATACAGACCCAATGAAACATGTAAATCAAAATTACATGTTTAGCAAGAGAACTAAGTTAATTTAATTTCATGCTTTTGATGAAACATTTACAAATGTGGTGTGCATTTTCTAGCCATATAAATATTTTTCTTTTATCATCTTTTTAGTTTTCCCATATCATAATTTAAAAATAAAAGCCATTCAACAAAAAATAAAATCAATTTGGGAAATCATACTTTGGGGTGAAAATAATCCAATTTGGTAAAAAGTGACACATTAGGAAATTGTTGCTTCCATGCATAAATTGATAAAAGACTATTTGAAGCTTTTCAATCAAGCTTAAACTTTGAAATGCAAGCATTGCACTCCCAAAATAGAAACAATTTAGCATTTGAGATTCACATTAACTATCCACTTAAAATAACAAAAAAAAAAAAAAAAAACAATGTTGACCATTTTATTTTTAAGCTCCATGTAATTTCAATATAAGCTTGTTGAATCAATAAGTAGTTTTGAATTTATGACAATGGTAAAAATCCATTATTTGATTTTTGTGAGATAAAGATTTGAAAATTTGTGAAATCCTTAGCATTGCCATGAACATAATCTCCTTGAGAATTGGTAAATAAAACACTACCAATGGTTGGTACCAACATTGGCGAGTTATTGAAAAAAAGTTGATTATCGATATGAGTATCAATAAAAGTATTAATAACCTACCTATTTGTTTATTTTAAAGTTTGCTAAAATTTAGTTGGACGTGCTACCCACTTAATAGCAAGTGACATCTAAAGAAGTGGCAAGACCTTAAGGGGTGAGTGTTGAGTTGTAAAAATCTAATGACCTACTTTTATGCTGATAGTCTATATTTTCATCAATACCCTTTTTTTTTTTTGGGTTACAACCAGTCTACATATCAAGGTTCTGTCAATATACCCTAGTACCTTTTCAGGTTTGGCACAGTAGTGTCGAATAATTAATATAATTTGAAAATTATGTTTTGGCACAACAATTTTTGATTAAAAAAATTTCAACATACCATGAATAAATATAATAAAATCGCAGATGCTTTCACAAAGTATGTGTTTTACTTCAGGTTAGGCTATATGATGTCAAATTATGTTTAAAGGAGGGCCAACTGAATTTTTAAGTTTTTTGAGGACATAAAGATTTATTTATTTATTATTATTATTTTTGGCAAAACTGAAAATAATATAATTAGTGCTGAAGCTGAAAAGGTATTACAGTACCCAGTTAAAACTGGCTGGGATTTCTAATCATTTGGAAGAAGGTAGGAAGACAGTGTTGTTCTTTTTTGGCAGCTATAAATTGACCCATCTCAAAAGGAGGCAATGTACCCCAGGGGATATGGCTCCGTGGAATAGACCCTGTCTGGGACCATCAGGACCTCAAAAAGGTTGTGGGTTCAAACCCCACTGGTGTGCAGGTGAAAGCCTTGCTGGCCCCTTTGCTTTAGTGAGCTTTGGCTTGGGTGCCTACCACTTGTCAAGTTGGGTTGGCTTGTTATGATTCCCAAAATAATAATAATACTAATAATAATAATAATGCAAGGAAGCCTAGCCCTTATAGGTTGTCCTAAAATGTGAAGAGGACTACACGACACTAAGAGTTTATTATTTTACCTTTAAAAAAAAAACAATTATGCTATTTCTTATACAATTAGTAACTATTATCATGCTGCAAGTGGTGTAGAGCAGGTACTACTAATGTTATGATTATTCCATTTCGCAGTCATTTAAAACAAAAGAAAATACCACAAGATAAGACACGAAGAAAACAACATGGAAAAAAATCGGCAAAGCACAACAACAACGTCTCTATTAAAAAAAAAGGTCCTTGGGAAGAGCTTGGAAATCATGAAATGGCAGGAAGTGAAAGGAGGAGTTAGGAGAGGAGGGATTAGTGACCAACACGCACCTGTGCACCACCATCCATTGTAAACCCATTTTGAGTCACCATTGGATGACCAATAACTTAACTTTTTCATCGTGGTAATGTATCATATCAACCCTCTTACTTCCCCCTCGCACTATTTAAGTAACTAGTAGTAACGACCTAGTGCATAATTAAGTGGGTAAGTATTATAGGTGAATTAGATGAGGAATGCAAGTGGTTACTATCTAGGTAGGTAAGTAGTGAAGGCAATTAGTGATTACTAGTTAGTTTGGGTAGAGATGCATGTGGACGGATAATACATAGCCAATAACAATGCTCAACCATGATTAGTTATGGTGGCCGGAATATAATGAAAAAATGTTTTCTTGTCCACATATCATCCATTCTGGATGGTGTGCTGGTGGATGCTGATTCACTCTTGCTGGGGGTGGGGGGGGAGAGGAGACGAGAGGAGAAGGACATGCCTGACTCTCTGTATTAGTAGAGCCCACTCTTGTCAGTGGCCAGTAGCCTTGCCATCTACATTAAAAAGTATCTTAAGGCAAAAGAAGAATTATGAAAACTCAAATATTTCACCATGCAAAAATATAATCTTCAAAAAAAGCCTCCAAAAGAAACCAAAATCCTTCAACATAATATTATAACTCTGTAACTAATCTCAAGTTTCAACATAAGCCCAAATTATCATCTTTCAAAAACTCCTGGTATAAGAATAGACCTACTACTACCTAGGGGCCAAAATCCCTTCAGCTACTATATACTCTATAATGAATCCAAACACAATATCCTTGCCTTCATGGGCAAGGCCAAACAAACATACTTTCTTGTTGGTTGGTAGTCATGCACAAAGACACCAGAAGAATCCAGAGAAGAAAGACACTGGATTAAAGTACATAGCCTGAGGAACTTTAGGTCAGTACTAGTACCCCAATTGCAGCCAGTAGCAACAGAAGGAGCTGCCATCAAGTAGCAAAACATAAATGCACTCTACAGCAAAACCAAAAGCTCCCATGATTAGATTCCCTGAAATGGCAAGCTAGCTAGCTAGCTAGGCTACTTGTTGCAACCCCTTTTCCAAACTGCCCAGGCTTTTAAGTTAGGTTTAAATTTTGTCAACCTAGAGTATCCAGAGTTTTCTATATAAAGAGAGAAAAATCTGGGTAGTATATATATCAAGCCAGGAATTAATGCAAAAACCCCTTATGTGCAAAGCAGGCAAAGGCTATGTGCAGCTACTTAATACTTAGGTAAATTAATTGCATGGTGTTAGTTAGTAAGTAGGTGGAACTGAATTCATATTGGCTAGTAAGTTTTTTGTAGTGGTCAATTTCTTTGTTAACAATTTGTTTTTGTGTTTTAAGGGTTTAGGGTCAATGGGGGAGTTATTTAACAGACCTTGTTGACTTTGAACTGCAAGAATGAAAAGGGTTTAGGGTTGGTCTGGTTTCAGTTCCAGTTGTTTGAAAAAATAAATCAAAACCCTGATTCCAGTTCCAAAAATCAGATCCAGTTTGGATTTGGTCTTGTACTAACTGGAATTCAAACCTGTGATTCTAACCCTCCAAACCCAAGTACCCACCCAACACAGCTATATATACCTGCTAGCCTATTGCAACTGATTTAAAACTGGACTGGTACTGGTATAAGACTCCTGTTGCACCAACTCATACCAGAGTGGTAAGGTGCTTGCAATTAGTGTAAATACCAATGTTGATACCATGTGCAAGCTTATATATATATATATATATATATACCATACCAACACTGGAAACAACCAGTGTTGGGCACCCCGGATATCAGCTTGAATATGAGAATGACATTTGGTGGATATCATCCAATGTGATATTCGGCATTTTGACAGTTGAAAATTATGTTGCATATCAAAGATGTCGATATTTGACTCGGATATCAGATTCAGGGCCGGATATCAAAGTTAGTAATTAGTAAATAGGGTCGGTTGTCGAATTAAGTTAGGTTTGTAGGTTCACACCTGGTTTTTTTTTTTTTTAAAATTCTTATTGTAGCTAGGGCAGCAAAAATTTCTACACAATTTTAGACTGTTCTGAGGACACGTTTTCAGAGGTTCTTTTCAAACTTGTAATCAGTAGTAGTTATTAGTTATCATTGCGACTATACTTTTCTTAAAAAATAATTTAATAACCATCAGTTATGCATAAGGGTGGGTTTTCAAATAACTTTTTGAATGTCACCAGTTAACCTGCCAATTATGCACTAGATATTAGGGTTTTGAGAAACAAAAAAAAATCTGCTATTAATTTTGTTTTGTTTTAGTGTGTAATGATTGATAACCTCGCTGGATGACAAATTGAGTCATCCGGGTAGGTTATCAGATTTTAAAAAGCCAATACCAAGACAATTTCAATTTGATCAATTATCAAAAAAATCAACAATCAACTGGTGGGTTTCTTGATAACCGGGTTAAAGCTGAATAAGCAGACAACACTGGAAAGAACCTCCCGTCTTCTCAGGCAGGCGGTTCTTCCATTACTATTATCATTACCTAGTAGAGAATGATGGTTATGTAATCAAGAACCAGCTCATTGATTGTCTCAGAACAACGGTTATGAGATCAACTGTTGGGGGAGTTTTGATGCCGATTTAAATACCCACATGACACTGATATTGTACCCATAACCCAATATGATGAAATTGACAAGGAAGAGAGCCAAATAGAACAAACACAGAGTACAACAAATCTTTCATGAAACGGACAAAGCAAGAAGCACGGATGAAGAAGTACGAGAAGAGAAGCCCATGGTTTTGATCAGACATCTTATAATGCTTAAAACAAACATATTGTATGATTCCCTTTCTTTCTGCAATGGAGGGTTGTCTATTATTATTATTGTAGTTGTACATTTAGGAGCAGTGAGAGTTTATATATGTAGCAGCAGTGGAGGCGCTCAAGAAAAAGGAAAGACAGGATGAAACTGATTTACCACCAAAATTGATGGTTTTCTGAGTTTCATCCCCCGGTTGAATGCTAATGTACTTTTTTGCAGGTTTTAAAAAAAAAATCTCACCATATGTATGACCAAACCTCAGGGTTCTGGTGCAGTGCTTTTCTTACTTTACGAAAAACTCTAATATTCCATCGCAGTGTTTCTGCTGCAGACACATGGTACTTTTTCTCACTAGACTCCAGGACCAAATCTATACATTTATTGATGAAAACTAGCCCTTTGTCCCATAGAATTGACAATATTCCATCCATCCAACGCTTCCAATAAGAAAAAGCTAACGAAGACATGTTCATCCCACTCAGTCAATTTTTCTCATCAGCCACCTAGAAAGAAGATCCAACTCCTCCAATAATTGAGCATATAAAAAATCAGGTATGAATGAACCATGTCATCAGTCAATATTTCATCCATTAGGCGGGGATGGATGTTAGTTGCATCCCCAACCACTTTGGTTTTATAGAAAGGACTTACAAAAGGCAAATTGACACACTATTTACCACAATAGGAAGATTTAGCAAAATTTGGCTACAAAAATATGGGATATGAAAGTTTTTTAAAACATATATCCTTTTATACTTCTGGCTACCCACTGGAACCAAATGTAGAAATTTGACATTTCTTGTTTTTCTGAATTCTGGCTATTTGAAAACTCCAAAAATCACTTCATTTTCACATTTTTCAAATTTCCAATTGATTTTGCTTTTTGGGTGAAATTTTGCCAGTAACAAAAATGTACCTTGAAGTAGGGGGGAAAAAAGGAGGTGGGGAGGGGAGGGGGGGGGGGATAGTTACTATGGATCTTTCAATTTTGTGATGTACCCAAGGTGGCAATGATTCCACAAAAAGATTTAGCCAAATTTGGATACAAGCTAAACATGAGAAAAAAGGATTTTAAAATAGTTCCATATTTTTGACTTGGTAATTGAAAAATTGGCAACAGGAATGTGTGGTCCCACCCACAATTCTCAAGAAGAAGAAGGAGAGGCTTCTTCCACTGGACACACAGCAATGTTTTTTGTTCCTACTACAAATTTTGTAGTGTTTTCTAAACAAAAAAAATTGCGAATTTTTTAGAATTTTTTTTTCCCTTAGTGTCAATTAGACAAATCTGCTAATTGTTTGGGGAAATTTTCACCAAATGTTTTTATATCACAAAATTGAAAATTAAAACCCTGGACAGAAGTTGTCCAATGTTACAAATATCTGCCTACCTAAATTCCTCAATTAACAATCCCTGCAACCCCATATTACTCCCTCATCAAAACCCCAACTAACTTGGAAAGAGTTCCAGTAGCATCAGTAGTTGCAGTAGTACTCTTAAGTAGAATCAGTTAGTTGGGTGTAAATTTACACTTTGTGAAAAACATTCTCCTGTCTATCTGCAGTAACTGTTGTTGATTTGAATTAGCTGCAGAGCCATTGCTTGATGATCCAATTGTTTCACACATGGATTACATACGGGTTTCACACTTATGTAAATTTCATCTGGTCTCACATTTTTGAGTTATGTTCATCAAGTGTTTACTTTGAGCACCCCGATGCAGCCATTTTTTGTTTTCAAGGATGGTTAGTTGCCAAGGTGGGCTACACAGCTCATGTATGGAGTAGCGCAGCTGGTTAGAATTTATGCGTGAGGTGGGGCGGAGATGGCGATTCTTTCCAACTAAAAGTGGCTATGATTACGAGTTGTGAATTCACAAGGTTTGTAGAGTGGCGACAATAGTCAAAATTGTGATCAACCATATTGGCGACATGTCCATTGTCAAGGGTATGTATTTGGTGATGGGGCTATTGCTGAAGGGGGAGTTTTTGGATTCATAAAATTAAGATGCTTCGTTTATAATTTGTAAGACTATAATTTCAAAATCCAAATTCTAAAGTTAAGATGCTTGCTTCAAGAATCAAATTCTGATGATCCTCCTGCAAAATTCAGAGCTGAAGAGATCCAAAAAACTTTGAAACCATAAAGCTATGTACATTTTCTTACAAAATCCAAATTCCAAATAATCAAATTAAGACACTTGCTTCGTAATATGCCCAACTATACTTCCAAAATTTGAAACAATTGGACTTTGATACATACCACTTCTGAAACCATAAAGCCATGTACATTCTCTTAGAGCAAAATCTAAAGATCCACACATTCTCCACCAAAATCTAGAGACTAAAACTCAAAAGGCTTGTTTCACAATCTATACATTCTCCCCCCAATTTCTCTACCAAGCTAAAAAGCCATGCACCATTTAAAAAGAAAATAAAAATAGATGGGTCCCCCAAATTAAAACTAAACCCTAAAATGCAATGTGAGCAAGGGAAAATTGCAAATAGAAATTGATGTAATAACATAAGGTTACAAAAATAGTAGTTTATATTTCAAAAGTTTGCCACATCCTTATTTGTGGTTTGACTTTTCTTTACAACTACTAAATCCTCCAAAAAAACCTAGAGAGCTTCAATGAACTTGCTTGCAATTATTCATTGACATAATAATGGGTTTTGCCTTGCCACTTGGTAATGGTTTGATCGTAAGGAAAGTTATGAAGCATAAAAAATTGTTGGTTATAAAATCAAGTGCAAAGCTCCAAATGTGCGTTGACTCGATTTCGCAACCAGTTCTTCATGAAACTAAGAGTGCTAAATGTGTGTTTGTTTTCAATAGAACCAAGAACTTGGACATCAACTTTCTCTACTAGCTTCATGTATTTTGAGAGCTTTTGGTTGAGTGTGGGAGATGCGTCAACTTTCTGTTAGAGCTGAGGAATATACCCATTACTTCCATGAAGAACACAATCATGATCCTTTTCCATTGTTGCACCACATATAAATGGATAAACAACCACTAGATGTTGTCAATTCATTGTAGTAATTTTGTCCACGTTGATTGCAATAACATGGAGGCAATTGCAAATGCCGTTTTGGTGGCTTCCAACAAATCCCCATTCATCATTTTTGTCAATCCCTAGTTCGACCCATCAGTCCAATGTTTCTGGGAAACATATTTCACTTTCAATAGTTGAAGTTATTTTTTCAAGCTTTCAAAATTAGAAATGAAGCATATGTGGGTAAGGAGATGGAAATTAACAACAAATTGGATATATTTTCATTAGTCGGTAGCTCTGTAACATTGTTCATTCTTGACATGGATAAAGTTTTTGTTGAAGTGAAAGTTGCCAGCATCAACCATGGGCACACAAACCTCGGGCTTGCAACAACCTTGGTGTTTCAACAAACTGTTTAGCTTGAGGGCCAACAATTTTTCCTTCCCTTCCACAAATGTACACACCATAGAACGAACATGATGCACTTGGCCCTTCTCATCAAACATTGGCTTTGCTCATGGCAAGCAAACAGTCCGCACATCTTGAAACATTCATGCCTTTTCTTATTTAGACCTTTTTAGTTGAACTAACAATAACATCCTTGCACAAGTGTCATCATTAGGTGACACAATGAAAGGAACAGAATGTGAGGATTCTGAGGGGTTTGATGGGCCAACCTCATCTTGAAAGATTGAAGAAAATAGGAAAATGGGGCAAAATCCAAACCTTTTAAGCATTTGTGAAGGGGCCATGAATATGAATTTTGGATATTATAATAAGTTTGAAAAGAAAATAAAACCAAGAATCTTGAAAGATAGCAAATTTGCAAAGGCTAGATAGAGAAAAAAAAAACCTAAATTCAATACCCAAAAAATTGAGGAAAGTGGAATGTTAGAAATTAATTTTGGAGATTTGAAAGAATTAGGAAATTAGACCAATATCAATCCAGAAAGATAATAGAATTGCAAAAGTTAAAAGAAAAAAAAAAAAACCTTAAATTCAAAGCCACAAAAAACTTGGGAAAGTGGAATGTTGAAAATGGATTCTAGTGGGTGAAAGGAATCAAAAAATAAGACCAAGAAATTGTTAACATGCAATAGATTTGCAAAGATTCTAGAGAAAAGAAAAACCTTTAAATTCAAAGCAGCAAAAACTTGGGAAATGGAACTTGGAAATGAATTTTGGAAATTGAAGCGAATCAAGAAATAAAACCAAGATTGAACCTTGATTTGTTGCGAAAAAAATGAATTGGAAAGCTTGGATTTTGATTCTTGGACATTGGAAATATGTAAGGGGATTTGGAAGTTGGGGAATCAAACTTGGATCAAAGTTCTCACAATTTACAATGACTCTCAACACTGACCTTTCAAATTTGGACCCATTGTTGACTATCTCACACTTTCAAAACTCACACCCCTTATGCAAAATCAAAACTGAAAATTTAAAATAAAAATTAACAAAATAATTAAAAAATTAATTAAATTTTTTTGTTGTTTGAAATGTTGGCAATTGAAAATGAGAATTTGGAAATTGGAGTCATTACATTGACATACCTCCAGCTTTTGGAAGAGAGAGAAGTGAAATTAGGGTTGAGTTGAAAATTTTGAGGAGGTCTTTGCCTTGCAAATTCTTATGGTTGTGCAACCATAGCTACTTGAAGTCGAAACTCCTTAGCCATAACTCTTGCTTGTACACCATATCTCCTTCAAGCAACTATAAGCTTTCTAAATCCATAAACTTGTCGAAAAGCAAGCAACAAATGCACATCGCGAATGCATATTGTAACCTTGATTTCTACCAAAGCAATATTATTACCGCCCATTTTTACATTTTTAAATGCCCAAAATCCAATAAAACCCTAAAAATATTAAGGGCTATAACTAATGTTGGTGATTTGCTATTATGCTTGCATCACCATTGCTGGTGATGGAGGTAGACATGTTCTAGAAAGCTAGGCGAAAAGCTCCTAGTGATGGCAGCGAGGGTGGCAAAAGCGATGCTGCTGCCGGAGAGCAATAGGCAACTTAGGGTTTGAGGATGGAGACGGTGTGGTGCTGTGCTCGTTGAAAGACTTTGGATCTATCATGCAGTATTAGACACCTTAGTTCTGACATAGATAATATTTTCAGTGAAGAAAAATCATTCAATATTCAAGAAAATTTGCACCACAAGTCCAAACATCATGGAACCAAGCCCATGCACCCTTTCTCATCGAGAGCTTGCCAAAGAGACCAAGAACACGATCTGAGACATCCTCGTTCGGTGGATCTCATAAGTACAAAACAAAAACAAACAAACTACCTTGCTTCATAGATAGATGTGTCTATTACAGGCCCAAAAATGTGCATAACAGGACACAAAGTCTATAATTTAGAATCAATTGAAATGAATTTTGGGGTTTTTAGTTTTACCATGATACTACCAGTGTGGATGATGCTGGTTCACCCAAGGTGAGCGGTGCCATTACCTCAATGAGCCAGTTGTAATTTTACACTTGGATTACAAATGAAACCTATGGAGCTTTCATTAATTTGGTCCCACATTTTGAGGGAATGTATATCAAGTCTATTCTGAGTTTGTGTGTGGGTGTGGACTCAGAGGAAGTGTAAATATATATCTGCACGCACATTCAAGGACTTCGGACAATCCCTGTTTCTATATTCATATCATTGGGATTTGGGATTTGAAGAAGACTTAGAAAAGGGGTTATGTGAAGATTAGTTTTGTGGTGAAGATTGTGGCTCTCTTTGAAAAAGAATACAATTATTAGTGTGAGATTCTTAGGTGGTGCAGTTGTAGTTATTAGTAGTACTTGGTGATGATGTAACTAACAGTGTTGTTGTGATGAGCAGTTTTTTTGTTTTGTGCCACAAAGTGTTGCAGCAGGGAAGTCGAGGGTAGTAGAAAACTTACATTATCATAATGAACTGGTTTGACAGGGTTTTTGTTTCGCACATTCTGAGTTTGTAAAGAAGAAGTTTGTTAGTAGTAAGCAGTATCACTTGGGGTTTTGCAGGGATGTGATTTGTTGCTGTTGCTGCTGCTGCTGCTGAAGAAGAGAGCTGGCTTGTGCATTACATCATTGATGGAGACTAGTGAATATAGACTTGATCTATCAGCATTTTGATTTTTGAGTAAGGTTTGGAGAAATTTTGTGATCAATTTGTTACTAGGATGTGTGTTGCATGATTCTGACGAAGAGAAGAAAGAATCAAGTTGGTGTTTTTTTTTTCCTTTTGGGGGAGGGACTTGCATCGACTCATGGCGCCTGCAGATCTGTCATACAGCAGCGGTCAGGTCGAGCTGCTTCAATGTCCGGCTAACATTAGCATTCCGGCAGCTTCTTCTCGGTATTCAGAAGCAGTTATAATTGCGCCTGTGGTCAACAGCTCGTCGTCGACTTTGCAGGGGGCATCGTTCTCCGACGGATCGGAGCACAGGTCCATGCTATCGGGCTGGCAAGCGCTGGAGTTGCAATTGAGCGTCCGTGTTGCGGAGAACGCAGCGTCGGGATCGACTTCAGTTGCCAAGAACAGATCGTTCGCGCAGTCCGATCAGGAGGTCATCAGCAGCAGCGTTAACGGGTCGGCCTCAAGTTTGCAGTTAGGACGTTCTCGCTCTTTCTCAGCTTCTGATCAGCAGAAGCTTCTTGGTTCCACAATGACGAGCGGCGACTGGCAACAGTTGCTAGATTCGGCAAGCAACCGGACGTCGTTCAGATCTTCAACCTCCGGCAACTTGGCGGTGCCTGCGTCGACCGGCCAGCAGCAGATGTTGAACAGCTCGGTGCAGGTCGATGCAGGCATGGAAAGTTTAGGAGGACCGGGACACAGCTGCACTAGTCGGTTTGTAACTGGCGATTCTAGTCTGAGGGCTGCCGCTCGCGCGGCCGGGAGAGGAGGAGGAAGCGTGGGACACTCGGCCATCTTTGACTCGAAACTGGTACTCAGCACTGCAGCTTGCAGTCGAAGGTGGAACTCTCTGGAGCAGGCTTCTTGCGGTATCAGCGTCGAGCCGACGAAAGGAGCTCTCGCGCTACAAGGAGTCGGACCAGCGACTTCTCATTGCTTGGAACAATTTTCGTCGGATCCAGCTTTCGCTGAACGAGCTGCAAAATACTCATCTTTAGGCAACGCCGGGACGTATAGTTCTTCGCAGATGATCTCGCAACCCTTGCCGTTCATGGACAGCGAAAGGTCACGTGCTGCAGCGCGAGTAGGAAACGTTTCGAGAGCTCCACAACCGGAGTCTGAAATAAAAATTTCTAGAGCATCGAGCTTTCCACCTTCAGGAGTCAAGCTCAACGTCGCCGCCAGCAGCTCGCGATCGCACAAAGTTGAATCGGTCATAAACAATCCCCTGCAGCAGGACACGCACGAAGCTGCAGAGCAGCGCCAAGATGATCACGCTCAAGATCCGGATCAAGTCCAGCCGGGCGCCCGCAGCAGCGGTGATCAGGAGCTGCCAGGGGCCGCCTACTCAGGCGCTGGGAATCAGCTCGAAGATGAACAACCCCGCATTGTCGATGCAGACGGAGCGACAGACAATGACAATATGGATCATGTGTCAAAAGCTGGTCAAGGGACAACGTCAAGGGAAGAAGTATTCTCTTGCACTGCAGATCAAGAGCATGCTGCTGCGTGCAGATCAGTCGAATCAAGCGACGATACGGGGAACAAGAGAAAGATCGAGATTCAATATTCAGATGCAGGCAAAGAAACGAATACCGGGTACTTCACAGATTCAAAGGTAGATCCATCACTGCAGGAGCCCGATCTTCTGAGATCGGCACTGCCGCGAACATTCTTGAGCATTCTTTAGTTGAATCTGCCTTGAGAATGTTGCTGCTGCTGCTGCAGATAGCTGATGAAAGTGATGAGGATTCAAGACCGAAGCGGTACAAGCGCCTGGGTGAGGAATCTAAAGCTGCAACTCCAATACTAGATCAGCGACTAGACACGATCAAGACGACGTCCGGCTGCTGCTTCAAGCAGGCGGATCAACGGAGCTCCAGTGAGAATTCCGGGGACTCAGGGGCGAGTCCCTGCAGGGGACGTAATGATCTTTTAACGATGCAGAAGGAGAATGTGCAACCCATGAGTATAAGTAGCGAACCCTTGGCTGCATCCTGCAAGCTACAAGACTACGTCCATGTGCGTGCCAGAAGAGGTCAAGCCACTGATAGCCATTCACTTGCTGAAAGGGTAAGAACTAAGAACCTCCCCAGTCAGCAAGAAGCTTGCAAAACCCTAACCCCTGCAGCAAAACTTGCAACCTACAGCACTCTTTTGACCATAATTGCAGTCTGCTGATGAGGCTGCCAGGATCATCATGCTTGTTGTTGTTGTTCATGTTGTTGTTGCAAACTGCAGGTTCGAAGGGAGAAGATAAGTGAGCGTATGAAGTACTTGCAAGATCTTGTTCCTGGCTGCAGGAAGGTAGTAGTAGTTCAGCACATCATTCCTCAAGTCATAGCTAGGTCAGGACTTTCTGTTGTTTTTTGAGAGCCTCTGAAGTGGGAATATCCTTGAACTCTGAACTCTTTTCGATAACAATTGTCCAGAATAATTTCAACAATACCTTCAAATCATATTGAGAAAAGAAGAACAAAAAAAATTTGAATTTTTTTTCATGATGCAGGTCACAGGAAAAGCTGTGATGTTGGATGAGATAATCAATTATGTACAATCGCTCCAACATCAAGTGGAAGTAAGTTACATAATTTTTCAGTGGAGTTGTGTTTGTTTCACAAGCTATATTAATTACTCTGCATGTGCATCATGAACTTTTGAATGTATATTTCAATGGCAGAGTAGACCAACATCTTGTAATGCATAAATTATAAAAAAATGCAACAAACATTTCATCTGTTTTGATCTTGTTCAGTTCTTTTGGGAAATCAATTTCTTCAGGAATTACTAGGCACATACATCATGTGTTCTTTACCGTTTCCTTTTGGAAATTTGGATGGGTGGATTTGTAGAACTGCAAGTTGGATTCAACTAACTAGAATCCTCCTATTTCTCAATGATTTGTTCTTATTGCAGTTTCTATCTATGAAGCTTGCTTCTGTGAGCCCACAACTGGACTACAACCTGGATTGTATTTTTAATAAAGAGGTATGTACAAATACTGGGTGATTCATACCCAATTCTCTGCTCAGTACCAAATTCTGAGATCCTATATCCATCATCTGCATACATGATACTAGAACTTGAAACAAACTATTGTACAATTTGTGATTGTTCTCTTCGATCTTGTCATAATGTGGTGAGATAACCGTAATTTGGAGTTATATATCACAGAGTCATTTGGCACTAAAATCAAACATGTCTCTCAACTCATGAATAAATATCATGACTAGCTGAAACTCTACTAATGGAAACCAAAGTGGAATGAAATAGAAGTGCCCACAAATCTAAACCAAAAAGAGGAACATGGGTGTTCACTAATGTAATTATACATGACACTGTCGTTTAGGGTTAGATGACCAAAATGCAACATTGAAGGAACCAGAGACACCAGTTGGAATACACAAACACACAAACACACACTTATTTTTGTAGCATATGTTTTGTCACCAGAGTGCAAATCTGCAGATGTTGCAATCTGGGGCATCTTCTATAGTGGGACCAGAACCAAGCTCAACCTATGGGCTTCATCTTCCATTGACACCACCACACATAGCCAATGGTCTTGAGTTTCAATCCCTTGGAACATTGGATAGTTGTCACTTACGCAGAACCATCAGTGCCCCTCCCACTGGAGTCCCTTCTGTACCCAATTTGGACACCTTTGGAGATGATGCAACTCAGGTACATGAACTAACCAGTTTCTTTTTTCTTTTCTTCTTACAAGGACCTATGTTCAGCAAAGGTTAGGCTTGTTATCATATGCCTGTCTACGAAGTCTGAAGAAGATCATGATGTTAAAATTTGCTCATTTTCAACTGAATGCTTCAATGTGTGCTGTAACTTGCAGATGTCAATTGAGTGGGATGGAGAATTACAGAGTATGCTTCAGATGGGATTTGGCCAAGCTAGTGGGGCAACATCATCACTGTTACTGGAAGGCTTCAACAACTGTATATATCCCAATATCTCATAAACCCTAAACCCCAAACCCTATCTTTGTGATTGCTCTCTTACTCTCTCACTCTCTCTACCAGTATTCTAAGCTAACAATTTTACTAAGGCGCCAGGAATTGCATTAGAAAACCTGAAACTCAATCTCCTCTCACCTATGTTGTTGCAGGGTTTGTAGAACCAAGAGGATCAAAGCACATCAATGAAATATATCCATAAATTTTGTCCCAACCTCTGATATTTTCAATGCATGAGAAATTTATGACCCCCCCACATGCATTACATAGATCTGATCACACTGCCACTTCTATAAAATCCTCTCATGAAATTATACAAATTTGATTGTAAATCACACATATATATATATGTTTAGCAGTATTAAAACATGGGCATACTCGTCAAATTGTTGGTGAGTGACACTAACTGTGGGTGTTCATTTGTGGCACAGGTCAATTACCAGCAGGTCACATGAAGGTCGAATTGTGATACCTAGCACCAGAAGTTCTTTTGATCACAGAGTAATGTTTAAAATCTCCTTGCCTCGAGCAGATTCCCTTTCTTTGCCCCAATTGAAAACCATTGCCCATTTTTTCAGATTTAGTGCCTGGAATATTACTTGATGAGAGAGGCTCAAGGAGCCCTTGATTTCATGGACACCTCAGAACATGACAAGATGCAGTCCAAACTCAGTTCCATCTTTGTTTTCCAATGGTGATTAGATCATGTACAAAGACACACTGGTGCCAATGGGGGCAGAGCATGTCACACATCATGCAGTGACGATTAAAGCACTCCTGCTTACGGTGTTGCATTTGGGACCCAGCTTCAACTCAGAGTTTAGTGTGTAATTCAGCAGCAGCAGCAGCAACAACTGAGGTAAATTCTTTTATTCCCACATCAGGCAGCAGAATCTTCAATTTGTGGTATGTAATATTACAAGAGTTTGGGTGTAACTTGTCTGCATAGATTTTCAACCTTAGATTCATTATTAAGCTGAAAACTAATGTACAGCAATTTTCCATCATGGAGAGTTCCCAGCTTAAAATGCAGTCATTCTTTACTTGCAAGACTCAAATTATTGCCCCGAGTGGGATCCTGGTTTTGTTGTTGGTAATCTCCACTCTTGCTTGAACTGCAATCTAAGAGCATCCTCACCCATACTGAGTAACTAGGCCTGCATTAGAATTTTTCATATTCATTATTACTTATTTACATATCCTCAACCACATCCAGAAACTTGAATGTGAGACTCTAAAAAATGGAAGACCACTAATAGGAAAGTAAGTGAACCAATCAATAGCAATGGGAGCTTGTGCCATGAAAATCAATCAAAGAATCTAGCCAATACACAGCATGATGATTTAAATTGTGCAGTGGCTTTTGCCAACTATCACATCCTACACAAATATGATGTCTCAAACCATTTTCTAAACCAAGTTTTTACTATTGTACATCCAAAACATGTCTTTATGTTTTCATGCAAATGCTCTAGGGTTTGTGTGTCAATGTGGATGCTCTAATTCTCTAGACCCATCCTTTCAAACTTGTAGAGTTATAAAAAACCATACCAGTTTGTTCCAACTCTGGTTTGTTCCTTATGGCAATTGTTATTTCTCATGTTGTTGGCATATATGCCTCAAGTTTAGGCAATATGGATCATAGCTTTTTTCATGTATGTGAGCCCAATTGCATCATGTTCTATGTCATTGATATCATAGATCACATCGTTTATGGATTATAATAAGAAAAGATTGATTGCTTAGATTTAGCTTGGTATGATTAGTTCTCACCCAACCATTACAAAAACATTGTTTTATTATTCCAACCATTTGATTTGATCAATGGAAAATTCCAAGCATTCATAAGGAAACCCTTGAATGGGATAGTTGAGTTTCATGTCCATGGATATCATCAACAAGGCTTTGATACCTCGTGTCACATGACACACCCAAATGATCCATAAATGGTCATCACAACTAATGTTGATAACCTTGGTCACATAACTAGTGATGTAGACCATTGTGGTCATTCCTTCATTTCATGCCACAAACATAAGCATATTTGACATTGTTTTCCTCATATAACACTAGTTTTTGCCCACTTTTCGAACTAACAACAAAGTGTGTTGTCATAAATTGTACTTATAATAAAATAAATCAATTTTTTTTTATTGATATCAAATGATTATATATATATCACTATAATACTCATAAAAACATATTACGAAATGCAAATATATTTCAAATATCATTCAAATGATCACCTAACTTCATAAAATACCTATACATATATTGAACTTGAATTGATTGCACCATTTCAATTTCATATGAAGAGTTTCATTCATGTTATTTCACAAAAAAATATTTGAATAATTTTTTTCAATCATGTTGATAGAAATGTTGAAAACTTAAATCTCATGTTGCAAGTGATCAAACTCCTCAAGTAATTAGTCATGTAAATGTGTGACCCATGGTGTCATCTTTCATCCAACCCTCATGTTAAAGATGAGCACAACAACCATGCATTTGCAATTGTGAAAAAGATCTATTGATATGGATGCAGTGGTGTCAAATTGGCTTTTCCACAAACAATTAATTTCATGTTATTGGACTTAACATTGGATTTGAAAACATTAAAAAATTGGCAAATGGCTTTGCATCTCAATTCATTGTTTTCATTATTCTCAATTTCTTGAATCATCCATTTGGTCACTCTACCTTAATTTCATTTGTCAACACCTCCTAGAATCCAATGCTTCCTCCTTGTACGTGGTCCAAGTTTTCATTGTCACCATCATCATTGTTATCATTGCTCGGTGGTTGCTAATGTCATCTGTGACAAAACTTTTGAAATTTTTTACAATTTAACAACACAATCGATTAGACATTTTAAGGGTCATTTGTCATTCCATGTCTCATGGATATGAATTGCTTTGACAATATGTTGACCCCAAAAAAAAAAAAAACCTAACAACTAGAGAAAACAAGATCAAAAAAAATTTGGTTAAAATCCCAATGTCCAATGTGCTACACTAATAGATATGATGTAAATTTGAAAATTAAAAAGTGAAACAAAGAGTTTGATTACATGTTTAATAAGAATTGGAAAAAAAAATTGTACAATGAATCTTCATGTTGGACAAGCAATATCTAACGCGCTCCTTGGTCCCGGGGTGAACCCACTTGAAGGTTCACCAATGTGAAGTTGTAGAAAGTTGGGATCGAAAGGCATGCTCCCGACTTCCAACTCTAGAAAGGGGTAGAGGGTTGAGTTGGAAGCCCCGGGATTAGACTAGGAAGAGGGACTAACTTAGCTTGTGTGAATCTGCATCCAAAAACCAACCACAGGATGTTAGTTTAGCATTCGGGACACTCTTTGGTGTTGGGACAAGCCACAAGCACTTGGACACACAAGACTCACCACGGCCCAGACTCGGGAGTAAACCATCACCTTACTCCCTGTAGCTCGCAGTGGAGGCTACATCCAAATGGCACAAATTCCTAGGACTCCCAAAATGGAGTCCCGAAATTGTCCCGACGAGACTCCCAAAACTTTGAACGGCCATAACTCCCGACTGCAAAGTTCGATCGCAACGAGGTCTGAATCAAAGTTGTAGCCCTCGTCGAGATCTTTTCAACGCGATGTTGCACACTCAAATCGGATGTCGAGAACAGGTCGATTCTTGATTTTTAGTGGTCGGGAGTCAAATTGTCAATTTGACTCCCGGCCCTTCTTTCGCCCATAACATGAGCTGCAGATGTCCAAATGACCAATGCGAGGCCATTTTCGATATCTACGTTTCAAGACCTTTCCAACGACACCAAGAACATCCCAATGCGAGGTGTTTTGGGCCTTGCTGTCAAGCTTTAAACATTCGGGAGTCCCGGAGGACTCCAAATCCCCAACTTTTCCAAGTGTTGGGCTTCACCCCCACACTTGGCCAAAGTAGTACGGTTGCAACAATATCTTTAATCCTAAAACACAACAAAATAGGATCTTGATCATGAAAAATCAATGCTTACATGAACACTAGGAGCCCAACATATTAGGATTGTGATCCTAGATACACATGTATGGGGACAAGTGATAGCACAATAATCCATGTTGCAATGTCCATTGGCCAAATGAGCTCGCACAATAGAGCACATGACAATAACAACAAGCAACCAACATTGACTTGTCAATTCCACAAAGCTTGCACTATACCTATACATGACCTGCATTAAAATTTTAAAAAATAAAAAACTAAAGCATTGAATGAAAATTGTATTTTTTTTAAAAAAAAGTTCATCTATTGCCATATCCAAAGAAAAATCAAAAGAAGGAATTGAATCTTCAAATGCCACCACCATCACCCTCATCATCTATGACACCATTTTGACATGTGAAAACATATTGATCTAAACAAAATAGGTACATACTTTGATCTTCTAAAGTAGGTAGGATTTAAGTTTCTCAAACAATGAAAAGAATAATCTATTGCTATCAATGCTTTTTCTTGAATTTTTTTTTATAAAATTGATATTCTTTTTTGTACTGGGAATTTGACTCTAATTTTTTGGATTTTTTTAAAAATGGAGAAATGAAAAAAAATTAGAATGCTACTATTGATAGTGAGTGTACCTATACATCTTTCATTTGGTGGGCGGGGGGGGGGCGGGGTGCCGGGTGGGGTCTCTGTCTATGACTCTGCTGTCGTGCGTGCGTAGGTACGAAGACGCCGTGCACGGATTACGTACAACCACGTCGGTTGCAGAATTTTTTATTTTTTTTTCAATTTAGTCAAGTAGGTGGACTGGCGATCATCCACAAGAGGAATGCGCCACATTTGGCTACAGGTCAGATCAGTAAAGTAAATATTTAAAAGATTGCTGCCTAGTTCTGGCGACGAGTAGGAACTCATTGTTTAAATGTGACGATATGTGACTTTTTTTCCTCAAAATATGGCGAATTTTTCATTTTATTATTTTTCCCAAAAAAAAGTCCCTTTTACTGAGTTTTTTTGGGTCGCCACAATGCGCAAATTCGCCACAAAAATAAAAAAAAGAATACTGGTCTGTTGCATATCATTCTGTTCCGTTCGTCGCTTGTTTGCGGGTTTCGTGTGGTGCGGCTGCTTCGAGCGCGCGGGCGACGTACTACAAAGAAAGAAAGAAGAGGACAGGACAGAGAATCGAGTCGAAGGAGAAGAGAGGAGAGGACGGGAGGGGAGAGGAGAGGAGAGGAGATAACGACGACGACGACGAGAAGAGAGAACACTTTGTAATCTTCAGGAGTAAGTAGGGTTTGTGATTCTTACTCGGGAATTGAAGAGGAGTGAATATCATGGCGGGGATTCTAGCTGCGGCAAGTACTACTCCAAATGTGGCCGGCATGTTGCCTTCTGATCTCCGGGTTTTGCGAACAGAATTACATCATCAAAGCAAATTTGTCTCACCTTCGTCGCTGGCATTGCGAGGATTCTTGCAAGAGGATCAGCTCCGATCTCGGTCAGCAATTTCTGCGGTAACAGTAGCATCCTGGTCGCGACACAGCATGCAAGCTGGGAGGAAGCAGCAGCGGGGCGACTTAATTCTCGTTTCTGCCAGTACCGGGTAACAATAGCTACTTTCTTTGTACCGAATTCTTTTCCCGAGTGCTCATCTATGCTCTCCTTCTTTTTGTGTGTTACGAGAATTCGTAACCTAGCAAAGCAAGATGAAGGATACATCATTGCGTGCTGACAACAAGAGCGAGACGACATGGAAACCTGAGCTGCAGTTATCACATTTCATATCGTCGATGATCAGTGCAAGGAGCTAGTAGAACTCCGGGGCTTTATCTAGCGATGTTTGATCACATGTCACACATGTGTAGTCTTGCATTTTCGGATTGCCCTTGTCGCTTGCAGGCTACAAGGATTGTAGAAACAGTGGTTGGCTCATGTCTCCCCTCCCGTCAGGGTCATTTTTTGTGGCTTTAGTTTTTCTGGTACTTTGCTGGCAATTATGTGCAGTCCAAGGTATCCATATTCTATCTCTGTAATCTTATATCTGAAACAGTGTCTTATACTAGGGTGTCTATTGAACCCTACAAAACCACCTCCTTAGTCCAGCTTACCATGCCACACTTGGTCTCCAGTATTCCCTCAAAGCTCAAGTTAAGACCTGACATTACTTGTGTGAGTGAATTCTCTATTGTGTTTGTGGTAACCCCTGGTCAAAACTCTTCAAATTAGAAGTATAGATGTGTTTCGTTGTGAGGAGCTGATGAAGTCAGTGGGAGAATCATGGCAGCATTCATCATAAAGGCAATGGTCTGATACCTTGTCAGTGACATGGACATAGGGTTATGACTGCTGCTGCCTTTGTTCTTGTTGTGTGAACAAGTTTTGGTTTTGCTGGAAGTGATGCAACAGCTATCTTCAAAGTGATATGGTGGAGATTTTCCTGCAATCCCATGGATATGTCTTCTAGTGACTTTCACAGAAGTATTGTATCCAAGTAGTCACCAATGGTGTGCCTAAACAATTTGTGTAGGGTGCAGGAGTCCCCAATCACTATCCTTGCTCTACTTCAATCTCTCTATACTTTAGGCTTAGATGCTTGCTTGTACATGCGCAACCTAAAACAAAATCAAGCTTACCAGCCTCATGAACTGGTTGCAGCTATACTACTGACTCTTTTATTAGCTATATCTCTTGTGTGCTAGCCAACATTATGAGTGAATCTTTCCATTGGTTCCAGAAACACAGCAGAAACTGAGGATGTGGATGTTTGTGTAAGTATTTGTCTGATTTGTGGGCAGATTATTATGTACTTGTCTATATCCACTGTCAGGAGCTGATGGACCCAGTGGGAAGTCATGGCAGCAGCTAGTCACTGCTTTTCATGATGAAGGTGATGGTCTGATACTTTGTGAGTAACAGTCTTAAAGCCATGGCTGCATTTGTCCTTGTCATCCTGCTTTGGTTTTGCCAGAACTGATAGAATGGTTACCATCCAAGTTTTATTGTGGAGATTGCTCTGCAGTCTTCTAGATATGTTTTTGAAACCTCCACAACCTGTCTTCCAACTGAGGGATTGGGTGTGTACTGCAGAGATGATGATGCTGAGGTTGCTGGGCTCTTGGAACCACCAGCAGAGGATGTAGTAGATGCTGTCACAGATAAAAACACAGATGTGGTGGAGCTGAAGCAACGACTAATTGATTCTCTTTATGGCACACAGCGAGGTTTGCGTGCCAGCAGTGACACACGAGCTGAGGTCATTGAGCTCATTACACAACTAGAGGCAAAGAACCCCACACCAGCTCCCACTGAAGCTCTAACACTCCTAAATGGAAAGTGGATCCTTGCGTATGTATTTTTCACCCTCTTCAAGCACAGGAATGGAGTTTCTAAATGTTGCATTTTCCACATCATTTGTCACTTGCAATAGTTCTGCTGTGCTATACCAAATATCATGCAGATGCATTGTTCATTCTTGCAATGCATGAATCAATATGAGGCAGCAGGGCAGAATGGTGGATGTAGTTAAATTTCCTGAAGGCAATTGTTGTGAGGATGCTCAATTTGGCTTAAAATTTCCACTTTGTGCTTCCCTCTCACCACTGTGCTATATAGAAAGTCAAATTCAAAGCTACTAACGTCCATATTAATGCAATGGCCTTCATATGGAATTATGTTAATTCCTTCTGTTCACTGTTCATTCCTGCTGCAAGAGTGCTAAACTCAGGAAAGCAAGGGTCCTCAGCCATGCAATACACTTAAGCTTGAGTCCTGTATGTGGTTCTGGTACGGCTGTACCTTGAAGCTT
Source organism: Sphagnum contortum (assembly GCA_963920785.1). Classification (NCBI taxonomy): domain Eukaryota; kingdom Viridiplantae; phylum Streptophyta; class Sphagnopsida; order Sphagnales; family Sphagnaceae; genus Sphagnum; species Sphagnum contortum. Next base: position 11,772,937 of record OY987277.1, read on the forward strand.
GTGGATTGCTATCAGTCTATTTGTAGCTGACCTCATACCATCCTGCATGATTCAGATACACCTCCTACTCCGAGATATTCCCTCTGCTGGCAACAGGGAACTTGCCACTTGTGAAGGTGGGCGAAATCTCACAGACTATAGACTCTTCTGCATTTACTGTCGAAAACTCCGTTGTTTTTGAGGGCCCTTTGGCCACTACTTCCTTCAGTACTTCTGCATCATTCGAAGTCCGCAGCCCAAAGCGAGTTCAGGTAATTGTGTCCAGACTATGTTCCTGATCTTCCCACCTCTCAGGTGCTATTTGCAGATCATTCTTGATCGTAGTGATATTACCGCACTAGTCTGTATTCAGCAACACATAATTGCAATGGAATTCCATCATTCACTTTATGTCAATAGTCTAGTTACTATACTTCATGTGGTAGGATCATTAGTTGGTGGTGTCAGTCTCAAAGGAGGTAGGATGTCTAATGCATGTGTCAAGGTTGTATGGCTGCAGATCAAGTTTGAGGAAGGTATCATTTCAACTCCAAAGCTCACAGACTCTATTGAAGTTCCAGAGAGTGTGGATGTTCTTGGACGAACGATTGATCTCACACCCATTCAAGGATTATTGCAGCCTCTCCAAGATGCTGCATTGTCTGTGGCCAGAACCATATCTGGGCAGCCACCTCTGAAGTTCCCAATCCAGGGTAACAGAGCAGAGTCATGGTTACTCACCACATTTCTGGATGAAGATCTGCGGATTTCTCGAGGTGATGGGGGTAGTGTATTTGTGCTTGTTAGGGAAGCTAGCCCTTGGCTGTACTAGTTGGGAAGGCAGCCCAGAGTCATGTTACATTCTAATGTCAGAGCCACCACATCATGCACAATTGAGGCCGCAAATTATAAGGTGTCGTGTCATTCATTCTGAGAACCTGAAGATGCAAGTATGCTACCCATGTGTGTTAAGCTTTGTCGCATGCTAACAGGTGTATAGCATGCATTTGTAGTGCATTTGTGGTTTTGGTTCTGGTTTGTGAACTAGAGAGGCAACCTAATGCTTACAGGCTGAAGCACTTGACAATGGATCCAGTGTCAATTTGAAAAGTTCCAATGTCTTGTGGCTATTGGTGACTTTCAAATATGCCAGTGTATATATGCACCGGTGCATGAGTTCTATGCAGTGTGAGATTTTTCTTTTTTTAATCCTTTTTTCTGCAAGTGTCACTCGAGTTGTGAACTGAATTGGACGATCTTTAACAGCTCTATTTGCTTGCCCATGGATGGAAAGCTCATAATTGACTGAGGCGTGCCTTTGACGGCCTTTGATTCTGCCTTGGTGACTTGACTACAGCAATTATTCTGGTTATTACAGAACTTAGTAAAGAAACAGATTAATTGAACATAAAGATTTGGGCTATTGCAAATGCAGTTTCTAATATGTCTTGTGATGTGAAGATATAAAGGGAAACACAAGGTTCTACAGAAATGTCACTATAGATGTTTGGTTATTTGTTGGTGAAACACAAGTGAACCACAAACTGGATTGGTTCAATTTGAAAAGGAAACTGCTTCAAACATCTACATGGTGGTGTTGAACACACTCAGACCTTGGCCACATGGATGATCAGCAGATACAAAGTGATATCACACAATGAACTCTTAGGACTCAAAAACACTGAAAAAATTCACAAAAAATGTTATGAATATGCACACCGCAACAAATTATGTGTTTTGCATGTGTTCTACATGGAAATGCATTGAAGAATTCAAAACATACCAACGACATGTCTAGCAAGTTGAAATTGTAATCTGACATCCTAAGTCAACTATAACAAGTTGTTAACTCCCTTTCTAACCATCCCATACAATATTGTAGAATAAACCCCATCCATAACATCTCTAGGATAAATTTTAAGTCAATTATAGCAACATCCAAAATTACATGACATGAGTTAATAATCAAAATTCATCACATTATGAATATCACTCACAAAGTATGAAATTGTCAACTTAATAAATAACATTGCCTAATTGCCACAATTTTCCATTAACCTCATCAATTCTTAATAGGTGGGTATAAACATTTAATGAATATATATGCACTCATGGGTTGCCCTTGTTATCCACAATCCCCATAGATAGTCACCATGTTCAATTCCATCACCTTACAAATAAACACACACACATAACGAAGTTATTTGCTTCTAAAGCACTTGAGTGCAAAAGTCATCTTTGGAACTAGATGATTGGTTTACAACTCTAGCAATTTACAATCACACAACACCACTTTGACATCATTATTCTTCAAAACAAATTGGGGATGTGGATGAAAGGAAATGCTTCTCTTTGTGACTAGACCTCAACTAATGATATGGGTGTTGTGGTCACATTTTCTCATCACATTCTTTGATAGATAATATTAATGGTTGTTATGCATTATAATTGAGCCATTAGAAGTGCTTGAAAATCATGTTTAGAAAGCATGTAAACATTAGGAGAAATTGATCCAATGTCACAATGTTGAAACAATGTTCCCTAGTTATAATTATTATGGGAGGGATGACAACATGCACTAAGAAGGACAACAAGGAAAAACAAGGAATGACAGTAGACACAAGGAAAGATGATGAAGAACATTAGGAAGGATGACAAGGATGTTGTGTATGTCAAAAAGGATGTGAGCAATGCTTCAATGAAGTAAGTCTAATATTTTGCCCTAACAAAAAATTGAATCTAGATAACAAGGAGATATAAAATCTATTGTTTGTCAAAATGTTAAAAAGGACATTTAGAACATCTTGACATGTCCATAAAGATGTCTTTCCTAGCAACCCTACATACAATGTATGTTCAATGACACAAACCACACTAATATGAATCAACAATGAATATATATAATGGATCATGAGTTGATGCCAATCACCACACATACCTTCATCACATTTGTTAGGCCGTGCCCCTCACAAGGACTATCACGGATCCAACTTTTGAAAACTTCACCTTATTAAAACCAGTTTCACCTAAGGTAAACCAATTTTTGCGATGAAAGTGTTGAGACCGTTTAGATTGGAATGGATTTTTTTGGTGTTTAGAGTGTGGACGCAGTACGTAGATGTACAACATCTTATCTATTGGCAGGGCCAGCATGTTTGTGATGCCTTGTTTAAACATTGAAATGAATAGTCTTAAACCTTCATCGCACTAGGATAGACAAGTCACTGTCTAAACACTCAACTCTAAACACTTAAACTTTCAAAAAGCTAAAATCCTTGGACATAGTTTGGTTGCTTCTAAAATTCCACAAGAGATTATGGACCTTCATTTGGCACACCCATAACAATGAATATCACTAAAAAAGAACAAGAAATATGTGAATAAATGTTCAATTATTGACTTGTGTTCTGTGATGGGCATGTCTACCTTATGGAATATGGATATAATCCCCATACAATCAAAAATTATCTTATGTGATTTATTTTTAAAAATTTGCTTAAGAACATTATACAAGTTGACCCATAATACCAATAATATATCAGTAAAAAAATTGGTATAAAAGAAAACCCCACTTTGGTCCTTCCACCAATAAATTACACATCACCTATTGCACACACATTAAAACATAATTTTAAAATCTCAAAATTCTTAATATGAATATTGACACAAAATAAAAGGTACAAGGCCAATTGGAAAATTCCACTTTTGATATGTTTCACAAAATGGAGCCTTGGCAAATTGTAAAGTTCCAACTTTTATTATATTTCAATTTTAGTTGCAACATGTGACATTCGATTTTGTAACGATACCTATTGAATAAAGGAATGTATTGGTTTCAACCTTAAAACTTTTGAAGTCAAGTTAAAGAATTTTGTGTTATTGGTTTGTGCATGTAAATGTTGATTTACATATCTTTAAAAACATTGATTTTGTTATCATACAGAGAAGCAACTATTTTTAACTCAACCTTTTTAAAGGTTTGTGGATAATCCTTACTAATATTTTGTAATAAAAAAATTGCACCATAGAAAATTAGACTAGGAAAGATTTTCTAATGAATTAGATAATTGAACCTAAACATTGATGAACTATTGTAATAAGAAAACTTCCATTGTGACAAATTGATGGAAAGTTTGTTAGTCTATGATGAGGACTTCAAACAGCAAAAGATTATCATGTTAATTGGTGTCTTCCAATTTTACAAAATGGATAAAAAGTTTCCATTCTATTGTGAGGGCTTTAAATGCTAAAAAATGACAACAAATCAATATTCTATCATGAAGACTTAAAATGTTAAAAATTGACAACAAATGAATAAGAGAATAAATATGAATGAAATAGATATTGACAACAAGCTTTTCACACAACCTTAAAATTAAAATCACACAAGTTGTTACAAACTTTATAATCCACATCTAAGCCTTAGGCTACTCGTAATAAGAGATGAAACATCTCACATGCAAATATTACTTTCCCTAATATTGCATGCACAAGATCATCAACCCATGCAAATTTTTACATCCACTTATGCGAGGGTGAACATCACATCCCATACAATAATGAGTAACTTAGCTGATCTTAACTCAAATTATTTCATAGTTCCAAAAAACATTAAGTGCATGAAGCACAAATATTTAAAATAAAAATGATTTCATAGAATGTCGACATACTTGTTGAATCAATTATTTATTTAATTAATTATTTTCACAATGTATTTGTAGTCAACCACTTCTATACATAGAAATTTGGCCCAAAAAACGATTCAAAAAGTGAACTAGGTCTCTTAGGTTGTGAGTTCTTACTTTTATTTTAGTCACTTATGTGCTTTTTGAACTTTTTCAACAATCTTTGGTCTTTGGAATGTATTATATTTTTTAGATTTTGTGGGTTTTTTTTTTAGCACTAATCTTATGCATATTTTCAAAGCCATAATAAGTTTCATGTTTTTTTAAGTCATAAGGTAAGAAAACATTTTTTTTGTTTACGTTATTCACCATGCTCAAAATTAGACTAACACGAAGCTATTGTGAAGCTATCAGGAGGTTCATTTCCTTGTGATGGTCGCGTTGACAAGTTACCAGTAAGTGTATTAGCTTATGTTGGCCCTTTATTGGCCTTGTTTTTGTGTCATGTGCGTGGGTTAATTGTTGCCTGTTTTGTGCATTAATCAACGTGCAATTTTGGGGGAATGTACTTAATGTTTTGTAAATTTTAGTGATAAGCCAATCTTTGCACTAACTCGCTACCCCTTTTAAGATAGTGTGGAGCAAGGCAACAATAAAAACCATGCTTTGAGTGAACTAACAAATTAAATGTGGAGATATTTGGTTGCTTTTGATGAAGGTGTTTGGTTATTTACATTAGCAATTGAACAATTTTTTACATATATGTGTTAATATGGTGTGATTAGTTAAAGGTATTAAAGGTTTTTTTAATGTTGATGTTATGAGCTTTTTATAAGCAAATGGTGCTAGTTGTTTTGTAAAGATTTTAAGCATCATTCTTCTTGAGGCATGTTGTTGTAAATGAAACTTCTTCTATGCTTGGTGTTTTTTGAGAAATCATTTTTTTCTCTTTGTTTGATTTGTTTTCAACCCTCATCCATCTTGAGGTGGGTTGTTGTTGTTGTTACCTCTCCTAAGCTTAGTGCTCTTTGAAAATTTGAAGATTCTCTCCCCTCTCTTTTTATGATTTGTTTCACTTGGCTCAAAAAAAGTTTAGGACTTAAGCAAAGGTTTCAAATTTGGGCAAGTGCACTTTTCTCCTTTTTATTTCTAGGTATTGTTGTTTCAACTTCGGATGGTGTTCCTTTCCTCATGTTCCTCCATTTTGTTTTAGATTGGTGTTTTTTTTTAATTAAGATTTGACACACTCCAAGGGTTCCAGCCAAAGACAGAATTTGTGGAAGAAGATGACGATTACGCGCTGAATTGCTCCTCGGTCGTTCCAGCACGTTATTCATTTCCACCCGGCGGAACTAGAAACCCTAAAAGCGTGCCCTAATTTTGCAACTCTAAAATCTCGAGCAAGAAAGAGGGACATGCTCTCCGCACTGTGCTGAAGAGCGCTGGAAGAAAGGAGGAATTGTGACCTCGGCGATGTGGGGTCGGTGTGGTTGCGTGCGCTCGAAGCCAAGGAAGGAGAAGAAGCAGCGACCAGGAGGAGTAGGGGAAGAAGAATTTGAGAGAGGAATGTGCAGTGGATTTGTAATTGGTGCGCTTTGATAGGGATATGATTGGTTTCGACTGTGCCCAGAATTCTTCGTGGGAGACATCGTTCTGAGAGAGAGAGAGAGAGAGAAGGTTTGCGAGAGGGAGTGAGGAAGGAGGACGGGATTGGCTGTGAGAAGGAGGCCACATGCTGGCAGCTATAGCACCCGCCGCTGTTAGGCGAGTGCCTGTGCTGCGGAGTATTGTGGCAGTGTCAAGAGTTGGGGGGGAATGGAGTGCGGGAAGTAGCGTCGTCGTCGATCGAGCCCCGCTCTTGGTTCTCTGGGATACGTTAGTACCCCACTCGCGGATTACATCGGGACCAACATTATCCGCTTCTTACCGGACACGCTTCTTGTCTTCCTCCACCTCGGGCTCGGGTCGTGATGGAGACAATTCGTCGGGAAAGGCGGATGGAGCAGCAGCACGGGAGAGTGAGGGAGTGGAGCGGGAGGGTGAGGAACCAGCTGCCAATGAAGAGGTAGCAAGCGAGGAGGCGGACGGAGCGAAACCCCCTTCTTCTGGCGATAGCGGGAGTGGAGTTTCTGGAGGAGGAGGAAAGGGAGGAGGTGAGAACAAAGACTCAGGCAAACGACGTGGACTCCTGAATATCTGGAGGGGAGGTGGTGAGTGCTCAATCTGCTGCAAATCTTATGTCCTAGAAGAAAATACAATCGAATTTTTAGCTGTTCTCATAAAATCTGAACAGCCTTGATCTCGGACCTTAGACGGTGGCTCACACAGATATATGTGCAAGTCTGATGTTTCTTCTGGGATCAGCCTGCCATCTGCAGATTGAAGCCCTCAAGTTGGGGTTTTAGATTAGGGTTTAAGAAAGTTCTGTATGGATTTCTCTTCAACTCCTTTGCAAAGGAGTTTCTCCTGTCTGTCTGAGAGCTGAGGAGAGCTCACTATTGATATTCAGTGGCATTGATGGTGTGGGGATTCATAAGGATTGTTCCCTGGTCCTTTTATGCAGAAAAGGAGGCAAAGGAGGGCAATGGAGAGAAAGAGTCCAAGGATGGGGGAGAGGCTGTTGTATCTGACTCTGCACCACAAGCTGGCGCCATTGTGCCTGCTACTGGTCCCCGACCAGCCAGGGTATATGCTTCTCTGGACTTTCTCTAGAGTGCATATCTTGTCTCAGTTCTTCCTCAAGATGGGTTTTCATAACATGACTGTTTGCATCATGTTCACATTATTCCAGTGTTGGAGTCTGGTAGCCTATGGGATATTAAAACACAATCTCTTGGGGGGATTATTTCATTGAAATGTCAGTGTTCTTTGTCTCCTTTTGTAATTAGGCACCCTCTCAGCTCATATTCTGTGTCTAGATTATCCTGTTCTGCTTCAGCTCAATGTACAGTAGAGGTTTCTGTTCAGGGTTTTATGTGTCCCTGCAAATGGGTGTTTGAGCTCTTATGGAATGTCTAGTTTGACCCATTGGCACTTGTGAGCTCAAAATGCAGGTTGTTGCTGTACCTTTGACAAGGAGACCACTGTTCCCAGGGTTCTATGTTCCCATCACCATCAAGGTATGAGTAGTTCTTAGACAGGGTTCCTTCATTGAATTGTTATTGGCACACTTCTGCTGCAAGATCTCTACATTTTGCCAGCCCTTAAGCTTGAATCTCAGTGCAGCTTTCAGATTCTCACCATCTGATGTTGTGGTAATCTACTTCCGTCTTTGTAGGATCCAAAGCTTTCAGAAAAGTTGGCAGAATTGAAGGCAGCAGGAACTCCCTGGGTTGGTACATTTTTGCTCAAGGATGCTAAAGCCAAGGATGGGTCTACTGTGTTGACGGCAGCTGAGGGAGGAGAGGGCACTGAGCATCTTCGTGGAGAGGAACTATTTAAGCGCCTCCATGAGTATGGGACTTTCGCACAGGTTCTTGACTATTCTTTTCCCTTTCTCTGAACACTGTTTGCTGATTGTTTATCCATTTTTCTGGATGTTTGTTCATAAGCTCAATATGGGGGTTGGGACAGATCACAAATGTGATGAGGCCACTGGATGGGGAGAGTGCTACTCAGTTTCTTCTCATGGGTCATCGGCGTCTCCGCCTCACTGGAATGGTAAAATACAATGGCCTGGCATATGTGTTGATGGTGCCTAACAAAATATTGTGTTCTCTCTGGTCTGTTTCAGTTTTAATTATTATAAACCCTGTTATTGGTATCCTGTGGGTGGCTGGGATTCAGGTGGAGGATGATCTAATGTCAGTTTCTGTTGACCATCTGAGGGTGTGTGATACCTGCTCACTGTTTTATTATTTGCTTTCCAGGTCATTTCTGTTTGATCATGACAATGGGTATCCTTTAAGCATTAGGGCCTTTACTGGGACCTGTGTTTGATTAGCCTTTGGAGATGTGACAATGCAGTGCTTTGAATATCACAAGTCAGCTACCCAGCTATATTGTCTGTAAGCTTTCAGAACTCTGCATGTTGGAGTTGTTTGCTGACAAGAAAGGACACATGTGTAGGACAAACCATATGATTCAACCCAAGATGAGTTGAAAGCCACAGTTTTGGAGGTAGTGAGCACCATGAAGGACCTCATGCGGCTCAACCCTCTCTACAAAGAGCATATTCAGATGTTTGTCCAGGTCAGCCTTCTTTCTAAGTGTAACAGATTAGAGGATGAAGAAATATCCTTGGTTGAATTTGACAGTTGAGCAGTTTCCCTGCTACACTTCTGGTGGTTATGGGTATATTAGTCATTGCTGCTTTCTGAGGATCAAGCAGTTTCTTCTTTGGTTATTTAAGGGGATTGATTGGTTTGGGGAATTTGTTGCATGCTTTGAGCAGCACACAGGTGAATTCAATGCATCTAAATTGGCAGACTTTGGAGCTGCACTTACTACTGCCGATGAACCCTCATTGCAGGAAGTTCTGGAAGAACTAGATGTAAAGTCCTTTCTCTACATTCATATGTAGGAAATTTCTAATTGTTTATTTGCTTCCTCTTTTACTTGCACTACAAGCTTTCAGACTATGTAATCCACACTGCAAATATCTTGACAACATTAGTACAGGTCATTTCATAACCTTTTTTTTTCCCCAAGTTGCTGGATGCAGAAAGATTGTCAGATTTTTTGGGTTTACAAATCCTTTAAAACTAGGAATCAAGCTCTGGAGACCCTGGTCTTGTGGTCATGGGTATATTGAAAAAGGCAGCTAAAGGGTCAGTTCTTTTAAAGATGAGACGATTCAACTTTTCTAGCTGCTCCAACAATGTCCCTGATATTGTAGGTTTCTTGTTGAGACTAAATTAAAGGAGGTTCTGACTGGTGATTTTGCCCTTCTTTCTGCACAGGTCTTGAAACGTCTGCACCTGACACTTATGTTACTGAAGAAGGAGCTTGAACTGAGTAAATTGCAGGTAATTATATATGTTCTCTTATAAAGCATATTGTATTAGGTGGGTCAGTACTAGTCATCTGGAACTCCATCAAATGTTGTGTGCTCAGTGCCTGCTGTGTACATCTGATAGGAAAGAGTGCTTGTGGTGTCAAAGCAAGAACCAGTATTTAAGTTTCTGTTAAATTGCCATGGTGTGATGCAGCAATCAATTGCAAAGGGTGTGGAGGAGAAAATTAGTGGTGATCAGCGGAGATATTTCTTGATGGAGCAGTTGAAAGCCATAAAGAAGGTGTAATTCCCATCTCTTTTTGCACGGACAAGTCTGTAACCTTTTGCAACTGAAAGAGCATCCTGTGTTGTTTCTGATCATGTCAAAACCCAGAAAAACTTAATTTATGAGCGTTCTTGGGTAAATGCTGCAGGAGCTGGGATTGGAGACTGATGATAAGACAGCATTGACTGGTAAGACTTTTGTGGGCCTAATTTCTTTTTGTTTCTTCCCACTTCACCTGAAATTGCTTTCTATCTTCTTTGGTGGATTCCTTAGATGTTCTTGCACGTGCATGTTGTGCATTATCTGGAGCAGGAAAGTTCCGGGAGAGATTGGAGCCACATCGAAAGGACTGCCCTCCACATGTTTTGCAAGTTATTGATGAGGAGCTGAGCAAGTTGCAGGGTCTGGAGTCGAGCTCTAGTGAGTTCAATGTTACTCGCAACTACCTCGATTGGCTTACCTCCCTTCCCTGGGGTCATTACAGGTTCGCACTCACTTTCAGCTAGGTTGTGGTCATTTTTTGGGGATACATGTTCTGGTAGTGGATGACCAGTGGCACTTCTTCAGCTCTAGGACAAGGGTTGAAACATATTCTTAGGAACACCGTTTCTGTGGTGGTTGAGGCCATGTGATTCCATGTCTTAGAGTGTGTTCTGGTATAGGTCCTATGATAACCTTTGATGCTCATTGCTGGTTGCTCACAAATGCCAATCTGGTCATCCTTCTGGAACAGGCTGACATGGTGTTGTGATTCTGTTTGCAGTGAGGAGAACTTTGATGTCTACCGAGCACAAAAAGTCCTGGATGATGATCATTATGGGCTTTCAGATGTAAAGGAGCGCATCCTTGAGTTTATTGCAGTTGGAAGGCTTCGGGGAACAGCTCAAGGTCTGCTTTTGTTCCTTTGCTCTGTTTAAATGACACCTTTTGTGCAAATGGTTTGCAGCAGACTGCACTTTTTGGTCAGATTTTTAGGTTCTTACTTTTGCAGAGTTAAACAGAGTACTTGGTTGTTTTTGGCAGGCAAGATCATCTGTCTGGCAGGACCTCCAGGCGTGGGAAAAACCAGCATTGGACGTTCCATAGCTAATGCTCTCAATCGCAAATTTTACCGCTTCTCTGTCGGGGGTTTGGGTGATGTGGCAGAAATTAAGGTGGGTTACCTTCAGCTTTAACAGGAGCATAGTTTCAATCACAACCTAGTCCTGGCATGGAGTAGCATTTTCATATTTGCTTGATCTCGGGGCATGTGGAGAAGGCTACAGCAAGTTGTCAAATGAGTCCAATATCTTTCTATATGTTTGGGCTTTCTGAACCCTGCATTGGTGTATGGTTGGTCAAACCAAACATGGTTTTGACATCCTACTTCAGATGGCTTTGGTCTATCTGTGACTTTTTGGCTGGAACTGATCAAACGGTTACTATAGAAGTGTTATTCTGGAGTTTTCCCTGCAATCTTATAGATATAGCTGTGACTTTTGGCTGATTTTGTTTATGCATAGAGTACAGCTACCACTAAGACAGTTACGGCTGATGTGGCTAAGTTCATCCTTTCAAAGTGACCTGATCTTTTCTTTGCTCAAGTGCAAAGCCTTATGTGTGCTTCGTATATCTCTCAAAGCTCTAAACCTAGAGCCTGATGGTAATCATAATTCTTTCTACAATATATCAAGCAGATACACTCTACCAACACTTGGCATATTGTGGAGAAGGCTATGTACCAAGGATTGTGTTTGGCAGGGTCATCGACGGACATATGTGGGAGCTATGCCTGGGAAGATGGTGCAATGTCTCAAAGCCACAGGCACTGGGAATCCACTTGTTCTGATTGATGAGATTGACAAGGTACTCTATGATCCATTTCTGTAGAAATACCACTGTACTGTTCCATGACATAGCAGGCATTAACTAGTGCAATGTAATTTAGGATGTCATACCCACATGGATGGTTGCCTCTGATGATGAGGGTTTTAAGACTAGATTGTCTTATGCTTGAATTGGACTGTGATTTGTGGTTATGTTGGAAATAGCTGGGACGTGGTCATGCAGGGGATCCGGCCAGTGCTCTTTTGGAGCTTTTGGATCCTGAACAGAATGCCAACTTCTTGGATCATTACCTTGATGTGCCAATTGATCTTTCAAAGGTATTTCTGTCTCTCTTGTCTCTTCCCACTTTTTGGAATGTTCCTTACTTATATACATGGCATTGTGATCAAACATGTTATTGCTACTATGTTGCTTATTTCCTCATTAAACACATAATGGTATAAGAAGGCATAAGGTTTATGTAATTGGATGCCAGAGTAGTTGAGCGCTCAATTTTGTAATCACTACAACCACTTTGGAGAGTCTGAGGAAGTTAGTGTGGAGTGATCAGAACTTTCCTTGTTTCCCTCCAAACCAAATCAGTCTGCTGTCAAGGGATGCTATGTAGTAGTCTATTAGCTTTTTGGTTGTGTCAAACCAAGTGGGACTCTACACATCCCTTATGAACTCTGAAGTAAATCAGCTTGCACGGAGAAATGTATCAGGGTTGGTGACCAACTGGGAAGGTGGGTGCTGCAACCATATGGAACCTGCCTCATAAAATGGCACACATTAACAGCATACAGAAGCAGCTCTTAGTCATGGCAACTTCAGCTAACACTTTCTAAATTTATATGTGTTTGCTTTTCCTGTTAGCCTACCATCAAATTTTACCTGTGCTAGATTGGATCTTCTTATGTCTCACCATCCCTATACGGATTGGATTTTTTGTGACAACTGTCATTGGTTTCTTGGCTGGTCAGGTACTTTTTGTCTGCACTGCAAATGTAGTTGAGAACATACCAGACCCACTGCTTGATAGGATGGAAGTTATCCGTCTTGTGGGTTACATCACAGATGAGAAGATGCACATTGCTCGTGATTACTTGGAAAAGTCTGCTCGTGAAGGCTCAGGAGTCAAGCCCGAGCAGGTGAAGTCACCTTTGTCAAGTTTGAGATGATAATGGTGTCCTTTGGTGTGAAAACCCATTGACATGTTGAAATGCTGGATATTTTTGCTTTGAGATCTGTACTTTGAAGCATGTGTTCTTTTGGACCTTGATTGTGAAGGTGACTACTTACTCAGAGAGCCTCTTATGATGCAGGTTGATTTGAGTGGTGAGCCATTGCGTGTCTTGTATTGAGTATTGTTTGCCTTATAATTTCTCCACTGAAGCTTGTGTGCTCTTGGGAGGTGATTGTGAAAGTGAAGCCTTAGCTGGTGAGGGTTTTGTTATGCAGGTGGAGTTGAGTGATGGAGCGTTGCACACTCTTATTGAGACCTATTGTCGCGAGGCAGGAGTCCGAAACCTTCAAAAACACATTGAAAAGATTTATCGTAAGGTAAGTGTATCTCTTTCATGTTGGGAGTAGAGTCGATCACCCTGTCATAGGTTTGTTTTTCAAATGCTAGTTATGGTGGCATACTAGTATTATTTTCAGTTCAGGGCATTGATGTTTTTTGTGTTCGTGGGATGCAGGTTGCTTTGAAGCTGGTGAGAAACCAGCTACAGACATTAGGGATGGGCCCTGAAAACCCTCTCACTGTTGAGGAAGTTCCTGTTGTCTCTGTTGCAGACACAGCCACTGGTGACAACCAGGCAGAAAGCTTGCCCAAGACTAGCTCTGATGTAGTGATTGTTGAGGTAATATATGTCTAAGCAACCATCCTTTGTGTTTAAGAAAGGAGTGCAGTTCTTGCTACCCATCTGTGAAAGGGGGAGCTGCTCTATATTGTTTTTGAATGACTTTTCGAGTTTTTTCTTTGCTGCTAATTCATTGGGTTATGTACCAGGAACCAGGAGATGCTGTGACAGAGAATCCACCTACACCACAAGAGAAGCTGGTGGTGGATGATTCTAACCTTTCAGACTATGTAGGCAACCCTGTGTTTCAGAGTGATCGTCTTTATGAGCAAACCCCCATTGGTGTTGTGATGGGTTTGGCCTGGACTGCAATGGGGGGCTCTACTCTTTATGTGGAGACCAGTCTAGTGGAGGAAGGTGAAGGCAAGGGGCAGCTTCAGATCACAGGGCAACTTGGTGATGTTATGAAGGAAAGTGCTACCATAGCCCACACACTCTCACGAGCAATTTTGCGGGAGAAAGAACCTCAGAACAACTTTTTTGCTAATTCAAGAATCCATTTGCATGTTCCTGCTGGGGCCACTCCAAAGGATGGGCCAAGTGCAGGATGCACTATGATAACCTCAATGTTGTCACTAGCCATGAAGCGGACTGTGCGCAGAGATGTTGCGATGACTGGTGAAGTCACTCTTACAGGCCGGGTGCTGCCCATTGGAGGGGTATGTTTGCCATTATCTGTGTTACTTTGCTACAACTCATTTGTGTAGTAGTGCTGGAAACATGCTTCTTGATTGGTGTCTGTGTAGTTCATCTTTTCTTCTGTTTGTTTCATACTGTTTTGAGGGTGCTCTCTCTTTCAGCTCTAAATCACTTTCTTTGATGCCTTACAGTTGATCTGTATTTTTCCCTTGTGTATGGTGAAGTTTGTGGTTCTTTTTCTTTGCAGCCTTTATTGTCCACTCAGAGTTCTTACCCAAAAGTTGCATTAAATATCAATTGTAGGTGTGAAATTGCTTCTCTCCTGCTATCTTTGGGAGCATGTTTCATCATTGTTCATTCACATGAATGCAAGTCTGTCATTTCAGTCAATACCTTCTTGCACTAGAGCTGTATCCTTTATGCATCTACCTCAATGCATAGCTCATTTTTCCAGATTAAGGTGATGAAGGTGATGGTTTGGTACGTTATAAGTGATATTCACAAGGTTATGACCACACTGACCACTGTTGAGTTTGTTTTGGTTTTGCTGGTGTGGCTAAATCAAATGTATTCCTTCCAAGTAGTCACCCTTCAAGTACTGAAATATTGTAGCTTACCCTCACAAGTTTATTGCAGTTTGAATTAGCATTATATTGAATTTTTCGATCTGCTGTGCCTGTTGGTGCTACTGACTATTGTCTTACTGAGTCTGGCTGAGTTTTCCTCTAATGTTTAATTTTCTCTGCATTCTCTGCAAAATGTATATTTTTCCAGAATTGAGACTTCCTCGGTGTACAGTTAACCACATAATTTCCTTTTGATCCTTTGTTGACAGTTCTTTGGCCAAATGTCATGATCTCTATTATTGGTTCTAATTGGTTTTCTGAGTGTTTGATATTTTCACAGGTCAAAGAGAAGACAGTAGCAGCAAGAAGAAGTGGGGTGAAGACCATCATCTTCCCTCTTGCTAATAAGCGGGACTATGATGAACTTCCTGCACATGTCCAGGAGGGCCTGGAAGTTCATTTTGTGGACCATTACAGTGAAATTTTCGATCTTGCCTTTGATATAAAGCCAGAGAGTGAGAAACAATTGGCCATTGTAGAGACAGAGCTGGCATCACCAGTTTCATTAGCATCATAGCACAGCACCATGTTCTTTCTGCTTTCACATCCCTGTTGTGACATTAGCAAGAATGATGAGCAAATATCCACCAGAAGTAATGAAGGCCAAGGTATGCCATGCTGTAGATCCATTTATGATCTGTTTGCACAAAGTATTTGATAGCTTTTATCCTTCCCAGGAGCTCATACCTCTACGAGTGTAAGGTGCAAAATTGAAGACAGAGAATCCTAGATCCATGTATGATGTCATGCAGGTTAGTCTTGCATCTATTGCTTAGGTAAAACACACCAGACTGTAGGTCACAGGGAGCACAGAAACCTGTGAAATGTAGATGGTGTGATGTTGAGGACTTTGCCTGCCAGTACGATTTTTGTGAAACACCCTTGGGTAGGTCAGTGCAGGGCACACAGAGAAAGATAGAGAGTGATCTTACATTGTTTTCTCGTGGAATTTAAGGTCTAATTTCAGTCCAGGATACAAATCTGATCCATTGTTTTGTTAAAGATGAGTGATTTCTGATGTCTTTCAGAACAGGATTTTAGTGCACTGAAGATTGAAAAAATGTTGGGTATGCTACTCTTTGGATTTTGATTGTGCATTATTTTTGCCTTAATTGCACTGATTCAACTCTGCAAGCGGATCATGGAACTGACCAGGTATATGTCATTGTCACCGTTCATTTCATCTGGGCTCAACAGCAAAACTTAGTGGATAAAAAAGGGAGTATCAAATTACCTACCCAGGTTGTCTAGACTCATGCTGATCTCATAGGTTCAGTGAAATGAGAATCTGATCATTTTATTTTGTTTTGCTTATCTGATTGGAATGCAGTCCATGCTGACTTGGCTGAATGAGATGGTTTGAAACCAATGGTTGTAATGAGTAGCTGTGCCATGACAAAGGGTTGATTTCGAAGTGGGGAAATTTGATGGAAATTTTGCTGTTGGTCTCCTTTGGAAAGCAATATATCAAATACATGAATTATTTGTAGTTGCAAAATGGTGTTGTTTTGTCATGTCCTGAGGCCAGTTCTTTGGGCTTCTAAAACTGGATTGGTCTTTTCTTAACAAAATTGGAGTCTGCTCCTGTTTTAAATCAGGTCTGGTTTCATCTCCATTGCACATTACTAAATACAATAATTTAGTTGTCTTAGTTTGTCCATCAAATTCACAAAGTCCAACATAAGTATTATGAGTCATTAATTACATATAACTAGTTGAAGTTGTTTATTTGGTGAAAATTAAGGTCGGGGTTTGTTTTTCTTCAAATTGTATTTATGTACATAGAGAATATTAACATACTGATGAAGAGATAGTGCCTTCAGTTCAAGTTTTAATTCAATTTTTTTAAATGATCAGTTACTTCATATGATTTCAATGACAATTTCAATAAAATGTGGAACCTCCTAGAACTTGACCCCTAAGTTGAGCCTGAACCTACATAAAATCAAGAGCTTGTCAACATTTTTTGACACTTCGATGCAAGATGTGTGCAAACTAGTCAAACAATGCACATGACATGAGGTGTATTCTAGAAGGGAAAAGCTCTACAAATCAACATTCACAATCTTAAATAATTTCACCTCCTATGAGGACAATATTGTAAAGACATGTAGAATTTTGAAACAGAGTTGAATACCTTTAGTGATAATAAGGGAAAAGCTCCTATATCATGCTTGCTCTATGAAACTTCAAATTTATTATTATTATTATTATTTTGCAAACATTATGTTTGTGACAAATCAACACCAGTTGCAAACTAAAAGTAAGTTTTTATTTGGTCATGCTTTTGATAGGGATGAATATTTTGAAGCTTAACAATAACTTCATTTTACAACTATCAAATATGTAATAGGTAAACCAAAGAAAATTGCAAATATTAATGTACTTCTTTTTAAAAAGAGAATTTTTATTGGATGGCAAGGGGATGCCCTTTTGAATTTCCTAAAGAGCAACCCATGTTCTAAAAATCTCAAAGGACATCCCTTTTGCCATCCAATAAATTTCCTCCCTTGTTAGAAAGTTTAAGAATTATGTAGTATGTATGTAGATCATACGTTGTTGGAACTTGGGTTCAAAACTTCAAAACTCTTGAATGCTCATGATTTTGTTAGGTGACTGCTCTCCAAGTGCTCAATGTTGTTGTTTATAATGGTGTAACTTGTGCATATTAGCATAATGTTTCGATAATCAGTGTGGTGGTGGTGGCACAAAATGAACATTGGAACTTGAGAACTACACCAAGTTCAACGTTAGAGGTCCTAACTCAAAATTCTTAAGACTTTGTAAAATAAAAGATATTACTTTCCAAGACCCAAGTAAGTTGATTTTCACTTACTTGTGCACATTGCTTTCTCATTTCTTCTCATTCCTTTTCAATTTTGAGGTTAGGGTTGAATGTCGATCTATTGTTAGTGAGCATTGAGACCTTACAAAGCTCAAACTCAAAAGGAGTCATCACTTTTTGCTTGCTCTTTGTGCATGAATAGAGATTTTGATGTTAAGGTTGAAAGATCTTGTTGTGGGTGAACATTGAAACCTTACAGAACTCAGAGTCCAAACTCATCATTCACGAGCTGCTTGCGCATGAAACAAGCTACATCACTATCATCGTTCACATGATGTCACCTTTGAAACCTTTGAATTTCAAATACAAATTTATTTTTTTCTACTTCTTTGTTTTTGTAGATTATGCAATATGAATATGGGTCTACGTTTGTATCTTTGAGTTTGCCAAAAATATTATTATTATGGGTTTGCATTTGGTTTCGAATTACCTAGTTTGCAAAGTTTTATATCATCATCAAATTAGCCAATTACAAATAACCCCCATGGATTGCATGGATTGATTGAGACCATTAATGCATTAGCTTTGGGTATTTTGGGTTCTATTGAATTTTATGGCTTTGGTGCTACAAATTCTACTGGTACCTTTGTTAATCCAACCACATTTGCATCTACTTTTGCTATTCATGGACCTACTGCTTTTGGGGAACCAACAAAGAAAAGGAAAAAAAAGGTAAATATCAAGAGGGTTTTCAAGGAAGAATGGGTTGCCCAATTTCCTTGGCTTGAACATGTTGTAGATTGTACAAGCAAGATCAACATGGTGTTTTGTAAGATTTATTTTCTAGTTGAAGGTAAGGACAAACTTCTAAACCCTAAATTGGATGGTTTGGAAATGCATGTAGGAAAAAGGAAAGCCTTAATTTTTTGTCCAATACTTTTGGTGGGTGATTATTACATCAACAATGATAGCCAACACAAAGAAATGAGAGGGTTCATGCCAACTAGGCTCTAGAATCTATTGCAAAGCTAATGGTCCATGGAGGGAAGGCTAAAATGAGAAAAAAAAATTGTCCAATTTACAACAATTTTTCATCGCCTAAAACATGGCAAACCCACACCTGATTTTGAACACATGAAAGGTCTTTTTGAGAGTAGACCATACACTTAAGAAACATTGGACAGACTCTAGTGAATGAGATATGGTTATTGCCATGCACAATGTTGTCTTGAAGCAGAATACGTTGCTAGTTTATAGGCGATATTCATTTTAGTTAGTTGTGACAAGGTTGCCACTCTAAACAAGTGATCCTGGATTTTTGTTGTTGATAATTGGCATAGGGTGCCAATTCTTTTGAATCTTGAAAGGATTGTTGATGGAGGTATGTTTGACAACCTCATTGCCTGGATAATTCGCTCTCTTGCAATTTTTGGTGGGATGTTAGAAACTAACATTGCTAACAAGGTGTTATGTTTTGGGGCTGACAATGTAATAGTCTTCCAAGGCTTGAATACTAGTGTGATTGTCCGGTTGATTAGTAAACACTATCCTTTTATTGTAGGGATTCATTGTATGACACATCAATGTAATCTTGTTGTCTAAATTTTATCATCCTTGACACTTATTGCAAAGATAGAAGGTTTGTTTTGTTCGATGTATACCTATTATAATTAATCCCCATAAAGGCATTTGGAATGCACCAAATTGGCTAAGGTAATTGAGTGAAAGGGCTTGAAAATTTTGAGAAATATTCAGATATGATGGATTTCAATGTTGGCCCCTTCGAGAAAACTAGTATTTGAGTATAAGTGTTGTTATGAAAATGTCCAAGGATTTTCCTATTAACCCAATTGCTACCATTAACTATGAATTACTTTGTGATGTGGAAATAGTGATGAAATTACTTTGCAGTGCCCTATGTTGGAGGCAGTGCAAGGTTTGAACAAGCTTATTCAAAACAAAAATTGTTTCATTTGTGATTTTGTGGCAACAATTAAGCTTACTTAAGTTGGTGTGTACAACCTCTATGTGGAGCCTAATTATCATTTTTCACATGACCAGTTCTAGAGTTTTATGGATTTGATGGAGTTTAAGTTTGATGTGTTGCCAACAATTTGGTACTGCCCACCACACAAATGAACTATGCTACCTTATGCTTCAAGGAACAATTTTACATGCTAAATTGATAAATGCATTAAAGTTGTGTCCATGATCACTAAAGAAGATTGGGTAGTTGTATGCCAAGATGTAAAAAACCAATGCATTTATGTTGTAAAAGGTTTGATACTTGAGCTTGACAGAAGGTTTCTGGCACCTGAACTCATGAATGCAACTAACATTGTTTACCTTCAATATTGGGTACAACCATAAGTTGTCCTAAGATTCTTAATGCATCTACAAATTCTGAAATCACACTATTGTTATTATAAATTGACTAAACCAAATGTTAAATCACATGTGGGTTTATTGGATCATGTTTTGTTTGAGCAACAATCTAGTTTTTTTATGACCACCATGTAGTCCAATAATGAAGATGCCACGCCAACCCCCCATGACTATAATTTGACCATTTGAATGTGGAGAAGGTTTGCTTATAGTGTGATTTTGAGAGAAGATTTTTGAGTATTTCAAACTACTTGAAGTCACAATTGTTGTTGTTCTAGGGAGTGTTGAAGATGAACATACCTTTTCTACTATCACTTTCATGAAGAGGAATCAACTAACTATTAATATGGATTTGGTGGTTAGAATATATGCTCAGGACTTTCTTACATTGCAATCTTTTCCTTTAGATTGCCATAAAAGATTGGAATGAGGCAAAAACTCACTATGAGTTGAAGTTATAACATTTTGGAACAACATTTTTATGTGAAGACAACCTATATGTTTCATGGTATCTACATAATTTTTAACTCCTACATTTAAATAAGCACATTAGTCCTAACCTCTATTTGTTTTCCATTTCAACATTGTGGCTTGTAAATAGGAGTCATTATGTGTTTTATTTTATAGGTCCACCTTCCATAACAATTAGGCAGCAAAGTCCTTTTTGGACTAAGGTTCAATTCCCTTGGAAGGCATTGCATTTTTATGAATGGATGTTTCGAATGGTTGTTTTTTAACTAAATGTTTATGGATTGTGTAGATATGGGGATACATTAACTTGGGATTCTCACCAAAATTGTCCAACATAAGAAATAACGCCAAAATTTTCACAAATATAGTCCAAGTTCACCAAATTGCTAAAGCTTTCTGACTTCCTTTGCAATCATGCATTTACCTCTAAGAAATTCATGTTGCTACATAGCTCGAACACTAAACTAAAATTATCATCATAATTATATATTTTTAAAACATATAACCATATGAGTAATATTTTCACTTGATTTTTTGACACCTCAATCTATCCAACCTAAATAATAGGGGCCAACTCAACAACAATGGAAAAATAACATTGCTTTGAATTCTATGGGATTGGATACCTCATAAAATAAACACATTATCATTGTCTTATTATAATATATAGTTTTAGAAATATCAACTTGATCAACTTTAATATGCCATGATTATGGGTTGGGAATGTTGTTTGGTGAATAGAGTTATGAACAAATATTGTTGTCAATGAAAGGTTGTTGAATTGTATTCTCTGGATGCAAAATAATGCATCCTAATTATGACAAAATTATGATTATGTTATGCATTAGTCACAATTCACAACACCTAATTGTTAATATTTGTGATGTGTTGGATTCATATTGATTTGTATGTCATTATAGTTATATGTCCCAAGGATATTTGGAGTTTATTATAGACTATGGGAATGAATAAATCTGCCTTTGTATTTCACGGCAATTTTTGATAAGTGACCATTTCATGTGAGGGGTTTTGACTCTTATACATAGGAAATTATTTAAAACTTAACATGATTTGAAACTACCTAAAACATTTGCTTATAATAGGTCCTTATTCATGTGTAGCACAAGACATTTGAATCCTCCACTTAGGACTATTAAAGTTTTGAAAAAAGATTACCAAAATTATAATGTGTTGTGATTTGTGTGTTTTTTTGTGTTAGTTTTCAAATTGCACCAAGATTTTCCAAGGATTGCCACCCATAGATATAAAATCAAAATGAACACCCAACCTTGTGTAGGAAAATATAAGTTGTGTACTTGACAATATACAACTTTTAATTTTTTGCCTTTTTCTTGAGCGAGATGATGCCCCATAATTTCTCTCCTTTTAACTAGTAAAGAATTCACCCATCCCATTGCCCAAGCTAATACTCCATACACTTACATTTGATGTTTTGTGTGAAGGGATGGATAATTTTTTAAGGTTCTCCAACTAGATTATTAATAAATTCTTAATTTAGTTCTTAGTTCTAAAAAATATTTTGAATGTGCTTTATTTAAAATATGATTCTTTTTGTTTATGTCCTTTTTGGGGTTAGTTGGGAGAAGCATAGATTAGGTTCAATTTAGTGATTGACTAGGGTTCTATAATTATGCATAACATTCAAATGTGGTTAACTGCCTTAAAAAAAAACAATGAAAATCATTATGTACGAACCTTGACATCAAGGATTACATTTTCATAGAGGACCTTCATGTTACTTATGTCTTTTAATTTGTTAAAAGCTCTTAAAATTATATGTTATTCCTAGCAAACAACCTCATAGGACATTTTAGAAAAAAACAACAAAAACTTTGTAATAGTTTCACATACAACATTAACACTTACACCATTGAATGACCCATTGTCACCAAAATGGATTAATCACTTTGTTCTAGAACCTTTTAATTCAAATTCAATTAAAAAGAAACACAATGCAAATTGATGCAAAGTGAATTGAAAATCTATTCATGACTATGGTGTTGGAAAAAAAAAATTCACCAAAAGAAATCTTGCATGCAACTCAGTGTTTTGCAATTATATTTGAATGGTTTAATGAAGTTTTTTCACATTCATTTATATATGAGTTGAATCATCCCCTTTGAAACTATTGAAATCATTATTCAAATGTTGCATATTGCACTTATTAATATATGTTGAAACATACACAACAACTTAATGCCTCACATTTATACTTGAATGAGTCAATGATTTTTTTCACATTTTTTAAACTTTCAATATTTGCACATCAATTGAATCATTCACTTTTAATGTGTTAAATCCATTACTCACAAGTTGCATTTTACATTCATCACAATTTCTTGAAATGGATGTATATAAAAATTTCAAAAATCTCATATTTATAATTGAATGGGTTAGTGATTAGGTCAAAATGATCATGCATGCAAATTCAAATGTGCATTTATACCTCTAAATTATAAATTTTTAATATATTAAATGTTTGTACATTTATGTATTAAATTAAAATGTATGTTTTCCCCCTGGCTTGTTTTAGGCATCATGAACAAAAAAATATTGCAAATGTTCATAATGACACACCAAAAAACTCAGAAAATAATTCTTAAAATTTTTACCATTTTTTTCGTTCATGTATGTGAAAAAACAAACATTTGAAGTTTTGATTAATTTTTAAAAGTCAAATAAATGAATGAATTAAAAATGGTGATCAAAATAATGAGATCAATGATTATATATATATATCAATTTTTTGGTGGTGTTTAAATCATCCACAAGAAAATTTAGCCATGTTTTGGCTATAAACCATATATGGAGGCACATAATCGTTATTTTTTAAAAATATTTTGGCTATAGGTCTGAGAACCCATTGTAAATTATTTTTTTAAATGATGTTTTTTTATGTTTAATTAAAAAATCCTTTGTTCATGTTGGCCCTTTCATATGTTTGCAAAATGTGGAAATTCACAACCGAAAAAATCTCAGTTATATCATGAATATTTATTTTATTTTCTAAAAAAGTTGATAATGTTTATAATAATATCAAAGATTGTTTAAATGTTTTAAAATTAATTTGATGTTGAATTGTTTATGGATTTATTGAAATTATTTTAATTATTTTATTCATTAGTAGTAACCTTTTTCCTTTCAAATTTGTGATCTCAAAATTTTGGCAAAATTCTTTTTATTATTTGAGAATTTCCTTGAATTTTCATTATTTTTCCATTATTTTCCCCAAAAAAACCACCAATTTGCGAAAATTCACCACCCAAAAAAACCAAAAAGATGGTTGGGGTGAATGTTTAATCCAAGTATTTAAGGCCAAATTTTCATCAATTTTTTTTTTTTTTTTTTACTTCTACAAAAGAAACGAAAGTAAAATATATTTGTAGATTATTTGAAAAAAACTTTATTAAAAATATGTTGTGATTTGTTTTTCAAAGTTCTGTAATTAATCATTTGTATTAATGTATGATGAATATTGTTAAACAAATATGGTCTTGAGAATTAAATGGTTATATTGACTATTAATTAATATTTTTCTTATGACCAAAATTTGCCCATTTAAGAGGGTGACAAAAGACTTTTTTGGGGGAAAATTAAAAAACAATTAGTTAAATTATTTATATATATATATATATATATATATATATATATATATATAACATCAATTCAAGTTATAATATATAGCCATACTATTGAAAGATTTAAACAAGTTTCCAATTTTAGAACTTGTCTATCGCCGAATGTGGTTAAATCTTTTTATGGATGATTGTGTGAGTTGAACAACATCACAAAAGTGAGATTTAAAAAAAAAAAACACTTAATCATATTGAGGAAAACAAAGACTTGTAAATCCTCAAAAAATGGACATATATTTTACATAATGAAAATAACATTGTTAAAGACTTAATGAAAGATTTTTAAATTCACATTGGATTGAATCACATTTACAAAGATCGTAAGTCAATTCAAACAAATTTTTTTTTGTAATTTTTTTGATTTATTCACAACATGTTATCTTAAGCTGATTTTTACAATTACTTTTCTAAATACATTACTAAATAAGCTTCATGATCATGTTTTTATTTGTAACATTTGAATAAATTTTGAAAAAGAGAATGCATTTTAAAATTTGAATTTCTTAAATAGTTTCCTACTTAACATAATAAACTTAAACTTTTTACTTTATGTTATAAAAATGTTTAAGTGATTTCATGGTTAAAACCTTGGTGCATCTCCATGAAGTCTTGAATTCAAACCTTTATGGATGCATACATTAATGTATATAATGTGTATATACATGAATGAATCATGTACAAATGTCGTATACAATGTACATATGGTGGTGGTGAATGGTGCCAAAAATGTTTGCTGACAAAACCTGGAAAAAAATAGAAAAACAAGTATTTTTTTCATGGCATGTATTTTTGTCATGACATGTCATGAAAAAAATATAGTCCGCAACTCCATGGTTTGAAAAAATAAATTGTATGATCATGTGGCACTTTAGTCCACAACATATTAACTTAAGACCTCATAATATCCATGTCAAAAAAAAATTTATAAAAATTATTTAGTGCAACAGGTGATTTTCCAAAATGACTAAAACCAATATCATTAAAAATGTATTGATCAAGTAAATTTTTAATATTAAAACCATACAAGTTGCATATTAGTCAATTTTTCTCCCATTTCACTAAAAACCTAATAATTTGGATAGTTGCAAAACCCATGATTTCTTTTTGTATAGAAAAATACATTTTTTTCTCTATTTGGGAATCAATTAAACAAATTTCAATTTGGAACTATCCAAAGGATGATTTATAAAACCTAAAGTTGTCCTACCTAAACAAATTCCAATGAGTCATTGTCACTTGAATTATTATGTCATCCAATGTTGGTGCATCAAAAGTGAAATGTCTATTTCATCATTAATGAGGAGTTTTGATTACCATTTGACCAAACCCATAGATGGATGGAGCCTTATGATGCATCAAACCCCAACTACATTCAAATTAGAACATAAATGGTCAAATCTAATCAATTTAATTTAGGTTTATCTTCTTCGGGGGAGGGAGCTTGAAGAATGCTTGTAGGCTTTTTATTGGGGACAAGTGGGTAAGTGGCAACTCAGGGACCAAATATTTGTGCATACTTTTGAAAACTTGGATTTTTTAGGAGTTTGCTAACCCATATGTACCCAATGTCATACCATATGTGTACATATGACTTTTTATCCATACATTCTTTGTGATGTTTCCATAAGTCTTCTATCAATAGTGAGTTGATCTTGTTGGGATAAAATTTTCACCCTTTTCCATTGTGCTTAAACAAAAATGTTACATGACATGAAGGCTTTTAATCTTGTCCCTCAATGATCTCAAATCTTCAATTGTCTCAAATTCTTTCCTTTGGTAGCTTGGTCTAAGTCCAATGCAACTAGGTTGAGGTTGACTAGGCATTGGCACGATAACCTTGCCATAGTCTAAAACACATAATTTTCTTTGTTTGTTTTCTTTTTTTCCTATTTGTGAAAAGTCAAAGTAGATCCGTTTTGGTGAGGTGCATTCACATGACATCTGGGTGACAAACTCATTTGGACAATTACATTCAAAAATCTCCTTATGTATCAACTCAAGTTTAGGTGTACAAGTGTTAGTTGATGTTGATACATGTTGATCCCTTTGAGAATCTGCAACCAATAATTTCAGGAAACATGAGCACATGATAGCAAATACTCACCTATTACAGACCACCTTCATTATTCAAATTACATGAAACATTCAATAACATATGTTGGATCAACTTGAACATGAGCTACAAATGTCCAACCTACCATAACATCAATCTTTTAATAAAATTTGAAAAAATAGGTTGCAAATGATTATATTAAGTTATTTATTCAAAAATATGGTGTGTTCTCTATTGCGTACTCTAATTTAACAAAGATTAAACAAAATTAACATAAGTAGTGGCAACTTAGATTCCTCAAACAAGAAAATATAATAATATTAATACAAAGCATCAATTTTTTATAAACATTTAAACATTAAAAAATTTGTCACACATTTTGAAATTTCAATGCAAATAGGAGTAATATTATATATTTGTGGCCAATTCAACTACAAGTAAAATACTATTTCCCCTTTCATATACCCAGGCTCAAAATGCATTATGAAAATAAATCTAGATGAAAACTAATCATGTGCTTAAAGATGTTCCATATTGGTTTCATTCTTCTAACCTTTTATTCATCCTACGTCATGAATAAATCCAAATGAAAACTAACATATTGCTTAGAAATGTTCCATATTGACTTCATTGTTCTAACCTTTTATTCATCCTACCTCATGAATTTCTTTTGTTTATCATATTATGTATTCAATTCTAATGGGCCATGGTGTTGGGAATTGAGATTGTTAGATCCCAATTAACCACCTAAAAAAACCTTCCCCTTACAAGAACCAAGAATTTTTTTGTGGAAAGTGAAGTACATGAGATGTGTCACAATGCTACACAAGTTATCACAATTTTCTTGAAGTGTCACAAGTGTCACTAGGGATAGAAATAGGAGGAAGCCACTAGCTCCATTAAATTTTTTCTAAAACTTGACTTCACCCCCTCTCTAGGTATAGATATTTACACCAATATCCATAAAAAGACTTGTGGATCTCTTTACTTGCACATTATAAAGGATGACCTCTTCCAACCAAAGAAACTTCCATGCTATAGATATACATATGTAGACTATAGAATGTTATATGAAAGCCAAATCCACCATTACATATGACTAGGTTTGGGGAACAAGAAATATATACTTTAGAAGTCATTTGAGGGTATTACCATGGACAAAATCAACGAAATTTGTGCGCCTTGATCTTGTCGAGGTAATGTTGGCTTTTGGTTGGGTGTTGTTGCTTTCTTGTTGTATCGCATTGGTTGTTGGTTGGCTAACATTTGCTTTCAATTTCAGGAAACTTGTCCTTGATGATTGAGATCTAGAAACATTCTCCAATTCTTGATGCTCCCTTGGATCAAAAAGCTTCTTTGCCACCAATACCAATACGCCATGAAGTCGCATGCCATTTTTCGATATGGCATTTTGTGCATCTCTTGGGTTCTGTTTGTTACACATCAAGAAAGGTGAATGAGAACTTTGCTTCATGGCTCATGCATTCTCGACACCATGATGCAAAATCATTTAGTGACTACCAAATGCTAGCTTTTGATCCATGTCCATGACCTAGTTACCCATATACTCTATGCTGGGTGGGACAAAGAATCATCAACCTTCAATTTACATTGTTGTCAAGACTCGGAAAAGAATTAGAGTGAAATGAAGATATGTCCTTCATTTGAAAGAGGATTCTTACGCTTTGTAAAGTTCTCACTATGTAGAAGGCATTATGCTCTTATGCCCTCATCCTAGGGCCTTACCCTACACACACGATGCCACTAGTTCTTCGCCATCACTTGCAGAAACGTTTGCAAATTAGAAAGGAGAGGAATGAATCATCCTAAATTTGTTGAAAGTAGCTTGAGTTTAGTTACTTGAACCTGAAATTCAATGTGGATATAGTTGGCACCCTTTGGTCCATTTATGTAGTTGGTAATTTGTCCACATTTTCCAAACTCTTCAACCACCAATTTCAATCTATCAGCTCCAAATCTGCATTTCCATCATTCACACCCGGACTTTTGAAAAAAAAACAAGAGAAAAATGTAATGGGTGCCCAACACCCATCCCGTGCACAACTCCCATACCCCAAATCAGATACAACATGTTCAATGGAAAAACCATCTTGTTTTGAAAATTCCATGTTGGAAAATAGAATACACCAAAATATTGTGAAAGATAGTTTATTTTCTTTCAATAATATTTATTCTTTGAAAAATATTTTTATTCCCAAAAAAAATTCAAATTTTCTGAAAATAATGTAATTAATGTCAATGTGTTGAGTAGGCTTGTGCATAAAGTGTGCAGAGAAAATGTTATATATTGAATAAAATTGTTGGATTTGGTGATCTGAATTTTTTTCTTAGTTATGTCGAGTGAACTGATAATTCAATGTGTAATAGGGTTTGGTAGGTTTGTGAGAATTTCAAATAAAAATGGTAGAAAAGGATCATTATTTTCAATGTTCACCATAATAGAGTTGTGTGTAAGCTTGAATTTATTTTTTCAAGTCAATGGGATTGCTGGATTTGGTGGTCTAAATTTGTTGGTAGGCAAGGATATTGTGTTTAGATTCATTATAGAGTATAGTAGCTTAAGGGATTTTGGCCCCTAAGTAATAGATCTATTTTTATATGAGGAATTTTGAGAGATGATATTTTGGTTTGTGTTGAAACTTGAGATTAGTTACAGAGTTAGAATATCTTGAAAGATTTTGGTTTCTTTTAGAGATTTTTTTGTAGATTTGATCTTTGCATGGTGATATATTTGAGTTTCCACAAATTTTCTTTTGCCTTAAGATACTTTTTAATGTAAATGGCAAGGCCACAGTGTGACACACCCCTTGGGTTTTCTTAGTCATCTTCAGCGAACTACCAGTTCAATGTGTAATAGCTATTATTTACAGACAAGGTTCAAGCACATTCCTTGTGCACTTTTGTCTTTTCTTTTTCTTTTATTTTAAAAATAAATTAAACCCTACTTTCCACTCTAACCTGGAACCATATTTGGCTAAATCCTCTTGTGGATGAACGCCAACCCACCTACCTCACAAATTCGAAAAATGAAAAAGTATAGGAGAAGGCCCTGAGTACAGGCCCTTCTGTGATGTGAGATCTGTGTCCGGGGCCGGTAGGCGGAGGGAACAGGTCAAAAATCACCGATGGGCCTCTGCTCATGTCCTTTTCCTATGTCAACCAGAGCTGGGATTTTTTCACTTTTTAGAAATAGTGACAGGCTGGCTGGTACCTTCAGCTGTTCAGAAGATCCCAGTCAACCTGGCCAGTACCTTCCACCGCAGAAGATCCCGCTTGCTGAAAACAGATTTCTTCAGGCAGGTAAGGGAGCTGAAAATGCAAAGGAAAAATCCAGGGAGTGCTTTACGCAATGCTACTAAACTCTATATTATCTGAAAGAGAGCCTGGACAAACAGACTTACCCGAAAACAGTCACCCAATTCTCAACGTTGTTCGCAGCAACGTGAGTAGGAAGAGAACACCAACAGACATCATGAGGAGAAGAGCATCGCATATCTTGTACGAGATAGCGGCTGTCTGCTCGTTGCTGCGCCGGATCCGATTGCAAATGCTTCGCGACTAGGTAAGAAACATCCGAAGAGTGAGGAAGCAGCTGAAGCTGACCTCGATCATCTGCTGCTCCACTCTTCTGCACCTGATGTGAATTCAAACATTTGGAGACAAGGGAACCAAATTTGCCTCCTGATGTTTTTGAGCTTCTAGAGCAAGTACCCACCTTCTTCTTGTCCTCCCTTCTTCCTCTTGCCTCTTTAGACCTCCTGTCACATGCGGGCAGCGATGAACGCCTTCTAGAGTTACAGCTTTCTTGGCGTATGGAAGCGGGATGCGTTTTAGGGTTACAGCTTTCTTGGGGTTTGCAAGCAGAATGCATTTTAGAGTTACAGGTTTCTTGGCGTTTGGAAACGGAATGCCTTTTACCGGAGGTGCTTGCGCAGTTTCCTCGGGAGGATGTGGTGGAAGAGGAGACACTTGCCGATGTGGTGGTTAGCGAAGAAGGGTACATCATCTTGACTGATGTTGGAATGCTGTAGTCTATATGTCCGAGATCGTTGCTCCTGGATGTGAGGGAAGGAGCCATTTGATGGGTACTGGGACGCGGTCTTCTTTCTCGATTGCTTACTTCTTTCTCGGCTGCAACAGTAGAAGCCATGCGCTTCCAAGCTTTCAGCTTACGACCAACATTGAGAGGGTTGTAATGTTTTGACTTAGACAATCGCGGCCACACGTCGGGCGCGAGTGATGATAAATGCCATAACTCGGACTCCTGTGATGGCCAATCTTGTCTCCTCCTTGACTTGCAAGGAGTAGTGGCAACACTACTTGTTCTGGTCTCTACATCCTCGTGTCCAAAACACTCCGGCGACTCCGGCACTTCTCCTCTTCTACGGCTGCTACTTAGGGTTTGGCTCCCATCTCTGGTTCTGCTGCTGGTTAGGATTGGGATCCCACGTCTTGTGAGTGTAATCTCTTGATCTGCTGGTTACCACACAGCCATCTCGTCAAGCAGGAACTGATGCTCTATTCTAACAACAAAAAGCAGCTAGTTGGAATACCAGAATATCTGCAGTTGGCCAGGGTCTCGTCTGTGTGTGTGTGTGTGAGAGAGAGAGAGAGAAAAAGTACCAACCCTGGATCCATTTCTGAAGTTTAGAGGACCAGTGCCACACATCAGCAGCCATGCAACAAGTATATCCCCCACAGATTGAAAGTGCTTGTTGACAATGTACTTCTCACAATTGTTCCATCTCAATCTTGCTTGTAGGTGGTGGTGGATGTGGTGGTAGTACCAACTGGAATGCCTGAACAAAGGATTCTTCTGTCTGCAGCAGTGCATGGGAAGAAGCCTGCTGTTACATGTTCTTCTTTTTCATGGTACAAATTTTCTCTATTTTGAAATTTCTGCTTTTTGATAGGCAATGCAACAATAATTTCAAGTTCTGTGTTTGTTGACAACAAGTCACCTCTTACGAGTCATGATGCACTAATGCCTCCCATTTATTGCAATGAATTGGGTGTAGAGTTTACCCTAATGGTAAGCATGCCCCTGGGAGGTGGAAATTTTCATCAGAATACAAAAGCAATTGTGTTGTTGTTGGCAGATTCTCTGAGGAGATTTCATATGAATGAAAAAACATTTGTCCTGTTTGCACACAAACTTTGTCTGTCTCCAGGTGCATTCCTGCAGAGTAAAATGTGCCTGCAAGTTGGGTGAAGTTGGCTGTTTCAAGAAAGGATCCTTTCTGCCTTCTTCATCCTTTGCAAATTTTTGAGGAAACAAGTCTAGGGTGAGAAAATTGTGTTTAGTATGGGTTTGTCCTACACAGAGGTGTTTCACAAAACAGAATGCTCACCCTGGAGCTGGGGTGTTTTGCAACACAAAACGCTTGTCCTACACAATGCCAATTCACAAAACAGAATTCTAACCTGCAAGGTCATTATGACTCTTTTGTATGTAGGGAGCATGGCCTTAGGGGCTGGACTCTCCCTCCTAGTAGCTCACTAGGGTAAGGCTAAGCCTAGTGAAGAATTCCTAGTCAGAAATGGGCACCCCAGGGGCTATCCTGTAGCAAAGGTCTGTAGGTAGGTCATAAACTAGAGTATGTAGGTAGGAAAGGACTGGATTAAAACCATCTCTTATTACAATAAGGGTTTTTTATATTATTATTATTATTATTATTATTATTTAAAAATTTATTTAATTATTTAATTTATTTAATATTATTTAATTTTAATAATATTTAAAGTAGGTGGACTGGTGATCATCCACAAGAGGAATGAGCCACATTTGGCTACAGGTCAGGCAGTAAAGCAGATTTTTAAAAAAAAGATTCCTGCCTATTTCTGGTGATCAGTTGGAATATGTCTAAATATGGCGACATGTGACTTCTTTTTGCTCAAAATATGGCGACTTTTGCAGTTTTTCTCCCAAAAAAAAGCCTTTGTACAATTTGCACTGAGTTTTTTTTTTGGTGCCAAAATTAGCCACAAAAAATAATATAAATAGAAAATTAAAGAAATACAATTGTTCCCAAATTCCATCCATGTCCAAAAAATCTCTAGCAAGCAACCCTAGTGCCATTTGATGAATGACAATTCCTATGAAACCAAGATTGACCTTTAAACTTAAGGATTCATCTGATCCAAACCACTCAATAAGAAACCAAAAATCACAATCCTCTACTTGTCTTGTCATTATAACCAAAGATAATTAGGGTACAAAAAATTTATCAAAAGATGTTGTGGCAAATCCTTTTTCAATGCATAGTCCAAACTAAAAACTAGCAAATGCCATTTTTCTATTCTTAAATTACCCAAAAGAAAAATATCATTCCCAAAATGCCAGATTTTATCAAAATATTTAGTTGTAAACTATATTTGTAGGATTTTTACCTCTAAAACTAAGGTATTACCTTACCCTAAGGTCAGTTTCATCATTAAATAGTCCTCAAAATAGTGAAACAATTTTTTTGTAAAAATATGAAGTTGGCATGTTGAAAATAATCATAATTGTGATAGTTTATACTCTATATAATTTCATTACTCATATGACAACATCATAGTAGATCAATGAAAATATAATAGTTTCAAATTTTTTATAAAAAAAGAATTAATTTTTGGAAAAAATAATTTTCATTTTGTCAATTTGGAAATCTTACTATTCTCCATAATGAACTGGTGGGCTCTTTTTTAGTGTATGCGGAGGGCGCCCTAAATTGCAGAATTGGGACCTTACATGGATTTCCCCCTAAGACACCTTACCTTAGGACTTCCTCAAGTTGAGCTTGGATGCCCTTGGGTCACCTCTGTAACCAAAAGAGAAGGACCCTATACATCTATATTGGACGATCGAGCCCCTGATGCTGACCTAAACGATCCTGATCTACTCATTCAGACTCAGACCTCCTAAACCAGGATGATCTCCAGACCAAAATTGCTGATCCTCCAACTACACTCGAAAGGTCAATTTCTCATCACCACACACCTCTGCAGAGGCAAAGATTCACACGACTGAAACACACAGGGCTAATCCGCTAAACGTTTCTTGTTTAAACTTGCAAAATATTTACATTCTGAAAACACAAGCTTTTTCCGAAACCTTCTCCCAAAAAAAAAACCTCAGATTCCTCTGATCTCCTCTGCATTCTACTCCTTCCTCAAAAAAAAAAAAAAAAAAAGTTCTGCAGCAAAGTGACTTGCTCCGAATACCAGACGCAGCGGAAGACAAGAACTGGTAAAAGACGGTCCAACTCTTTCCACTACAGCTCCTACCTAATCCTGGTTCTCCTCCTTCTGACTCCCTTGTTCCTTTATCCTTCCTCCTTCCTCTGCTTGTCATTCTTGCTCTTCATGCTCCTGTTGGCTTCTCCTTCAAGTTTTCATCTCCCCATACGGCCGTTCCGTTCCTCCTTGCCGACCTAGCCTTCAATTCTTGCCGCCCTCCTTCAACCAACACCATCAGTTCCCATGAAGATGCGCCGCCATCCCTACACACAGCACACACCAAAAGAAACAAAAACTCCATGCATCCCATGCAGGATTAATGAGCGCCGAAAAAAAACAAAACGGCTATTATAACCGGCTGACAAAGAAACAGATCCATCGTTCACACTGGATCAATTCCACCTGTCCTCGGGTTACATATGTAACCCCTCCCTTGTTAAACAGCTGAGTCCCTCAGCTCTGTTCAATCGGGTTCCAGGTAATAGATTTGCAAATCCCTTCTTGATCTCTCCCACTGTCTTCCTGCAGCGTCCTGAATTATGCACAGGCGACATCCTTCCTCAAAGTCATAGTTCCCTTTTCCATCCACATGCCCAATAAACCTGTATGGACCTTCCCAACTGGCAGCCAACGCGCGCTTCTTGCCTGGTCTCTTCATTTTGACCATGGTCTCGCCAGCAATGAGACCTTCAAAGAGATGTTTGCCCTTCCGGCTTGCATATGAACTTCGTTGTCTCTTCTGTGCCTGCTCAACATTGAGCAATACATTCTCATGTATGCTTGCAATAAGGCTTACCTTCTCAAGGAACTGTGCAGCAATCTGTTCAACATCAATTCCATCATCTACTACACCAGTCAGCTCATTCAGAGAGTTGTCAGCTCTGAGTCAAGGTGATCGACCTGTGAGGACCATAAATGGTGAGAATTTGGTGCTTGCTTGCACCCCACACCTGTATCCAAACAACACCTTTGCTAGGTGTTCGTCCCAGCAGTCCACGTTTGTTGGATTTGTGGCCAGAACGGTGACACCATGCTTAATGGTCTTGATCATTCACTCGGCCATCCCGTTGCACTGTGGCCATTGCGGTGCCGTGCGTTGGTGCTGTATAGAATAATCCTTACACATATCATCAAATTCTGCACTCCACTCCCCTCCGTTGTCAGTTAATACAAATGCAGGTACCCCATACCTGCAAATCAAATCATCTTCAAGGAACCTGGCAGCCGTTCTTGCACTATGATCGGCCACTGCCTTGGCCTCGCACCATTTTGAGTAATGGTCGATAGCTACAAGGATATACTTATTCCCTGTCTTGGTCTTAGGCAGAGGCCCCGCTGTGTCCAGAGCCACCCTGTAGAACAAATCGCAGATTGGGATGCTCTTGAGCCTCTCATCTCTTGATCGAACACTGCCTGCACTTTTCACAAGTTGACACTACTGACAATTTTTGACCACTGTCCTGACATCTTCGGTCCGACAGTGCCAGAAATACCTTCGGCAGATCTCGGTCAGGAGCTTTGTTCACCCGAGTGCCCCAGATCCTCATGCATCTGTAGCACCAGGAACCTCCTTTCTTCGGGCTTTGATACGTAGAGGTCCTTGAAAAAGAGCTTCTGCTCTTTCTAGCAGTAGTTTGCCACTCTCTTCCTTATCCTCTTACCCTCGTCGAGTCCAATCAATTCAGGCAACTCCCCACCTTTTAGCAGTGCCATACAAGTGGCATCCTGCCAGATGTTAGGCCCCTTTCTCTCATCTTCTCCCTGTTCGGCCTCATCCATTATCGTCAAGTTAATCTTGTGGATGCCGGCTTCATACATCCCTTGAGCAGCTAGGACCAATTCTAACTGCTGCCTTCGGTCATAATACTTGATCGCGTCCCTCCTGTGACTCCTCTGATCCTAAGTCCTCTTCGAGTCCTCCTCCTTGACTGCTCTCAATCGTCCTGCACTGGGTTCAGCCTCATCCTCCGAATCACTTACCACCACCGAGTCAATCATGAACAGGTGGTGGGTATCCGAGCTAGACCATTGCTTGATATCAGATCGACCCCTGTTGGACTCAGTATGCTCACTTGTTCGTCTCCTGGTGCCCCGCCACACCACATGCCGATTATGTTGCACAGATAGCACCTTCTCGGTCATCTCGCCTTTTTCATACCGAGTGCGTGGATCATCTTGTATCTCCTGCTGAAAGTCTTCGTCGTCCATAGCCTTCCCCACTGGATTCCGACTCAGGGCATTAGCATTCGCATGCCTTGCTCCTGGTCGGTGGACGATCTTAAAACTGTAGTCCTGTAACAGATCAATCCATCTGCCCCTTCGTCCGTTGGCATCTGAGACAATTGCCAACCACTCGAGGGGCTTATGATCCGTTCTTAACGTGAAATGAGTCCTGTGCAAGTACTGCCTGAAGTGTAAGATACCCCAGATCAGTGCATAGCACTCTCCTTCCATAGGATGGAATTTCTTTTGAGTCACAGTCAATGCCTTACTGGCATAGGCTATGACTTTCTCAAGCCTGCCCTCCTTCTGTGACAGTATGGCACCCACTCCTTTGATCGACCAATCCACATCAAGGAAAAAGGGTTCCTTGAAATCCGGCCTTACTAGAATCGGAGCTCCAATCAGGGCCCTCTTTAGAGCATCAAATGCCCTCTGGCAGTCCTTGCTCCAGATAAAGTCGGCATCCTTCCTCGTGAGTTCAAACAATGGGCCTGCCAATCTTGCATACCTTTTAATAAACCTCCGGTAGTACCTTTTCAGTCCCAAGAATGACCTGATACCCACGACGGTTGTAGGTGCTGGAAATTCCCGCATCGCATTAATCTTACCAGGGTCGGGTCTAGTCCCTCCCTTGCTGACTACATGTCCTAGGAACACAACACTGGCTGCAACGAAACAGCATTTGCTCGGGTTCAGTTTTAAATTCACCTCCCTAAGCCTGGAGAACACCGCTTCCAGATGTTGGAGATGAGCCTACCACTCTACACTGTGGACATTTAGGTCATCAACGAAAATCTTCAGGAACGAATTCCCCAAATCCTTGAATATCTCAGACATAGTCCACGCAAAGGTACTTGTGGCATTCTTGAGTCCGAATGGCATGACAGTCCATTCGAACAACCCACTCTTGGTAACCAGGGCTGTCTTTCCCATATCTTCGGGAGCCATCCTGATTTGCCAAAATCCGGATTGCAGATCCAACGTAGTGAACCATGCAGACTTTCCCAATTGGGAGATGACGTCCTCCACTAAGGGCATAGGAAAAGAATCCCTTCGAGTCTGCAAATTAAGAGGTCTATAGTCCCCACAAAATCGTCTGCTTCCATCCTTCTTGACAGGCAGCGTCACTCGATAGGCGTACGCTGAGTTGCTCGGTCTCATCTTTCCCAACTCGACCAACACATTAATCTGCCTGTTAACTTCAGCCTCTTCCCAATATGACAATCGGCCAGGGGCTACCTGACATGGTGGGTACCCCTGTGTGTCAATCACATGCTCCCCAACGTTGCAGCATCTAAGCTCTCCCTTATTCCACGCGAACACATCCTGGAACTGCTCCAAAATCCTCCATAGCTGTCACTTCATTGCCTTATCCAGATGTTGATCAACTCGAATCTTCTGACAGATCTCACTCCATTATGTATTTTCCTTGGGGTTCTTCATAATCCGCTCCTTGATATAGTCATTATGGTCATCCTGTAGCGGTTGCAATTGCAGCAATCCAGGTGCCAGTCCTGGATCCTTTTCATTCATGGGTTTTTGCCCACATCGTTATGCCTCTTCAGCCCATTGGATCCAGTCAGCGTAGTCATCACCATCAGTAACCTCCTCCTTCATGAATTCGGTGGCCTTATCCTACAGTGTGAGCTGCAGGATCTGTTGTGGTCCATCTGTCAACACCAATTCATCCAATTCGGTGTCGTTGAATTCAGACCCGTCGTCGATCACCCCCACTGTCTGACTTTCCCCATCTGAGTCTTCGCTCGAGCTTGAATCAGTCTCCAATTCCAGCTCGGCGATTCGCTCACCGCCATTCGGCCATTCGGTCTACGCAGATAGGAGGTCTCGTCTATTTTCTTCAGTGCTCCTGGTGCTCCCTCTTCTCTGCAATCTTTGTTGCAGTTACCACTAACCGAATTCGCGCTTTGTATCAAATTCACCATGGCAAGTGGCAATACCTCCACATCAGCTCCAGGACCTTTCCGAACTTGGATCAGTCCCTGTTCAACATCTACAATTACACCGATTTTTATCAGTAGATCGAGTCCCAACAAGATATCATAGCTGTCCGTATCCACAACCATGAAAGTCATCTTGCATTTCACCTCTCCGACCTTAATTGGGATTTCATTAATTCGACCAAGTGTTTGTGTAATGGCACCCGAGGCCGTCTTGTATGTCTCCGAGCCTGACACCAAGTGCATCAATCCCAACTCGCGAACCACTGCGGCTGCCATGATTGACATGGAGGCCCCAGTATCCACTAGTCCCTCAATCAGGCACTGGTTTATTTCGATCGTTAGATGGAGCGTCTTACTCCTGTGCGTCTTACTGATGTACAGACGTCTTAGTGGTGGAGCAGCTGAGACCATCGAAACTTGGGTGTTTTCAGCCTCCGCATCCTTCTGCTTCCTGGCCACCTTCACCAGGTTCTCCAGATGTTCCAGCTCTCCTGGAATCATCATCACCGTCTCCATCGGTGTTAGAGATATTTTTCCTTTAACAAAATGGGATAGAATCTTCGATTTGACAGATTCCTCCCTAATTGCTCCTGGCCCTTCAATTGCATGGTCAGGAGTTCGTTCCATTGTTGCTGGTGTAGCCTCCACCGGCATCCTTCTTCTTGGCACCCGAGTGTAGGAGAACAAATTTTCACCCCCACACAGCTCATTCAGCTGATGCAGGGTCGCTTCTTCATCATCCAGCATCACTTCTAGGAAGTTAGTTGACCCAGAGTGTGTCCTCCCATCTCTTGACTTCCTCCAGCACTTGTCTTCAGAATGCCCTAATCTTGTGCAGAAAGAGCACTTCACACCACAATTCTCCGTCCGATGCAGCATCCCACATTTGGCACATTTGGGCCTGGGTTCATTACGCCTTGGACATGCTATGGTGGTGTGGTCTCCTTCCTTACAAATCTGGCATACTGCAGACAGGCTGGAAGAGGATGATGTGATCGGCCTAGACACATTCCGCTTCATGAAATTGATGAGCGAATCATTAAATGCATTGACTTGCTTCTCCATCGTTGTTTCGGCGATGCCCTCCTCTTGTTCTTCCTTCAAAGGTTCAAAAGGAGTTTCACCCAACTCACCTAGCACCCTCTCCAGTTCTGTGGCGGCATCCACCAATTCCTCTATGTTAGCATAAGTTCTCACAACACAAATTTTCCTTATTTCTGGTCTCAACTTACCCAGAAATCGTCTCTTCTGTTCGGCATCGGGGATTTTTTCCCGCTGGAAAAACTTGTCGAGCCTCTCGAAATATCGTTACACCCGTTCCTTCGGTTCCTGTTTGATGACATCAAGTTTCATTCGGATG
Organism: Sphagnum contortum; assembly: GCA_963920785.1. Classification (NCBI taxonomy): domain Eukaryota; kingdom Viridiplantae; phylum Streptophyta; class Sphagnopsida; order Sphagnales; family Sphagnaceae; genus Sphagnum; species Sphagnum contortum. The sequence continues at coordinate 11,811,835 of OY987277.1, forward strand.
TCATCTGTGTCGATCTTACCATACTTCTGCTCAATCATGGTTCGCAGCTGAGCCCAGTCGGCAGGCGTCGGCTGCAACTTTCTAAACCAATCCCGTGCTCGCCCTCGCAAGTTAAGCTTTGCAATCTTAAAAAGTTTGTCGGCATTGAGGTCTCTCACCTCAGCATCCATACTGAGCCGCTCAGCCCAGTCGATAGCGTCTTCGTGATCACGACCCCAAAATAACTCGTCCATTCCTTGCGGACTTGTCATCCTGTAGGATCGCTCACTCCCAAAATCTAAACCTAAAAAAAAATCAAATGTTATTCCGACCTTGGAATGTAGCCTCCTCACCTTCATAAACAGGTTTCAAAGGCAAAGCTGAATAAATAGATGGAATAAGAGAAAAAGCTTGCTCATCTGAAGATTCTAGCTGGAACTGCCAACAATCTGCTGCATCGCGCCAAACCCGCCAACAGATCAAACGCAAGCGTGAGCCTTCGTGTTCAACCCTGATGATTCGATCCTCCTTCTGGAACAGATCTTCCACTCCCGGAATATACAGTCGAAGAAAATGGTTAGCTATGGGCATCGACTTGGGCACCTAGATGTCATCGACTCTTGGTATACTACGCAGCTCCTCGTTTAGTGATGGCGTAACCTTACGCAAGGTACGACATGAAGTGATATTGGTGCTACATTCTGGAAGTTGAGACCCATCCACTCGGTCCATTCCTCGCCTTCACCCAGACTTCTGCTCTCGTGTGGAACCCACTGTGATCAATCTCGACAGCAATGTCACCGATGCGGGCTCCTTCTGGATCACATCCCACAATAGTCACAATACCAAATCCCTCAAAACGCAAAACTACAACGCCCCTGGTAGGACCACCTTGACGATTGTAGAAATCAAAACACAGGAGTAGCCTTTCCTCCCGGGTCACTCGCGTCAAAATCTCAGGCGATACCTCTTCTGGACTCGACGATGACATGATTGGTTATCTGACATCTCACTTCACACTTTCAATTCTGATCTATCATTTCCTGAACTACAACCAGCTCTGATACCAAAAGAGAGGGACCCTATACATCTATACTGGACGATCGAGCCCCTGATGCTGACCTAAACGATCCTGATCTACTCATTCAGACTCAGACCTCCTAAACCAGGATGATCTCCAAACCAAAATTGCTGATCCTCCAACTACACTCGAAAGGTCAGTTTCTCATCACCACACACCTCTGCAGAGGCAAAGATTCACACGACTGAAACACACAGGGCTAATCCGCTAAACGTTTCTTGTTTAAACTTGCAAAATATTTACATTCCGAAAACACAAGCTCTCTCCGAAACCTTCTCCCAAAAAAAAAAACCTCAGATTCCTCTGATCTCCTCTGCATTCTACTCCTTCCTCAAAAAAAAAAAAAAAAAAAAAAAAGTTCTGCAACAAAGTGACTTGCTCCAAATACCAGACGCAGCGGAAGACAAGAACTGGTAAAAGACGGTCCAACTCTCTCCACTACAGCTCCTACCTAATCCTGGTTCTCCTCCTTCTGACTCCCTTGTTCCTTTATCCTTCCTCCTTCCTCTGCCTGTCATTCTTGCTCTTCATGCTCCTGTTGGCTTCTCCTTCAAGTTTTCATCTCCCCATACGGCCGTTCCATTCCTCCTTGCCGACCTAGCCTTAAATTCTTACTGCCCTCCTTCAACCAACACCATCAGTTCCCATGAAGATGTGCCGCCATCCCTACACACAGCACACACCAAAAGAAACAAAAACTCCATGCATCCCATGCAGGATTAATGAGCGCCGAAAAAAAACAAAACGGCTATTATAACCGACTAACAAAGAAACAGATCCATCGTTCACACTGGATCAATTCCACCTGTCCTCGGGTTACACCTCAACATTACAAAGCACGGAATAGGAGCTCCAACATTATCATTGAGTTTTATAGGCATATTTTTTTAGTTTGTATGCTAACACTGGACTTTTACTCCAAAATTTAGGTTTTCTTTTAGATTAGGTGGTAGCTAACTTGGCTTGACTCCTACCTTTGAGTTATCTTCACTTGCCACATAGGCGTCCACATCAAACTTATTGCTCCCTTACATTATACGTGTGGCCACAAGATTGAATCTTAATTTTTTTACCTTTGATTTAACAACGATTTAAATCTAAGGGCCATTTTAGAGAAGGGTTTTGAGATCAAAAGTCTATGGACAAATTTGAAGCAACTTGAATATTGAATTGAATCCTTCTTCAAATTAATTAAATTTTTTTTGGGTAATATATATTGAATGTGTCTATAGATCACAAGTGGGTTTAAGATCAAAATTATGTTTGTTTATTATATAGTTATGGGAATTTATGTTCTTATTTGTATAAATATTTTTTCATTTAAAATTTGTTCTATGTATAATTATTATGTCACACCATTCTCCTACCATAGATTTGACAAACTTCTAAATTATACAAAAAAAAAATTTAAATTCCTTTTCACAATTTTATTTTATAAAACTTTGCATTCATAAAACAATTTGTTTTCATCCAGTAAAGGTGTTTCCCAAAGGTCCCAAACACTCATTTATAAATTAACCAAAAAATAATTAAATAATAAAATTTCTAAAGTCTTATAGATCATATTGCTCATGTGATTCAACATGAATTAATCTGTAACATGATTTTTGTAATAAGTCATCAACTTTAATTTTTGCAAAGACTTTTGTAATGGATTATCATGTGGGCAAAGAATTTCCTCATGAATTATCATGTGAGTAAATATTTTCTCATGAATTATCATGCGTGAGTCATGCACATTAATTGAAATTATGATTAATTGGTGATGATCATTGGTGATGATTCACAAAACCATTATTAAATTATGTAACTCAACCACCAAATAAATTACCAAACTTAGCTCGTAGGTAATTACCTAAGTAATAAACTATTTACATCAAGTTACATGTCCAATATCAAAAAATTGTCATTAACATGCAATAGGAATATGTTAATTTTTAGTTTTTTTCATCTTCTTCCTTACTTTCATGATTTAATTTTAAAAAAAAATTTCATCACAATTGTTTTTTTTCTTGGTGTTTTTTTTGGGAATGCGAATTGATTTAAAGATCTCTTGTACAATTCAAATTTCCTTCCACTTGTGAAAATTGGCATTTCAACATTTCATTTTTTGCCTTGCTTTATTATTCATTTTCATTTCATGCACTTGAAAAGGTTAGAATGCACTCCTTCTAGCAACCAACTTTGTGAGGGTTGTTGTGACTAATTTTGAATAAGGTTGTTTTGGTTGTTTTGGGATGAACCCAAATGATTTAACCCAACCCAAACCAAATGTGGAGGTCATGGGGGGTTTTTCTTCTTCTTATTCTTTCTCTTCATTTGTTTTTCTTCTTTTCTACTAATCTTCTTCTCTTTTATTGTTGCAACAACTTTTTTTGCTTGTTTTTAATGTTTTTTGTTTCTTTTTCATCACATTATTACACCTATTACATCATCACTTAGTTATGCATGTCATGTCATGTTTGCCTTTGCCCTTTTCTTTGTATTTTTTTTGTTTCATTTTGGTTTATGAAACAAGGGCAAAAACAAAAAGAAGTAAGAAAAAGAAAAAGAAGAAGTTTTTTTTTTTTTCTTGTTTTTCTAGTTTGTTCTATTTTTTTATTTTTAGAAGAAGAGGTTCTTTTTTTCTTTTTTTTTTTCCTTGAATAATTTTTTTCCTTTTTTTTTCCTTTTCTAATTCAAGAAAAAAAAATTATAGTTTTTATTTCCTTTTTTTTTGGTTTTCCTTTTTCTGTTTTTTTTAAAGAATAAGAAAGTTCATTGAGCTTTTTTGCCCTATTTTTCTAATTTTTTTTGTTTTTTATGATGTTAGAAAAAATAAATCTGTTTCTTTTCTTATGTTTATGTGTATCATGTGTTTGATATAGACTTTGAATAGCTATGAAATATCAATTTGTAGCCAATGCCATTCAACTTCAATTGTATCAATATGAGTTTTACACTCATCGACATGTTACAAAGGTGGTTACAACAACAAAAACTTATCGATGAACCCATGACATGGTGGCTAATGAAAGTTGTTTTTAAATGGGGTCTTTTGAAGTTAGAAAAAACATGTATATTTTATTTGGGTTTTTTTTGGCATAAACAATGACATTTTAGTTCATGTTTTTTTGTTTTGGACATTTTAAAAAAGTTTTGATAGATGTGATATGTTCATCAATTCATAGAAGTTTTATCTTATTGCAATTGTAACTTCACATTTGTATTAGCTTTCCATGCCTTGAATGTGAGTTTGAAACATATTACAATGTTACATTATTGCATTATAAACATTTAAAAAACATAAAATTCAATGTGAAATACTTGCACAAGAGTCACAAAATAAACATTGATTTTGTTAGACTAATTTTGCAATACTCACATTTGAAGCATAAAATATGCATGCACAATGAAAAAATTGATGATAAAAAATATAAATATTAGAAGTGAAAAAATAATTATGATAAATTAAAAATAGTAATTAAAATTTTTTAAAAGGAAGGAGAAAAAGTAAAAGAAATTATAAAAAGAAAATAAAATTATAATTTAAATAAAAAAAGAAGAATAAGAATTCAAAAGAAAAAAATTGCTTGCATTTTGGTCACAAATTATGTAAAAATTAGTGAGGTGTATTTGAAATGACATTGTTTTCACATGTGAATATTGTATTTTGCGATTGGATCTTCAACTATTTTAACTTCTAACAATAACTACTTAAATACGCAATATTTACATGTGAGTCACCAAAATTGACTGAATGTGCAATACCATCAAGAGATCAAATATGATTAAAATCTATTATGATAGGTAAAGGGCTAGTAGGTAGGGCCAAAATCTATAGGTCAGTAATGTCACTAGGTTAGTAGGGTAACTAGAGAATTAGGGAAACTAGGTTCGAGGGTATTATGGTCAAGGTTGGAAAAAAACACCTCAAAAATAAAAAGGGTCAAAGGTCATCTACCACGACCGAATGGTTGCACTTGTGAATTCACTTTGACCCTTTGTGAGAATTCACAAAACCAGCCATGTTCACTTTAGAATTGGTCAAAAATGAGTTGATGTGCTCTTAACAATATTCTCAATTCATAGTATGTCTTCCATTCTCACAAAATTTGAACAACAAGGATAAAAATAATAATAATAAATAATAATAAACAAAGAAATGAGCAACCTTGAACTCTAGCTTACACTTTGGTTCTCCAAACCATGAGCTCTCCTTCAAGCTCTTTTCATTTGTCTCTACAAATTGGGTTTTCCTCTAAAGTGATGCCATGTTAGTTAAACCATAATTTGACCTGTCTTGGTCCTGAACCCTCATCTAAGGCTTGGGACCCATTTAAAGCTCCTGACCAATAACAATGCTTGATGGCATTGGACCCTACTCCTTAAACCCTTGTCTAAAGTGACCCTAATTGTGACCCCACCTATAGTTAGTTACCATTACCACAATAGGTATTAGAGAAATCTGTGAAGTCAAGAAAACACAGCACCAGAACCCTGAGTTTGGTCCAAAACGGGGTTGAATGCTAATGTACTTTTTTTTGCATTAAATGCTGAGATTCAGCATTTGTTACCCAGATTTAATAAAAAATTTCAATACTTTCCAGACCCCACTGAAAGTGGGGTTTGGGGGTGAGAGCAGACCCAAAGACTTGGTGACTTTACAGAAAACTCTAATGCCCTGACACATGTTTGTTGAATAATTAATTCACTTAGAAATTTTCATTTCAAAAAATAAAAAATTCCTCAACATTCAATGTTTTCCTTCAGAAAAAAATTTCTTTGAAAAAAATGAAGTTAAAAAAAATTCAACATTTCTGAAAATAATATAATTAGTGTTGAAGCTGCCAATATAGCCTACTATGGTAATGAAAAAGAGAAAGTTCATTACCAAAAGAGAAGTCCCAAGGCCAACCCACCCCCCCGCCCCCCCCACGAAAAATAATAATAAAAAATAAAAATCTAAGTTGACAACACAAAAGTCCACGTAGCAAGATGATACCCCACGTGTCCAAATGGCATAAATGAGAAAGCGTCCAAAAGTCTCTAACTCTCTCCTAGAGTTTAGTTCGTTCAAAGCTCTAGCCTACTCCTTTCCCCCCCGTTCGCCTTCTTCTCCTGCATTTACGTAGAGAGGGGTGGCGTGGACTTCCCGAAACCAGTCCTCCGCAACGTGCCGACCACGTGTTCTGGAGCCCTCATACCCACAACTCGACACCAAAACTCAGGATTTGCCGATTTTTTAGGGTTTAGTGAGAGTTTTTCGGGGGAAGCGTGGGGGGGGAGTGGCGGAGGTTTACCGAAACAGTATGAACGAAAACGTCGAAAAGGAATAGGTATACGAAGTTCGGGGTGATTTTAGGTCGGTCACGTGGGTGGAGAATTAGGTTTCGTCTTAGGGGGAAGCGCTTGAATTGGAGAAATCTGCGGAGAAATGAAAAGTGGGGAAAGTAGCCGTGAGTAATGCGCAATACCCCCGTCCCCAACACGCGTTATGTAGCTCTGTCACGCAACTGTGTCTACCACCTTCCGTGTCCTACCTCTCTGTCTGTCTGGCTCCTCCTCTTCCCCCCCGCCCCCACCCCCCGAACTCAAACTGCCGACGCACCCAACTTTTCCATCCTCCAATTTCCAAGCGATTCTACCATTTTCTCCATTTCTACCCGGACTTCCCACACCAGAAGCAATTCAGTTACTTCTGCTGCTTCCTCACTTGTGAACTATATTGGGCTGACAATCTTCCAGGCTACACTACAGGACAGATTTTGGCCACCACCAAGAAACCCAGCAGACTAAAACACGCAACAGTGCCCTATTTTGCTGGAGTGATTAGGAGGGTGCAGCCAATTTCCTATGGTTGCTTCAACAATCTATGATAAGTGGAGAAAGGAAAAAAAGGGTTGGATTCTAATACCTTTGGAGTGTGTTTAGTGCATACATCCAGTGCCAGCTCTTGTTGATAACTGAAATTGATTTATATGGCATCTTCAAGTGCTTGCAGCCTGTCAAAATCTCTGACAGGAAGAGCAACCGATACACTTGCCATCAAACACAAGGAAGTGAAGCATTCAATCACAGGTGCAGTCTCAGGGCCTTCTGCTTCTCAGTTGCGGGCAGAGGCAGCAGCACTCTGCAGAAGAGCTTCTGTGCATTCAAAGCAAAGCTCTAAAACCCTGGTGTCAGAATTTTGGAACAAGGAGAGCCAGGATTACCTGGGCGCCAAATCAAGCTCAGTCAAAGCTTCAAATCTGACATCTGGATTGTCATGCCCTGTTGTGGTAAGCAAGTTTCACCTGTATAAGGTTTGCTAAGCTGCAGTAGGACTGGATTCTCTTGAGCTGAAGTCTCTGGTTATGGACATAATTGCAGTATCTCAGTCACCGGGTAGTTTTCAAGGGGGATGAACTGCCAATTCTTGCTCTGTTTCTTAATATCTTCCACATATATCTGCAGACAGCAAGACTGTTTGGGCCTGCTGTGTTTGAAGCTTCAAAGCTGAGTGTGCTTTTCCTCGGATCTAATAAGGAGCATCCAGACCGGCTTCCTCGCATCTACACCCTAACCCACAGTGATGTAACATCCAAGATTACACTCGCTGTTTCTCGAGAGATCAACAAAGCACAGGTTGGCAAAATCCTTCTTAGTATTACATGTCATGTATCGATAGCTGCTCTCAGATCCAGTGACAGCTATCAGTGTCTGCTGTTTTGTGTGCTGAAAACAATCTCTTATCACAGATATTGGCTTTCAAGGTATATAATTATATTTTTGACTTGCCTGGCCATGTTGCAGCTCAAGGGATGGTATAGCAAGTTGCAGAGAGATGAAGTACTGGCAGAATGGAAGAGGGTACGAGGAACAATGTCCCTCCATGTTCACTGTCATATCAGTGGAGGCAACTTCCTGCACAACATCATTGCCAACCTCCGCTTTTACATCTTTCGGAAAGAGCTTCCTGTGGTACGATATCTTAAATTCAAGCAAAGTCTTTCCCTCAAACATATCATCTTTCATATCAGCTTCACAAGATCTTGATCAGATTTTCTGGATATTCAGTACACTTGATATATCATGTTCATACATCATTTTCTTGCAGGTACTGGAAGCTTTCAGGCATGGTGATGAAGAGCTGCTCAAAGAATACCCAGGTTATAAGCATAGCCATGTGTAACCACTCTAGTAATCAATGCTATGTTACTTCGCAAACACAAAAACTGGTTTAGATTCGAACTAATTTCACCTGCAACTACATTCAAAACATGTGATATCCTCTGAATGTCAGTGTGCATAACTTGCACAGTTGAACAGTAACAAGTAATGTGCCCATACTGTGTGGTCAGTTTTAGTGGTTAGAAGAACTAGGTGCTGCTGGAGAAATGACAAGCAGAGATGGCGTTTCTAACATAATCTGAGATTGATTGTGGATGACAGATTTGGATGAAGCACTTGTGTGGGTCTACTTTCACTCCAATGTTGAAGCATACAACCGTGTTGAATGCTGGGGTCCACTTGTTGAAGCAGCTAAGGTAAGACCAAATCCATAAATCCCTGACATTTTCCAACTGATGGTTGTTGCCTCCAAAAAGAATGTCAAAAGTTTGAGTACTGGCTTGACAGCAGTCCACTCAATCAATGTGTTGGTTTTCTTTGCTTAAAGAGACATCAGTATCCACGTAGGGTACAAAATACCAACACATACAGACTCAAAATGCACAGAGTATTCCAGGATCCTAGGATGTTAGGAATTTTAACTGATCTTCGATGTGGGGTTGTGATGGACTTCAGAGTGCAACAGAGGAAGCGAAAGAAGCAATCCATCATGCAATAGATGAAATCGAGAAGAAATGGCCCCAAGAATTATGGCCTGGGAAAGTATGTACAAAAGCCTGTGAATGCTGCACTCGTCATGGTGCACTGATACCATTGCCTGAAACTTTCAAGCTTCTTCAGACACAAGAAGAGTATGGACAGCAGTATGGACAGGAAGAAACTTCGTGAAGCATGGTGTCACCCTACATATTCAAGCTTCTTTCAAACTCAATATGAGTATAAACAGGAGTACGGGCAGGATGATCCTTAATCTTCAAGGAGCTTCAGACCCTTGTAAATTGGTTTTCTCCATTGCTGATTAGCACATATTTAACTGCTATCACCAGGGCTCATCTAGCATATGAAAAAACTTGTCGAAATTCATTGGTTCAGTTTTATAACTTACAAAACTGAGAGGTTAAAAGAACCCTAAGTCCATCAGAATACCTTCTGACAGTGGGACAATTCATAGTGGAAAGTCAGCTCCAAGGCAAGCAACTGTGTGTACATATGGTGAATTGGACAGTTTCAGGTCACTGATATTAGCTACATTACGTTTGTTACATAGGCTCTCAGTCCTAACGTCTAGGGTTTGATTTGACACCAGTTACCAGGTACAAAGAATTGGGTAGAGTAGATAGGAAAGTACCTTCAGTGTACTTGATTGGTATAATTGTTGGCATCATCAGTCTATGATTTTTTCTGTAATACAGCCCTCTTGTACAGGTGCAATCATTGTGTTGACCTCATTTCTTGCCTTGCCACTCAGACATTCAGCTGATGTGCATGCTGGTCCCTTTTTCCTGTTCATCAGGAGACAAACATCAGCCATAACAGGAGAGCTGTGCTGTCTATATCTGAGAACCAGAAGTGGTCAGAACTCTCAAGATTGTCTTGGAATACAGGTTACTCCGGCCCTTATTGAATGTGGTTGTAAAATCATTACTACTAGTGTAGCCTGTGCCATTGGCACAAGTGTGAACACATTTCCAATAAATAGATATGTGCACAGTTTTCAGAGTTGAAAATTTCTAGATTTGGCAATGTAAACACATTGAGGGCTCAACTGATTTTTTCCTTCCAAACCCAAATTTTGCAATTTGTTTGAATTTCCAGCAACAAAATCCACTCAAAAAAATATCTTCCACACCTTAGCTCTGAAAACTGTGAAATAAACTCTACTAAATCTGACTTGCCAAGGGCTTTCAAACAACACCAAGAACGGCCCCAGATTGCAAAACAGCTTTCAGTTTGGATTTTGTTTAGTTTTCATTGAGAAAATGGTTCAATAATCAATAGCCTCCACAGCGTAGCTCCAAACAGTCTCAAACCAAGTTGGTGCACCCCCGACTCATCTAGAGCTTTCTGAAGATCCCAAGAGCATGGCATGAAGTGCCATGATTTGGGAGATCTCAACGTGACAAAACAAAACAAAACAAACTACCTTGCTTCAGGTAGTGAGACAGAATGCTTTGATTATTACCTCCCTCCGAGATTCCTTCAAATTTCCACCAAGTGCTCCATACAGAAGAGCTGCATGCATGAAGTCTCCCAAAAAGATCCTTCGCATGCTATTACATGTGTGCAAAGTACATCGCATTGGTCTTGATCATGAATTAGGTGAATTGAGGAAGCTTGAGATTGCTGCTTCATACATACAAATACACCTTTCAGCTTGCAACAATAGCATGAGGGTTTGTGTATTTGGCATGCAGATAGGTGAGCGCCAAACAATAAGACTCCTATAATAGATTTGGCAGTAGGATACGGGAGCGCATCGAAAGCAGTAAAAGACAAAAAGACATAATACCGCGGGAGAGGAGAGAGAAAGTTGTGTTGTTTCTTCAGATCTGCATCGTTTTGCTCCTCCTGCAGTTTCATATACTCCGCAAAATATTCTCCACTTTCATCGATCGAGCAAGCTTGTAATCAATCCCCTTGCTTCGATCATCACCTCGTGACCACATATATACATCACAGAGGAAAAACTGCAGCGGAAAAACAGAACGCCTGGAAGCATCCTGAAAGAACTCCATAAAAAACACACTCCATAGTGCAGAATTGCATGCAAGTAGCCGTACTCACATTCTTTCGCAAGAATAAAACCCCACGATAGCTTCGACACAAACCCGCAGAGAAACCTTCAACGGAACGCCCACCGCAGTTCGAAACAGCAGCACCGTCAGCACAGCAATGCGGAGAATTCCGGCCAAAAATGTTGCGCCTTCTTCGTCGACGTTACCCTTGACGACGACGACGATGGTGTGATCGCCGTTCCGGAATAGAATATTGCATTCTATGACAGGCGGATAGGATAGGGGTGTCGCTGGAATGGGCTCCTGATTGGTCTATAGGGATTTTCTTACCCATTCATTTACCATTCATTCTTCTGGATGAATGTCCTCCCTCTCTGTGATGAAACTTTTTCCTTATCAGCCTTTTGAGCAGCCTTTTTAATTCACTGTCCAAATTTTGCACAAAAGGCGAAATTTACAAATTCCAAATTCCAAATTTAAGTTTTTCTTGGGGGTTTCCAATCGCCAAAAATCAAAGGGCCCTGGGGGATCGCCAGATTTCCATTTTTATTACCTGTTCATGTACCATTCATTAGTCTGGATGAATGTCCTCGATGTGATGAAACTTATTTCCTATCACGCTTTTTAGTCAGCCCTTTTTTTTTTTAAACTGTCAAAATTTGGCCAAAAGGCGAAATTAAAAATGAAAGTTTTTTTTGGGGGAGTTTCAAATCGCCAAAAGTTGGGTTGAAAAAAAAGTTACGGGGTTTCCATGTTTGGTTTTCATTATTTAGCCAAGAATATAGAAGGATGATTTGAGAATTGCACTTCATATCTGGTTTATAGCCAGATTTGGCTAAAGCACGTTGCATGATTTGAGGTGTATTGAATGGCACAAAAGTTCTTAATTTTCCCAATCTCAAGATCATTTAACACAAAATGAACATGCAAGATATACACCATGTCACCTTTGTATCTATGCATAACAACAAAGGGTCCTGTTTAGATAATGTGCTATTGGAGTTCACCTCAAGATGTACTTCGAAATCTTGTGGGGCCTCCTTCAACTTCTTCTTAGGTAATAAGCCAATTGGGTTTTTCGTTTTTTTCAAATGACCTTAAATAGAACATTGTCAAAACCAACTATTTGTAATGTCAATTCTCCATCATAACTATTGTAGAATGTTTAACCATTTTTAAGTAGTAAAAATTAACCTAATGTCTGACAAATGGTTCCATCTTAGAGCATCTCCAGCGGTGCTCAGTATGTGACCTGCAAAAATACTTCTAACATCCAAGTTTTTGTCACTTTTTTTTTCCAACCCCACCCAAAAAACTGAAACTGCAAAATAGGTGGGAGACTTAGTAAATGGCAACCCACCTGGACCGATTAAACTATCTAGCCAATTAGAAACAAGCAGTAGTATAAATATGATGTGACTATATATTAGGCTCCTCCAGGGCTCTGAAAGCTTGTGCACTTTCCAGGGTCTCGGCAGCCTTCCAGTGAATCCCCTGATGGAGCTGCTCTAAAGCCTGGTGGAGATGCTCTTTGAGCAGCTCCACTAGTGCTCACTATGTGACCCTACAAAAAAAAACTGACATCCAAGACTGACATCCAAGACTGACATCCAAGATTAGTTATTTCCAACAACAAAATAGGTGGTAGACTACTAATAGCAACCCACCTGAACCAATCAAACTATCTAGCCAATCAACAGCAGGTATTAGGCTCTGCTGTGCCTTTACCAGCCCCAACATCATGTGGAAAAATGTTGGGCCACAACAATTTAGATGGGCCAAACCAGCATGTTTTGACTTTTCTTCATCCAATCCTCCTTCTGCTGGGCCACATACTGAACACTTGTGGAGCTGCTCTTACATATGATGAATTATGTCAATTTGAATCATTGAGGTGGTTATTGATTGTTAATTATCTAAAACCTTTTAGATCAAACATTTGCATCATATAACAACCATCTTCCCTTATCTCTAAATGAAAGGGTTGTACCTAAGAATAGAATGTGAACCTCTTAAAGTTCCATGGTTGGCAAGTGTAGAATGTTTAGATGAAAACTAGCATAGCCAAAACAATCTGCAAGACATGGTAACACTGCCTTTCTAACTCCACTGCTACCATGCGAATGAAATCTTCGGTTACTAGAGATTTGAGGAAATGAGGATAACAGTCCTAATCTCATTGCCATGGTGACTCAGAACCTTGAGGCAGAGAGGGGCTGCACAGCTGCCAAGGGATTGATCTGCATACTAAATGCCAGCTGCCACAAGTCACTAACTCCTGCTTGGATTGCACTCAAAGACTTGATTGTGAACCTGCCATTCAGCATACAGAACACAAAACCCAATCAAGTAGATTGTTGTCCATTAAATCAACACACAATCCCAGGCCATCATCAAACTGGGCCACTAGCCTGGAACATCAAACTTTTATGGGAAACTCACTATAGGCATCAGATTAGCAAAAGGAAAAAACAAGCATAACCAAGAGACTAAACAACAGAGAATGGGAGAATATTTTCACCTCCTCAAGTAGTGACGTTCTCTGAGAAGAAGAAACAAGAAGAGAGACATGAGGGCGCCTATGGTAAGTGCTCTGTGCTTGTGCACTGCTGTAGGTAAATATCCCCACCTTGATGAACTTGCTGCACTTAACCGCACCACAGCTAGCTCTAACAACATCCTCATTGAGAAAAACACATCAGGAAGGCTGAAACTTTTCCATAGGGCAAATGTTTTTGCCAATGATCTATTTGCAGCATTCAGCTTCACTTCAGAACAATTATCACTGCTCTCCAAAGAGCCAACAGACTTTGCTGGTTCATTCCTTCCAGTTGCTACTTCAGCAGATACAGAACTGGCAACAGGGGATGTAGCCACATTTGTACTGGCTGTAACTGTTGTTGAGTGAACTTTCTTCAGCAATTCCTGTTACAAAAATATCACTGTGAGACAACAGTCCACCTTCTAGCTCTCACAGTTGGATCTTTCCCTATTTCAGTACCGGAAAAGTAGCATAGTCCATCTTTGCTTACCATTCTCATTTCCTGAGTCAAATTTGCTTGTTGTATCCATTCTACTGCAGATTTTGGATCCCTGAACCCTTTCACAAGCACCTGTACAACATAAATTTCAGCTATGCCTCCAAATCTTTCCTCTGTCAAAAACATTCTGCTGCTTGATTCGCCATTAATGCTTGAGGATACAACTACTGCACTCCTGTACTTGCCCAAATGTCCAGCCACAGGAATAGACACCTCTCTTGTGTTGTTGCTAGCCCACACAGCCAGGAACTCTTCCAGAGCAGCACGAGCTGCCAGTAACACACCTGCTGAAATTTGCAGACAAACCCTGTTCAAAGCATTGTGAGCACATAATCCACCATGAATCCAAGTCATCAGAACCGAAAATCAAGGCATGGATATTCAGTACATGAAACAGTAAAATTAACTTGTCTGTGCTTACAAAAATTACCCTGCAACGAGCACCGATGGTGGAAACTCAGAAATTTGTGCATTGAGAATTCTCAAACTGCTAAAATACTCACCAACCCTGCAACAATCACACGAAAAGGAAAATGAGAGGTCATGCACATCCTCACACAACATGAATGTAGAAGTACTAGCCTTTGAGCCCAACATCCCTGACATGTGAAAGATCTCCGTGCTTGAAACCCTAGCTTCATAATCTTCATCAAATCTAGCTTGCATGTACAGTTACTTGCCATGAGCTGTGTCTAATTTGGATGGTTTTGTTTAACAGACCTGCCCAGTGCATGGTAAGCCTGTAGCAAAACCATTCCAGCTGATTCTAACATAGCTTCACGCTCTGATGTCCCGACTTCCTGAAGAGCCTCTTCACTCTCCCTCTCTAGGTCATCTCTCTCCTCAATTGGGGCACAAAGCCCTGTCGTGTCTTTTGTATGCGTCTCGTTAATCAACGTTTGCAAAGTTGCTGTTGCCGTAGTTGCTGCCTCCTCAAACATGGCACTCACCATATATCTGACACCAAAACACTGCTCTTTGGAAACCCTAGCCGGAAATTCCTTGACCCTTTGTAATCTCAAAAAGTGGAAACACTGGAAACCGAATGGATCGCACACTTCAAAGCCAATAACAATCTTCAAAAACCAGAAAATAAAGAAAGGCACACCCACCTCTCCGCCAGTTCGATCTCCGCCCATACCGCATCACTGGTAACAGAATCGGAGAGTGTGCAAGACAAAAGCGAAGACGAGCAAGGCGAGTCTATCCGGGATTGCTGCTTCTCCTCCTCCATCTAGTCTGCCTGTTCAAACACGACTTCTCACCCTCTTCTAAGTCCCTTTCACAGTCCGTTTCTCCTCCTCCTCTCCTCAACCCTCTTGCAACAAATTCTGGGTCTCGAATCTCCCACTCTTCAGTGCCCTAGCATCCAGCGACACCACCCGTCCATCACTGGTCATTAATTTTACGGTAAAAACACATCTGATGCGAGCACACATGATGCAAAATTGTCTTGAAACGCTCCCTAAAGCATCTGCCGCAGCTGCTTGTTGCCGCCCTCGCTGGTTGGTTCGCATCTGGTGGAACGAAGAACGTATTGGAAGAGATGCGGCAACAAGCTGCGAAGCCTGACGGTTTTACAATCGCCGCCCGGCTGCCGCCACAGTAACTCCGGGAGTTCGAACACTGTTTTTAACCTTTTTAACCCTTGGTAAAAGTGGAAATCAGAAATTACGTCAGATAACTTATTAGAGTTATCCGTAAAATAACCCTGCTTTCACTGGTATCCGCAAAGCAAGGACATTTTATTAAATCTCAGTACCAAATGCTGAAATTTCAGTACGAAACTCAGCATTTTAATGCACAAGGTTCAAGATTAATTATAGTAGTTGTACAAATAAGAGCAGTGAAAATATATGCAGCGACAGTGGAGGCGCTCAGGAAAAATGGAAGACAAGATGAATGAAATTCAGTTTGCCGCTAAACTTGATGGTTTTCTGATGTGCTGCCAAGAGATTTTGGGGGTGGGTTGTTTGTGATTTTCATAAGTGCCTTATTGAAATAGGGTTGGAGTGTGAGTTTGGTGAGGCACTATTAGGCATGTTCTTATTAAGCTAAGGAAAAGTTTGAAACTTTTGAAGGTCTCCTCAATTTAAATATGGTGCCATCACATGTCTTAAAAGTTATATTCTTTTATTCTTATTCTTTGGGGTACATTACCTTTTACAAGGTTAAAGGTCTTATATCAATTGGTGAACAAGATTTATATTTCGAGTTCATGGTGCATTTTTTATGCATTTATTCTTTATCAATTCAAACCTTGTAATTAAAGGAAGGTGTGAGGTAGCAATGCAACATATTTGCATAGAATTTTAATGATTTCAAATATACATCTTGAGGGGGTTGGAGTTACAATAGATGTTGCAAATGCTTTTAACACAATTTTCCATAATAGTTATTTTTCAAGAGTTATGTGCCATGGGCTCCATGCAACAAACAACCAATTGTCCTAACTCATACATTTTACCCATTCTTTTTATGTCTTGTAATTCCTTAATTTTTTCAATCATCACTCCCATCTACAAAAGTTATTCATTATCATGGCAATCACCTAGGGAGGCTTCTTTTAAACCTTTGCTCATTTCCAAACCTTACATAGCTTAATGGACCTTTTTCCCTATTATTTTTTCATTTTCATACTTAATCACACTCATGTCATTGATCGTGTCTCAGTTGTTCATCTTTCTTTCAATCATTTTGCTTTTCAATTGGTTTTGGTGGAATTAACAATCCAACCTCACAAGTCTACAACTCAATCCCCTTTTTATTTTTTAACTTATTCCCTCTTTACTAGATTTTGTTCCTCTTCAAATGGCACTATGGTCTTGAATGTTAGGATTGGTTTTCCCTCCTTTGTCTTTTCATTACGTCAAGAAGCTTTGGATGAAAATGTGTGCCATGTAGAGGTGTTCTCAAGGTTGGGGATGTCCAAATGGTTTTTGGGATATTTTTTTAATGATTTGCCCAAAGGTCATTTTTTGGGATTCTTCTCACTTCTTAGGTTTTTTTTTGCATGAGTTGACATTTTATGAATTGACCTTCATCCAAAATTTTAAGATGTTTTCAAGTCTAGGTTTGTTTAAATTTCACCCCATCCCCTTAGTTTATAAATAGGCTTCTCCCCATTTTTAAAAGGTGGATAAAATTCATTTCCACTAAGGTCATTATCCTAACATATTTATTTGGGGAGCTAGGCACTTATGGCCTTAGTCATTATTTCTAAATTGTTGCAAAATCACTATTGGAGGCTATAAGAACTAATAGTATAAGTTCACGTTGTTTTAAACCCATTTGAAATGCCACAAACAAAATTTCCCTTTGTAACACAGTTTATGTCCCCCTTTTGAACAATTTTCAAAGAAGGTAATAGATTGGGTTTAAGAAAAAAGTTCAAAAACATTGCACAATCCTTTTCTAACATCATTTCTGACATGAATTTTGATCCTCATCATGCTCACTTGAAATCTTGTGTTAGTTCAAATTTGGGTGTTTGGCTTTTTGTTTGCTTAATCATCTCATCATTTCATATGGACTCATACATTTTCTCCATAATGTTTCACATCAGGCTGGGTTTCCCATCTAATGATTCTTAGCTTAGCCCATTGTATCTATGGCCGAACACAATGGGGATACTCATTTTTTAGTGTTTCTATAAAGGTGAGCACATTACTTCCCATAACATTATTTGAAATGTTTTCATTTCCATTGCCAAAGTGTTGGGTTTTATGTTTCAAAACCACATGTTTTCCCATCACTTTCCATTTAATTCTCATGTTGACAAGTTGATATTGTGTTCTTCACATATGGGTCCACATTATAGTTAATGTTGTCATTGTCAATTTCATTTGAAGAAATTTAGTTTCATGAGTGATCATTCTTTAAAAAATGACCACAATAATTACAACACAAGTAAAAAATAAAATTTATTGCAATCAACACGTTGCCTTCTTGCCACAAAGGTATTTAGATATTTACACTAATAAGATGGTATTTTTCATTAATGAACTACCATGTTAATCTTATACACATTTTATAAACAAAAGGTGTCAATGACTTGCAAAAAGTTCAAATTATTTCCATTTTGAAGCAAACCATTGTTTTTGAGGAGGCCTCTTTAAACTTGATCGTTTTTTAGCCCACCCCTTTCATTGTTTAATTTGCTTCACACAACTAATGAGGTGTTTAAAACATAGGCTATTTTTTACTGGGTCATTGTTATTTATTTTTAAACATTGGTCTTTTTTTATTATTTGTTCTTTCCTTTCCCCTCTTAAATTGGTGTTCTTTCTTTTATAAAGGTTGGCACATTTATCATCATTACAACATTAAAGTTCTGAACAATGATTCATCAAAATTAATTTAGGTAGGACAACTTTAGGTTTAAGTTGTTGTAAATTGGGTAGTTCCGAACTAAAATTTATTTATCCCATTCCCAAATGAAGAGGGATGGAAAGGTGTTTTTTTGGATTTGCATCTTTTTTTAAGTTTTTTTTTCCAACACCATATTCATAAGAAGATTTTGAATACCTTCTTTATCAATTTGCATCTCATTTGTTTTAATTCAATTCAACTAATTTTTAATGCAATTGTTATTGAATTAAATCTGGTTGAATTGAAATTGAAATTAATTGTATTGGACTTCAATTCAATTCAATTCAAATTTAATTCAAGTTGCATTGTAATGTTGTTCATACCTCAATTTTATATAAAATTTAATTAATGTCTCTCATTTCAAGAACATTTGAAAAAATTATTATTTCACAATTTTATTTTTATTTTTTTCTCAATATTTTTAGTCTTGGTGCAAATAAGGATTATTATTGCATGTTACACATTGCATCATATCCTTGTTACCCTTTGGTTTAAATGCATTTATATAAAGGTTATTCAACATGTCATGTCATTGACATATGAACATATGTTGTTTAATTAAGCTTCATGTGGATATACTAACATTGTTCAAAGGATTGTCAACAAATGAACAAATGAACAAATGTCAATACAAAAGGTGAAAATGGGAAAAATGACTTTTGCATTTCACACGTGAAACAACCATGATGGAGTTGTTTCAATATTATGCATGACGTTCAATCTCCTCTTTACTTTTTTTTTTGTTTCATAGATCATAAATTGTATAAAACTATGTGAGTTCTTACAATTATATAAATGTTATGTGGGAGTTATATGCACAAAGGGTAAAAAAGAACAAATGTGAAAGTACTTGATGAATTTGATAATGATCCAATAAATTTTTGTGTTTCAAACCCAAAAAAAAATGAAGGTTGACCACAAAATTAAAGATATTAGAAATGTGTTTTTATCATATAGATTGTGATTTTTAATGAATAAATTTTGGTCATGAGTTTGAAGAAAATATGGGTGTGCATTTTTTTTCATTTCATTGTGGTGCATTCACTTAAAGTGTTACACAATAAATGATGTTCACCTCATTATATGTTCATATGCAAAAAGAAACAATTGAAAGAAATAGTGGACCAAAAAAGAAAAATGTATTATTTTCCTCAATGTTCCTCTTATATATATATATATATATATATATATATTTGCCTTAAAAATTAATTTGATATGTGTTTTGATAATTTGATTAAATGTATGCATCACATCATTACTATATAGCAAAAACCATATTATATCAATCCATTTAGAACTCTACAAGCATGTTTTAAGTGACATGAGTATTCATCTTTCAAAAGAAAGGAAAATTTTAAAATTTTAGATATTTATATATTTTGAAGATGCAACAATAAATTAAATTGATAAATTGATCAAATAATGGCTAAACTTTTATATTTGTGAATAATATTATATTTGAAATCCACATTTGACATTTTGTTGTTTTGTAAAATCAATCTTTAACAAAATTGAATAAAGACTTATGAGTGTTTATGAAACATTATACATGCAAAATACCATTTAATTATTATCATATGGTGACATACATGATATATAAATAAACAAATATTAATTTGTGCACATCTTGTGACAAAAATCAATGTGTTACCAACAATCCATTGAAATAATGACATGTTTGACAAATCCAAATTCTCCTATCATAAATATCAAGGAAAACCTTTGCATGAATCATTTATAGAACAAAAGTGATCATTATATCTATTCATAATTTATTAAAATTTTAATGTTTTTATTAGTTGTTTTTAGATTCATTAATTAAATATTCAATTGGAAAAATATTATATGGGTATATGACCAACATTATCCTCATTACAAATGCCTTTGTTTGGTGATAAATTTTAATAAATTTACAATATAAAAATCAATGATTTTCTATTATATGAATCTAAAATATCTTTGAAATTTACGCAAACACATATAATTATTATTGACATTGCAAAATAGGATAAGAAATGAAAATGTTACCATAAAATAATCACAACTTGATGATATTGAATGCTTTATATGTAGACCTTTTAAACCACATTTGGTGATCCTTGTCCTTTATGCAAATATGACCTATTAGGGGAAAAAATCCATTTTTTATTGCATAATTTATTAGTACCTTGGCATCTTTTACACTAATTATATTATTTGTAAGAAAATTGTGATTTTCAATTATTTTAGTTTTTTCAAAAAATTGTCAAGAAAAATAATAGTTGTTTGGAATGTTTAAAAATATTTTATTCTTGACATGTAATTCAAACACATATTGAAATTGCTTTTGTATTACATTGATCAAAATTATTTAAAGAATCTTGAAAAAATATGAAATTATTAAATCCTATTATTTTTTTACATTCCATGAATATGTCAGGGTTGCAAAAATTTCTCAATGTGTATCATTAATTATATTAAATGCATGTGAGGATGAATGACTTGTTGTGATAGAAGTTTTACAAGAAGGAAATAATCAAGCAAAAAGGGCAACCAAAGAAAGGGATTTTTTAAAAATGATTTAATTTGTGGTCAATATATCAATGTTTGCAATTTGGGTGCAAAATGAGATAGGGAAAGTCTTTAAAACCCATAAAAGTTGATGACAATATTTTAAAATATTTTTAATAATAAAAATTTCCCATTTTTTAATGTAGTTGAAACATGTTCAAATTTTGGTTCTTGATTTTACATTATTCAAAGATTTCATATTTTGATTAAATCAATTGAATGTTAACCATAAATCACATTTTTTCAACCTACATTATGTCTCACACCAAGGTCTTGTAAAGCTTAAAATCATTTTGTGCATGTTGTTGTTTAAGAGTGTATGATGCACATTCGAGTGCATTTTTGTTTCACCTTTTCATCCAATAACTACATTTTACAACTTAATGGCCTATGAAATAATACAATATTTATGTTTTGAAATATGAATCTTAGATTATAACTAAAGTTTTGGACCTACACATTATGATTACAAATTGTTTTAGATGTCTTAAATTATAACTTGTTTCATATGAAGGGAACATTTTTTGGGTGTATTTTAAACAATTAAATGACAATCTACATCCATACATTTTTTAATGGAGTTGTTTATTGATTAATTTTCAAAATATTCATGATGATTTAAATCAAAATTAAGAATAATATAATAATTTTTTATTAATCATTTTTATTAATTAAATAAAATAAAAGACATAAAACCATTAAATTTCATCTAAATGTTTTTGTAATATTTTAGTGGAAATATTTTAATCAAAATTAAAAACTGCAAAAATATACATTGAAAATGAAATATTCATTACAACATTTTTTTCAAGGTTGGATAAGTTTACATTATTTATATCAATGTTATGTTTATGAAATTAGTTAGATTCAATAAACACATTATAAACATTCATTTTATTAATATATAATGGGAAATATTTTAATATAATTTCCATACATGATTTGAGGGGTGGGCATTTTATTTTGCTCTTTGTAACCACACTCTCTTCAAAATGGGTAAACATTTTTTTAAAAAAAGTTTAAATTACTTTCAAATCAATAGAATATATTTTCACTTTCAACTTTGGTCTCTTTTAGAATTAATGAAAACTTAAAACTCATTTTTCCAAAAACAATTAAACCTTTAAATCACTAAGATTGTTGTTAGGTTAAGATCATGAAAAAAACATCCCAAGTTGAGACATTGATTTAACAAACTTTCAAAACTTCGAACATTAATAATGAAATGACAAAATAATATTAAACAATAATAGGGATGTTGAATAGGCAAGTTAGAAACACTAGGGGGGGAAATGGCAGGAAAAAAATTGGGAGACTTTGGAAAAGGCCCAAATTTTATTTTTATTTATTTTTGGGAGGAAATAAAGGTGCCAAAGCAAGACATCATGAAATTTAAAAATATTAATTTTTTTAGTAAATGAAGATTAAATCTCATAATTCTGAAATTAATGGAAGCAAAAATAATTCCATAAACAATTTAGATGATCATGGACTTGACTCCTAGTGTAAAAGCCCTTTGGGGCTGATTTTTTAATATTTTTGCACCAATAGAAATAAATGCTTGATTTGAGGGTGAAAATTGGCCTTGCTTGACTCCTAGTGTAAAGTGGGGGGGTTTGAACCCCAGTTTTTTCCTGGCACTTTTCTGTCCTTTTGCAAAAGTGGGCATGAAGAGCTCCCCTCCCTCACCAGAAAACGCCGTTTTGCGGGGGGGGGAAAAGAACATAGCGTTGGACGGACGGGGAAAAGGGCTTTCTTTTTGGTCTCGTTTATTTTAGACGTATTTCAGAAAGGCTTTTTCCCCATTGCAGTGGCGCAAGAAGCGGAAGCTGCAATAGGACGTCTTCTCGGCTTGGCCCCGCTTCTTGTTTGTCTGAAGAGTCTCGTGCAAATGCCACTCTTTCTGTTGTAGTAGTAGTAGTAGTAGTAGTATTTGTTGTTGTTGGAGCCGACTTGGTGGTCCTTTGTTTGTAGCACTGGGCAGAGAAGAAAGAAACAAAAGAAATAAAGCAAGCAAACAAACAAGCAAGAAAGAAAGAAATAAGAGTGTGGCTGGCTCGTTCTTGTTGTTGTGGTCGCTTATCGTCATCTCGTGTCCGGCGACGGTTTGGAGTCGCTGAAAGGGCATCATCCATCATCCCCGTTTCGAAAGCCAAGGTAGGTTATTCCAACAAAAGCAAACAGAAACAGAAAACAATTTTGGAGAGAGCAGGAGGGAGAGAATAGTTGAAGAGCAAGAGATCAATTCGAATGGCTTCTTTTTGATTGAAACTTTCATTGCTCTCTTGTGATTTTGGAGACATCTTCAGAAGGACCTCTGCGGATATCACATCTTCTTCTTGACATGAGAAGCAGAAGTCTTGTGACAGGCAATCTTGCTGTGATATAGAGAAAGGTGCATTTCTAATTGCTTCTTCTTCTTCTTCTTCTTCTTTTAGCCACCGAAGAAGCACGTAAACAAGAGATCAGGGAAAGATTTGGTTACAAGGAATTCTAGGGTTCTACTGGTCCAGCCGAACCGCGTCACCAAGGAGGCGCGAAGGGAGGGGCTCACAAGCCAAAGGTATCACAATGCTAGATGCGTCAAGAGTGCAGAAAGAACTGGTGGAATTTGAACGCGACAAAAGTCTTTCGGGTGTCAGTATCCAAATCTATGATGATGATCTCACTCGCATGCGCGGCACCATAAGCGGTCCTGTGGGGACTCCTTACGAGGGGGGAATCTTTACTGTCGATATCCAATTGCCCTGTAAGATTTTGCTCCCCTATTTTTTTCTCTTTACCTTTTCTTCCAAAGTTGTGTCCTTAGGGTTTTATGATTGCATCCAGAGATGCTTGTTTCCTCAGCAGAGCTTACTCAGGACTCTTGGCAGATGATTCCAAGACACTATTTGCACAGTAGTGATTAAGGAGGTTCGATCTACAGCAGTTAGGGTAAACTGGCCTGTTGACATCTAAAGAATCAGATTTGTCAATCTTACTAAGGAACCTTCCTGTTTTGTGTAAAGCTTTTGAATTCTGTGAAAAGGAGAGAAGTTGCACCAATTTGGATTTCACTCAGTGGAGCCCCATCTACACATGTTTTTTGTGTAGTCTGTAGAGAATCTACTCTGTACTTCATGGTTAAATCATTTATGCCATTCATGAGAAACTGCTTCCCTTTCTATGGTACCAGTGGTGAAGTTCACCTCACATTTAGAGATAAGCAGTTTGAAAGTCAGGATTTTAAGCTGGACCAAGAAAAAAAATTCATGCAGACTAGTTAATGAGATTTTCAATGCTTCTCTTCAACAGATGAAGAGTGACATGATTGTTTTCCTGTCACTGTTGGTCATTGTTTGTCTTGATTTGGAACAGAAGCTAGCTATGCTTTTGAGTCTGGATATTGGTCATGACCTGATGATTACTGGTCTCCATGCTTGTTGGATCATAGCAAAGAAATGACATACAAAAAGGGGGTCTCTCAAGTTCATAGAAAGTAACTTGATTTATACCATACTGGCAGCTTGTTATACCAGGACTTCCTTCTCTGTCTTTGGTCTTTACTGTCCTATGTAGAGCATCCCTTTTTGCTCTTGTTTTCTAGCTGTGTGGTGAGTACTCTGCTATTGACAAGCTGCTTCTTTGTGGGGTGAAACAGCTGCATATCCTTTTGAGCCACCCAAGATGCAGTTCATAACCAAAGTCTGGTATGTCTTAAGAAAGATATATATGCTCATTTCCATGGTATCTTTTCCTGCTATCTACTCATTGTTTATAATTGTACTCATCCGGGTGGATACTATCCACCTATCTCTGCTGGCATGCTGTAATCAGTATCTGAGAGGTTGAGTAAAGCTGAGTCTGACAGTGATGTCATTTCTCATGGCTCAGGCATCCAAATGTAAGCAGCCAAAATGGTGCCATTTGTTTGGATATTCTCAAGGACCAGTGGAGCCCTGCCCTCACTCTGAAAACAGCTCTTCTCTCACTGCAAGCACTGCTGTCAATGCCTGCACCTGATGATCCCCAGGATGCCGTTGTTGCCCAGCAGGTTTGTTTATTAACATTTATAGTGTCTGACACCTTCTTAGTTTTTCCACCTTCAATCTAGCTTATGTCTTTTGCCCTTTTCACATATTCTCAAGTGTATTTTTATTGTCACTGTTTTGTTTAGTCCAAAGCTGAAAGGACAACAGATTTTGATTCATGAGGATATGTGTTTAGGTACTTGAGCTTGTTCATTCTAAGTGGCGGGTGTTCTGAAGTCACATTCCTAATGCTTTTAGTATCTGTTCTCTTTTCTCTTCTGGTTTTGGTTTTGAGTTCACATTTATGTGTGTGCTATCCAGCAACATAGAATCTTCCTATACATTTAGAATTGTACCAGCAACTCAGTATGTCAGTTGATATTTGAGACCTATACTCATGCTGGGGAAGTGAAAAAGTCACTGAGGATGTTGTCATAGTTTGTAACTGCCATACATGTTGCTGTTGATGGGCATTGCAAATGAGAGAGACTGGTGCTGTTGTTCACACTGCATTTTTCTTCACAGTTGCTGGTTTCTCTTTGCCTCTTCCTCATCTTGCTCTATAGTCTCTTGTTGTTTCATCAGGAATTTCAGTATCCTTAGTATATGTCTGTCTTGCAATTTCCATTTGGGGTAAAGTCAGAACTGTCAGTACCAAGAGAGTTGGTGATAGTTATTGGGTATTGTTTTGTGCCATTTGCAGTATTTGAGAGATTATCAGACATTTCTGGGAACTGCACGATATTGGACAGAGACATTTGCCAAGAGGGGATCTCTTGGCATTGAAGAGAAGGTACCTCTGCTTCCCTTTTAGCTTCCTTTCTTCCATTCACTAGTGTGTTATGGTTGGTGCTTAAGCTGCTTTCTTGTGGTTGACATGCTGGATTTGGCAGCTGGCAAAGCTTGTGGAAATGGGCTTTTCTGAAGACATAGCAAGAAGTGCTCTAGACAGTTGTGGCGGGGACGAGAATGCTGCCCTTGAAAAGCTTTGCAGTGGCTAGGATTTGGTTCATGACTGAGCATTTGACTGAAGGATCTCTACATGGAGTGATTGCTCAGCAGCAAAGCTGCAGGAATGAATATTGGTATTTTCATTCAAGTTTTTTTCACCAGATGTTGGAGCAGGTCTTTCATCATTATAACAAAATGCAACTTTTTCAAGCTGAAATGAGAGCTTCACAAATATCCAATCAGGAACCTCTTGTACTTCTAGCCTTTTGTAGCTGTAATTGGCAACTTGTCTTCCACTGTTGAACGGATTGACTTTGAAATGACCGAATATTATTGGGATAAGGATGTCACCCACTTGTGTTCCTCGTGAGGACGATTGAAGTCACAAGCCTTCAGTATGGGCCTGGCCTGAGGCAGGCTTTTGCAGACATGTCTTATGATTATCATTGTATGGATGCCAGTACTCAAATAGGGACAGGCACATCACTTGTTAAGAAAGATGACAATGGTCCTGCACTTTTACGTACCTTGCCTGGACCATGGGCTCGTCTTCATGTGGTTTGCATTTCATTTCAGGATGTGGATTGCCTGTTTGCTTGTTTTGGGATGCATGCTTCCTTGTTGATTTTATTAGACTTGGTCACAATTGTTCTGATATTTAGGGAAACTTTGAAGGAGAAAATGAGTTCCCAGGATGTCTTTCAATGTGCCTTTTATTTTACAATCTCCTCCTAGTTGGCAACACTCTTGCCAAAAATTGGTGGTCAATAGGGTAGAGACCTGTTTTACATTGCATGTTTCACAGCACAGGACTGTACTCAGGTTTTTTGAAGGGAGAAAGAATGAGCAGGCAAGGACATGAAGTAGGCTGCAACTTGAGCTCCGTCCTTAACATGCCTAATAGAAAATTACTCCCAAGAGGTGGCTGAAGGATCAATTTTTTATTATGTTGACAAGTTTTGATCAAGTTTTTGACTGACAAGAGTATCGAGATCAAACAACCAAACTTCAAGGCCTTATAACATTTGTTTCAACCTAATGATAAAGATCCAAAATGGCACAAACCTGCATGGTGTACCTATAAACTGATTATATCAATTTTTTGCGTGTTGTGCTTCACAAGTAAAATTTGCAAACTTCAATTAAAATGACAACAAAATCTCTTCAAAATAATTTCTCTAAAGAGTAAGCATGGCTATTGAAAGCAATGAAACAAATTGTATTTCTAGCACTGCAATGAAACATAGGAAGATGTTATCTCCTGGTAACTAACATTAAGTATTGCTCCTAGTTCACTCATGTATGTGTGACATCCTTGAAGGTCAACAAGGAGGATCTCTTCTCCTTTCCAGTAAGCACTATTTTTTTTTTTCAAATTGTCATTTGGCTTCTTTCATCTAGATTATACATTTTCGCAATAAAAATAAAATATTTTACCTTGCTCACATGGACTTACAACACCTTTGTATACAATTAATTGCACGTTCTAGTATACACAAAGTTTGGCAAAATTATTTGGGTCAAACTTTATTTTTGGTGCAAACATAAAATGTTTCTTATGTATATTTTTTGTTCTATATTGTTGTGTCACTTCCAATTGCAGAGAAAATTCCACAATCGCACTTGAAACTGTTCTGTCATTTTCTTCCAAACCAAAAGCATGATAAAAAAAATGCATTTCTGAGGTGACAACACAGTGTCTCTCAATAGAATTTCCTCGGGAATCAAACAAAGATTCCTTTCTTCTGCAATTTAAGGTACTCTCACAATGAGCCCTTGATGAGCTGCTGTAATAAAGCAAAACCTTAGTAGGCTGAATACTGCTGCAAAGCTAAACTCAACAAAAGAAATCAACAAGAGCAGATGAGGAAGCTTGTGATACAACTTTAACTGAAATAGGATTGTAAAAATCCTCTTTTCAATAAGTAATGACCACATGAAATAAGAAATAGCAAATCCGACAACAGATATCATTATACTATTTTGAAGGTGAGCATTCTTACAGTTCATGTTTTACACAGATATGCTTCTAAGTATGAAAGAAACCAGTTTACAGTTTATCTTACATAGACATGGTTCTATATGAAGGCAACCAGTTTTACAGTTTAGGTTTCCCCCAACATGCTTCTAGTGTAAAAGGCAACCAGGTTTACAGACCTAAGGAGCTGGGTCCAGTATCTCAAAGTCCGAAAGTGGGGACCCTGGATCCCGCCACTCTGCCCACTCTTCTGATGCACTGCTATTTTGTCTGGAGTCAATGACATTTAGCTCTTTGAGGAGGGCAGAAGGTAAAGGATCTTCTGTAAAGTAAGAATCCCCTAAAGCTGCTTCAGCACTAAGTCTCTGAGCCGGATCATATACTAGAAGCTTCTTAAGAAACTGAATTGAAGACAGAGACGCATGAGGGAGCAGCTTCTGGAAAGAAAGAGGGGCTCGTACATCATGGAAAGAAATCTTGTCAAAATCAGGCAATTGAGAAATTCCTGGCCAAACCTTCTCACTAGGTGGACCCAGCACACGCACCACTCGGCTCAGCTGGTCAATATCTGTAACCCCAGGGAACAGAGGTTTCCCACCTAATAATTCAGCAAAAATGCACCCCACTGCCCACATATCCAAACCTTTCCCATACTTTGTTGCCCCATACAACAACTCTGGGGCCTTGTACCAGAGTGTTCCAACAAAAGGGCTCAATTCAGAAACATGATCCCCAATCTCACTTGAACCTGTTAAATCAATCCCCTTTAGCTGGCTGTTGTGAACACCAATTTCCTGCGAATAGTGACCAAACTCACTATGATTCAAAAGTGTCCCACTTTCAGGGGCCCCCCTGAGGCATTGGCTCCCAATTTCTGCCTCCATATCCTCAACAGCATTGTTGTGAACTTCACCATATTTCACATAGGAGTCATACACATCTGGAGGTCTAAACCACCGTGTACCTTCTGTGTTGTTCCAATCTTCAGTCCCATCATTTTGACTGAAGCCAATGGCCTCTTTGAGCCCATCCAGATTTGATCCATACTCATAGAAACACCCATTTAAGCCCTTTCCATCCTCCCCCACAGCACCATCAGACCAATTTGAGTTGTTCCAGTTCTCATTTTCTCCATAGTCCCCCTCGCTTACTTCATCAGCAGATTCCCAGCGCTGTTGGGAGCCATCCCAAAAATACACAGGTTGCTCCCACTCATGCTTTTCTCCTTTGAGGACTTTTGAGTTCCCTTCCTCACATTCCTCCTCTTTGGAGAATCCAGTTATCTTCCTGCCCACACTCCCAGCCAAAGACCGAGTGGTACTTTGGTCTTTCTCCACACCTAGTGTCAGACCTTTGCTTTCAGTTGCATCTAGTTCAGTGTCACATGGCAGATTCCCTGTAGGTAATTCCACATGGTGAAGGGAACCAGCATAATGAGGACTTGGTGAAACTTCAGTATCCCTTCTCTGTACATGAGATCTCCCATGATTCCCATACAATATTCTGTGCCGGACCACCTCCAATTCTGTTGGCAGTGCATCTCTTTCCATGCCCTCAACTGGGCTTCTGTCATCCTCCAGACTAGCATTTAATTCTCCTTCAACTTCATCTCTCCCAAATCTTGGAGCCACCTCATCCTTTGTACTCTCATACTTATATGCTTTTCTTCTCTTGGATTCACTACCTATATCCAGCTGTTGGGTTCCATTACCACATGTGTTACAGCTAAGATGAGCACTTCCAGATCCTGAGCATTGATTGCAACAGCTACATTCAACCTCCTCATTTTCACTTCCTGTCTCGCTGGGTTCAAAGACATCCTTTCCCACATCACAGCAGATCTCTTCCTTTGACCTAGGTGTCAGTTTTATCAAACCTGTATCAGGGGCAAGCATATCATCCCCCATTAGGGGCCTGATGCCCGAGTCATTTGTGCTTCTGTCTTTCTTCCCCACACTGGCTTCTTCATGAGGGATTGGATCTGAAGCAATCACCGAGTCTGCAGCTTCTTTTTGGCCTATATCTCTCACTGCTGTTCCAGAAATAACCTCCCTGTTAACAACACTTTCCCCCTTCTCCCCAATTGAACCAGTTATGACCAAGTTTGTATCCCGCTTTCCAATGCGTGAAGGACTCAGTCTCTGCAAGGCCAGTCAGAATTATCAGCAACTGGGTATGCAACCGACATTGGAAGCATTGCACAGATCATCACAGATACAGAATTAGCTGAAGGGCAGCTGCACAAACAGGGAAGTGAGATTCATGTGGGACATCCTTACCTTGCCCTGTTTATGGAGTATCCGACCCTGTCGCTTAAGAAAACTCCGAACTTTATAAAAAAAGTCACTATCTTTCTCTTGAGAAGGTCCCACCCTTACTTCAGTGAAACCCTCGTCCGCCAGTTCCCAGTCCCTTCGACATGATTCATCAAGTATGTCATCTCTCCTTTCTACTTGTGCAAAATGGTTACTCCTTGCCACATGAATTAAGTCTTTTGCCTTTACTGCTCTGCAATTGAGACTCCTGCAGCCCACAACCTGCAATACTCCTTGGTCATCTGGTCTGGATACCTTTATCTCATCATTGACACTCTCCACACAAAAACACCCACAGCAGCCCTGTTCCACTGTCTCCAGACGATCTTTCACAAAACCTGCCACAGCGATCAGCCAAATCAATACCCCTGAGCAGCCACTAGGCTTTCATACCAGACTTCACCTTTGTAAAGCCCTGACCAGTTTTCTCTACTTTTAAAATGGTGACACATTCAAACAAACAGTGCAATTTCTGGCTGCTACAAGAACTAAGCACATGCAGGAACCCCAAGGTGGAACAATGTCCTGTCCAAGTAGCAGCCAAGGGACTTCTAGTATGAGCTGATACATTTTAAGTTGTAAGGGAAATGAAACTGTTTTAAAGTGTAAAGGGTCTTCCGCAGGAAAGCAAACACATTAGACACATGTTTTCTGCTGCAGATGGCAGTCAAAAAACCTGCATTGCCCTCTGACTAATGCCAAATGATAGCAGCATGCTTTTGTTAAATGTGACTAGTTCAAATGGAAGAAAGTTGTATATCAAGAGTGGGTTAAAAAATGACAATCTGCAAAATCTCCTATCCTTGCAAGAGTATTCAGCACTCCTGTGGAGTATAATACCTTCTCCCTCAAAAGCCAAGCAATCCTTTGCAAAATAATCATTGAGAGGAGGTTTGGTGGTTCCTCCACTATCCTCTGCTGCTTTGCCTGCCAAGTCCAAAAGTAGTACCAAGTATCAGTGCCCAAATGCATTTGTTGCTCTTGTCCTCTGCATCACAGTTCATGTAGCTTGGACCATTTACCTTTTCTGCATTCTGAAAAGCACCTTCATAACCTGTGTGGAACATATTCCTTGGGTGTCAGTTGAAGCGTGCCTCATAAATTCTACCTGAAATTGATGGCACAAACTAACTACTACCAGGGAATAATCTTTCACAAACTGCACTTACCCTTGTCTGCTTGCTGCCAATCCATCTGTCAATATTGATTGCCATGAAGACAGATGACATCATGAAGAAAATGACCTCGTGTCAAGAGGTAAAGCAAGACTTAGCAGTTCTTCATCCCTATGACTACTTGCTCCTCCCATTGACAACGATGTAGGCAGGGGAATGCGATTTTCTTTTGTTGCCGAAAAAAAAATTCCCCCTATGGATGGCTATTTAGCATGCACTTCTTCTTGCGAATTGAGTTTGCACGCACTTGCAAAGGGGGGGGGGGGGGGGGGAGAGAGAGAGAGAGAGAGAACCCTAACCCTTGCCGTGCTTTGCTGCTAAAATCCAAACGTTTACTCACCTGCGTCAGACGGCGGCCAATTGGTTCCATCTTCAGACACTGTCCTCCTGGCCTGGCCAAAGTCAGCGATCTTGAGAGATCCATCTGCGGCCACCAGCAGATTTGAAGGCTTCAAGTCCCGGTGAAGAATTGACGCCCTGTGACAAGCCGCAACCCCGGCCAGAATTTGCAGCATCCAGCTCTTGATCTCCGCCTCCCGCAGTGGCTTCTCACTTGATTCCTGTATCACTTGCGCCAGATCCGTCGGCAGATACTCCAACACAAGAACAAGATTAGGACCCTGCATGAAATACTCAATCAGCCGCACGATATTCGGATGCGCTAACGCCATCAACGCTTCCACCTCACGGCTGGAACATTGCGGGTCTCGCGTCTCCTTCAAGGCCACAATCAGCCCATCCACCTTCCGCCGTCCCTTGTACACTTCCCCGAAGGTCCCTTCCCCGATTCTCTCAAGCACTTCATAACGACTAAAAAGCTCCGGGTTCCCTTTCCTACCTCCCGCGAAACTCCAGTCTCCACCACTCCCCATGTCTCTGCTTCTCTCCGCACCCGATCTCGATGCAGATACCACCAAAAAAAAAAATTAAAAAACAAAAACAAACCCCTAAAAACCCATCCTCACAACCTCCCCCTGCGACAGCCGAAACCACCAGTCATACACCTTGCCACCGACCTTGCAACCGCGCCGTCCATACAATTTTGCAGAAGATTCCATCACCAGAATTCGCAAACAAACCCCCAATTCTCAACTCTGATGAGAAACGCAACCAAAGACCCCCCGGCACGCACGCACGCACAAGAGAGAAAGAAACAGCGTTGTTGCAGCAATGCGTGTAGAAACAAGGTCTAGAAGAGACGAACAAGAAGCGAAAGAACGGAGAGAAAGTTAGGTACCTACCTAACTGTTAGCAAATGCTTCACACCTACCTACTTACCTACCTACCTACCTACCCACCTACCTACCCAAATTTTGCCCTACCTAGTTGCGAAAGAGCTTCCAACATTGTAGCAGTTTCGGTGATCGAAGGTTATTAAAATCTCCTATAGATACCCGTTGATTGTATCCGGGTATGTGTCCATTCACTGGTATGAATACTGGTATTGAAAGAATATACCCGGCCTATTAAACTAAAATTGGGATGACAAAAACTACCAGTTAATCCCTTACTTACTTTGGCAAAACTTTTATCTCATCTTGGTTAAACCTATATTTCTTTTTAGTTAAGCTTATAGTTCTTCTTAGTTAAACTCTTGGCAAAGCCTATATCTTTTACTAGCCAAATTTCTATCTTTTGGATAAACCTATATATCTTATTAATTAACATCTATTTCTTGGTTAAAACTTATATATTTCTTCTTGATTAAACTTCTATTTCTTGGCTAAACCTATATTTATTCTTGGTTAAATTTTTTGGCTAAACTTATATTTATTATTGGCTAAAATTTTATGTATTGGTTAAACCTATATTTCTTGGCAATATATATATATATATATATAAAAGTTAAACTTCTACCTAATTTTTACTCCAAAAATTAATTAAAAGAGTAGATACATTTTTCAATAATGTTATTTTAATTATTAGCAAAACATCTACTTATTGGCAAAACCTACCTATCAACACATCATCATACCTACCTCTGCACTTGCAAATTGTGGACTTCAATTGTAGAAATTATACTATAAAATGTGGGTATTGCAATTGCAAGATTTTTTTTGGCGATAATCTTCTACTTCCATTTTGGACAATTTAATGCAAGATGTACTTAATTTAATTAAGGAATAGGCTTGATAAATTTAAAGTTAAAAAGACATCAAACATTTATGAATGTTTACATAGTTTTCAATACTAATCAAAATCAATCCTAGGTTGGATTTTGGGGGGGAAATTTGGCCAAATCTTCACATACAAATATTTGTAACAAGATTCATTTTATTTATTTTGAAGGTGAATGAAGAAAGTTTCAAGTTGGGCCCTCAAGTTGAAATGACCACATTAAAGGTAAAAGAATAAACTCTTATTTCATTCATTTAATTTTCTCTTTTCATTGTGTTTTAATTTTAAATCATCATTCACTCCTAAAAAAATAGTTTGTATCACATTTGTATATGTTTATATAATTATTCATTTTTATAACATTTACCATTAAATTTGTTTAGGTTTATATATAAATATTTTGGGGTAATTAGTTTTTTACTTTAAGGCTAATGTTTTCATTCATTATTGTTTTTAGTTGATTAACTTCAAGATTCAAAACATAGTTGTTATAAAAAAAAATTGTATTCCATTTGTAGTTTTGTTTGTATAATCATTAGGTTGAGAACATTTACCATTATGATTATTTAGAGTTTTAAGTTTCAAGTTTAATAAAATGTATGTTGATTTATTGAAGTTATATTTTCAAATCAAAATAAAACTCTTTTGAATGTGATATCATCTTTTAATATCAACAGTATGATATTTTTTTCTTAATCATTTTTAGATTTTTTTAATTGTTTTATTTATAATTTAAGGAAATCAATCCCCTTGTTTAATATGGTCATCAAATTCCATGTTAAATGTTCCATGTTAAATATATGGATTTAGCATTTTGGCTTCCCATAGATAGTTTGGATTTAGGGTCATAATGCCCAATATTATATTTTGCCATCCACATACAATGTGCATCTTTAAATTGTCATGCAAGTATTGCATTTCCCTCTCCCACATATAGTGGGAATTAGGGTCATAGTGTGAGTATTGCACTTTGCCCTCGCATACAATTTGCATCCTTAAATTGTCATGCAAATATTGTGTTTCCCTCTCCCATATATAATGTGGATTAGGGTCAAAATGTGGGTATTGCATTTTGCCCCTACATACAATGTGCATCTTTAAATTGTCATGCATGTATTGCATTTAGGGCTCCCACATGTAATGTGGATTAGGGTCATAATGTGAGTATTGCATTTTTCCCCCATATACAATGTGCATCTTTAATTTTATTCTTCCATAATAATGTAGTTTGTTAACTATTATATGGGTATTACATTTAAATTATCCATAGATAATATGGATTTAAAATAGATTTGCAAATATTGCAATTTACAATTTACAATTATGGCCATAAACCATATCATATGTTTTCCATACTTAGCATTTAGAATATTATGTGCATGATTTTATAGGATTTAGATGAAGGATACAAATCAAGTATTTAGAACATGTACATTTGCATTAGTATTGAATATGACAATTAATATCTAATTCAACATATTACAAGTATAAAATTTTGGACATTAACATCAATTTACCGTCTTTTCTTGTACAATCAACTCAAGGCATAGTTTCAAACATGGATCCTACTTCAAATTTTCAATCTATTAATATCCAAAACCCAAGGAAGTCACCCTTTAACAACATGTTAGTGTGGAAAAAGGATGTTCGACATGGAAGGCACATGTAATCAAAATTCAATGTGTATACATCCCACATGCACAAATTTCAAAAAAAATAAACAGTGAATGAAGCCATGAAGACTTCCTAATGGAATGGAACATTTATAAACGGGTATCCCCACAAGAAAATGTAAAAATGCCAAGAATCCAAAACCACCTTAGCCATATTTGGTACGATGTTCTATTGTTCACTTTTATTATATGGAACTTGTTTTTAATCTCATGTTTTACCAAACATAGGTCTTAAATTGATTGCACATTTTGTAGGTATGCATGTGGGTATTGACTGGAAGACAATTGTGGAGACCCAAACCACCATCAATCCATTAAACAAGGTTGTTTGGCTCAATTTTTGATTAGGTGATTGTACACATGACTTGAAGTGGTAAAAATATTTTTCTACCATCGATATCATACACGAACTAATGGTGAGCATGCGCATGGCAAACATGACCTTGATTCCATTGTGTGACCATTTTTTTTTACCCCACGAATGTCACAAGCCTTCAAGGACCACATTTGGATTCAATTAGATTTAGGTAGCACCATCAAGCAAATATAGGACAAGCATAAGGCAATATGGTGGGTTAGAATCAATGCAAGAGAAGAAATGACAAGGGATGATTTCATTAGGAAATAGAACAATAATTATTCAGATTGCAAACACAAAAAAAGGACTTGGTCTTTACACAAAAATCCAACCATTTCCCTTCACACATGAGCATTTAATCATCTAGATTACGTATTTTATTTTCAAGATGTAAGTGAGGATAATGGGATTCATGTCCCATTCACAATAGGGATACAAACCCCATTTCAATTGCAAGCCACCATTCATTAGGTGATAATGGGGCAATCTCAATGGATGCCAACTTTGGCACCAATGATGTGAAATTTCACTTGTTCACATTGATGGTGTTTGATGCACATCGCACCAAAGTGTTGGTTGCATGGATCATTACAAGCCACCAAACATGCGATGATTTAGTGGAATGGCTAATTCTTTTGAAAACAAAGCTTCCAAGGAAAAACCTTAAATAAAAACTTTCATGTTTCATTCTTGATGATGTTCCACAAAAGTTAGGAGCATTATGGTGAGTTTTATTCTCATTTTACCTTTTTTGAGCTTTTATGTACATGCAATCATTTCAAAATTTCATCCCACATTTTCCATTGTAAATAATGTTATTAGTTGAAATGATAATAAATTAGTATTTTATGCATGGTTAGGATTGTGTGGGGTGACGATCAAGTGGCCATTTACCTTTACGCATGGCATGTCTTAAAGGCTTGGCGCTTACATTCGATGGAAAAAATCAAATACAATGGAGTGCAATGTGCAATATTAGATGACCTTCATACTATCATGTACATGCCCATTGAATCAAGTGAAAACATTGAAGCCTTCATGACTCATGGGAAAAACAAAATCATTGAAAGCTTCACCCAACATTTGTTCGTTGATTCATGGATTCGGTACTTTTAGACTTATTATTTCCAAGTTGGTATGTGAATTAACTTTCAATACATTATTGTTTTTCCACCATGTTGTGCATATCCCAAAAGATTCATTCTTTGAATTATAGTAGAAACACCAATGATGGACTTAATAATCCCATGTGGGGGCAAAAGGTAATACCCACATTAAAACCCTAATCCACACTATATGTGGGAGCATTAAATGTAATACTTGCATGATAATTTAAGATGCACACTATATGTGGGTGTAAAGTGAAATACCCACATTATGACCCTAATCCACATTATATGTGGGAGCTTTAAATGCAATACCTACATGGCAATTTAAAGATGCACATTGTATGTGGGGGCAAAGTGCAATACTCGCATTATGACCTTAATCCACATTATATATGGTAGAGGGAAATGCAATACTTGCATGAAAATTTATGGATGCACACTATATCTTGTTGTAGATTTGTGGATGGTGGGGCTTCGGTTGAAATGAAGAAACGTGGGTTCATAAAAAATAAGGTTGTGGAACACATTGTGAAAACGAACGTTAAGAAGGCCACATTGATCCCTCACACCAATGTCACCCATGGGATAGATGATTTAAACAAAATTGGCCACGCATGGATGATACGAAGCCAACAACATCTAAATATGACATATAAGGTCCTTCTTCCTTTCACCAAGTATGTTTGTTGCACATGTGAATGGGTGGTGCATGGAAACTTATGCAAACATCAAGTTGTCATTCTTCTTACATGTACTAATCTCAATAAAGAAAATATCATTCAATGTTCTTGGACATGGTATGGATTTGATGGTGAAGGTTTTGCTACCATGTTTGCAAACCATACCTATTTGCACATTTATGACAATGAATTTGATGAAAAAGAGGTCGATGAAAATCACTCTAAAAAACCATGGGTTGTTGATATGTGCAAGCTTATGACATAGGATGATACCTCCCTTAATGTGGAAAAAAAAAAAGATCACAACCAACCTTCAAATTCATCCACCTGTGACGGACGTGACAGTAACATTGGAGTTTCCAATAATATCTTTTCCAACATTGGAGTTTCCAATAATATCTTAGCCAACATTGGAGTTTCCAATAGTATCTTAGCATTGGAGTTTCCAATAATATCTTTTCCAACATTGGAGTTTCCAATAATATCTTAGCATTGGAGTTTTCAATAATATCTTAGTAGTATAAATAGAAGACCTTGAGACTTTGTCCCTCACTCTCGTCAAACTGTTGCGGACAACAACTCACACAAAAACTGGGAATAACACTGAAAGATTCGGAACTAGAACCAATAACACAACAACTCACACAAAACTAGGAATAGCACTTGAAGCTTCAGAACTAGAATCAATAACATTCAAAGAAAGAAAACTGGAAATAGTATTGATATTGGAAGAGTAAATACAACTGGTGTTAACGAGAGTGAGGGACAAAGTATTGAGGTCCTCTATTTATACTGCTAAGATATTATTGAAAACCCCAATGCTAAGATACTATTGGAAACTCCAATGTTGGCTAAGATATTATTGGAAACTCCAATGCTAAGATACTATTGGAAACTCCAATGTTGGTTAAGATATTATTGAAAACTCCAATGCTAAGATAATATTGGAAACTCCAATGTTGGAAAAGATATTATTGGAAATTTCAATGCTACTGTCACGTCCGTCACATCACCCCCCCCTTCAAGCAACGAGTTCCCACGAGTTGTTCTATTTATCTTATCAAAAATAGAAATTACAAATCTATTACAAGAAGTCCATGTGATATTTACATGGTGTGGTGTTGATCCAGACATGTTGGATTCAAATATCTTTGGCACTTGGTTTTGTTGGGTATTGACGATGAAATTTGTTGATCATTTTGGGAGCATTAGTAAGATTAGCAGCAGGTTCCCAAGTTTGCTCGCTTATTTCATAGCCCTGCCAATGTACAAGATATTCTAATCTCCTTCAATTGATGCAAGAGTCGATGATCTTAGAAACTTCAAATTCTTCTTCTCTGTTAATCTCGATTGGTGGTGGAGGTGCTAGCAACCGTCCTGGAACAATCGATTCTTTATATGGTTCAAGCAAGGAAACATGAAACACTGGATGAATTTTCATAGATGATGGCAGGTCCAACCTGTATGCTACCTCGTTGACCTGCTTACTCATGCGAAAAGGTCCAAGACGACAATAGTATAGTCAAGTTTGTCGCTTGGTCGGCGAGTCTTCAAATTGCGACGTAAAAGCCAAACTTTATCTCCAACCGAGATGTTTGGATTCTGCTTTCGAGATTTGTCTGCATTTCTCTTTTGTCGCTCTTGAGCTTCCACAAGCCTTGCCTTCATGTCTTTGTGGATTTCCAGAAGTCTGGTGACCAGATCTTACACAGCCGGATTTTCTGCCAAACTCAAGTTCAAAGAGTCAAATCGTGGATGATATCCATAGTTTGCGAAGAACGGAGTTTGGTGGATGGACTTTTGAAATGTATTGTTGTAGGCAAACTCTGCGACTGGAAGTAGATCCACCCAATTGTCTTGATGGTAGTTGATGAAGCACCTTAAATACTGCTCCAATGCTTGATTCACTCGTTCGGTTTGTCCATCCGTTTGAGGATGATACGCTGATGATAGATTGGTCTTCACTTGTAAGATCTTGAACAAGGATTGCCAAAACTTAGACGTGAACTGCGTACCATGATCAGATATGATATCGTCAAGAAGTCCATGATATTTGTACACATTCTCCAAGAAAAGTCGTGTCGTTTCTTTAATTGTGATAGTTTTGTTGCAAGGCACAAAGTGTGCCATCTTTGTCAACTGGTCCACCACAACAAAAACTGAATCAAAAGATTTTGACTTTGGAAGGTCCATAATGAAATCCATGGATATGGATGTCCATGGGGTTTCTGGAATCGGCAACGGTTGGAGTAACCCGTATGGTTGATGATGAGGGATCTGGGATCTAAAGCAGGTGTCACACGTCGTGACATAGTCCTTCACAGTTTTCCACATTTGGGGCCACCAAAAATCTCTGGATATCAGCTCCATAGTCTTGTTGTAACCAAAATGTCCAGCTGATGGAGAGTCGTGTCGAGACTGGAGCACTTGGAATTGGCATGGACCTTCAGGGACATAAAGTAGTCCCTGGTAATATAACAGCCCATCGTGGAACTGGAATCTTGGATCAACATTATGCAATCTGGAACCCTGTGAACTAGAAGTAGGGTGATATAGGGATTCTGAATCTAAGCCTGGACTTGGAGATTATCTAGGATTGAAGATGCCAGCATTGTTCTTCAATTTCAAAGCCAAAGGATCAAAGTTTAAACGTACTCGGATATCTTGGAGAAAAGATGCATCCACCGAAGTTGTGGTGCGTACGATCTTCAACTGAAGTTGCTCGGGCTTGATAAGGGTAGTCTTTTGTTGGTCGTAAGCTACATCTCCTTCCCTTAGTGCAAGATACGCTCGTCGGGAAGAGCGTTGGACTGAATTTGCTTGGAACCAGGACGGTATGTGATGACAAAGTTGAAGTGCGAAAGTGATATACTCCAACGAGCTTGTCGTCGATTCAGTACCTTGGTAGACATGAAGTATTCAAGGTTCTTGTGATCGGTGTGGACTATGACTGGATGTTGAATTCCTTCAAGAAAATGACGCCACTCTTGGAACGAGTCGACAATGGCTAAAAGCTCCTTGTCATGAATCTCATAATTGATCTCGGCAGCAATAAATTTTCATGAGTGAAACGCAACAGGGTGGAGGCATTCGTCTTTATCGGGTTGTGAAAGGACCGCTCCAAGGGCAAAGTCAGAAGCATCTGTTTCTAGAAAGAATGGCTTCTGGAAGTCAAGATGCGTTAGAATAGGCGCCGTTGTAAACGCCTTCTTCAGAGTTTCAAATGTTTGGTCTGCTTCCGCATTCCACTCGAGCTTGTCTTTACAAGTCAATCGGGTCAACGGAGCGGCAATCTTGGAATAGTTTCAGATGAAAATTCGATAGAAGTTCACAAAACCGAGGAAGGATTGTACGTCTCGAATGGTAGCCGGTTTCTTCCACTTGATAATTGTCCGAATTTTCTGTGGGTCCATGGATAGACCCTCTCCAAAAATGATGTAGCC
Organism: Sphagnum contortum; assembly: GCA_963920785.1. Classification (NCBI taxonomy): domain Eukaryota; kingdom Viridiplantae; phylum Streptophyta; class Sphagnopsida; order Sphagnales; family Sphagnaceae; genus Sphagnum; species Sphagnum contortum. The sequence continues at coordinate 11,852,494 of OY987277.1, forward strand.
CAAGAATTCGACTTGGGGTTGGTGGAAAACGCATTTCTCCAACTTGGCGTATAGTCCAGCAGTGCGTAGTTTCTCCAATACAAGCCAGACATGATTGATGTGTTCTTCTTCATTCTTGGAGAAAACCAATATGTCGTCGAGATAACATACAACAAAATCATCTCAAAATTCTTGAAATATGTCGTTCATCAAGTGCTGAAAGACAGCAGGTGCGTTGGTAAGACCAAAAGGCATGACATTGTATTCAAAGTGTCTGTACCTAGTTCGCAACGCCGTCTTCCATTCGTCACCTTCCTTCATACGTACTAGGTTGTACACTCCACGAAGATCAAGTTTGGTGTAGATCTTTGCTTGATCGAGTTGGTCAAGAAGTCTTGAAATAAGTGGCAATGGATACCGGTTCTTGATTGTGACTTTGTTTAGTCCATGATAATCCACGCACATCCGAAGGGAGCCGTCTTTTTTCTTGACAAACAGGATAGGAGCTCCAGCAGGTGACTTGGAATGTTGAATGAAGTTCTTCGCGAGATTTTCATCAAGGTAATCTTGTAATGGCAACAAGCTCGTTCTGGGAGAGGCTGTAGATTGGACCAAAGGGAGGTTGCGTCATAAGGTCAATGTTGAAAAAGTGTATCAGCGTTCTTCTTCTCCAACACATCTCGATACTCCTCATATTTTGCTGATAACTTGGTTAGTTCTTGAACAGGTTGAGATGTCGGAATTGCATAAATTGCAAACATATTTCCATTCTTGGCAGCCTTCATAAAGGCTCGGGCACTGACCATCAACGGAACTTCTACCGCAGACCCTTGGACTTGGTAAGGACACAGGTTTGGAACATTCCTAGGGTGTCTAGACGAAATATGAGAAACTATGGTTCGATATGTTAATTTTCGCTTTTTCCAATCTATATCCGGGTTAATCATCTCTAACCAAGAGAGACCTAAGACAAGAGGATTAGAGGGAGAACTAATGATATTGAATATAATAGTACTTCAGTGCCCTTCTAAGATAATGTCTAAAGGTTTAGTTTCGTGAGTGACATCTCCTGAAATCAAAGGTCTGCCATCGATAACCTCTACTACCACAAGGGATTTCTTGAGGACTATAGGAAGATTATGACATTTTACAAGATTTTTATCAATAAAACAAGCAAAGGCTCCGGAATCTAACAAGGCTTTAACCTTTATGCTATGTGGATGAAAATCTATTTTAAGCGGGATATTAAAACAATGAGAAGGTTCAGAAGATAAGATAGGACCTGATGACGTGGGAATATTGGTCAGCCGCATGGTCCCTAATGTGGCTAGCTGTTGTCGTTTTCCGACTCGATTTCCTCCTGTTTTGGCTCAGAAGTGCTCGAGGTGTATCAAAATTTGTGCGCCTTTGGCCCCTGAGGTTTCAAAGGGTAGTTATTTAAGCTATGGTCCTTGCCTCCACAATAAAAACACAAGTGCTCCCTGCGACGTTGTTCTTTCTCTTCTTCGGTTAGCTTCCTAACTTTCGAAATGTCAATTTGCATGGGCTTTGGGGTCGAAGTGCTTGAAGATGTTTGGTAGGTTGGAGTTGTGTAATCCGCTCGATATGATCCAAAGAGCAGTCGTCACTCCTGTCGTTGCTTGAACAGCCGGTTGTCGTAGTCGATTACTTGAGTAATGGCTTCCGACAGAATAGTTGGTTTGGGTAGGTTTAGCAACAAGGTTTTGATATCATCGCGGAATCCCCATCGAAACATGGTGATGAGAGTTGTGTCATTCCAATCGAGGTCACATGCAAGTTGTTGAAATTTTGCAACGTATGCTGAAGCTGGGCGCGATTGTTGTTGCAGTGTTTGAAGTTTTGTTGTTGCTATAATGGCTCGATCTCTCTTTCCAAATGTTCTGCTGAATTTTTCCAAGAATTGATCAAGGTCTACCAGAAGTGGAGAATCCTTCTCTAATAGTGACGAAAACCAAGATAACGCAGTTCCGGTGAGTAGTGATCCAATGAGTCCAACTTGTGTTTCTTTTGTTGTGTATCTGTGTGGTTGGAGACGGAAAACAAGTCGAACTTGATTGACAAAATTTCAAAGTTTTGTACGATCTCCGTCAAACTTCTCTGGCAAGCTTACTCGAGGTTCTTTTGACGCTTGTGGAACTGGAACATGGATTGGAGTGTGAGCAACTTGAAACTATTCCATGGCATTTTGTAGGTTGGCATTTTCATGTTGTAACTGTTGTAGCATGGCAATCACGTCGTGCATCTGGATGTTGGAAGCATCACCCATCTTGGTAGTGTTGGAAGCATCACCCATCTTGGTGTAGCATTGGAGTTTCCAATAATATCTTAGCCAACATTGGAGTTTCCAATAATATCTTAACATTGGAGTTTCCAATAATATTTTAGCCAACATTGGAGTTTCCAATAGTATCTTAGCATTGGGGTTTTCAATAATATCTTAGCAGTATAAATGGAGGACCTCGAGACTTTGTCCCTCACTCTCGTCAACACCAGTTGTATTTACTCTTCCAATATTAATATTATTTCCAGCTTTCTTTCTTTGAGTATTATTGATTCTAGTTCTGAAGCTTCAAGTGTTATTCCCAGTTTTGTGTGAGTTGTTGTGTTATTGGTTCTAGTTCTGAATCTTTCAGTGTTATTCCTAGTTTTTGTGTGAGTTGATGTCCGCAACACCACCCCCTTCGAAAAAACATTTGCTCGAATGGGTGACATAATGCAAGAAATCATCAACAAAGTCAAAAAAGGTGGAATTCAACTCATAGACCACACCACATCATTGTTGTGTGTTATTGCAACAAATGTACAAGGGAAAGGTGAATAAAGTCACGCATGTCAACATGGTATTTCATTGCGTCAATGATGGATTTAGTAAATAGTGCACAAATGAAGGATTGGCATGAGACGATGTTAGAACATGGAAATATCTGTAAGAAGAAGGCTCATTAGTAAAAAAAATAACATAAACTTGTTTTTACCAATCCCCCATATTAATTTTCCATTACTAAAATGTGCATCATATTACAATTGTGTCAAAGAAGATTATTTATGTGTTAATGCATTGATTTTTGTATCAGTGAACATATAGGGTTTGAAAGTTAAAGTTACATACTAAAGTTATATAATACATATTTTTTTAAATTCCCAAATAAGAATATTTCACTCAAATGTCATATAAAAATGGGTATTGCAAGTCAATCGTACAATAATCACCAAGTCAATATGTAGGTAATGTTTACCCATCTTGTTTTTTGTGGCATTTAATTGGTATTGCATGCACGTATTACAAGGTTTAGGATATATCATAATTAAAGTTAACGAACATTACTACAAGTATTGCATATAATTTCATATCTTTGGTGGGTATCAATTACATTAAATGAAGGTATTGCAAATTCCCTACTCCTTTTAGAGGGGGATTTGACCACTTAATGCAGGTATTGTCCTACCTTTTTCATTAAAATGATGATTTGCTTTAATGGATTTGCTTTAGTTATAAATATCATTTGGATATTTCTTATTGTATTTAGTCCATTAAATGTAGGTATTGCATTTGGTGGACAAGATCCCCCTAAGTAACCCTAGATGATGAGGGCTTAAGGTTTTGTAATACCTGCATAATAAATATTTATTAACCAAAAGGGGGCTTTTGGTGAGGGTACACAATATAAATTTATGTAGGTATAATGATATGTTTACTATGGTAGATTGGTAGTATTACATTACAATAATAAAGCAAGCATGAATGATCATCCTAACACTCATTGTAAATGATGTAAGTATTGCAAATTAGGGTTTGGAAAAATTAGTTTATGCCCACAATCAATGCTTACACCTAAAGATGAAGGTATTAATATTTGGGTTTTTTAAAAAATAGGTATATTTTTTGGATATTTCCTATTTTTTTATACACTAGATGTGGATATTACATTTGGTAAACAAGATGATCTTACATAACCTTAGATGATGAAAGAACAAGTTTTTGCAGTGCACAAGCAATGTGTTATAACCATTTTTAGGTATTACACATTGAACTCTTAGTTTACTCAAGATAATTAAGAAGACAAATTCAAACCACCAAATCCATTAATCCCATTGGCTTGAAAAGAATTTCAAGTTTTCACACAACATTATTTTGCTAAACATTGAAAATAATGATCCCTTTCTAAATTTCCATTGATGTTCTAAAATTCTCATTAACCTAGCAAATATTAAGTTAACCTAATTACCTAGGTTTTTTTTAAATTAAAAAATATTGAAGGTTATTTATAAAGTTACATAAAAGACTACTTAGTAGGAATTATCTAGGGATTATTTTGGGGTTACTTGGGACTATTTAGGTTTTTATCCATGGATTTTTAAAGTTAGAAGATACCTAGGGAACTACTTATTGAACTACATAAAAATTTATTTAAAAGTTATCTAGGGAATTTTTACTAAAGACTACATAAAAATACCTAAATTAAAGATTACCTAATTGTTAATTACAAGGTTATTTAGGTGAAGGGTTACCTATGGTGTTACATATTAAGGCCTACCTGGGTATATATAAAGCTAGCAAAATCTTAGTTCAAAATCATAATCCAAACCCTTGATTCCCATCCTTGCTCCTAAACCCTAAAACCACATGCACAATCCAAAACCTTTGTTTTCAACATTGTGGAAAAGGATGAATCATAACCTTTATTTTAAACCCTTGAGTTTTGTTTTATGGATGGGGATTTTATAAATGGGACCACCTTTCAATTACTTTTTTTTTTTTCATTTTTCACTTGTGAAATGGTGTTTCACTTGGAGATCATGGTTTCATTTTCAAGCCATGGTTTTAGTTTTACAAAAGATAGTTATATTTCCTCATCTTCAAGTGATGATGAGATTATACAAAAAATGTTTGCAAACATGAATAGTCAAAAACAATATGTTTATCTGGCTACAATTGTTATTGCCAACTCATATGACATTTTCAATGTCAATGAACTATAGGAGGATGTGGGTCAATCAATAGATTTAAGTGTGGAAATTTAAAACATGTTCATTATTATGTGAGCAATGCCAAGATTGTTCAAGATTTTGATTAACTTCATTTTCGCCAAGGTTGATGAGCTAATGTTACTAGTGATACCCTCCATTGCCACCATGCATGACCTATAGGTGCACTATATTCAAGTTTTTTAATTAAAATATTAGTTTTAGGGTTTTTGATTGAGGTTTGAATTTTAAGATTTGACATTACAATTTGGATTAGAGATTTGGTTTTAAGGTTTGGTGGTTTGGATTAAGGTTTAGGGTTATGACTTTGGATCTAAAGTTTGGATTTAAAAAATTCTTTTTGATTTGGATTATGGCTTTAAATATTTGGGGTTAGCATTAAGGGTCTAATTTTAGGGTTTAAGTTTTGTTTTAATTTTAAGGGTTTAAATTAGGATTTTACTTTTATGGGTTTAAATGTAAGGTTACAACTAAAGTTTTAATTTGAAGGGTTAAAATTAAGTTTTTAATTTTAAAGGTTTGGGTTAATGTCTGGATTAGAGTTTTCATTTTAGGGGTTAGGATAAGTCTTTTATTTGGGTTTGGGGGTTAAAATTAGGGTTTTAATTTAAAGGGTTTGAGTTTAACATTTGGATTAGTGGATTAGGGTTAAGGCTATAATTTAGGGATTAAAATTAAAATGCTAGTTTTATGGTTTGGGTTTAGGGTTTGGATTAAAGTTTTAGTCATAGGAGTTTTGGTTTTAAGGTTTTAAACTAAAAGTTGAACTTTACAAATGATTGCCACATTCAAATAGGGCATCCTTCAAAATTGACTCATGAACAACACTTTTTAAGATTCATTTTGTATATGAAACATGACAATGTTTGTATGTATGATGTATTTTTATGGAATTGGTCAAAGAATATAATTTGTGATGCCATTTTCATTCCATCTTACATCAATGATGCAATTGGGGATGAAATTTGGTGGTTCATAATATATGAGCATATTGAATTGGGCACCACCATACCCAAGTTTGAAGCTTGCATTGGGTTCATTATAGGCACATTCATCAAGATCCACAAACCATGGACTGATGTGGCCTATAAAGTTTGGTTTAATGGATGCAAAAATATCTACTCGATAAACATCACCATGGTTGTTGGTTGTTGAAGCTTATATTGTAACCTAGATTTTGGGTATCCAAATTCTTACCATCATGTTACCATCTTGCATGAATATGAATTGCGTAGGAATTGGCAGCAGTTTTTTGTGCATGATGACAAATACTTTGAGTATTTATGAATGGGATCCTAGTTACATAAGCAAAGAAATGTTCATCATGAGGAGCAAAATGATTTTAGTTAACATTAAAACACAAAGTAGGCTTTAATGTTAACTAAAATGTTATAAATGCCTATAACAAAATGCATGTTGAATATAAAGTGCAAATGGAATGGAGGATTGGTGGATTAAAAAAATGAAGATAATTGATTAAAATGTTTGATTTTGCAAAACTTAAATAAATTTTGTTCAAAACCAAAGTTATTTTAACAAACTTCACAATTTACAATTTGTGGAATAGACTCATAAACCCATGGGGGGGGGGGAGAAGAAAATACATGACTAAAAATATAGTGTGCAATAGATTTGTTGTTGGGTAAAAATTATAGGCTAATTAGTTAGAAAATAGGGTAAATTTTATTTAAATTATCATTTTAATTATAACATAAGGTATGTAATAATTTGAAATAATGGATTAAAATTAATATAAGGTGGTTTTAAATAGGTTGGACAATTATGTAGTACCTCCCTAAAAATAGTCGTTTGATGCATGTAGATCCCAAACTGTACATTAAGTGTCCCCTCGAGCTCATAAATGCAATTAATGACCTATATTTATGGGTGCAATTTTTTAGAGGTGGAATGGTGTAATGATTGTAGGTTTAGAATGATTAATTCAATGGAAAATAAATTTTCTAAACAATTTGGAAACATGTGACCTAAATTATTGGAAAAATCCTTGAAAATCAAATATTGATGAAATTTCAATCAACATTTGAAAACACTGGTAATGTTTTTAAATATGAAAATTTTTAATTTTAATTTTTTGAAGTTTTGATATGGCTACTTATTTTACATTGTGAAAAAATCATAATTTTTTTTTGCGTCTATCATTTTTTGTCCCTCTTAGTTTCTTTTTACCCATTTATTTAGTTTCTTTAATCAAACAATAGTAGAAGTTGATATGCATGTGGATATGTATGTGGGTGAAATAATATTTTTTTTTTGTTTGTTTGTATTCTTGTGCGGGGTCTTGTTGATTTTTGATCTTGATGCCTAAAAAAATAAAGTTTTCATTGAGCCCACAATATATAAACATTCGTGTGTGATTTTACTAATTTCAAATCAAACTTATGGAAGATATATCCCTAGATTTGTCAAGTTGAAATGGGTGTAAATTTATTTATTTATTTGAATGAAATTGACACAATCCTAAGTTTTTAAAATGATATTAGGGGTAAAGGACCTCATTGATTTCTAAATTTGCAACAAAATACAAACCTACGGCAGATAATTTAATTCTTAATAGATGGGATTAAAACAAATTCACAAGTTGGATTACAAGATGATATCAACTTGCACAAACTAAACAAGAGGATAATTTGTGCTAATGAGAAAGAAAAAATTGCATGGATGAGTCATGAGCAAGTAAAATTCACAAAATATACCACAGTCTATATTTGGAAAACCTAAAAATTCATGATTCTTATGCTCAATTACAATTTGCAAAATGTTTTAATAATTTGGGACTATTTAAGATTCCTTTCCTTGCATTCCCTCACATTTATGCAACAAGTGTGCTTAAGTTTCAAAACACTCCCTCAACCTACTTCCATTTTATTTCCCACTTGAAAATCAAAGCAAAATAGAATATACAAACATATTATGTTTACAATCTATTGTTAAGTTGATAAAAGGTAGCAACATGAAATCCAAGATAAACAATTTATACATTCAATGTTTTTACTTAAATGATAAAAAAACAAGATACTTCTTCACTATTGTGCATTTATTTTCAAATTTCACATTATAAAAAGAAAGTCAAAAATAGGGTTTCAAAAATGCACATGTAATTTTTAAAATATACCTTTTTCACTTATGTTACATTTGTTTCAAATATGTGTTAAATATGTTTTAACATGGAGAAAATACGACTCTTTTTGTCAACTCCTTGCTTGAATATACAATGATCATTATATTTTAACCTAGTATGTATATATATATATATCATGAAGTTTTTAATGAGAAAATACTTTGGAATACTATATTGACCAATCATTTCAAAAGCACTTGTTTTTTACTTTAATTATTCAATGGAAAGAAAATTGAATGTGTAATGCAATTTGAATGTATTTTGAGAATAATTTCTTAAATTTTTGTCAAAAATTTTCTAATTTTTAAACTTGCTTTTAATTCGTCAACTTTTGTTTTATACTTAACCATGTTTTCATCCCACAAGAAGAGGTCAATGTCCTCATTGACACTTATATTTTTCCAAGACATCATATTTTATGCAATTTTTTTCCATTTTTGAATCCATTGTAATTTTTTGGGCATTGCACATATCAACTTTTGAAATGTGAACCTTGCTTCAAACCAACTTAAGAGTCCCCACGTTTCCAAAACTTTTTGACAAGTTAAAGAGGGCCTTTTGTTGATCCTCCACCTTGGCTTCATCAAAAGACCTAAATTAGTTTAATTGACAAAACCTTTGCTTGGAAGGCAATTCTTTGAATCCCATAATAAATAAGAATTCAAATCAAGCTTATTCTTAACCTAAATTATTGACATAATTCATTTTCGTACTTTGACACTTTGATCATAATAATCAAACCTATTGAAAAGTTTTGCCTATTAAGGTACAAGGGACAATGCCAAAATCTCACTAAATTTCAATATTTTTCAATGGTATAAAGAAGGCTTGATTTGGACAAGATTTACAATTTGCACTTTTGTCACAAAAATTTAAGACACCCATGGGATTACAATTCTTCAAGTGGATGACTCCCAAAGGTTGAGAATCCACTTAGGAGTGTTGGGACTCACATTTCTTCACACTTGTGGGAATGTGCTTGAATCTTTGGGAGGTTTTGAAACACTTTTTCAACTCATTTATCTTTTCATGCCTTAGCTATGGTTGTGAGCATTATGATCACAACAATGAATGTGCAACAAACACCAATCTTTTAAATGATCCTTAAGATTTCAAAAATGGAAATCCTTTTAAGGTTAAGCAATTAGTCTGAATGAATTTTTTTGGGTAGTGCATTATTGCATTTTGTAAAAAAAGTTTGAAGGTTAGATATCATGCATTGGTTGACTAGATGATGTATGAACACACCATTGTCACAAACATTTAATCTTCTAGGAGCAATACTAAAAAAAAAATCATTCCTAATATTTACAATTGGTAGTTCTATAAACTTCTTTTGAAACTTTTGGATAAGGATTTGTGGACATCTAATGTTAGTTATTGTATGATGTCCATGTGTACTAATGGGAGATTATTATAGCTTGTTGAATTGTGGATATTCAATAGGCTATTGTAGTAATAGTAAACGATTTGTGTACATTATTATGGATGAAATATAGATTTCCAAATTTAGCTCAAATTCAATTTGGGTTGCAAATATGTTCATGATATAGTGAATTGCAAGAGGGCTAATAACATGATTTTAAAAAATATATATATTGGCTACTAGATGATTGATTGACCCAAATTGTGACATTTAAATATTTTTCTCATTTTATATTGTTCATTTCTTCATGTTTATGGAGGGGGATGTGGTGTAATGTATGTTGGATGTGGTAAACATTGATAGAGGTTGAAATTGGGGTGTGGATGGAGATATTTTTAACCTTCCCAACTAGTGTTGAGAGGTTACTAGAGAATAGACCCTAGTGGTTACCCTAGGACTCATAATTGCAATTTTGAGGGAAAAAAAAATCAAATTTGATACAAAACCACATTTTTCATGAGTTTTGACATTTTCAAATAACTAAGTAGAAAATCAATGACTATTTTTGTGGTGATTTTTTGCGATTTCAAAAATAATTCTATCACAAAAATTGACTAGTTCAAGGGAAAAAATCCCAAAAAAGAAATTCAAATTTTTAATAAACTTTTTACCACAATGGCCTACAATATAAAAGGGCGCTTAAGATTTTCTATTTTCATATTTTGAACATTGTGGCTAAATACACTTATGGATGATCACCAATTGAGCAACATCATAAGATTAAAAAATAAAACACCACATAAAACTATTAATTTTATTAGTTGTTTCATGAAAACCATTAGTCCTAGACAAGGTTTTTTTTTTAAATAATTGAAATTTGCAATTCATTTTTGAAACCGATAGTTTTTTTTTAATTTTGAAATATTTTAAAAATTGGAACTCCAATTATTTATAAATTGAAATAATTCCCCAACACTAGTTAGAATTAGTGTTGGCGGACTTTTGGATCCAACAAGTTTAGGTTTATGCTACAAGTTAGGTTTTAGGATCTTTCCAAATTTGAGTTTCCAAGTTTTGTTGGAATTGCCATTGGACCCTAACCATGTAACCAATTTAAGCAGAGCCAAATGACATTAAGATCCATCCAAAACAAAATTCTTTAAAAAAAAAAGTTGGGATCAATTGAGATCAAAGGATCCTTTTGGAAAATCAAGAATTGGAGAACATTGATTAGAACCTCCAATGCAACATTGCATTCATTTTGAGAGAAAAAATCACAACTCTTTTTTTCTCATGATTTCAAAACTTGGGTGATCTTGTTTGTTGTCTTGAAAACTATGCATCATCGCTCCTTCTTCTTCTTCTTCTTCGGCATTGCTCCTTTCCTAATTCTGACCCAATTGCTGAAAATATTAATGTTCATGTGTGGGAAGCTCACAATTTCTCACACTTCTTGTGCGAGCTTCTCATCTTCCTGAGATACACCGACAATCAGATAAGTCACTGTCTTCCTTCACAACATGCACTGCTATTGAGAGGCTTTTGGAGAGGAGTAAAGAGGACACACCCAGAGGTAACAGATTCCTGTGCAAAAATTCTAAGCAGACTCTGCTGTTGACATCCTTGACAATGCGGGTATTTACTTCTCCAAATAGTCTGCAGGTATTGGGGTACCATCAGTCCAAGAAAATTATCTCCTAGTATTTTCATTGCACATTCATTTTCCTTGGAACTTATGTGTGCGTCTTACATGTTGCATCTTTTTGGATATGTAGAGGCTTACTTTGCTGCTCTGAAAATTCTGGGGTAAAGCACAGGGAAATCACTTTGGTCCATATGCCGAGTGCCCTGTAGCCACACAGAATCTGTCCATGATTTCATTCATGTCCCATGGAAAGCTCAAAATTGTCCTGACTTAGGAATAAAACAAAACTTCAAGATCAGAGCAACATCTGCACACATCTACAATATCAACTGCACATTTCTTATGATGCATGAAAACCTCCAAACTCGTTGGTTCTGAAATATGTTTCAAAAGGAAGATGTACTTGATTTGCTAGATCAAGATTTATTCCAAAGATTCTGTACAGTGGGGAAGCCTCAAAGACCCAAATGGGAGGGTGGGTGGGTGATCCTGGAAATGAAGGGGCAGCAAGAGACTAGCTAGCTCCCAACAAAAGAACTGCCAAACAACCAGTTCACAATGCAAACAAACCACTGAGATCATTGAGCATTTTACCTTGAGAGTGATCAACTGTGTGACCAGAGGTTGTCCATTGCTTTCAGCTTCAGCTCTTGCTTTAACAAACACATTCAGCAAACTCCGCAACTCCTCCCACTTAAATTGTTCATTATTCAGAAACAAAATACTGTAGGTGCTTTGCCAGCCAGTCTGTCATAGTGAACCTGCCATCATCATGGTTTGCTCAGAATGCTGGCATTATGTCTTGATGCTCCAAACTTGCTCCATTACATACCCTGTTTCCTTTAGTGTAGAGCAGACTTATCCCTTTATGAGGAGCATAAGCCTCTCTTCAAGTCAGATTACAACCAATTGCTTCTGATCCATGGGCACACCACAGTGGTGAACAAAACTGCTAATCAGACTTCCAAGGAGTAAGCTAGAAACTAGGAACTAGGAAGTTTGCTTCAGTTTGAAATCTTGCTCATTGGTTGTCACCACATGCAAGGAAACCTGGACTCTGCGGTACCTGTTCAATGGGTTGCCACCATGTATCTTCCGCAACACAGCATTTGAGTCTCTTGTCAAGCCCACATACAACAATGGCTGTAAATCCTCCAAACGAGTGTCCCTGGATTGCGAGGTAGCTCATATCCAGGCGCCCTTGCAACATAGTCACATTTAGACTGCCTTGTCCAGCCACTGCATTGGAGGTTTGTGTGAGTGTCCCCCAATCTAACATCTCGATTACATCCACAACCTTTTGAATCTCTTGAACCCTCTGTAGACCAATTGAAGAAGGGAAATGTTATTTAACATGGAATTGTAATTGTGCAAATCTGCTGGAGATAGGAAGTCCTCATAGATCAGAAGTTCAATATCAGCCAAGAACACAGTGTAGAGGAATGCAGATGTTCAGAGCAGACCACGGCAGCTTTTAAAGTTACTCAATTGGAATTTCAAGAGAAGAGCTGAACAAGGGAGGTTCCCCACCTGCCTGAGCTGATTGGTGCGATGCTCCATGGGTGTATGATCAAATGGTTTATCAGCAAAGGCATGCTGAATCCGGCATTTCTTGCCTGTTGTATCAGTGTATTGTGCCACCACCGGTGAGCCATCCAAATGTTCGGGCACCACCACAACTGCCACCATAATAATGACAGACCAGTATCTAGCCCCCCTTGAATGGCTCCATCGGACCATAATGAAAGGAAAAAGTGCATCATCATCATCATCATCAGCAAAGGCGAGAGAGCTGAGGTTGGAAACAAAGAATTGGATGCAAATCCAGGCGTAATTTGTGGCTGCTGGTGGCCACTAGATTGAACTAACTCTTGAACAATTTTTTTTTTTGCATGCATGCATGCCTGCTAATTGCAATCACAGCAAAGGATTGATACTCAGGCAACCTGTCGTCCTGGTCACTCCTCTGGCATCAGCTAGGAACTACCCTTCACCTCATTGGCTCCTTGTTGCCTTTGGTTAGAAACCCCTCTTCGTGTTCACAGGGAATTAGGTGTCAAAAGTGTTTGGAACATGCCTGCCCAGCTGCAGCACTAAAAATGGCCATTTTCCTTGTATATTTTTGTTTTGGAATTGGGTGTCAGAACATGGCCAGAGCCAGAGCAGAAAAAATGGGCCTTTCCAGGATATTTTGGCTGAAATATTGGAATCAAAATACTTGTAAAACTGCTTTTGGTTTAGTAAAGAAATCAAAATGCCCATGTTAGTAGTACCATATATCAAAGCTTGTCAAGGGAAATGATTGTTTTGGATTGGCCAACCATAATGACTAGCTCAGGTAATAAGTTTAAAACCCATCTATCACTTTCCAAAGCTCAGAAGTCAGAACCACTCTTGAGTGTGTCAGATATTGAGTGTTGTGTGGGACTATCATTTACTTGGATATACTCTTTGGATATGGGTTTAGGTATATTATTTGTCTTATTTTATATATATATATTTTTTTTCAAAATCAATATGCCTTAATCAATATGCATATTCAAGGTTATATACATTTTGAAAAAAAATAAAAAATACCCATTTGCAAAACCTTGCATATATTTCAAAAATAATTCATATTTGAAGTCGGGAATGTTCTCAAACTCAAGTAAATCTTGTTAAGGTAAGTTTCACCTAAACCTTAAAATTGCAACTTAAATTGTTAAGCTGTTGATTTTGTTATGTGTGATTGTTTTGCAAGGTGTTTAGTATTGAAAGTGCAAGTTTGTGTTGTAACAAGCACTTAGGTTTATAGTTCACAGTTCATGTTGTAACAATTGTTCAAATTTTTAGTTTCTAGGTTGGGTGTACATTCTAGTTTTTAATTTCCAATTAGGGTATCTGCTCAAGTTTTGAATTTTGAATTTGTGTGTCTTCAAGTTGTTTTGAGAATGTTGAGTTTCATAACCTTTTTCCATACTTGAAGTTCCATTCTCAGTTTTATATGCAATTTATCCTTTCTTACTTTGAATTTTTGATCCCAAAACATGAGCACTCAAAGTAATTGAATGACACAAAATATAATAAAGAATTTTTTTTGTTTCAAATGGCACGAGTTCATTTTCATTGAGTTTGAAGAAAGTTTAAGGAGCAAAATTTTTTGTGTTTTTTTTTAACCCAATGATAATGGGCCTGCCACTTCAATTGTTTTGGGTGTTCATGTTTTGGGATAAAAAACTCGAGATAAGAAAAGATTAATTGCTTGTAAAATTGAAAATGAAATTTTTGTAATGAAAGAACATTGTGAAGGTGAACATTTTGACATTTAAAAAAAAATTGTTAATGGGATTGTATGACAATATTTTGTTAAAATAGATGCCTTTGAAAAACAAAGTTCCAAGGTTTGAAAAGTGGCAATTTTAAGATCCATTTTTTTAAAATTCAATAATACAACATATAAAAAATTCGATGAAAAATAAAAATCTTCCATTAATGATCTTGTGCCAGTTGTTGTGAAGGGGTTACTTTGTTTAAACATAATTGAAAACATATTGGTGAAGCAATTTGATTTACAAACGAACCCACAATTGTTGTTTTCATCATGGAAAATCGTAATTGAAAAGGTATTGCCTTGTATGATGAAACACACATTTGAAAATTTTGTTTTGCCTTATGTCAATGTTTTAATTTTTATCATAACAACATTTCATCTTTGGATGAGGAAAGGTGCACTTGATACTTTTGTCCTTGTGATTATTTTTTAACATTGGATTGAAAACCAAAACATGTCAAAATTGATTTATTTGAATTTTGAAGCGAAAGGCATTAGTGGAATTAATCTTCTTAAGCAATTGCAAGCTTTGTTTGAGGTGTACAAGTTGAATAAAAAATAATCATTTTTATTTAAAAGATGAGGGCTCAAATATGTTTATAATGACAAATGTTTTTAAATAGAATTGTTAGTTGTAAAAAATCGGGGATATTGGCACCATTTGAAGGTGTTTGCTTTAGCCATGCCCTTTCTTAAACTTGCCAATATGCCACCTTCCATGAGAAGGTAAGTTCAAATCTACAACTTGTGAAAATCAAATTTGCACAATTTTCAGTTCACGCTTGTACAACATGGCCAAAAAAATCAAGAAAAGGAAAGGTAGAGTGGGCAAGAGCTTGTTTGGCTACAAATTTGCAATCACAAAAGTTAAACATATTAGTGAAAACAAGGTTTGCTTCCAAAATGGTAATGTCCTACCAAGCTTTTGAATTTTGGGTTGTTATTCATGTTTGTTGCAATCAACAAACATTGGCTTTACAAGGTAGAATTCCAACACCACATATTTGGGCCATTGCAAAAGTGATTGCTTCAACTTGGCCCTAGTTGTATCAAGTTGTGTGTTGAATCAATGTTGTGATCATTAATTGTTAAGTGATGCATTTACAAATGTAATTAACCTTTGTGTGAAATTACCAATGACATAATTGAATTGGAAATCTAGATGAATTATATTCCCTCATTCAATTTGATGCAAAATTACTCTTCTCAGCAAGTAGGATGCTATTGGAAGTGACTTGTGTGCTTATTCCATTTTTGGATTGTTTACATCAGTTTGATTAAAAGAAACTCACATGATATATTGGCTCTAATGCTTGATCCCAAATTCAAGGATCTTTTTATTTTGAATAATTATGTGGGAATAGAAAAAATCACAATTGTAACAATAAGGTATATTTTGAAACTCCAATTCCCTTTTGTGTTCATTTTATCAAAAAGTTCACCATTTTGCAAAACACCCATCAAATTTTGGCCAAGAATAGCCATTGGCGATGTTTGGTGTAAAATTAACTCAAAATCAAATTGTCATGGAACATGTAAGCTTTTGATTTTTGTAACCACATGTAAGTTTTTTAATTTGTGCAATCATAGATTTTAACAAAAATATATATAAGTCAAATGTGTAATGCTAAGAATTTGTTTTTGATTATAGGTGCAATGAGAACTTGCATTTTTGTGAAATTTGTAATTAGTTGTAGAATCTTGTGAAGATCCGTTCAAGCGGTGGAAAATGCATGAGTTGCAATTTCTTATTGTTGGATACCTAGTTAATCAAAATTTAAGTATTATGGGAAGCCAAATTGAAGCAAAATGGATTTTTTCTATTGTTAGGATTCTAGACTCTGAAGATGTCAACTTGGAACTTGAAACTTAAATCAATGTGTATCAATTTTCAAAAATTGGCAAATCATTCACAATTTGGTTGTGAAACATTTGTAAAGGATAAATATCTTGATGACTTTGGGAATGCTGAAATAATTTTTTAACAATTAGATTGAGGAGGAGTTTGAAGACAAGTTAGATCAATATCTTGAGCTTGTTGATATGGAAATTTTAGATTTTTTAAGCCTATGAAAAATGTTCTAATAAACTCCAAAACATGAAAAGAAATTCCAATTTTTAACTATATATTTTTTTTTTCATTTTTTTACCCCAACCAAAGGGTATATGATAAGGAGTACCCAAACCCTACCCATCTATCCAAAATTATATTAAAAAATTGCCCAAGCTTACTTTAATGGGAAAAAAAAACATAATGTATTTTTACCCATTAGGTAAATGAATTGAAAATATGTTTATACATAACCTTAGTACTCACCCTATAATATATCAAAAACAATATACTCACACAATGTTGATTTTGACTTAAGTATTGATAACATATCAACCAATTCTTGATTTTGTTGATAAATAATAAATATCCTAATTGTTTGATATTGAATTTCCAATTTTAGTAACTTATTCAAATGACCTTATAGTTATCATCCAAGTAGGTTATCAATCTTCAAATGCTAAACATGTTTATGACATAAAATAAAAATATAGAAAATTAAATTTAAAACTTAAAACCTTATATTCAACTAATAATTGACAAGACAATTGACAATTATCAATCTATTGTTTAATAATTTACCCTTATGTGCATCTGGTGGTTATTGCCTTAAAATTTTGATTATGTAATTAACACCTTAAATTTTTTAATATTAATATTGATTATTTAGTTGGCACCTATTTTTATTTTTAAAAAAATTACTTGAAAATTATGGAAAAAATCAATAATTAGTTCAACATTGATCAAAACCTACTAATAGGAAACCACCTAGACTAATCAATACATTTGATCTAGGTGTTAAATAGTGTTGTGGCTTTTGCTAGTTGAAAATATTAAGCAAAAATGTTGAGCCACAACCATTTTACTCAAAATGTCCAACAAACTTTATCTTAGTCCAAAATATGACGTGTAATGTGTTTGTGGAAATGTTTAAAAGTAGCTCCACCCACACCTTAAATTTGGCCTCTAACACATTTGACCATATAGAGATGAAGCTTCCATTTTCTTGGTAAGCCATATGACTTGCTCAAGTTCATAGCTTTCAAGATTCATTGAACTAGCAAGTGATGACGGTTGAGATTCCACTATTGAATTGTTGGATCTCTCGATTCAATCTTCACCAAAGGCTCAACAAAACAAACTTGCAGCTCTCAAGATTGGTTGAACTAGCAAGTGATGAAGGTTGAGGTTCCACTATTTAATTCTTGGATCTCTCGATTCAATCTTCACCAAAGGCTCAACAAAACAAACTTGTGTGTAATGAAAGCTCCAATGAACTTTTATTATCAATTTTGTTTCAACCCAATTTTTGGTTTATTATCCAATTTGTCTCAACCCAATGTCTAGTTTGATGCATTACCCAAAAGCCCAAGTTGAAAGAAGGCTCCAAAGTTCAATATGGCTTAATAGGGACTTGGGTTGCAAAAGTAACACTTGTTGATTTTGCACATGTCCCCTACTAGCCTTGATTGCTAATGAAGGGACCCCTAATTGGCTGATTTTGCCCAAGTGTGCTTTCAATGGAATTACATAGTGATGAGGACCTTAATTGACAAAATTGGCTATTACAACCCCTTTAAAATTGGCTTGTATTGATATAGCAAGGCCACATTGGAGGCTAAAACTATTGGGATGTTATTTTATGGAGTTAAAAGTGCTATAAAACCTAGTTATTTTGCCACCATTTAGCAGTGTGCCAATTCTAAAAGAGATTCAAGTGGGTTGGGTGTTGTTCACTCTTCATGCTTGACCCAAGGCCGATAAGACTAGCACAACATTCAACATTTGAGGTTGCCATTAATCCTTAAATGCCAAAAAGTTCAAAATGGCTTAAATGTTTTTTGTTTTTATTTTCAATTTTGTGTTGTAGCCAAGGTGGTTATCATTGGCCAAATATACCAAATAAACCAAATTTGGCTATTAAGATATGAAAAGAAAAAAATATATATATATATATTTTGGTAACCTACTTGAAAATTTTGACAATTTCTTTCCATTTTTATTTTTAATTTTGATTATGTGACCAAAACTTTTCTAAATGTTACAATATTGTGAGATTTTGCACAATAAAAAAGGCTAGTGAACTATGGAGGCTTAAATTTTCTTTAATTTTGGTACATGATCGCATGGGGGTTTTTTGGAGAGCTTTAATTGGATGGTTTATTGATTGGGGATTGCCATGTGGATTTGGGTAAGGTTTTGCACAAATAAAAAACCCCCTTTTTAAACCAATTTTTTTCAATTACATGACATTTACAACTTTGTTTCAAATGGATTTTTTTTTAATTAGATAAAATTAAGGAAATTACCAATTAAGTCAACTTGTTTATTATATTGGTACATTGTTGAAAGCATTTTTTGATTGGGTGGTCATTTGACGAATATTTCTGCATCAACAATGTCTCCAAGTTGAACATCTAGCTATGTTGGTAAACAATGTGAAGCATGTTTCAACTAACTGGCCATTTTTGGAATATTTTTGACAATCTAAGGTTTTTTAGTTGGCACACAATTAAAACATTGACCAATTTCCAACTATTTTTGTTTAACACACCATCAACACACATATATGGATGATAAGATGATAAAATGTAGTATTATTTACAACTTTATTGCAACTATTTTTTCCAACCAGGTTAAATAATTAATAGGTAATTTTAATTTTATGCATATAATATTTTAATCTTTATTTAAATTATGGTAACATTAAAGTACATGTAAATTTTATTTATATAAATGAATGATTTTTTCATGCACATAAATATTAAACTCTAATTTCAAAATAAATTTTTAAAAAAATCTAAAATGTATGTTAGTAATAATATTTATGTTCAATACACATGTAATTTATTATTTCTATGTATATCAAATTACAACATATTAGGTAATGATACATAATTAATAATATTGTTTGGATACTCCAATGTTTATTCATTTTTATACACATGATATCTTAATATTTGTTTAAATATGATAAAAAATCATTCAACACTAATGTACCCTATGTCATTGGCCCACGTTTAAATGCATTTAGTTGAATTTTCCTTCCAAACCCCTTTTTGCAATTGATCAAATAAGTGCATACAAATGGCATCTAGTTGGTGAACCCAATTGCCCACACTCAATGAATGTGAAACCCAAAATGATGCATGTGATGAATAAATTATTGGCAATTGTGTGAAAGGGAATTTTTCCTACTCACCTTGACGTGGAGTGGAAAAATGTGAATGGGATTTGGTTTAGGGTTGAAGGCATTGACATCACATTTTGGCAAAAAAGAATGACGTGAACTATCTTTGATGTCATCTTGTTGGGATCGTGGGGTGGACACAATTTTTAAAAAGTAAAAAATACATGAGTCAAAATATAAGGCGCAATATATTGAATGTTGGGTAAAAATTATAAGTTGATTAATTAAAAATAGGGTACATTTTCTTCAAATAATCAATTCAATTATAACATAAGAAATGTAATAATATGAAATAATGGATTATAATTTATATAATGTGGCTTTAATATGTATATATTATAAAATTGGATAATAGCAGGGTGATAAAAATTAGGTTGGACAGTTATTTAATACCCCCCCCTAAAAATGGTCGTTTGATGCATATAGATCCCAAACTTTACACTAAGTGTCCCCCTTGGTTGGGGATGGAACATGTATTGATGAAGAGAGGAGTAGTCACAATTGATAGCTACAAGATTCTTGTTGTGTTTGTTTGTGTGTTTGTAAGTAGGAATTATTTTTGGAGTAGATTGGTGATAATATGATGGAACTTGAGTTAATGCCTTATTTAGAAAATGGGTGGTCTTGTGTGAAAGGGAATGTGAAAAAGACTTTTGTGCAAAGTAATGGAAAGCAATGAAATTCATTAGAAGTTAAGTGCTTCTAGGTGTTGTGTTAAATCTTATTTCCTAGATTGGAAAACATTTTTGGTGTGCTCCAATAGAATAAATTGAGGACTATAAATAGGACTTTCTACTATTTTGTTGGCAATTTATCTTTCGTTGGTGGGGTGCATTCACAATTGACCTATCACGACAATAACCATGACATAGTCCTATCTTGTGTTCCTATGTTTTGAGGGAAAATGAATGTTTTTAGATAAAATGAATGTTTTGAGATGTTAAGCAATGAAGGTTGGATATAAATGTTTTGTCCTTCAACCAATAAATGCAAAATCAGTTAATAAAAGTTAGGTGAACAAATTGAAATCTTATTGAAGTATAAACCAATAAATAATGAAAGATTCCATAACACTCCCAAAAATGATAGACATTCATTTAAAATACTGAATTTTATTTAAAAATTCACATAATATCTTATTTAATATCTATTTTTCCCTAATTTCTTTCCAAACCTTTGAAACATAACTTAGTTATTAGAAAAATATATATATTATTCCTTATTGACGACCTTTTTGATGAAAAAATTCAAGCTTCAAAGGTCAATTTCACAAAATATAATGTTTATAATATTAATGGTTTATGTTTTCATGTAAAACATACTTTATTTTTATTTTAATTAAAACATGAAGCAATTTGAACAAATATAGTTAATCCTATTCATTCCTTTTTTATAAAACTACACAGGTGGACACAATTCTTAATTGTATTTAAGGACATTCCAAGACATCTTTTTAATCATCAAAATAATGATTATTTTTTATCATATTGATTCAAATGTACGTTACATATTGAAACAATAAAGATGATGTAACTTGTAGGTTATATTATTCATAACATTTAATCAAATATGAAAATTAGTGTGGTTTTGAAAGCTCTCAATTGTTTTTGTGTACTTCAATTGTGAATGCACCCTAGTAGTAGTACAATAAGTAAAATGAATTTTGTAATCAACGCAATTATAAGGAATTTTGTAGTGATGTGATGAAAAGATTAAAGATGTCCAAATTCTAGTTTGGGTGCATTTAAATGTATTGCCAACATATATCTGTGGGAAGATTCTTGGAAATTTAGGTTTGCATTTGGAAAGTTTGGGTTACCAATAAATACATGTTTGTGGAAAGAACACAACAATCAAAACAAAGGAATTTAAAAGAAAATTCTTCAAAAATGTCCCCAATATCATATGTCAAGCAAGTTGCATAAGAGTTGAAAAGTGATATGATTCAAAAGAGAATATCAACAATGGGAAGCAAGTGAGTGAAAATGTTGAGTTTAGGTGAACAAGGTGGTGGCAAAAGTCTTGAGTGTGCATTAATGGGGATTTAAACAAAAGGATTGAGACCTCAAAAGGATAGTAAAATATTGAAAGCTATGATCCTCAATTGGAAAAAATTACAACTTGTGTTAGTGATGTGTTTCATTTAATTTAATTATAAAAGATCTTTTGCTTTACTTTCCTTCTAAAATGATGGCAATATATTGTAGTTTGATGTAAAACATTATAGTTTTCATATTAATTTATTTTCATTGTTTGTGTTACTTGTAGCACTTGCTTCATAAAATGTTGTAGCTTGTTAAAAGGTAGTTATCGTAGGATGGTAAGAAAAGTCTGCAAGTCATTTGATGGAAGACAATAACTCAACAAAGGAAGGGTAGTAAGAGTTGGAATGCACTAGTTTGCTAGACTAACAACTTCAAAGATACAAATATATGGGGTGGATGGTAGTTACTTTCCTACACTCCATAAACAATTATAAATTCTAATCTACTTCCATTTTTAGTTTGATTTCTTGAATTTGTGTTGTCCAAGGCAGGTTACCTTCCATGTGGTGGTCCTTGAAGATTGCCTTCTTTTTGTGATCTGTGAGGATTTTATTCGCAGTCCTTATCTAAGTCCTATTTTTTGGATTGATGGGTCTACGGTCTTAGACTAGGTTATGAAGATGAAACACATTTGATTTTAATTCAATTATGATTGTGCATCCAATTGAACCACATAACAAGTGCCTTCAAATAGATGGTGCACATGGTGCAATGGTTGTTGTTGATTCATTTTGGTGCACCATGATGTGGTTCAACACTCATTAATGCATCATCCATTGGAAAGTCATTATGACTTAATTGTGGATGAACAATTGAAATTTAAGAAGGTTCCATTTTGGTTACCTATATTTTAAACACACCTACTTTCCCATTTTCCTACATAGTTTACCCATGATTTGCAAAGCATTTAAACCTCTTGAAAGATGAAATTGAAAGGATAGTGATTAGTTGAAAATGTTGCATAAAAGTGCTATAAAAAAGATTTTCCAATACAAGTCAATTTGAAAGGATAAAGGAAAAACCCATCCAAAATCTCATGTTTAATTCTTGTGATTTCCATAAGGAAGTGACCTATATAAATTGTATATAATTTGCAACTAGAGAGAGAAAAAAGAAATAACATATGCAAAGAACATGAACATACAAAGGACTTGGAAGGTTTTTTCAACTAACATGAAAAAGGCCAACTTTGTGACAAATTTGCAATATGTTTACTATCCACAGAATGCACAATAACTAAATGAAGCTACTTTATCTTGATCATATTTTGATAATTGTAGTACCAAAGGGATGATTTGTATGTACTTATTAACCTAGTCCTTCATATGTAGGTGCATATACTTGCACTAATTATCATATCAAATTAATTCATAACTGCAAGCAAACATTATTTTGGTGATTGGTCTTTAATGCAAATATGGTCATTTTCATAATGGTAACCCCAAGGCATCATGACCTTCTATGCAAACTTTTCACATGCCATGCATGGTTGTGTCACAATTGTTATTCAAATTGTTGAGAATTAGATTGATCTTCTTTTATTAAAAAAAGGCCAAAACATGTGCCCCATGTTCATCCATCCATTATTTGCCTTGTGGAGCATGACAATTTGAACTTTTCCACCCAACCTACCACATCACCTAGAAGAATGATTGTATGTGAGGTTTTTTTACATCTTGTTTTGTTTTCATTTTGTTACTTATTATTGAAGCAAGCTAGGTGGAGTATGTGCAGAAAGTTGAAGCAAAGCTAGACGGAGCATGTACCAAATGAGGTCACATTAATATCATGAAAGTGTAGGAAATTTTATGAACACAATTTGGCATTTTGAGATTGAAAGTTACAATTGAATCTAATTGTTGTTTCCACTATCACATTTGGGTTACAATAGCACATGGGATGCATGAAATCACTTTGTTGCATGTTTTTGTTGTTTTGTTGTTGTGGATTGTTGGAAGGAAGTTTAGAGCATGTCCATATCTAGTTGTCCTTTAAGAAGTTGAAAAGGTCAATGCAAAAGATGTGAAAGGATTCTAAATATGATGTCATGGTTGATTTTTAAGATTGTCAATAAACTTTGACAACTTTCTATTCTAGTCTTGTGACTATTATCCACAAGCTTGCCCAAGTTTCAATTACATAGGTGGGCCAAATGGTCAAGCAAAAAAAAAAATTATCTTAGGAATGTCCAAGTTTGGAATTTTCTTTAGAGCTATGTGAAATATTTTTAAAATATTTTTGTTTTGAATGGGTTCATAATCTAAAAATGAGGTTTTTAACTTTGAAGAAATCACATCACATATATTAGACCATAATTTCATATACAAAATTATGATCATTCTTGTTGGAAGGATGAAATATTAATCTAGTTTTATCGAAATAAGTATACTTTCATTTCATATACATGTTCACACACACACACACACACACACACACATGAAGTTTATGAAACTGCCTTTAAAAAATAAATACATGGATGTTTTTTTTGTAAAAATAGAGATTTAAAGAAAGATATTGTGTTTTTGTTAATATATCATTGGACATGAAAAGGAAATATGTTGTGATTGGATGGTTTCTTTTTTCCAAAGGCAACACA
The DNA here is from genome assembly GCA_963920785.1 of Sphagnum contortum. Lineage (NCBI taxonomy): Eukaryota > Viridiplantae > Streptophyta > Sphagnopsida > Sphagnales > Sphagnaceae > Sphagnum > Sphagnum contortum. Next base: position 11,876,821 of record OY987277.1, read on the forward strand.
TCCTTTTTGTTATCTTATTAGTATACCCATTCTTGGTGGTCTTAAATGCATGGATCGCTTAGATGATATATATTTGTTGTTTTTTGTAAGAAGCTTGACAAAAACAATTTGTAGTGCCTTATGAATTTTGGTGGGGTGAAATTTTGTTTGACAACAAATTCATTTTTTGGGGAATTTGTTTAAATTTGTGTGACTTTTCTAATAGATAGAATTCATCTTAAATTATGTAACATTTTGTTTTTGGTCTACCTTTTATAGAACAGACCCTAGATTGTTATTAAATTATTGTGTTTAAACTACATTGTGCAACATCTATTGATTTTACACTAAGACCCATAAGAACTTCCTTCACTCAAAATGGAGGTTTTTAAAGTCTGAATGTTTAAAGGTGGATAAATTGAATTTTCCACTAGGAACCCAATTCAAGCTCATAAACCCAATGTAAGCCCATAAACCAAAGAATGAAGGGTGAAAACATAGTTTGGTGGATAAATTGGATTGTTATAGTTGTAGGGTTTAATTGAGAATTTTTTTCAGAAAGCTTAGTTGGTAAAACTTTAAAAAATGTTCATGAATAGGTAGAAAGAGATGACATAAGAAATCCCCAAGGCATCACCTATCAATCTTCTTAACACAAGTTATGGCATATGTACTTCCCTTTCATCTTAAATTTATTTCTATATCATGCCTTGTTAGGAAATGAATAAAATATTTTATTTTTTAATTTTTCATTGCCAAGTTTTTAGTTTTTTCAAGTTCATATAATTATATCCTTAAATAGGTGTTTAATTTTTAACGATCAATTAAAATTTCTTAAGGTTTGCACCAACTAATCTTTCTTAAAACTTTTGCTAAATAAGTCTTCTAAAACCTTCTAAGCATATTCTTTAAGTATTATACTTTATGAAATAAATAAATAATTGTTTGTGACAATAGGTATAGTGTCCAAGACAATAATTGAAATATTAATGTCTAATTTGAACTTTCAATTTAAAATAGATTTTGAGGGGAAAAAATGTGCTTGGGAACATACATGCAAACAATTCATGATACTAATGATGCATGATGCAAGGTCATGGCATAATGTAGCCACATCACATGCCATGAGGTGCCTTCTTTGAGTATGTGACATCCCACGATCATGACATCATGATGCCATGGGCATGAGGACTTGGATGGGCATTGACCCATTGTGGGACCAAAATGTGGGACCCAAATTTGCACAACCCATTTAGCATGGTGTTCCCCCACCCCTTTTGTGGGCCAAGTTTCATGTAGTGCAACTTGCATAACTATAACTTTTGGTGTTTCAAGAGATGTGTCTATCTCAAAGATTAGACCTTAAAATACAATGAGACCTTTTTAATATGACAAATGAAGCCCCCAAGTGTTGCCCTATTGAGGAAAATTTGAAAATCATGAAATTCACTAGTGAAAGTGGTTTTATTTTTTTGACCACATTGTACTACTAGGGTTTAAGTGTAGAGCACTGTTTTATATGTTTCATAATGGTTCATGTTAAGTTCATTGTGGGTTGTAAATAGACCATCACCTTATGTAAGTGCATTCACATATATTGGATGAATGAAAAATGTTAGCAACAACCCATCACTATCATGCAATTGGCTACCTCTACAATATGACACAAAGGGACTCCTCCCAAAATGTCACATTATTGAATGTCATATAGTCATAATATCAGGGGAGTTTTGAACTTGAGAAGTTTGAAAAAAACTTAGGAAGTATCATATTAGTGAGGGTTGTCATGTTTAGTGAGGTTAGAACCTCACTAATATGATACCCTTATTAACACTAATCCCCCCCTAAACCCGACTTCTTCCACCCACCCATCCATCTACCTTTTTCCAGTCTATGTGTAGGCGTGCTCCAAAGCTTAGGTCTACCCAAAATCTCAAGAGTCAGTCAAGCTTTTCATGTACTATGGAATGGTCAAGCTCCTTGTCCATTATGTTGGGTTAAGATGCCAGATGAGCCCATTAGGCCCGTGAGCTTGGTGATACACCCAACATGATAATGGGGCAGGGGTTGAGATGTTGAGACCATTTCATGACATTAACCATCTCGGGAGAATTTTCAGATTTGGGAAATGAGAATTTTGGGGTACTTTGGAATCAAGACTATTGTCGTTTGGCGCAACCCTTTGGTGCAAGAAGAAGAAGAAGAAGAAGAAGAAGACACATGGGTTGTTGTTGTTCAGTCATGCTTTTGTTGAAGCTCACGCTCTGGGTACACACAGCAGCACCAAAGTCCTTACTTACAAGCAAGATCATTTGTTACAAGACTTGTCTGTCACATACTCAGAGGAGGAGGATATTTGATTTCAGAAGATCTTGCTTTTGTCCTCAAGTGATGACCAACAGATTGTTGTTGGTTGTTGGAAAGAGTCTGTCCTGACTTGTTATGATCTGACACCATTACTACTACTACTACTACTACCACCACCACCTCTATGATATTTGATCAATGTGCAATGATTTCTGAAGAAGCTTTGGCCAGATCCAACCACCACCCACCACCAATTGCACCATGCAAGATGAATGGTTTGTGAAAATGGGATTACCATCAGACTTGGTTGAATGTGATTTTGATAAGCATTCAAAATGCAATATGTGGTGATGTGAAATTTTCTTTTACTTTCACACAAATGATACATTAACAAAGTGTTAAAATGTTTTTTTTAAAGTGTTGATTTATCTTTTTCACTTCTTTTGTTCCTCGACAAAATGATTCATATATAAGTGTGTAAAGTTGATGGTAATGAATTTAAGATCTAATAAGGCTTACATGAATACATCTTGATTTGACCAATAATAATCCATATCATGTAATCAAAAGCAAATCATCACTTAATATTAATGTGGTCATATATTAGTTTGTTTATTATAATCACCAAGTGATCTGATCTTTAAGTCTTGAGCATGAACTTCATTGGGCTCCTAATGATCATTTTCACAAACTTATCACCCTTATCAACCATGCAAGGTCTAGTTAAGGATCATGTTTAATAAAGAAGAATTGTTTTGTTGAAAGTATTTAATGAATGCTTATGATTTGTTGTGAAGCTTGAACTTTTAGAAATTAAAAAAAAAAATTCCTATGGGATGGTCATCTTCAAGAGTACATGATTATTTCATATTTGTACCCAAGGATGGTTTCATTATGAGGTTTAAGGAAATGAAAGAAATTATAATATTGCTCCATAAATTATTTTTTATTCTTGTTAAAAAATTTAGTGCGAAGATTCATTCTTGTTAAATTTGTAAGTGTTATGGATTGTTGATGTCAAATTTATTTTTTGCTAGAATTATTAATAATATTGCATATGTGTTACATGTTTTTTTACTCCTAACCCTTTACACTTACACCCAAGTCAAGGTGTACAAAGAAATATACATATCACAATAATCTCCTTGTATATCTATCCCATGGTAGTTAGCTAAGTACCAATGTACAAACCATGGTAGTTAGCCAAGCACCGATGTACTAACCATCCACATGCACCTACCTACTTACATAATTGTTGTTAGGAGGTGTGGCAACAGGAAACTGAATCCGAGCTTGTAAAGTGTTTAAAAAAACTCTAATAGAAAAAGAACTAGAGAAGGTAAGAGAGAGTTGAGAGTAGAGAGCATAGAGACTAGTACAAATTGTACACTGGACACACACACACACACACACACACACACACACACACACACACACACACACACGCATGGGAGGATGCAGCCAAACCCACAAAATACAAAAATCAACACTTTGTGAGAAAAGTTCATCATGATTGATTCTGCTCTATTTTTAGTACTTGAGTTTCAGCATTTCATACTGAGATCTAATAAAATTTCCTTACTTTACAGATACCACTAAAAGAGGGGTTAGGGGTTGAAAAGGAGCCCCAAAGACAGGGTGAAGACAGAGTGACTTTGCGGGATTTCTCTATTGTAGTACCTGCTCTTGCTGCTGCTGACATTCCTTGCTTGAAGTGTGTTCTCACATGTATTTTTAGACTTGGATTAACTTACTTTTTGTCTGTTCTGTTTAGTGTCAAGATTCACATAATATAACATTCCATTCATATAAATCATAGCATTGTATTCGTATTATGATCCTGGGTGCCATTTGGTAGTAGTCATATGATGATAATGATGATGACAACAATGATTGTTTATCAATGGTGAATAATGGATCCATCATTTTGAAGGGTTGGTTATTTATTTATTTATTTATTATTGTTTATCAATTGTGAATAACCCATCTGAATGAATAATCTTTCAGATGGGTTTTTGACAAATTGTTTATATAAATTAAAAAAAAGTTTATACTTACCATATTCAGTTCTTCTAGGCTAGTTTCTCTTCCAAATAGGGCTCAGATTACCCACATGAGCTTTATATATTAGTTTAGTATAGGGCAGGTGGTGAGGAGTTGGATTTGGGAGAAAATTTTGTTGTATTTTTAGTAGTACTTAACTTAATAATGGGTACCCTTATTGGTTCTTTAAAATTAGCATTTTAGGCGAACCATTTTAGGGTTATTGTCTAATTTGAGATTGGTGCTTCAGCATTGCTATAGCTCCTCCCTCACCCACTATACTAATGTTACAATTTTGCAAATGTTTTTTGGTTTCCATGGACTTTTGTTCTTTGTTTCCTCCCCCACCCTTTTTGTTTAATGGAGTTTGCCAGGGGTTTTCATCCATATTTAGATGATTGAGTCATGGGTATCAGCTAAACATGGTACCTAGTATGGCTGCCAAAGAAGCTCATCTCATCTCATCTCATCCACCCTCCTCCTCCTCCTCCTCCCCCTCCCACAAAAGAAAACCCTAAACCCTAAACCCTCAGTGGGTACCTAGCATGCTTGCTGCCATAAGTCCAACCCTTTCAGTTTTTTTTTTAAAAAAAATTTAATTAAAAAAAATTGATGTTGAAAATTTGGTGAAAATTACTTGGTACCCACCCAACACTCTCATGATACCCTCACTAGGCTAGTTCTTTGAAATTTGAAAGAATTCCTTTTTAAGGTATTGAGTTAGTTCTTAGAATTGACCCTAAAAATTGGAAACCCATGGTTCTCACCAACAAAACTAAGAAAACTAAGCCAACTCTCAAAATGTTGTTTCTCACAAATTTAATAATAGTTGGTTATTTAAGAATTAAGATGATTAGTTCTAATGATTATTCTGCTCAAAATGCAAAAACAATAATGTCTACAAATGTAATGAAGCTACATATCATGCAAACAATTTAAAAAAAAAACATGTTAATGTTGCCATTGATATATATATATACAAAACAAACATGACAAATAAAACATACATATTACATAACAATTGAAACAAACAAAGAAAAAAAGAAAAAAACCAATTGAAATTGAAAAAAAAAAAAAAAAAAAAACTTGAAGATTTTTACCGTTGTTGAGCAAAGGTATCAAACCTTTATGCTTGATGGCTTACATTACAAAATAAACAAATGGGGGAAATATCACTAGAAGAAGCAAAACATGAGGAACATGAATGCAAAGGATTATCCAAGTACTTTGATGTAGTGTAGTGCAAAGTAGGAATAGGATGAAGTGAGGATTAAGGGAATAAAACAAACAAGAAGCTAGAGTGTGACATATGAAGGAATACGAATGTGATGGATGAAATAACACATAATGTAGGAACATATTATGAAATATTTTTAAAAAATTAATCGTTATATGACAATATACTATAACTCTTTTACTAGCATTTTAAAATAAAATTCTTATGGCAACTTGTAAATTATGGTTCTAAAAATTATTCCCTTTGAATAATCATTTTTATTGTTGTTATGTCATCTAATTGATTGGTTAAATTGGCTAACCCATTTGTTTATAAGCATTACATAAAGGAGTTGCAATGGATCATTTTAGGTTAAATTTACATGTTGACATAAAAAAATATGTATGTAAATTCTCATTGGGCATGTCAAAAAATGAAAAATTTCCTTTGTAGTAGGGTTTAGGGTTTAGATTTTTATGTCAACTTGAGTATGAAATGCGAAAAAGTAAGTGCATGATAGCATGAAGGAAAAAAATATATGAAGTTCAAAGGAGGAAACATGTGATTGAACAACAATGTGACACATGAAAAAACATAATAAACAAATGTAGGAATGTGAATAAAACAAAAAATGAAACTAGAACAATTGCACAACACAAAATGAAAAATGAAAAATGAAAACCCTAAATAAACCCTAGGCACGAAGAAGAAAATGAAAACACAAAAACACACAACAAACAAACAAAGTGGGGGCATAAGTTCGTCTTTCATTCTCATAGTTCTCATGCTTGTGACATGTGGTGCCTTCTAGACTTCTTATTAATATTATCTAATGAAACCTATTAGAAAATCATTAACCTTTGGAAAAGAATTGTGAAATTAAATCTTTGATAAGTTTCTATTAGAAAAAACTTCTAAAAATTTATGTTGAATAATTTTTCTAAAAGCTCCCAACAATTACATTTTAAAGAAAATTCTATGAAGTATTTTTCTAAATTTTTTATTAAAAAAATTACTAGTTTTACATCTTTTAAAAAAGTTTAAACCTATTTCTCAAAGATTTTTTTGGGAAACTTCTTTGATATTTTACTTTCCTATGATTTCATCCCTTTCTTTTAGTAATGTGTTCCATTCATTACTTATTTAAATGAAATTGGATGGACAAATTTTTGGATGGTTGTATTAATTATTTCATATTCACTAATTTCATTATTAATGTTTGTTAATCATTTTGCAATTAAAACATTAATGGGTGGAGGGATTCTTCAAGATGTGATAAAATTAAGTTAATTTTCACATTAAACCAATGTGTATCATGACATGGAAATGTGAGAAACCAATTAAAGACATGATAATTATTAACAAATTGGGTGATGATTACATAAAATGTAGGGAGGCAAGATTAAGTTAAATGCCCCCTTTTTCTTTTTCTTTTTTTTGGGGGTTTATGCTTGTTTTTTTTGCCCCTTGTATGCCTTGCACATAAAATAACATGATTTTACTTATTATATTAGATAAAACAAATTTTCTTTTGATTGTTTGGACCCACTATCTACTATCAACACACTTGTTGGCACAAAACCAAAACAATGTTTTTTTAAATTTAAATTGTCAAACCAATCCAACTGTGTGATAAAATAGTGTGACTCCATGCAATGTGTCACATTGATATGTAGACAAAACTTGTTAAAGCATATTTATTTATTTATTTATTTTTTCGTCGGGAGGGGAGATGGGTAAGTTCATAATAAAATGATCCACACCCAACTCCTTAATGCTTTGTTTAAAAGTAGTGGGTTCGTCGCTCAAAATGATGTGACAAAATTGAATTAGACTAGTAAAAATTATACTCTTATAATCATTTCTTGCATGTAAAAAAAACACACACCCAATACCATGATGTAATTTATTATTATGTAAAATGTAGTATTTTCATAAATATGTCATTTAAAAATCATTTCAAGTTCTTGTAATTGTTTTTAAAAAAATAGTGAAAGCAATGGTTGTATTGTTTAAAAAATGATTTTGAATATTCTATACTCATCATTGAATTCATCTCAAACTTAATCAAATATTTTTATAATATATTAAAAGTTATTTTTGTATAGATACATCACACATTTTCAACATTTCATTGATGTTTTTCATTTAAAATGTGAAAAACTAAAAAAATGGCTACATGTGTAGCAATTAATTTTTGTTGTATACTTCCCTTAAAGTAGTTTCACCCATCTCAAGAATTGTACCCTAAATATCAAGTTTGAATGTGAAATAAAATCATGCTTAAAACTCCTCACCCACATTCACTATTGTGAAGTAACTTAACTTTAATAACTTCATTGTCAAATATGACCATGTATACCTAATAACTAATCACTTCTCAATAAAATGCTTTCACAAGCTTCTCACACAAGACAACATGTGGTCTAGTGGCTAACACACTTGCATACCTCCAAAACATCTTGAATTCAAAGAAGCCCTTCAAGTTCAAGCCCTTGTGAAAACTGGTGGTGTTTTTTTTTGGGTCCTGAAGGTATCTAAAAACCCAAATGGGTATCACAATTTGTTTCTTTTTGGGAACAATTGGGTTGGTTAGGAGTTGTCTTAAGTCCCTCCTTGTGAGAACTGGCTCTAGTCTATTCTCCGAGAAAGGTGAGAAGTGAGAACCACCCAACACTGGTTTTGACATCAACCTGCAAAACTGAAGCTGAAAGTTGGGTTTACTTTACAAACCCTAAAACCCTAAACCCTACTACTACAAACCTTGAGCCCTAAATTATTTTGTTCAGGCTTGTGTTGTGGACATTGTTGCATCATCTCTTGTTGCACATCACACAACAAATGGGTTTTCTTTTTTGTTGGGGATTTGAGAAGAAGAAAGGGCTGGTTTGTTGAGAGGCTGAAAAAACCTAATTTTTTCCCTTCCAATTGTTCCAAACCTGAAGAATTTGCTAAGCATCTGGCTACAGATATCAATTATTTGGCTTATGGGTTTTGCACACATGTCCAGATGCAATTGTCAATCACACTTTTAGTTAGGTTAGGTGCCTCAGAAGTTAGAACAAGTTAGTGTTGTCAAAGGCAAAAAGAAGAATCATGGAAACTCAAATATTTTACCATGCCCCCCAAAAAAAATCCCTCTAAAAGAAACCAAAACCCTTCAAGATATCATCATAACTCTATTATAATAACTAATCTCAAGTTTCCAACACAAACCAAAATATATTATCATCTTTCCAAAATCCTCATATAAAAATAGACCTATTATTATTATTATTATTATTATCACCTAGGGGCCAAAATCTCTTGAGCTACTATACTCTATAATGAATCTAAACACACAATATCCTTGCCTTTGTGGGCAAGGCCAAACAAACAAACAAACAAACAAGCCTCAAAAAGTGTTAATTCAATATAAAAAATTATACAAAATAAGTTAGTTCCAACCTATTATGAACAACAACATTGAACAACAACATCAAGTAACATGATGTATAATAAACAACAACATTGAACAACAACATCAAGTAACATGATGTATAATAAACAACAACATTGACCAACAACATCAGGAAAACATGATATAATACGCAACAACATTGAACAACATCAAGTAACATGATATAATAAACAACAACATTGAACAACAACATCAAGTAACATGATGTATAATAAACAACAACATTGACCAACAACATCAAGAAAACATGATGTATAATAAACAACAACATTAAGCAACATGATATAACAACAACATTGAACAATGTGAAAGCAACATGATATAATAATATGGAACACAATGCCTGGATACCTTCTAAACCAAAAGGAAGTAAAAGGACATAACAACAACCCTACTAACCCCACAAAAAGGGTAAAGAGGACAAAAGAACCCTCCTAATAAGAACCACACAAGGATTAGGGAAAATTGAGCAATGGAGCTAGGCCACCATGATGTCACAATTTGAGTGATATGTGAAAAAAAACACTCATAAATGATGTGTTAGATTTTCATCTCACTAGATTATGAGAGCCCAACAACACTACCCATACTTGGGGATGTGCACCCAAGGGGTTTTTTTTTTTTCATTCATTTTTCCTTTGTTCCCAACATGTTCCCTTCAAATACCCAATGTGTTCCCCAAGGCTGTTGACCCCCAATACCACCTCACTTTAATCCCAAATGGTTTTTTTGCCCCCAAAGTCCTCCCCTTCTCACCTTATATAGGTGGGGCCAATGGGTATGGTCACTCCAACTTTCCAAAGAATCTTCTACCTATTTTGGGGAGCCTCCATAGTGTCAACTCTTTTGTTTGTTTTTTTCTGATGGCCCAATCAAATTGGCTCATTGCAAAAGGGGAAAAATAAAAAAAAAGTTGGACTTGTGAAGACCCCCCACCCAGTGAATTAATTTAAAACAGAATGAGTACCACCCCAAGTGTATAAAGTCTTGGAAAGATGGAGCAATGGGTTGAAATACATTACATTGGGATTGCCTCTCAAAAGACACCCAAACCTCCCTCCCCCCCCCCCCCCTTACATTACCAAAATCAACAATACCAAATTTAGGTTTAGGGTTTAGGGTTTAGGGATTTGCCAATGTAGAAGCAAGTAGAAGGGGCCAGTAGCCAATCATGGTTTAAAATCTTAACAAAAAGACTTAATTAAATAGGGTTGTGTGGGGGAACTTATAGGGAAAAAAATTTGGGAGAGAAATTGTTGATTTTTTGTCACAATGAGAAAAATCACACAAAACAAGGGCCAATTTGGTAACCCAAAAAAAAAGAAAAAGGGGGGAGGGGGGGGCATGCAAAAACATATATATATATATATATACTACAAGAAATTTCTGAGAGAGAACCAAAAATTTTAATTTAAAATAAAATTAAAAAATAAAATAAAAAATAAAATTACACATGCAAGAATCAGAGCTAATAAATGCTTCAAATTTAGAACTCCACCACCACAATTATTAGATTCTGAGGGGGAAAAAAAAATTAAAAATTAAAAATTAAAAAAGAAGAAGAAGAAGAAGAAGAGAATTGCTTATAAAAATCATGACATTCAAACTAATGAATGAGGTGATGTAATGTGATCTTCAAATGGGTAGGTATGTAAGTAGGTAGGTAGGTAGGTAGGTAGGTAGGTATATGATGATGGATCTCCATTAAGTTTTTGCAAAAAATGAAAAACAAATAAAATGGGTGCAAGTGAAATCACTTAAGAAGAAAGAAGAAGAAAAAGAAGAATTATTTTTTTCCAACAAGAGAAAAAAATTTCTCAAGATTTCTCAAGAAGAAGAAGAATTGGGATGATCCTTCGACAGCCAACATGAAGTCTAACAAGAGAGAAAGATTTGTGAAGAAGAAGAAGAAGAAGAAGACAAATTCCTGAAGAAGAAGAAGAAGAAGAAGAGGAAGTTTTCCTGAAAAAGGAAGAGAAGAATTGGGATGATCCTCTGACAGCCAACATGAACAAGAAGCAGAACTAAGTTATAATTGGCTGTCAATACCACCACCCACAAAGGGAGAGAGAGAGAGAGAGAGAGAGAGAGAGAGAAGAGGACACCCAAGTCTTTTGTTCTCTCTCAGAGACTCTCTGTCTGTGTCTGTGTGGAGCTGCTGCTGCTCCTGCTGCTGTTTCTCATCAGCAATCGCTGGAGGCAGGCAGCATCCTAGTAGAAGAGGAAGAACACATGACCCGTGGAAGAAATTCCAGAGGATTTGCACTCAGTAGAAACTAGTGGGTGCTTTAATTAGGAGTAGGTGGTGGGGACATGCATGTGTGACTCCAGCTTTTGTTAAAACAGCAAGCCGATTTGCAGATTGCAAGGGAACTGTCACGCGCCACACATGTAATATGCACACACATACGATCCTCAGGAACAATAAGACATAGATCTAGAAAGAAAGATAGATAGATAGATAGATAGATAGCGCGGTCTTGAGAGAGAGATGTTACCAGTAGCAAGCAAAGCAAAGCAAGATCACCTGATCATCTCCTGTTGTATGTATTTATCACGTTCCTCCTCCTCCTCAGGCTAGCTAGTTCATTCATTCAGACCAAACTCCAGTATATAATATTGTCTAGAGAGAGAGAGAGAGAGAGATGCAAAAGATGATGAGATCGATCTTTTGAGTAGTACATGGTATGCTGCTGCAGATTGACATGTTTTGCAGGAGATGGCGAATTTAGGAGAGGCTGTGAGTCCTCCTCCTCCTGCTCCTCATCACCATCCATCACATGCAACTGCCGGAGCAGTGGAGAAACAACGGCGACAACAGCAGGAGGAGCAGCAGCAGCAGCAGCAAAAAAAATCTTCGAGTACTAGCAGCAGCAGCAACAGCTACGTGGAGGAACTGAAATGTGCGCAAAGAGTGAGCATTAGTGTGGATCTGGTTCTTGCAGCCAAACGAGAGTTGGGTTTTCTTCGCACCATCGAAAGTCTGCCGTTTCTGCATGGAGGACCTGCCATCTATCGTGCCATCAGAAGGTATAAACTTCGTAAACTTACTTGCAGTTTTGCACTAGCAGCTCTGCCAAGTTTGCTTGATGCAGCATCTGTTGCAGGTTCCAGAAGAAGATTCTCACAATCTTTTGCTGGGGTTTTCTGCTGCTCCTGCTGCTGTGCATTTTTGCAAAACCCGGGGCCCCCTGGGCTTGAAGGGTTTTTTCATTTCTTGATTTTTCATGATCACGTGGAAGATCATTACACTGTGGGGTCGAAAGCTGAATCTCTCTCTGCTTGCAGATACCAGGAGTTTTGGATGCCCTTGGCAGTGACAATTAGTGCAGATCAGGGACTACAGTTGCAGGCAACTGGACCACCATCATCATCATCAACAGCATCATCATCACCAATCCCATCCCCATCATCATCATCATCCTCAGATGTGGCGGCAGCAGCAAGGGTGCCAAATGGTGATCATCATGCAGCAGCTCATGGCATCAGCAGCAAATGCCAGCAGCAGCAGCTTGATCTTCTTCTTCTACCTCCCCTGGATGTACAATGGGTGTGGCATTGTCATTGTCTCAATCCGGTAAGTGAAAATCATATTCACAAGATTACCATTGTTGTTCACCACCGCCTAATACCTCTCAAGATGATCCATGAATGATTTTTCTATCCATCAATCTCTGCATGAATGATTGTTTTTTCTCAAAGAGATTTTGAATATTTTTTGCTTTTGGATCATCATTTCAGATGATGATCTAGGAATTAATTTCTGTAACTGATAATAATTGCTTCCAGAAGTTTATTGATGAATCTTCTTCGAATAATAATGTTCATGAGTTTCAACAATGTTCAGGTAGGTTATCGAGATTATTGCATCAAGAAATATGGGCGGGTGATCAATGTGCCTCTCTTGGCGGATTTGGGAAGTGAGATGGAGGCACAAGAGAGGTGTAAGAAGCTATGGACACTTCACTACCCCAAGGAGCCCTTTGATATCATGGATACACTAAGCAAGCTTCCTCTGACTCTGGCTACATCAACTGCAAAGGTGTATCCAATTGATGAGTTTAATGCAGTCGATCATGGAATATTGGAACTTGAAGAGCTTGTTGGAACTGTGGCCAGACAAAGCTCCTTCTATTACCAGGTTCCTAGCATTCCTCCACATCACATAATCCAGCTTGAGTGGTCCAAATAGGAAAATGTCATTTTAGACTCATTAGTTCAGATGTGCGAGGTTGCACTTTCTATAAAGAGGATGATTAATTATGTGTCTATAGATCATGCATTTCTTCACAACTGAAAGCACCCTAAAAACTCGGGTTACACATACAGGTATCACAACCATATATGTGGGAAGACTCTTTTCTACAAGTTGCAAAAGAGAGATACAAATGCTTTTTGCACATGTTGTCGAGATCAAAGGGCTCAAGCTTATGTGTGCCAACTTTTGACATCGACCTCATGTGGCATGCCCATCAGGTATGTATGTATGTATGTATGTATGTATGCATTACAAATGTAGAGGATCAAGGACGGAATACATTATAACATTCACACAAGCTGCTAGCTAGCTAGCTAGCTGCTTGATTTCTGCAATGCAACTTGTGCTAGGAATCTTGTTTTGCTACTAGAAGAGTGTTTTGATCTTTGGGTTGTGGATTGGGTAATGTGGGTGGATGGGTGGTGGGGGATGGGACCTTTTGTAGCTTTCTCCTATTGCCTACACAAGAGATACAAAAGCACTATTGGGTTGCATAGTAGACCATGATGACACGATGGAAAGAGGTCCGAATACAAAGCTTGGGCATGGATTTGAAGACACAATCAAGCTATGGGAGTCTACATTTGGTACTTCTTATGAAAAAGCTGGCTCAATGTACCGCGGCTCCAAACCTGTGAATTTACCAGCTCCTCGTCCTCCTGCTCCTTCAGAAAGCAGCAGTGATAGCAACTATAAAGCTCTTGAAAACATGACAATTCCAGTGAGCCTTCCTTGGGATTTCAAGCCATCTGACACCAATCAAACAATGTTCCCCTTTCTCAGTCGCCGGAATGTTCTGCAGGTGGACCAAAGATTCAAACCCCTGTAATTTTGACACTCAAAATTCACACTAAATTTTTTTTGCTACCATCTAATTAGACTTGGACCTGGTAGTAGGAGGTGTGTCTATAGAGAGTCTGTAGGTAATGTTTACTATGTTGTTGTATTTTGGGTTGGCAGGTGTGCATCATGATGAAAGTTGCAAATGCTGCGGCTGTCGGGAAAGAGAGCAGCAAAGACTTGTTTGTACGATTGAAGGTGCTGGAAGCCCACAAACTGTTGAAGCTGGAATCGTGCATAAGTCTCAATAATTCTGGAGCCAATTTGGCACGGTGGGAAAAGCTATGGCTTCTCCAGTGTGAAATGAGGACCAAAGGCGTTGTCATTGAGTTACGCCAGAGTGTAGAAGGATGTCTTCAACCATTGAGCAAAATAAAGCGTACAGCAGGTCTGAAGCTCACATGGCAAGAGCTTCTGAAAACACCCATGTTGTCACTTGACACTGGTTTTTCTGTAAAGGACAAGAGATTCATGAATCCCAATCACCTGAAACAAAGCTCTCTTCAACTGCACATTGGAGCTTCTATCACGCCTCCTGTCCAGGTATGGAAAAAAAAATAGTTAATCCATTAAACTTCACAAATCCAAATAGACTCGAAAGCTCAATGTCATCATGCCAGCCAAAAATTGAAGCATCTTAGATTTTGGTTTGTTGGGTACAATCACAATAATAAAATGACTGACTTGAAGCTGTAGTAGCCATTTGCTTATTTTACATGTTTTAAAGTGATAAAAGACTAAGTTAATGCTGAAAGTGTGTGATGTGTTTTTGCAACAATGTTTTTGATGACCAAAATCCTCTCATCACAAGCTACTAGTTTGTGGGTGTTCTTTAACAGGGTGCATATTTATTCAAGGCAGTGCCTGACAGGGTGACTGATGATAAGGGCAGAATGTTATCCAACATTATGCTTCGGCTGAACAAGTATGAACCCCAAATAGGCCGATGGATTTCACAAACTGTACTTAATCACTCAGGCAGAGAGTGCTTTGTGATCCGAATTAGGTTAGTGAACTTAAACTCAATGCCTCAATCTTTTTTCACAAGTTTGTTTCTTCAGATACAAATTTTTGTGTAAGTTATGTAAAACTGTTTGTGTGCCATCGATCCATTGCATTCTGGTTTGTGATTAATCCATCAAAGTCTTCAGTTTCACTACTGTAACTTCCCTAGTGTACCCAAAGATCAACTGGAATTGTATTAACTGTGTTTCAGAATTCGCTTGTGTACCCAACGACCAACCAACTGGAATCATACAAACCCTGTTTTGGGATTCTCTGGTGTAGCCAAACATCTATTAATGTTTTAGCTGCAATTGCAGAGCTGCAAAGGGAATATGGACAAAAGGTGGGGAGAGACCTGTAGGTGTTGATTGGAACGAGCGCATCATCAATGTTCATGAAGGTGGATGGACCTATGTTGCAAAGTCTATTGGAACTGCGCCTGGTATGAAAAACATCACTCGACACACAAAACATGATCAGCACAACCCAACAAAAAACTTCCTTCCTTGCTTAATTGACAGATGCCCAAAAATGCCATGACTGTACAAGCTCTTTGTACAAGCTCTTTGTACAAGCTGTTTCTTTACTGTGAAATTGAGTGGCAGCTGAGTTTGGCAGATTTTGGAAAATCAGAGTGTCGCTCATGTTTAATTAATTTGAAGACTTGTTTTCCAATTTTAAAAAATACTTAATTTTTCATAATATTACGATGTTGTTTATTTATAATTGCAAAAACACTTTTGCAGATAAGATAGCTGGGAGTGCAACACCATGTGCTGGTGAGCTTGGACAATACAAGCTGAGTTGGGCATTGTCCACTGGAGAGACGCTTATCATTTCCAGGCGCATGCATGACTTAGATTGGGAGCGTCACCTTGATTTCAGCCTTAAGGTTCCTGGTCCTGGTTTGGTAAGACCTTGCACCATGTGACTTTGAGAGATTCTGGTAGAGTCAAGCTCTCACATGAATAAGCCAGTTCATGGTTCACACCCATATGCTCTTCTTGTCTTGGCTCCATCAAATGATTTTCAAATGCGCATTTTATGTGATGCACATGTGGCCTGTGGATGATGATGGACATCGGTGATTGGGTCACATGGCGATTGGATGATTGGATATTGTCTTTTTGCAGGCTTGCCTGATCAATGGGAGGAAGCTTCAATACGAAGTGCCAGGTGCAACTTCAGAAGATGAAGAAGGATTTGTGACTCTAATCCGGTATACCCAACAGACACCACAAGGAAAGGCTACAGCTCTATTTAATTTCAAGGTGTCAGCAATGGAGGTTCTTCCTGAGGAGAGTGTTTTACTGGTTCTTCTCTTGTGCACAGCCACTTTGCGATCCATAGCTGACTTTGGAGGTGTCACATCTGGACATATAGACAAACACAGACGAGTCAAAGAGAATGCACCAGGGTTGAAAGACTGGGGATCTGTTGTGCTTGAAAATGCAAATGCACAATCAGACCTTGCATTTTGGTACTACAATGTGCCTGATCCAGCTAGTAATGAGGATGAAGATGGAGTGGGCTTTTCAGGTACAATATTTTTTCATAAACCACCCCAACAATCTCTGAAACTTTTGAAACACTTTCAAGAAGCTGGCAGAGTGATTAGTCAGGCATAGGAATTCTTGCAAATTTGAGTCTCTTCTGGACCTCTTATTAACCTTGTGATATCTGTGTGTGGGGCAGGTCCAATGGGGGGCGCATGTGGATCATTAGCGAGAGCCAATACCTCAGAAATCCAAATTAATACTCCAATTTCAGCAGCTGTAATTGATGCAACAGCAGGTCAATGGGGAAGGAGGACGGGAAGTGGAATCCCTGTCAACAACCCAATTCGAAAGACATGACTCACGAGATCTTCAAGCTTCCATTATTGTTTTGTTTTTTTTTTTTTCCCTCCCTCATCGATTACTTGATAGAAACAAGGACACTGACTGTAATGCATATGAAAATGCAACCCATTATTTGCAAGTTGTTTTTTGCAACCGTCAAAAGAGAAGGGCTTGAAACTGTAAAACATCTAGGTTGTTGTTGACTTGTTGGTTGGTTCACAAATAGATCCAAAGCTTCAGTAGGTTGGCAATTCATCCCCTTGGCCATGACCCTAAACCTTAAACCCCTAAACTTTTTAGACAATTTGCACACCCAATGTTTGTATCATACCAGCTGGTAGCTTCAGAGCATCCAGCAGGTGAACTGAATTATTATGATTGACCATTTTTTTACTACCAACCAAAAGAAGTATTGGAAGTAATGCTTTTAAAGGTGAATCAAAATCTTAATGTTGAACTCTCTACTTGTGCATATGCTATACAGTCTACTACTTGAGTGTCGTTTTAAGAGTGTTGGGTGGTGATTTTATTTTATTCATAACCTCTGGTTTTGTGGGGTTTGTTTTTTGGGGGTGTTTTTATTGCAGACACTTTTAGAAATCAAAGAACCTCTGGTTCTGGTTTTCTGGAAATTTTCAGTGTGGGGTAAAGCTGGAAGCTGAGGGCATGGGCTTTATGGGAATAAGGGCCCCATGAAACAGAGCCAAGCATGGGCCTGATTCCCATAGAACCCACCCCTGAGGAGTTCTAAGAAGCTTAAAACAGTAATGTTTTCTCTTCTGGAATCTGAAGACTAATTTATTGGACTCACCCATTTGAGCTCAAAGGTAGAAGGACCCAAAGTGGTCAGAACAATATGAAAAAGGTTTGAAAGAAAAAACCCATTAAAGAAAAAAGAAAAGAAAAGTAAGCTTTGACATATTTAGGGTCCTGTAAACCTAGACAAGACTTCCTCTTTATTCAGCTACGAAAAAATAAAGCTGAAAATAACCACTGCTCAATATTGAGAAGAAATAAAGAGTTATTATTCCTAAACCCTAAACCCTATTTAAATCAACCACCATAGTTTACAGATCTAGCAGCTGATCTCTCACAGAAGAGGGCTGCCTTTGTTTCTTTCATGTACAAAGGATGCTGATATGAATTATGCTCATAGCAACTACAGTTTTGAAAAGAAGTATTGCAATGGGTTTGGGGAAGGTAATGAAAAGAATTGGCAAACCCTAAACCCTCATAACCCTAAACCCACTCTAATCATGTGAAAAAGTTTGGCTTGCTGGTTGGACAAACTTATGTCAAAGGGGGTGTTGTTTGTTTCCTTCTGCAGCACAATACTCTACACTTGCAAACCTCCTTGTTATCTACAATGAAGCCCGGGCTTACCATGACCGAAACACGAGGTCCACCACCGCCAACACCACCACGACTTTGGAGTTGATCTTGTTTTCTTGAGAGTGTGGGTGGTACATTGTGCTCCTCCATGTACATTGGATCGAAATTGGATCCAGGTGCAATGCGGAAGATGGACACAAATGCTGGGTTGAATGCAAAGGCCAAGTGATGCACCAGCCATACACCTTTCACTGCATTGTAGAAAGCTGTAATAATTGAAACTGGCATATTCATTTCACCGAGTTTCCCAAGTTGAGAGATCACCATCTCCATTCGCATGATGAAGAATCGGTGAAAACTGGAGCTTACAATCACACTTTGTGGGTCAATACTTAATGCTTTCTCTATTTCACCCCACTCCTGTTTCTTCAGCTCTTGAAAAGATTGCAAACTTGTTGCTCGCAGTGTCTCCTGGTTCAAGATATTCCTGGCTCCATTCGAGTCAAAATCCACATTTTCAAAGCTCTCAAACATCACCTGGTTCACAAAAGCTTCAAAGAAAAGCACTTTCACAGCTCTTGGCATATTTTTTCGACTTGGGGGGGGTTTGATCCCCAGATTCAGATGTTTCTCCAAAACAGAGTTTATCACATGTGTCAATGAGCCTCCAAGCTCCCAGATGTGATGACATATCACATCTGTTAACTTCTTCAAGCTCTGTCTCGCATTTTCAACTGTTGTTAAGAAAAGCTCGGATTTTACTTTTGGGTGCACACTGTAGGAAGAAGAAGAAGCTGCTGCCGCTGCTGCTCTCTGAGCTTGAACAGTAGTAGCAGTCTCTGTACTAGTGTTGTTGTTGTTGTCATCATCTTCATCTTCATCATCTTCTTGGTCTTCTTCGCCTTGGGGGAAATTTTCTAGTTCTGATTTTGCAAGATTTAAATTCCTTTTGTGAACCATTGTCGTCATCCAGGCCTGAGAACTTCTTTCCTGTTGTTGTTGTAACTCTTGGCATTGCTGTTGCAGCAGCTTGAACTTCTCATCTAGAATTTCCATGGCTATTCGCAAAGCCCTAGCTTCATAAACGGCTGCAGCCCTCTTCTTGTTGGATTCCTCAAGTTTTGACTGCAAGCTTTTCACTGTGTTTTCCAAGTTCAACACAATCGTGTCATGTTGGTCTGTGTTGTTGTTGTTGTTGTTGATGATTCTCCCACTTAGTTCAGATGTCATTGCATGGCTGCTGCCGCCCACCACCTTCAACCCTGGCTTCTTCTTATGTAAACCCCCCCATGCCAAAAAGTTGAAGTACCCACTCGGAGTTGCTGTTATTGCTGATTGCTCTCTACGTGGCTGTGGCGGCAGCAGTACCTCATCAACTTCCTGTTGCCTTGCAGCAACAGTCTTTGGAGGATCAATGATCAAGCCTATGACAAGCCCACCCAAATCCTTACATCAGAAAATTGTGCACATGAGAAACAATAACACGTACCAATGTTCATGTGGGCAAAAAATAATAAAATCCACATTTTGTTTCCAGGCTTTGACAAATTTCCAAGGTCCTAGTTTTTTTTTAGAAGAATGATGTCCAGAGTGGGGGAAGAAGAAGAAGAAGAAGAAAAGAAGTAGTACCAGTTGCAGCAGAACCACCACCACCACCAATCCCAGCAACTGGAACCACACTAGAGCGTCCACCGCTGGTGCAATTGCCCCAGTTTGAAGTGTTGGGTAGCACTGATGGATTGAGTACACTTCCTGGCAGCCCTAATTTCCCTTGGTGCTGGTTTCCCACGTCCCTTGCAAGCCCTGGCACCTCCATTGAAGAAGAACTACGAGTATTGGAAGTCTCAATAACATTGTTTGATGTCTGACGATGGTGGTGGCCTGGAGATAGACTTCTTCTTCTTCTTCTTCTTCCCAGCTGGTTCTCGTCTAACTTTGAATCTTGCAAGAACTCTGGACGGTCACAGTTGTGATGATGAGATTTTTGCACCAAGTTCTGCAGTGGGCTTATGAACAATGATCTGTTTAGCTGCTGCTGCCGCCTTCTTGTTACATCATTTGCAGGGCTTAACCCAGCTGAGATCAGTGAGGGTGGTGGGATTGGACTGCTCAAGCTGCTTCTGACATGTGCAGGTAGTGACCGGAAGCTGTTCCCAGGAGTGACATTCAGATCCCCCTCACGAGGACCCACAAATTGCAGCTCATGTTGTACAGATTGAGCAGCACTACAGTGGTGCTGGAGGTTGAGGTGGTGTTCTTCGAGCCAAATTTGACCTGATGTGATTCGATGGTGCTTTGTCGAGTGCAATTTCATGCGATTTAAATTGACCTTGTTGCCACTGTCACCACCTCCAAGTCCTCCTCCTTCTGGGAGCACTAAGTCTGGATCCCCATAGCTCTAGAAAATCACAAACCCCAATTGCAGACTGAGGACGACTTCAAGGACTTAGTCATGAGACTGAAGAGAGGAAAAACTGCACTATTGCAGCTGCTGGAGCAAGACTAGCCTTCAACCTCTTCACCTGGCAGAGAAAGCTGCATTGCCATGATCTGAGCAGGAGGAGCTTCATGCTCACCGGCTGCCAGGCAAAAGTGGAGTATTGCTGGAGCAGCAGGAGCTTCATGAATGCCCACAAGCTAGTTGCCAGGCAAAACTGCATTGTAGCTAGAGGAGCACAGCAGCAGCAGCAGCAGGAAGCTTCATGCTCACCAGCTAGCTGCCAGTCTACTACTACCATGGACAACACAAAAAACCCATTTGCAAAGCTCAGAGGAAAAATT
The DNA here is from genome assembly GCA_963920785.1 of Sphagnum contortum. Lineage (NCBI taxonomy): Eukaryota > Viridiplantae > Streptophyta > Sphagnopsida > Sphagnales > Sphagnaceae > Sphagnum > Sphagnum contortum. The sequence continues at coordinate 11,897,883 of OY987277.1, forward strand.
GCTTGCTATTAGGAGGTTCAGAAATCTAGATGAATCTTCTGAAGCAGCAGCAGCAGCAGCAACTGGGATGAAGGAAAAAAAAAAAGGACATGTGGAGGAACTGCAGTTCCTTGAAAAATCTGACTTTCAAAGATCATGCATGCTTTCAGAAGAAGCGAGAAGCAGGACAAAGAAAGAGAGAAAGCAGAGAGAAAAGCTGGAGTCGCTGATCAGACATGAGTGAGAAAGAAAGAAAGAAAGATTGAGAATCACACAGAGACAGAGAGCTGCACATACTGGTGTGAAGATGGGATACTCCCTCCTGATCACCCGTCTTGACGTTGCTGCTACACGGGGAGGATGATGATCTGCTGCTGCAGATCCTACTGCTGTTGTTCCAGCTACTCCTCTAGCTCGGACCCCAGTTGCTGCTGCTACTTGTGCTCGCAACGCTATACTCTCCTTCCGCATTGCTGCTACCTGCTCCCAGCTCGTTGCCAGCTTCTTCGTGGTATTCTTGTTTCCTCCCAGGTGCTGCTCTTCTTCCTCCTCTTCCTCTTCTTCTTCTTCTTCTTCCCCTCCTCCTCCTCCTCTTCCTCCTCCTCTTCCTCCATCTCCACTTAAGGAGGACCCCACCATAGCCAGTCCTTGAGAAACAAAATTTCAGATTCAACTCACCAAAAGTAACTCTACACCCATGAATTTTGTTCTGAAATCCTTAAGTCTACATCTCCATGAATCTTGTTCTGAAAAACCTGAAGTCTACTAGATCCCCATGAATCTTGTTCTGAAAAAACCAACTTTTGTGCACAATATTTTGATCAAGATCTATCTAAGTGCATGTGCTTTGGTTGTTGCTCACACACACACACACACACACACACACAAGAGATTTTCTTGCACACAAAAGATAAGGAAACCCAAAAACAAAAGACCAAAAAAGAAAAAGAGAAAGCTGCTGCTTTTTATGGAAACCAACTACCACAAAGAAAAAGTTATGCAATTGTGGCAGCAGCTGGCTGCTGTGTACAACAGCATGACAACAACTTCAAGTCTGCACTTTTTATAGGACATACATAATGATGAGCCCCAGCCAGGAACACATATGATTCTGCTGCAAAAACAAACAAACAAACAAACAAACAAACCAAAACTTCAAATTTTAATGATCCAACTGCAGCAAGCTCTAAGCTAGCTTGATTAACTTGCATGAAACTCACATCATCACACAAAGCAAAATAAATGCT